>CM066032.1:688346343-689756036 GCA_033557465.1 Ichthyophis bannanicus | reverse complement strand
GGACCACGCAGCAGTCCTACAGATCTCCACCATGGAGATCGAGTGCAAATTTCCAGCAAAGCAGCCATAGCTCGGACATTATGAGCAGTAACATGGGGATCTACACTCAGACCAACTTGTGAATAAGCAAAGGAGATGCAGTCTGCAACCCAAACCGACAGGGTGCATTTGGAGATAGCCACGCCCGGCCTACTAGAGCCAAAGAGACAAAGAACTGGGTGGTACGGTGATGTGTTTTTGTCCTCTCCAGGTAGAAAGCCAGTGCTCTCTTACAATCCAGTGTATGCAAAGAAGCCTCAGCCCTACTGACATGAGGTGTGAGTAGAAAGGTGGATAGCACCACCAACTACCCACCTTTTTACTCACACCTCATTCACCTGGTTCAAATGAAAGGAGACCACCCTTAGGAAGGATCTAAGGATGGGTCCCGTAGGACTACCCTATTCTAATGGAATCTTGTCTAAGGCAGGTGCACCACCAGTGCCTACAATTCACTAACTTGCAGAGGTGACTGCCAAAAAGAACACCACCTTCCAGGTGAGGAACCTGAGTGGACAGCAGCCAAGTGGTTCAAAGGAGGCAGAGAGGAGCTGCCCTTGCACTACTTTAAGGTCCAAATCCACAGGCGGGGGGCTTGAGAACGGGGCCTTGAGAGCAAAAGACCTCTCATAAACCAGCCAAGGAGAGGATGTGCAGAGATGGATTTCCCATTCGTACCACGGTGGTACGCTGCCACCATGCTTAAATGAACCATCACCAAACAGATTTTAGACCTGAGCTGGAGAGGTGGAGGAGATAAGCCAGCAATGCCTCTACAGTGCAGGAGAAGGGATCAATCGCTTTTTCTCCGCAGCAGATGGAAAGTCTGCACCATTTGAATGTGTAGGAGTGGTGTGTGGACTCCTCTCGAGAAGCTAGGAGGATATTCTCCACATCCACAGGCACATGAAGTTCCGTGAGACCTACCCACTCAGCATCTATGCAGTGAGGGCTAGCGAGCAGACATTGGGATGAAGGAGGGTCTCGTCATCCTGAGAACCCAGATCCAGGGCGCAGCCCAGTCTGAGAGGCTGCTGCCGCGACAACCTGAGCAGGAGGGGAAACCACGGCTGCCTGGCCAGTGCGGTGCAATGAGGATCATGGAGCCCTTGTCCATCTGGAGTTTGAACAGGGTTTTGGCCACAAGCAGAATCGGAGAATATGCATAGAGTAGGCCCATGCTCCAGTCCAGCAGGAAGGCATTGGAGGCCATCCAGTGGTTGCCCGGAATCCTGGAGCAGAATTGTTCCACCTGGGCATTGTCCATCATCGCAAAGAGGTCAATGCATGGAGTGCCCCACATGCGGAAGATGTAGCTCATGACTTTCCTGTTGAGGGTCCCACTCATGTGGCTGAAGAACCCGGCTGAGGCGGTCCGCAAGGACATTGAGCTCCCCAGGCAGGTATATGGCTCTGAGGAGCATGCCCTGGGAGACTGCAAATTTCCAAAGATGCACAGCTTCCCAACACAGGAGGTACGAGCTCGTACTGCCCTGCTTGTTGATATAGAACATCGCTACCTGGTTGTCCATTTGGATAAGAACTATTTGGTTGCCCAACTGCACCTGGAACATTCGAAGTTCATTTACAATGGCTCGCAGTTTCAGAAAGTTGATCTGGTGTAGGCTCTCCTGTGCCGTACAGAGACCCTGAATGCACAGACCATCAAGATGGGTTCCCCAGCCCAGCTTGGAGGCATCTGTGGTTGGTGCCTGGTGGTGCAGAGGGGGCTGACAGGGGAGACCCCAGAGCAGGTTCTGTGGCTGTAGTCATCAGGACAGGGAGTCCTTGAGTGGTGGGGTAACCACCACCCTGTCCCTGAGGTAGCCTGTGACCTGATGCCACTGGCTGCACAAGGTCGACTGTGTTTGCTACATTAGCAATCAAGCCAGAGGTGTGACATTAACTGTGCAGGCCATATGGCCGAGCAGGCGAAGCATCGTGTACGGACTGTGCTTGACTTTTTGGGCCATCGCAATGAGTCATTAGGCCCGATCTGTGGGCAAGAAGGTTCAAGCTAGGGAAGTATCTAGGAGAGCACCAATAAACTCGAGGTGCTGAGAGGGCTGCAGGTGAGACTTTGGGAAGTTGATCACAAAGCCCAGATGTTCCAGGACCTGTATGGTAAGCCCCAACGAGTGCCGAACCTCGTCCAGCATCATGTCCTTTATCAACCAGTCATCTAGGTAGGGGAAGATGAACACTCCTAGGGTTTGAAAGAAGGTGGCAATGACTGCCAAGCGCTTTGTGAAGAATCTTGGAGCAGAGGCTAGGCTGAAAAGCAGCACCTGATATTGATAATGCCATCCGCTGAGCATGGAGTGGAGATAATGCCGATGAAGGAGATGGACGAGGATGTGAGTGTAAGCATCCTTGAGGTCCAAGGAGCATAGCCAGTCTTCCCGTTGGAGGTAAGGTAACAAGGTTCCCAGGGAGACCATTTTGAACTTTTCCTTCACTAGGAATCGATTGAGCTTCTGATGATCTAGTATGGGCCTGAAGCCGCCTGTTTTCTTGGGAACCAGGAAGTAACAGCAGTAGAATCCCTTCCTGGCCTGAGCTGGCGGGACCAGTTTGATGGTAAGATCAGCCAGGAGAATCTGAACTTCTTGATGAAGGAGAACCCGGTGGAGGGGATCCTCCCCTGGTAAGAATGAAGGAGGTAGTTGGTCAAAGTAAAACAGGTACCCACCCTAGATGATTTTCAGTGCCCAGTAGTCTTTTGTTAAGACAGGCCACTTGTGGCCATAATGGACCAACCATCCCCCACCTGTGGAGGTACGGCATTTGAGATGGGAAGACAAGCCATGCTGCTCAGGAAGGAGTCAAAAACCCCCACCAGGCTGAAGTTGTGGTGCAGGTTGAGTCTTCTGGGATTTCTGTCAGCGCTACTGGTGCTGGCCCTGGTTTTTCTGCTGCCCTTGCATAGGGCCTTGATAGGGGTATAACTTACATAGTATTGCCTCATGCAAGGATAGTAAGCCTTTTCCCCGGCAAGGTCAGCGGTCTTCCTGGAGAGGCGGTTCACCATCAACTGCTCCCTCTCCTGCTCACAAGCCTTCTCCTCCATGGGTTTCCCAAAGAGGCTTTTGCTTCTGCAAGGGACATCGGCAAGTTTATCCTGTACCCACTGCTAGAGGTTGGAGGATTGCAACCAAGCCAGATGATGGGCCCCAATGCCCACAGCAGACATCCTAACCACAGACTCAAAGATGTCATACCCTGCCCTGCTCATATATTTGGAGCAGTCCTTAACCAGTCACATGGATCAAAGCAGCCAAAGAAGAACTTAGCAATCCACTCACCATAATTACTCAAGCAGTACTACAACAGGGAATCATGCCTATTTATCTAAAAACATCTTCAATATGTCCAACATTAAAGGAACCTAATCTCAACACCTCTAACCCAACCTCATTCCAGCTCACGAGAGCCTGAGCAGGAGGGGAAACCACGGTTGCCTGAGTCAGTGCGGTGCAATGAGGATCATGGATCCCTTGTCTGTCTGGAGTTTGAACAGGGTTTTGGCCATAAGCGGAATCAGGGAATATGCATATAGGCCCATGCTCCAGTCCAGAAGGAAGGCATTGGGGGCCATCCGGTGGTTTCGAGCGCTTGGGCAGGAATGCATGTTGAAGCCGCTTAGGCAGAACGAGTGCTGGGACTGCTTGGACACAAGGTACGCAAAGACAGAAAACATTAACAGCGCATGCTGAAAAATGGTAGGAGGCACCAACGCTGAGCCAACAGTCGCCCATGGTCCACTCTGACTTACACCCCAAAACAGATGAGAGTGGGAGGTGTCTTCAGTCTTTGGGGAGAGCAGGGGGGGAGGGGACAGAAGAGGGGGGAGGGGGCACTGAGGTTGTGTGAGGCTGCTGATCTCTTTCAAATCCTTCCAATTTTCTGGCTGCTCAACAGGCCCTTATCATGATAAGAGTGTAGAGATGAACCACTTTCCCCTCCTCTTTTGGCTACTGAAAGACCTTAGTCTAGTGAAGCCTCCCACGTTACACTCAAGTGAGAGAGTCACTCTCAAGGTGGTCGTTCATAAGCAAAATCAATCTTACCTCTCAATTGTTCAGATTTTCTTCAGAATTGAGAAAATCCAACCTACATTTGCTGGAGACAGAAGAATACTGAGGTGCCCTCTAGTAGCTCAAGCTTATAGAGGCAGAGGACTGATGTCATTGAAACTTGGGCAATTCATTCAACAGGCTGGTAAGGGAACACGACCCACTTGCTGGACTGGTCTAGCAGAATGATATGGAACAAGAGTTGTATTTGTGATAATTTGTCCTTGCCAGCTTAGAATGTATGAACATAATAGCAGAATTATCAACCATGACTGCACAACTTCTTTGGTGATACAATGTATTGAATATCAGCATTTGCTTTCAGATTTTAATATGATGATTCTGGATCAAATCTAAATAACCTCTGGGACAAAAATCTTATAGCAACCGGAACAATGATAGATTTTTAATTTGCATGCTGTTTTTTTTTACCGGAGTACAGGGACAGCAGGAATCACTCCTACATATGAGCGGCGTTGGCACCGGTAGAGCCCCCGCAGAAGCATCTCCCCAGCTTTCAAAGAAAGCCTTTGGGAGATGTCACCACGCATACATGGTCCTCTTCCTGCCCAAAGGTGCCATCTTACTCAGTCAGATGATATAGCTAGAGCTGACAAAAGAAAATGGCAAAAATTGTACAGCAACTCCAAGGGGAGGAGGGAGGGTTGTGAGGACTGATTCCTGTTGTCCCTGGAGAACACCTGTTACAAGTGAATAATTACACTTTCTCCAGGAACAAGCAGGAAGTCAGCCCTCACATATGGGACTCCCTAGCTACAGGCTACTGAGAACCTGCAGAAAAACATGCCCAGCCATGAGCAGCTGCAAGCGAGTCTGAGGAAAGACTTTAAGGACCCCAGTGTCCAAGGAGAACCATCGCTCCAGTAACCTGAATAAGAAGGGTCGGAAGGTAGGAGCTGCCAAAACCCCAAACAGACTATGGAGTATGGCCTGGCCGAAGGCGCTGTCCCTTCAGGACTCCCTCTCCAGACAATAGTGAACTGCAAAGGTGTGAATGGAGGACTAGGTGGTGGCCCGGCAGATGTCTGCCATAGAGACAGAGCATAGGCTTGCAACCGAGGTCACCATAGCCCTGACATTTTGTGCTGTGACCCGGCGCTCCAAAGAGAGCCCAGCCTGATTGTGGGTGAAGGCGATGCAGTCCACCACTCAGGTGGACAAGGTCCGCTTGGTGACAGCCTCCCTCAGTCAACTGGGATCGTAGGAAATGAAAAACTGCGAGGCTTTGTGGTGGCCCTGGGTACGTTGCAGGAAGAAGGACAGGGCCCTCTTACAAACCAGAGTTTGGAGAACGGCTGCCGTCTTGTCAGCTTGGGGCCATGGAAAGAAGGTGGGGAGCAACACCTTCTGCTTGAGGTGGAAGGCAGATACCACCTTCGGAAGGAATTTAGGGTGGGTGCGAACCACAACCCTATTCTTGTAGAACCTGGTGTAAAGTGGCTCAGCCACCAAGGCCTGAACTCGCTGACTCTGCAGGCAGAGGTGAACGCCACCAAAAAGACAACCTTCCAGGATAGATAACGCAACTGGCAGGTAGCCAGAGGTTCAAAAGGAGGCTTGGTGAACTGCATCAGAGCCATGTTGAGGTCCCATTCTGCCTGGGGCGGACAGATGGGAGGCTTAGAGAGCAGAAGGCCCCGCATAAATCGGGTAATGAGGGGTTGAGCAGAAAGCGGTTTGCCCTCTATGGAATGATGGTGCGCCGAGAGTACACTCAGGTGCACTCTGACGGAGTTGGACTTCAGTCCGGTTTACGAAAGGTTAAGCAAGTACTGTAGCACCGTGTGCACCTGGCAAGAGAACGGGTCAACCCGTTCCTCTACACACCATACTGAGAATCTGCACCACTTGAAGGCATAGGCCTGTCTCATGGAGTTCTTATGAGAGGCCAGGAGGACTTCTTCCACCTCCCTTGGAAGGTTGAATGGTGCTAAGGTTACCTGTTCAGCAGCCATGCTGTTAATGACAAGGACCCCAGGTTGGGATGAAGAAGGGAGCCCTCCTCCTGGGTCAGTAGCCCCGGGACGTTTCCCAGAGGGACCAGGAGCTCCATTGAAAGATGGAGCAACAGAGGAAACCAAGGCTGCCTGGGCCACCACAGGGCCACTAGGATCATGGAGGCTTTATCCCACAGGACCCTGAAGACAATTCAAGCGATGAGTGGCATGGGAGGGAAGGCATACAGAAGGCCCTCCGACCAAGAGATAAAGAAGATGTCCACCACTACCCAGGATGGACAGCAGACGTGGGACAGCTGAGCATTGGTCGGGCTGGTGAAGAGGTCCAGACTTGGGGTTCCCCAGAGTTGGAAGAGCCGCTGTACCCCCTAGGGTCTAGGTGCTATTCATGCGGCCGTAGGACCCTGCTCAGCCTGTCCGCTAGGGCACTGTATTGGCCCAGAAGGTATACCACCCTGAGAAGCATTCCCTCACCGATTGCATATGAGCATATGGCTACTGCCTCCTGGCAGAGGCACTGAGACCCTCTGCCCCCCTGCTTGTTCAGGGACCTGGTTGTCCGTTTAGACTAGCACCGAATGTTTACGCCAGCGGTGGTGGAAGGCCTTGATCACCAGGAAATTGCCCGGAGCTCCAGCTGGTTGATCTGTTGCTGGATCTCCAATAGGGAACAGATGCCCTGCGTGTGCAGTTCCTCACATGGGCAACCCAGCCCAGTAGGGACATGTCCATGGTAAGGACCCTCTGGGGATTTGGGGGCTGGAAGGGCATGCCCTCCTGCAGATGCTGTGTGTCCAACACCAGTCGAGTGACTTCACTAGCTGATGGGACACTAAGACCCTGTCCCGGAGCCTGCCTGTAGCTTGTGTCCACTGTGAGCGGAGACACCACTGAGCCGCCCATGTGTGGAGGTGGGCATTGGGAACCACATGAACTGTGGATGCCATATGGCCCAACAGGCGGAGCATGGACCACACCAACACTGCATGATGGCGTTGCACCTCAGTGGCCAGAGCCCTAAGGAGATCTGCCCTGTCCAGGGGAAGAAAGGCCCTGGCCTGGAGAGTGTCCAGACAAGCTCCTATGAACTCCAGGTCCTGTTCTGGAGTGAGGTGAGACTTGGGGTGGTTTATCACGAACCCCAAAGTGCAGGATCTTGATGGTGCAGGCCATGGCTTGTTGCACCTTGGTGGCCGTGTCCCCCTTTAAGAGCCAGTCATCCAGGTCTGGGAAGACGAAGGCCCCTTGGAGACGGAGGTAGGCGGCCACCACTGCCAGGCATTTGGTGAAGACTCTTGGCGCGGAGGCGGCTAGTCTGAAGGGTAGTACCTTGTACTGGTAGTGGTCACCCCCGACCATGAACCTTAAGTACTGCCTGTGACTGGGATGAATAAGGATATGGGTGTAAGCATACTTTAGGTCCGAGGTGCATAGCCAATCTCCCTGCTGGAGGTAGGGCAGCAATATTCCAAGGAAAAGCATCTTGAACTTCTCCCACACCAGGAACTTGTTCAGGTTTCGCAAGTCCAAAATGGGCCTTAGGTCCCCTCTTTTTTTTGGGACCAGAAAGTAACGGGAGTAGAACACTCCTTGACCCTGAGGTGGAAGGGTACTGGTTCCTCGGCTCCGCTCTGATGAGGCCTGCGAGTTCCTGCAGTAGCAGGGTCTGCTGCAAGGGAGTCCGAGACTCTCCCTGGAAAGAAAGGAGACAGCCTTCTCTGACCACCTGGAGGGCCCAGGTGTCAGTGGTTATGGCCAGCCACCGGTGGGCAAAGTGGCAGCTGCCCCTCCCCCCCCCTCCCCGAGGAGAGGCTATGCTCACGGAGTCAAAACCCCAACCCAACCTGGGCAGGAGCTGGTGTTTGGGGCTTAGAGCCCTTAGGCTTGCGCTGGCCTTGGCCCGCTCCTTTGCCCCGGTAGCCCTGTTGTGTGATCTGGGGGGCATGGAATTTGGGATAGCTTGATAAGGCTGGCCTTTTCCCTGATGGTTTCTTCTTGGGAAGAGTGGAGGTCTTCCTGAAGAGCCGAGTCCTCATGATGAACTCGGTCTCGATCTCCGCCGCCTTATCCTCCATCAGCTTGTCGAAGAGGTTTTCACCAAGACAGGGGACGTCAAGGAGTTTCTCCTGGACCCACTGCTCGAGGTCCGATGCCTGAAGCCAGGCCTGGCATCGAGCACCAATGCCTACGGTGGCCACCCTCACATTGGACTCGAAGCCATTGTAGGATGCTCGAGATATGCACCAAGCACTCTCCGACGCACTTTGTGAGGGTTCGGGATCGCTGGAGGTGATTCTCCACTGAGACCCGCAGAGAAATCTGCGAGTTCTTTTGCTAGGTCTTGGAGATACATGCTGATATACAGCTGGTAGGCTTGGATTCAGCAACCCAGCATCGAGCCCTGGCAGCATTTGCGCCCAAGGACATTGAGGGCGCAGGACTCCCTGCCCGGGGGACACGGAGGAGTGAATCTTCAAAATTTTCTGCAGCTGCATGTTCGACTCTACCACTATAGAGGTGTGAGGGAGTTGTGCTTTCCAAAAGCTGGGGCCCCGCTGGACCTGGTACACAGTGTCAAGGCATTGGCTAACTATTGGCACCAATGCTGGTGTCTCCCACATTCGAAGGAGTCGTTGCCCGAGGATAGAGAGGACAGGGACCGTCATACTGGAGGATTTCAAGCTCTCACATTCGAGGATGGTCCTCTGATTCCGTGGTGAGTGACAAGGCTTTCTCCATGTCCGGACAAACTCGAGGAATGATGTGTCCTGAGGTGGGGACCAGCACCGCGATTCCGGAAGAGACGGGTCTGAGGGGAGATCACGGTGTTTGTGTGTCTCTGGGGAAGCGTCATCGTCAGACTCCCAGTCTGAATAGTTAATCAAGGACTCGAGGTCGAATGACACCTGTGGTTTCGGGCTCGGGTTGGGTCTTCGTTGACCCACGGCGGCTTCTTGGCCAGAGTCATAAGCGCTTGCCAGGGAGCAGGATCGAGACCCTTGCCGAGGATTGGCTTGAGGCTCTTGAGGATTGTCTCAGCAGCCCAGGGAGTCCTTGATATCAGAGTCCTTGCAGTCCTGGTATGAGCACCGGCAGGGCCAGGCATCAGAGCTTGCTGCGAGGCAAGGAAGGCAGTGACGCTGCTTTCCAAAGCCATCATCCTGGCTTCTCACTCAGGAGTTGCAGCCTTCGACGCAGACATCGGGGTGACCGGGTCCGGCATCTGTGAGGAGAGGGAGTCTTCGACCTGACAGGCCTCGGGGATCTGTGACCCGTCACCAGAGGCCTCGGCATCTGTTCGGGGCACCTTCGCTGGCTGCTCCCACTCCAAATCCTCAGATACCCTCCAGGGACTGTGGAACATGGCATGGGACTTGCCGTGTGTGTCCAATTCCATGATGAGGTCCTGGAGGATGTCATCATCTTCTTGCGTTCCCGCTCTCGAGAACCCTTATCGGAGTGTCTGCAGGCCTGATCAGGTGCCGCGGGGGCTTTACCACACTCCGAGGATCTGTACAGGGCCTTAGAGCATGAGGCTACCGGGGCAGAATCTGACCTGTGGAAGATGTCTTCTTGCTTCTGCCGACAACTTTGGAAGGCTTCGCGGATATCCTTTTACTAACCGGAGAAAGAAGGGCAGTTTTATGCACAAAAATATAAACTTTTTTTCTGGGGAAAGAAGACAGATGTCTGTTGGGCTCCGAGAAAAAAGGGAGACTGAGTAAGATGGCATTCTTGGACGGGAAGGGGACCATTCATACGTGGTGGCATCTCTCAAAGGTTTTCTTTGAAAACTGGGGAGATGCTTCCGCACGGGCTCCGTCGGCGCGAATGTCACCCATATGAGGGAGGAGTGGCCTAGTGGATGGGGCAAGTTACCTCAGGCCGGAAGGTCGGGGGTTCAAATCCCACTAGAGGACAGCAACCTTGGGCCGGAAGGACTGGGGTTTCTAATCCCACAGGTGCTCCTTGTGGTCTTGGGCAAGCCACTTAACCCTCCATTGCCCATGTTCCCTGTAAGTATTAGTGTATGTGTCTCATATCCCCTCGTGTTAAATGTACCCCCCCCAATTGTGTTGGGACCACTTTGATTGAAGGATAAGGTGGTATACAAAACTGTCTAAATAAATAAATAAATAAATAAATATGTGAAGGCTGATTTCCTGCTTGTTTCTGGAGAATGACTGATCAGCATTTTAACTAAACCTTGCATTAAATTCTCTTAACTTTTCATCGTTGGAGTTGTAGCATTCAAGGAAGATGAGCCATATTGAGGACTAATACATATAAGCATAAGGTGAAATTAGACCTGACCTGCTATTTTTTTTTCCTTGAGCCCCTCCAGCCCAGTATTTATGCCTTCCTACCAGCATATGGAGATTGGGAGCCATTGGTTTAATGACATCATGATATAAGGGTCCTTCCTGTGCAGCCACCCTCTCACCAGTATTTCTGTAACAAAGCAGACTCGAGAACAAAAGATTACCAGGACTCATTCATTTCCTAGATCACTAGGGATACTTACTGAATAACCACTTCTCCTCTGGACAGAGTCTAGAATTGTGGATATAAACCATCCTCTAGCACTTAAGGCCAAACTACAGTAATCAGCCAACTGCAGCACTCTTACACACTCCATTGGCCGCGTAGCATGAACATACTACATCAGTGAAATCATAACCTGGAATCACAACCCTAGTGTGCTTACTCTTCCATAACCAGGCACGAAACAGAAAAAACATAGGGTGGGTCCTGGATTGGAGGGACTCAAGGAAAGAAAATTAGCAGGGAAGGCCTAATTTTACCTTCCTCATCGTTCCTCCAGTTCAGTGGGACATATAGTACCAAAGCAGTACCTAACGAAGGGAGGGAGAACCAACGAGCTCAGCCTGCATTACCTGTTCTTCATGTGTGCAAGCCTCCATGTCCAAACCTTCCCAATGTTCTGAAGACGGAAGGAAAATAGGACATAGCCTCTCAATGCTTCCAATCTCTGAAGAAAGACCCCGAGCTAGACCTTGCCCCAAACAAAATGTGAACTCTGGCACGAAAAATCCTGAGCCCTGTTGGAACTGATCGGCCCTCCTCAACCAACATCAATAATGCCTTGGAAGCTGGCTCTCCCTATGCGACCTCCACAAACGCAACCAAGGGAAAAAAAACAACACAAAGCATTTTCGCTTTCTAAACCTAAAGACAGAGGATCAGCAGGCATCCCACCTGAGGAGAACCAGAGCCCTCGGAGCTCCAGCTGAGAGGGAAACACTGAACAATCGAAATGACAAGCTGTCTAAAGCCAAAATAAGGAGATTCCTGAAAGTTCTACTCATCTCTACTACTCAAATGAAGAGGCCCTTTACACAACCATCATCAAAGCCTTGAAATTATATCATCCAAATCCATATGAAGTCTTCATAAAAAAGGTTTACAGGAACCTCCAAGACTGTCTAGGAAACCACTGCAACCTCCCAGAAAGAAGTACATAAGAACATAAGATATGCCATACTGGGTCAGACCAAGGTCCATCAAGCCCAGTATCCTGTTCCAACAGTGGTCAATCTAGGTCATACGTACCTAGCAGTTTCCCCAAAAGACACAGATTCCGCAATGCTTGAACTGGGTCAAGCATTGATATCCTGGGTCCCTTCTTAATAATGGTTTATGAACCTTTCCTCCAGGAACCTGTCCAAACCTTTTTTAAACCCAGCTACACTAACAGCTACATCCTCCGGTAACAAATTCCAGAGTTTGATTACACGTTGAGTGAAGAAATATTTTCTTTTATTAGTTTTAAATAGTTTACCCTGTAGCTTCATTGCATGTCCCCTAGTCTTTCTATATTCTGATAACGTAAACAATCTACGTTTACCCGTTCCACTCCATTCATTAATTTATAGACTTCTACATATCTCCCCTCAGCCGTCTCTTTTCCAGGTTAAAGAGCCCTAACCTTTTTAGCCTTTCTTCATAGGAGTATCTTTCCATCCCCTTTACCATTTTGGTGGCTCTTCTCTGAACCTTTTCTAATAACGCTATATCCTTTTTAAGATACGGCGACCAGAATTGCACACAATATTTAAGATGCGGTCTCACCATGGAACGATATAGAGGCATTATAATATCTTTTGTTTTATTTTCCATTCCTTTCCTTATGATACCTAGCATTCTATTTGCTCTCTTGGCTGCCGCTGCACACTGGGCCGAGGGTTTTAACATGCTATCCACAATGACGCCTAAATCTTTTTCCTGGGTGGTGGTTCCTAATGTGGAACCTTGCATCGTGTAACCACAGTTTGGATTGTTCTTCCCTAGGTGCATAACTTTGCACTTGTCTACATTAAATTTCATCTGCCATTTTGATGCCCAGTCTTCCAATTTATCAAGATCCTCTTGCAATTTTCCACAATCCTCTTGGGTTTTAACAACTTTAAATAGTTTTGTGTCATCTGCAAATTTGATAACCTCACTCGTTATTCCACTTTCCAGGTCATTTATGAATATGTCAAAAAGCAGCGGACGCAGCACAGATCCCTGGGGTACACCACTATTCACTTTTCTCCATTGGGAAAATTGGCCATTTAGCCCAACCCTGCGGCCTTGTCGGTCATGGGTTTGCAGAAGAGGTTTTCCCCCCGACATGGGACATCAACCAACTTGTCCAGTACCCATTGCTCTAGGTCAGAAGCCTGGAGCCAGGCTTGACGACATGCACCGATGCCCGACGCAGCTACCCGAACTGCCAACTCAAAACCATCATAGGCCTCCTGAGGCATAAACTTGGAGCACTGACGGACATCTATGGACAGGATCTGGAAGCGCTGCAAAGTCTCCCCAGAGAGACCAGTTGAAAACCCGGCGAGTTCCTTCGCCAGATCCCTCAGGTACATTTAGCCCTACCCTCTGCTTTTTATCTTTTAACCAGTTCTTGATCCACAGTAGTACACTGCCTCCTATCCCATGACTCTTTAGTTTTGCCATAAGTCTCTGATGAGGGACGTTGTCAAAGGCTTTCTGAAAGTCCAGATATATTTATTTATTTTTTATTAAAATATAGTGTATCAACCGACTCACCTTTGTCCACCTGTTTATTCACACTTTCAAAAAAAACATAATAGATTAGTAAGACAAGATCTTCCTTGTCTAAAACCATGTTGGCTGTCTCCCATTAGGCCATGACTATCTACATGCTGAGTTATTTTATTCTTTATGATGGTTTCTACCATTTTTCCCGGTACTGACGTAAGCTCACTGGTCTGTAGTTTCCCGGATCACCCCTGGAACCCTTTTTAAAAATTGGCATTACATTGGTGATCCTCCAATCTTCAGGTATTACAGATGATTTTAATGAAAATTCACAGATTACTAATAGCAGGTCTGCAATCTCATCTTTCGGTTCTTTCAACACCCTTGGATGTATACCATCCGGCCCAGGTGATTTGCTACTCTTCAGTTTATCTAATAGTTGTAATACATCTTCCCGATGTATCGATATTTCTTTCAATTCTTCCGCACCTTTAAATACCACTTCAGTCATGGGTAACATCCCTACATCTTCCTCAGTAAAGACTGAAGCAAAGAATTCATTCAGTCTCTCCGCTATCGCTTTGTCGCCTCTTAATGCCCCTTTAACTCCTCCATCATCTAATGGACCAACTGACTCTCTCACAGGGTTTTTGCTACGAATGTACTTGAAAAAATCTTTATTTCGCGTTTTTGCTTCCACATCAAGCTTCTTCTCAAATTCTCCCTTTGCCTGCTTTATCAATGCCTTGCATTTGACTTGCCAGTGCTTGTGCTCTTTCCAGGTTTTGTCGTTTGGCTCTTTTTTCCATTTCCTGAAAGATGCTTTTTTGGCAACAAAAGCCTCTCTGACTTCCCCTTTAAACCATGCTGGCAGTTTTTTGGACTTCCTTCCACTTTCCTTAAAGCTGTGGAATACAGCTGGTCTGGGCTTCCAAGATAGTATTTTCAACAACACCCAAGCTTGATGTAAGTCTTTAACCTTTGCAACTGCTCATTTTAGTCTTTTCTTAACTATTTTCCTCATTTTATCATAGTCTCCCTTTCGAAAGTTAAAAGGTAGTACTGTGGATTTCCTTACTATCCCTCCTCCACTAATTAAATCAAAGGCGATCATGCTATGATCACTATTGCCAAGTGGCCCCAACACCCTTATCTCTTGCACTAGATCTGGTGTTCCACTAAGGGACTAGGTCTAATATGGCTTCCCCTCTGGTCGGTTCATGAACCAGCTGCTCCAAGAAGCAGTCATTTATGTCATCTAGGAACTTTATCTCCCTAGCATGTCCTGCCGTGACACTGACCCAGTCGATACCGGGGTAATTGAAATCACCCATTATTATTACTGCGCTATAACTTTTGTTAGCTTCCTTGATTTCTTTGAGCATTTCATCATCCATTTGTTCATTCTGGCCAGGCGGTCGATAGTACACACCCACTGCCATCACCTTCCCCTTTTTACATGGAATTTCAATCCATAGAGATTCTACAGCAAATTTTGTTTCCTGCAAAACTTTAATCCTTTCTGACTCAATGCCCTCTCTAACATAAAGCGCAACCCCTCCACCAATTTGATCAGCTCTATCATTTCATATATGGGACTCCCTAGCTACAGGCTACCGAGAACCCCTAGCTGAAAAATGGCTCCCTCTAGAAGAGCCGCAGCAGCTGTGATAGGAATTCAGCTGAGACGCCACATCCCCGGTAGCCTGACACCAGAGGGCTGGAGGGTAGGAGTTGCCTAAACCTCAAATAAGTTACGGAGTACTGCCTGGCCGAAAGCACTGTCCCGTCGGGACTCTCCATCCAAGCAGTAATGGGCTGCAGAAGTTTGGCTTGAAGACCAGGTTGCGGCCTGGCAGATGTCTGCCAGCGGAACAGAGTGGAAATGAGCCACTGATGCGACCATACAGGGCCGGCCAAAGGGTTTCAGCTGCCCCATCTTCTCGCTGTGCCGCCCTCGCTGAATCAATTTTCTTATCTTGCAGTGGAGCAGAGGTGGGGGGAGGCAGTGGCACGACCCTTCCCTCAATTTAAAAGCGGTGGCTTTGTGCTGTTACTTTGGCACCCATGCGCATACTCATGGCCTGCCGCTCCTGTCCCCCTCAAACAAGAAGTTGTATCGGGGGAGAACAGGGGCAGCAGGCCATGGTTTTCGTGCTCTGAGAGCCAAAGCGCATGATCTGCTTCAGGTACGGTACAAAACCGCTGATTCAAATAATCATGTTGTGCCTCCCACCAGGGTCTGCCACTCTAGGCAGCCACCTAGTCCGCCTGGTGGACAGGTCAGCCCTGTACCACACAAGGTGGCGAGCACCAATGTTCAATTCTTTCTGGTACTCACACCACTGCAGGAGAAGTGCATAGTTTACAGCCTCTCTCAATACTCACACCACAACAGGAAGAGAAGCATGGAGTTACATCCTGCATCTTATCTCTGAAACAGAGCAGCCATTGCCATGCCAGCACCCCTCAAAGCTCCACTGGCCCAATCATTCTCCAACTATCAGGTTGAAATGAACTCAACTGATCACATTTTCTCAGCAGTCATCAGCCATTCTGCTCAGACTAAGCCAGGAAGTGTAATGTCTGTGATGAAAAAGGGTGGTGATGACTTGAGGAAGATAGAGGAAGGTGATGCTCAGGAAAGGAAACCTGACTCCAGCCATAAGGGATTCTTAGCCTACTCCCGGTCTGAGGAACGAACCTAAGACAGGAGAGCTTCTCCAACCCCAAACATGATAAGAAGGTGTTTGCCCAGCTGTTGACATAAGGAAAAAGGCATCTACCTCCAGAGGTTTGACCATTTTTTAGAGGGCATCTGCAGACAATCCCAGAGTGCCCAATATGCAACTCAGGATGGTTTCCAACTTGTAAGCCTTTGGCCTGTCCAAGCTCATGGGCAATTCGCAACACTGATTTGGAACAACCAAGAAAAACCTGAAGAACCCGCCTGGCTTCAAATCATGAGTTATACCTATGGAATTGGATACTGAACTTTGACAGGTTCTCTGACTCACTGCCAGCTCAATCTCTTGATTGGAAGATGACAGATGGGCCTTTGCCTTTGCCTCTGACTACCTGGACGAGCCCTGAGAGTTACCCACAGCAGACCAAGTAGCCAAAGCCTTACCAAGACCCTCTCCTCACTGAACCATGGTGAGTTTGCAAAGGGGTGCCAAACACCACAGAGTGCACGCTCCAGCTGACAAACGGAGCTGGCTACTGATAGGCTGGAACTTGCACTGACGTATTTGCTACGTGGAGCAAAAGAGACCCTGGCAGAAAACTTCCTTTGCTGGGACATCTAATATAAATCCAAAGGGCAACTGTTGCAAGACGTGGTTAGAAACTCATGGTCTAAAAACTGGCTGACCCAGACCTGTTCTGCCCCTGCAGCCCAGACAGCTCCACTCTCCACAAGCAAAGAATTGGCCAAGCACAAAAGAAAATTAACAAATGCACGTACTGCCAGATGCCTGAGGCAAACCTAATGGATTTTAATAAGCAACCCCTCTAAGCATAACTTGCCCCAAAAGACTGCATGACTAAGACTAAAGATTAAAAACTGAATAGGTGTGTGCCACCCATCTCCATAACTGTATCACTAATCATAGGGGAGAATAAGGACTTAACACCTAACAAGGACCCTAATATCCTATTACTCTAGTGCACTAAAGATAAGCAGAAAAAGAAAGAATATGACAACTACTTCTTCACATAAGGCAGACATCTGACATTTTATTAGTATTGAGGATATGACTTCACCACATACAAACTGTGTGGATGGAAAAGGCAAAGTGGAACCCTCTCAGTCAAAGCAGCTAGCTACCTTGCCTTGAGTTAATGCAGGTTAACTGTAACGCACAGCCCCTCTCCTATCTTCATCTTGCACCATACTATCACCTAACATGACACCTGAGGAAATGTTAACTTATAACGTCCAACATTAGCTCAACTGATAATTGCCAAGCCAACAGGGCAGCAAATAAGCAGGACATAGTCCAATCTTCCTCATCTTTATATAGATAGATAGATAGGGTTTTTTTCATACACACACTGGCCCTGACCTATACATGCAACTACCATATGGCTCTAAGCAGGTCTTACAGAATGCTGTAGGCAGCCAGCTACTTAATGCCTTGGCTACGGCATACTGCTACAAGGGGTCCCGAGACTCTCTTGGAGCAGATCAAGCTGCTCTTATGCGGCAACTTCACTGAAAATAATGGCTAGATGTACCTAATTTGTCTTTAAGTAAATGCAATGCTACCACCTAGCAAGTATCCAAACAACCTGAAGTAACTTACAGGCTGATGCAGAAAGCTGGCACTGAAGTCAAGCTCTTTTTATGCCCATTTGCAGTGCACTGATAGTGCACAACTTCAATGCGGGCATGCATAAGGGGGATCATATGCAAATTAGCCACGTGTTAGCCATTCATTAAACTGTGCGTCAATGGCAGCGTTAAACTAGGAGAGCAAGCCAAACACATGCGTACAAGAAGTCGTCGCTACTTTGGCATGGTATCCCAGAGAAATAGGGCACTGCATGGCTAATTTGCATATGAGCCCAGAAAGTATTTTGATGGCATCGAGGGGTTTTTCTGATGCCTGGATCATCTGAGGGAATACGTCAAACTCCCCTCAGATGATCCAGCCATCATGGAAAGCCCCCGATGCCATTAAAGTACTGTTGGGGGCTGGCGCTCCCAACAGAAAGCAAATCCCTGATGGCCCAGCGGCTCTGATCCCCCTCCCCAACTAAAAATCAACCTGGTGGCCTAGCGGCCCCAAACTCCCCACCCCCACCCGGTACCTTCAGAAACGAGGGGGGGGTGCTGCCCACGCACTCCTGGCTCTTGCCATTTTGAAAAATGATGGTGCCTGGCCTCATGCGGTGCCATATAAGGCATATTCTACCTTATATGGCAGCCTTGAAGGACTACAAAAAGGGACTGCTACTGTTGCAAAGAAATCTGCAGTTGTAAATATTACTTTACTTCTGAGAAATTCTCCACATCTTGGGAAAAAGGGAATTCTTTGGGTTAAAGTTGATAAATCTGTGTATTAGAATCCAGTGTATTTTGCTAACTCACTCAGGGTTCAGTAGCTCCAGAGAGCTTTTAATTTAAATTTAAACCTCAGTCAGTAGGTCCAGAGAGCTTTTAATTTAGATTTATGCCTCAATAAGAAGTCCCAGAGAGCTTTAATTTAAATTTAAACTTCAGTCAGTAGCCTCAGAGAGCTCTTAATTTAGATTTAAACCTCAATAAGAAGCCCCAAAGAGCTTTAATTTAAATCTCAGTCAGTAGCCCTACAGAGCTTTTAATTTAAATCAAATTAGAGTATATCACAGAAGGAAGAATAGGGTAAACATTCTTTGAGTAGAAAGAAAGAAATTGTTTCTAGAGACCTTTACAAAGAGGCCTTCCCGTTCCAGGGCAAAAGTCCTGTGAAACTGTTTTAAACAGGTGTTAAAGCCAAGTGACAGGTCAAAGAGGCAATATGAAAGGCTTCCTCAAACCAAGGCCTGTGTGAATCACCCAGGAAATTGTTAAGAGATTCCCTTAGAAGCACAGGTCAGGGCACTGTGTAACAAGCCAGCTTTTACTACGTGTTCTTTCCCTCCCACCCACCCTAGGCATAATCTTAGCTTTATAGGCTCCTATTAAAGGGGAAGAGGTGGTCAAGTTCACTTCAGGTTCAGTTGGTTATCCTCATCAGGAATAGATTGATTAATCTTGAGGTGAACTATGTCCCTTAAACTTATTAAGTACAGGTGTATCAGTGCAAGAATCCCTTGCAACTTTAAGTAGACAACTTAAATAGCTAAATAAAATCTTAAAACTAAAATTCAGACAGTAGTCCAGCAGCGAGATAGGGGTTATCCAGTTTTTTGCATTGAGTGTCACAAGTACGATTTTCTCTCATTTGGTGAGAGGTCTTACATATGCACTAGGTGCAAAGAGCTTTTTGCTCTCACGGAAAGAATCCAATCTCTGGAGGCTAGAGTGGAAGACTTGGAGGACATAAGGAAGACCATGAGATATATAGACAAGACCTATAGGGATGCAATACTGAGGTCCCTCCTCCCATCTGGCAGCTCCACAGCTGCCAAGGAGAAGAGAGGTCACGTGAAAGAAGAGCATCACCGTAGTGGGGCAGGAAGTGATCCTATAGCTAGGACCGGTCCTCCAGGTGATGTAAAACCCTCTCACATCAAGGAGATTTCTCCAGGGCCATGTGCCCATGAGGGAAGAGTTAGGATGGCAGATCTTGTCATACAAATCTAATTAATTTCTTAAAGCGATGAAAGAGTTGCATCGAGGGAGAGCTCTAGATATGGTGTACCTAGATTTCAGTAAAGCCTTTGACACCGTTCTGCACAGACGACTTATAAATAAAGTGACCACTATAGGGATGGATCCTAAAGTGACCGACTGGGTTAGAAATTGGTTAAGTGAGAGGCAGCAAAGGGTACAGGTGAATGGCGCTCACTCAGAGGAGAATGTTACCAGTGGTGTGCTGTAGGGATCTGTCCCTTGGTCTGATTGTTTTTAACATTTTTGTAAGTGATATTGTGAAAGAGCTATCAGATAAGTTTTGCAGCTTTGTAGATGATACTAAAATCTGCAATAGAACAGGCATACAGGAAGGTGCAGGTAACAAGAGGAGGGACCTAGTGAAGCTTGAAGAATGGTCAAGCATTTGGTAGCTGAGATTTAATGCTAAAAACTGCAAGGTCATATATTTGGGCTGCAAAAATCCAAGGGAGCGATTCCTAATTGGAATCGCAAAATTCTTATTTGGGGCTGTGGCCGCATGCAGAGTTTTGGGGGAAGATAAAGACAACTCACCAATACTCTGCCACTGCTGCCTTCAACCAACTTCCCCTCCCACCAAGCCAAAGTCAGCCTTCCCTTTCTTTATGTGACCAAATGAATCATGCCTCTTCTCCATTCCCTGGAGTCTGCATCATCAAGTGCTCATATAACTACAGGATTTTATTGATACCTTGAAACTCCTTGACGAACACCAATATGGCTTCCGACCATTCCATGGGGTTGAAACATTGCTAACAGTCCTTTATGACACCTTACTAAGAGGAATTGATGACACAAAACAAGCCTTCATCCTAGTTTTCCTCGACATCTCTGCCGCATTTGACAGCGTAAACCATATAACAATGCTCAACAGACTTCAACAAATAGGAATTACATCCACTGTCTATAACTGGTTTAAATCCTACTTATCAAACAGAACCCAAACAGTAAGAATCCTTAACCAAACATCCAACATATTCAACCAAACACAAGGCCTCCCACAGGGATCTGCACTATCAGCACTTTTGTTTAACATTTACCTACAACCAGTCAGCAACATCTTTAAACGTCATGGCGTCCATTATCATATCTACGCCGACGATATAATGTTTTACCTCCCATTTAAAATCCCACACCCTCCACTACAACAAATAACAGAATGCTTTAAAGAACTAACAATATGGCTCAGCGATCAGAACCTACACATTAACTTCTCAAAAACTGATGTACTATATATTACTAAAAACCAAACATACACACCCCCAAGCACCATCACACTTGATAACCATGAGATCAACATAAAAAAAGAAATAAAATACCTAGGTGTGATACTTGACAATAAGCTTAACATGGATTCACACATAAAATATCTAACAAAAAACATACACTACAAACTTAAGACCTTGAGACAACTAAGACCTTTAATTCACTTACAAGACTTCATAACCATAATTCAAGCTATCATAACCCCACATTTCGATTTTGCAAATTTAATCCTTAATGGCATCACAAAGCAAAACATTAAAAAGATACAACTAACTCAGAACATAGCAGCAAGGATAATAATGAATATAAGCTCAATCCAACATATCACAACGACCTTGGCTGAACTCCATTGGCTACCAATTCACAGCAGAATAAAATACAAGATTCTACTAACTACATTTAAACTAATAAATAACCTAGCGCCATCAGTACTCAATACACTCATCAATGTAGAAATAGATAAAAGATCACAAAGGAGTAGAAACACAAACACTATCGCAGTACCAAAAGATTACACAAAAGCTAGAAAACAAACCAACATGAGAGCCTTCTCTCATTCAGCACCTATCCTCTGGAATAACCTTCCTGACAACATTCGCCTACTATCGGACACAAAGGAATTTAGAAAAAAACTGAAAACCCATTTATTCTCATTACACTACAACAAAGGAGCAGAAACTAGCCAGACTACACAAAGAGACACAGGTTAACTAGCAAATACAACCATTATATAACTACGTGCCTCCAAGATTAAATTAATGTTTACACCTACAAGCGATATATGATAATTGTAAATATCTACTATGTACATATGTTCTAATAGTTTAACGTTCTAATAATTTACTGCTTAAATATTATACTGTTACCTGTACCTAGTTCACCTGTTCTATGTTCTATGTAAAATGACTTGGTATGATACTATCCATACCATATAACATAATGTTCATTGTAAACCGCACTTGATACTTGTGAAAGAGCGGTATAGAAATAATTGTTAAATAAAATAAAATAAATAAATAACAAATAAGAAGTGCAGGGACCTCAAGATGAAGGCCTGTGCATGCACAGTAGCCTCAGTCATGTCCCGCCCCCTGCCAGACTTCCCGTTTCTATTTGGTGGGATACAGCTGAGGCTGAACCTTCTGCACATGCACAGACTCCAGACTGAGATCCCTGCATGTCGTATTTGTACTGTGAGCACTGATGCAGGTTCCAGAGGAGGGAGGAGTGGCGGGATTCCGTTGGACACAGAAGGAAGGGGAAGGCTGATACTGGATTGGGGATAGGGGAGGTTGAAGGCAGTAGGATCTCCTTACTTCTAGATGACACCGCAGCAGGCATGTGTCTATCAACATCCAGTTATCTCTCTTCCCTCCTTCAGATCTCTCCACCCCTCCCTTGAGTTTGCGAATGATGCTTTCCTATCTAACGATGTTCCCTTCACCTCTGTCAGATTGCTTTTAATTAATTGTAAACTGCTCTGATGCAATTGTAAAGAGCAGTATATCAAATCATTAATAAACATTAACATAGTGTAAGTGCTTGCTGCTACAGGTTCAGAGGATAAGGGGACATGATGCCGTCAGCCGTGGCCTAGCTAAGATAGTGCAGGATGTGGGAAAGATGCTGGACTGCAGAGGAGGGGGAGGAAATGTTGGAGGCTGGACCACCAGGGGAAGGGGAAATAGGAAGGAAGATGGATATAATGGACGTTGGAATAGTTTGAATGGCAGGGAAATATTTGACATGGGTGTGGGTACAGGGGCAGGAAGACAAAGGAAATGCTGGATATGAGGGAGGGTGAACTAGGGAGACAGAAGAGATGCTGGACATGGGAGGGAAGGAGGGAGACAGGAGATGCTTGACATTAGGGGGATACTGAGGAGGGGAGAGAAATGAGCTGCTGGACAGGAGGGCACAAGTACTGGTGAGACTGATAGGAAATGATGAATATTAGGAGTAGGGCCAAGGAGCCAGAAAGAGGAGATACTGGACATGAGAGGGAGAGAGAAATGTTGGGCATGGGGGACTAGGGAAACTGAAGGGATGCTGGACATATGTGGGAGGCAGACAGGAGTTACTGAATAAGGGGGAGATAAAGAGATCCTGGATGGGGAGGGTGAAAGGGAAGATGCAGGACACGGGGGAGGAGAGACAGGGGATATTTAGTGAAAGAGTGGACAATAAGAGGCTTGGGAAAGGGAGAGAGATGGGGATGGGAGAGCTGAATGATGGAAAGTGATAGAAAGCTGTGGGTAAATACAGGAGAAGGAGAAGGAAGAAAACTGTAAAGAAGAGATCAGTACTGCAGATTGATATAAGTGATGAAGTGAAGTCAGAAAGAGAAAAAAGAAATGGCAAATAGGCAAACGACAATGGAAGCAAGAGCAAGAAAAGTTCTTCCTAGCTGTAAGAAAGTTCTCACAAGAAAGCTACAGAATATATCCTCCTAGCTTCATGCTTTGCATAAAGGACTGCTTGTGCTGAGGCTTCCTTAGCAGAAGTATATTAATCTTGCTGGGCAGACTAGATAGACCATGTTGGTCTTTATCTGCCATCATTTACTATGTTACTATGTTAAGAGAAGGCAGAGAAAAGCAAAAATCAGATCCTGGGACCAACACGATTAGAAAAATAAAATGGCTAGAAAACAAGGTAAAAAATGCTTTTATTTTCTATTTAGTGATTGGAATATGTGAGATTCTGGAATGCACATCTGTTAGGACCGAAGTTAGATATGGCCAGAGTCCAGCTTAAGGCAAAAATCTGGAAGGGGACGTCAAAACCCACCATCAGGCTGTGCTTTCTTCAGCTTCAGACACACACACATTTCACCCGGTCACTTAGCCCCCACAACCATGCACATATAGTGCTCCCAGACAGTGAGTCCCTGCACAAACACAAACATAAACACACACACAAACTTCCCCCAGATACCTAACCCCTGGCAGACACTGACCCCAGAGACACTCTGCCTCCACACTGCATATGTTCAGGAAGCTGTGTCATAACTTCCAAGCCTGTATGTGTCAGGTGGGTTGAGTACATCAGATACTTTAAAAAGAATAGATTTACATTTTTATATGTTTATGTTGTTGTTATTTGAGTGATAATTTTATTTGACTCTATCTGGGGTCACAGGAATTTTCAGCTGCTAAAATGGGGTCACACCGGAAAAAAGTTTGGGAAGCATCGGTATGGAGGGTGAAGTACTTCTGTCTATGAAAGAAGAGTGGGACCTGGGGGGTGATTGTTTCTAATACGTCTAAGGTGGCTAAACAGGCAGAAAAGGCAACAGCAAAAGACAGAAGAATGTTATGGTGCATAGGAAAAGGAATGGCCAGCAGAAACGAGGTGGTGATAGTGCCTCTGTATAAGTTTTTGGTGAGATCTCATTTGGTGTATTGTGTGCAATTCTGGAGACCATACCTTTAAAAGGATATGAACAGGATGGTGTTGGTGCAAAGGATGGCTACCAAAATGGTCAGTTAACTTTGTCATAAGACATATGGGACAGACTCAAAGAGCTCAATATGTATATTTTGAAAGAAAGGCAGGGAGAGGAGATACGATGGAGACATTTTAATACCTCTGTGGCATAAATGCACAGGAGAGCTTCTTTCAATTGAAAGAAAGTTGTACAATGAGGGGGCATAGGATGAAAGTGAACGAGGACAGACTCCGGAGTAATTTAGAAAATAATTCTATAAGGAAAGAGTGGTACTAGATATATGGAATATTTTCCCAATAGAGGCAGCAGAGACAAGGACTATATCTGAATTCAAGAAAGCATGGGACAAAAAGGGAAGATCTCTAAAGGAAAAAGGGACTGCAGAGCTTAGAAGTTGCAGACTGGACTGGCTGTATGGTCTTTGTCTGTCATCATGTTTCTATATAATATTATCAGTTTCATAATCAGAAAAAATGTTGTGTGTCCTTGTATTTAAATAAAACTCTGTCAGGGTTAACTCACACGCCACATGACTGCCCGAAAAACAAGGCCCCTGCCCGGTAGCTCCAGTCCAATCAGGGCTGTGGGAGGAGCGGAGGGGACGATTCCCGGCGCCGCCAGTGTGCCGGGCCAGACACACGCCACCTGACTGCCCAAAAAGCAAGGCCCCTGCCCGGTAGCTCCAGCCCAATCGGGGCTGCGGGAGGAGTGGAGGGGCCGATTCCCAGCGCCGCCGGAGTACTGGGCTGGACACATGCCACCTGACCGCTCCTCCCTGATCAGCCAATCAGGCCCAACGGCAGCAGTTAAAGACCCGGCACCCCCTTGGCGCACCCACGCCGGTGGGCCCGTGCCTAAGGGCCATGCCAAAGAGCCCTTTGGCGAGGAACCGAGGCGAGAATACCCAACAACTCTGGATAGAGGACTAAAAATAAGAACGTCACTACAACCCGGAGACATGGAGAGCCCAAACAAAGACAGCAGGCAAGTTTAAAACTTAAAAGACAAAGATCAAACACCCACCAACACTGGGCCTCAGTTCAACTAGATCCCAGGTCAGTAAATTGCAAAAATGCACTCCACACCCCACTACCTCATTGCCTACCTTACACTCCTCCTCACCTTCGCACCCTGCACACAGGGCATCGGACCTAACAAGCAATTCCCCTTGCTCCACCTACATACCATCCAACCTGTATGGACACCATGCTCACCCCTCTCTAAAGAGCACCAGCAGACTAAACCTGCAGTTCACAAAACTCACGATGCCACACATACTACGCCCTCTCATCCCATAAATAGTGTACACACCAACCCAATCATAACGACCAACATCAGGTGCGTGTTACTGAACGCCAGATAAATCAGGAACAAACCGAACACTATCCTCGACCTCATCCTCAACAAAAAACTGGATATAATCTGCATCACCGAGACCTGGCTAGATGACTCAGACCAGGTCATATTAAATCAAGTAACACCAACAGGCTATTCAGCATTCAATTGCATCAGAACACAAAAGAGAGGAGGAGGTGTGCTAATATTAGCCAGAAAGGAATACAGATTTAAAACAATCTCTACCAGCAATACGATTGAATCCAACACAATCAACATAGCTAACAAATACCTAAGCATCTCCCTCACCTACAGGCCTCCTGGAACCACAACTGAACATCTCTCCACAGTACTTGAAACAATATGTGCACACAGCAGAAAAGATAAACCCCTCATTGCACTAGGAGATTACTATCTAACCTCCACACCGACCAAGGAAGCCGCATCATTCCTAAAAGTCACGGCGTCACTAAAATATTATTTATTTATTTATTTATTATTTATTTATAGTTTTTCTATACCGCACTATTTACCATCAGCGCGGTTCACAGGTAACAAAACTCGCGCAGCGGGAAGATCCACACTGCGTTTACATTGAACAGGGAATTGAACATGGAACACAGGCTAACTATATACATCATGGAACTATATACAATCTATATCAATATACAAACTATATTGCCAATCAATGCCCCAACACACCAGCATGGTACAACTCCAGATATGATCTTTATTCCAATGCACTTGGTGGAACAGGGCAAGGCCATAGCACCAACAATCACGCCGGTCCCTTGGTCACATCATCATGTGATTGACTTCACTTTGACTCTGAATAACCCCACTCAACATGTGGAAGATGAGAGCATAGCCAGACGTTTTAGAGCATTCAACAAAGACTCATTCATAAACAAAATCATTCCACAATTACAACAGGAATACGACACCCTTGACACAAGCATAGAGAAATGGAACTCCATAATATCTAACGCAGCATCAGCCCCTACCAGAACAGAAGCACAAGCACACAAGAGGTCCAATGCCCCCTGGTACTCAAGTGATATCAGGGATGCAAAGCGCACTCTCCGAAGACTGGAGAGAAAATGGAGGCGGAACAAGTCGCATAGCTCCCTGACTCAATACAGAGCAAAGCAACTGGAACATAACAATCTGATAAATGAGCGTAAACAGCAGCACAATACCAACTTAATCATGAAATCTGTCAACAGATCAAGAGAACTCTTTAGCATTGTCCAAAAACTCACTAAGGACACCATGCAGCACTGTACCCACCATCTTGACCCACAGGAATTTGCGAACTACATGCAATTGAAAAGCACCATCCGGACATGTCCCCTCACACCGCAGACAGATGACCATGAAATGGAAGAGCCGCATCAAACATGGGAGGACATCAGTATACCGTCAACACATCAAGTAGAGGACATAATGAATGGACTCAACACAACAACCTCACCGTCAGACCCATGCCCAGTGTCTTGGCTCAAAGCCACAAGATGCCAGCTCTCCCATCACATTCAAAAAATCGTCAAGGATTCACTCCAACAAGGATACATGCTGCAATCCCTGAAGCAAGCCACAATACGCCAGATACTTAAAAGCAACACCTTAAACCCCTCCGAACCAAAATAGCGTAGTTACTCACCTGTAACAGGTGTTCTCCAGGAGCAGCAGGAATCAGTCCTCACTTATGGGTGACGTCGGCGCCGACGGAGCCCTCGCGGAGCAATTTTCCCCAGCTTTCAAAGAAAGCCTTTGGGAATTGCAGCGCGCATGCGCGGTCCTCTTCCCGCCCAAGGGTGCCATCTTAGCCAGTCAGATGACATAGCTAAAAAAGACAGCATAAAAATTAGCAAAAAAGTAAAGCAGACGATTGCAACTCCAAGGGGAGGAGGGAGGGTTGTGAGGACTGATTCCTGCTGCTCCTGGAGAACACCTGTTACAGGTGAGTAACTACGCTTTCTCCAGGACCAAGCAGGAAGTCAGTCCTCACTTATGGGACTCCCAAGCTCAAGGCTACCGGAGACCCTAAGCACAAAAATGAGCTCCCTCTAGCTCAGCAGCACAGAAGGAAGGATCTTCGCTGAATAATTACCCACCGGTAGCCCACAACCGGGATGGAGGGTAGGAGTTGCTCAGACCTCAAAGAGATTACGGAGGACTGCCTGTCCGAAAGCACTGTCCCTGCGGGACTCCCTCTCGAGACAGTAATGGACCGCAAAAGTCTGGCTCGAAGACCAAGTAGCGGCCCGGCAGATGTCTGCCAGCGGAACAGAGCGGAGGTAAGCCACTGACGTGGCCTTTGCCCGAACGCAGTGAGCCGTGACTCGACCTTCCAAGGAGAGTCCGGCCGCCCCATAAGCCCAAGTGATACAGTCCGCAACCCAGATGGACAGAGTACGCTTGGAGACCGGGAGCCCCAATTTATTGGGGTCGAAAGATACAAAAAGCTGAGCAGCTTTACGGTGCTCCCGCGTACGGTCAAGGTAGAAGTTCAGAGCCCTTCTACAGTCCAGGGTATGGAGGACCGTTTCAGCTCGGCTGGAGTGTGGTCTGGGAAAGAAGGTTGGAAGTACCACCTCCTGATTGATATGAAAAGGGGAGACCACTTTTGGAAGAAATTTTGGGTGAGTCCGTAGGACTACCCTATTTTTGTAGAACCGAGTGTAAGGGGGATCAGACACGAGGGCCTGCAATTCACTTACGCGTCTAGCGGAAGTGAGGGCTATCAAGAACAGTGTTTTCCAAGAAAGAAAACGGAGAGAACAGGTAGCCATAGGTTCAAAAGGCGGACAGGTGATCCGCTGCAAAACCACATTCAGGTCCCAGTCAGGCGCTGGCGGGCGCAGAGGTGGTTTAAGTAGAAGAAGACCTCGGAGAAACCTCGCTACAAGAGGGTCGCTGGAAAGAGGTCTGCCGTCCACCGGCACATGATGTGCTGAGAGAGCACTGAGGTGAACTTTGACGGAGTTGGACTTAAGTCCCAGATTAGAGAGGTATAGCAAGTACTGCAGGATCACCGACACTGGGCAGGAGAAGGGATCCTGAGACTGTTGGGTACACCAGACGGAAAAGCGACGCCATTTAAGGGCATAGCATTTGCGGGTAGAAGGTCGTCGTGAAGCTAGGACGACCTCCTCCACCTCCGCCGGCAGGAGAAGGGGAGCGAGGACTACCCTCTCAGCAGGCAGGCCATGAGGTTGAGAGACCTGAGGTTGGGGTGTAGCAGAGACCCCTGATCCTGAGTGAGGAGATCCGGTTGTAACCCCAGAGGGAACGGATCCTCTACCGCTAATTGCAGCAGGAGCGGAAACCATGGCTGTCTGGGCCAGCGAGGGGCCACCAGGATCATGAGGGCTTTGTCTCGGAGAACCTTGAAAAGAGTCCGGGAGACAAGCGGGATGGGAGGGAAAGCGTACAGAAGGCTCCCCGACCATGAGAGTAGAAAAGCGTCCGCCGCAACCCGAAGGGGGTGTGGCTGACGAGAGCAGAAGCGAGGAAGTTGCCGGTTGTGAGGACTGGCAAAGAGAGCCATCGTGGGGAGGCCCCACTTCAGAAAGAGCTTCTGAACTACCAAGGGATCCAGACGCCACTCGTGCGGCTGGAGGATCCTGCTGAGTTTGTCCGCCAGGTAATTCTCTTGGCCTGGGAGATAAACTGCCTTGAGGAGAATTCCGTGACTGACGGCCCAAGAGCAGAGCTTCTGTGCCTCCCGGCAGAGGAGGAAGGAGCCCGTGCCGCCCTGCTTGTTCACGTAGAACATGGCAACTTGATTGTCCGTCTGGACAAGGACGGACTGGTGAGAAGTCAGGTGGGAGAAGGCTTTGAGAGCCAGGCGGATCGCCCTGAGCTCCAGGAAGTTGATCTGCTGAGCAGACTCCCACGCGGTCCAGAGGCCCTGAGTGCGTGCCCCTTGGCAGTGCGCTCCCCAGCCCAGGAGGGATGCATCTGTTGTCAGCACCCGGGCCGGCTGAGGAGGCTGGAAAGGCATTCCGCAGATCAGGTTCGGCTGCTGAAGCCACCACCGGAGAGACGAGATCAGCGGCTCGGAGACGCGCACTAGGTCTGCTAGGCCGCCGGTGGCTTGTCGCCACTGCTGGCGGAGACACCATTGAGCAGGCCGCATATGCAGGCGGGCATTGGGGGTCACGTGGACGGTGGAAGCCATATGGCCGAGTAGTCTCAGGAAGCGCCTGGCGGAGACCAGGGGCTGGCTGCGAAAATGGTCGGCTAGGTCCATGAGCCGTAGAGCCCTGTCGAGCGGTAGGTACGCTCGTGCCTGAGGAGTGTGCAGCCTTGCGCCGATGAACTCGAGATCCTGTGAGGGGAGCAAAGTGGACTTTGCGAAGTTTATAACAAAGCCCAAGTGCTGCAGAAGAGTCACCGTGCGGCGCGTGGCGTTGGTGACCTCCAGAGCGGACGCTGCTCTGATGAGCCAATCGTCGAGGTACGGAAAGACATAGAGGCCGTGATGCCGGAGATGGGCCGCCACCACCGCGAGACATTTTGTGAAGACTCGCGGTGCGGAGGATAGGCCAAAGGGCAGTACCCGGTACTGGTAATGATTTCCTGCCACCACAAACCTTAGGTATTGTCGGTGGCTTGGGTGGATGAGGATGTGCGTGTAGGCATCCTTTAGATCCAAGGAGCATAGCCAATCTCCCTGCTGGAGGTAGGGCAGAAGGATTCCAAGGGTAAGCATCTTGAACTTCTCTCGCACGAGGAACTTGTTGAGGTTGCGCAGGTCCAGGATGGGTCTGAGGCCTCCTGTTCTCTTTGCTATCAGAAAATACCTGGAGTAAAAACCTTGACCTTTCAGGTGGTGGGGCACCGGTTCCACCGCCCGTTCCTGCAGAAGACCTGCTAACTCCTGAAGGAGTAATTCCCTGTGCAGAGGGGGTCGTGGAGGTTCTCTCGGAAAAAAGGAGGGAGGGACCTGGTGGAAGTGGAGAAGATAGCCTTCTCGCACGACTTGAAGCACCCAGGCATCTGAGGTGATGCTGGACCACCTGTGGGCGAAGTGAACCAGCCGGCCTCCGGTGCTGGGAGGAACCAGCGGGGGGGGAGAGGCTATGCTTAGTGGGTCAAAAACCCCCACCCTGCGGAGCAGGGGCTGGTGGTGCAGGCTTGGGGGCTTGCTGCCTACGGGACCCATTACCCCGTCCCTTGGCCTGCTGGCCCTGTTGGGGAGCTGCAGGGGCCTGATAATGGGGGTATTGTTTGTAGGCAGCCGCCTTCCTCGGGTAAAAGGACTTCTTACCCGAGCCCTTCTTTTTCTGGGAAGGGGCGGAGGTCTTCCTAGAAAGCCTAGTCCTGGTGAGAGTCTCCGTCTCAATTTGTGCAGCCTTTTCAGCCATGGGCTTGCCAAAGAGGTTTTCGCCTCGGCAGGGGACATCGACCAACTTGTCCTGCACCCAGGGCTCGAGGTCAGATGACTGAAGCCAAGCCTGTCGGCGGGCACCGATGCCGGCTGCGGCCACTCGAGCCGACGCTTCAAAGCCATCGTAGGCTGCTCGGGATATGAATTTTGAGCATTCCCGAATACCAGTGGACAAGGCCAGGAACCTCCGCAAAGGTTCCTCGGACAAACCAGCGGAGAATCCGGCTAGCTCTTTAGCCAGGTCTCGGAGATACATGCCCATGTATAGCTGGTAGGTCTGGACACGACACGCAAGCATAGAGCCCTGGAAACACTTCTTGCCAAGGCCATCCAGGTTACGGGCCTCCCTGCCAGGAGGCACCGAGGAGTGCATCTTCTGGCTCTTAAGACGATGCATGGCCGATTCCACTACCATGGAATGGTGTGGCAGCTGTGCTTTTTGGAAGCCAGGGCTCTTGCGGACTCGATAGATAGAATCGACCCGCTTGCTCAGGACCGGCGAGGTGGCCGGACTCTCCCACATGCGGAAGAGAAGTCGTTCCAGCATGGGAGGAACCGGTACAGTAAAGTGTTCCCTTGCGGGAGAGTCATACTGGAGGGCGTCGAGCTCTTCGGCTCGAGGCTCCTCCTCGGGGTCCGCAGGGAAGGCCAAAGCCTTGGCCATATCCCTGACGAAGTCCGAGAACCGGGCATCCTCCGGGGGGGACTGCTTCCGAGGCTCGGACTCCGGTGAGTCCGAGGGGACACACCGAGTCCGGAAAGAATCAGGCGACTCTTCCTCTTCAGACTCCCAGACCGACTCCGACGAGGACTCGGTGGGGTCGGCCCGGGCAGGGCGCGGCGCCTGCCGCCCCGACGCCGAGGGAGTCGGCGTCGGCGACCTCGGTCCCGAACGGGAGGCCGAGGGTGACCTCGACCGAGGATCGACTCGAGTTCGCATCGACTCGAGGATCGGCTCGGTCTCCGGGGTCGACTTGGACGTCGACGTCCCGGCGGTCGGGGCAGCGGCGCCAGCGAAGCCAGCGAGCAGTGCCCGCTGCTGGTCCATGAAGGCAGACAGTCTGCTCTCCAAGGCCATCAACCTGAGTCCAAGCTCAGGTGACCCAGCAGCCCCCGACTCGGGCCCCGACGGCGTCGGGCCCGACGTCGGCTGTCTCGGAGGCGAGTCCAGGAGGACTACAGGACTTACCCGAGCAGGCAGCTCCGACTCCAGGCGAGGTCGCTTCGTGAGATGCTCCTTCTCCAAGGACCCGGGACGGCTATCGGGGCTATGCGACCTGGCCCTCGCGGAGCCAGGAGCGTCCACCGACGCCGCCCTCGCGGGTTTCACTTTACGACGATGGTCCCCGGAGGGAGAACCCCTGTCGGAGGAACTCCGGCGACGGTCCGAGCTGGAACCTTTGGACGCGGAGGCCTCCGACGAGGTCCGGGTACGGCTGGGGTCAGCGAAGATCCTATCCCGCTGATGCCGCCGACTTCTCAACGCTTTGGAGGACATTTTGCCACAGGGCCCACAGATCAGTTCTTCATGATCCGGGCCCAGGCAGCGGAGGCAAAAGTCGTGTGTGTCAGTTAGTGACATATTTCGGTCACACTGACCACACCGCTTGAAACCACTGGCAGCCATCGGGGGAAAAAGGGCCCCGGCGAGGTCAAAGGACCGGGCTGCCAGGGAAAAACCGAAACGAAAAACTGACTAAGTCAGAAAAACCGAAAAATAAGAAGAGGACTCGAGACCGGCGTCGCGAGTCCGGCGGGAAAAAGACCGGCGTCGAACCGAATGGAAAAAAGAGAAATTCTGAAGAAAAATCAACTTTTTCGCGGGGACAAGACGGGTACGTCTGTAGGGCTCCGCGGAAAAAAGAAGACTGGCTAAGATGGCACCCTTGGGCAGGAAGAGGACCGCGCATGCGCGCTGCAATTCCCGAAGGCTTTCTTTGAAAGCTAGGGAAAATTGCTCCGCGAGGGCTCCGTCGGCGCCGACGTCACCCATAAGTGAGGACTGACTTCCTGCTTGGTCCTGGAGAACATACTGTCCCATCTCCAGCCTACCATTCCTTGCAAAAATCATTGAAAAGACAGTGCAAAGGCAACTTCAGGACCACATTGACATGAATGCTCCACTGGACATCCAGCAGCATGGTTTTAAACCCCAGCACGGTGTAGAAACGCTACTCACTTCCCTCTTTGACAATCTCCTAAGAGGCATAGATAACATAAAAAACAGATGCCTGCTAGTGTTCATGGACATCACGGCAGCCTTTGACACCATGTCCCACGCCAGATTACTGCAATGCCTGCAACAGATAGGAGTATGCAAGAATACTCTGAAGTGGTTTACTTCCTACTTGGAAGATCGAACACAACAAATCAAATGCGCCCAAAAGAAATCAATGCAGTTCCCCGTCATGCAGGGAATACCACAAGGTTCAGCCTTATCATCAATGCTCTTTAATATCTACATCCAACCCATATGCAACATCATCAAACGTCACAAACTTCACTATCACCTCTATGCTGATGCCATCATGGTGTATGCTCAAATCAACCTACTAGCTCTTGACACCACAACAATAACCAGATGCCTTGAAGACATCAATGCCTGGCTCACAGCCAATAACCTGACAGTCAACTATGATAAAACTGAGGCAATGTTCGTCACCAGGAACCCCACCTTCATTCTACCACAAACTATCAGCATTCTTGACAAACCAGTAGCAGTCAAAGATGAAGTTAAATACCTGGCCATCACAATGGACAGATCCCTGAACCTGAAATCCCACATCAGCAAAACCGCAAACAAGGCCTATCATCATTTAAGGACCATCAGAAAGCTCAAGCCAATACTCCGCCAGGACCACTTCCGCACAGTGTGCGAAGCACTCATCACACCTCTGCTCGACTATGGAAACGCGCTATATCAAGGCCTCCCCCGGCAGACCTTATACCCACTCCAAATGGTGCAAAACACTGCAGCACGCATCATTACGGATACTCCAAGAACTGAGCACATCACTCCCGTCTTACAGCAACTGCACTGGCTCTCAATGATGGCCAGAGCAAAGTTCAAAACAGTCCTGATCATCTTTAAAATCATTCACCATCTCTCGGCAGATGCACTTTAAGATATCATAACAAGGGATATCAGCAATAGACCAAAAAGGACCAATAATGACAACATGATTGGCACACCTGCAGGATATCACAAGACTAAAAAAATAACCTAAAGAAGAGCTCCTTCACTACTGGCGTCCACACTTTGGAACTCCCTCCCAACAGACCTGAGGGCCCTGAATAACATCATAGACTTCCGCAAGGCCCTTAAAACCCTGCTCTTTACAGAAAACTATGAGCAGACAGACAAAAGTCTCCACCCGAACGGTAATGCAACTACCTCCACCAACTTGATACTCACTTATCCCAACTAGACATATGAGTCCATTGTATAATGTTAAGTACCCTCATGTTAAATGTAACCCTCCTATTGTGATGTGACCACTTTGATTGTAGAATAAGGTGGTATACAAATCTGTCTAAATAAATAAATAAAATATTGTGCATTGCTCACATCTATAATGACCATTCACCACAGGAACTTTAAGAGGTTCTGGTAATGCTGAAGGTACTAATTTATCTTTAAGATTGGACCACTTCTATATGTGATGGTGAGTTCCCTATTTGAAAAACGAATAAAGCACAGTTACTTACCTGTAACAGGTGATCTCTGGGAACAGCAGGAATTAGTCTTCACATATGGGTACGTCGGTACCGACGGAGCCTGCACGGGAATGCTCCTCAGCATCCAATCAGAAAGCTTTTGGGAGCATCCCTCGCGCCTGCGCGCTGACTTCCCGCCTTTCCCACTGCCTCTCCTCAGTTGAGTTTCATAGCTGAGACAGAAGGAGAGAAAGAGGAAAGGGGATAGATAGATACAACTCCTAGGGGAGGTGGGTGGGTTGTGAAGACTAATTCCTGCTGTTCCCAGAGATCACCTGTTACAGGTAAGTAACTGTGCTATCTCCAGGAACAAGCAGGAATGAGTCTTCACATATGGGGACTCCCTAGCTGTGGGTGCCAGGGGAGATCCCATAAAGCACAGTTACTTACCTGTAACAGGTGATCTCTGGGAACAGCAGGAATTAGTCCTCACATATGGGTACGTCGGAACCGACGGAGCCTGCGCGGGAAAGCTCCCCAGCTTCCTAGAATGGAAGCTTTTGGGACCTCCCACTGCACATGCGCGCTGCCTTCCCGCCTTCCTGAACAGCTCTCCTCAGTTTCGAGTTTATAGCTGAGACAATAGAGAGAGGACAGGAAGACAGATAGATAGAAGATACAACTCCTAGGGGAGGTGGGTGGGTTGTGAGGACTAATTCCTGCTGTTCCCAGAGATCACCTGTTACAGGTAAGTAACTGTGCTATCTCCAGGAACAAGCAGGAATAAGTCCTCACATATGGGGACTCCCTAGCTGAGATGCCTGGGAGATCCCCCTCCAAGGGTTCGCCATCTTCGTATGGATCTCAGGCATCCATCCTGGGAAGGTGGGCAGGAGTTGTCTAAGAATGGAACAGGTGTTTGAGGACAGCCTGGCCAAACAAGGCATCCCGGCGGGAGTCCTTGTCCAAACAGTAATGGGCTGTAAAGGTATGAACCGAGGCCCAGGTAGCGGCTCGACAGATCTGATCAATGGAAACAGAGTGCAGATGAGCCATAGAAGTTGCCATGGCTCTCACATTGTGAGCTGTGACATGGCCTTCCAGAGAAATGTTTTTACTCTGGTAAGTAAAGGAAATACACTGAGCAATCCAATTGGAAAGTGTACGCTTGGAGACTGGAAGTCCCAAATGGGAAGGATCAAAAGCCACGAAAAGTTGAGAAGACTTTCGATGTGGCTGAGTCCTATTAAGGTAAAAGGCTAGAGCTCTTTTACAATCCAGAGTATGAAGGTTCCTCTCTGCACTGGATGCATGAGGAGCCGGAAAAGACAGGTAGATATACCTCTTGATTAAGATGAAAAGGCGAGACCACTTTGGGCATAAAGTGGGGATTCGTCCTAAGGACCACCTTGTCATGATGGAATCTTGTATAAGGTGGATTAGCCACTAGAGCCTGCAGTTCGCTGATGCGGCGAGCGGAAGTGACTGCAATTAGGAATAGTACCTTCCAGGAAAGAAATTTCAAGGAGGTAGAAAATAACGGCTCAAAAGGTGGCTTCATAAGCTGACCAAGCACTAGATTCAAATCCCATGCGACCGGGGGGGGTCTGATGGGAGGTTTAGTGAGAGTCAGGCCTCTCATGAATCTTGCAACAAGAGGATGAGAGGAGATAGGTTGTCCATTTATAGGTTTCAGGGATGCTGAAATAGCACTTAAATGGACTCTTACAGAATTCGTCTTAAGGCCTGCATTGGAAAGATGCAGGAGATAGTCTAAGAGGGAATTCAAAGGAAGTGCCAGAGGGTCAAGGCCCTGCTGAGCACACCAAATGGAAAAACGTTTCCATTTGAAAGCATAAGACCGCCTCGTGGAAGGTTTCCTAGAGGCATGAAGGATATCTTTCACAGGTTGAGAAAGATTAAAGTCTTGAAGACTTAAGCCTTCAGTAACCAAGCTCGGAGATGTAGGGATTTGGGGTTTGGGTGCCACAAAGTCCCCTCCTCCTGAGACAGAAGGTCTGGTGCAGCTCCTAAGTCCAGGGAGGATCCCTGGGAGAGCTGTAGAAGCAGAGGGAACCACACTTGGCGTGGCCAGCGTGGAGCTATGAGGATCATAGAGCCGTGATCTCTCTGGAGTTTGAACAGAGTCTTGGGAATCAGCGGAATGGGTGGAAAGGCATATAGGAACGCCTGACCCCAATGAAGGAGAAAGGCGTCCGTGGCCTGAGCTTCCTGACACGGAGTCCTGGAACAGAACCGGGGAAGTTTGGCATTCCACGGACTTGCAAAGAGGTCTATGTCCGGGGTCCCCCATTCCTGAAAGATTCTGCTTATCTGGTCCACGTGTAGGGACCACTCGTGTGGCAGCAGAACTCGACTGAGCCTGTCTGCTCGCGAGTTTTGAACTCCTGGAAGATACACTGCTAGCAGATGAATTTGGTGCTCTCTGGCGAAGGCCCATAATCTGAGAGCTTCGTTGCAAAGCGACAGAGAGCCCGTCCCTCCTTGTTTGTTTATGTAAAACATGGCCACCTGATTGTCTGTCTGAACCAGGACAGTCAGGTTGGCAAGGAGGGTACAGAAGACCTTGAGGGCAAGGTAAATTGCTCGCAGTTCCAGGAGGTTGATATGAAGGGTGGCCTCCTGTGGAGACCAAGTGCCCTGAGTGGAGAGAGTTAGCAGATGGGCTCCCCACCCCAATTGGGAGGCATCTGTTGTGAGGGTTGCTTGGGGTAGCAAGGGCTGAAAGGGAGCCCCCAACAACAGATTCTTGGTGGATATCCACCAATGGAGGGACCAAGACAGACGGTTTGAGGTTTGTATTTGGTCTGAGAGTGCTCCCGACCAATGTTCCCTCTAATTTTCTGTAGGCTGTGTGCGCATAAAATATCAGCTGTGTGCAACTTTTGAAGGAAGGCTAAATTTTTGTGCGCCACATAACGACACTCGGAGTTATATACTTTAAAATTTGACTACACATCAGAATATAGTATGTACACCACTTTGATTGCACTAGAAAATATTGTAGAACTTGTGAAAACCGTAAATACACAACAACTTTTAAATTTTAAGACATCTGTGTTGTTTTCTATCTGAATCAGAACCGTAATTTTTGTGCGCTCTGTTATAAAGCATGTGCGCTCGCTTGGCAAGGTGTGTGCGCGCGCACACGCGCACAGCTTAGAGGGAACAGTGCTCCCGACGCCTGAGTCCACTGGGTGGCCAGGGTCCATTGAGCTGCTCTCATATGAAGACGAGCATAGGGCACCACATGTACTGTGGAGGCCATATGGCCCAGGAGGCGTAGCATTTCCCTGGCTGTCAAGTGAGTACTGGACTGGGCTTGGGAGGCCAAGCTCAGCAGACGCTGACCCCGAACCAGTGGAAGGTAGGCTCTTGCAGTGGTGGTGTCCAACCGGGCCCCTATGAATTCTAGAGACTGAGTAGGGCTGAGTTGAGACTTGGGAAGGTTTACCACCAGTCCCAGATACTGCAGAAGGCTCCTTGTGCGGTCTAGGGAAATCTGGGCCTGCGACTGAGTTGGAGCTCGAATGAGCCAGTCGTCCAGATATGGGAATACGAAAATCCCCATGCTTCTGAGAAATGCGGCTACGACTGCCATGCATTTGGTAAAGACTCTTGGGGCAGAGGCGAGACCGAAGGGAAGTACTCTGTATTGGTAATGACTTCCCCTGAACAGAAAGCGAAGATATTTTCTGTGGGATGGATGGATGAGTAGATGTGTATACGCATCCTGCAGGTCTAGAGAACAAAGCCAGTCCTGACTCTGAAGGTATGGAAGGAGAATGCCCAAAGAGAGCATTTTGAATTTCTCCTTGTACAGAAATTTGTTCAATTCTCTCAGATCTAGGATTGGTCTGAATCCCCCTGTCTTCTTTGGAATGAGAAAATAGGGGGAGTAGAAACCTGACCCTTGTTGATGAAGAGGAACCTCTTCTATGGCCCCTTGGGCAAGCAGAGAAGAGATCTCCCGACCCAACAGGGCTAGGAGAGGAGATGGAGAATTGAAGGGTCTCACCATGTGATGAGGAGGAAGGTTGGAGAAATGAAGTTTGTAACCCTCTCGGATGATAGAGAGGGTCCATTGCTCTGTTGTGATTTGTTCTCATCTGGGAGCAAAGTGAGCTAACCTTCCAGGTATGGTGAGAGGTTCTGGTTGGTCCAGAACCAGGAATGGCAAGTTCTCTAGGGGCAAGTCAAAACCCCTGAGGGGGTGGAGCCTGTTGAGCTGTAGTAGCTGCTGCAGGCTTTGCTCTTGCTTGTTTCGTTTGCTGACGTTTAGCCGCAAAACGAGGCTGAGAAGATTGCTGGCCAGTATTGGAAGCATATCTGGCCTTCTTATAATAAGGCCTCTTGAAAGACTTCTTCTTAGTGGGAGTAGAAGTGGACTTAGAAAGTCTCTCTAAGGTGGCATTTTCAGCGTCCATTTGAGTGGCTTTAACTTGCCACTCTGCACCGAATAAGTTCTCACCTGTACAGGGCAGATTCCGTAAGCCATCTAGAACCCAGGGTTCCAGATCAGAAGCCTGGAGCCAAGCCAGACGTCTGGCTGCAATAGCAATGCCAGAAGCTCTGCTGGCTCCCTCGAAGGAATCAAAGGCAGCTCTGTTGGAGAACTTAGAAACATCTGAAAGTTGTTTCACTACAGAAAGGAAGTCCTCCTGTTTATCCTCAGGGATAAAGGGGGCAAAATGCCGCACTTTCTTGGCAAGTTCCCCTAGGAACATGCCCATATAGAGGCTGTAGGAATTAATCCTGGCTATAAGCATACTAGCCTGGAAGATTTTCCTACCAAAAGAGTCCAGTGTCTTACATTCCCTTCCTGGAGGTGTAGAAGAGTGCCTTTTAGTACTCTTGATCTTTTTCATTGCAGACTTTACCACAATGGAGTGGTGAGGCAATTGAGTTTTCTGAAAACCAGGAGAAGGAGGGACCCGATACATGGTGTCCAACCTACGGGAATAAGGAGACAGAGTTAAAGGGTTCTCCCAGAAATCCATCAATTGTTCCTGAAGGATTTCATGGATAGGCAGGGTAACTGCTTCTTTAGGAGACTTAGAGTATCCTAAAATATCCAATCTTTTTGACCTTGGTTCCCTTTCAGAGGAGGTAGTGATAGAAAGGCCTTTAGCCATTTCTAAAATAAAATCCTGAAAGGACAAATCCTCTGGAGGAGACATTCTCCTTTTTGGAGAAGAAGGTTCCTCAGGAAGGTCAAGGGAGAGCTCTGCAGACTCATCAGAGGAGCCAAAATCCTCAGAGGAATCGGTGTATTCTCTAGTTTCCTCCAACGCACGATACGCATACCGATCGGTATCGACATCGGGCGTACCGGGTATGGAAGCGGTATGGAGCGAAAGCCCATACGGTACCGATTTGCGTTTAGAAGAGGAAGGCCTGGGTTCCGGCATGGCGGACGATACCGGAACCGGGCCCGGAACCGCTGGAGGCGGTACCGATGGCGTTGCAGCTTTAATGAAAGCCATGACGGCCTGCTGCATGGATTGGACAGTATTGCCCATAGACGCCACGGCTGCCTGGATGTCGGTACCGGTATGGGCCGGTACCCCAGAGCAGTCCAACAGGTGATCTGTCGAGGCCGTGCCATCGATGTCAACCTGTAGCCCCTGAATTGGCGTTTTGGAAGGCAGAGCTTCCCGCCGGGGCTGTTTGGCTGGGGCAGGGTCCTCAAAACTAAGAGCCTCTCGATGCTTTGAAGGAGATTTGCCCTTTGAGGACTTGCCCACAGAAGGTTTGGTTACCTGAGATCCATCCGGAGATGATGACCTGGATGACTGTGATGTTGGATTCTCTGAAGCAAACAGCACATGGAATTTGTTGGCCCGGTTCTGCAGCCCACGCTTAGACATTTGGGAGCAGGAAGGGCAGTCCGGAATGGAGTGGTCAGGCTCCAAACATTTAAGACACCATTCATGGGTGTCTGTGACTGATATTACAGCAGTACACTTGGTACACTTCTTAAATCCAGGGGCTGGCTTCTCCATGTGGAGAATTCAAGTAGGCCTGAAGGCCTAACTGAAGTGACCAAGTGGTGAAAAATAATAAAAGAAAAAGAAAATAATTTTTCAAGAAAGAAAAAGGAAGACCGGCGATACCGGTATCGGTATGGGAAGGCAGGTACGCGGTCTAAAGAAACAAAACAAAAAACTACAATTTCTTCAGCGGTGACAGGATACACGACCTGCTGGCTCCGCGGAAAAAGAGAAACTGAGGAGAGCTGTTCAGGAAGGCGGGAAGGCAGCGCGCATGTGCAGTGGGAGGTCCCAAAAGCTTCCATTCTAGGAAGCTGGGGAGCTTTCCCGCGCAGGCTCCGTCGGTTCCGACGTACCCATATGTGAGGACTTATTCCTGCTTGTTCCTGGAGATAATGCGTATCCCTGGAACAGGACGGCATTTCCCAAACCTGGATCCCCGGCATCCCCTGAGGGATGGGGGGTAGGAGTTGAATAGAGAAGAGCTGTAGAGGAACAGCGAATCTAAAGACTACAGAAAAAATGAGTCTTTAGAATGTATGTCAAGTATCATTAAAATATTTAATGAACTAGTACAATATAGAGCTTACCTACTGGATTGTAGGAAGTAGAACTGTGATGGAGTGTACTGTAGATGCAGTAGCGGAATCCTCAAGGTAACTTCACAGCAGTGAGGATGAAGCTCTAAACCTGGAATGGGCAGTTGACCCAGGTGTCAACTGGGGTAGGAGAAGAACGGCAGGTCTTCAATGGAAAGCTTTATGGGAAAAAGCTGAAAACTCTTTTAGGTACAGAGTTATTAACATTGAGGACTAAAAGAAGAAGACTGACTGATCTGGAGAATTAGCCCAGTCCTGAAGGGAAGAGGGGGTATGGAAAAAAGCCCCTATTCCCAAGGAGAACAGAAGTGTACTCAGAAATACTGAAGATGTACACTGTCTTTCCTAGCTGGTAAGAGATAGGAAGACATTGAAGTTTAATACTTCATAGACAGGGAGATCTATAACAAAAATAGAAGCTGTTGATATCACAACAGTAATTGTGTGTATAACCGCTCCCACTTACTGAGCCGTATGAGAATAGGCAAGTTGACTGTCTGGACCCCTTAAGAAGGTAAAAGCTTTATAGCACAGACAGTTAGGGAGATAGTAGGTAATACATAGCGTCCTATGGACATCTCCCAATGGGCATATATAGATATATGGAGATACATACATATATATATATGTACATATATGTCTAGATATGTGTGATATATATATATATAGATGGGCATGACTTATGCCTACACAGCTTACAGAAATATGTATGTATAGGACATATACATACATGAATATAAGTCTGAGGATACATGCCTGCAACTGAGCCCCACAAAAACATTCACATGGGGAATGTGATGGGAAAAGATTCATCTAATAATAAGGGGGTGAAAACCACCTGAAGATATATAGAGAATCTATTTCTGCGGTGCAGGAATGTAGTTCAGTGGAATAACCAGTATGGTTGCGTGCAAAAACAGAGGATAATAGCAGTCTGGCAAGAGCACGTCAGGAGTACTTTGGGACTCTGACATGTCCAAAGGACAAAAAAACGCATAGACTAAGATACCAGGATGACTCAGCCAAGGGACACAGGGGTATCATGTATACTAAAAGAGTATGCGTTGTCCAAGTGGAGCAGAAAAGCATAATGCCAAGCTGTAAGGAAAAAAGGGGTAGATTCCTGCAAGATTGGGAACTCCTTGGACAGTCACGCAGAAAAAGCTTGCCTTCTGTATCACAACAGGAGACAAGAGGGAATAAAGAACCCATATAGCCATGGAATGATTATATAAGCTTTTTCTACTATATGGAAAAGCCCTCAGAGACAAAGTTCAATGCTCTGTAGCAAGGGCCCATAGTAGAAAGCTTCTCTGAAGACTGCAGAGAGCATTGTGCAGGAGAATTAAGACTGAAGTCAGGTGTGTTGCCACCTCCTAGGAAAGGATATGGCTAGAAGAAGATAACCTGCAGTGAGTAGTATTATGCCAGATAGTTGAAAGTAGCTTGCAATGAGCACTAAAGTAATCACTGGAACTCCTGCATTCACATCAACTGAACAAAACAGTAGAGGGGATTCTCCTGTATAAAAACAGAGAGAAAACAGACAAAGGGAGCGGAGATATTCCCGTCCCTGTCTGATGAGTTGTTCAGAGCATGCATTGAAGGATAACAAAAAGTCTACACTGGAAAGAAAGAGAAGTGTTTCAGTATGGTACCAACTCAAGCAGGGGAAACCCTGGAAGAGAGGGGGTTGGAAGGTGACTTACCATATGGTAAGTCAGCTGAAGGAAAAGATGTCCATGTAGGGACAGAAACTATCATGGGATAGTTGTAACCTCCCTTCGTAGTAGTAAGAAGGGGAGAATTCTGTAACCCATGGACAAAAGTATCTTAACAGCTTAGCATACTGAAAAAGAAAAAAACAGTCTAGAGTTTGAAGAATAAACTTCTGCTAAGAAGAAGTTAACTGTAGACTGCAACATACAGGAACCTATGGTCTGGAGACCTCAGACTAGGATGAGATGTCCCTTGCTTGGGTACATCTGGAGGATGGGCAGGAGAAGGGTGAAACCTTCTTTTCTTAGGGAAAGAAGGTTTGGTAGGACATTTCCTACGTCCTGGGGAAAAAGAAGGCTTAGGATGGTTTCCAGAACCAGGGAAGTCAGTGGAGCAATGAGCAACCTGACATAAAGCCTCTCTATTGAAGAGATTTTCTCCAGTACAAGGAGAATTACCCAGTGTATGTTGTGCCCATCTGCTCAAGTCTGAAGCTTGCAGCCAGGCTTTACGACGTGCTCCAATGGCAATAGCAGAGGATCTGCTAACAGACTCAAAAGAGTCTAGAGAAGCACGAGAAAGAAACCAAGAGATATTCCTGCTATGATTAAGAAGCAAGGAATAGTCAGTGGCCTTAGGCTCTGACAAAAAAGGGGACAAAAGAGACTCATATAAAAAATATATGAGATAATTCTTGAAGCCAGCATAGAAATTTGGAAGGTTTGAAGTCCAAAGGTATCAAGTGCTTTAGATGCATGACCTGGCGGATAAGAAGAATGCTTCTTCTTGCTTCTTACCTTCCTCATTGCTGATTCCACTACAATGGAATGATGTGGAAGTTGGTTTTTTTGAAACCCCGGAGAGGGAGGCACCTGATACAGAACATTAGTGGCTGTAGAAGGCGAAGGAACCTTTAAAGGTGATTCCCACATCCTCAGAAGAAGATCCTGCAAAGAATGATGTAAAGGAAGCATTATATTTTCCTTTTCTGCAGGATCTTGGTTAAGAGTAGAGCCAGGAATAGGAATGGCAAGAAAGGTTGCCATGTCAAGGAGAAATTTCTGAAAAGAAGGATCTCCAATGGGAACTATTCCTGGGTAAGCTGAGGTTGAAGAAGCAGCTTGAGCACCAGAAGACATACTGGACTGGTGCAGAAAAAGAATCCTGCTAGATGGACAGTGATACTGACAGTTCTGATTCGAGGCAGTTAGTACTGCATCGTCAGTGCCCGGTATCGATTCCAAGCTAGGCATAGAAAGGATCGATGGCACCGATGGAACTGCAGGAATCGACATCGATACCGATACTGGTATCGGAGACGGTAATGTCATCGAAGCAGTAATCGGGGGCTGCTGAAGCGGTACCGAGGTAGCCAGAGAGCCTTGGTAAATATCCTTGGTACTGCGTAGTCGGAAACGATATGGGTCGGTTCCGAAACGCGTCGGTACCAAGTCATCTAGACTGGATATCGATTCTAGACTCGGCGTCGAAGGGAACGAGTCTATCGATGAATGTCTAGAAGGTACCGACGTCGGTGGTGGTATCGGCGATGCCACTACAGGAAAGTCAATCGGAGTCGTATCGATCGGTTCCAAAGGTACCGAGGACGTCCGATGACGATTCCTGGTGAAGAGTGGAACACTCGACACCGATGCCGGGGTATCGGTACTGCTCGAAGCAGGTACCAACCCCGAGCATGGCGGAGATACAGGAAAGCCAATCTGGGTCGTATCGATCGGCCCCGAAGGTACCGAGGACACCAGATGACGATCCCTGGTGAAGAGTGGAACACTCGACACCGGTGCCGATGCATCAGTACCGCTCGAAGCGGATACCACCCCCGAGCATGGCTCAGGTATGTTCTGTGAGGGGTGAGCCCCAGGAACAACCTGAAACCCCGTAAATGCTTTGGAGCCCGAAGACTCCCGCCGGGGTTTTATTGCCAATGGGGTCTTGAGGGCAAGGCCGGAGCCGTCATCATGCTTGGCATGAGACTTACCCTTCAAGAATTGGCTAGTCTTAACAGACTGTTTGTGGGTTACCTGATCCTGGAGAGAAGAATAAACCGGTGTCCTCACCTCAGGAGGAAAAAACGCATAGAGGGAAACTCGAAAAAGGGAAGGTCTTCTCCCAATAATACAGCCTGATGGGTCAGGGGAAAAAGGGTCAGGACCCAGACAGGTTAGACACCAAGCATTGGAGTCTAAAAAGAAAACTATGTTTCCACAGTGAAGGCACTTCTTAGGGAAAGAAGGCTCCATGTTGGAGAGGCCTGGAAGGCCCAAAAAGTTAAGACAAAAACTGAGGAGAAAAAATCTCTCTAATTTTAGAAAAGAAAAGAATAAAGCACCGGCGATACTGGTATCGGCGGGAAAGACAGCCGCGACCAAAAGAAAACAAGGAAATAAGAATTTTAAAGAAAAAAGTTTCTGCGGTGACAGGAGGACGTCCTGTCGGCTCCGCGGAAAAACGAAAACTGAGGAGAGGCAGTCGGAAAGGCGGGAAGTCAGCGCGCAGGCGCGAGGGATGCTCCCAAAAGCTTTCTGATTGGATGCTGGGGAGCATTCCCGTGCAGGCTCCGTCTGTACCGACGTACCCATATGTGAAGACTCATTCCTGCTTGTTCCTGGAGATTTGACCGTACAACGTGCCATTTCTTTTGCATAACTTTCAAAATATTTGTTGATAAACTGGAGAAGGATAGTGGGCAATGAAGCCTTGAAGCTACTGCACTTTTCTCCTGTTTGATTCTTTATAGAAGAAATTTGTCAGATGTTTTAGCTCAATTATACCCCTTCTTCATATAAGCTTCAGGATAGCTTCTCTCTAAAAATCTTCTGGATATATGTGCAGAATGATATTCAAAATCTTCTTCTTTTGTACAAATTCTCCCAATCTGGAATTGATTTATTTATTTGTAGTATTTACCTCACGCCTTTCCAGGGGGAGATCAATGCGAGTTAAATTCATGTTATAGTGTGCATTTCCCTGTCCTCAAAGGGTTCACAATCTGTTTGTACCTGAAGCAATGGAGGGTTAAGTGGCTTGCACAAGGTCACAAGGAGTGCCAGTGGGATATGAACCCTGGTCTTTCTGGTTCTAGGCAGATTATCTTTGAGTGATTTATTATGACAGCTCTGGTACTGTAACCACTGATTCCTATTATTTTTATTTTATTTAATAGGTTTTATATACTGCTTTATCATTTCAATCAAAGCGATTTACATTGAAACTTAAACTTGGTAATGTACATTAAACAGGGACATTAATAACTTGGATTTTTCTGAGGCAATTAGTAAACTTTCTGAAAAGATCTGCAATTAAACCATCTGGACTCTTCTTCAAATTAATATCCAAATAGGAAACTTCCTTCCTGCTTGAATTTGTAAATTATCATATAATGTGTTAACCAACTGAAAAATTCTTGTAATAATGGCACCACATCTTTCCAAATAAAAATAACATCATCAATGTATCGTTGCCATAGACGGACATTTGTTAAGTATGGATATGAAGTTAGAAACTGTCCTCAAAATCTGCTACATATAAAGTCACCACATTTAGGGCCATAGCTGACCCCATGGCCACTCCTTTAATCTCTTTAAAACAGAAAAAAAATTCTCCCTTAGGGCTAGTTCAGCTAACTGCTTAAGAAATCATGTAGGTATAACCCTTATAACTCTTACTCTCTGCAAAATAACTTTCTCTGTGATCCAAAGGTCCTTTGGTTGTGGTATATTTGCATACAATTAAGTAATATCATCGTTACCAAAATTAAATCCAAATAATATTCTGCAAATTGGTCAAAGATGTCAATAATGTGTGAAGAAGTAGTTACATAGGGCAAGATAGTGGTGTGAGCAGTTGCACGGCTGAGTGAAATCAGAGTTGGTTAAGACTGTCTGACCTGAATGCCTCGAAAGAGGAAGGGAAAAGCTCCGGTGCCTACCTCTGTCTTGACGCTGAAGGCTTTGGTCCAGTCTCTCCTTCAGTTTGCCTCGGCTGTTCCAGTGTAACACTTTTGTTGGCAGACTCTAACTAGAGCGGGGCATCTATGAGCCCCGAGCAAAGGACAGCCCCGCCACTGCAGTGACAGGCTGCTAATGCTGCGGGTAAGGTGAAGGAGCCCGGGGTGGAATCCCAGAGTTCTTCTTCTGGAAGTTCCTTTAGCGTTGGGGTCCTCATTGGAGGGCTCCTTGGAATTGCCGGTTTGGGGAATTCGCTCATCGGTGGCTGTGAAACCGGCTGTTGTAATGCTTGAAGCATTATGGGATGCTATCAAGGTAGTAGATTCCTCTTTGGCTTCTGATGCTGATAATTTCAAGTTTCAATTGGAACAAGTCTCAGCAAAGGCAACAGGAGTGGCCTAGTGGTTAGGACATGGTACCGCTACACCTCAGGCCGGAGGGCCAGGGATTCAAGTCCCACCTGGGGACAGCAATCTCAGGCCGGAAAGACTGGGGTTTCTAATCCTATAGGCACTCCTTGGGTCACCAGGAGTCAGGACTGACTCGAAGGCACACTTTGCATTGTGGCCTTGGGCAAGCCACTTAACCCTCCATTGCCTCAGGTACAAAGATTGTGAGCCCTTTGGGGACAAGGGAATATATCCCAGTACCGGTTTGTAGCGATTACATAATGTAAACCGCTTTGATTGAAGGATAAGGTGATATAGAAAACTGGTTAAATAAATAATATAAACAGGAACATGCTCTGGCACAGCAGGCTACAAGGTTGGAGCGAGTGGAATCTGTAGTAGAGAACCACCAGAATTGCCCAGATGAGGGAAAAATAAATTATGAATAGGAAACTTTTGTTTCTGGAAAATAGTGTTCGCAAGAACAATTTAAGATTCCTTAACTTCCTGAAGTGTCCTTTGATTCCACCTATGGACATGTTAAGAAAATATCTAGGAATAGTGCTGAAGGTTCCTGGGGAAGCAATTCTGCCAATTGTCTGGGCCCAGTACTTGTCCCTCAACCCCCATATGGGGAAAGCAGGTGGAAACTCTGGGCCATCCCAGATTGCCTTTCTGGAATCATTTTTTGAAGTCATCACTGAAAGGACTACCCTGATAGAATGCTTTGCATTTGAACTGGACAGAAACGCTCTCTTGAGGCTATTTTTCCATAATAAGTATGCATTATTCTTTGGATCCAAGATATATGTATTTCCTGATGTATCTAGGGATGCAATGCAAATGCAATGTGTGCCTTTGAGTCAGTCCTGACTCCTGGCAACCCAGAAGATCCTGGGTTTTCTTGGCAATGTGTCACCGGAAGTAGATTGCCAGGCCCGAGGCAATGGAGGATTAAGTGACTTGCCCAAGGCCACAAGGAGTGCTAGTGGGAATCAAACCCTGGTTGCTTGGTTACCAAGCCAGTGTTCTAACCACTAGGCTACTCCTCCACTCCTGTATCTAGGGATACACAAAGAAAATGTTGAGAGTTCTTGGCTCTGAGATTCAGGGCCTTGAAAATCGGTGTTTCCATGAAGTTATCGTTTCCTTGTAAATGTTTGATTTCATAGCAGTCTAAGTGTGGCAGGTGTAGGCCTGTGATCCACAGTGTCTGACATAAGCAAGCCTGGCTAGCTTGACCTGTAAATGAAGCTTGTGAAGAGGCCCATAGGAATTGCACATCCCCCAATATGCTGCTATAGAATAAGAACTCAGTAAAAGTATTGAATTAGCTTAGACAAGCAGAACAGATGGAAAAATACAGAAATTCATGTTTAAAACTGCTGACAGAGAAGTTATAGAGCCCTGCTTCCCTGCACGTATTAACTAGCCCAATAGCCTTGAAAGTAGGAAAGTAACAAGTTGGTGAACTGACCATTGTAATTGGGACTAGAAGGGGGGTAAGCAGGTGCTGAGCCCACTGAAAGAACATAATTGGATAATCATATCAGTACCGGGACCAATAGAAGAGGTACGGAAGGTTACCAGGACCAATGAAATGTTTTTCTATACCTAGAACGAAGCTAAAGTCTATAAAAGTTGTTGTACTGCCAGAGAACTTTGCTCAGCCATTTTGAATTTGATTCTGCTTGAGACTTGTGCACAAATAAATGATTTGGACCTTCTGAACAGACTCCTGGTATCATTGGTTTGTCTGCGCTCTGCTGCTACATATTCTTGGTGCGTTGGCCGGGAAGTTGTGGAATCAGAGTGTATATAGGGCAATATACCACGACTTTCCGCCTCTATAGGCTTGGTCCTGCCGGGATCGCGCCCTTCCGACGGGGGCTGCTTCCTGGCGCCGCCGGTCCATTGCATCGGAGGGAGTTGGTCGGACCTCGGCGGGTGCCGGGCCCGGCTGGAGCCAACGCCTCGAACCCGAGTGAGGGGAGTCCAAGGTCCAACTCATGCGCCTGCTTGGGGAATTTGAGGACCGGATCCGGTGAGTATAGTTTTGATTTGGTATGTCTAGACAGATAAGAGAGAGCAGTGCTGCCATTTGAACTTGGAACTTGGAAATTGTTAAGAGAGCTTGATCACCTCTCCAAGACGGACCGAGTACCCCTGCATGAGTATTCGCAGGGCGAAACTCCCGTCTTCTTGTATTTTGGTAATTGAATAAGACTAGTCAGAATAGATAGAAATGAATGCATTCTGGGATACGTTGCTAGCATGATTGTGTGAATGAGGTGTGTATGAGAGGTCTGGCAGCACGGACCAAGCGAAGGCGGACCCCTGAGTAGCGCATTTCCTGACCGGGCGACCGCGTTCAGGTCGCAAAAAGGGGGAAGCGATTGTCGTCTTGTCCTGTTATTTGTTCTCCTTATACGTTTCTAGGGCCGTGAGGACCCCTTACCCACGGTCCGCCCTCCTTTTCCCTTCTGTCTGTTGTTGCGCGCACACATCGAAATGGGAGGGGCGGGGTCTACTAGGAACACTCCATTAGAATGTATGATCGCACATTTTAAAGAGGGATATTCCGGAGATTATGGTATTAAAATGACTGCAGCCCGTTTACAGATTTTGTGTACTAGGGAGTGGCCCGATTTAGACCCTACCTGGCCCCGAGAGGGAACCTTTAATGTAGGAATTATCCAGTTAGTGCACCGTAGAGTGCGGATAGCGCACCCCGATCAGTACCCCTATATAGATTCTTGGTTAAGTATTTGTGAAGATCCGCCCCCTTGGGCGCAGCGCTGCTATGAAGAGCAGTGCAGAATAATGTTAGCGAAAACAGATCATAGTCAGAAAACAGAAAAAGAACAGTCTAGTAAGAAAGGGAAAGATGAGAAATCCAGGAAGAAACCCATCCTGGTCGATCCTGATTCCCCAGAAGTAGTTCCCCGACAGCCTAGAACCCCGGGCCCAGTAAGAGTAGCCCGGCGTCCTGCCCCAGAGCCCTGGAGACAGCGGGTGCAGGACCCAACCCTGAGCCACCTCCCGAAGAGCAGAAGGATGAGCTTCCTTTAGTTGAAGAAGATGATTCTACTGAGACAGAGACAGAGAAAAGCGAGTCAGATTCAGAAACAGAGAAGGAAGTAACTGAGAATTCCCCGAGTGAGACTGACAGTGTAGAAGCGACCGCCAGTGTTAGCCTGCCAGTAAAAAGTAAATCTAAGACAAAGCATATAGAAAAGAAAGTAACCCTTGATAAGCCTGTAGAAAAGAAGAAAAAGAGCCCCGATAGGAAAGTTACAAAAATATCGCTTAGATCCCAAAAGACCTCCACTGCTAAGATGATGCCTTTACGGCAAGTCCCGGGAGTGCCTGTAAGGAATGACGATAATGAGGTGGTAGCGGGACCCCCAAGCTATGTGTATGTCCCCTTCTCTACAACTGATTTGTTAAACTGGAGGACGCATTATGCCTCCTATACCAATAAACCCCAAGAGCTTACAGAATTAGTGAATACTATTATGGAAACCCATCAACCCACATGGGCAGATTGCCGTCAGCTCCTGTCCACTTTATTTACTACGGAGGAGCGGACATGAATTAAAAAAGCAGCTATTGGGTGGCTGGCAGATAACCCTGTAGCTCCAGAACGAGGAGGAGAAAGAATAGACCAACGGGAAGCAGCCCAGAGGGAATTCCCGAATGAAGACCCCCGATGGGATCCGAATACTGAAAGAGGATCCAGAGCCCTAGCCCGTTTTCGCCAAGGCTTGTTACAAGGCCTGAAAAGGGGGGGGGCCAGAAAGCTATGAACCTTTCCAAAGTTACTGAAGTTAACCAAGGCATAGATGAGAGTCCAGCAGTGTTTTATGAGAGGTTAACTGAAGCATATAGAATGTATACTCCCTATGATCCCGATGCACCAGGAAGCTTATGCATGGTGAATTCTGCTTTTGTAAATCAGTCTCAACCAGACATTAGACGTAAATTACAGAAATTAGAAGGGTTTGCGGGCATGAATGCAACACAGTTATTGGAAGTCGCTCATAAAGTGTATGTGAATCGTGATAATGAAAGACAGAAAGAATGTGATCGAAAGATGAAGAAGAAAGCTGATTTTTTGGCTGCGGCCATAGTTGAACAGAAAAGGGGGCGGGGCCGAGGTGGAAGCCGGCCCCAACTAGGCGTAAACCAATGCGCCTACTGCAGGGAGGAAGGACATTGGAGAGATGCATGCCCGCAACTCGAAGACGCCCACGAAGATGACGAAAACAATCATCAATGGAGAGAAGAAAGACGAGGCCGTCCCCGACATCGCGGAGGAGCCAATCGAGAGCAACATCAGCATGAAAGAGGAGAAGCCGTGCAAGCATTGGCGGCAACAGCCTATGATGAAGATGACGTGGATTAGGACAGACCGGGCTCCGAATTTGCTTTAGGTCTCCAGGAGCCTATGGTCGGAATACAAATAGGAGACCAAGTTATGAACTTTATGGTTGATACTGGAGCAGAACATTCAGTAGTAGACAAGAAGATAGCCCCATTTTCTACAAAAGCAGTCACCATCGTAGGAGCAACTGGTGCCAAAGCTACAAAACCTTTTCTTCAAAATCGCATATGCAGTCTAGGAGGACAGCAAATAACTCATCAATTCCTTTACATGCCTGAATGTCCAGTGCCACTACTGGGACGAGATATGTTAGCCAAGCTACAGGCCCAAATATCCTTCACTGAAAGAGGAGAAATGCAAATGACAGTAAATTCGCAAGCCAAACCAGCAGGAATGATGCTGCTCACAGTTCCCCGAGAAGAAGAATGGAGATATTACAGTGATGATTCTGTCCAAGACACCTATTTCGAACAAACCTTGAAAAGTATTGATGCCCCACCTGGAGTATGGGCAGAAGGCAGTCCTCCAGGCCTAGCCAAACATATAGCTCCAGTAATTGTAACTCTCAAGCCTAGTGCTACACCAGTACATGTCAAACAATACCCTCTCCCTAGAGCTGCAATTGAAGGCATCCACCGCCACTTGCAAAGATTACTAGAACATGGCCTACTGAAAGTATGTCAATCCCCATGGAACACCCCACTTCTGCCAGTGAAAAAGCCTGGAACAGATGACTACCGCCCAGTGCAAGATCTAAGAAGAGTGAATGAAGCAGTTGAGACTATACATCCAGTTGTACCCAATCCTTGCACTCTTCTAGGACTAATTCCTGCTGAAGCCACCCACTTCACTGTTTTAGATTTAAAAGATGCATTCTTTTGCATAAGATTAGCCCCCGTGAGTCAGATATTGTTTGCATTTGAATGGCAGGACCCCATCTCTGGAAGAGGGGGCCAGCTCACCTGGACGCGATTACCCCAAGGATTCAAGAATTCGCCTACCATCTTTAGTGCTGCACTGCATCAAGACCTTTCCAGCTATCCAGTGGCCCCGGGGAAGAGAGTGCTTCTCCAATACGTGGACGATCTGCTGATAGCTGCTGTATCAGAAAGTGAATGTATACAAGCCACCAAAGACCTCTTGCAGTTACTAAATGAAGCTGGATACAAAGTTTCCAGAGCAAAAGCACAACTATGCCAAAAAGAAGTGAAATACTTGGGCTTTCGCATAACCCAAGGAAGCCGAAAATTAGGCAGAGAAAGAAAAGAAGCAGCAGTATGCAGAATTCCAACCCCAACAACCAGAAAGCAAGTCAGAGCCTTTCTGGGAGCGGCAGGATATTGCCGAATCTGGATTCCCAACTTTGCCCAAATTGCTAAGCCACTGTATGAAGCCACAAAAGGAGAAGAAAAGTTGCCACTGGAGTGGGGACCTGAGCAGGATACAGCCTTCAAGACGTTGAAGGAAGAATTGATGTCATCACCAGCCCTTGGACTACCAGATGTTCATAAGCCTTTCCACTTGTTTGTACATGAAGCACAAGGAAATGCCTTAGGCATGTTGACTCAGAAATTGGGAAATTGGGAACGACCTGTAGCATACCTATCGAAACAATTGGATACTGTGGCCAAAGGATGGCCACCTTGCCTGAGAGCAGTTGCAGCTACAGCATTGTTGGTGAGTGAAGCAGACAAGCTCACACTAGGACAGAATATACGAGTCACTGTGCCACATGCAGTCCTTGCCCTTATGGAGCAGAAAGCAAATCATTGGCTCACCAATTCCCGAATGTTGAAATATCAGAGCATGCTATGTGAAAACCCACAGATACAACTGGAAGTGAGCCATGCCTTGAATCCAGCCACATTGATACCTATTAGTGAAGAACTCCCAGAGCATGACTGTATAGAAGTCATGGACACTGTATTTTCAAGCCGACCTGATCTGACAGATGTGCCCATAGACAATCCTGACCAAATCTATTATGTTGATGGAAGCAGTCTCATCATCAATGGACGACGCTGTGCCGGATATGCAGTAGTCACTCAACATGAAGTTGTTGAGTCATCAGCCCTAGCCTCAGGCACATCAGCCCAGAAAGCAGAATTGATAGCACTTACCCGAGCACTACTACTAGGTAAAAGACTTGTGTTGAATGTATATACAGACTCTAAGTATGCCTTCACCACCTTACATGCCCATGGAGCTCTCTACAAAGAAAGAGGACTCATCACATCCGGAGGAAAATCAGTCAAGTATGGCCCCGAGATACTGATGCTACTTGATGCAGTATGGGCCCCAACTCGTGTAGCTGTCATGCATTGCAGAGGACATCAAGCAGGAAAAGGAGAAGTTGCCCGAGGAAACAGATTTGCAGATGCCTCAGCACGACAAGCAGCTATGACAGGACAAATTTCGCCACAAGCCATGCCGATGCAGGCAGCATTGTTTCCAGTACCCTTGAACTCATGGACACCACGATATACCACCAAAGAATTAGACTACTACTGTGCCAGAGAAGATGGAGTACTGAAAGATGGGTGGATTGAACTGCCACTAGCAGAGGGCAGTCAACCCCCAGGACAAATAGTAATTCCCGAATTGTTAGGACCAGCCTTTGTCAAAGCTTTCCATGAAGCCACACACTATGGGAAGACCGCTATGGAAAAAGCACTTAGACCACATTTCTACATTGCCATGTTACCAGCCCTATCAGCCTCAGTAGCACGCCAGTGTCAAATTTGTGCCAAAAACAATGCCAAGCAAGGTCCCACACCACCACCTCGAGTTCAGTCAGGAGGTGTAACCCCCATGCACCACCTGCAGATTGATTTCACTGAAATGCCAAAAGCCAGTGGATACCACTACCTATTAGTATTAGTTTGTACTTTCTCTGGGTGGGTAGAAGCTTTCCCAACCAGAACCTAAAAAGCTAGAGAAGTCACCAAAGTTTTATTGAGAGAGATTGTCCCTAGATTTGGAATTCCAGCAGTAATAGGGTCAGACAATGGACCCTCATTTGTTTCCCAGGTTACTCAACAGTTAGCAAAAGCCCTACAGATACAATGGAAACTCCACACTGCATACAGACCCCAGAGTTCAGGGAAAGTTGAGCGAATGAATCGTACCTTAAAAGCCCAAATGTCTAAGCTTTGCCAGGAGACACACTTGAAGTGGCCCCAAGTGCTCCCAATAGCCTTACTCAGAATACGCTCAGCTCCTGTGAAGTCAACAGGATTTTCCCCTTTTGAAGTTCTGTATGGTAAACCCCCACCAATAGTGCAAGGAATTAAAGGAAGTCTAGCCCAAATTGGTTCAGAAATAACCAGGCAAGAACTCCTAGCTCTAAGTTTTGTTCTGCAGACTCTCCATGCGTGGATCCAAGACCAGTTGCCTATCAACTTGACTGAACCCCTGCATCCCTACCAGCCTGGTACCCCGGTGTGGATCAAAGATTGGAAGAAGACACCGCTGGAACCCCATTGGAAGGGACCATACACCGTCATCCTGTCTACCCCAACTGCAGTAAAGGTAGCGGAGATCGACGCCTGGATCCACCACAGCAGAGTCAAGCCCGCAGCAGCTCCAGAACCTGAGCAGTGGACCGCGGAGCAGCATCTTGATGCACCTTTGCGAGTTACTTTGAGACGGCAACCAGCAGCTTAGACACTTTGCCACAGTGCCTTGCAGTAGCCAAGTCTTTCGAAGAGGATTGCTGTTTTCCATGCAGCAACAGCTTTGTTTCAACGAACCCAATCTGCGTGTGATTTTGCACACTACTTTGATACTACATTGATTAACCATACTTCAAAAGCCAACTGAAATTGCTAAGTTGGTTACTGTGTGATGGACAACTTGAGGATCTTCAATCAACACTCAGCACCCGTTGAAATTGCTTTATTAGCGCACGGGACGAAGAAAAGATCGTCGTGGTCAAGATCTGCAAGCTGAGGATTCAGAAGAACTCCAATCAACATGTATCTTTACCTTTGCTTGGCCCTGGTTGCCTGTTTTGGAGGTTTTGAACTGACTCATGCTTTACCTCCATGCACTGCTTGCATTACTTCTACTCGAACTGGACTGAAAGTAACTCAGACTTTGATTTACCATTCTCACTATACCTGCACTGGTAAAGTGACTCGGTGTATTTATAACACCACTGAACTAAATGTTTGCATTAAAGGTAGCTCCAGAGTATGCTATAACCCGCATCAGAACCCATCCTATTATACGTTGGAAATACGATGGAATGATGCAGACGGACCTATAATTAATGCTACACGACCACTTAAAGATGCTAGTATACCTGCTGTTTTATATTTTGATGCATGTGATGTTATAAACAGAGATAGTCGTTCCAGATGTGGTACCTGGGAAAAAGCCTATCGCAATGATCATAAGTATATGTGCCCAGAAGGTGCCACGGGATGGAGAAAGTGTACTGGTAAGAAAGGGTCATATAGTACTGCCCCAGCTGCAGATTACTATTGCCCAAACTGGGAGTGTGTTTTTTATGCTACATGGAATGCTGGTATTACAGATGAACAGAGAGATAATCGAGTTGCCACTTTGACTAAGTCAAAGACAGATGACAAATGTAAGAAAGGTGCTTGTAACCCTTTGCAATTACGGATCCGTAATCCTAATGCATGGAAACAAGGATACAAGTTTGGTTTACGTATTGCAGGTGGAGCAGTAGATCCAGGAACCATTGTGTATATAAGACTGAACACCCAAGCCTATAAGTCATCTAAATACCACATCCATAACACTTTCTATGAAACTATGCATGTAAATAAATTTGAAATTCCCCATCCATCCCAGAATTTGTTTCTAGAATTAGCTGGAGCAGTAGTATCCAGCCTAAAGATCTCAGATTGTTATTTCTGTGGCGGAACCCAGATGGGTGACTAGTGGCCATGGGAGGCACAAGAATTGAATTATTCTCTGACTTACAATCAGACTAAATTACACAAGACTACTAGCGAATGGGTATTAGCGCACTCAATTGTTGGACGTCTTTGCTATGCCAGAACTGGACCTCAGTTCACCCAACAGGTAGGACAGCTGGTCTGTCTTAGCCAGAAGTTTTATAATGCCACTACCAAAAAGACGTCATGGTGGTCAGGAGTAAAACACCCTGAACCTCCTAACCCATTAGCCAGATTTCCCGAACTTGCTGGTTTATGGACTAATCTTGCCAAAACTCATGCTTGGCAAGCCCCACCTGGTCTGTATTGGATCTGTGGAAACCGAGCGTATGCTCAACTCCCATCACACTGGGGAGGAGCATGTGTCTTAGGGACCATCAGACCTTCTTTCTTTCTCCTACCCACAGAACATGGAGAACAATTAGGATACCCAGTGTACACTACCCACAGACACAAAAGAGCATTGCGACAGAAAAGATCACCCCTCCAAGTAGGTAAGTGGGAGAAGTGGAAGGGTGATGATTGGCCACCAGAAAGAATTATAGAGTATTATGGGCCTGCCACTTGGAATGATGATGGTATGTATGGTTATCGAACACCAATCTATATGATTAATTGTATTATCCGCTTACAAGCAGTAGTTGAAATAATAACTAATGAAACTAGCCACGCTCTCACACTTTTAGCTAGACAAAGCACCCAAATGCGCACTGCCATATACCAGAATCGTCTAGCACTTGATTATTTGCTAGCAGCTGAAGGAGGAGTATGTGGTAAACTGAATTTAACCAATTGCTGTTTGAAAATAGATGATAAAGGTCAAGTACTTGAAGAAATTGCTGAAGATATGCGCAAACATGCTTATGTGCCAGTTCAGACGGCACCCACTAAGATTACCTAACTGGTTTGCTAACCTTTTCTCATGGCTAGGAGGACTGAAGACTTTTCTAATACTAGTATTACTAATTGTTGTTGTTATTTTCCTATTGCCATGTATAATTCCATGCTGTATGCGTTCCATACACAGTGCTATTGATAGTACGGTAGAGCGGAAGACCGCAACTAAGATAATGGCTTTATACCAACCTCGTCCTCCTGGATATAGCCGGACTCCTCTAACCGTAGTATAATTATTTTGAAGTGATTTAATTCTCACACCTTATTAACTAATAGGGTGAGATTAATCAAAGGGGGGAATGTGGCAGGTGTAGGCCTGTGATCCACAGTGTCTGACATAAGCAAGCCTGGCTAGCTTGACCTTTAAATGAAGCTTGTGAAGAGGCCCATAGGAATTGCACATCCCCCAATATGCTGCTATAGAATAAGAACTCAGTAAAAGTATTGAATTAGCTTAGACAAGCAGAACAGATGGAAAAATACAGAAATTCATGTTTAAAACTGCTGACAGAGAAGTTATAGAGCCCTGCTTCCCTGCACGTATTAACTAGCCCAATAGCCTTGAAAGTAGGAAAGTAACAAGTTGGTGAACTGACCATTGTAATTGGGACTAGAAGGGGGGTAAGCAGGTGCTGAGCCCACTGAAAGAACATAATTGGATAATCATATCACTACCGGGACCAATAGAAGAGGTACGGGAGGTTACCGGGACCAATGAAATGTTTTTCTATACCTAGAATGAAGCTAAAGTCTATAAAAGTTGTTGTATTGCCAGAAAACTTTGCTCAGCCATTTTGAATTTGATTCTGCTTGAGACTTGTGCACAAATAAATGATTTGGACCTTCTGAACAGACTCCTGGTATCATTGGTTTGTCTGCGCTCTGCTGCTACATAAGCATTTTCTTTTTTTTTAAATCTGGATCGGTTTCTTCAGTTTCTTGTATCCAGGAAGGTACTGCTGTTAAGGTGACTGACCCAGAAGCTGTGACTAGTTAAGACTAGCTGGAATTGCTGAACTTTTGGAAGCTGCCGCTAGACTTAATTTTTTTTCTTTTTAGGTGCTTTCACCTTCTTTTATTATTTCCTGATCTTGCCTCAATTGTGGTAAAATAGTGGTCTATAATTTTTTTGGAATATTGGTGAGAGAGCTTATTTCTTGTGTATATTTCTTATATTGCCTGTTCATTCACTATTGTTGGATATAAAATTGAAATTGCATAAATAAAAAATTTAAAAAAATGTGTGATGAATCTCTAACATATGATGAAATACCAGAGACAGTCTTAAGAAAACATCCAAAAATGGAGAGACTGGTTCAAAAAGGGAGTCTATTGCTGATACTATTGGCCTTCCTGGGGTATTTTGTAAGGGTTCACGTATTTTTGCTAAAACAAATGATTGATGTTATTGAATGAAATACTATGAGACATTCTGCTTTTCTTCTAGTTAAATAACCTACTGTAAAACCCACAGTGACTAAAGCGCCACTTTTAGATTTGAACTTCCTTACTGTTCCTTCAGTCCAGTCCAGTCCCGCAACCTGTGGGTAGTCACCTCTCACCAGCAGTTTGTAGACCGAGCATGTCAGAATTCTCTGACCTCACCGTAGAAAGCCGGCTGACACCGCCCACCAGCTCCCAGTATCTCAGACTTCAAGCAGCTACAGAGAGGTAATCTCATAGACAGGGACTCACTGAAGGAACAACTAAGGATCAGGCAAGAGTGTTTGGGTACAGGGCTGGCCTTTCAGATTATTGGGGGCATTTTGTGACCTAAATAAAGGGCTTGTAAATTGAAAAAAAAAAGACAGGAGACAGCCCGGAGTGCAGAACCGGCAGGCAGAAAATCTCTTTGGGGGGGCCCGATCCAGGGGACGAACAGGGGCTCAGCAGCTGCCATATTGGTTTGGGGTAAGGAGCCACTGTTAATCAGGCCTGTATTAAGCAGAATGTGTGTACTCCAGGAGGCCGGCACCACCAAAGCTGAGCTGTCAGCTGAGTGGCTGTTGGGGGAACATCGCAGACGGCCACGGCTGCATTAGAGGGGATTTTCCTTCTTGCCGGGCACTAAGAAAACCACGCATTTTCCTTCTTGCTGGGCACTAAGAAAACCATGCATTACCTAAGAGGAGTTTTCGGAGGCTCATAAAACGCGTCAGGGTCTGTGAGAGGAGCTCTGGTTTTAACGGGAAGCACCGTCTTTGCTCAGGGCCCTCGGCCATGTGGTGGGGTGGCCTTGGGGAGGGGGAAGTGGATGCTGCGGGTGCTCCCCTCGCATTTTATTTTTTTTTCTGCCCTTTTTTTTTGGCCGTGGCACAATCTACAGAGTGGAGCGGGGGGGGGGGGGGCGCTATTGCTTCCTGCTCCAGCAAGTGTTCCACATAGCAGAGCTAGACTCTGGCTAAGGCGCATTATGGCCGGTGGGTTGGCTCGAGACAGTATAGCTTTGCTCTGGGTTTAAAATCATGCCCTCTAGATCCACTTGCCTGGTGTGTGGCTCTCAATGAAGGTCAGTCTCGGCCACGGGCTTCTGCTGCAGTTGCCAGGGAGAGGCAAGGTCAGCCGAGGTAGGCTTCATGGAAGGGAGAATGTACCGAACTGCTCGAGGAGCGGAAGAGCCTTCCCCGCTAGAGGGTCCATCTTCTCCAGCCCCAAGAGGACTAGCTCCTGGGATATGGGGGGTGGAGGTTAGCCCTACTTCACGGTACTGGAGCCTAGAAGTAGGGAACCTCTATCTCTAAGAATTTGTCTACGGAGTCCCTCCCAGGGAATTTTTCACCTGAGTTTCTTCTGCTAATGAACAGGTATTTTTGCATGAGGCAGTGTGGAAAAGAAGAGCTGGGGGGCTTCCGAGGCAGACTCGGAAACGAGTCTTGTCTGAGGTCCTCTTGGGAACAAGGGCAGCCAGGGAGCCTGGCCTTAGTAGAATGCATCTGGAAACTGATCCTTGGGAGGACCGTGGCTCGACTTATTCGGATGAGGCCGAAGAGATGTGGATGGAAGCGGACATGGAAGCAGAGGCATTGGATCGTGAGGAAGACGAGATCCCACAAGGGGAAGAGTCTCACAATGTCAAGTGTTTTCCACAGAGAGGAGTTAGCAGCATTAATACCGCATTCCGCTAAGTCTCTTAATATGGCGACTGACGGCCCAGTAGAGGATGAGCCGCTGGAGGACCCATTGTTTCAAGCGGTCAAAAAGTCAAAGACCGTTTTTCTGTTGCATCGGGTGGTTAAACAGATGATTCAGGATGAATGGGACGTCCAAGAGGTGGCCCTTAAGGGTACTCGAGCTATGGCCCGGCTCTATAAGAACATAAGATATGCCATACTGGGTCAGACCAAGGTCCATCAAGCCCAGTATTCTGTTTCCAACAGTGGCCAATCTAGGTCATATGTACCTAGCAGTTTCCCCCAGAGACACAAGTTCCACAATGCTTGTATTGGGTCAAGCATTGATATCTTCGGTCACTTCTTAATAATGGTTTATGGACCTTTCCTCCAGGAACTTGTCCAAACCTTTTTTAAACCCAGCTACACTAACAGCCTTTACTACATCCTCCGGTAACAAATTCCAGAGTTTGATTACACGTTGAGTGAAAAAATATTTTCTTTTATTAGTCTTAAATAATTATAATTTACCCTGTAGCTTCATTGCATGTCCCCTAGTCTTTCTATATTCTGATAAGGTAAACAATCGATCTACGTTTACCCGTTCCACTCCGTTCATTAATTTATAGACTTCTATCATATCTCCCCTCAGCCGTCTCTTTTCCAGGTTAAAGAGCCCTAAGCTTTTTAGCCTTTCTTCATAGGAGTATCCTTCCATCCCCTTTACCATTTTGGTGGCTCTTCTCTGTACCTTTTCTAAAATCGCTATATCCTTTTTAAGATACGGCGACCAGAATTGCACACAATATTCAAGGTGCGGTCTCACCATGGAACGATATAGAGGCATTATAATATCTTTTGTTTTATTTTCCATTCCTTTCCTTATCATACCTAGCATTCTATTTGCTCTCTTGGCCGCCGCTGCACACTGGGCCGAGGGTTTTAACATGTTATCCACAATGACGCCTAAATCTTTTTCCTGGGTGGTGGTTCCTAATGTGGAACCTTGCATCGTGTAACCATAGTTTGGGTTGTTCTTCCCTAGGTGCATAACCTTGCACTTGTCCACATTAAATTTTATCTGCCATTTTGATGCCCAGACTTCCAATTTATCAAGATCCTCTTGCAAATTTTCACAATCCTCTTGGGTTTTAACAGCTTTAAATAGTTTTGTGTCATCTGCAAATGTGATAACCTCACTCGTTATTCCACTTTCCAGGTCTTTTATGAATATGTCAAAAAGCAGCAGACCCAGCACAGATCCCTGGGGTACACCACTATTCACCTTTCTCCATTGGGAAAATTGGCCATTTAGCCCTACCCTCTGCTTTCTATCTTTTAACCAGTTCCTGATCCACAATAGTACACTGCCTCCTATCCCATGACTCTTTAGTTTTGCCAAAGGTCTCTGATGAGGGACCTTGTCAAAGGCTTTCTGAAAGTCCAGATACACAATATCAACTGACTCACCTTTGTCCACCTGTTTATTCACTCCTTCAAAAAAAACATAACAGATTAGTAAGACAAGATCTTCCTTGTCTAAAGCCATGTTGGCTGTCTCCCATTAGGTTGTGACTATCAACATGCTGAGTAATTTTATTCTTTATGATGGTTTCTACCATTTTTCCCGGTACTGACGTCAGGCTCACTGGTCTGTAGTTTCCCGGATCACCCCTGGAACCCTTTTTAAAAATTGGTGTTACATTGGCGATCCTCCAATCTTCAGGTATTAGAGATGATTTTAATGATAGTTGACAGATTACTGATAGCAGTTCTGCAATCTCATATTTCAGTTCTTTCAACACCCTTGGATGTATACCATCCGGCCCAGGTGATTTGCTACTCTTCAGTTTATCTAATAGTTGTAAGACATCTTCCCGATGTATCGATATTTCCTTCAATTCTTCCGCACCTTTAAATACCACTTCAGTCATGGGTAACATCCCTACATCTTCCTCAGTAAAGACCGAAGCAAAGAATTCATTCAGTCTCTCCGTTATCGCCTTGTCGCCTCTTAGTGCTCCTTTAACCCCTTTATCATCTAATGGACCAACTGACTCTCTCACAGGTTTTTTGCTACGAATGTACTTGAAAAGGTCTTTATTTCGCGTTTTTGCTTCCGCAGCAAGCTTCTTCTCAAATTCTCTCTTTGCCTGTCTTATCAATGCCTTGCATTTGACTTGCCAGTGCTTGTGCTGTTTCCAGGTTTCGTCGTTTGGCTCTTTTTTCCATTTCCTGAAAGATGCTTTTTTGGCAACAACAGCCTCTCTGACCTCACCTTTAAACCATGCTGGCAGTTTTTGGACTTCCTTCCACTTTTCTTAAAGCGTGGAATACAGCTGGTCTGGGCTTCCAAGATAGTATTTTTCAACAACACCCAAGCTTGATGTACGTCTTTAACCTTCGCAACTGCTCCTTTTAGATTTTCTTAACTGTTTTCCTCATTTTATCATAGTCTCCCTTTCTAAAGTTAAAAGGTAGTACTGTGGATTTCCTTACTATCCCTCCTCCACTAATTAAATCAAAGGCGATCATGCTATGATCACTATTGCCAAGTGGCCCCAACACCCTTATCTCTTGCACTAGATCTGGTGTTCCACTAAGGACTAGGTCTAATATGGCTTCCCCATATCCTCTACTGGATCAAGATAAGGAGATTTTCCACTCTCCCAGGGTGGGTGCTGCTGTGCCGGCAATCATGAAGACCACCACTATTCTGATGGAGGGCAGGTTAAGAACATAAGATATGCCATACTGGGTTAGACCGAGGTCCATCCAGCCCTGTATCCTGTTTCCAACAGTGGCCAATCTAGGTCATACGTACCTAGCAATATCCCCAAAAGACACAGGTTCCACAATGCTTGTACTGGGTCAAGCATTGATTATCCTGGGTCCCTTTTTAATAGTGGTTTATGGACCTTTCCTCCAGGAACTTGTCCAAACCTTTTTTAAACCCAGCTACACTAACAGCCCTTACTACATCCTCCGGTAACAAATTCCAGTGTTTGATTACACGTTGAGTGAAAAAATATTTTCTCTTATTTGTCTTAAATAGTTTACCATGTAGCTTTATTGCATGTCCCCTAGTCTTTCTATATTCTGATAGCGTAAACAATTGATCCACGTTTACCTGCTCCACTCCATTCATTAATTTATAGACCTCTATCATATCTCCCCTCAGCCGTCTCTTTTCCAGGTTGAAGAGCCCCAACCTTTGTAGCCTCTCTTCATAGGAGTAGCCTTCCATCCCCTTCACCATTTTGGTGGCTCTTCTCTGTACTTTTTCTAATAATGCTATGTCCTTTTTAAGATACGGTGACCAGAACTGCACACAATATTCAAGGTGCGGTCGTACCATGGAACTTTACTTTACTTTACTTTATTAAAACACTTGATAGACCGCCCAGGCCAAAGCGTCAGGGCGGTGTACAATCATAAAATGTGACAGCTGCTGAGAAAGGAAGAAGAAAAGAACGCCAAAAAATAATAGAACAGCAAAGAAATAGTAGAGAATAAAGAGAGAGCAAAACAGTAAGACAGTAAAACTGATAAAACAAAATTGTAAAAGCAATAAAAATAATAACTTAAAAATAAGACGGATTAAAAAGGCAGGGGAGGGGAGGAGGAAACACGAGCCAGATATAGGTGGAATAGGGGGCGAGACTAGGGGGACAAACACCATCAGTGGGGAGACCAGAAGGGCATAGGGGGGGGGACAAGAAATGGGAGACAAGGGGAGGAAAAACATCACCATTAGGGCGAGGGAGATCGAACGCTTGACAGAAAAGGTGGGTCTTGAGGAGGGCTTTAAAATGAGTGTAGGATAGTTCTAGGCGAAGAGGTAAGGGAAGAGAGTTCCAGAGGGCGGGACATAGAAAAAAGAAAGCAGAGTGTCGGGTGGATTCGAGGCGGGCCTGAGTGGGTGAGGGAAGAAAGAGGCGGTTACCATGAGCAGATCGGAGAAGGCGGGGAGAGGGCTGAAGATGAATAATGTTAGCTAAATACTGGGGGGAGTCAGAGAAAAGAGCCTTATGTGCAAGGATGAGTAATTTAAACATGAACCGAAACTTGATAGGGAGCCAATGTAAGGAAAGAAGACAGGGAGAAACATGAGAACGAAGAGGGGATAAAGTAATAAAACGGGCAGCGGCATTTTGAACAAGTTGAAGACGGTGAAGTTGGTGAGAGGGAAGACCGGCATAAACAACATTACAGTAATCAAGTTGCGAAATAACTAGGGATAAGACCAGAGTGATAATAGAAGAGTGTGAAAAATAAGAGCGAGCAGCCTTAATGCGGCGTAGATGAAAGAAAGAGGAGCGAACAACAGAAGAGATATGGTCGTGAAAAGAAAGAGATGAGTCTAAGGTAACACCCAGATAACGGAGGGTGGGGGTGGAAGGGATAGAATGGGAACCCATAACAGGAAACACTGAAGGGGAAGGACGACCGAAAGTGACCCAGAGAGCAGCAGATTTAGTGAGATTAACATGCATGAAATTTGACTCAAACCAGGATGTGATGGAGGAAAGACAGAGGTTAAGTGGAGCAAGGTCAGGGGCAGAAGGGGATGTGTGATGAACCAGAAGAATGTCGTCAGCATAGATATAAAAAGAGAGAGTGGATTGCTGGATTAACAAAGCTAAAGGAGCCAGAAAAACATTAAAGAGAAGAGGGGCAAGAATAGAACCCTGAGGAACACCACAGGTGGCGGGGGCAGGGGGGCAGGGGGGGAGACCGAAGAGCCGGCGTGAACTGAGAAAGTACGGCAAAATAAAAAAGAGTGAAAACCATTGAAGAACTGTGCCCTGAATACCAAAATCAGACAAGCGGGAGAGAAGAGTGCGGTGATCGACTACATCGAACGCAGAGGACAGATCCAGAGAAACCACTAGAGAAATGTCACCACGATCGTGGGAGCGGTGAAGTTCAGAAAGCAGAGCTGTGAGAATAGTTTCGGTGCTGTGACCAGGACGGAAACCAGATTGTCGGGGGTGAAGGGCGTGAGTGGAATCAAGATGAGAGGTCAGCTGGGAGAAGACAATTCGTTCAAGAATTTTGGACAGAAAAGGAAGGTTAGAGACGGGACGCCAGTTGGCAGAAAGAGTAGGATCAAGAGTGGGCTTTTTCAGGAGGGGACGGACAATAGCGTCAGAGGCATTATAATATCCTTTGTTTTATTCTCCATCCCTTTCTTTATGATACCTAGCATTCTATTTGCTTTCTTGGCTGCCGCTGCACACTGGGCAGAGGGTTTTAACATGTTATCCACAATGACTCCTAAATGTTTTCCTGGGTGGTGGTTCCCAATGTGGAACCTTGCATTGTGTAACTATAGTGTGGGTTGTTCTTTCCTAGGTGCATAACTTTGCACTTGTCCACAGTGAATTTCATCTGCCATTTGGATGCCCAGTCTTCCAATTTATCCAGATCCTCCTGCAGTTTTCCACAATCCTCTTGGGTTTTAACAACTTTAAACAGTTTTGTATCATCTGCAAATTTGATAACCTCACTCGTTATTCCCTTTTCCAGGTCATTTATGAATATGTCAAAAAGTAGCGGACCCAGTACAGATCCCTGGGGTACTTCACTATTCATCTTTTTCCATTGGGAATATTGACCATTTAGCCCTACCCTCTGCTTTCTATCTTTTAACCAGTTCCCGATCCACAATAGTACACTGCCTCCTATCCCATGACTTTTTAGTTTCACCAAAAGTCTCTGATGAGGGACCTTATCAAAAGCTTCTGAAAGTCCAGATACACTATATCAACCGACTCACCTTTGTCTACCTGTTTATGCACACCTTCAAAAAAACATATCAGATTAGTAAGACAAGATCTTCCTTGTCTAAAGCCATGTTGGCTGTCTCCCATTAGGCCATGACTATCTACATGCTGTGTAATTTTGTTCTTTATGATGGTTTCTACCATTTTCCCCGGTACTGACGTCAGACTCACCGGTCTGTAATTTCCCGGGTCACCCCTGGACACTTTTTGAAGATTGGTGTTACGTTGGCGACCCTCCAATCTTCAGGTATTACAGATGATTTTAATGAAAGTTCACAGATTACCAATAGCAGGTCCGCAATCTAATATTTCAGTTCTTTCAACACTCTTGGATGTATACCATGCGGTCCAGGTGATTTGCTACTATTCAGTTTATCAAATAGTTGTAATATATCTTCCCGGTGTAGTGATATTTCTCTCAATTCCTCTGCAGTATCACTTTTAAATACCACTTCAGTCTTGGGTAACATCCCTACATCTTCCTCAGTAAAGACCGAAGCAAAGAATTCATTCAGTCTCTCTGCTATAACCTTGTCTCCTCTTACTGCCCCTTTTACCCCTCTATCAACTGATGGCCCAACTGACTCTCTCACAGGCCTTTTGCTACTTATGTACTTGAAAAAGTCTTTATTTCGTGTTTTTGCTTCCGTAGCAAGTTCCTTCTCAAATTCTCACTTTGTGTGCCTTATCAATGCTTTGCATTTAACTTGCCAGTGCTTGTGCTGTTTCCAGTGTTCTTCATTTGACTCTTTTTTCCATTTCCTGAAGGATGCTTTTTTGGCAGCAACAGCCTCTCTGACCTCACCTTTAAACCATGCTGGCAGTTTTTTGGACTTTCTTCCACTTTTCTTAATGCGTGGAATACAGCTGGTCTGGGCTTCGAGGATAGTATTTTTAAATAACACCCAAGCTTGCTGTAAGTCTTTAACCTTTGCAACCGCTTCTTTTAGTTTTTTCTTAACTATATTCCTCATTTTATCATAGTCTCCCTTTTGAAAGTTAAAAGGTAGTAATGTGGATTTCTTTACTATCCCTCCTCCACTAATTAAATCAAACATGATCATGCTATGATCACTACTGACAAGTGGTCCCAACACCCTTATTTCTTGCACCAGATCTGGCGTTCCACTAAGGACTAGGTCCAGTATGGCTTCCCCTCTGGTCGGTTCATGAACCAGCTGCTCCAAGAAGCAGTCATTTATTTCATCTAGAAACTTTATCTCCCTAGCTTGTCCTGCCGTAACACTGACCCAGTCGATACCAGGGTAATTGAAATCACCCATTATTACTACCCTGCTGTGACTTTTGTTAGCTTCCTTGATTTCTTTGAGCATTTCATCATCCATTTGTTCATTCTGGCCAGGCGGTCTATAGTACACTCCCATTGCCATCACCTTCCCCTTCATACATGGAATTTCAATCCATAGAGATTCTACAGCAAATTTTGTTCCCTGCAAAACTTTAATCCTTTCTGACTCAATGCACTCTCTAACATAGAGCGCAACCCCTCCACCAATTTGATCAGTTCTATCATTACGATATAGTTTGTATCCAGGTATCATAGTGTCCCACTGGTTATCCTCCTTCCACCATGTCTCTGAGATTGCAATCATATCTAACCTCTCATTTAGTGCTATATATTCTAACTCTCCCATCTTATTGTTTAGACTTCTAGCATTTGCATACAAGCATTTTAGAGACTGTATTTTATTCATATTAATCTGGCTATTGGTAGGCATGGGTAATTTGGAATCTTTACGCTCTGTCTGCACCTTACCTCAAGGGCATTTGGGGTACTATACTCTTTTTTGGAACCTCACTGCTTTTGGTAGTATCCTTCAAGGATACCTTCGTCCGAACCATGCGCTCCTGGGCGACTGTCGGCTTTCCCCTATTTTCTAGTTTAAAAGCTTCTCTATCTCCTTTTTAAAGGTTAATGCCAGCAGTCTGGTTCCATCCTGATTAAGGTGAAGCCCATCCCTTCGGAAGAGCCCCTCCTTTCCCCAGAATGTTCCCGAGTTCCTAACAAATCCAAAACCCTCATCCTTGCACCATTGTCTCATCCATGCATTGAGACTCCGGAGCTCTGCTTGTCTTTTGGGTCCTGCACGTGGAACAGGAAGCATTTCGGAGAACGCTATCCTGGAAGTTCTGGATTTCAACTTCCTACCTAAAAGCTTAAATTTAGCCTCCAGAACTTCCCTACCACATTTTCCTATGTCATTGGTACCAACATGTACCAAGACAGCAGACTCCTCCCCAGCACTATCTATGATCCTATCTAGGCGGTGCGTGAGGTCCACTACCTTCGCACCAGGCAGGCATGTTACCAGGCGATCCTCACGTCCACCAGCCACCCAGCTATCTACATTCCTAATGATTGAATCACCAACTATGACAGCTGTCCTGAATCTCCTCTCATGGGGACATGGCCCTGGAGAATCGTCCTTGGTGCGAGAGGGTTTTACATCACCTGGAGGACAGGTCCTAGTTACAGGATCACTTCCTGCCACACCAGGGTGATGCTCTCCTGTCACGTGACCTCTCTCCTCCATGGCAACAGGGATGCTGCCAGACTGGAGGTGGGACTTCAGATCTATATCCCTGTAGGTCTCATCCATGTACTTCTCTGTCTTTCTTATGTCTTCCAGGTCTGCTACCCTAGCCTCTAGAGAACGGACTTGTTCCCTGAGAGCAAAGAGCTCCTTGCACTTAGTGCATATGTAAGACCTCTCACCAACTGGGAGAAAATCATACATGTGACACTCAATGGAAAAGACCGGAAAGCCCCCATCTCGCTGCTGGACTTTTGTCTGCATCTTAGTTTAAAGCTTGTGTTTAGGTCTTTTAAATTCTGTATATAATAAGGACTGGTGTAGATGCTTATACTAATAAAAGTGTATCTAACATCCCCAATACACCTTGTTCACCTGAAGCTTAATTAATCTCAGGTCCTCAGTGTATGACTGATTTGGATAAAGAGCTGCACCTGAGAGCAGCCCCTTTCCTCCAAGATGTGTAGGTACCTATAAAGCTACAATTACCCCAGGGGTGGGTGGGTGCTGGGGAGGGAGGGAAATAAGTCCTATTAAAGAGGGCAGTTACAAGGTACCCTGTCCTGAACCCTCAGCAGGGGGGGGGGAGGGGGGTACCACAGAAAGCCCAGTTAGTTGAGAGAGGCAAGGTAAGTTATACAGCTGAGAAAACTGAAGCAGCACACCAATAAGACAAACAATAAATCATTAAATAAACAGCTAGAATTCACTGCAAGTTGTCACAGGAGGTAATATCCCCCTCTCTAGCAGAGCACTGTGAGAGCACTGCTCTTCCCAGAGCAGAGAGAAGCAAACAAAACAGACTATGCACACGTGGTAGAGACAGGAAGAAGGCTACACAATACCTCAGCAGGGGGGAGGGGAGGGGTGTTCACTCAGGTAGGTTAGGGCAGGAAAACAAAATTTAAAAACACAGCAGGTTCAGCGGGGAGAGGAGGGAGAAAGATTTAATTTAAAATGAACAGTTAACCTGGCTACCACACAAAGCCCATTTAGTTGAGAGAGGCAAGGTAAGTTATACAGCTGAGAAAGCTGAAGCAGCACACCAATAAGTCAAACAATAAATAATTAAATAAACAGCTAGAACTCACTGCAAGTTGTCACAGGAGGTAATATCCACCTCTCTAGCAGAGCACTGTGAGAGCACTGTTCTTCCCAGAGCAGAGAGAAGCAAACAAAACAGACTATGCACACGTGGGGGAGACAGGAAGAAGGCTACACAATACCTCAGCAGGGGGGAGGGGAGGGGGGTTCACTCAGGTAGGTTAGGGCAGGAAAACAAAATTTAAAAACACAGCAGGTTCAGGGGGGAGAGCAGGGAGAAAGATTTAATTTAAAATGAACAGTTAACCTGGCTACCACACAAAGCCCAGTTAGTTGAGAGGTTGGTGATGAAGGATGTGCAGGATCGCAAGTTGGAGACCCTCCTCAAGCAGGTGTTTGAGATTAATGCGCTAACCTTGCAGGCCTCGATGTGCGGGGCGTTCGTGGCCCATGCCTGTCTGAGGTGGACGTAGACAGTGCTGGAGGGTGCAACTGACTTGCAGTCACTTCCAACAGAGGCAGCGAAGTTAGAGTCCGGGGCAGCCTACTGGCAGACACCTTTTATGATATGATTAGAGGATTATCCTAGGGCATGGCCTCGGTGGTGGCTGCGCAACACTACCGGTGGTTGCAAAATTGGGCAGTGGATGTTTCCCTTGCAATTTCGGCTCAGCAAACTTCTATTTCGGGGGAATATGCTGTTTAATGAGGATCTGGATAAGTTGGTAAAGGATCTCAGAGAGTCCAAGGGAGGTAGGCTCCCAGAGGACAAGCAGAAGCAGGCTTGTGCCGCAGGGCCGGTGAGGGGCCAGCTGTGGGATTTTTGACATTTTCGGACTGTTCGGTTTGCGCCCTATCAGAGAGGAAGGCTCCCTTCAAGGGGGCAAGCATTTCAAGAGTTTCGAGGGGGAAACCGGGGCTTCTACTCCTCTGCTCCCTTGGTTCATGAGGGAATGGTTCCTGTGGGAGGCTGACTGCAAGACTTTTACAACACCTGGACCAGGATCAATTCTGACCAGTGGGTAGTGGAAATCATCAGAGAAGGGTACGCCGCCTTTGTCAACTCCCCATGTGGGGTGCCTCGGAAGCGTGAGGCCATACAGGATAATCTGTGGTGCCTGCTAGAACTGCAGGTGGTAGTGGAGGTGCCCACAGACCAACACGGTTGTGGTTGATAAGCCATATATGGTTTATGGTTTAGGCACTTGATATACCATCTTTTACTGTGTATAAGAGCAGCTTACAGATGTATTCTAACAGGCACTTTTTATTCATGGTCACAAAGAAGGAAGGTTCATTCCACCTTATACTGGATCTCAAGCATGTAAATTGTTGCTTAAAGGTGCCCCATTTCCACATGGAGACACTTCGGTTATAGTAGCGGTTAGGGCAGGCGAATACTTGACCTCGCTAGACCTCATGGAGGCATACCTGCACATCCCCATTTGACCTGAGCATCAACAATTCCTAAGATCTGCAGTGCCCTTGGGTCATTTTCAGTTTTGGGCTTTACCCTTCAGGTTGGCAACCACCCCGTACATTCACCAAGGTGATGGTAGTGGTGCAGCAGGACACCGGCAGGAGGGGATTCTGATGCATCCCTTCCTAGACAATTTGCTCTTCCGGGCAAAGTTCAAGGTAGAGAGAGCATAGTTACTCACCTGTAACAGGTGATCTCCGGTAACAGCAGGAATTTAGTCTACACATATGGGTGGCGCCGGTACCGATGGAACCCATGCCGGAACGCTCCCCAGCGTCCAAAAGGAAAGCTTTTGGGAGCATCCCACTACACAAGTGTTGCTGCCTTCCTGCCTTTGTGACTCTCCCTCCTCAGTTGAGTTTGTAGCTGAGATAAAAGGAGAGAATGGAGAGAGAGAGACTCTGCAACTCCTAGGGGAGGAGGGTGGGTTGTGAAGACTAAATTCCTGCTGTTCTCGGAGTAACTACGCTATCTCCAGGAACAAGCAGGTATGTAGTCTTCACATATGAGACTCCCTAGCTCTCAGATGCTAGAGGAAGGTCCCCAGAATTGGTAATTTGCCTCAGAGCAGGCCTCAAGAAGGCATGGATCTTTAATGGGCATCTGGGAAGGACTGGGGTTTCTAGTCCCACAGGTGCTCCTTGTGGTCTTGGGCAAGCCACTTAACCCTCCATAGCCCATGTTCCCTGTAAATAGTTATCTCCAAGTTATAATGCCCTGTTCAATGTAATTTCAGTTTGTTCAATGTAAACCGCACTGATGCAGAATAGTGCGGTATATAAGAGAATGTAAATAAAATAAAATAAAATCTGGCATCGAAATTCCAGGACGGAGGGCAGGAGTTGACCTAAGTCTGGAAGAAGCGGGAGTCCTTGTCCAAACAGTAATGTGCAGCAAAGGTATGCTCTGAAGACCAAGTGGCTGCTTTGCAGATTTCGTCAAGAGCCCATTCCACCTTGCTTGTTCATTTAGAACATAGCTACCTGGTTGTCCGTCTGGATCAGAACTCTGTGGCCCTGAAGTTGTTGTTGGAAAACTTTGAGGGCACTGAAAATTGCATGGAGCTCTAGCAAATTTATCTGGAGCTGTGACTCCTGCTCTTTTCAGAGGCCCTGAGAGGAGAGAGTGTCCAAGTGGGCTCCCCAACCCAATTTGAAGGCATCTGCTGTCAGGATGTATTGATGTGGAGGCATCTGAAAAGGTGACACTAGGAGGAGATTTCCTGGGGGTAGACCACCAGAGCAGGGAGTTAATGAGAATGTCTGTGACTGATCTTGTCTGTGAGGGTCCCGGAGGCCTGTTTCCACTGAGAGGCAAGAGTCCATCGAGTTGTCCACATGTGCAGACGAGTATATGGCACTACATGAACTGTAGAGGCCATAAGGCCTAAGAGTCGTAGCATTTCTCTGGCTGAGAGATTGTCTTTGAACCCTACTTGAGATGCTATCTGTACTAGGCGGGTAGAACGGTCTTGGGGTAGAAATGCCCTTGACCGTCGAGTACCTAGAACAGCACCTATGAATTCTAGTGTGAACTAGATTGGATTTTGGAAGATTTATCACAAATCCTAGATCCTGTAGTACTTGAATTGTATGAAGGACGGATAGGTGAACTTCCTGAGAAGTGGCTGCCCTTATCAGCCAATTGTCTAAGTAAGGGAAGACGAATATTTAGGACCGCCATACACTTTGGGGCAAAGGCGAGCCCGAATGGAAGGACTCTGTATTGGTAGTGATTTCCTTGGAAGATGAAGCGTAGATACCTCCTGTGTCTGCATGAATGAGGATATGGGTATACGCTTCTTTGAGATCTAGAGAACATAGCCATTCCTGACTCTGGAGATAAGGAAACACAGAAACATAGAAATATGACGACAGAAAAACACCACATGGCCTATCTAGTCTGTCTTACCATATCAACAACTACAACAGTCCCCTTTTTTCCTTTAGAGATCCTCTGTGTTGGTCCCATGCTTTTTTGAATTCAGATACTGTCCTCATCTCTAACACCTCCACTGGGAGACTATTCCACGGATCCACCACTCTTTCAGTAAAGAAATATTCCCGCATATCACTCCTGAATCTTTCCCCCTTTCACCCTCATCCCATGTCACCTCGTAGCAGAACTTGCTTTCAATTGAAAGAGGTTCTCCCCCTGTACATTTATGCAACAGAGGTATTTAAACATCTCAATCATATCACCTCTATCCCACCTTTCCTCTAAGGTGTACATATTAAGATCCTTAAGTCTGTCCTCATATGCTTTATAATGAAGACCACTAAACATTTTAGTAGCCACCCTCTGTACTGACTCCATCCTGTTTATATCCTTTTGAAGGTGCGGTCTCCAGAATTGCACAATATACTCCAAATGAGGTCGCACCAAAGACTTATACAAAGGAACTATCACCTCCTTTTTTCTGCTAGCCATTCCTCTCCGTATGCACCCAAGCATCCTTCTAGCTTTTGCCGTCGTCTTTTCTACCTGTTTAGCTACTTTAAGATCATCAGACACAATCACGCCTAGGTCCCGCTCTTTAGTGGACAAAAGTATTTCACTCCCTATACTATATTGCTTCCTTGGATTGCTGCAACCCAAATGCAGGACTTTACATTTTTTAACATTAAATCCCAGCTGCCAAATTCTAGACCATTCTTCAAGCTTAGCTAGATTCCTCCTCATGTTATCTACACCTTCCTGGGTGTCTACTCTATTGCAGATTTTGGTATCATCCGCAAAGAGGCAAACCTTACCCGACAGCCCTTCCGCTATATCACTAACAAAGATGTTAAAAAGAATCGGACCAAGGACAGATCCCTGGGGCACACCACTGGCAACATCCTTCTCCTCAGAGTGAGCTCCATTTACCTGTACTCTTTGTCGCCTCCCACTCAAACAATTTCTAACTCAAGCAGTAACTTTAGGGTCCACCCCTAGAGTGCTCAGTTTGTTCATAAGACACCTGTGAGGAACAGTGTCAAAGGCTTTACTGAAATCTGAATACACCACATCTAGGGCTCTCCCTCGGTCCAACTCCCTGGTCACCCAGTCAAAGAAATCAATCAGATTTGTCTGACAAGACCTGCCTCTAGTGAATCCATGCTGCCTCGGATCCTGTAATCCGCTGGACTCCAGAAACCTCACTATTTTCTCTTTCAGCAGAGTTTCCAATAATTTACTCACCACTGAAGTTAAACTAACCAGCCTGTAGTTTTCAACCACATCCTTACTTCCGCTTTTGTGTAAAGGCACCACATGAGCCTCTCTCCAGTCCTTTGGCACCATTCCAGACTCCAACAAGGCATTGAAAAGGTCAGTCAGTGGAGCTGCTAGAACGTCCCCAAGTTCCCTCAGTATTCTAGGGTGTATCCTATCCGGTCCCATCACTTTGTCCACTTTAAGTTGAGCTAGATTCTTACGAACACAGTCTTCTGAAAATTGTTCAAGATGTCCCTCGCTTCTGTTCCTGTTTGTGGGTGTTTTCTGAGGTCCTGCCCCCGATTCTTCAACTGTGAACACAGAACCGAAATATTTGTTAAGCAATTCCGCTTTATCCTCATCAGCTTCTACATATTTCTCCCCTTCACCCTTGAGTCTGACAATACCACTTTTACCCTTCCTCTTCTCATTAACATATCTGAAAAATGTCTTAATCCCCCATTTTATTGCATTGGCTATTTCCTCTTCTTTTTGAATCTTTGCTTTCCTCACTACTTTGCTAGCTTCTCTAAGTGTTTCCAAATATAGATGCCTGTCTTCCTCTCTTTGTGATCTTTTGTATCTCATGAAGGCATCCCTCTTTTTCTTCACCTTTTCAGCTATTTCTTTTGAAAGCCATAGCGGTCTCCTTTTCCTTTTACCTTTATTTACCATTTTAACAAAAAGGTTGGTTGCCCTTAAAATATCCCCTTTCAGTTTTGCCCACTGTTTTTCTACATCCCCCAGCTGTTCCCATCCCGCTAATGACTCCCTGAGGTATTGGCCCATCTTGGCAAAGTTAGTCTTCCTAAAGTCTAAGACCCTCACCTTTGAATGGATTCTAACAGCCCTAGTCCTAATACTGAACCACACCATCTGGTGATCACTGGATGCAAAATGATCTCCCACTATAACATCAGAAACACTTTCACCATTGGTAAGCACCAAGTCCAGTATGGCCCCTTCACGTGTGGGGTCTGTTACCAATTGCCTGAATAGTTCTCCCTGTAGAGAATCCAGGATCTCTTTAATTCTAGATGATACTGCAGCAGGAATGTGCCAATCAACATCTGGCATACTGAAATCCCCTATCAGTAGCATTTCCCCTTTCCTAGCAATGCTGCGTATGTCTTCAATTAACTCTCTGTCCACCTCTTCCTCTTGTGAGGGAGGTCTGTATATCACGCCAATGCAAATAGATTTCTCTTTCCCTCTTTCTAGTTTAACCCACAATGCCTCCTTTCTCCCTTTTAAGCTCTGTAATTCCAAAGCTTTAATAGTATTTTTTACATAATAGTGCCACTCCTCCTCCCCTTCTTCCTACCCTGTCCTTTCTGAATAACGTATAGCCAGGTATAGTTACATCCCAATCATTTATTTATTTTATTTTATTTAGCTGTATTTATATCCCGCTTTTCACCGGGTCAAAGCGATCAATTGGGGGATACATTTAACACGAGGGGATATGAGACACATACGCTAATACTTACAGGGAACATGGGCAATGGAGGGTTAAGTGGCTTGCCCAAGACCACAAGGAGTGCCTATAGGACTAGAAATCCCAGTCCCGCCGGCCTGAGATTGCTGTCCCCAGGTGGGACTTGAACCCCCGGCCCTCCGGCCTGAAGTACCTTGTCCTAACCACTAGACCACTCCTCCCTGGTCATGGTTTTCTGTGAATTTAACAAATGCAAATATGGTCACTTTTGTCCAGAGTACAAGCTCAACAAATAATATAACAACTCTGTAAACCTAACCAGAAAGTGTATTACATATCATTTTTGACTAGTGGCTAGATGAGGTCTCAGAAATCTTAGGCTGCAACCAATGACTACAAGTGATTTGGTGGACTGACGCCTAATCTCACATAAAAGACCCCAATGGTAACTACTAGCCACGTATTGTATTTCTTGTAAAGTCCTTTTTTTCTTTGTTTAACTGAAGATGAATTTTCCTTAAAAACCTTTTGATTCCAAACTTTATGATGCAAGACTTAATTCAGGCATAGTCAAAAATAAATGAGTGCTTAGCTTTTTAAGAAGTCCCGACGCTTGTTCAGTGGGCTATAAATAGCATTTCACCTTGCTGGTTTCATCTGGGGAATTCAGTCCCAAAGCACTGCAAAAGTAATAATGATAGTAATGAAGTTCATACGATACGCACTTTCGCAACTGAGAATTTTAAGTACTTCACTTGCTACCACATGTTGAGATACATTGTAAGAATGTATATTGAAAACTTACTATCTTAAATGTCTCTGATTCTTCTCCGAGAAAGCTCTATTCAATAAGGTTTTTTCAGCGGACTAAAACGCCGCGCATGCGGGGTAATTATATAGGATTGTTGATTTTCCCACATGACGGGACCGGCTTCCGTTTGTGATTAAGGAACCTCCTAACATTGTCATCAATTCACAAATAATAAATGAATTAAAGGCAAACCTCCCACTCAATTCGTGAGTTAAGCCCCTTCGGTACGACAGATGACAAATTATATATCCAGCGTTGTTCCCGATGTAAAAGGGTTTGGTCCAATGATTTACCGCGATCCGGGGAAAGAATTTGTTCTATACAAAAACATCGCAGGTCGTGGAAAGCGTGTTGGAGTTGCAAACAATGATCCACAATAGGGGCTTCTCGCCGTTGACATTTGAGTTTGCTCTTATGCTCATTTATACGCACTCGAAAAAATCTCAGGGTTTTTCCCACATATATCAAATCGCAAGGACAGCGTAGAGCATAAATAACTTGGGTGGAATGACAAGTAGTGCGATTGTGTAAGCGATACCAATGGTTATGATAGGAAAAATCAGTTAACTCCTGAGTAATTGGACAAATGTTGCAAGCTCCACAACAAGTGTGACCACCTTGCTCATATATTTGTAGAGGAGATTGAGGCCGTAAAACTGCGGGGCTCAGGAACTCTTTTAAATTCTTCTGTCGCTGCCAAACGCATCGTACTTGGAAATCTTCCAAACCTGGGATGCTATGTAAAACATTTGCATGACGTTTGATACTCCGTTGCAATGAGGTGCTAAAAGGTGAAAAGGGAGTGATTAAATTGACACACTGTTGAGGGTCAGTAGTTAATTTAACAGGGAGATTAATTAGATAATCTCTATTTGTAAAGGTTGCTCTCTTGAAAGCTCGATCTATTACTCTAGAGGGGTATCCAAGTTGAGAAAAATTTTGTTTCAATGTGATGGATTGTTCCTTAAACTCCTTTAAATCCGAGCAATTACGTCGATATCAGATAAACTGGGAAAACGGTAAACTATTTTTTAGTTGCTTAGGGTGGGCACTATTGTAGTGCAGGAAGGTGTTTCTATCCGTTCGCTTCCGATAGGTAGATGTATGCCATCCCTGCAGAGTTTTGGTTACCAGAACATCCAGGAAGGTGATATACTCATCATGATAATTAAGAGTGAATTGAATATGAGGATCCCTGGAATTAATCCACCCAAAAAACTGTAACAGGTCTAGCTTTGTCCCTTGCCAGATGATAAAAATGTTATCTATATATCGCTTCCAAACTTTTAAACAGTGAGTATACGCGGAGATGCTAATCCAGTCCCTTTCAAATTGCTGCATATATAGATTGGTGATAGAGGGGGCCTGGTCCCCACCGGGACTCCCTCCTCCTGTTTTAATACTATATCGTGATCTAATTGAAAAAGATGCACAGTGTTTTTTAGAGACAAAACGTAGCTTTCAGACAAAACTTAATTCTAATGAACGTCAAGCTCTACGGGCCTTGCAGACCCGTACGGATATAGTTATCCGACGGGCTGATAAAGGCGGAGGAATAGTCATTCTTAGCAGGAATCAATATCAAGAGGAAGCCTTTCGGCAGCTATCCGATTCAACAGCCTACGAGCCTTTACAGACTGATCCATCTACTGCTCTACAAACACTAATTAAGGAACTGACCACTCAAGCTTTGGAAGCCCATGTGATATCTAAAAAGGAGTGGAATTATTTGAATCCGATGACTACAACCGTCGCCAAATTTTACTTAGTTCCCAAAATTCATAAGAATATCAACAACCCTCCCGGTAGACCCATCGTTTCCACCAAAGGATCAGTATTAGAACCTTTGTCTGTTTATCTTGACTCTTTTTTAAGACCGTTGATGACTTTGATTCCATCATTTCTACAAGATACTACTCATTTTTTGAGAATACTATCGGAGCATTCTGAGTTGGCAAAGGAAGAAAATATTGTGCTGGCCACTTTAGATGTTACATCTCTATATACAGTCATTCCACAGGATAGAGCTTTTGACCGGGTCATGCAAGCGCTTCGGGATCGAGGAGACCTTTCAGAGACTCAGCTTCATTTTTTGTCTGAGATTACCAAGTTGACCTTGTATCACAACATTTTTATTTTTGATGATATCTTTTACCATCAGATATCCGGAGTAGCGATGGGGGCCATGTGAGCCCCCTCTATCGCCAATCTATATATGCAGCAATTTGAAAGGGACTGGATTAGCATCTCCGCGTATACTCACTGTTTAAAAGTTTGGAAGCGATATATAGATGACATTTTTATCATCTGGCAAGGGACAAAGCCGGACTTGTTACAGTTTTTTGGGTGGATTAATTCCAGGGATCCTCATATTCAATTCAATCTTAATTATCATGATGAGTATATCACCTTCCTGGATGTTCTGGTAACCAAAACTCTGCAGGGATGGCATACATCTACCTATCGGAAGTGAACGGATAGAAACACCTTCCTGCACTACAATAGTGCCCACCCTAAGCAACTAAAAAATAGTTTACCGTTTTCCCAGTTTACCCGATATCGACGTAATTGCTCGGATTTACAGGAGTTTAAGGAACAATCCATCACATTGAAACAAAATTTTTCTCAACTTGGATACCCCTCTAGAGTAATAGATCGAGCTTTCAAGAGAGCAACCTTTACAAATAGAGATTATCTAATTAATCCCCCTGTTAAATTAACTACTGACCCTCAACAGTGTGTCAATTTAATCACTCCCTTTTCACCTTTTAGCACCTCATTGCAATGGAGTATTAAACGTCATGCAAATGTTTTACATAGCATCCCAAGTTTGGAAGATTTCCAAGTACGATGCGTTTGGCAGCGACAGAAGAATTTAAAAGAGTTCCTGAGCCCCGCAGTTTTACGGCCTCAATCTCCTCTACAAATATATGAGCAAGGTGGTCACACTTGTTGTGGAGCTTACAACATTTGTCCAATTACTCAGGAGTTAACTGATTTTTCCTATCATAACCATCGGTATCGCTTACGCAATCGCACTACTTGTCATTCCACCCAAGTTATTTATGCTATACACTGTCCTTGCGATTTGATATATGTGGGAAAAACCCTGAGATCTTTTCGAGTGCGTATAAATGAGCATTAGAGCAAACTCAAATGTCAACGGCGAGAAGCCCCTATTGTGGATCATTGTTTGCAGCTCCAACACGCTTTCCACGACCTGCGATGTTTTTGTATAGAACAAATTCTTTCCCCGGATCGCGGTAAATCATTGGACCAAACCCTTTTACATCGGGAACAACGCTGGATATATAATTTGTCATCTGTCGTACCGAAGGGGCTTATAACTCACGAATTGAGTGGGAGGTTTGCCTTTAATTCATTTATTATTTGTGAATTGATGACAATGTTAGGAGGTTCCTTAATCACAAACGGAAGCCGGTCCCGTCATGTGGGAACAATCCTATATAATTACCCCGCATGCGCGTCATTTTAGTCCGCTGAAAAAACCTTATTGAATAGAGCTTTCTCGGAGAAGAATCAGAGACATTTAAGATAGTAAGTTTTCAATATACGTTCTTACAATGTATCTCAACATGTGGTAGCAAGTGAAGTACTTAAAATTCTCAGTTGCGAAAGTGCGTATCGTATGAACTTCATTACTATCATTATTACTTTGCAGTGCTTTGGGACTGAATTCCCCTGATGAAACCAGCAAGGTGAAACGCTATTTATAGCGCGCTGAACAAGCGTCGGACGTCTTAAAAAGCTAAGCACTCATTTATTTTTGACTATGCCTGATTAAGTCTTGCATCATAAAGTTTGGAATCAAAAGGTTTTTAAGGAAAATTCATCTTCAGTTAAACAAAGAAAAAAAGGACTTTACAAGAAATACAATACGTGGCTAGTAGTTACCATTGGGGTCTTTGATGTGAGATTAGGCGTCAGTCCACCAAATCACTTGTAGTCATTGGTGGCAGCCTAAGATTTCTGAGAACTCATCTAGCCACTAGTCAAAAATGATATGTAATACACTTTCTGGTTAGGTTTACAGAGTTGTTATATTATTTGATGGTTTTCTGTGAATCATGTTTCTGTAACTGCCAATAAATCTAAGTCGGCCACTCCCACCAAAGCTTCAATGTCAGGGATCTTATTTCCCATGCTACGGGCATTTATAGACACTACTTTCCATATGTTACCCCTGTTACCCATTTCCATAAAGGTATTTAATGTATCACCTACCTGGGGGCTTTCTTCATCCATCCCCAACGAATCTAGTTTAAAGCCCTCTTCAGTAGATTAGCCAGTCTACTACTGAAGACGCGTCAACCTTTCCTGGACAGATGGATGCCATCTCTGCTCTGCAACCCTTAGAACAGCATCCCATGGTCTAGGAAACCAAAACGCTCTCGATGACACCATCCACACAGCCATGCATTCATCTCCAAGATGCGAGCCTCTCTGCCTCAGCCTTTAACCTCAACAGGGAGGATTGAAGAGACCACCACCAGTGCACCTAACTGCTTCACCCTCTGTCCCAGAGCCATGAAGTCACTTTTGATACGCTCAGAGGGATACCTGGCAGTATAATTTGTTACGACATGGATTAGCAACATTGGGTAATAGTCAGTGGGCTTGATGAGTCTCGGCAAACTCTCCATAACATCTTGGATTTTGGTACCAGGCAGACAGCATACCTCTCTGGACATAAAGTCTGGTTGGCAGATGGATGACTCAGTACCCCTCAAAAGAGAGTCACCAACCACCACTACCCTTCGCTTCCTTGTGGTCACTGATTCTACAAGTTTGGGGTACTTCAGCTCTGGTTCTTCCCTTTCCAGGGATGCTTTTACCTCCTCCACTTCCAGGGCTGCATAATGGTTCTAGAATTCATGGGGTGGAGAAGTTGGATTGGTGATTTTGCAGGCCCTGGTGACTCTTGTCCAACCTTTGTCATTCTGTCGGCACCCATCTTCTCCTCTGCTAGAGAGCTTGGTTGCCGCAAGAAGCATCTCATCAATGTACTTCTCACTGTCTTGAATGCTCCTCAGCCTCGTCACCTCCTCTCTGACTTCCTCCACTTGTTTCCTCAGAGCTTCGGCATGCAGGCAGCCTGCACATGGAACCGATCCTTCAACTGGCATTGGGACCTCTGTCTGGACAGAGGCAGAAGCTGTAATGGGGGCAACAGCTTTAGCGATACGATTTTTCCCAGCCATTGTTCTGTTCGTGGAGCTTAGGTATCTGTTAAAGCAAAAGAGAGAGATCTACCAAAGTACCAGCCAGTTTCCCAGCTGTCCTTTCAGAGAAAGCACAGTTACTTACCTGTAACAGGTGATCTCTGGGAACAGCAGGAATAAGTCTTCACATATGGGGTACGTTGGTACCGACGGAGCCTGCGCGGGAACGCTCCCCAGCGTCCAATCAGAAAGCTTTTGGGAGCATCCCTCAGCGCCTGCGTGCTGCCTTCCCGCCTTTCCAACTGTCTCTCCTCAGTTGAGTTTAATAGCTGAGACAAAGAGAGAGAAAGAGGAAAGGAAAGATAGATAGAGAAATACAACTCCTAGGAGAGGTGGGTGGGGGTTGTGAAGACTTATTCCTGCTGTTCCCAGAGATCACCTGTTACAGGTAAGTAACTGTGCTATCTCCAGGAACAAGCAGGAATGAGTCTTCACATATGGGGACTCCCAAGCTAAGATGCCTGGAGCCCTAACATGTTGAAGATTGAAACATGCTACACCTTATATGGCCAGGCATCCTGAGGATGGAGGGTAGGAGTTGAAAAGAGAGGAGCTGTAGAAAAAACAGCTAACCTAAGAAAGGACTACCAACAAGGAGTCCTTGTAGGTATGATCATTATCATAAAATATATTGAAATGAACAATCACCATATTATGCTCACCTACTGGTTTGCAGGAAGTAGAGAGGCTGATGGAGTCTACTGGGGATCCAGTAGAATAATGTTCAAGGTGACCTCACTGGAGTGAAGGTGGAGGTCAACATCTGGAAGTGAGGGGTGACCCCAGGATTCAATTGGGGTAGCACAAATACGGCAGGTCTTCAGTGGGAAGCTTCATGGAAAGCTGAAAACTCTTTTGGCTACAGAAGTATTCAGAGGTAGGAGCAAAAGAGGAAGACTGACTGATCTGGACAACAGACCTAGTCCTTGAGGGAGGAAAGGGTATGGGAAGAACCCCATACTCCCAGAAAGGACAGATGTTTGAGGAATTGAATCTGAAATCCACTGAAGATCCACCATGTCTTTCCTAACTGGTGAGAGGTAGGAAGACATTGGGCATGGAGCTTCAGGGATTGGTTGTGTGCATAATATCCGAAACATACTGTGCAACAGTATGAAGCTGTGCAAGCCCCCTGTCAGGAACATACAGGAAGGTAAACACCTTACTGAACATAAACAGTCAGAGAGATAAGTATGGAACTACATATCTACCTATAAGACGTATCTGGACAGATACACATATCTATGTAGAAGATAGATAGATAGATTAGATAGATTAGATAGATAGATAGATAGATATGCAGCAGAGGATACACAGCCCAGGGTAGTGCAGGTAAAAGAAGAGCTTACCTTAGATTCAGCGTTGAAAAGAGGCACCAGGCATAGTGAAACAGTTGAGCAGGGAAAACTGTTACTACGTACCAAACAGAAAGCTCATCAGGAACACCTGATTGCAAATCCCCACGTCACGTGCAGGGCTGGGGATTACATAAGACAGGGTTCCAGTCAGTGGAGGGAGAGGCAGGACACAACCCAGGAAGAGGAGAAGGAGGAGGAGGGCAGAAGCCAGAGAGAAAGCAGCAAGAGGTGTGGCTACAGTCAGCTGAGCAGAAACCCCAGAGGAGTGCTGGGAGGAAAGTTTTCTATCGGAGAACCAGGAAGTGAAGGTAGCTCCAGCACTCATGAGAAAAGGTTTGAGGCAAGCTGCACTGGGAGAAGGCATGCCACCCGAGTCAGTCCTCAAGAGAAGCCAGGAGTGTCCTACCACACAGGAGACCGGTATGTGCCAGCACTAAGCACAGGTCAATTCAGAAAGAGAGTGTTGGGGGAGGGGAACTCCAAACACACTTGCACATTAAGAAACAGCTGCAAAGCTAATACTAACTCTACTAGGGCACAACCAGCCTGGGAGGCTAGAGAGAAGAGATACAGGGAGCCAAGTGCCAAGACAATCCCTAAGGATAAAAGGAGGCATCCATGTGCTTACAGAGAAAGGTTTAAAACATATACGTGCCAAGGGCACGGTCCTGAGCATAGATACAGGAAGCAAGGATATTCAGAACCTTTGTTTTGGGAGGAAAACCCAGAGGGAATCTACTGCATACCAGACAGGTATAAACCTGAAGAGAGAGGAACCTTCACTGGGAGCTATAGTGAGTTATCACAAGGAGACGTGCCTGAGTACTCCACACAGGAAGAGTGTGATACAGGGAGTTTGGGGAGCGCTGGAGAGGGTATGCTGTGGGAAGATAGCAGCAGCCTTCCAGACCCCACGCCCATGGATTGTAGCATTTGTTACAAGTGCAGCCCTGCTGTTTAATTGAATAACGAAAAGAACTTTGTGAATTTAAACAAAGGAATATAAGTTTGCTGATACTATTTTTGTTCATTGCTTGTATCTGGAGTTTTGATCTTGTTGATAGTCCGAGCGGGACGGGGAATAAAACCCATCTTATTTTCTTATTCACTTTTTGCTCTGAGAGACTCTATTATTTACCTAGCAAGAGCAGATTACTTGTTTTACAGACCCTAGGCAACCGCCTATATAGGGTTAAAGGGCTCTACCCACGGGCCCCATCACAAGTTGGCGTAGTTTTTTCGGATCCGGTCAACAAGACAAAGAGCTACGGAGCGAGCAGAGCGACAACGCGGGAAGAGCGAAGTTGGCACGCCCGGAGAGGATCCAGGTTCCGAGAGTGCAACGGCAAGCGCCTTCTCGAAATAAGAACCTCCACCTGGCTCAGGTAAAGGGTATTTGGGCACAGGTTGGAAGGATCTCTGGTGAGAAGGAAAAGGCTTGGGAGAAAAGGAATTGTTTCTTTCACTGTTGTTGTAGTGCCACACTTGGTGTTCGTGTCTCTGGTTTATCTTCCAGGAATAAAAGGGATGACTACGATGGATGCACAAGAGGTCCTAAGATGGATGAGCATGCAATTCGAAAAGCAGGGAGAGCTAGCACGGAAGAACCAGGAGCAGGCCATCGCTGCCCTGACGGACCAACAGAAGCCCCTGACAAACTTATTGCATACTCTTCTGAAGGAGCCAAGGAAAGAGGAGTCGCCAGCAGCAGTACCTATCTGTGGGGTAGGCCCACAGAGTTGTGGGATATGGACACTGGGACAAATGCATAGAGACGATAATTTTGATGATTTTGTGCAGACTTTTGAGAGGATAGCTCTCAATGCTAAGTGGCCAGAAGAGCAATGGGCCGTTAGGCTAGCCTCAGCGCTAACCGGAGAGGCTCAGGCAGCTTACAGGGCCATGCCTGCCGTTTTGGCAGCTGATTATCAGGAAGTTAAGAGAGCCGTGCGTGATAGGCTGGGCTTAACCCCTGCTATGTATAGACGCATGCTCCGGTCTACCCGGATTCAACCTAATGAAACCCCAAAGGCACTATATCATAGAGTGCATGGGCTAGTCTTAAAATGGCTTGAACCCGAGGGTAAACCGGTAGCTGATATAATAGACCAAATTGTACTAGAACAATTCTTTGAGGCAGTGCCGGAGGAAGTGAGAACTTTCCTGACCCTACAGAATTGTAGAACCTCTGCTGAAGCAGCGCAGTTAACCGAAAGGTTCTTTGAGGCTGAAGTAACTAAAGAAGCCAGCGCTGGCAGCAGATTAGGGTTAACCAATTCTGTAAAAAGTACCAAAGTTCCTCCGAGGAATATGGCGGGTTCAGGGGAATCCGTATATAGGAAAATGGAAAGTAATAATATGTTAAAATGCTTTAAGTGTGGAAAAATTGGGCACCTAAAGAGGGAGTGTGTGTATCGTACAGCACTTGTTACTAACAAGGATCAACACGTAGCAGCAGGTTTCCGTGTGGATGTGGAGGTGCAGGGAGTACCTGCTAAGGCCTTGCTTGACTCGGGGGCCGACCAAAGTATGGTCTCCCGCCATTTTTGGAAAATCATACAGGCCCAAAATGGTTTTCCCCCGAGTCAGCAAGAGGGAACTGCAAAAATACAATGTGTGCATGGAGTGACAACCTGGTATCCTTTATTTAGGGTAAAAGTTAAGGGCTTAGGCACACGAAGAGAAGTCCTAGTAGCCATCATTCCCAAACTGCCCTACGATATAGTGTTGGGAAGAGATTGGCCACCTTTCTATAGAGGTATAGAAGATAGTACTTGCATAAAGGGAGGACTAGTTTCCACCAGGTCTCAGGCGAAAGGACTGAGGACCCCTAGTGAAACTTTAGAGGAAGATCCTGCCCCCGTAGAAGAAGGAGAGGTAGAGCCAGAAAAGGGGGAGGAGGTGGTTGCAGATGAGGGCCTGCACGAGCTTCCCCGACATGAAGATTTAATTGGTACCCCCAGCAAGGATAAAAAGAAAAGCAAGGGCGAAAAGCGCCGGGAGAGGCAACACCGGGCCCAGTTGAGAGCCGGAGTAGCCGATGGGCAAGGGTTACCCTGGGTACCGGCAGACTTAGTAAAAAGGTTTCCGTCTTTTGCCAAAGAGCAGAGGGCAGACCCCGTATTAAAATACGTCTTCGAGTTCGCAAAGGCTGATAGGGATGTGCTCCCCAGGTTCCTATTAGAGGAAGAGATTTTATATAGGGAGAGCAGCAATCCCCAGAATGATGCCATTAGGAAACAGTTGGTAGTTCCCACCACCTTTAAGGCAGTTGTCATGAGGCTAGCTCATGACCACCCCATTGGAGGGCATAAAGGGGTGCAGGCCACACTCGACCAAATTCTCGAGCGTTTTTACTGGCCGGGAGTATTTAGGGAGACAAAAAAATTCTGTGAGGCCTGTCCGGCTTGTCAGCGGGTAAGCGCTGCTAAGCCTGTAGGAGTCCCCCTGATCCAAACGCCTACCATAACAGAACCGGTTAGGAGAATGGCGATGGATATTGTAGGGCCCCTGGTGAGAACACCTAGGGGATTTCAGTACATCCTCGTTATCATGGATGTGGCCACCAGATTCCCATGGGCAATCCCTCTTCGAAACATATCCGCCAGGTTTATAGCCACAGAGTTAATAAAATTGTTCTGTGAGGTGGGTTTCCCGAGGGAAATGCTCACGGACAGAGGAAGTAATTTTGTCTCGAGATATCTAGCACAAGTATGGGATGCTTTTGGCATCAACCATATAAAAACAGCGGCGTATCATCCACAGACCAACGGTCTGGTGGAACGCTTTAACCAAACCCTTAAGCAGTTGCTGAGGAGGGGGTTAGAGGGGCAAATGGCAGACTGGGACATTATGCTCCCATTTGTCCTATACGCTAGCAGGGAACGGACGCAAACCTCCCTAGGAACATCCCCCTATGAACTTATGTTCGGACGGGCACCACGAGGGGTCCTGGACATCTTGAGAGACCAGTGGGTGGAACCGGGAGAGGAGGAAATAGGAGTTCCCCAGTTCCTCTGCTGAAAAGAAGTTAACTGTAGTTATAAAAAGATGAATCAGAAACATATGGTTACTGTGTTTATTCAGCCTGGCTAGAGTTTGAATTCTTCAGACCAGGGCGAGACTTCCCCTGCTTGGGAACATCTGAATGATGGGCAGGAGAAGAGGAAAACCTCTTTCTTTTAGGGAAAGAAGGTTTGGAAGGGCATTTCCTACCTGCTGAGGAAGGAGAGGGCTTAGGATGGCCCTCAGAAACAGGAAAGTCAGTGGAGCAATGAGCAACCTGACGTAAGGACTCCTTATTGAAGAGATTTTCTCCAGTACAAGGAGTATTACTCAGTCTTTGTTGTGCCCATCTATTCAAGTCTGATGCTTGGAGCCAGGCTTTACGACGTGCTCCTATGGCTATAGCAGAAGTTCTGCTAACAGACTCAAAAGAGTCTAGGGAAGCACGAGAAAGAAACCAAGAGATATTTTGGCTATGACTAAGAAGTAAGGAATAGTCTGCAGCCTTAGGCTCTGATAGAAAAGGAGTCAAAAGAGATAATTTCTTTGTGATCTCCTGAAGGGATAGACTCATATAGAAAATATATGAGAGAATCCTTGTTGCCAGCATAGATGTTTGGAAGGTTTGACGTCCAAAGGCATCCAGTGTTCTAGATGCACGCCCTGGCGGGAAAGAAGAATGTTTTTTCTTGCTTTTTACCTTCCTCGTTGCTGATTCCACTACAATGGAATGATGGGGAAGTTGAGGCTTTTGAAATCCTGGAGAGGGGGGCACCTGATACAGAAGATCAGTTGCTGTAGGAGGTGAAGAAACCCTTAAAGGTTTTTCCCATACCCTCAGAAGAAGATTCTGCAAAGAGTGATGTAAAGGAAGCACTGTATTTTCCTTTCGTGCAGAAAAACCCTGAGAAGACTCATGGCCAGGGATAGGAATATTAAGGAAGGTTGCCATGTCAAGGAGAAATTTCTGAAAAGAAGGATCTCCGATGGGAACCATCCCTGGACAGGCTAAATTTGAAAAGGTAGCCTGGGCACTGGAGGATGTACCTGTCCGGTGCAGAACAGGATTTGTAATGGATGGACACTGGAACTGGCAGTTATGAGTTGAGACAGTCAGTAGAGCATCATCCATGCCAGGTATCGACTCCAAACTAGTGTGGTGAACAGCGCCCTCCTGAGCCTATGAAAACGGATGAAAATCCTGAGGTTCAGCAGGATTTATGTCTATTTGAGAAACCAAGGAAGAAAGAGAGACTCTATTCCACAGAGCTGAGCATGGAGACCAGCCCAGGGGAGGAGTCCTGCAGTCCTGATTGGGCACACCCTGTCCTGGGAAGGGGCGTGTCCAGGAGAGAACGTGGTTTTAAACCAGAGCATGGCTTTGCTAGTCAGAATGGGATTAAGATAGAGAAGAGAAAGAAGGAGAGGAGGAAGAATGATTGGAAGTCCAGAAGACAGTATGCTGATACTTGGGAACCTGGCATTGGAAGGAGACCTGCAAAGTTCTATTCAGAGGCAGTGAGTAGAAGTCCCAAGGAGAGAGGACCTAGCCCTGAATTAGACAACCGTTGGAAGGCACAGCCCTGGGAAAGGATGCCTTCAAGGCAGGCACAAGAAAGAAAACAATCATTCTGTGAAGTACCGTTTGAGCCAGAGAGCAACAAACATTCTAATAGCTGGAGAACGTTGGAGCCATCTGAAGTCAGAACGGCATGGCAACAAGTAAGTGAATTGCCACAAAGTTTCCAGGCTGAACGTAAAGCTAACTCTCCTGTGTGTGAAACATTAGCAAAAGAGACTAGCAGTTACTCTGACACAATTAATCTAAGAGAGGAGAAAATAAACAGCCTTAAGCCAGAGGGAAGTTGTACAGCTGATAGCAATTCCCTATCTCACAAACAGCAGGCTGAATTGCTCCTACAGAGTTTTAAGCAGTTTTTAGAGTTGCAAGCTAGAAGACAGCCAGTGTTACCAGAAGCCAGTAATTCCATACAGCTTGAAGAATTAACACAAGATAATACAGACTTACCAGATTGTGAGAGCATGGATTGCACGGTCTGCTGTGTAGAGATGCAAAGCTGAAGGAAACTGCTTTTTACCGTATGTGAGTTGAATGCTACGGAGCTGTTGTATTGCCTTGCTGAGAAAGCTCTAATTATGTGCACCTGATTTTCCCCAGCACTGTGAAGGTAACAGTGGCTGAAAGAGGCTGCAGTGAATCTAACTGACCTCTTGGGGCAAAGTGAGTAATTTGCTGAGAAGTGAAAAGAAGCAGTTATACTTTAAGTTGCCTTTATCCTAAGTTTTCCTGTTAGCATTTTGAAGCACCTATTTTGTTTGCATTTATTTGCCATGTGATGGAACAATATCCTTTACTATAATAAAAATACTGGAAACCCCATAACTACAACTCTTTATTTCGGAGCGAGAGGAGCAGGAACTACAATACCCAGCATTCCCTGGATACAGGTTACTCTCCTTCCTCACGAAGCATCAGACCGCCGCTCCTGTCTTTAGCCCCAAGGCCGGGCAGGAGCGCCGCACTAGGTATAGAGAGGAGCGATCCAGGTGAAAAAAGCATGGAAGGAGCTGGTTCCGATGATACTGCAGGTACCGGCATCGATACCGATACCGGTAGTTGCGCCGGCATCGAAGGCGAAACCGACACCAAAGCAGTCATTGGAGGCTGCTCAAGCGGTACCGAGGTAACTAAAAACCCTTGGTGATTATCCTCGGTACCGTGCATGCAGAATCGGTAAACATCGGTTCCGAGACGCGTCGGTACCCAGTCCTCTAGACTAGAAATCGATTCTAGACTCGGCATCGAAGGAAGCGAGTCTATCGATGCATGCCTAGAGGGTACCGACGTCGGTGGTGGTATTGGCGGTACTGCCGATACTGGAAAGTCAATCTGAGACGTTTCGGTCGGTCTCGAAGGTACCGAGAACGCCAGATGACGATTCCTGGCGAAGAGCGGATCACTCAACACCGGTGCCGATGCCGGGGTATCGGTACCGCTCGAAGCGGATGCCACCACCAAGCATGGCTCAGGTATGTTCTGTGAGGGGTGAGCCCCAGGAACAACCTGAAACCCCTGAAATGCTTTGGAGCCCGAAGACTCCCGCCGGGGTTTTAATGCCAATGGGGTCTTGAGGGCAAGGCCTGGGCCATCAGCATGCTGAGCATGAGACTTACCACTCAAGGATTGGCGAGTCTTAACAGACTGTTTGTGGGTTACCTGATCCTGTAGAGAAGAAATGGACGGTGCCCTGCCATAGGGAGGGAAAACGGTATCGAGGGAAACTCGAAAGAGAGAATCTCTTCTCACAGTATTGTAGCCTGACGGTTCAGGGGAAAAAGGGTCAGGACCCAAACAGGTTAGACACCCATCATTGGAGTCTAAAAAGAAAAATGTATTTCCACAGTGTAGGCACTTCTTAGGAGAAGAAGGCTCCGTGATGGAGAGGCCTTATAGGCCCAAATAATTTTAAGACAGAAACTGAGGGAAAACTCTCCCTGAGTTTGAGAAAAAGAAAAGAAAAAACCCACCTGCGGTACCGGTGGCGGCGGGAAAACAGCCGCGACCACAAGAAAACAAGAATTAAAGAATTCAAGAAAAAAGTTTCTGCGGTGACAGGAGGACGTCCTGCCGGCTCCGCGAAAAAACGAAAACTGAGGAGAGACAGTTGGAAAGGCGGGAAGGCAGCACGCAGGCGCTGAGGGATGCTCCCAAAAGCTTTCTGATTGGACGCTGGGGAGCGATCCCACGCAGGCTCCGTCGGTACCGACGTACCCCATATGTGAAGACTCATTCCTGCTTGTTCCTGGAGATAAAGCAATTACATCTCTTTAATTACATTCAAAATTTTCTGTTCCAAGTCCCTGTGTTTTGTTAAATGGGGAGGTGCCCTATAAAGCAAGACTGCTCACTAGGGGTGGGTGGGAGTTGGGGGGGGGGTAGGGAGGAACTAACACCTAATTAGGTGTCAACTGTTCCCAAGAGCTGAGAAAGTTACCAAAGCAGTGTTTTAAACTTACCCCACTAAAGAAAATATTTCTACTAAAGCACCAAAAAGAATGTAACTTTGTTTTAAAAACATACCAAAGCCCTTTTAAGAGCTCCCAGTCAGAGAGTTAGCAATTTAAAAAAATAAACCCTCAAATGGGGAGGAGTGGCCTAGTGGTTAGGACAAGGTACTTCAGGCCGGAGGGCCGGGGGTTCAAGTCCCACCTGGGGACAGCAATCTCAGACCGGAGGGACTGGGATTTCTAGTCCTATAGGCACTCCTTGTGGTCTTGGGCAAGCCACTTAACCCTCCATTGCCCATGTTCCCTGTAAGTATTAGCGTATGTGTGTCATATCCCCTCGTGTTAAATGTATCTCCCAATTGACCGCTTTGACCCGGTGAAAAGCGGGATATAAATACAGCTAAATAAAATAAAATAAAATAAATTTGAACTGTATAGCCCCTGTTAGGAATGCCTCAACAGAGCAGGGCTCTGAAGCTTTTTATGCAGGCCTCAGCTGCTCTCAGTTCATTCACAGGCTAATCAGGCCCACTAACTCCTAATTGGGTGTCAGCAGTTCCCAAGAGCTGAGGAAGTTACCAAAGCAGAGTTTTAAACCTAGCCCACTAAAGAAAATATTTCTACTAAAGCACCAAAAGAGCTCCTAATCAGAGAGCTAGCAATTTAAAAAAATAAGAAAAATAAACCCTTAAATTCTTACCGTTGTTTGAACTGTATAGCTCCTGTTAGGAATGCCTAACAGGGGCTATACAGGAAGAAGGGTTCCTAGTGAAATCATCTTGAATTTCTCTCGAACCTGTTGAGGTTTCTGAGATCTTTATCCTCTGTTCTTTTTTGGAATGAGAAAGTACAGAGTATAGAACCCCATTCCGCTCTGGGTTGTTGGAACCTCTTCTGTGGCATATTCTGACAGAAGAGAAGTGATCTCTTGCTGGAGGAGAGCAGTGAGTGGGGGTTGCAAATGATATTCCCCCACTAGAGTGGTGGGGGATGTTTTATAGGTGAAGCTTGTACCCCTCTCGCACTATGGTTAATGTCCACTGCTCTGAGGTTATGAGATGCCACCTGTGGGCATAATGGCATTCTAGACATCATCACAGCCATAAACACCACCACAGCTCCAAACGATCCTTGCCCAGCATTTTGGGTAAAATCACTGTGTGTTGACCTCAGCCCTTTCCTGGCCAAACTCATAGAACTATCATTCTCGACTGGGACCTTCCCTCAAAGCCTGAAGCAAACAGCGATCAGACCTCTGCTAAAGAACAAGTTAGAACCAGCTAAGGTGGACTCCTACAGGCCAATCTCAAGCATCCCTCTTTTGGCAAAAATTATTGAGAAGGTCGTCCAACGGCAACTTCATCATCACCTTGAGACAAGTGCACCCCTCGACTCGTGCCAATATGGAACCATGCTGGCACGAGTCGAGGGGTGCGATTCAGGAAGTCTCATGACATTGACACCCTGTTGACCACTCTTTTCAGCTCATTAACCATCAGATTGGACAACATCAAACAAGGGCCCTGATCTTCATGGACATCGCTGCAGCCTTTGACTCTGTCAGCCACGAGATACTCCTAACATGCCTCAAGGAGAAGGGCATCCACGGTACAGCGCTTACCTGGTGTAAGTCGTACTTAACAGAGAGATGGCAGCATGTCCGAACTGGCTCCTCTACCTCCAAACCTTTCCTGCAAGAGAAAGGCGTGCCACAGGGATCACCACTCTCAGCCCTACTGTTCAATGTATACATGCAGCCCATTTGCGAGCTCATCCGCTCTTTCAATATCAACTGCCTGGTCTACGCCAACGACGTTCTGCTTTACATGCCTATTTCAACTGAACATCCAGATCTCTCACCACTGGCAACCTGCTTCGATGCCATCACTGATTGGCTACATACGCAGAGGCTCAGAATAAATTTCAAGAAAACAGAGGTCCTCTTTATCATCAGGAACCCAGCATTCACTCCGCCCACGAGATGCAGAGCTCATCAGTGAGCCCACGGTACGGTACCTAGGGATCACGGTAGACCAACAGCTCAACATGAAAGCCCAGATAAGCAACATGGTCAAAGCGGTCTACCACAAAATAAGGACGCTCCGTCACCTACGACAGCTGCTTGAGCCAGATGACTTCCGGACAGTCTATCAAGCCCTAGTAATCCCACATTTTGACTATGCTAACGTTATACTACACGGACTCCCAAAGAGCTCGCTGAATCCTCTGCAACTTGCAATGAATGCAGCCGCCAGAATCTTGCACGGTGCCTCCAGAGAGAACATATAACCCCAATATTGAAACATCTGCACTGGCTACCGATCCACTGCAGACTCTCCTTTAAAGTCTTATTAATGACCTTCAAGGCCATCAACAAGTGCTCCTCCACCTCCCTCACAGACCTCATCCAGCCCACCCCCCTCAACAGAGCTAGTAGATCAGCCACCGCCAATACCCCTGGTACTCCAGAGGGCGTTTACGAAATGTTCACAGTCAACTACAAACAGAGCATTCACGCTCTATGCACCCACATGCTGGAAAGCCCTACCACCGGCCATCTGTGCCATCACTGACCTCACCCAATTTAGGAAGCCGCTAAAGCACCATCTTTTCCTCCAGCACTATACCGACCCAAATGACATCTTTCACTCTCAGGAACCAGGTTGTCATCCCCAGCGCAGCCACTGCGCTCGACTGCAGCCCCACCCTATAGATCACGATACTCTCGGCAGGTGGAAGGTATACATACTCTGACCTGTCAATCTGTACATAGTAAAACCAACCTGTAAATAGTTGTGAGCTGACCATGTCGTCTGTGTCAGCCAGCTTGCCTGTACATAGTTACCTTGTCAGCCCCGTGAAGAAATCCCTGTTCTCTGTAAGAAATCCCTGCCTGCACTGCACAAATTTGTTAACTGTAAACCGCACTGATTCTAAAGAGCACGGTATAAAAAAGACATTAAAAAACAAAAAAGGATAAAAATACATAACAAATAATAGTGGTAATCAAAATTATGTACAAATTAAAATCAAACTATAAAACATTAAGGATTAAAAAGTAAAATTAATATAGATATTGTAAAGTGAATAAATACAGCCGATAACCCAGAATAAAATAACATTTATGAAATGTGCAACATATAAATAGTGATATAAAATAAAAACTTACCAAAAGCTGGACATCAATATATGTACAAACAAAGGGTAACTACACAGGTTGCAGAAAACTAAAAACAGAAAAGCATATATATTGGATAGTATAACGGTCATAAATATCATAGAGTCCATCATGAATAGTGTAAAAACAAATTTAAAAACATAGAAGGACAAACTGTGTGGAGAAGAGAAGGGTGCAAACCAAAATATAACCAACAAGTAGCAGGTTGTCAATCATCTAAGATGGTGGAGAGCAACCATTGTTTAAATGACTACTATATAGAGATCAAATGTATAAATCTGTTAAATATTCATCTCATTTTATAAAAATCCAAAAGTGAAAGACAACGGGAGTGTGTGCAAATAAGGAAAGAGTGGTGTATCAAACATCAACAGTGTAAACCTGCTAAGCGCTAAATTTGTGTTCAGAAACATCATAGAGACCAGCATTCAACTCATGAGTGGTAAAATATTGCAAACACAGAGCTAATTGACAGAGTAAACTTGAAACTTTAGTAAAGTAAAAAGATAAAGAAAATATTGACAACAGTGAACGACCATGCATCAGTCTTTATTCAGTGAGCGAATGCATGATTTCGAGCATCCCACTGCTTGCCAAAATTATGGAGAAGGTAGTCCAGCAGCAAATCCAACACCATGTTGATACTGTTGCACCATTGGACCCATCCCAACATGGCTTCAGGGAAGCTCACGGCGTGGACACCATCCTCACAACCCTCTTCAACAACCTAATCACAGGAATTGACAATATCAACCACGGATTCGTCCTAACCTTCTTAGACATAGCAGCCGCCTTCGATTCAGTGAATCATGAAACACTTTTATTTCGCCTCAAAGATAAAGGACTACAAGGCTCAGCACTAGCCTGGTGTGAATCCTATTTGTGTAACAGATGGCAACAAGTCAGAGCAGGTTCCAAGACCTCTGAACCATTCTCACTGAAGCAAGGTGTACCTCAGGGATCTTCCCTCTCTGCATTAATGTTTAACATCTACATGCAGCCCATTTGCGCTTTAATCTTTTCCTTCAACGTCCAATGCCTTGCATATGCAGACGACATCCTCATGTACACACAGTTTAAAATCGATCAACCTGACTTTTCTCCAATTACAAGATGCTTTGAAGCGGTAGCAGATTGGCTCCTCTCTCAAAATCTACGTATTAATCACAGCAAAACAGATGTACTACTCATCTCGCGAAACCAGAAGTTCACGCCACCTTCCTCACTTCTAGTCCATAACATTGAACTGAAGTCCAAATCTACAATTCGCTACTTGGGCATCACCCTCGACCAGCGTCTTGACATGTCAGCACATGTCAAACACAACTAAAGCAATATATCATAAGATCCGATCACTACGCCATCTCCGCCCGCTTCTTGACTTCCCTGACTACCGTTCAATCCTCCAAGCCTTAGTCATCCCACACCTCGACTTTGCTAACATAAGCCTACTCGGACTTCCACAGTCGACTCTTAACCCGCTACGACTTGCCATGAACTCAGCTGCAAGGGTACTGGCAGGGCTCTCAAGATCAGACCACATAACGCCAGTTCTAAAGAACCTACACTGGCTTCCGCTGCGGGCCAGAATCCATTTCAAGGCCCTGGTCATGACATTCAAGGCCCTTAAGAACCATCCCCCCAACGCCCATCAGTGAACTTCTCCACAGCACACCAGACAACAGAACCAAGAGATCCACATCTATGAATACACTCGAAGTCCCGAAATTATTGATAAAATGCAGGAAGTCAACAGCAAGTAGAGCCTTCTCCATTTTTGCACCTATGGCATGGAATGCCCTCCCTGCTGAAATCCGGGCCATCTCAAACCTGGCGCTATTCCGAAAAGCCCTCAAACACCACCTATTCTTACAACATTACCCTGACACCAATCCTGATATTCATACCTCCATCACCTTACCTCCCTACCTAGCCCGTCCCTTAGATCATCCTCCTGTAGATAATGGTTAACCAATTTTCCCTTATCTGCTTCTCTGACCCATGAGCCCAGGTCTCTAGGTAAAGTTTTCTAGATTTGCTTCGTTAGAGCATCCATAATTTGTATATAATTTGTATATAATCTGTACATAGTTTCCCTCGGTTTTTCCTCCATGTTTACTTTCCCTGTTCAATGTAAAAAACGATGTAACTTGTTACATTCTTGTATGTTCTGTTCAAATGTAAACCACACTGATTATAATAGCGCGGTATATAAGAAATAAAAATAAAATAAAAATAAATAAAATGATGAGCAGTGTCGAACTGAAAAGCTCTAAGGTCGCATCAATTCAAAAAATCATAAGCGGGACAGCACAAGGAGCAAGTAGAGTGCGCCTAAAAGATTATCCATACTAAGATGAACAAACGATGTATGACTCATCAATAACATAATCAATAATATAAAAGAATGATAAAATCTATTAATGAAAGGGAACTAGAGGGACGACGATGGCTCAACACAAGAGTGCCCCACCGGCGGAAGATTTGCTGGGCAACGCCGGGGTTCAATCTCCACTCGTGGGCTGCAAGACCCAGCTCAGCCTGTCGGCCAAGTAATTCTCCTGCCCGGACAGGTAAACAGCCTTGAGGAGGATGTTGTGGTCGACAGCCCAGGAGCACAGTCGCCGGGCCTCCTGACAGAGCAGGAGGGAGCCCGTGCCCCCCTGTTTGTTCACGTAAAACATGGCCACCTGATTGTTCGTCTGCACCAGTATGGACTGGCGAGAGGTGAGGTGAGAGAAGGTCCGCAGAGCTAGGCGGATCGCCCGCATCTCCAGGAAGTTGATTTGTTGAGCTGCCTCCCAAGGAGTCCAAAGGCCTTGAGTGCGCGCTCCCTGGCAATGCGCTCCCCATCCCAAGAGAGAAGCATCGGTTGTCAGCACCTGGGAGGGTGCGGGAGACTGAAAGGGCATACCCCGTACCAGGTTGGGCAGGTGGAGCCACCACTGCAGAGAGGAGACCAGGCGGTCGGAGATCTGTAGAAGGTCCGCCAGACCTCCTGTGGCCTGATGCCATTGAGTGCAGAGACACCACTGGACAGGCCTCATATGCAGTCGGGCGTTCGGCGTGACATGGACCGTGGAGGCCATATGATCGAGCAGCTGCAGGAACCTCCTGGCCGGAACCGGAGACGCACTGTGGAACTTGCCGGCCAAAGCCATGAGCCTGTCGGCTCGCTCTCGAGGCAAGAAGGCACGAGCTCGCAGAGTGTCGAGCCGAGCTCCTATGAACTCGAGATCCTGAGAGGGGCGCAACGTGGACTTCCCGACGTTTATGACGAAGCCCAAGTGCTGAAGCAGAGCCACCGTACGCTGTGTGGCCTGCGCGACCTCTGGGGCCGACTGCGCCCGTACGAGCCAGTCGTCCAGGTAAGGAAAAACGAACAGGCCCTGAAGCCTCAGGAAGGCCGCGACCACCGCCAGGCATTTTGTGAACACCCTGGGGATGGAGCACAAGCCGAAAGGCAGCACGCGGTACTGATAGTGTTTCCCGGCCACTACAAATCTGAGATATTGTCGGTGGTCCGGATGAATCAGGATGCGAGTAAAGGCATCCTTTAGATCCAAGGAGCATAGCCAATCTCCCTGCTGGAGGTAGGGCAGCAAGATTCCAAGGGTAAGCATCCTGAACTTTTCCCGCTGCAGGAACATGTTGAGGTTGCGCAAGTCCAGAATGGGTCTGAGGCCTCCTGTCCTCTTTGGGACCAGGAAGTATCTGGAGTAGAACCCCTGACCCCACTGAGGTTGGGGCACTGGCTCCACAGCCTGCTCCTTCAGTAGACCCTGCAGCTCCTGAAGGAGTAAGTCTCTGTGCAGAGGGGGCCTCGGAGGCTCCCCCGGAAAGTAGGGGGGAGGCACCTGGTGAAAATGCAAGAGGTAGCCCCTTTGAACCACCTGCAGCACCCAGGAATCGGATGTTATGGCTGGCCACCTGTGAGCGAAGTGGATCAGCCTGCCCCCCGTGCTGAGCGACGGGCGCGGAGGGGGAGAGGCTATGCTGGCATAGTCAAAAACCCCCACCCTGCGTGGCAGGGGGCTGTGCAGTGGGCTTGGGGGCCCGCGGCCTGCGGGGGCCATTCCCCTGACTCTTAGTCTGTGGGCACTGAGTGGAAGCCGCCGGTACTTGGTATTAAAGGTGGGATTGCTTATAGGCAAGCACCTTCCTCGGGTAAAAAGGCTTCTTCCCCGGACCCTTCCTCTTCTGCGTGGGAGCAGAGGTCTTTCGGGACAGTCGAGTCCGAGTGAGAGTCTCGGACTCGAGTTCCGCAGCCTTATCGGACATGGGCTTGCCGAAAAGGTTGTCACCTCGGCAGGGGACATCGACTAACTTGTCCTGTACCCACGGCTCGAGGTCGGATGACTGGAGCCAGGCCTGTCGGCGGGCACCGATGCCGGCTCCGGCTACTCGGGCCGACGCCTCGAAGCCGTCGTAGGCCGCCCGAGAAAGGAACTTCGAACACTCTCGAATACTATCGGACAAGGCCAGGAACCTCTGCAAAGGTTCGTCGGAGAGACCAGCCGAGAACCCGGCGAGCTCCTTTGCCAAGTCTCGGAGGAACATGCCCATATACAGCTGGTATGTCTGGACCCTGCAGGCAAGCATGGAACCCTGGAAGCACTTCCTACCGAGGGCATCCAGGTTACAGGCCTCCTTACCCGGGGGCACCGAGGAGTGCATCTTTTGACCCTTAAGCCGATGCATTGCCGATTCCACAACCATGGAGTGGTGTGGCAGTTACGCCTTCTGGAACCCGGGGCTCTTGCGGACTCGATAAATCAAATCAATCCGCTTGCTTAACACCGGTGTTGAGGCCGGGCTTTCCCACATGCGGAAGAGCAGCCGCTCCAGTATCAGAGGGACCGGCACGGTAAAGGCCTCCTTCGGGGGAGAGTCGTACTGGAGTGCCTCGAGCTCTTCCACGCGAGGCTCCTCCTCTGGATCCACGGGGAAAGCCAAAGCCTTGGCCATATCCCGCACAAAATCAGAGAAGCGCGTATCCTCCGGAGGGGATCGCCTTCGAGGCTTCGACTCGGGCGAGTCGGAGGGGACGCACCGGGTCTGAAAAGAGCCGGGCGACTTGTCCCCTTCGGTGTCCCAGTCCGACGCCTCCGTGGAGGACTCGAGGGGCTCCGTGTGGGCGAGGGTTCATCCCAAAGCCGACGTCGACGACCTCGGTCCCGAACGGGAGGCCGAGGGAGACCTCGACCGAGGATCGACTCGAGCATGCATCGACTCGAGGATCGACTCGGCCGCCGGGGTCGACTTGGGCGTCGACGTCCCGGGGGTCTGGGCGGATGCACTGGCGATGCCGGTCATCCAAACCCGCTGCTGGTCCAAGAAGGCAGAGATACTGCGCTCCAAGGATGTCAATCTGAGGTCAAGCCCAGAAGACCCGGCAGCCACCGACTCAGGCCCCGACGGCGTCGGGCCCGATGACGGTTCCGTAGGGGAGTCCAGGAGGACAATAGTACTCACGTGCGGCTCCACCTTGAGTCGAGGAAGTTTAGAAGGTCTCTCCGCCTCCGAGGACTCGGGGCGGCTGGCGGGGCTATGCGTCCCGGCCTGCGAGGGACCAGGTGCGTCCGACGACGACGCCCGCGTGAGTTTCCTCTGCCGTAGATGCTCCCGTCCAGGGGACCCCCGCTCAGAGGAACTCCGACGGAGCTCGTGGACGGAGTCACGAGACGTCAAAGCCTCCGACGAGGTCCGGGCCGGACCGGACTCGGGGTCAGAGAAGATTCTGTCCTTTTGCGATTGCCGACTCCTCAGCGACTTGGAGGACATCTTGCCACACGGACCACAGCTCCCAGAGTCATGGTTGGGTCCGAGGCAACGGAGGCAGAAATTATGCGTGTCTGTAAGAGACATTAATTTAGAACAACGATCACATTTTTTGAACCCGCTGGTAGCCATAGGGGGAAAAAGGGCCCCCGCAAGGTCGAAAGACCGAGCCGCCAGGGGTGGAAAATAAGTGACGGGAACGCCAGTTAAAAACTGAAAACAAAAAAAGAAATGTGAACGGACTCGATAAGGAAAAAATCGAGGCCGGGCAGGAAAAGGACACGCGAACCGAGAAAACAACAAAGAATTAATCAACTTTTTCAGCGGTGGTAACAAACTACGTCTGTAGGGCTCCGCGGAAAAAAGAAGACTGAGCAAGATGGCATCCTTGGGCGGGAAGAGGACCGCGCATGCGCGCTGCAATCCCAAAGGCTTTCTTCGAAAGCTGGGGAAATTGCTCTGCGAGGGCTCCGTCGGCGCCGATGTCACCCATAAGTGAGGACTGACTTCCTGCTTGGTCCTGGAGAAAAGGTTCCTCAGGGAGACTCCTCATCTCTCTGGTACCGAACGATTCATCATCCGAAGAATTGTAATTGGTAGATTCAAAGTATCGAGGTGAACGATGCTCTTGTTCTTGTAAGGACAGGTACCGATCAAGATTGGTATTGGTGTGAGAGACTTGCCGTGTCAGTATCTTGGAACCAGGAATGTACTTGCGTGCCGGCATGGGCGGGAGCATGCTGAGGGGCACAAAGTCCAATGCCGATTGTATTGGTACTGACGATACCGGCGGTAATGCCTTGACCGGTACAGACACCGCTAATAGAGCCGCAAGACTCTGCTCGATGGCTATGATGCGCTGGTCCATCGAGCTTGCTGATGACTGCATATCAGTATGGAAGCTTGGGCTACCGTTCCAGAGCATGGCACCTGGAGCTCACCGGAGGTGGAGGCCTCGGGAGCATCTTGGACCCCTTGTAAGGCTTTGGAGGGAAGGTCCTCCCGCTGGGGTAGTTTGGCCGGTCGATGCACCTCTAGGGCAATGCTCAAGGCATTTCTATTTTTAGACAGAGATGTACCCTTAGGAGGATGACCTGTCTTGGAAGAAGACATGTGTTTCAATACCTGAGATCCATGTGAAAAAGACTATTTGAGGCAAACAGGGAGCCAAGTTTCGCGGCCTGATTCTGTAAGCCTCTATTTGTCATCCTTTTGTATAAGGGACACTCAGACGGCTGGTGATCTGTGCCGAGGCATTTGAGACACCAGTCATGGGTATCAGTGGCAGAAATGGTACTATCACACTTGGAACATTTTTTGAAACCACTAGTTGGGGTTTTTCCATCGTGTCAGTAGACTGAATGGAAGTCCTAAGGCCTGAAATGGCGTTGAACGCCTGAAGAACTAAGTTTTTCTTTTTTACAGAAAGAAGTAGTAATGATGACAGTTCGGGTCTGGCGTCGACGGGAAGGCAGACGCGACCACAAAAAATAAGAAAGAAGAATTTTCTGTGGTGGCAGGAGTTGCTTCCTGCTGGCTCCATGGAAAATGAAGAACTGAGGATGGAGAGTCACAAAGGCGGGAAGGCAGCAACGCAGGTGCAGTGGGATGCTCCCAAAGGCTTTCCTGTTGGATGCTGGGGAGCATTCCTGCGCAGGCTCCGTCGGTAGAGATATCACCCATATGTGAAGACTACATTCCTGCTTGTTTCTGGAGATCGCATGTACCAGTGTGTGTCATTGCCTATCTGCAGAGCCTGGGCTGGGCTGTCAATTTTGCCAAGAGCTGGCTTCAGCTGTCACAGGATTTGGTTCCAGATGGACAAGGGATGAGTGTCCCTGCCACGGGACAGGATGGTCTCTCCGCAAACACAGATACATCAGTTTCTCCATATGTCCACAGCTTGTCATTATCTACAGGCACTGGGTTTAATGGCCACATTAATCGAGATGGTGCCCTGGGCTAGAGCCCACATGCAACCATTGCAGAGGGCACTGTCGCGAAGGTGGTCAGCTCAGCACCACCAACTTACCCATCTGTTGCCCTGCCTGCGTTTGGTGCAAATGGCATTGCGCTGGTGGCTATGAGTGGACAAGCTTTTGGCAGGGATGCCATTAGAGACGCTGAAGTAGATCCCTCTGATGATGGATGCGAGTCTATCAGGATGGGGGGGGGGCATTGCGAGGCCCACATAGCCCAAGGGTTCTGGGCGGCACCGGAAAGAGTAGCCGATCAATTGGTTGGAACGGAGGGTGGCGTTTTTGGCATTGCAGCAGTTTCAGCCCTTCCTGCTGGGGAAAGCAGTGATAGTATTTTTCGACAATACCACTGTGGTGGCATACATCAATCGGCAAGGGGGCACAAGCAGCATGCAGCTGGAACAGGAAACGGGCCCCTTGTTGGAATGGGTAGAAGCCAATCTCCTGGCGCTGTTGGTGGCTCATGTGGCTGGCAAGGATAATGTGACAGTTTACTAACTCAGTCGGGTCCGGTTCGATCCTGTGGAGTGGACCCTCAATGAGGTGGTCTTTGCTCAAATGGTGCGCCGCTGGGGGCATCTGATCATGGATCTGATGGTAACCTTTGAGTCTGCCAAGGTGGCGTGTTTTTACAGCAGGAGGACTAGAAAGGGGGACTGTTACTTCTGGAGAGAAATCTGCAACTGTGAGTATATACTTCTGGTAATTTTCTAAAAATAATTCTTTGTATTAAAGCTACTGTGAACCCACTGTTTTTTGTTGGATCAGTTAGGGCCTAGCAGCAGCAATTAAAGTTTGAATTTAAAACACAGAGGAGAACTTTCTGGTTACATTTCATACCCAGCAGAGAGTTTGTAGTTTAAATTTAATAGTCACTCAAGGGCCAAGTAACAGCAAAGTACTTTTAGTTTAAATTTAACACACAGAAGAGAGCTTTCTGGTTACATTTGGAACCCAGCAGAGAGCTTGTAGTGTACATTTAATAGTCACTCAGGGCCTAGCATCAGAAAAGTACTTTTAGTTTTAAAACACAGAAGAGAGCTTTCTGGTTAAATTTAAAACCCAGCAGAGAGCTTGTAGTTCAAATTTCATAAGACGTTAGAGCCTAGCAGCAGCTAAGAGCTATAATTTAAATCAAATCAGAATTTAGCTTACCTCAGCAGCACAAGACAAGGTACGGTGTAGCAGCCCTCTTTTAATAAGTGTTATTTCCCTCCCTCCCTCCCCACACCCACCCACCCCTGGGATAATCATAGCTTTATAGGTACTTACACATCTTAAAAGACAGGAGGTGCTTTCAGGTGAAGCTCATTACCCAAATCAGTCATACACTAAGGACCTGAGATTAATTAAGCTTCAGGTGAACAAGGTATATTAAACGTATTAGGTACAGTTTTATTGGTATAAATACTTACAGCAACCCCTAGTAAGTAAGAACTTAAAGATCTAGACACAAACTTAAAACTAAGATGCAGACAGCAGTCCAGGAGCGGGATGGGGGCTTTCCAGTCTTTTGCACTGAGTGTCACATGTATGATTTTCTCCCAGTTGGTGAGAGGTCTTACGTGTGCACTAGGTGCAAGGAGCTCTTTGCTCTCAGGGAACAAGTCCGTTCTCTTGAGGCTAAAGTAGCAGACTTGGAAAACATAAGACAGACAGAGAGGTACATAGACGAGACCTACAGGGATATAGTCCTGAAGTCCCACCTCCAGTCTGGCAGCACCCCTGTTGCCATGAAGGAGAGAGGTCACGTGACAGGAGAGCATCACCCTGGTGTGGCAGGAAGTGATCCTGTAACTAGGACCTGTCCCCCAGGTGATGTAAAACCCTCTCGCACCGAGGAAATTTCTCCAGGACCATGTGCCCATGAGGGAAGGGTTAGGACAGCCGTTATAGTTGGTGATTCGATCATTAGGCATGTAGATAGCTGGGTGGCTGGTGGACGTGAGGATCGCCTGGTAACATGCCTGCCTGGTGCGAAGGTAGCGGACCTCACACGCCACCTAGATAAGGTCTTAGATAGTGCTGGGGAGGAGTCTGCTGTCTTGGTACATGTCGGTACCAATGACATAGGAAAATGTGGTAGGGAGGTTCTGGAGGCAAAATTTAGGCTTTTAGGTAGGAAGTTGAAATTCAGAACTTCCATGGTAGCATTCTCCAAAATGCTTCCTGTTCCACGCGCAGGACCCAAAAGGCAGGCAGAGCTCCGGAGTCTCAATGCGTGGATGAGACAATGGTGCAGAGATGAGGGTTTTGGATTTGTTAGGAACTGGGGAACATTCTGGGGAAAGGAGGGGCTCTTCCGAAGGGATGGGCTTCACCTTAACCGGGATGGAACCAGGCTGCTGGTATTAACCTTTAAAAAGGAGATAGAGCAGCTTTTAAACTAGATATTAGGGGAAAGCCGACAGTCGCCCAAGAGCGGATGGTTCGGAAGAATGTATCCTTGAAGGATACTACCAAAAGCAGAGAGGTTCCACAAAAGAGTAAAGTAGCCCAAATGCCCTCGAGTATGGAGCAGACAGAGCTTAAAGATCCCAATTTACCCATGTCTAACAATAGCCAAATTAACATGAATAAAATAAATTCTCTAAAATGCTTGTATGCAAATGCTAGAAGTCTAAAGAATAAGATGGGAGAGTTAGAATATATAGCACTAAATGAAAGGTTAGATATGATTGGAATATCAGAGACATGGTGGAAGGAGGACAACCAGTGGGACACTGTGATACCTAGGTACAAAATATATCGTAATGATAGAGCTGATCAAATTGGTGGAGGGGTTGCGCTCTATGTTAGAGAGGGCATTGACTCAGAAAGGATTAAAGTTTTGCAGGAAACAAAATCTGCTGTAGAATCTATATGAATTGAAATTCCATATAAAAGGGGGAAGGCGATGACAGTGGGGGTGTACTATCGAGCACCTGGCCAGAATGACCAAATGGATGATGAAATGCTCAAAGAAATCAAGGAAGCTAACAAAGGTTACAGAGCAGTAATAATAATGGGTGATTTCAATTACCCCGGTATCGACTGGGTCAGTGTCATGTCAGGACATGCTAGGGAGATAAAGTTCCTAGATGAAATAAATGACTGCTTCTTGGAGCAGCTGGTTCATGAACCGACCAGAGGGGAAGCCATATTAGACCTAGTCCTTAGTGGAACACCAGATCTAGTGCAAGAGATAAGGGTGTTGGGGCCACTTGGCAATAGTGATCATAGCATGATCGCCTTTGATTTAATTAGTGGAGGAGGGATAGTAAGGAAATCCACAGTACTGCCTTTTAACTTTCGAAAGGGAGACTATGACAAAATGAGGAAAACAGTTAAGAAAAAACTAAAAGGAGCAGTTGCAAAGGTTAAAGACGTACATCAAGCTTGGGTGTTGTTGAAAAATACTATCTTGGAAGCCCAGACCAGCTGTATTCCACGCTTTAAGAAAAGTGGAAGGAAGTCAAAAAAACTGCCAGCATGGTTTAAAGGTGAGGTCAGAGAGGCTGTTGCCAAAAAAGCATCTTTCAGGAAATGGAAAAAAGAGCCAAATGACGAAACCTGGAAACAGCACAAGCACTGGCAAATCAAATGCAAGGCATTGATAAGGCAGGCAAAGAGAGAATTTGAGAAGAAGCTTGCTGCGGAAGCAAAAACGCGAAATAAAGACCTTTTCAAGTACATTCATAGCAAAAACCTGTGAGAGAGTCAGTTGGTCCATTAGATGATAAAGGGGTTAAAGGAGCACTAAGAGGCGACAAGGCAATAGCGGGGAGACTGAATGAATTCTTTGCTTCGGTCTTTACTGAGGAAGATATAGGGATGTTACCCATGACTGAAGTGGTATTTAAAGGTGCGGAAAAATTGAAGGAAATATCGATACATCGGGAAGATGTCTTACAACTATTAGATAAACTGAAGAGTAGCATATCACCTGGGCCGGATGGTATACATCCAAGGGTGTTGAAAGAACTGAAATATGAGATTGCAGACCTGCTATCAGTAATCTGTGAACAATCATTAAAATCATCTCTAATACCTGAAGATTGGAGGATCGCCAATGTAACACCAATTTTTAAAAAGGGTTCCAGGGGTGATCCGGGAAACTACAGACCGGTGAGCTTGACGTCAGTACCAGGAAAAATGGTAGAAACCATCATAAAGAATAAAATTACTCAGCATGTAGAGAGTCACAACCTAATGGGAGACAGCCAACATGGCTTTAGACAAGGAAGATCTTGTCTTACTAATCTGTTATGTTTTTTGAAGGAGTGAATAAACAGGTGGACAAAGGTGAGTCGGTTGATATTGTGTATCTGGACTTTCAGAAAGCCTTTGACAAGGTCCCTCATCAGAGACTTTTGGCAAAACTAAAGAGTCATGGGATAGGAGGCAGTGTACTATTGTGGATCAGGAACTGGTTAAAAGATAGAAAGCAGAGGGTAGGGCTAAATGGCCAATTTTCCCAATGGAGAAAGGTGAATAGTGGTGTACCCCAGGGATCTGTGCTGGGTCTGCTGCTTTTTGACATATTCATAAATGACCTGGAAAGTGGGATAACGAGTGAGGTTATCAAATTTGCAGATGACACAAAACTATTTAAAGTTGTTAAAACCCAAGAGGATTGTGAAAAATTGCAAGAGGATCTTGATAAATTGGAAGACTGGGCATCAAAATGGCAGATGAAATTTAATGTGGACAAGTGCAAGGTTATGCACCTAGGGAAGAACAACCCAAACTATGGTTACACGATGCAAGGTTCCACATTAGGAACCACCACCCAGGAAAAAGATTTAGGCGTCATTGTGGATACCATGTTAAAACCCTCGGCCCAGTGTGCAGCGGCGGCCAAGAGAGCAAATAGAATGCTAGGTATGATAAGGAAAGGAATGGAAAATAAAACAAAAGATATTATAATGCCTCTATATCGTTCCATGGTGAGACCCCACCTTGAATATTGTGTGCAATTCTGGTCGCCTTATCTTAAAAAGGATATAGCAATTTTAGAAAAGGTTCAGAGAAGAGCCACCAAAATGGTAAAGGGGATGGAAGGATACTTCTATGAAAAAAGGCTAAAAAGGTTAGGGCTCTTTAACCTGGAAAAGAGACGGCTGAGGGGAGATATGATAGAAGTCTATAAATTAATGAACGGAGTAGAACGGGTAAACGTAGATACGTTTACCCGTTCATCAGAATATAGAAAGACTAGGGGACATGCAATGAAGCTACAGGGTAAACTATTTAAGACTAATAAAAGAAATTATTTTTTCACTCAACTTGTAATCAAACTCTGGAATTTGTTACCGGAGGATGTAGTAAAGGCTGTTAGTGTAGCTGGGTGTAAAAAAGGTTTGGACAAATTCCTGGAGGAAAGGTCCATAAACCATTATTAAGAAGTGACCGAAGATATCAATGCTTGACCCAGTACAAGCATTGTGGAACTTGTGTCTCTTGGGGATTCTGCTAGGTACATATGACCTAGATTGGCCACTGTTGGAAACAGAATACTGGGCTTGATGGACCCTGGTCTGACCCAGTATGGCATATCTTATGTTCTTATGAGAAGGGAGCGCATGTCTTTTCTCCAGTGGCGCTCATAGGTCAGGTGCAAAGAATCAAGGCGCACTGGGGACTGGTACTTCTGATAGCTCATGATTGGCCAAGGCAGGCGTGGTATGCCAACCTGAAACAGATGGCAGCCAATCATCCGTGGCGCCTGTTTTCTGTCTACATCTGCTGGTAAGGTGACACAAAACTCATTCATTTGGACTGCTTTAGCAGGATGAGGAAGCCGGGTTCCATATCACAAGCCATCACCCAGAAAAACTATCTTGGAGTCAATGTGGAAAATAGGTTGAACTCCTCAGTTCAATGTGTGGCAGTGTTCAAGAATGCAAATAAAAATATAAGATATGCCATACTAGGTCAGGCCAAAGGTCTATTCCCAGTATTCCGTTTCCAACAGTGGCCAATCCAGTTCAGATGCCTGTCAAGTTCCCAAAAGGTAGACAGATTCCATGCTGCTTATCTTAAGGGTAAGAAGTAGATTTCCTCAGTTCACTTTAATAATATTTTATGGACTTTTCCTCCAGGAATTTGTCTAAACCCAGCTACACTAACAGTTTTTGCTACATCCTCCGATAACAAACTCCAGTGTTTGATTACGTGTTCAGTGAAAAAAATATTTTCTCCAATTAGTCTTAAATGTTCTACATTTTCACTTCATTGCGTGCTCCCTAGTCTTTCTACTTTTTGAAGGCGTAAACCAATTTACATTTACCCGTTCCACTCCACTCATTTTATACACCTCTATCATATCTCCCATCAGCTGTCTCTTTTCCAAGCTGAAAAGCCCTATAATTTTAAGCCTTTCCTTGTAGGGTATCCTTCCTTCCCCTTTATCATTTTGGTGGCTCTTCTCTGTACCTTTTCTAATTCCACTATATCCTTTTCATTTTTTTCAAAATGGTGACCAGAATTGCACACAATAGTCAAGGTGCGGTCGCACCATGGAGCAATACAGAGGCATTATATCATCCTTGGTTTTATTTGCCATTCCTTTCCTTATGATTCCTAGCATTCTATTTGCTTTCTAGGTCTCTGCTGCATACTGGGCAGAGGGTTCTGAGGTATTATCCAAAATGATACCTAGATTCTTTAACTAGGTAGTGATTCCTATTATGGAACCTTGCATCTTGTAACTATAATTTGGATTGTTCTTCCCTATGTGCATAACTTTGCGCTTGCCCACAATAAATTTCATCTGCCATTTACAAACGCAGTCTCCCAATTTCTCAAGGTCCTCTTGCGTTTTTTCACAATCATCTTTTAACAACTTTGAATAATTTTGTGTCATCTGCAAATTTGATCTCCTCACTTGTTTCCATTTCCAGGTCATTTATGAATATGCTAAAAAGCAGTGAGCCCAACACATATTCCTGGGGTACTCTATTAATCATCTTTCTCCAATGTGAAAATGGCCATTTAGCCCTACTCCATATTCTATCTTTTAACCAGTTCCCAATCCACAATAGTATATTGCTTCCTATCCCATGAATTTTAAATTTCCTCAAGAGTCTCTCATGAGGGATCTTGTCAAAGGTTTTCTGAAGATCCAGATATTATATCAATCGGCTTACCTTTATCTACCTGTTATTCACATCTTTAAAAAAATATAGCAGATTAGTGAGAGAAAACTTCCCTTGGCAAAATTCATGTTGGCTTTTTCCATTTAAACCATGACTATCTAAATGTTCAGTAATTTTGTTCGTTATAATGGCTTTTACCACTTTGCCTGGCACTATCAGGCTCACCAGTCTGTAGTTTCCCAGATCACCCTGGAGCCCTTTTCTAAAATCGGCATTATGCTGGCCACTCTCCAATCTTCAAGTAATGTAGACAATTTTAATGATAGTTTATAAATGTCTAATAACAGGTTTGCATTTTCATTTTTGAGTTTTTCCAGCACCCTGGTATGTATACCATGCAGTCCAGGTAATTTGCTACTCTTTAGTTTATGAAATTGCTGCATTACATCTATGCGGTTTATCGAGATTTGCTTCAATTTCTCAGATAGACCACCTTTAAAAACCATTTCTGGCATGGGTAACCTTCCCTACATCTTCTTCAATAAAGGCCATAGCAAAGAATTCATTCAGTCTCTCCACTGTGGTTTTGTCCTCCCTTTAGTGTACTTTTTACCCCTCTATCATATAATGATCCAACTGAAAAATGTTTTTTTTGGGGGGGGGGGGGTTTAAACCTATAATAACCTCTAGGTCCTCACCTTTAAACCATGTTGGCAGTTGTTTAGCATTCCTTCCACTTTTCATAAAGCGTTGAATACATCTGGTCTGGGCCTCCAAAATAGTATTAGTAAATAAGGTCTACTACACCTGATATAAACTCTTAACATTTGCAGTCATTTCATCTGGAAACTTTATTTCCCTATCATGTTCTGATGTGATGTTGACCCAGGCAATACTGGGGTAATTGAAATAATCCATTATTACTGTGTTGTAAAATTTGTTAGCTTTCCTAATTTTTCTTAGCATTTTGTCATTCGTCTGTTCAATCTGGCCAGGTGGATGGTAGTATGTCCTCACTGCCTAGAATGTTAGGAATTATTCAGAAATTGATAGAGAATAAAATGGAGACTATTAAAATGCCTCTGTATCTATGGTGCAAACACACTTTGAATAGTGTGTGCAGTTCTGGTAGCTCATCTAAAAAAAATCCTCCACCACACAGTGGAAGCAGATAGAAGGGTAACCAAAATGATAAAGTGAATGGAAAACCCTTATGAAAAAACATTACGTTAGGGTTCCTCAGTTTGGAGAAGAAACAGCTGGGAGGTGATAGAACTGGGATGAACTCAGACCAGAGGGCATCCACTAAAATGGTCACTGGTCATCATATAGCGTTGGGGACAGACAAACATCTAAAATATGTATACTTTGGAAGAAAGGCAGGAGAGAGGAGCTATGATAGGGACATTTAAATACCTCTGTGGTATAAATGCACAGAAGGTGAGGCCTCTTTTAATTGAAAGGAAGCTCTGAAATGAAAGATCATAGGATAAAGGTAAAAATAAAAAGATTTAGGAATAATTTAAAGAAATATTTTTTATGAAAAGGATGGTGGTTGCATGGAACAGCATCCAAGTGGAAGTGGTGATGAGGACTATATCTGAATTCAAGAAAGCATGGAACATGTACAGAGGAATTCTGATAGTGAAGAAAGAATTGTAGAGCTTACGGTAGTTGGTATGCATATGCAGACTGGATAGGCCATGTGTTCTTTATCTGTTGTCATTTTCTATATTTCTATTTATGAAATCATGAGTTGGGGTGGAAGAAATAAATAGAGAAGGTAACACTTTACTTACCAGATAATGTCCTTTCCTGGAAACCTGCTAGACCAGTCCAGACAAATGGATTGTGCTCCCCTACCAGCAGATATGGAGACAAGAGAAAATACCAAAAACTTCCTGTAATATCATCACTGCTACTACTGCTGATGCAGCTAGGGGCATACTTCAATATTCATATCCAAGCACATAGTCAAGAAACCCTGAGTGAACACAACCTCAATGAGGATAACAAAGGAAAGTTCATAAAAAACTGTAACTACATGTACAGGATAGTCTTCTGAAAGGAGGTCTGTCAGGAAGATTATAAGTCCACAGGGCCAAACTGTTACTGTCGTGCTCTCTTCTCTCTCCCTCCCACTCTCCTGCTCCTTCTCCTCTCATCGGGTGATATCAATCCCAACCCTGGTCCCCCTAGACTTTTTTCATACTCCCAGAGCAGATCCACATGCAACCCCTGAAATCTTATTCCTATCCTTTCCCTGTCCTCTCTCATGCGCCTTGTGGAACACACACTCCATCTCTAATAAACGCACCTTCATTCATGACCTTTTTATCTTTAATACTCTGCATCTTCCTATCCTTTCCCTGTCCTCTCTCATGCGCCTTGTGGAACACACACTCCATCTCTAATAAACGCACCTTCATTCATGACCTTTTTATCTTTAATACTCTGCATCTTCTTGCTCTAACTGACACCTGGCTTATCCCCAAAGACTCTATCTCAGCTGCTGCCCTCTATCAGGGGGCTATCAATTCTTGCATATGCCTCGATCCACTGGGCATGGAAGTGGAGTTGGGTTTCTACTCTCTCGTTCCTGCCAATTTCAAACCCTCCTTCTGCTTCAGTCACGCTCCTCTCCCTCCTTTGAAGTCCACTCCATCTGTCTCTTTACTATACTACCTCTCCGGATTGCTGTTATTTATCAACCCTCTGATAAGTCCACCTCTACCTTTCTCACTGAATGACTCGCGGTTTTCCCTTTCTGGATGCATCTTCACCCTCACTTATTCTTGGGGATTTTAACATTCAGGTTGATAACTCCTCTGACCCTCATGCCTTAAAGTGCCTTTCCCTTACCAACTCATTCAATCTCCAGCTATGTTCTACTGCCCCTACTCACCAGCTAGGACACTGCCTTAATCTTGTCTTCTTCTCTAACTGCTTGCCCTCAAATTTCTTCACCTCAGTTCTTCCCTTATCCGACTATCATCTGCTAAGTTTCACTCCTCATCGCCCCCCACCTCATTCTTGCCCAACCTCCTCCAACATCTTTAGGAATCTTCACACTATCGACCCATCAACTCTCTCCACTGCTGTCTCACCTCTTTCCTCCACTATGTCATTTAAGTCTGTTTATGAGGCCATATTTTCCTATAACACTGTACTTTCCTCTACTCTGGATGTTCTTGCTCCTTCCATTTCACGTCCTGTGAGGAGTACTGTACCTCAGTCCTGACTGTCCTCTAAAACCCGCTACCTATGTTCTTTTTCCCACCCAGCTGAACGCCTTTGGCTCAGATGCCGCACCCTTGTAGATTTCCTACATTTCAAATTCATGCTAGCCTCTTTCCAGTCTGCCACAGCACTCATCAAGCTATGCCCATCTAACTTCTCTTGCCTCTGATCCTTGCAGTCTTCTTACAACTCTCGATTCTCCCCTCAAAGTACTTCCGCCTCAGATCCCTCCTTCCCTTTCTTCCCAGACGATGGCTGAGTACTTCCATGACAAATTCCACAAAATTACTTTTGAGTTCCCCCCAGGGTCATCTTCATCCCTCTCAGAGTGCTTAAAGGGTTCTAGCACCATAAGCCAACGTTTGCTTTTGTGCCCCCAATCCTCTACCTGGGAACACAGTATGAGCTGTACAAATGAGATAAATCTTCAGCTGGTGGGGTCACTGGCTTAAGTTAAATGCCATTCAACTTAATCTATATATTCAACACCACTAACTATATAGATAGCAGTGCTGAATATACACATAATGCTGGTTCAGTCATTGTATTTTTGTTTAGGCCTGCTATCCTTGCAAGTCACAGGAAGTGATTATTTTTGCCCTCTAAAAATGCCGTAGTGCTGTGGGAGCAAAGGCTGTATTAAACTGTAATTCAATGCGGCGCAGGTACAAGGAGCGGAAGTGGTTGGCCTTGAGCGAGCAAGTGAGGTAGGCTTCATGCATCCTTACTCTTGATCCCCCCTTTCATTCCCTAATCCTTCCCTTAACCTTTGTCGCCCTTTCCTCCTTTTCTAAGATCAGAGGAAGAAACCACACATCTTCTCTCCTCCTCTAAACTTACTACCTGCTCCTCTGATCCCATCCTACCTATCTACTAAACTCCATCTCCTCCACTATTGCCCCTTCTATCTGTCATATCATCAACCTATCACTTTCTACTGCAACTGTTCCTGCAACCTTCAAGCATGCTGTGGTTACATCTCCTCAAGAAACCATCCTTTGATCCTACCTGTCCTTCAATTATTGACTCATCTTTCTTCTCCCCTTTATTTCTAAACTACCTGAACATCCAGTTCACCACTGCTGTCTTGACTTTCTCTCCTCTCAGTCCCTTCTGGATCCACCACAATCTGACTTTTGCCCTCTACATTCTATTGAGACGGCTCTTGCCAGAGTCTCCAATGACTTGTTCCTTCCTAAATTCAAGGGCCTTTACTCGATCCTCATCCTTCTTGACCTTTCTGCTATTTTTGACACTTGATCACCACTTTTTCCTTGGTACCCTGTCCTCACTTGGATTTAGGGGCTTTGTTCCTATCTCTCTCATCACACATTTTGTGCATATTCTGGTGGATCCTCCTCTACTGTCATCCTGTTGGTGTACCCCAGGGCTCTGTCTTAGGACTTCTCCTTTTCTCTCTCTACCCTCATCTCCTCCCATGGTTTTCAGAACCATCTCTGATCTACCTCTCTGCACCTGAAATCTTTCCAGGAATCCAGGCCGAAATCTCTACCTGCTTATCCGACATTAGTGCCTGGATTTCTCACCGCCATCTGAAATTGAAATCGCCAAAACTGAGCTCCTTATCTTTCCCCCTAAGCCCTCCTCCCTCCTTTTCTGTGGATAACACTCTACTTCTCCCTGTTTCCTTGGCTCGCAAACTTCGGGGTCATTCCACAAATATCCAATGGATAGCTAAAACCTGTCACTACTTTCTCTGTAACATTAGCAAAATTCATCCCTTCCTTTCTGAACACACAACTAAGACCCTTATTCATTCTCTAGTCACCTCCCGTCTAGACTACTGCAACCTCCTCTTCACTGGTGCTCCTCTGAAACATCTCTCCCCATTTCAGTCTCTCAAAACTCAGCTCCTCATGTCACCTCTCTTCTCAAGTTACTTCATTCGCTCTCTATCCATTTCCACATTCAGTTCAATCTTCTATTACTGACCATTTGGTTGCTCCTCACTACCTCTCTTTTCTCTCCCTACACTCCTCCTCAGGAACTCTGTTCTTCTGGCAGATCCTTTCTATCTGTACCCTTCTCTTCCACTGCCAATTCCAGACTTCGATCTTTCTACCTTGCTGCTCCTTATCCTGGAACAAACTACCTGAATTGGTATATCAGGCTCCATCTATAGCCTTGTTCAAATATAGGCTAAAAACTCACTTCTTTGGGACTGATCTCCCTAGTCTCCTGTTCACCTCCTACGTGTTTCCTTACCATTCCCCTAGAAATATCCTAGTCCCAAGTTGTTGCGTTGTCTGTCCTGTCTATTGTGTTGTCTGTCTTGATTAGACTGTAAGCTCTTATGATAAGGGATTGTCTCTTACGTGTCTCAGTACAGCGCTGTGTACACCTTGTAGCACTATAAAAATCATAAGAAGTAGTAAATCATAAGAAGTAGTAATAAAACAGGAGCACAAGGACGGGTCCTGGACTGGTCCAGTAGGACTCCAGGGAAGGACCTTATCTAATAAGTAAAATGTCACTTTCCAGTTCATCCTGATGGATCAGTCCAAACAGGTGGGAAGTACCAAAGCTATGAATCCACTGAGTGGGAATTAGACAAAGGTTAAATTAGACTTACCTGCTAATTGTAGTTCCTGGAGTAACTCCAGTCTAGTCCCAAAATCCTTGGGGTTGTCAACCTCATCTAGCAGCTTTGGAGACTGAGAAACTTCACTGTTGTGAAGTCACTGGTATATAAGGGCTGGCTCCTCCTCTTCTCAACAGTTAACCTAATGACAAAGCAGACTCACCGGAGCAACAAGTAAGTAGCTATGTAGACAACAGCAGGGCAAACTTGCCGCCCTAACTATAAAGGATCAAAGATCCAACTATTCACAGAAGTACTACCCTACCGACAGCGCCACGAGGTCCTCCCTCCCCTTGCGAAGAAGGACGACCCTGTACCCCCCAAACATGAGCGCCCTAGTGTGACCAAAACTAAAACTTTGCTTATCTGCAATCATGCTCGCACTTCAGGCCCCCTAGCAGCACCGAACCAGGGCGGGACCCAGGACTAGACTGGAGTTACTCCAGGAACTACAATTAGCAGGTAAGTCTAATTTAACCTTCCTGATCATCCCTCCAGTCTAGTCCCAGAATCCTTGGGGATGTAACAGAGCAGTGAAACAATCAACGGGAGGGACCTGCTAGCCCCGCCTGAAGCACCGCTGAACCAAACCAGGTATCCCGCTCCGCCTGCACATCCAGGCAGTAATGCTTTACAAAGGAGTGAGATGAAGCCCACGTCGCTGCTTTACATATCTCTTCCACAGGCACCAAGCTACACTCCGCCCAGGATGCGGCCTGCGTCCTCGTGGAATGAGCTCTCAACTCGGCCGGAACCGAACGGCCCCGCAACAGATACGCTGACGCGATTTCCTCCTTCAACCACCATGCAATCGAGCCCTTAGAGGCTGCTTCCCCCTTTCTGGCACCTGCAAAGAGGACGAACCACCTGTCCGACTTACGAAAAGTAGCTGTCCGAGCTAAATACTGCTTTAAGGCTCGCTTAACGTCTAAGCAATGCAGCTGACCTCCAACATGACCTGTTCCTTTAGAAGAGAAAACCGGTAACGACACCACTTGGTTCACATGAAACCTCGATATCACCTTAGGTAGGAAAGATGGTACCGTTCTCAGAACCACCTTAGAATCTGAAAAGGACAGAAAGGGCTTTCTACAGGACAGCGCTTGCAGTTCCGACACTTGCCGCGCCGACGCGATAGCCACCAGAAACACTACCTTTAGGGTCAAATCTTTCAATGTCGCCGTCTGCAACGGTTCAAAAGGCGCCTTCCGCAACGCCTCCAAAACCAAAGGCAGATCCCAGGCCGGAATACTCGCCTCCTCAGCGGCCTCAGCAAAGCCACTGCTTTCAAAAATCGCTTCAGATCCACATGACTACCCAGGGAAGCGCCCTGCACCTTCCCCCGATAACAGGCCAGAGCTGCCAACTGCACTTTCAACGCCGCCGCCGCTAAACCTTTCTGAAACCCGTCCTGTAGGAAAGCTAGCACCTGCGGCACTGACGCTTTTAAGGGAACTACTTTCCTATCCACACACCAGGCCTCAAAAATACGCCACACTCGAACATACGCTAGCGAAGTAGATTTCCGCCTCGCCTTTAGCAGAGTCGAAATCACCGCTCTCGAATAACCTTTCGTCTTCAACCTAGCCCGCTCAATAAGCAGGCCATAAGCGAGAATCGATCCACTTGCGGCATGCACAGAGGACCCTGCGTCAAAAGATCCTTCCGTACCGGAAGCCTCCAGGGAACCGCTGCTAGCAGCCTCACCAAGTCCGCGTACCAAGGCCTCCAAGGCCAATCGGAGCAATAAGGATTACTCGCCCCTTGTGGTGCTCAATGTGTTGCAACACTCTTCCGATTAACACCCACGGAGGAAAGACATACAGAAGATGCTCCTGCGGCCAAGCCTGAACCAACGCGTCTAGTTCCTCGGACATTCTCTCCCTTCTCCTGCTGAAGAACCGATCAACCTTAGCGGACTGAAATGTCGCCATGAGATCCATGACCGGCGTTCCCCAGCACCAAACCAGCATTCCGAAGACTTCCGGGTGAAGGACCCACACCCCAGGGTCCACCCTCACCCGACTTAAGAAGTCGGCTTGCACATTGTCCACCCTCGCCACGTGCGCTGCCGACACGGCCGCCAGATTCCGTTCTGCCCATTCAAACAAGCTGTCTGCCTCGGACTCTAGGGCCCGACTGCTGGTGCCCCCCTGCCGATTTAGGTAGGCCACCGCAGTCGCGTTGTCCAAGAACACGCGAATGGCGTTTCCCTGAAGAAAAGGACGAAACTCTCTCAAGGCCAACGCTACCGCCCTCAACGCCAACCTGTTGATCGACCAAGTCCGTTCCTGGACGGACCATTCCCCTTGCGCTATTTGACCTTGACAATGGGCTCCCCAGCCCAGTAGGCTGGCATCTGTAGTGAGGGCTACCCAAGCTGGCACTTCTAGCAGCTTGCCCAGATTTCCCGGCCTTAACTACCATTGCAGGGCTTGACGAGTCTGAGGCGGACAAACCAAACTCTGGGACAGGGCATCCCTTTGATGCGACCACCTCCGCAACAAGGACTTCTGCAACAGCCTCATGTGGGCCCGCGCCCACGGAATCAATTCCAGAGTTGCCGCCATGGTTCCCAACACCCTCAGGTACTCCCAGGCGCTGGGACTCCTCATGTCGAGAAACCGAACAATCAACTGCTGTACAAGCTAACCTTCGCTGACGAGGGAGAAAGACCCGAAAAATGCCCGTGTCAAACCGAGCTCCCAGATACTCTAGATTTTGAGACGGCTCCAACTTGCTCTTTGTCACGTTCACCACCCAACCGAGACTCTGCAACGACGACACCACCTTGGCTGTAGCCGACACACTCTCCTCTCGGGACTTGGCCCTTATCAACCAATCGTCCAGATATGGGTGCACTAGCACCCCGTCCTTCCGCAAGGCCGCCGCCACCGCCACCACCACCACCACCACCACCATCACCTTGGTGAAAGTACACGGCGCCGTTGCCAAACCAAAGGGAAGCGCCTGAAACTGAAAATGCCCCATTGGCACTGCATCCTGAGGAATTTCTGATGCTCCCGCCTTATGGGAATATGAAGGTATGCCTCCGACAGATCTAGCGACGTCAAAAACTTTCCCTTTCTGACGGCCACTATAACGGATCTGAGGGTTTCCATCCGAAAATGCGAAACTCGAAGACAGCAATTTACCCTCTTTAGACCCAGAATAGGACGCCAAGACCCCTCTTTCTTTGGGACGACAATGTAAATGGAGTATCGACCGCTTCCTAACTGACTGGCAGGAACCGGCACAACCGCCTTCAGATCTTGTAGCCGTTGTACCGTCTCCTGCACTGCCCTGCACTTTGAGCTTGACTTGCACGGGGACTGAACGAAAGAATTGGAAACTGGCTGCTGCATCTCCAACGCATAGCCTCCCCGAATCACCTCTAACACCCACTGATCGGAAGTGAGTCGGACCCAGGCAGGGTAAAATTCCCACAACCGACCTCCCACGGGAACCAACTCCCCCTGGGCCTTCCTGACTTCATTGCACTTTTCTGAAAGTGGAGGAAGAGGACACAGAAGTAAAGCCCCTGCTCGCCCCTCGAAACCCCCAAAATCCTTGTGAATGAGTAGGAAATCGTCCTCGCTGCCCTTGGCCAAACCTCGGGGTCCGAAAACAGTGAAAATCCCGCTGTTGTCCCCGAAACCCGGACCCGGACCGCACTGGCTTTGGCTTGTCCTCTGGTAACCTACCTCCTTTGGAGTCCCCTAAATCCTTTACCAACTTCTCCAAGTCCTCCCCAAAAAGTAACTTGCCGCGGAAAGGAAGCTTACTTAACCTAGCCTTAGATGAACCATCTGCTGCCCAATTACGGAGCCACAGACACCTCCTTCCCGCTACCACTGAAGCCATACTCTTCGCTAAACCCCTGATCAAATCATAATGGATATGCTGCGCCAGACTCTAACCGGGAAGCCTCCTCGATTTCCTCCTCGGAGTGCTCCCCCTGAATCCGCTGCGCCCATCGCAAACAGGCTCTGGCTACCCAAGCCCCGCAGATAGACGCTTGCAGGGATAACGCATTTGCCTCAAACACCTGCTTCAGCAGGGTTTCTAGCTTCCTATCCTGCGCATCCTTGAGCACCGCCGCTCCTTCCACTGGGATGGTCGTCTTCTTTGTTACCGCCGAGATGGCCGCATCTACCTTTGGAGCTTTAAACAATTCCCGATCCTGATCCATTAACGGGTAAAGCCGAGACATCACTCTAGATCCCTTGAGTATGGCCTCCGGCATATCCCATTCTTCCTGAATCATCTCCTTAAACACCCGGTGTACTGGAAAGGCCTTCTGCGACCTACGAAAAGCCTGCAGCAAAGGGTCTTCCAGAGAAGCATCCTCAGCCGGACCACCAACTGGCATGTTAAGGATCTTAAAAGACTCAGTAATGAGGGCCGGCAATTCCTCTCTACGGAACACCCGGACCACTCTAGCCTGCTCATCCTGATCCTTAATCTCACCTTCCTCCAGGTCCCCCTCCAGGCCCTCTTCAAGGTCCATTTCCTCTGCTCGCATGTCCTCTGACAAGACTGACTGGTCCAGCCGCTCTCTATCCACTTTTGCTTTCTTTACCAGGTCAGCAGCCACATCCATCAGCAATGGAGAACCTGGCCTTTTTCCTCTAAGGCCATCCCCTGAAGGCCCCACTACTGGAGCCCCATGCGGGGTCCCTAATGCCTTCTGGATCAAAGTCAAAAATTCTGAGGAAAAGATAGCCGCCAACGAACCAGAGGCTGGGAGCTGAGCCTGCGGAGAATCTTGAACCCCTGAAGTACTGGGTCCCGATTCAGGCGCTGGAAGGGGGGGAGGGGACGGCTCTACCACTACTAGCGCTCCCTCGTCTCCGAGAGGCTCCACCTCTGATGGCAGACCGCTGGCCCCAGATTCATGGCTACATCCCCTACACACCCCCTCTGGGGATACGGAGCTCCTCCTTGTGCCACATAAAAGACAGAGCTGCTTAGCCGGCATGCTCTTACCGGACCGGGAACCTCAAGATTTACACACAAAAAAATCTTTTTTTTTTTTTAACCACTGAATACTCAGCCTTGACTCACCAGACCTTAATCTAAAGAAAAATTTTCAAAAACGAGGCTTTCCGAGCCTCCTACAAGCCCCAGAGGTTCCAAACCGCCAAGCAAGCTTTCTCCCGCGCAAATTACATGCTGCGCGGCCTGCCCCGCTAGAACAGGAAAGATCTGAAAACACAGCTTCTTACCTTCCGGGCAATCGACTACGCGCCGTCACTCCGTGGTTTTCTCTCCTGCCCCACGGAAGCCTCTCAAACGATGGAACTTTGCCCTTAAGAACTGCCAGCTCAGTCCTCAAAGAGCAGGACGGCTCCAAGCGCTAGCAGGCAGAGCATCTGCACGCTGAGCCCTAAGTCCTCGCTGACTCGTGCACCAGGCAAGTAAGATCAGGCAGTCAGAAAGGATCCTCCCGGCCCCGGCCAGCTGCAAACCAGCCTCCGGACCAGATTCTACCGCGAAGACAAAGAAGGCAATTAAAGAAATTAAATAAATAAATAAGAAAATAAATAAGAAAACAAGAAAAATAAATAAAGAAATGAAACAACGGAAATGGGGGAGGATCTGAGGACCCCAGAGGCACCGACGGTCTAACAACTGCAAACTGCCCCAAAGGCAGACCAAATTCAATTACTTCCCAAACTAATCCTTTTTTTTTTTTAAACTAAACTCTTCTCAATTGTTCCTCAAGTGAGCCCTTAACCCTTGGGCTCACCACCTCTCTACCTGCTTTGGAGACTGATAACTGGTGAGAAGAGGAGGAGCCAGCCCTTATATACCAGTGACGTCACAACAGTGAAGTTTCTCAGTCTCCAAAGCTGCTAGATGAGGTTGACAACCCCAAGGATTCCGGGACTAGACTGGAGGGACGATCAGGAAGCGTAGTTTCTCACCTGTAACAAGTGTTCTCCAGTGACAGCAGGAATCAGTCCTCACTTATGGGTGATGTCGGCACCAACGGAGCCCTCGCGGAGCAATTCCCCAGCTTTCAAAGAAAGCCTTTGGGATTGCTGCCATGCATGCGTCGTCCTCTTCCCGCCCAAAAGGTGCCATCTTGCTCAGTCAGGTCCCCTAGCTAGAGCCCTACTAAGCAGGTGGCAAAGGAAGGACAAAAAAAATTAGCAACTCTTCATGGGAGGTGGGAGGGCAGTGAGGACTGATTCCTGCTGTCCCTGGAGAACACCTGTTACAGGTGAGTAACTACGCTTTCTCCAGGGACAAGCAGGAAGTCAGTCCTCAGCTACAGGCTACCAAACCTGCAACCTAAAAATGCCTCTGTGAGGCCGTGAGCAGAAGTCGATGCCCGAAGGAGCCCGAGTCCTCGGGTCTCCGGGGCAAAGCTCTCGGTAGCCGTCGAAGAAGGGTAGGAGGGCAGGAGTTGCTTATACCTCAAAAAGATTATGGAGTACAGTCTGGCCGAAGGCACTGTCCCAGCAGGACTCCCTCTCCAGGCAGTAGTGTGAAGCGAAAGTGTTCACTGAAGACCAGGTCGCAGCCCGGCAGATGTCCGCTAGAGGCACTGAGCGCAGGGAAGCCATCAACGCCGCTTTGGCCCAGACGCAGTACGCAGTGACCCGTTGATCCAGTGGGGTGCCAGCCTTTGTGTGGGCGAAGGTGATGCAGTCCGCCACCCAGACAGAGATGGTGCTTTTAGTGACTGCCTGCCCAAGGCGATTGGGATCCTAGGCGATAAAAAGCCGGTCGGACTTGTGATGAGCTTGGGTGCGCTGCAGGTAGAAGGCAAGGGCCCTCTTGCAGTCGAGTGTATGTAATACCATCGATGCCCGGTTGGCATGCAGTCTCAGGAAGAAGGTTGGTAGCAAAATCTCCTGACTGAGATGGAAGTCCAAGACCACCTTCAGTAGGAACTTGGGGTGGGTGTGGAGAACCACCCTGTTCCCATAAAACCTGGTCTATGGAGCCTCAGCCATGAGGGCCTGGAGTTCGCTGACTTGGCGAGCCGAAGTCAAAGCCACCAGGAAGACCACCTTCCAGGAGAGGAGCCAAAGTGAGCACATTACCATTGGCTCAAAGGTGGTCGCATGAGCTGCATAAGCACCACGTTGAGGTCCCACTCCATCGGATGAGGCCGGATGGGAGGCTTAGAGAGCAGGAGGCCTCACATGAAGCGGGAGACCAAGGGCTGCCCCGAGAGGGGTTTTCCCTCGACGGGGAGGTGGTTTGCTGAAATGGTGCTCAGGTGTACCCTGATCGAACTGGACTTCAGCCTTGCCTTCAAGAGATGAAGGAGATACTGAAGAACCCACCGGGAAGAGCTCGGAGCACCAGACCGAGAAGCGGTGCCACTTAAATGAGTACGCCCGTCTCGTCGAGTCTTTCCTCGACGCAAGGAGAACCTCCTCAACCTCTGCTGGAAGGCACAGAGGCGCTAGAGTGACCCGCTCAGCCGCCAGGCTGTGAGGGACAGCAAGGCCAAGTTCTGGTGGAGCACCCGACGCTCCTCCTGAGTAAGCAGGCCCGGGGCACAGCCCAGGGTGACCGGAGGCTCGGACAAGAGCCGGGTCAGGAACCAAGGTTGCCGAGGCCACGAGGGGGCCACTAGAATCACCGAAGCCTGGTCCCACCTAATCTTGTGGAGGGTCCTCACAATGAGAGGATTGGGAGGGAACGCGTAAAGAAGGCCGGAGGTCCTGTTCAAGAGGAACGCATCCGGGATCACTCTGCTCGGGCGCGAAACCGGGCCACAGAAGCGGGGAAGCTGCACGTTCACCGGGCTGGTGAACAGGTCCATGGATGGGGTCCCCCACTGATGGAAAAAGAGGTCGGTAACCTCTGGGTCCAGACACCACTCGTGTGAGCAGAGGATCCTGCTGAGTTTGTCTGCGAGGACATTCTTCTGGCCTGGGAGGTAGGGTCATCCCCTGGCAAAACACAAAGGAGCAAAGGAGGATCGCCTCTCAGCAGAGGGGACAGGAACCCGTTCCCCCCTCCTTGTTTAAGTAAAACATGGCTACTCTGTTGTCGGTCTGCACGAGCACCGAATTTTCCCACTGATAGCCCTCGAAGGTCCTCAGGGCCCATCGGACCACCCGAAGCTCAAGCAGGTTGATCTGCTGTTGGGACACCTTGGGCGACCACTGCCCCTGCGTGCACAGTGCGCCCCCATTCCAATAGGGAAACATCCATCATAGGAACGAGCTCGTGCTGTGGGGTCTGAAAGGGCATACCCCGAAGGAAATTTCAGGGGTCCTGCCACCAACCCAGGGAGTTGTGGAGACTGCGGGAGACCCAGATGGGGTCTCTGAGGTGGCCAGAGGCCTGGCTCCACTGTGCCCTGAAGCACCACTGGGCTGTCTGCATGTCATTGCGGGCGTGGCGGACCACATGTGCCCAAGGAGGCGCAACATGGCCGATGCTTTAACTCAAGTTCTGTTGGACTTAGGATGCAATGGGCCGAAGGCGGTCTGCCCAGTCCGTGGGAAGGAAGGCTGTCGCCAGCACCGTGTCAAGACATGCACTGATGAACTCCAGGATCTGTACTGGCTCAAGGTGGGACTTTTAGTTGACCAAGAAGCCGAAGCATTCGAGGAAAAGTGTCATGCGGGACACCGTCAGGCGCGCTTTGCCGATTGAGGACCCCGTGTCGAGCCAGTCGTTGAGGTAGGGGAAGATGGGTATGCCCTGCCACCTGAGGGAGGCAGCGGCCATGGAGAGGCACTTTGTGAAAACCCATGGTGTGGATGCGAGCCCGAAGGGGAGCACTCTGTATTGGCATTGTTCCCACTGCACCCTGAAGCACAGATATTGCCTGTGCTGGGGGTGGACTAGGATGTTGGCATAAGCGTCCTTGAGATCCAAGGAGCATAGCCAATTGCCCTGCTGAAGGAAGGGCAGCAGGACACCAAGCAATAACATTTTCAACTTCTCCCGCACCAGGAACTTGTTGAGGTTTCTGAAGATGAGGATGGGGAGCAGGCCCCCCATCTTTTTTGGAACGAGAAAGTAGTGGGAGTAGAACCCCTGGCCTTGAAGTTGTCGGGGTACCTTCTTGATCGCCCGTTGGGCGAGGAGGTTGGACAGTTCCTACTGCAAGAAGGTCTGGTGCGAGAGGAGCCGAGTAGGCTCCACTGGGAAGAAGGGTGTCTGTCCAGGCGGAGACGGTATCCATCTCGGATCACCCAAAGGACCTAGGTGTCCAACGTGACCGATGCACACTGTGGGGCGAACAGGGACAGGCGTTCCCCCACTGGCGGAAGAGTTGCCGGAGGGGGGGGGGGGCAAGAGGCTATGCTATTGACGTCAAAACCGTGTAGGCTGGGGAGGCGCTGGTGTTTGGGTCTTAGGCCCTTTAGGTTTACGGTGGTTATGTGCACCTCCCTTCCCCTGCGTGCTGGGAGCCGGCAAAGAGGCGGGCGGGAAAGGCAGGTAACCCCAGTAGGGTAGCCCCTTCTTTTGGAAGAATGGCTTCTTGGTTTGCTGCTTCTTCCTAGGGAGGGAGGAGGTTTTGCGCGAGAGATGAGTTTGAGTCACGAACTCCGTTTCTATCTTAGCGGTCTTATCCTCCATAGGTTTACCAAACAGTTGCTTGCCGAGGCAAGGGACATCCAGGAGCTTCTCTTGGACCCACTGCTCCAGATCCGAGGACTGGAGCCATGCCTGGCGCTGGGCCCCGATGCCTGCTGCTGCCACCCAGGCAGAGGATTCAAACCAGTCATATGCAGCGCAGGAGAGGTACTTTGAACCTTCCATGACGGATTTCAGGAGGGTTTGGAACCTTAGAAGGGGCTCACCCCTGAGGCCTGCGGTGAACTCACCGAGCTCCTTGGCGAGGTCACGCAGGAACATGCCCATATACAGTTGGTATGCCTGGATACGGCAAGCGAGCATGGAACCCTGATAGGCCTTGCGCCCCAGGGCGTCGAGGGCTCTAGACTCCCTGCCTGGGGGGACCGAAGAGTGAGACTTCGGGCTTTTATGCTTCCGCATTGCCAATTCCACAACCATGGAGGTGTGCGGGAGCTGGGTTTTCCGGAACCCCGGGCCGCGTTGGACCCTGTACATGGCATTAAGGTGTTTGCTCCCAATGGGAACCAAAGCAGGTGTCTCCTACATGCGGAGGAGCAGCCTTGACAATATGGGAGGAACCGGGACAGTAAGAGACTCCTGTGGCGGGGACTCATACTGTAGAATATCGAGCTCTTCAGCTCGTGGCTCCTCTTCAGTTTGCGTAGCCAGGCTGAGGGCCCATGCCATGTCCTGCACGAACGCCAGGAATGATGTGTCCTCGGGTAGCGAAGGCCATTGATAGGTGGGCGGGGGACGGGTCCGAGGAGAGGTCCCTGTGGGCACGGGTCTCTGGGGAAGTATCCCAGTTCGACTCCCAGCCCGAGAGGTCCAGGGAGGAGTCCAACTCAGGCAGGTCACCCCGTCCAGAGGCCGAGGTCCGCTTGGAGCCAGAGGCCTTGGAGGATCTCGCTCCCAAAAACTAGAAAGGCGAACGAGACTGGCACCGAGGACCCTCGTGAGGCCCATGGATCTCAGGGGTTTCCAGGGCAGGTTTGGTGTCCCTCTCGAGGGAACCTCGGTCTCGAGACGCGGGCCAGCTGTGCTGGGCATAAGCGCCTGCTGGGCAGCTAAGAAGGCAGAAACGCTGCACTCTACTGCCAGCATTCGGGACTCCCACACCGACATCGGGGTTACTGGGTCTGGCTGGAGGAAGTGAGGAGGTCCTCACTGGGATGACCCTCAGGAGACCGGGTGCCATCACCAGAGGCCTCCGTGGCTGTACGAGGTACCTTTCAAGGCTGCTCCTTGTCCGACTCTCGGGAACGCTGGGGGGGGGGGCTGAGCGACCGAGCGCAGGAGCACTCGCGCTTGTCCGAAGCCCCCGACAGTGACTTTGAGGCCTTCTTCTTCTTACGCTGCTACACTTCAGGGTTCCCCTGATAGGAGCGCCACCGATAGCATGCAGCCAAAGTGGGAGATCCCACCAGCGGAGGGATGACCAAGGGTGCCGTCAGGGATTCCGAGGCCACCTTCTGAAAAAGGTCATCGGACTTCTGCTTACAACTGAGCAGGGCCTTGGAGGACATTTTCTTGCAAAGAGAGCAGAGCTCTGGGTCATGGTCGGCCCCACGACACTGAAGACAACAGTCATGGGTGTCCGTGAGTGATATATTTCTGGTGCATCTGTCACATTTTTAAAACCGGTGGCCATTTGGGCAAAAAGGGCCCCCGCTAGGTCGAAGACTTTTGCGGCCAGAGGTTGGAAAAAAGGGCATGAAGCCCGCAAAAGGGGAAAAAAACCTTTTACAGGAAGGATATCCCCTCGCTCGAGAGAAAAGGAGAGCAGGGGAGGACAGAAGAGGACCGGTGCTACCGGAAAAACATGGGCCAGAGGCTGAAGACAAAACACTTTTTCCGAGGGACGAGGATGTGAGTCTGAAGGGCTCCGCGGAAAAAGGGAGACTAAGCAAGATGGCACCTTTGGGCAGGAAGAGGACCACGCATGCATGGCAGCAATCCCAAAGGTTTTTTTTGAAAGCTGGGGAATTGCTCTGCACGGGCTCCCATAAGTGAGGACTGACTTCGTACTTGTTCCTGGAGAATGTCATAATCTCTGTACCAAAAGCCATGTCAGCCCTACTGTGGACATCAAAACGTTAATGTTTGACAAAAGTGTAAAGGCATGACCATGTCATGCCTTGTAAATTTCAATGGGAGCAACAGAACTATGTTCCACTCAGAATGAAGCCTGCATCTGGGTGGAATGTGTTTGCAATCCCTCTAGGACAGCTTGGTTTCTTAACAGATAAGTTGAGGCCGCCACCACCACCATTATCCAGCGGCTCAGGGTAGCCTTAGAAGCCGCCTCGCTCTTACATGGTCCTGCAAAGAGGACAAAGAGCTTGTCTGACTTCTGAAAGGAGTTGGTAACTTTAAGACCCCTAAGGAGCACCCTTCTAACATCAGGCAAAAGTCCCTATCCTTCCCTTAGCAACGTTCCATAGAAAAGGAAGAGAGGCAAACCACTTGACTGACATGAAAGGCAGACACCTCCTTGGGTCAAAAGGAAGGGACAAGCCAAATGAAGATGGCCTGCTCTGAGGAGGTCAGATACAGGTCTCTGCACGAGAGGGCCTGCAACTCTGAGATTAGACGAACCAAGTAGATCACAACCAAGAAGATAGTTTTGAGGGCAAATTCTTAAGCAAAGCCTGTTTCAAGGGATCAAAAGGCTCAGACGACAGACCACAGAGGACATCGCAAATGCCACAACCCGCAAAGGAAACAGACAACATCCGGGTGGCAAGGCCTTTGAGAAACGCACCACCCATACATGAAAGCAAGACCGCAACCTGAACCCTCAGGGAACTGAGGGGCAGTTCCTTATCAAGGCCATCCCAAAGGAAGGCAAACAAGCAGGGTAAATCTATCATACTGGGGACCTATGTAACACTTGTGACACCAGCGCTCAGACAGATACCAGGTGTGCACATAGGTGAGGCAGGTGGATCCGCACTTTGCGAAAAACATGGAAACTACAGCTGAGGAATAACTTCTACGTACTAGGTGTCACCTCTCAAGGGCCAAGCTGTAATCAAGAAGGGAAATGGGTTGTCCAGAGAACTGGTCTTTGACGCAATGCAATCCAGCCTTGTGGAAGTCATAAAGGAGCAGCCTCAGAAGCCGCATCAGATATGCAAATCAGGGCCTCCGGTGCCACCAGAATCACTAGGCCCAGATGGTGTACTATGCAGCAAATCACATGCCCTATGAGAGGCCACAGAGTAAACACCTACAGCTATGTCTGCTATGGCCAAAGCTGAAATAGCGTATCAAGCCCTTGGGGCTGATTTCTTTGCAATGACTAAAAAATCCTCCAGAACACAGATGGGGCTAATGCCCCAGGATCAAGGGAATGGCAACTGAGATAATTCTCCTCTGCAATGTCAATGCCCGCAATGTGTTGCTTTGAGAGGGCCAGCAAGTTTTGTTCCACCCAGGGGAATAAGACAGCTGTCTTCAGAGCCACTCCTCTTTGCATCCACACTGCCTGTTGACACATGTCACCACCGTGGCACTGTCTGAGAAGATCTAGACCACTGGGTTCCCAGTCCATGGGGTGAAAACTCAACAGGGCCAAGGGAATGGCCCATGCCTTGTGGCGGTTAATGGGCTATGTTGCTTCTCAACTGCTCCAACGGCACTAACCCATCTTTCCCTCACAATGGCCCTACAGTAAGACAGACTAATGTCTGTGAACAGCAGGAACCATGGAGGATCGTCCAGGGGCATGTCCTTCCCTAGACTGTCAGGTTGACACCACTGACCATCACCAACAGATGATCTCAAAGTCCTGCGAGTGGTGTTACCAACAGGACAGTAAGGACCTCTGAAGTGGCCTCATAGGAGCCTGTGCCCAAGGGACTAACTCCATTATCTTTGCCATCAACCCCCTTAGCTGGAGGGAGTCCCAGACCTTGGGAGTTCCCTGCCTCCGGAAGGCTTCCAGGTGAGAAAACAGTTTTGTCACTCTCTTCGTGGGCCTACGTGAGTAACAAACAGGGCCCCAAGATACTCCAATGACAGAAGAGGGCTCAAGGTGACACTAACTGCAACCAAACATCTAGTCAAGGCTCTCCTGAAACTGCACCAATGGTGACCTGGCTTAAATAAGCCAGTCATTGAGATAAGGGTGCCCACATATGCCCTTGTGCTGCACGGCTACAGCCACCATGATTCTTGGAGAATGTCTTTGGGGCGGTGGAGGGACCGAAGGGGAAGGCATAGAACTGAAAGTGGGAGCAGAGAATGACAAAGCGCAGAAAATGCTGTTGATCCTCTGGAATAGGAAGATGGAAGTAAGCTTCCGCCAGGTCTAGAGATGTGAGAAACTCCCCACATCGCATCACCTGGATGACAGACTTCAGCATCTCCATGTGGAAGTGAGAGACCTTCAAGTGGGCACTGACAGATCGCGAATCAGACTGAAGAACTGTCCTCCCTGGGTGCCACAAAGTAGATGGAGTTTCGGCCCCTGCTTATTTGAATAGGAGAAACGGACACAATGGCCTGAAGATGGAGTAGCCTTTCCAGGGTAGCTTGGACAAGGGCCTTTTTGGATCCGGAATCACGGAGAGACCACAAAAACATCTAAAATGGGTTCTCGGCATTCCAGAACATAACCATGCTGAATGATATCTAACACCCAGCAAACAACAGTGACTCAGGCCTACTCCCAATGAAGGAGGCAGAGATGGCCATCCACTGAAGGCAACACAGAATGAACCCCCATCCCGTCTTTGCGCAAGATGGAAGAGGTTGGAGGAAGAAGGGTTGTGTTGTTCACGGGCCCTGCAAAAGAACAGAGTCTGGGCCTGGGAGCTGAAGAGGGAATGTATGCCTTCCCTGGATGGTACCATCGAGAGTCTCAGAGGGCCCAAAGGTCCCAGTAATAGGGACAAGAAAAACAGAAAGATGTCAACCAAGCAAGCAAATCTGCCCATTTCCCAGACCCTCTAAGCTTATCCTCCGGTAGGTAATGATGTTTGGACTCTCACAGTTTCTTAATCAGCCTTTCGACATTTTCCCCAAATACGAGCTTCCCTTTAAATACAAGTTTAGATAACTAGGACTTGGAAGTTCTGTTCGCCACCCAGTGAAGTAGCCATAGCCATAAAAGTCACTAGATGGACCAAGTCATACATAATGCTCGCTAGGAATGTTGCTGCTAATTCTAGAAGTGTTGAAGCGTCATCCTCAGGGAGCGAATGTAGCCACTGAAGGAGGCAAAAACCATCAGACTTCCACAAATCTATAGTGCTACAAGGCATATGTAGTGTTGTCACTGCCTGAAGGATAAGGGAGGAGGCAGAGAACCTTTTCGATCCAACTGGTCCTTCGGAGTAGCTCTGCCAGAGAGCGACAGCAACCACATGCACATCCATGTTAGGAAAATGCAGCCACCTATTTTAATTCTCAGGGGAAAGGATATAAAGCTTGCTCATAGTCTTGACACACTTCAAATGGAAAACTAACATGTTCCATTCTGTGTGGACCATATTCTTAAGGGTCTTTGCGAAAGAATGCCTATAAACCTCTGTGAAATAGGATGTCCTTGCAACTTCTCCTCCATGACAGAGATATCAAACAACTGTAGGGAGGACACCTAAAAAAGTCAGTGCTGCTAACTCATCTTTCCAAAACATATGGGTGATAAGGCAAGCTTCTTGTTCCTCTTCAGGTGGAGATATGTCACACTCTTCAGATATGGCTCTCCTTCTAAGATACAGGAACTGAAATGGAGTCCTGAGAACCAGGGAGATGCCTCAAGTCTCTCGACCCCACCCACTGAGCAGATCTTTTCTGAAGAAGATCGAGGGCTGGGCTCAAACCGCTCTTCACTGTGGGTTTTTCCTACGGCCACAAGGAGGATGGCAAGGAGGACTGTGAGACTTCCTAATCTGAGCTACCCTGCAGAAAGACCATGCTTGCTGGAAAAAAGGAGAAAACGTCTGGTGAAGACAGGCCAGGGAACGAAGGCTCCCTGTCGCTTCTTGATTCCCCACTGGAGGGGATCTGTCTCGCTACCATAGGCCTGGGTGTGAGGCAGAAGAAGCAGCAATGGTGATCGACCTGGGTGTGAGAAGAGGAATCCAAGGCCAGAGTGCTATCTTTATTGATGCTGGCCCCTGCAACTGTCTATTATGAGGACAACTGCAGAGCAGTGCCTTTACTAGTGGGTCTCAAGGGAACCACTCCTGAAGGGTCCCCAGGGTCCTTTGTACAATGCCCACAGAGATAATCCGATGTGCTAAACCAGTGTTTGCCATAGGTCAGGCAGCGTTTCTTCAGAGCAGACATGCGAGTGTCCAAAGTAGAGCTTCTTATGTAGTGCGCTAACTATCCCTAGCTATGGCACAGTCCAAACGCACCAAACACACCAGGTATGCGCAGCTCCCAAACACGAGACCATGTGTAGTTGAGGTGCATAAACAGAGGCCATGCACAGCTCTCGCATGCAGAAGTGCACACAAAGGAACCAACATACAGTTGATATGTGTAACCAACATGTGCACATGGTGGAAACAACTCAGTGTGTGTGCGGCCACGACTCATTTCAAAGGACAGCAAAAAGCTGATAACCGAACCCAATGATCAGATCATACAACAGACAAGGTTGAGCCACCCCCTCATGGCAGTGGCTGCAAGAGTGGAAGCACTAGAAGAAACAAGATGGTACTCGCCTCCAGGGACAGGTAGGCCATGCTGGGCTCTAGGCTGCTTCTCTGCTGTCTAGGCCTCCAGATACATACCTTCCTCAAGCTTCTGTCCAAACTGTCCTGAGGGAGCCTGGGGAGGAGGGGGGGCACAGAAGCTGTGCACAGCAAAGAGTATGGATCCAGTAGAAGTCCTGGCTTTTCAATGGGTCTATTAATACTGACAGGGAGATGAGCCTTTTTCCCTCCTCTACACAGGAAACTCCAGCGGATTGAGAATACACCTTTAAGACATCTGCCATCGTGCTCTGAGTCCATGGCGCCCCTTAGGACAGCTGCCCAGGAGCCAAAACAATTTTCAACCGAGCTGTAACAAACCTTCATCCATCATCTAGTGTTAGTGGGCCTGTTTCCTGAGTGCAGTTGAAGCCTGCATAAAAGGCTCCTGTGCCCTGCTCTTTTGAGGCTTTCCTAACCAGGGCTCCACACATCAAACAGTAAGTAAGGATTTGAGGGTTTCTTTGTTTGTTTGTTTTTTTATTAAATTGCTAGCTCTCTGACTGGGAGCTCTTAAAAGGGTTTTGTGTATACTTTTTAAAAGCAAGGTTACTTACATTTTTGCTGTTTTAGGGGAACTTTACTGGAGCACAGTAGGTTGCTGAACTCTGTAACCTCCTCAGATTCAGAAACTGCTAACACCTAATCAGGTGTTAGTGGGCCTGTTTCCTGAGTGCAGTTGAAGCCTGCATAAAAGGCTCCTGTGCCCTGCTCTTTTGAGGCTTTCCTAACCAGGGCTCCACACATCAAACAGTAAGTAAGGATTTGAGGGTTTCTTTGTTTGGTTTTTTTTTATTAAATTGCTAGCTCTCTGGCTGGGAGCTCTTAAAAGGGTTTTGTGTATACTTTTTAAAAGCAAGGTTACTTACATTTTTGCTGTTTTAGGGGAACTTTACTGGAGCACAGTAGGTTGCTGAACTCTGTAACCTCCTCAGATTCAGAAACTGCTAACACCTAATCAGGTGTTAGTTCCCTCCCTACCCACCCCGGCTCCCACCCACCCCTAGTGAGCAGTCTTGCTTTATAGGGCACCTCCCCCTTTAGCAAATCACAGTGAATTGGACCAGCACATATTGAATATAATTAAAGAGATTTAACTGCTTTTTCTCTGAAAGGACAGCTGCGAAACCAGCTAGTACTTGGTAGAACTCTCTCTTTTGCTTTAACAGATACCTGAGCTCCACAAACAGAACAATGGCTGGGAAAAATCGTATTGCTAAAGCTGTTGCCCCCGTTACAGCTTCTGCCTCAGTCCAGACAGAGGTCCTAATGCCAGTTGAAGAACCGGTTCCATGTGCAGGGTGCCTGCATGCTGAAGCTCTGAGGAAACAAGTGGAGGAACTCAGAGAGGAGGTGGCGAGGCTGAGGAGCATACAAGACAGTGAGAAGTACATTGATGAGATGCTTCTTGCAGCAACCAGGCTCTCCAGCACAGGAGAAGATGGGTGCCAACAGAATGTCGATGGTTGGACAACAGTCACCAGAGCCTGCAAAATCACCAATCCAACTTCTCCAGCCCTTGAATTGAAGAACCATTATGCAGCCCTGGAAGTGGAGGAGGTGAAAGCATCCCTGGAAAGGGAAGAAGAACCAGAGTTCAAGTACCCCATAGTTGCGGAATCAGTGACCAGAAGGAAACGAAGGGTAGTGGTTGTTGGAGACTCTCTTCTGAGGGGTACTGAGGCGTCCATCTGCCAACCAGACTTGATGTCCAGAGAGGTGTGCTGTCTGCCTGGTGCCAAGATCCAAGATGTTACGGAGAGTTTGCCGAGACTCATCAAGCCCACTGACTATTACCCAATGTTGCTAATCCATGTTGGAACAAATGATACTGCCAGGTATACCTCGGAACGTATCAAAAGTGACTTCATGGCTCTGGGACAGAGGGTGAAGCAGGTAGGTGCACAGGTGGTGTTCTCTTCAATCCTCCCTGTTGAGGGTAAAGGCCAAGGCAGAGAAGCTCGCATCCTGGAGATGAATGCATGGCTGCGTGGATGGTGTCTTCGAGAGCGTTTTGGTTTCCTAGACCATGGGATGCTGTTCCAAGGGTTGCAGAGCAGAGATGGCATTCATCTGTCCAAGAAAGGTCAACACATCTTTGGTAGTAGACTGGCTAATCTACTGAAGAGGGCTTTAAACTAGATTCATTGGGGATGGGTGAAGAAAGCCCCCAGGTAAGTGAAAGCCCCCAGGTAGGTGATACATTAAATACCTTTATGGAAATGGGTAACAGGGGTAACACATGGAAAGCAGTGTGTATTAATGCCCGTAGCATGGGAAATAAGATCCCTGAAGTTGAAGCTTTGGTGGGAGTGGCTGACTTGGATTTAGTGGCAGTTACAGAAACATGGTTCACAGAAAACCATGACTGGGATGTAACTATACCTGGCTATACTTTATTCAGAAAGGACAGGGTAGGAAGAAGGGGAGGAGGAGTGGCACTATATGTAAAAACTACTATTAAAGCTTTGGAATTACAGAGCTTAAAAGGGGAGAGGAGGCATTGTGGGTTAAACTAGAAAGAGGGTAAGAGAAATCTATTTGCATTGGTGTGATATACAGACCTCCCTCACAAGAGGAAGAGGTGGACAGAGAGTTAATTGAAGACATACGCAGCATTGCTAGGAAAGGGGAAGTGCTACTGCTAGGAGATTTCAATATGCCAGATGTTGACTGGCACATTCCTGCTGCAGTATCATCTAGAAGTAAGGAGATCCTGGATTCTCTACAGGGAGAACTATTCAGGCAATTGGTAACAGACCCCACACGTGAAGGGGCCATACTGGACTTGGTGCTTACCAATGGTGAGAGTGTTTCTGATGTTGTAGTGGGAGATCATTTTGCATCCAGTGACCACCAGATGGTGTGGTTCAGTATTAGGACTAGGGCTGTTAGAATCCATTCCAAGGTGAAGATCTTAGACTTTAGGAAGACTAACTTTGCGAAGATGGGCCAATACCTCAGGGAGTCGTTAGTGGGATGGGAACAGCTGGGGGATGTAGAAAAACAGTGGGCAAAACTGAAAGGGGGTATTTTAAAGGCAACCAACCTTTTTGCTAAAATGGTAAATAAAGGCAAAAGGAACAGGAGACCGCTATGGTTTTCGAAGGAAGTAGCTGAAAAAGTGAAGAAAAAGAGGGAGGCCTTCATGAAATACAAGAGATCACAGAGAGAAGAAGACAGGCATCTGTATTTGGAAAAACTTAGAGAAGCTAGCAAAGTAGTCAAGAAGGCAAAGATTCAAAAGGAGGAGGAAATAGCCAATGCAATAAAATGGGGGGATAAGACATTTTTCAGATATATTAGTGAGAAGAGGAAGGGCAAAAGTGGTATTGTCAGACTCAAGGGTGCAGGGGGGGAATATGTAGAAGCTGATAAGGATAAAGCGGAATTGCTTAACAAATATTTTTGTTCTGTGTTCACAGATGAAGAACCAGGAGCAGGACCTCAGAAAACACCCACAAATAAGAACAGAAGCGAGGGACATCTTGAACAATTTTCAGAAGACTGTGTTCATGAGAAACTAGCTCAACTTAAAGTAGACAAAGCGATGGGACCGGATGGGATACACCCTAGAATACTGAGGGAACTTGGGGACGTTCTAGCACCTCCACTGACTGACCTTTTCAATGCCTCGTTGGAGTCGGGAGTGGTGCCAAAGGACTGGAGAGAGGCTCATGTGGTGCCTTTACACAAAAGCGGAAGTAAGGATGTGGTTGAAAACTACAGGCCGGTTAGTTTAACTTCAGTGGTGAGTAAATTATTGGAAACGCTGCTGAAAGAGAAAATAGTGAGGTTTCTGGAGTCCGGCGGATTACAGGATCCGAGGCAGCATGGATTCACCAGAGGCAGGTCTTGTCAGACAAATCTGATCGATTTCTTTGACTGGGTGACCAGGGAGTTGGACCGAGGGAGAGCTCTAGATGTGGTGTATTTAGATTTCAGTAAAGCCTTTGACACTGTTCCTCACAGGCGACTTATAAACAAACTGAGCACCCTAGGGATGGACCCTAAAGTTAATGCTTGGGTTAGAAATTGGTTGGGTGGGAGGCGACAAAGAGTACAAGTAAATGGAGCTCACTCTGAGGAGAAGGATGTTACCAGTGGTGTGCCCCAGGGATCTGTCCTTGGTCCGATTCTTTTTAACATCTTTGTTAGTGATATAGCGGAAGGGCTGTCGGGTAAGGTTTGCCTCTTTGCGGATGATACCAAAATCTGCAATAGAGTAGACACCCAGGAAGGTGTAGATAACATGAGGAGGGATCTAGCTAAGCTTGAAGAATGGTCTAGAATTTGGCAGCTGGGATTTAATGTTAAAAAATGTAAGGTCATGCATTTGGGCTGCAGCAATCCAAGGGAGCAATACAGTATAGGAGGTGAAGTACTTTTGTCCACTAAAGAAGAGCGGGACCTAGGCGTGGTTGTGTCTGATGATCTTAAAGTAGCTAAACAGGTAGAAAAGGCGACGGCAAAAGCTAGAAGGATGCTTGGGTGCATACGGAGAGGAATGGCTAGCAGAAAAAAGGAGGTGATAATACCTCTGTATAAGTCTTTGGTGCGACCTCATTTGGAGTATGGTGTGCAATTCTGGAGACCGCACCTTCAAAAGGATGTGAACAGGATGGAGTCGGTGCAGAGGGTTGCTACTAAAATGATTAATGGGCTTCATTATAAAGCATATGAGGACAGACTTAAGGATCTTAATATGTACACCTTAGAGGAAAGGCGGGATAGAGGTGATATGATTGAGATGTTTAAATACCTCCGTGGCATAAATGTTCAGGGAGAGAGCCTCTTTAAATTGAAAGCAAGTTCTGCTACAAGGGGACATGGTATGAGGGTGAAGGGAGATAGATTCAGGAGTGATATGCGGAAATATTTCTTTACGGAAAGCGTAGTGGATCCATGGAATAGTCTCCCAGTGGAGGTGGTAGAGATGAGGACAGTAACTGAATTCAAAAAAGCATGGGACCAACACAGAGGATCTCTAAAGGTAGAAAGTGGACTGTTGTAGTTGTTGTTATGGAAGGACAGACTAGATGGGCCTTGTGGTCTTTTTCTGTCATCATGTTTCTATGTTTCTATCTGCTGGAGAGAGAGAAATACTAAGGGTGCCCCAGCTGCATCAGCAGTAGTAGCAGTAATGTCACAGGAAGTTAATGGAGTTTTCTGTCTCCACATCTGCTAGTATGGGAGTGTTCTAGCATGACCAACTGGAATGGTTATTTACCCTTTCAAATACTTCTATGGCTAAGGGACATTCCATGAAACCAGCAGCAAATTTAACACAAATTGGGTAAAGTATTTTTTTACTCAGCAGACAATTAAGCTGTGGAATTTGTTACCAGAAAATGAGGTTAAGATATCATCACAGTTTACAAGGAGGTTTGGACAAGTTCCTATAGGAAAAATCCATAGTCATATTAGGCAGGCAGATTTAAGAAGTTATCCCTGGGAATGAACAACCAGGTTCTTATGATCATGATAAGACACATTCAGAGACAGGATGTTGGGCTCAAACTTTTGGTCTGACCCTATACAGCGCATTTTATGTTCTTAATTATATACAAGGAGGGTAATTTTATAAGGGGGTGCCTTGTTAAAGCACGTTTTAAGGCACCTAAAGTCTGTTTTATAAAGGCAAGTAGGCACCTACTCGTCTTTATAAAATATTAGCATAAGTGGCCTAACATGCTGTTACATTGCAGACATGAACATTTATATCAGCATAGAACAGGTGTAAATGTATGCACCTATATTTTTCAAATATATGTGAAAATTATAATATTTTATAATCTACACATGTAGCTACCATCTCTGCCCAAACTCTGCTCTTGTGCATACCAGTTGACAAAGGATATGCCTTGATACCAAAGCATGTACTTTTATGACAGTCTGTATTTTATAAGAGATCATTTCAGTGCAAATGTCGCTACACATGTAATGTAATTATTTTATAAAATTAACTCCTAGATGTTATTGATAATTCACATACTTATAATCCACCATTACAGAACATCTTTAACATGAGAAAGTTACCATCATTCTAAGTCTACGAGACATCTGGAAAAACAGCAAATTTAAGGCACTCGCCCAAATAAGTATTACTAATAGATATTGATTTGGGTGAGTGCCTTAAATTTGCTGTTCTTCCAGACGTTTCGTAAACTTAGAATGATGGTAACTTTCTCAAGTTAAAGATGTTCTGTAATGGTGGATTATAAATATGTGAATTATCAATAACATCTAGGAGTTTATTTTATAAAATAAATACCACGCATGTGTGACGACATTTGCACTGAAATGACCTCTTATAAAATATAGACTGTCCTCTATGGTAGCAATATGGCTACTGTACTCAGGACTTAATTTCTGCCAGAATAGGATGGAAAAGTGCTCCAGCGCTCCCTCCAGCTTAAGAAAGCATAGTTGCTTACCTGTAATGGGGGTTCTCTATAAACAGCAAGGGTATGCAGCCACACTCAAAGGTGAAGTCCCCGGACTGAGCCCTGTGCCAATCTCTCATAGCTCAAAGAAGCTTTGTTGCCTCTCTGAGCACTTGTGCCTGCTTCCCATCTGCTTGTGGCCAGAGAATCTGTTCATACCAAAGCAGAAAACAGACAAGAAAAGAAAGTGTGAGAGAATGTGCGCCACTAAGGCGCTATTGAGCGGTTGAATCCAGCTTGATAGTCTTCTGTCTTTCTTTTTGTTTTTTCAGGGGGGTTGCAGGGATGGCGGGCAGGAGAGAGTGGCTGCATACCCTTGCTGTCTATGGAGAAAGCATAGTTACTCACCTGTAACAGGCGATCTCCGGGAATAGCAGGAATTTAGTCCCCACATATGGGTATCGTCGGTACCAATGGAGCCTGCACGGGAACGCTCCCCAGCGTCCAATTAGAAAGCTTTTGGGAGCATCCCACAGCGCCTGCGTGCTGCCTTCCCACCTTTCCCAACTGCCTCTCTCCAGTTGAGTTTTAAAGCTGAGACAAAGTGAGAGAGAGAGAGAGGGAAAGGGAAAGAGATAGAGAGATACAACTCCTAGGGGAGGTGGGTGGGTTGTGAGGACTAAATTCCTGCTGTTCCCGGAGATCACCTGTTACAGGTGAGTAACCATGCTATCTCCAGGAACAAGCAGGAATGTAGTCATCACATATGGGGACTCCCTAGCTTTAGATGCCAGGGAGAGACCCCAGAAGTTGTGCGTCCCTGAGAAGGGCTCCACTTCCCCCCATGGATCTCTGGCATCCTATCAGTGATGGTGGGTAGGAGTTGATTAGGTATGGAACAGGTGTTGGAGAACAGCCTGACCAAACAAGGCATCCCGGCGGGAGTCCTTGTCCAAGCAGTAATGAGCTGTGAAGGTATGAACCGAGGCCCAAGAGGCTGCTCGACAGATGTCGTCGATAGACACAGAGTGCAGATGAGCCATTGAAGCTGCCATGGCTCTCACATTGTGAGCTGTGACATGGCCCTCCAGAGGAAGATTCTTACTCTGATAGGCAAAGGAAATACACTGAGCAATCCAGTTAGATAAAGTTCTCTTGGAGACTGGAAGTCCCAAATGAGAAGGATCAAAAGCAACAAAGAGTTGAGAGGACTTTCTATGCTGCTGTGTTCTTTGTAAGTAAAAGGCTAAAGCTCTTTTACAGTCCAAAGTATGAAGGTTCCTTTCTGCATTCGATGCATGAGGCCTTGGAAAGAACACAGGTAGGTAGACCGCTTGGTTTAGGTGAAAGGGCGAGACCACCTTTGGCATAAAGCGTGGATGAGTCCTGTCATGATGGAACCTTGTATAAGGAGGATCAGCTACTAGTGCTTGCAACTCACTGATGCGGCGTACTGATGTGATTGCAATGAGAAAGATAACCTTCCAAGAAAGGAATTTCAAGGAGGTAGTAGCTAAGGGTTCGAAAGGTGGCTTCATGAGCTGACCAAGAACCAAATTTAAGTCCCATGCCACAGGAGGCGGCTTAATGGGAGGCTTAGTTAGCAGAAGGCCTCTCATAAATCTTGCTATAAGAGGATGGGAGGAAATATGTTGTCCATTTAGGGGCTTGAAGGAAGCTGCAATAGCACTCAAATGAACCCTCACTGAGTTAGTTTTAAGACCTGCATTGGATAAATGAAGGAGATACTCCAGTAATGATTCCAGAGGTATGGCAATAGGGTTAAGACCCTTCTGCGAACACCATATGGTAAACCTTTTCCACTTGAAAGCATAAGAGCATCTTGTGGAAGGCTTCCTGGAAGCATAAAGGATATCCTTTATTTGCTGAGGGAGGTTAAGATCATGGAGATCTAGGCCTTCAGCAACCAAGCCCTCAGACGCAGAGACTGGGGATTGGGATGCCATAACATTCCATCCTCCTGAGATAGGAGATCGGGAGCAGACCCTAACTCCAGGGAGGGAGCTTGAGAGAGATGTAGAAGCAGAGGGTACCACACTTGCCGTGGCCAATGTGGAGCTATGAGAATCATATGGCCTCTGTCTCTCTGAAGCTTGAACAGGGTTTTGGGAATTAGGGGAATGGGTGGAAAGGCATACAGGAAGTCTTGACTTAGTAAAGGAGGAAAGCAACCCTGGCCTGAGCCCCCTGAGCTGGAATTCTGGAACAGAACCGGGGAAGTTTGGCATTCCACGGACTTGCAAAGAGGTCTATGTCCGGGGTTCCCCAAATTTGAAAAATCTTGGCCACCTGGTCTGCATGCAGAGACCACTCGTTGGAAAGCAGAACTCGACTGAGTCTGTCTGCCCAAGAGTTTTGTATGCCTGGAAGATACACTGCCAGGAGATGAATCTGATGCTCTCTGGCGAGGGCCCATAGTCGCAAAGCGACAGAGAGCTTGTTCCCCCCTGCTTGTTCACGTAGAACATGGCTACTTGATTGTCCGTATGAATGAGGACTGTCTTGTAGCTGAGCAGGGTGTGGAACACTCGAAGAGCAAGGAAGATTGCTCTGAGCTCCAAGAGATTGATATGTAGATGAGTCTCCTCTGGAGACCAGGTGCCTTGGGTGGAGAGGTCTTGCAGATGAGCTCCCCAACCCATCGGAGAAGCATCTGTTGTGAGAGTTGCCTGGGGTAAGGGTTGTTGGAAAGGGGACCCCAGCTACAGTTTTGAGTGGACAAAATAAGGTGACTTGTGTTTGCTATTTTGTCTGACAGGCATCCTGATGCCTGGGTCCATTGAGTGGATAAAGTCCACTGGGCTGCCCTCATATGGAGGCGAGCATAGGGAACCACATACACAGTAGATGCCATGTGGCCTAGTAGTTGTAGCATTTCTCGGGCAGTGAGATGAGGCCTCAGCACTGCTTGAGAAGCTAACTGCACCATGCGAAGGCAACGGGTCTGGGGGAGATAGGCCCTTGCCTTTTTGGTATCCAGCAAAGCTCCTATGAACTCTAAAGACTGAGTGGGAGGTAGACTGGATTTTGGGATGTTTATTACCAGACCCAAATACTGAAGGATACGCATCGTGCAGGATAGAGAAGTCCTGGCCTCTGACTCTGCTGGGGCTCAAATGAGCCAGTCGTCTAAGTAGGGGAAGACGAATATCCCTAGAGTGCGGAGAAATGCTGCTACCACAGCCATGCATTTCGTGAACACCATTGGTGCTGAGGCCAGGCCAAAAGGAAGCACCCTGTATTGGTAGTGCTATCCTTGAAAAAGGAAGCAAAGGAATCTTCTGTGAGTTGGATGGATGAGTACATGGGTGTACGCATCCTTGAGATCTAGAGAACAAAGCCAGTCCTGACTCTGAAGGTATGGCAGCAGAGTTCCGAGAGAAATCATTTTGAATTTCTCTTTGACAAGGAATTTGTTCAATTCTCTGAGGTCCAAGATAGGTCTGAATCCCCCTGTTTTCTTTGGGATAAGGAAATAAGGGGAGTAAAACCCTGTACCCTGCTGATGGATGGGTACTTCTTCTATTGCCCCTTGGGCAAGAAGCATAGTGACCTCCTGACCTAACAGGTTGATGAGAGAGGTCAGAGAATTGAACTGCCTTATCATTGTGGGAGGGGGCATGCTGGAAAAATGAAGCTTGTACCCGTTATTTATGATGGAGAGTGTCCAATGCTCTGCTGTTACCTGCCCCCACCTGGGGGCATAGTGACACAACCTTCCTGGAATGGTGGAAGGCTCTGGTCAAATAAGAGCCAGGAAGGCTAAGTTCTCTAGCTGAAAGTCAAAGGCCTTGTGGAGGCCGAGACTGCTGGGACGGCTGAGGCTTAGCAGTCTTTGCTTTTCTTTGTTTGGGTGGTTTCTGACCTTTCCTGACAAGCTGACCTGCAGAACATCCGTGCTGAGAATAAGCAAGATAGCACAGTTACTTACCTGTAACAGGTGATCTCTGGGAACAGCAGGAATAAGTCTTCACATATGGGTACGTCGGTACCGACGGAGTCTGCGCGGGAACGCTTCCCAGCGCCCAATCAAAGAGCTTTTGGAAGCATCCCACCACGCCTGCGTGCTGCCTTCCTGCCTTTCCCAACTGCCTCTCCTCAGTTAAGTTTTAAAGCTGAGACAAAGAGAGAGAGAGGAAAGGAAAGATAGATAGAGATACAACTCCTGGGGAGGTGGGTGGGTTGTGAAGACTTATTCCTGCTGTTCCCAGAGATCACCTGTTACAGGTAAGTAACTGTGCTATCTCCAGGAACAAGCAGGAATGAGTCTTCACATATGGAGACTCCCAAGCTGAGATGCCTGGAGTCCCAGCATGTCATAGGTTGGAACATGCTATCCCCCACAACACCAGACATCCTGAGGATGGAGGGTAGGAGTTGAAGAGAAAAAGGTGCTGTGGAACAGTTAACCTAGCATAGGACTGCAGACAAGGAGTCCAGGTGTGGATGATAATTGTCATCAATGATATTGCAAAGAAAAAATATTGCAATATGGACCTCCCCTAACAGGACTTCAGAGAAGTATGGAGGTTCATGGAATCTACTGGGGAACCCAGTAGAGGAACCTCGAGAAGGACCTCACTGTAAGTGGAGGTAGAAAACCTGTAGGAAAAGCAATGGAGGTCAGAATCCTGAAAGGTAACAGATAAACCCAGTAGGAAAAACTGGGATAGTACAAAAACGGTGGGCCTTCAGCGGAAGGCTTTATGATAAAAGCCGAACTCTTTTGGCAGCAGAGTGTCTCACTCTTAGGAACAAAAAGAGAAAGGCTAACCAATGTGGACAAACAGGCCCAGTCCTTGTGGGGAGAAAGGGTATGGGAACCCCTTGTATCCCAAAAGAAAGGACAACGCCGGAGGCGTTAGAGCCTGTGATTAGCTGAAGATCCGCAATGTCTCTCCTAACTGAGGTCAGCTGGGAGAGATATTGGAACATGGAGAGCTTCAGGGGTACCTAACCTTAAGGTTATGGTAGGTGTTAACTACCACGGAAGTGGTTGTGAGTGTAGGACCCTAAAGCATGCTGGATAGCATAAGTATGGGCAAAGCCCATCTGTCAGAATCATATAGCTATATGAGCCTGGACAGTCAGGTAGATAAAGCAGAATACATATCTACCGATAGTAAAATATCTCGACAGATATATATATATATATATATATATATATATATATATATATATATATTTATAACCTATAGATATATGAGAATATATGAGAATATATCTATAGTGAGATATGAAGGGCATAAAATACATAAAAATGATAGACATAGACATCTGTAAGATGTGTGCTATAGGTATAAATATATAGGCTTCTATATGGAAGTCTGCAAAGAAGCAGACAGAGATATGCCTACAAAAAGGTATTCACATAGGAAAATGTGAAGAGGAAAGATTCATCTAATAACAAGAAGGTGGAACCTACTTGAGAAGATATAGAGAATCAATTCCCACTGGTTATGGCTACAGGGATGCTAGGTAGTAGAATAACCAGGATGGTTACGTGAAAAGCAGAGGATGATATCAGTCTGCAGCCAGCAAGTCCGGAGTATTCTAGAACTCTAGCATGGTAAGTGAACAGAAGACGCATAGGGATGAGATACCATGCTGACCTGTTTAAGGGCAAAAAGGTATCATGCGTTCTTACCATGAGGACGAGCTGGAAGGAGAAAACATATTCCCTATTGGAAATACTATGGACCAAAGCAGGGAATTAGCAACTCCTTAAGCTTTCACGTAAGAGGAGGCCTATGTCCTTTATATTAAAAAGGAGAACTTTTCTAGTCATGGGAGACATGACTGAAAAAGCCTTTTTCAACCATCTAGTATAGCTATTGGAGAAAAAGCCCCCCATGCTCTCTAGCAAGGGCCCATAGTGGAAAGCTTCTCTGTAGAATTGCAGAGAGCATGATGCAGGAGAATGAGGAGATAGAACTGGCTGCAGTAGAGCCAGTACCTATGTCAACTATGCTGCCAAACCCAGGGGAATGGAGATGGCAGAAAGAGAAGACAATCCAACAAGCTTGTAGTGAAAAAATTCCAAAGACAGATGACAGCACTGACTTGGAGCCACTACTAAGACCAGACAGAATGTTAGTGGAGGACAAATCTGGTTGCTGGTGGACAAGAACCAGTGGTCCAAACATTTAGGCTCCTGCATTGGCAGCTGCTAGCCAGACAGCAGAAGAATGGTACTGTTTAAAAACAGAAAGAACAGACAAAACAAGAGTAGAAACTCTGGACGTGTCTGATGAACTGCTTCAAAGTAAGATTGAAAAAGAAGAGTCAACTCAGAGAAGAGAACTCCGCACTGGAAAAGTAAGAAAACTAGAGAGGCTGAAGAAAAAGCCCTCCAGTGAAGCAATACCGCTCTTACAGAGGAAAAACCTGGTAAGAGGGTAAAGAGAATGGAGCTGAAGAAAACTTACAAAGTAGTAAGTTCATAGAAAGGAAAAAAAGACATGCTGGCACAGGAAACTATCATTTGATAGTGGATAGACCTCTTTCCCTAGCAGGAAAAGAGGAGAACCCTGTGACCTAGAAGCATGAACATCCTGACAGCTCATAGAACATAGAAAGAATGGATGTCTTTCGGGAAGAGATCCATGTTTAGGATTTAGAATGACAGCAGTGGATTGCCTCTATTGAGAAGAAGCAACTGCAGATTCTAATCCCAAGAGTCACAAGCATCTGATGGATTGATCAGAAACCCTGTGGTTGCTGGGTTTGCTGAGCCTGGTGAGAGGTTGAACTCTGCAGACCAGGACAATGCTTCCCGTTTGGGAACATCTGTATGATGGGCAGATGATGCATAAAACCTTCTTCTCCTATGGGAAGAAAGTTTGGCAGGACATTTCCTACCTACTGGGACAGAAGAAGGTGCAGAACAGCCCCTAGGAACAGGTAAGTCAGTGGAGAACTGAGTAACCTGACGTAAAGACTCCTTGTTGAAAAGATTGTCTCCAGTGCAAGGAGTATGTCCCAGTCTGTGCTATGCCCATTTGTCCAAGTCTGAAGCTTGGAGCCAGGCTCTACGTCATGCCCCTATAGTTATAGCAGAAGTCCTGCTAACAGACTCAAAAGAGTCTAGGGAAGCACGAGTAAGAAACCAAGAGATATTCTGGAGATGCTTGAGCAGTGAAGAATAGTCTGCACTCTTGGACTCTGGAAGGGAAGGAGTCAAAAGATGTAATTGCTTTGTGACCTCCTCAAGAGATAGACTCATATAGAAAATATATGAGAGAATTCTTGCAGAAAGCATAGATGTCTGGAAGGTTTGACGTCCAAAGGCATCAAGTGTCTTAGACTCACGACCTGGCGGATAAGAAGAGTGCTTTTTCTTGCTCTTTTACCCACCTCATTGCTGATTCCACAACTGTGGAATGATGAGGAAGTTGAGTCTTTTGAAACCCTGGAGAGGGGGGCACCTGATATAAGAGATCAGTTGCTCTGGAAGGTGGGGGTACCCTTAAAGGTGTTTCCCACATTCCTAGAAGGAGATCCTGCAAGGAATGATGCAAAGGAACCATTATGTTCTCCTTTGCTTTGGTAGAAAGAGAGTCATGTGCAGGATCATGTCCTGGAATAGGAATGGCAAGAGATCTTGCTATATCCAGGAGGAAACTCTGAAAAGAGGGTTCCCCAACAGGAATTTCCCTTGGACAGGTTAGATCTGAAGAACTAGCCTGAGCAGCGACAGAGCTATGCAGATATATAGGAATAGAAGATCCTGCACAGTGCAGTGTGGAATGCTTAAAGGATGGCCACTGGTATTGGCTGTCAGGAGCAGCGACCGTCATTACCACATTGTCCATGCCAGGTATCGACTCCAAGCTTGGCATAGAAGGGAGAGATCCTGTTGAAAAAAGCATGGTAGGAGTTGGCCACGATGCTACTGTAGATACCGGTAGCGATGCCAATACCGGTACTGATGTCAGAGTCGAGCCCGACAAAGACATCGGAGCAGTCATCGGCGACAGTTCAATCGGTACCGAGGTAACCGAAAACCTCCGGGTGCTATCCTCGGTACCGAGCCACCGGTATCGATCAGTGTCGGTACCAAAGAGTACTGGTACCGAGTGTTCCAGACTAGAGAGCGATTCTAAACTCGGCATCGATAAGCGAAGCATGGAAGGCACCGACCGTAAGGGTAATGAGGACATAGGTACCGACTTCGGTACCGTGTCTGATACCGGTGAGTGAAGGTCAGCTAGTGGCAACTCAATCGGCCTCGGGGGAACCGAGAGTTGCGGATCTGATCATCGGAACCAAGCCTTCGGTACCGCCGAGGGCCGGTACCAAGGCGAGTCGGTACCCAGTCCTCCAGACTGGAGAGCGATTCCAGACTCGGCATCGAAGGAAGCGAGGCTATCGATGCAAGTCTGGAGGGTACCGACGTCGGTGGTAGTATCGGTGCTGGTACCGATAATGGAAAGTCAGTCTGGAGTGTATCCACCGATCCCGAAGGCACCGAGGACGCCAGATGACCATCCCTGGTGAGGAGTGTTTCATCCAACTCCAGTGCCAATGTCGGGGTATCGGTACCGCTCGAAGCGGATGCCACCACTGGACACGGCTCAGGTATGTTCTGTGAGGGGTGAACCCCAGGAACAACCTGAAACCCCTTATACGCTTTGGAGACCGAAGACTCCCGCTGGGGTTTAGAAGCCAGTGGGCCCTCGAGGGCAAGGCCGGAGTCGTCTACATGCTGTGCATGAGACCTACCAGTCGAGGGCTGGCTAGTCTTAACAGACTGTTTGTGGGTTACCTGATCCTGTGTAGAAGAAGAAGGGGACGGTGCCCCGAAGCTGGAGGGAAACCGTGTATCGAGGAAACCTCGATATTGAAGACCTCTTCTCACCAAACTGTTGTCAGGACCCAAGCAGGTTAGACATAGACTTCGAGGGTCTAAAAATAAAGTTGTACCGCCACAGTTTGAACATTTCTTGGAGAAAGAGGCTGGCGGTTCCATGAAGGAAAAAGAAGAGGCCTAAAAGGCCTAAGACACCGTGAGACACTATGAAGAAAAAATATTCCTTGAACAAGGAAGATTTTACAAGAAAAGAAAAGAAAAGAAAACACCGGCGGTACTGGTGGCATTGGGAGACAGCCGCGACCACAAGAAAACTAAAGAAATAAAACAAGAATTTTCTGCGGTGACAGGAGGACGTCCTGCCGGCTCCGCGGAAAAACGAAAACTGAGGAGAGGCAGTTGGGAAAGGCGGGAAGGCAGCACGCAGGCGTGGTGGGACGCTTCCAAAAGCTCTTTGATTGGACACTGGGAAGCGTTCCCGCGCAGACTCCGTCGGTACCGACGTACCCATATGTGAAGACTCATTCCTGCTTGTTCCTGGAGATAATATTTTTTCTTTTTAGAAAAGAATGGTTTCTTGAAAGATTTCTTTCTTGCAGGATCAGCTATGGACTTGGATAACCTATCCAAGGTGGCGTTGGCAGCATCCAACTCATTGGCCTTTTCCTGCCAATCTTTACCAAACAGGTTCTCACCAGTACAAGGGATATTTCCCAGTTTGTCTTGTACCCAGAGCTCCAGATCAGATGCCTGGAGCCAAGCAATTCTACGTGCACCTATGGCAATGGCAGAGGTTCTGCTTATGCACTCAAAACAGTCAAAAGCTGCACGGTTGACAAATTTAGAAACATCTTGGGCATGTTTGACCAATGTGAGAAAGCCTCTAAATCACCTGTGACTTCCTTTAGGAACATTCCCATGTATAGACTATAGGAACTGATCCTGGCAGAAAGCATGGAAGCTTGGAAGACACGACGTCCAAAAGCATCCAAAGTTCTGCACTCACGTCCTGGAGATTAGAGGCATGCCTCTTTGCACTCTTGATCCTTCTTATAGCTGATTCTACTACAATAGAGTGGTGAGGAAGCTGAGTTTTTTGGAAACCAGGACAAGGAGGGACTCGATACAGAGTATCCAGCCTACGAGAATGAGGGGAGGTGGTAAGAGGTGTCTCCCACATTCTTAACATGAGATCATGCAAAATCTCATGGATGGGCAAGGTAGCTGCCTCCTTAGGAGTTTTGTGATATTGCTCTGGGCTCTGTTTCAGGGGCCACAGTAATGGACAGACCCCGAGCCACCTCCCTGATAAAATCCTAAAAGGAAATATCTTCTGGAGGAGACATCCTACGCTTAGGGGAGGAGGGCTCCTCTGGGAGAAGCATTCCTGCATCGACAGAACTATCAGAATCCTCAGAGTCTTCTGAGGACTCGAAGTACCGCCTGTCCGGATGCTCTTGAAGAGCCCGATACCCGTACCGACCGAAGTCGATACCGGAAGTAATTGGAACCGGAGTATCGGTACCGGAAGGCATCAGATGACTGGGTGCCGGCAATGCGGACACCCTTGTCGATGTCGATGCTATCGGTACCGGTACCGATACCGGTGCCAGAGTCGGAGTCGGTGCCGGTACCGGTTGAAATGTCTGACGCGATTCTGAGGGCGTCGAAGCCGCAAGGAGAGCCGCCAGACTGCGCTCAATAGCCAGGACTCTCTGGTCTATCGACGCGGCCGATGCCTGGATGTCGGTACCGAAGAAGATCGCTGGTACCCCAGAGCATGGCACCAGTAGTTCTGCCGAGGTTGAGGCCTTGAGAACGTCCTGGAGCCCCGATAATGCTTTGGAAGCCGAAGCCTCCCGCCAGGGCAATTTTGCCAGTGCAGAATCCTCAAGGGCAACGCCACAGACATCTCGATGCTTAGAAGGAGATCTACCCTTTGAGGACCGGCTAGACTTGTGGTTAGTTACCTGAGATCCATGGGAGGAAGACGAAGACCTGGAAGACGTCGATGCCACCGAAGCTGCATCCGAGGGAAACAGGGTACTGAGCTTGGCAGCTCGGTTCTGTCGACCTCTCTTGGACATCATGGCACAGCCCATACACTCCAAGATGGAAACATTTCAGACACCACTCATGGGTGTCGGTGACGGAGATGGTACTGCCACACTTGGTGCACTTTTTAAAACCCGAAGAGGGTTTTTCCATAGTGGAAAAAATTTTGGGCCTAAGGCCCAAAAAGGCGCGTGCACCTTGAAAAGAAATGGAAAAAAGTACTAAGGATTTTTTTTTTTTTTAGAAAAGAAAGAAAGAAAGAAAAACTGGCGGTACCGGTAAAGCGTCGAGGAAGGCAGACGCGACCACAAAAAGAAGGAAAATTTTCTGTTGTGGCAGGAACATGACCTGCTGGCTCCGCGAAAAACGAAGAACTGGAGAGAGGCAGTTGGGAAAGGCAGGAGGCAGCACGCAGGCGCTGTGGGATGCTCCCAAAAGCTTTCTAATTGGACGCTGGGGAGCGTTCCCATGCAGGCTCCGTCGGTACCGATTATACCCATATGTGATGACTACATTCCTGCTTGTTCCTGCAGATCCCTTGTTACAGGTAAGCAACTATGCTTTCTCTGGAGACAAGCAGGGGGATGCAGGCACACTCAAAGGTGAGTCCAGAGCTGGGGACGCCTCGACAGGTAATCCTGGATGACTTCAGAATCAGGGCTGCCCCAAAGGACATCGGGTGGAGGATAGAAGTCATGTAGCAAACAGATTCCAGGGGATCGTTTGGCCGAAGGCATAGTCAGTCACGGAAGAGTGATCCAAAATGTAGTGTTTAGTGAAGGTGTGGATGGATGACCTGGTGGCTGCTTTGCAGATATCCTGGGTAGAAACGGAAGCCAGACTGGTGATGGAAGAGGCAGTAGCCCTGAGTATGTGAGGGGCAATGTGCCCCGGGGAGGGGAGTGAGGGCTTGCTCATAGCAGAAGGCAATGCAGTCCACAATCCATGAGGAAATGGTCGGTTTTGCCACCGGTTGTCCAGAGTTATTAGTGTTGAAGATCAGGAACAACTGTGAAGGTTTGCTGAGAGGCTCTGTGCGATGCAAATAATAGAGAACAGCCCTTCTAAGTGTGGAGATTCTCTTCTGGAGAGCCAACGGGGGGTGTCGGGAAGAAGACAGGGAGCACAATGGATTGGTTGACATGAAAATCAGAGAACCACCTTCGGGAAAAATTTTGGGTGAGTCCCAAAAAGGATTTTGTTGTGGAAGAACTGCATGTATTTAAGGGAGGGGGAGGGTAATGTACCAGTGTTGAAGGACTACAAAAGGGGACTGCTACATCTGGAGAGAGATCTGCAATTGTAAGTATTTACTTCTGGGAATTCTTTTAAATCTTCGGGAAAAAGGAATTCTTTAGATTAAAGCTGATCAATCTGTGAACCCAGTGTATTTGTTAAATACGTCAGGGCCTAGTAGCAGCAAAGGGCTTTCAGCTTAAATTTAAAACACAGAAGAGAACTTTCTGGTTAATGTTAGAACCCATGAATACCTGCTGTTGGACCCCCCTGGAAATTCGTCACAGGATTACCCTAGAAGCACAGGACAGGGTACTGTGTAGCAGCCAGCTTTTCATAGGTCTTCTTTCCCTCCCTCCCTCCCCAACAACCACCTAACCCTGGGATAATCGTAGCTTTATAGGTGCTTAAACCTCTTAAAGGAAAGGAGGTGTCATATTCACTCTCAGGTGCAGCAGTTTATCCTCATCAGGCATACATTAAGGACCTGAGATTAATTAAGCTTCAGGTGAACAAAGTACATTAAACATATAAGGTCTAGTTTTCTTAGTATAAGTATCCACAGAAACCCTTAGTAAGTAAAGAACTTAAATATCTAAACACAACCTAAACTAAAATGCAGACAGCAGTCCAGCAGCATGATGGGGGCTTTCCAATCTTTTGTATTGAGTGTCACATGCATGAGTTTCTCCCAGTTGGTGAGCGGTCTTACGTTTGCACTAGTTGCAAGGAGCTCTTTGCTCGCAGGGAACAAGTCCGATCTCTGGAGGCTACAGTAGCAGACTTGGAGGACATAAGGAACTCAGAGAGGTACATAGATGAGACCTACAGGGATATAGTCTTGAAGTCCCACCTCCAGTCTGGCAGCATCCCTGTTGCCATGGAGGAGAGAGGTCACATGACAGGAAAGCATCACCATAGTGTGGCAGGAAGTGATCCTGTAGTTTAGGACCTGTCCTCCAGGAGATGTAAAACACTTACGCACCGAGGATGTTTCTCCAAGGCTATGTGCCCAGGAGGGAAGAGTTAGGACAGCAGTTATAGTTGGTGATTCGACCATTAAGCATGTAGATAGCTGGGTGGCTGGTGGATGTGAGCAATGTTCCCTCTAATTTTCTGTAGGCTGTGTGCGCATTAAATATCAGCTGTGCGGCATTTGAAGGAAGGTTAAATTTTTTGTGCGCTACATAACGACACTTGGAATTATATACTTTAAAATTTGACTACACATTAGAATACAGTATGTACACCACATTGATGTTAATCAAATTAAATGAAAATAGACGATTACTAAATGAAGCGGAAAATTTCTAGTAATTACAATCACAAATGTGGTATTTCAGTTAATTTTTATTGAAAGCCATTGTTATTCCATGTAAATAATATATGTATGGAAGAAGAGTTCGGTGTCCTACATGGAGTGGTGGGTTCACCTCTAAACAAAGACATGGGGAGAGGTGGCCTGCACAGAGCAACAGGTGCACCTACTCTTGCCATCTTGCTGGGCAGACTAGATGGACCATGCTGGCCTTTATCTGCCGTCACTTACTATGTTCTCAAAATTTCTCTCTTCGATCTTTCAAATGTACCCAGTCTGAATAAATTTTATCAAGGTCTACTGATCTGCCATCTTGAAGATGACTCTTAACACGCATCAACATTTCCAAATGTTCGAAATTTAAGCGATTCCTTATTTTGGTTTTTAAACTGTTCATCAAGCTGAAATCACGCTCACAATCTGCACTAGAAGCCAAAAATGTTCCACCAATATCCACAATTTTGCTAAATCTGCAAAGTGAGCATTCTGAAACACCAAAGTCACCATATCTGTAAAACTGTTTATCAGTTTGCTTTTGATTTTTTCTGCGACTAAAAACTTGAAGTCATTGTACTGCTGAATAACAATATGTTCCTCCATAAGAAATTGTTTAGACTTTAAGCAGAGTGATCGGACGTTTTCAATTCCAAATTCATAATCACACTGTGCTATTGCTGTCAAGTCAAAGCAGACCATTCCTCAATTTCATTTTCAGGAAATCTTTCCCCTAAATGCAAGGTTGTGATTAATGACAAAATGGAAGCGCACCTCTGTGTTCCAATATGCAATTTAAACCAATCTGTGTCATTTTCCATTCCTTTCCTTATCATACCTAGGATTCTATTTGCTCTCTTGGCCGCCGCTGCACACTGGGCCGAGGGTTTTAACATGGTATCCACAATGACGCCTAAATCTTTTTCCTGGGTGGTGGTTCCTAATGTGGAACCTTGCATCGTGTAACCATAGTTTGGGTTGTTCTTCCTAGGTGCATAACCTTGCACTTCTCCACATTAAATTTCATCTGCCATTTTGATGCCCAGTCTTCCAATTTATCACGATCCTCTTGCAATTTTCCACAATCCTCTTGGGTTTTAACAATTTTAAATAGTTTTGTGTCATCTGCAAATTTGATAACCTCACTCGTTATTCCACTTTCCAGGTCATTTATGAATATGTCAAAAAGCAGCAGACCCAGCACAGATCCCTGGGGTACACCACTATTCACCTTTCTCCATTGGGAAAATTGGCCATTTAGCCCTACCCTCTGCTTTCTATCTTTTAACCAGTTCCTGATCCACAATAGTACACTGCCTCCTATCCCATGACTCTTTAGTTTTGCCAAAAGTCTCTGATGAGGGACCATGTCAAAGGCTTTCTGAAAGTCCAGATACACAATATCAACCGACTCACCTTTGTCCACCTGATTATTCACTCCTTCAAAAAAAAATAACAGATTAGTAAGACAAGATCTTCCTTGTCTAAAGCCATGTTGGCTGTCTCTCATTAGGCCATGACTATCTACATGCTGAGTAATTTTATTCTTAAGGCACCTAGTTTTGAAAAATCAGTATTAAGCTCCTAACTTCCTTTCCTTCCCTAAAATTTGCCCCCATTGCCACCCACTTTTTATGCTCCTAACTTTAGGAGTTTAGTGAAGTTTTAAGAAAATATTTAGGCACTCAGCCCTAGTACATTTTCAAAGAGACCAATTTCGGAGCATAACTCTCAAAGTTAGGAGCATAAATCCTTTGAATATTAAGCTCTTGGATTTCAGAAACTGCACCATCCTCTGCTTTAGCAGCATTTCCATTAATTTATTCACTACAGAGGTCAGACTAACTGGCCCATAGTTACCAATCTCTTCCTTACTTCTGTCTCTATGGACAGGAGCCACATTTGCCTATCTCTAGTTCTCTGGGATTACTCCTGACTCTAAAGAAGCATTGAAAAGGTCAGACAGCGGAGCTGACGGCACATCCTTCAATACCCAGGGATGAATTTGGTCCGGCCCATTGCTTTGTCCATTTTAAGTTTAGCTAGCTTACCATCTTCTGAAAATAGTTTTGAGTTCTACTTCATTTCCATTTCTATTTGTGTTTTCGTAGGTCCCATTTTCAGCCCTTCATCTATGAGAAATATTTATCAAGCAATTCTGCTTTATCTTCATCAGCCTCTACACATTCCTCCCCTTCATCATTAAGTCTCACAATTCCACCTTTGCACTTCCTCCTGTCACCAACATACCTGAAAAAAATGTCTTGCCCCCATGTTTTACCATACTGGCTATTTTTAATTACATTAGCATCTTTGCTTTCCCGACTACTTTACCAGCTTCCCCAGATACTGCTGTTTGTCTTCCTTTTTCTGTGCTTATAATTTATTAAGGTTAACCTCTTTATCCCTACCTTTTCAGCTACTTCGTTTGCAAATCCTATCAGCCTCCTTTTCCTCTTACTTTTTCTTTCCTAACAAAAAGGTTCATTGTAAACTAAGCAAATGAAGGTTCTCAGCAGAAATCCTGAAAAGACCGCGAAGGAGAGTCCCCCCTCGAGCCCCCTTCCTGCTCAGTACCAAAGTCTTCAGGAAACAGCCACAAATCTCCCACACAGCTGCTAGGCCTTCCTCAACCAAGCAGCCCGCAGCCGTGTGCTCAAAAACACCTACAGAGGCCTTCTGCCTAACCCGGCACCTCCCAGCTCCCGAAATTAGCAATCCAGACTGGCAACCCTACCTGCACTGTCTCTGCCATTGCCTCCGTTCTGCGAAAGGGGCTGCGATGCTGCCTGTCTGCCCTGCGTTCAGCCGTGCTCCCCAGCTTCGGTGACGAGGGCCTGGAATCGCTTCCTCCGGCTCAATGCAGACCACACAGATGACCAGGGCAGGGAATGTGAAGCCACGTGGCTGGCTGGTGGTGCCTCAGACAGCCTCCTCTGCCCCCCTCCTCCTAGTCCTAGGCTCCTTACTGCCCTCCTATTGGTCGAGGTCGGACTCATGACTCATGTCACGTGTGAGAGGAGAAGAGGACTCAGAAGTGATGTAGATCGCCGGCGCAGCCACAGCGCTGCATGGTCTTTAAAACATCCAAGATTTGAAATGAAATGAAGTGAAAAAAGCCAAAGCAGATCCTTGTGCGCTCTGTTTTAATTTGTGTGCGCTCGCTCGGAGAGGTGTGTGCGCGCGCACACGCGCACAGCTTAGAGGGAACAGTGGACGTGAGTATCACTTGGTAACATGTCTGCCTGGTGCGAAGGTAGCGGACCTCATGCACCACCTAGACAAGGTCTTAGATAGTGCTGGAGAGGAGTTTGCTGTCCTGGTACTTGTCGGTACCAATGACATAGGAAAATGTGGTAGGGAGGTTCTGGAGGCAAAATTTAGGCTTTTAGGTAGGAAGTTGAAATCCAGAACTTCAAGGGTACCGTTCTTCGAAATGCTTCCCTTTCCACGCGCAGGACCCAAAAGGCAGGCAGAGCTCCAGAGTCTCAATGCGTGGATGAGATGATGGTGCAAGGATGAGTGTTGTGGATTTGTTAGGAACTGAGGAACATTCTGGGGAAAAGAGGGGCTCTTCCGAAGGGATGGAACCAGGCTGCTAGCATTAACCTTTAAAAAGGAGATAAAAGCAGCTTTTAAACTAGATAATAGGGGAGAGCCGATAGTCGTCCAAGCGTGCATGGTTCGGAACAATGTATCCTTGAAGTATACTACCAAAGAAGGACGTTAGGGCATATCAGCAGAGAGGTTCCAATAAAGACAAAAGTAACCCAAATGCCCTTGAGTTTCGAGCAGACAGAGCTTAAAAATTCCAAATTACCCCCCGATAGCCAGATTAATATGAATAAAATACAGTCACTAGAATGTTTGTATGCAAATGCTAGAAGTCTAAAAAATAAAATGGGAGAGTTAGACTATATAGCACTAAATGAAAGGTTAGATATGTCTGGTATCTCAGAAACATGGCGGAAGGAGGACAACCAGTGGGACACTGTGATACCTGGGTACAAACTATATGGCAATGATAAAACTGATCAAATTGGTGGAGGGGTAGCACTCTATGTTAGAGAGGGCATTGAGTCAGAAAGGAGTAAAGTTTTGCAGGAAACAAAATTTGCTGTAGAATCTCTATGGATTGAAATTCCATGTAAAAAGGGGAAGGCGATGGCAGTGGGGGTGTACTATCGACCGCCTGGCCAGAATGAACAAATGGATGATGAAATGCTCAAAGAAATCAAGGAAGCTAACAAAAGTTACAGCAATGGGTGATTTCAATTACCCCAGTGTTAACTGGGTCTGTGTCATGGCAGGCCATGCTAGGGAGATAAAGTTTCTAGATGAAATAAATGACTGCTTCTTGGAGCAGCTGATTCATGAACTGAACACAGGGGAAGCCATTTTGGACCTAGTCCTTAGTGGAACACCAGATCTGGTGCAAGAGATAAGTGTGTTGGTGCCACTTGGCAATAGTGATCATATCATGATCATGTTTGATTTAATTAATGGAGGAGAGATGGTAAGGAAATCCACAGTACTACCTTTTAACTTTTGAAAGGGAGACTATGATAAAATGAGGAAAATAGTTTAAAAAAAATTAAAAGGAGCAGTTGAAAAGGTTAAAGACTTACATCAAGCTTGGGTGTTGTTTAAAAATATTATCTTGGAAGCCCAGACCAGTTGTATAGCGTAGTTACTCACCTGTAACAGGTGTTCTCCAGGAGCAGCAGGAATCAGTCCTCACATATGGGTGACGTCAGCGCCGACGGAGCCCTCGCGGAGCAATTTTCCCCAGCTTTCAAAGAAAGCCTTTGGGAATTGCAGCGCGCATGCGCGGTCGCCTTCCCGCCCAAGGGTGCCATCTTAGCCAGTCAGATGACATAGCTAAAAAAGACAGCATAAAAATTTGCAAAAAAACTTAAGCAGATGATTGCAACTCCAAGGGGAGGAGTGAGGGTTGTGAGGACTGATTCCTGCTGCTCCTGGAGAACACCTGTTACAGGTGAGTAACTACGCTTTCTCCAGGACCAAGCAGGAAGTCAGTCCTCACATATGGGACTCCCAAGCTTAAGGCTACCGGAGACCCTAAGCACAAAAATGAGCTCCCTCTAGCTCAGCAGCACAGAAGGAAGGAATCTTCGCTGAATTATTACCCACCGGTAGCCCACATCCGGGATGGAGGGTAGGAGTTGCTCAAACCTCAAAGAGATTACGGAGGACTGCCTGTCCGAAAGCACTGTCCCTGCGGGACTCCCTCTCGAGACAGTAATGGACCGCAAAAGTCTGGCTCGAAGACCAAGTAGCGGCCCGGCAGATGTATGCCAGCGGAACAGAGCGGAGGTAAGCCACTGACGTAGCCTTTGCCCGAACACAATGAGCCGTGACTCGACCATCCAAGGAGAGTCCGGCTGCCCCATAAGCCCAAGTGATACAGTCCGCAACCCAGATGGACAGAGTACGCTTGGAGACCGGGAGTCCCAATTTATTGGGATCAAAAGACACAAAAAGCTGAGCAGCTTTACGGTGCTCCCGCGTACGGTCAAGGTAGAAGTTCAATGCCCTACTACAGTCCAGGGTATGGAGGACCATTTCAGCTCGGCTGGAGTGTGGTCTGGGAAAGAAGGTCGGAAGTACCACCTCCTGATTGATGTGAAAAGGGGAGACCACTTTTGGAAGAAATTTTGGGTGAGTCCGTAGGACTACCCTATTTTTGTAGAACCGAGTGTAAGGGGGATCAGACACGAGGGCCTGCAATTCACTTACGCGTCTAGCGGAAGTGAGGGCTATCAAGAACAGTGTTTTCCAAGAAAGAAAACGGAGAGAACAGGTAGCCATAGGTTCAAAAGGCGGACAGGTGATCCGCTGTAAAACCACATTCAGATCCCAGTCAGGCGCTGGCGGGCGCAGAGGTGGTTTAAGTAGAAGGAGACCTCGGAGAAACCTCGCTACGAGAGGGTCGCTGGAAAGAGGTCTGCCATCCACCGGCACATGATGTGCTGAAAGAGCACTGAGGTGAACTTTGACGGAGTTGGACTTAAGTCCCAGATTAGAGAGGTATAGCAAGTACTGCAAGATCACCGACACCGAGCAGGAGAAGGGATCCTGAGACTGTTGGGTACACCAAACGGAAAAGCGACGCCATTTAAGGGCGTAGCATTTGCGGGTAGAAGGTCGCCGAGAAGCTAGGACGACCTCTTCCACCTCTGCCGGCAGGAGAAGGGGAGCAAGGACTACCCTCTCAGCAGCCAGGCCATTAGATTGAGAGATCTGAGGTTGGGGTGTAGCAGAGACCCCTGATCCTGAGTGAGGAGATCCGGTTGAAACCCCAGAGGGAATGGATCCTCTACCGCTAATTGCAGCAGGAGTGGAAACCACGGCTGTCTGGGCCAGCGAGGGGCCACCAGGATCATGGAAGCTTTGTCTCGGAGAACCTTGAAAAGAGTTCGAGAGACTAGCGGGATGGGAGGAAAAGCATACAGGAGGCTCTCCGACCATGAGAGTAGAAAAGCGTCTGCCGCAACTCGAAGGGGATGTGGCTGACGAGAGCAGAAGTGAGGAAGTTGCCGGTTGAGAGGACTGGCAAAGAGATCCATCGTGGGGAGGCCCCACTTTAGAAAGAGCTTCTGAACTACCAAGGGATCCAGGCGCCACTCGTGCGGCTGGAGGATCCTGCTGAGTTTGTCCGCCAGGCAATTTTCTTGGCCTGGGAGATAAACTGCCTTGAGAAGAACGCCGTGACTGACGGCCCAAGAGCAGAGCTTCTGTGCTTCCCGACAGAGAAGGAAGGAGCCCGTGCCCCCCTGCTTGTTCACGTAGAACATGGCAACTTGATTGTCCGTCTGGAAAAGGACGGACTGGTGAGAGGTCAGGTGGGAGAAAGCCTTGAGAGCCAGGCGGATCGCTCTGAGCTCCAGGAAGTTGATCTGCTGAGCAGACTCCCACGTGGTCCAGAGGCCCTGAGTACGTGCCCCTTGGCAATGTGCTCCCCAACCCAGGAGGGACTCATCTGTCGTCAGCACCTGGGCCGGCTGAGGTAACTGAAAAGGCATGCCGAGTACCAGGTTCGGCCGATGAAGCCACCACTGGAGAGACGAGGCCAGCGGCTCGGAGACGCGCACTAGGTCTGCTAGGCCGCCTGTGGCTTGTTGCCACTGCTTGCGAAGACACCATTGAGCAGGCCGCATATTCAGGCGGGCATTGGGGGTCACATGGACGGTGGAAGCCATATGGCCGAGCAGTCTCAGGAAGCGCCTGGCGGAGACCAGGGGCTGGCTGCGAAAACGGTCGGCTAGGTCCATGAGCCGTTGAGCCCTGTCGAGAGGCAGGAAAGCTCGTGCCTGAGGAGTGTGCAGTCTTGCGCCGATGAACTCGAGATCCTGTGAGGGGAGCAAAGTGGACTTTGCGAAGTTTATGACAAAGCCCAAGTACTGCAGAAGAGTCACCGTGCGGTGTGTGGCGTTGGTGACCTCCGGAGCGGACGCTGCTCTGATGAGCCAGTCGTCGAGGTACGGAAAGACATAGAGGCCGTGATGCCGGAGATGGGCCGCCACCACCGCGAGACATTTTGTGAAGACTCGCGGTGCGGAGGACAGGCCAAAGGGCAGTACTCTGTACTGGTAATGATTTCCTGCCACCACAAACCTTAGGTATTGGCGGTGGCTTGGGTGGATGAGGATGTGCGTGTAGGCATCCTTTAGATCCAAGGAGCATAGCCAATCTCCCTGCTGGAGGTAGGGCAGAAGGATTCCAAGGGTAAGCATTTTGAACTTTTCCCGCACGAGGAACCTGTTGAGGTTGCGCAAGTCCAGGATGGGTCTGAGGCCTCCTGTCCTTTTTGGTACTAGAAAATACCTGGAATAAAAGCCTTGACCTCTCAGGTGGTGGGGCACCGGTTCCACCGCCTGTTCCTGTAGAAGACCTGCTAACTCCTGAAGGAGTAAGTCCCTGTGCAGAGGGAGTCGTGGAGGTTCTCCCGGGAAATAGGAGGGAGGGACCTGGTGGAAGTGGAGAAGATAGCCTTCTCTTACGACTTGAAGCACCCAGGCATCTGAAGTGATGTTGGACCACCTGTGGGCGAAGTGAACCAGCCGGCCTCCGGTGCTGGGAGGAGCCAGCGGAGGGGGAGAGGCTATGCTGAAGGAGTCAAAAGCCCCCACCCTGCTGAGCAGGGGCTGGTGGTGCAGGCTTGGGGGCTTGCTGCCTACGGGACCCGTTACCCCGTCCCTTGGCCTGCTGGCCCTGTTGGGGAGCTGCGGGGGCCTGATATTGGGGGTAGTGTTTATAGGCAGCTGCCTTTCTCGGGTAAAAGGACTTCTTTCCCGAGCCCTTCTTTTTCTGGGAAGGGGCGGAGGTCTTCCTAGAAAGCCTAGTCCTGGTGAGAGTCTCTGTCTCTAGTTGTGCAGCCTTCTCGTCCATAGGTTTGCCAAAGAGGTTTTCACCTCGGCAGGGGACATCGACCAACTTGTCCTGCACCCAGGGCTCAAGGTCAGACGACTGAAGCCAAGCCTATCGGCGGGCACCGATGCCGGCTGCGGCCACTCGAGCCGATGCTTCAAAGCCATCATAGGCTGCTCGGGATATGAATTTTGAGCATTCCCGAATGCCAGTGGACAAGGCTAGGAACCTCCGCAAAGGTTCCTCAGACAACCCAGCGGAGAATCCGGCTAGCTCTTTAGCCAGGTCTCGGAGATACATGCCCATGTATAGCTGGTAGGTCTGGACACGACACGCAAGCATAGAGCCCTGGAAACACTTCTTACCAAGGCCATCCAGGTTACGGGCCTCCCTGCCAGGAGGCACCGAGGAGTGCATCTTCTGGCTCTTAAGACGATGCATGGCCGATTCCACTACCATGGAATGGTGTGGTAGCTGTGCTTTTGGAAGCCAGGGCTCTTGCGGACTCGATAGATAGAATCGACCCGCTTGCTCAGGACCGGCGAGGAGGCCGGACTCTCCCACATGCGGAAGAGTAGTCGTTCCAGCATGGGAGGAACCGGTACAGTAAAGTGTTCCCTGGCGGGAGAGTCATACTGGAGGGCGTCGAGCTCTTCGGCTCGAGGCTCCTCCTCGGGATCCGCAGGGAAGGCCAAAGCCTTGGCCATATCCCTGACGAAGTCCGAGAACCGGGCATCCTCCGGAGGGGACTGCTTCCGAGGTTCGGACTCAGGCGAGTCCGAGGGGACACACTGAGTCCGAAAAGAATCAGGTGACTCTTCCTCTTCAGACTCCCAGACCGACTCCGAGGAGGAATCGGTGGGGTCGGCCCGGGCAGGCAGCGGCGCCGGCCGCCCCGACGCCGAGGGAGTCGGCGTCGACGACCTCGGTCCCGAACGGGAGGCCGAGGGTGACCTCGACCGAGGATCGACTCGAGTTCGCATGGACTCGAGGATCGGCTCGGTCTCCGGTGTCGACTTAGACGTCGACGTCCCGGCGGTCGGGGCAGCGGCGCCAGCGAGGCTAGCGAGCAGTGCCCGCTGCTGGTCCATGAAGGCAGACAGTCTGCTCTCCAAGGCCGTCAACCTGAGTCCGACCTCAGGTGACCCAGCAGCCCCCGACTCGGGCCCCGACGGCGTCGGGCACGACGTCGGCGGTCTCGGAGGCGAGTCCAGGAGGACCACAGGACTTACCCGAGCAGGCAGCTCCGACTCCATGCGAGGTCGCTTCGAGAGGTGCTCCTTCTCCAAGGACCCGGGACGGCTATCGGGGCTATGCGACCTGGCCCTCGCGGAGCCAGGAGCGTCCACCGACGCCGCCCTCGCGGGTTTCACCTTCCGTCGATGGTCCCCGGAGGGAGAACCCCTGTCGGAGGAACTCCGGCGACGGTCAGAGCTGGAACCTCTGGACGCCGAGGCCTCCGACGAGGTCCGGGTATGGCTGGGGTCAGCGAAGATCCTATCCCGCTGATGCCGCCGACTTCTCAACGCTTTGGAGGACATTTTGCCACAGGCCCCACAGATCATTTCTTCATGATCCGGGCCCAGGCAGCGGAGGCAATTATCGTGTGTGTCAGTTAGTGACATATTTCGGTCACACTGACCACACCGCTTGAAACCACTGGCAGCCATCGGGGAAAAAGGGCCCCTGCGAGGTCAAAAGACCGGGCTGCCAGTGAAAAAACCGAAAACGAAACTGACTAAATCAGAAAAACCGAAAAAGAAGAAGAGGACTCGTGACCGGCGTCGCGAGTCCGGGCGGGAAGAAAACCGGCGTCGAACCGAAGGAAAAAAGAGAATATTACGAATAAAATCAACTTTTTCGCGGGGACAAGACGGGTACGTCTGTAGGGCTCCGCGGAAAAAAGAAGACTGGCTAAGATGGCACCCTTGGGCGGGAAGGCGACCGCGCATGCGCGCTGCAATTCCCAAAGGCTTTCTTTGAAAGCTGGGGAAAATTGCTCCGCGAGGGCTCCGTCGGCGCCGACGTCACCCATATGTGAGGACTGACTTCCTGCTTGGTCCTGGAGAATCCACGTTTTAAGAATAGTGGAAGGAAGCAAAAAAAAACTGCCAGCATGGTTTAAAGGTGAGGTCAGAGAGGCTGTTGCCAAAAAAGCATCTTTCAGGAAATGGAAAAAAGAGCCAAGCACTGGCAACAGCAGAAGCACTGGCAAGTTAAATGCAAGGCATTGATAAGGCAGGCAAAGAGAGAATTTGAGAAGAAGCTTGCTGTAGAAGCAAAAACACATAATAAAGACTTTTTCAAAGACATTTGTAGCAAAAAACCTGTGAGAGAGACAATTGGACCATTAGATGATAGAGGGCTAAAAGGGGCACTAAGAGGAGACAAGGCCATAGCGGAGAGACTGAATTCTTTGCTTCGGTCTTTACTGAGGAAGATGTAGGGATGTTACCCATGACTGAAGTGGTATTTAAAGGGGATACAGCGGAAGAATTGAAAGAAATATAGATACACCGAGAAGATGTATTACAACTGTTTGATAAACTGAAGAGTAGCAAATCACCTGGACCAGATGGTATACATCCAAGGGTGTTGAAAGAACTGAAATATGAGCTGGCAGACCTGCTATTAATAATATGGAGGATGGTCAATGTAATGCCAATTTTTAAAAAGGGTTCCAGGGGTGATCCTGGAAACTACAGCCCGGTGAGCCTGATGTCAGTACCGGGAAAAAGCGTAGTTACTCACCTGTAACAGGTGTTCTCCGGGGACAGCAGGAATCAGTCCTCACATATGGGTGATGTCGGCGCTGACGGAGCCTGTGCGGAGCAAATCCCCAACTTTCAAAGAAAGCCTTTGGGATTGCTACCAAGCATGCGTGGTCCCCTTCCCGCCCAAGGGTGCCATCTTGCTCAGTCAAATGACATAGCTAAAAGATGGCAAAACAAATAAAGATGGTATGACTGTAACTCCAAGGGGAGGAGGGAAGGTTGCGAGGGCTGATTCCTGCTGTTCCCGGAGAACACCTGTTACAGGTGAGTAACTACGCTTTCTCCGGGAACAAGCAGGAAGTCACTCCTCACATATGTGACTCCCCAGATACAGACTACCATGAACCCATAGCCGAAAAAGGCTCTCTCATGGAGAGCCACAAGCAGCAACAATGAAAATCCGCATAATGGACCAAACAGGACCTCTGCGTCCAAAGGAACTAGCACTCCAGTAGCCTGAACACAGAAGGGTCGGAGGGTAGGCAGTAATGAGATGCGAAGGTATGGACTGAAGACCAGGTGGCGGCCCGGCAGATGTCTGCCAGCAGGACCAAACACAGGTTGGCCACTGAGGTCACCATAGCCCTGACCCGGTGCACCGTGACCCGGCCTTCTAACGGAAGCCTCGCGTCCTCATAAGCCCAGGCAATACAGTCTGCCACCCATGTGGACAGTGTATGCTTGGACACCGCTTCCCCCATCTTACTGGGGTAGCAGGAAACGAAGAGCTGAGAGGCTTTACAGTGGCCCTGAGTGCATTGGATACAGAAGGACAAGGCCCTTCTACAGAGTCGGTCCATGGAGGACCGACTCTGCCCGACTGGCTTGGGGTCTGGGAAAGAAGGTAGGGAGGACCATCTCCTGATTGAGGTGGAAAGAGGAAACCACCTTCGGAAGGAATTTAAGATGCGTGCGAAGCACCACCCTATTTTTGTAAAACCTGGTGTAAGGCACCTCAGCCACGAGGGCCTGGAGCTCACTTACTCTACAGGCAGAAGTGAGCACGACAAGAAAAAACACCTTCCAGGAGAAGTAGCGAAGGTGGTACGTAGCCAGGGGCTCGAATGGTGGCAGAGTGAGTTGCCCCAACACCACATTGAGATCCCATTTGGATGCCGGGGGGGGGGGGGGCGCGAACCGGAGGTTTAGAAAGGAGGCGGCCCCTTAGGAAGCTTGACACCACTGGGTGAGCCAAGAGGGGCTTCCCGTCCACCTGATGGTGGTTTGCCGCCAGGACACCGAGGTATACTCTCACAGAGTTAGACTTGAGCCCTGCATGAGAAAGGAACTGGTTAAAAGATAGAAAGCAGAGGGTAGGGCTAAATGGCCAGTTTTCACAATGGAGAAAGGTGAATAGTGGTGTACCCCAGGGATCTGTGCTGGGTCCGCTGTTTTCTGACATATTCATAAATGACCTGGAAAGTGGAATAACGAGTAAGGTTATCAGATTTGCAGATGACACAAAACTATTTAAAGTTGTTAAAACCCAAGAGGACTGTGGAAAATTGCAAGAGGATCTTGATAAATTGGAAGACTGGGCATCAAAATGGCAGATGAAATTTAATGTGGACAAGTGCAAAGTTATGCACCTAGGGAAGAACAACCCAAACTATGGTTACACAATGCAAGGTTCCACATTAGGAACCACCACCCAGGAAAAAGATTTAGGTGTCATTGTGGATAACATGTTTAAACCGTCAGCCAGGAGGAAGTGATGTCACCCGTCAGTATGGTCGTCTGAGAGGCAAGCTCCGGACCCAACCCAGTGAACCAGTGTGAAAATTTGCCATTACCAGGAGCGGAAGGCTGCGAAGGAGATTTTAAAGGCCATCGGAGGAGGGAGAGAGTATGGCGACCCGAAAAAAAGACCGCGGATCTGAGGGATTATGCCTTCGGAGTGGCGAGTATGAGTGGAGCAGCCGTGGAAGCTAAAATGGCGGGAGAAGAGCGTGTGAGGAGTGAGCAGGCTGAGCAGCACGGAGCGGATACAGAACGGTGTCCAGGAGGTCGGGGGGAGATGGAGGCACATGCGGTGAAGAGAGAGGAGATGGAGTGGTTTGCAGAAATAAAAGCGGAGGTGCAGTCTGCGAAGAAGGCGCTGGGTGATTTAATGAGTGGCCTGCGTGAGGAAGTGGAGGAGGTTGCCCACAGGATGGGGGACCATGAAAACTGGCTACAAACGTTTGAAATGCAGCAGGAGGAATGGGAGGCGCATATTAAAGGTGAGGAAGAGTGGAAGGAGCAAATCAAGATGAAGCTGGAAGACTTAGAGAACCGTTCCAGGAGGAACAATTTGAGAATAAAAGGGGTGCCAGAGGAACCAGAGTTTCGGGACTGTGCCAAAGTTGTTGCGGTGGTGTGCCAGGAGGCTATGAAACAAAGAGGGGAGGAAGTGGAAGTAGATGAAACACACTTGGACAGAGCATATCGAGCTATGGGCCCTGTCCGGAGTAACAGGCCCAGGGACATTGTAATATGCATGCGGGACTATAAGCTGAAGGAGAAAATTGCGGCAAAGATGAGGGGATTAAGGACTTTTGTGTGGCAGGGGTACTCAGTGGCTATCTATACAGATTTGTCCGTAGGGACCCTGCAGAGGAGGCAGGCCATGGCGTCTATCACCTGAGGAAGCAGGGGCTGCGATACAGGTGGTTATATCCCTTTGGACTGGCGTTTACTAAGGGAGAAAAGATATGGAGAGTACAGTCCCTGGAGGAGGCACATGGGGCACTGAAAGCTGCAGGGGTGATGGTGCAGGAGGAAGAGGTGCCCGCAGAGGGGCAGCGGCAAGCCCAGGAGGAGGAGCAGCGGCAGCAGCAGGAGGAAGAGCCTGGAGAGCGACAGATGGAGATGGATAGAGACCAGAGGAGGCCGCAAAGGAGATGAGCCAAGCGTTGAGGGGAAGAAGAGAGAGCGAAGTTATGGACTGGGTTAATGTGGACTGGTGAAAAGTGGTACACAAATAATAGTGCGGATATTAAAGGGGTGTGCTGGGGGGAGGAGGGTGGTATGATATGTGCTGTGGGCCAGGAACAAAACAAAAGGGGCGAAGAGAGAATAAGGGAGGGGGGGGGGTGGAAAAGGAGGGTTACTAGGATGGGAGGGTAGATGGGGGAACAAGGGATGAGAGCGGGTTGGAGGGGGAAGCGGGGGAGTAGATAAAGTCGATGAAGGGCTGTATGGGGGGTTCGGAGAGGGGAGGGTGGTTTGGGAGTGGAGGGGGGCGCACGACTCCAGGATAACCTTGCTGAGGAGTGAGGGTAAGGGGGTGGGGGGAGGGGGGAGGGAGGGGGAAGCTGTGGGGGGGGGAGGGGGGAGAGGGAGGAGGGTTAAGGGAGAGGATAGGGAACAATTGGTGGTGGGGACTCTGAATGTTAAGGGTTTACAAACCTGGAGGAAGAGGCACCTGCTTGAAAGGGAAGGGAGGAGGATGAAGGCAGATTTCTTGTGCGTTCAAGAAACGCATTTGAAGGTGGGACAGGAGGGGTTGCTGTGTTCGGAGAGGTATCCCCGGATAATTCTTGCAGGACAAATGGTGCAACCAAGGAAAGGGGGGGTTGGGCTTTTGATAGGGAAGGCGTATAAAGATGCTGTGTTGGAGGTAAGGCGGGATAAGCAGGGAAAGTGGGTTGCGGTTAGGATTCAGGTAAAAGAGGAACAGGTGTGGATAGTGAGCCTTTATGCCCCTAATGTGCAAAGGGGGGAATTTTATGATAAGCTGTTGCATGAGGTAGAGGGGTGGGGGCCAGTGCCCTTGATTTTGGGGGAGACTTTAATATAACAGTTAGGCCAACATTGGATAACTCAGGAGGAGGGGGGGATGGAGGGGGGAAGGATAGAAGGAGTTTATTGCGATTAAGAGAGCAGTCAGGGCTGGTAGATATGTGGCGAAACAGGCACCAAGGGCAAAAGGGGTACACATTCTATTCGGCACCTCATGGGACGTACAGTAGGCTGGATATGCTTTGGGTGAGTGGGGAATAGAAATCCCGGACAATGGGAGTGGAAATTGGCACTATCTCCTGGTCAGATCATGCACCGGTGCATATTGTGTCTAATTTGGGAGAAAAGGATGTGGGTCTCAAATTCTGGAGGCTGAATGAGGGGCTCCTAACAGAGTAGAAACACGTGGAGAGTGTGAGGGGTGTTATACAGGAATATATGAAATATAATTTAGGGGGGGAGGTGCCATTGTGGGTGGCATGGGATGGTATGAAGGCGGTGGTGAGAGGACATCTTATAGGCGTAGCAGCACGGGAAAAGAAGAGGAGAAAGAAGGTAGAAGAGGAGTTAGTGCAAAGAATAAGTGATTTAGAGAGGCAGCATCAGGCGGGGGGGGGAGTAAAACCTTGGTGCAGTTAAGCAAATTAAGGGGGGAGTTGTGCCAACTAGGGGCGGCGGAGGTTGCGTATAATTTGGCAAGGTTAAAACAAGCGTGGTTCGAGGGAGGGAATAAAATAGGGAAGAGACTAGCAAGGCGGTTAAAGGCAAGACAGGTGAAAGCTAACATTGGAGGAATTCGGAATCAGCAGGGGGAAATGGTATATAAACCAAAGGCGATACGGAAGGTTTTCGTGGAGTATTATGAGAAGTTGTACAGAAGTGAGGTGCAGGGGGGAGGGGGGAGAGGGGCTAGGTTTTTGGATGAGTGTCAGTTACCAAGTATATCGGTGGAAGAGGCGGAGGAGTTGGGAAGGCCGGTGGGGGTGGAAGAGGTAGGAAAGGCAATTAAATCCCTTAAAGAAGGGAAATCACTGGGATTAGATGGGTTGACAGCAAAATTTTATAAAGTGACACAGGAGGGCATTAAGGAATTTCTTACCAGGGTGTTTAATGGGGTGCTAGGGGGGGAGGAGCTACCCCAATCTATGGCAGAGGCTGGAATAACGGTTCTGCCTAAGCCAGGGAAGGACCACACGACATGCGGGGCATACCAGCCGATATCCCTTATTAATGTGGATGCGAAGTTGTCAGCAAATATTTTGGCAGCTAGGCTTCAAAAACTAATGCAGAAATTGGTGCACAGAGACCAAACAGGATTTATTAAGGGACAGCAAGGAGGAGATAATATTAGAAAGCTGTTAAATGTGATTTGCGGGTTGCAAGCTACGGGGAGGGAAGCGGTCTTCCTAACGGTGGATGCCGAAAAGGCATTTGATAGGGTGGAGTGGGGTTTTATGTGCCATTCTGGAGCTTACCCAATTTAATGAAAGCTATTGGAAGATATAGTGAAGTAGCGGGTTATAAGATGAATGTTAGTAAAACGGAAATATTGGGGTTCAATTTAGAGAAAGGGTTAGAACAGCGGTTAAAGAAGGCATTCCCTTTTAAGTGGGTGAAGGGGAGTTTTAGGTATTTGGGTATTCAATTGGGGCACTCCTTTCGCAATATCACTGAATGGAATTATAGGCCTTTAATAAAAAGTCTTAGACAGGACTTTACTAGATGGGAGGGGATCCAGGCTAGGGAGGATAGCTACGATTAAGATGAATGTCTTGCCAAGGATCTTGTTCTTTTTTATGGCGTTGCCGAGTAAAGTTACAAGGCGGGAAATTAAAGAGCTGCAGGATTTCATTATGCGGTTTATATGGGCAGGAGCAGCACCCAGAGTGAGCCGGGGGATGATGTTTAGAGCAAGGGAGGAAGGGGAGCTGGGGGTTCCAAATGTAGCGCATTATTATGCGGCGGCACAATTTAGGGCCGTGTTTGTTTGGAGGGAAAGGGGGTAGACTCCACAATGGGTATATATGGAAAGGGATAGAGGGGAAAATTTGGAGGCGGAGGTTAGGTGTAGTTTAGGGGGCAAAGGGAGGAAAAGAGGTGAGAATCCACAAAAGGAGTTAACATGGGATATATGGGGAAAATGGAAGAGACTTTTGGTGCAGGAGAAGGGTTGGTCGCAAGAAATGCACTTGCAATGTATGCTGTGGTTTGAGCCAGGGAGGAGAGGGGGGTTATTTAAGAGTGGGCGGGGAAGGGATTGGTTAGGGTGGGGCAGGTGGTGGATAGTGGTGGGAGGATGGTGTCGTTCTGGGAATTGAAGGAGAAGTTTGGAATACTGGATAAGGAATACTATGCATATATACAGTTGTGGCATTATTTGCAGCGAGGGGAGGTGAGAAAGGCCCTAGCGAGGAAGAGTACGAAATTTGAAGAACTTATGGAAAAGGTGGATGATCTCAAGGGCTTGGTCTCAAGGGTGTATAAGGGGGAGGTAAAGCGGGTTGGCAAGAGAAGTGGGAGGGGGAAATAGAAGGTCCATGGGACGAAGGGAGATGGCAGGATATATATGAGAACGAACGAAGATTGGGGTGGGGAACCACATTGGTAGAGAACTGTTTAAAAATCCGCCTTAGAATGTTATGGACACCAGCACGGCTTAAGGCCTTGAGTAAGGAGGGGGAGGGGGAGGGTAAATGCTGGAGGGGGTGTGGACAATGGGGGGATTTGGGGCATATGATTTGGGAGTGCCCAACTATGAAGAGGGTGTGGAGGGCAGTAGGGCAGTTCTATCAGGAGGTGACTGGGGTGCGGATAAAGTTGGATATGAGTAGCGTGGGTTTGTTGGAAGGGGAGGAAGGGGGAGGGTTGGGGCACAAAGGGTTCGGGCATTACTGTGTGGTGGCGTGCAGATTGGCTATGTTGCAGAGATGGAAAACGGAGGAGGGTCCTACGATGGGGGAAATTATGGGAAGAATAGAATTCCTTTGGCACATGAGTGCGGTGGGGCGCATAGAAGGAATCAGAGAGAGAAACATCGGGCTGTATGGCAAGCGTATGAGGGGTGGCGGGAAGAAGGGTGGAGGAGATGGTGTTAGGATTGGAGGATAAGATTAAGATGTTTAAGGGGGGGATAATGCAGTGGCAAAGGGGGTATCAAAAGAGGGGAGTAAGACTGGTAGGGTGCAGCTGGGTGCCTCCTGCTATATAAGGCTTCCAGGCAACGGTCTAGTAGGGTAATAATTTAAGCTTACTGCTCTAATTGTTCTCATTAAAGATTGGAGTGATTATAACATTTTGTTTTTTCTACACTGAGGGTGGGGTGGTAGTCTAATCATGTATTCATAGTTGAATGGCTGTGCGCTTACTGGTTTGTTGGATATGTATTGGCTGTGATAATGGAGGGGGGGGACTGCCTCCTTGTTGTGAATGTAATGTTTCACTGTGTCATCTTTTTCTTCATGGTTTCCTCGGTTGAAAGTGGTATGGGTACATCCTACAGACTAAGGGTATGGTTTGCTAGGGTACCTTTAAATTGTGGCCTGTAGGTATAATCCCATAGCATGTCTCTCTAATTGTGTCTATGATGTACCTCTAATATGGTTGGATTGCTTTTGGTGTAAGATTGTTTGGATAACAATGGAAAACTTTAATAAATAAAAAGTTAAAAAAAACCAAACAAACCGTCGGCCCAGTGTGCAGCGGCGGCCAAGAGAGCAAATAGAATGCTAGGTATCATAAGGAAAGGAATGGAAAATAAAGCAAAAGATATAATGCATCTATATCATTCCATGGTGAGACCGTACCTTGAATATTGTGTGCAATTCTGGTCGCCGTATCTTAAAAAGGATATAGCGATATTAGAAAAGGTTCAGAGAAGAGCCACCAAAATGGTAAAGGGGATGGAAGGATACTCCTATGAAGAAAGGCTAAAAAGGTTAGGGCTCTTTAACCTGGAAAAGAGACGGCTGAGGGGAGATATGATAGAAGTCTATAAATTAATGAACGGAGTGGAACGGGTAAACGTAGATCGATTGTTTATGTTATCAGAATATAGAAAGACTAGGGGACATGCAATGAAGCTACAGGGTAAACTATTTAAGACTAATAAAAGAAAATATTTTTTCACTCAACGTGTAATCAAACTCTGGAATTTGTTACCTGAGGATGTAGTAAAGGCTGTTAGTGTAGCTGGGTTTAAAAAAGGTTTGGACAAGTTTCTGGAGGAAAGGTCCATAAACTATTATTAAGAAGGGACCCAGGATATCAATGCTTGACCAAGTACAAGCATTGTGGAACCTGTGTCTTTTGGGGAAACTGCTAGGTACGTATGACCTAGATTGGCCACTGTTGGAAACAGGATACTGGGCTTGATGGACTTGGTCTGACCCAGTATGGCATATCTTATGTTCTTAAGTACTGCAATACTGTGACCACCGGGCAAGAGAAGGGGTCAGCCCCCCCTTCAGTGCACCAAAGTGCGAATCTACGCTCTTAAAAGCATAGGCCCGTCTGGTAGACGCCTTGCGTGAGGCTAACAGAACATCTTCCACTTCTGTAGGGAGGTTGAGCCGGGCTAAAGTCACCCTTTCAGCAGCCACGCCGTCAGTGAGAGGGAGCTAAGGTTTATTTATTTATTTATTTCCATTTCTTATATACCGCACTATTTGGCATCAGCGCGGTTTACATAGAACAAAATAAAAACCAGAACAGGCTGTTCGGTGTTACATATAACAGGAGCATAAACTTGGAAAAACATGGGAGAACTATCTACATGGAATATATGATCTGTTAATTAGATAACATACTCAAACTATTTACACAGATTAGCAAGAATGCTAGTGACAATGAGAAAGCTGTGGTTAAATTTGTGGTGGGACTGTTATGTTTCACTTTATGTGGGGTAGTATTTGATGAATAGGTTGAATTTGAGGGCCTTTCTGAACTGGGCTAAGTTGGTTATGGCACGGATATCAGGTGGTAGAGAGTTCCAGCATTTTGGTGCGCAAAATATGAAAGCTCTGTTTGCTGTTGATAGGCTGCATGCTGTTATGGCCTTTGGCATTATTAGTGAGTTTAATGCTACCTGTCTTCTATTTCTGTTTGGGGGTACATTTTGTGTGAGCTCCGTGAGTGAGTTGGCTGATAGACCATTGATGGCTTTAAATGTGAGAATAAAGGTCTTGAACATAATCCTTCCGTGTACAGGGAGCCAATGGAGCTGCTTGAGGATAGGTGTAACATGTTCACTCTTGGACGCTCCTTGTAGAACCCTTGCAGCAGTATTCATAGCAAGCTGTAATGGGCTCAGAGTGGATTGTGGGAGTCCTTGTAGAATGGAGTTGGCGAAGTCGAAATGAGGTAAGATCAGTGCTTGGTAGATGGTTCTGAAGTCCTCTTGGTCTAGTAAGGAGCGTAGGTGACTGAGCGTGCGTATCTTGAAGTACACAGCTTTTACAATATTATTTGTGTGTGATTTCATGTTGAGACGATGGTCAAGTGTGACTCCGAGGTATCTTATTGTTTCCTTAGTGCATAGATCAGTTCCCTTAACACTTATATGTGGTGGTGGAATGAAGTTGGGGTCTCTTGTGATAAAGAGAACCTCAGTTTTCTTATGTTGAATGCGGAGGTTCTGTGACAGGAGTCATTCTGATACTGCGTCGAAGCAATTTGTTATAGGCAATAAATCCATTTCATTGTGGAAAATGGCATGTAGAGTAGGATATCATCTGCGTATATCATACATTTCACATTGAATGATCTGATGATATTGCAGATAGGCTGCATATATATGTTAAACATGAGAGATGAAAGAGAGGATCCTTGCGGGACGCCTTGTTTTTGATGGAAGAGTTTTGATTCTCCTGTTGCAGATTTTACGTATTGCATTCTGGTGTCGAGGTACGATTTACACCATTCAAGTGCAGAGTCGCAGATGCCTTTCTCTTTTAGTCGCCCGAGGAGAATCTCATGGTTTACCGAATCAAACGCTGCTGCTATATCTAAGAAGATTAGTACAACGCCTTGCCGGATGTTGTCTATGGTAGTGAGAACATCATTGAAGAGGGTGGTAAGCAGTGTTTCCACGCCATGGTATTCTCTAAAGCCATGTTGAAAGTGGTCTAGAGGGGCTGCGGAATCTATGTGGTCTTGGATTTGACGTTGTGCCTCTTTCTCAAAAATCTTTGCTAAGAGGGGGATACTGGCTATAGGCCTGTAAGAGTCAGGCCGTTTTGGGTCTAGTTTGGCGTTTTTTAGCAGAGGTCTGATGGATGTGAGCTTTAGTGCAGAGGGGAAGGAGCCAGTTGTAAATGAGACGTTCATGATTTTTGCAATGAAAGGTTGGGATGTAAAAGAGAGCCCCCCTCCTGAGAAAGGAGTCGGGAGGCGGACCCCAGGAGCATGGGGTCCTCCACCGCTAGCTGCATAAGCAGTGGAAATCACGGTTGTCTGGGCCACCTCGGAGCTACCAAGATGATCGAGGCCCTGTCGTGGAGAATCTTGAACAGAGTCCTGGCGATAAGTGGTTTCGGGGGGAAAGCGTACAGAAGCTCCTCTGACCATGAGACCAGGAAGGCATCGGCGGCCACCCTGTCGGGTTGACGCTGCCTGGAGCAGAAGCAGGGTAACTGGTGATTGTCCGGGCTTGCAAACAGGTCCATCCCTGGTTCCCCCAGGTCTGGAAAAGCCTGCTGGCTACCTCTGGGTCCAGTTGCCACATGTGCGGCTAGAGAATCCGGCTGAGTCTGTTGCCCTGTTGGACCACATAAGAGCACAGATCCATGACTTCCTGTTAGAGGGCACTGGAACCCATGCCTCCCTGCTTGTTCACACAGAACATGGCCATCTGGTTGTCCGTCTGAACTAGGACTGACCGGAAGCATAGTCGATTATGAAAAGCCTTCAGTGCAAGATGAATGGCCTGCAGCTCCAGGAGGTTGATCTGCTGAGCGTTCTCGTCCAGGAACACAACAGGTGTGGTGAGGACCTTCGAGTGGTCGGGGGCCTGAAAGGCATCCCCGCCTCCAAGTGGTGGGGCGACAGCCACCAGATCAGGGACTCCACCAGCTGTGGGGTCACACGGACTCTGTCCTGGAGGCGTCCCGTGGCCTGGGACCATTGGTCCCCGAGGCACCACTGTGCTGTTCGCATGTGGAGGCGGGCATCTGGCGTGACATGCACCGTGGAGGCCATGTGCCTGAGAAGGCGTAGCAGATGCTTGGATGGCACCGAGGGACAGTGCTGCATGTCTCTGGCTAGCGCCCTGAGCCTGGCTGCCTGTCTGCGGGCAGGAACGCCTTTGACCGAATGGTGTCGATCCTTGCCCCAATGAATTCCAGCCCTTGCAACGGGCAAAGGTTTGACGGGGTAGTTTATGACGAAACCCAAGTTTTGTAGGACCTGGGTGGTGCATGTCGTGAACTGCCACACCTCGAGAGCTGTAGCGCCCTTGATGAGCCAGTCATCGAGATAGGGGAAGACAAATATCCCCTGGCAACTGAGGAAGGCAGTGACCACTGCCAGACACTTTGTGAATAACCTGGGGGCTGAGGCTAGGGCGAAGGGAAGCACCCTGTATTGGAAATGACTGCCTCCCACCACAAAGCGTAGGTATTGCCTGTGGCTTGGGTGGATTAGGATGTGAGTGTAGGCATCCTTTAGGTCTACGGAGCATAGCCAGTCTCCCTGGCGGAGGTAAGGCAGCAATGTTCCAAGGGAGAGCATCTTGAACTTCTCCCTCACCGGGAATTCGTTGAGGTTGCACAGGTCGAGGATGGGCCTTAGGCCTCCTGTCCTCTTTGACACTAGGAAGTACCTGGAGTAGAACCCCCTGCCCACAGCTTGGTCCTCGAGAAGATCTGCCAAATCCTTCAGAAGAAGGTCCCGGTGGAGGGGAGACCTGATGGGCTCTCTCGGTAAGTAGTGGGGAGGAACCTGACTTAGTTGGAGGAGGTAACCCTCCCTGATCACCTCTGTAAAGTCCAGGAATCGGTAGTGATAGCTTCCCACCTGTGGGCATAAAAGGTGAGGCGACCCTCTTACAGGCTGCTGAGCTCCGGATGGGAGAGGGGCCATGCTGCAGAAGTCAAAAGCTCCCTCCAGGCTGAGCTGGGACTGGAACTGGAACCTGGGGCTTGGGAGCCTTCTGCTTACGCGGGTCATGCCCCTGTCCCTTGGCCTGTTGCCCTTGCTGGGGAGACGGGGAGGCCTGGTAAGGGGGGCAGTTTTGGTAAGTAGTGGACTTCCTCGGGTAAAGCACAGTTACTTACCTGTAACAGGTGATCTCTGGGAACAGCAGGAATAAGTCTTCACATATGGGTATCGTCGGTACCGACGGAGCCTGAGTGGGAACGCTCCCCAGCGTCCAGAAAGAAAGCTTTTGGGAGCATCCCACAGCGCCTGCGCGCTGCCTTCCCGCCTTTCCCAACCACCTCTCTCCAGTTCAAGTTTTAAGCTGAGACAAAGAGAGAGAGAGGAAAGGAAAGATAGATAGAGAGATACAACTCCTAGGGGAGGTGGGTGGGTTGTGAAGACTTATTCCTGCTGTTCCCAGAGATCACCTGTTACAGGTAAGTAACTGCGCTATCTCCAGGAACAAGCAGGAATGAGTCTTCACATATGGGGACTCCCCAGCTAAAGATGCCAGGGAGATCTCCAAGGTTGTGAGTCCCTGAGAAGGGCTCTACCTGTCCCCATGGATCTCGGGCATCCAACCAGGGATGGGGGGTAGGAGTTGATTAGGTATGGAACAGGTGTTTGAGAACAGCCTGACCAAACAAGGCATCACGGCGGGAGTCCTTGTCCAAGCAGTAATGGGCTGTAAAGGTATGAACTGAGGCCCAGGTGGCCGCTCGACAGATTTGGTCGATGGACACAGAGTTCAGATGAGCCATAGAGATTGCCATGGCCCTCACATTGTGAGCTGTGACATGGCCCTCCAGAGAAAGGTTCTTACTCTGGTAGGCAAAAGAAATACACTGAGCAATCCAATTGGACAGAGTTCTCTTAGAGACTGGAAGTCCCAAATGAGAGGGATCAAAAGCAACAAAGAGTCGAGAGGACTTTCTATGTTGCTGTGTCCTTTGTAAGTAAAAAGCAAGCGCTCTCTTACAATCCAGGGTATGGAGATTCCTCTCTGCACTTGATGCATGAGGTCCTGGAAAAAAGACAGGTAAATACACCTCCTGGTTCAGATGAAAAGGTGAGACCACTTTAGGCATAAAGTGTGGATTAGTCCTGAGGACTACCTTGTCATGATGGAACCTTGAATAAGGAGGATTAGCCACCAAGGCCTGCAGCTCACTGATGCGGCGAGCTGAGGTGACTGCAATGAGAAAAGTAACCTTCCAGGAAAGAAATTTCAAGGAGGTAGTGGCTAAGGGTTCAAAGGGTGGCTTCATAAGCTGGCCAAGAACCAAATTCAAGTCCCATGCCACTGGAGGTGGTCTAATGGGAGGTTTAGTTAAAAGAAGGCCTCTCATGAATCTTGCAATAAGAGGATGAGAGGAAATAGGCTGTCCATTGAGAGGCTTAAGAGATGTTGCAATAGCACTCAAATGGACTCTTTTTGAATTCGTTTTAAGGCCTGCATGGGATAAATGCAGCAAATACTCTAGTAAAGAATTCAAAGGTATTGCAAGGGGGTTAAGACCCTTCTGTGCACACCAAATGGTAAACCTTTTCCATTTAAAAGCATAGGAACGTCTAGTGGAAGGCTTTCTGGAAGCATGAAGGATATCCTTCACCTGCTGAGAAAGATGCAAATCTTGAAGGTCTAGGCCTTCAGCAACCAGGCTCTGAGATGAAGAGACTGGGGATTTGGGTGCCACAACGTTCCCTCCTCCTGGGACAGGAGATCTGGAGCAGATCCCAAGCTCAGGGAGGGAGCTTGAGAGAGATGCAGAAGTAGAGGGTACCACACCTGGCGTGGCCAATGTGGTGCTATGAGGATCATAGACCCCTTGTCTCTCTGAAGTTTGAACAGTGTCTTGGGAATTAGGGGAATGGGTGGAAAGGCATAGAGGAAGTCTTGCCCCCAATGGAGGAGGAAGGCATCCCTGGCCTGAACTCCCTGACACGGAATCCTGGAACAGAACCGGGGAAGTTTGGCATTCCACCGACTTGCAACAGGTCTATGTCCGGGGTTCCCCAAATTCGGAAGATCCTGGCTATCTGGTCCCCATGGAGGGACCATTCGTGTGGAAGCAGAACTCGACTGAGTCTGTCTGCCCAAGAGTTTTGAACCCCTGGAAGAAACACTGCCACAAGATGAATTTGATGCTCTCTGGCGAAGGCCCACAATCTCAAAGCTTCGTTGCAAAGCGACAGAGAGCCAGTCCCGCCCTGCTTGTTCACGTAGAACATGGCTACTTGATTGTCCGTGTGGATGAGGACTGTCTTTAGCTGAGCAGGGTGTGGAAGACTCTGAGAGCTAGAAGAATTGCTCTGAGCTCCAAGGAGGTTGATATGTAGAGATGTCTCTTGTGAAGACCAGATGCCCTGGGTGGAGAGATTTTGTAGATGAGCTCCCCAACCCCTTGGAGAGGCATCTGTTGTAAGGGTTGCTTGGGGTAGCGACTGTTGAAAGGGGGACCCCAGCAACAGATTTTGAGTGGACTTCCACCACTGGAGAGACCAGAAGAGGCGACTGGAGGTTGCTATTTTGTCTGACAGGCACCCTGATGCCTGGGTCCATTGGGTGGACAGAGTCCACTGAGCTGCTCTCATATGAAGGCGAGCGTAAGGAACCACATGTACGGTGGATGCCATGTGGCCTAACAGTTGTAACATTTCTCGAGCAGTTAAATAGGACTTTAACTGAATTTGTGAGGCTAACTGCACCAAGCGTAGGCAACGGGCCTGGGCAAGATAGGCCCTTGCAGTTGTGGTATCCAGCAAGGCCCCTATGAACTCTAAAGACTGAGTAGGGGTGAGATGGGATTTTGGGATGTTTATTACAAGTCTCAGATACTGAAGAACACGCCTTGTGCAGGCTAGGGAAGTCTGGGCCTCTGACTGGGACGGAGCTCGGATGAGCCAGTCGTCCAGATATGGGAATACAAATATTCCTAGAGTGTGTAGAAATGCAGCTACTACTGCCATGCATTTTGTGAACACTCTTGGAGCAGAGGCCAGACCAAAAGGAAGCACTCTGTATTGGTAGTGCTTTCCTTGATAAAGGAACCGGAGGAACCTTCTGTGTGTTGGATGGATGAGGATATGGGTGTACGCATCCTTGAGATCTAGAGAACAAAGCCAATCCTGAATCTGAAGGTATGGAAGGAGAGCACCGAGAGAAATCATCTTGAATTTCTCCTTGCATAGAAACTTGTTCAATTCTCTGAGATCTAATATGGGTCTGTAGCCCACTGTTTTCTTTGGGATAAGAAAATAGGGGGAGTAGAACCCTGAGCCCTGTTGAAGAAGGGGTACTTCTTCTATTGCCCTTTGGGCAAGAAGGGTAGCAATCTCCTGACCCAAAAGGTCGAGGAGAGATGTTGGAGAATTGAACTGTCTCACCATGGTATGAGGAGGAAGGTTTAAGAAATGAAGCTTGTACCCCTCCCTTATGATGGAGAGGGTCCATTGCTCTGCCGTGACTTGTTCCCATTTGGGAGCAAAGTGGGCTAACCTTCCTGGAATGGTGAGATGCTCTGGTTCTTCTAGAGCCAGAAAGGCTAGTTATCTAGATGTAAGTCAAAGGCCCTGAGGAGGAGGAGGCTGAGGCTGTTGGGCCGTAGCAGTCCTTGCAGCCTTACGCTTGGCTTGTTTAGGTTGTTGCTGACGCTTTGCAGCAAAACGACCTACAGAAGATGCCTGCTGACCATAAACAGGATAATATTTCCCCTTTTTGGGAAAGAAAGCCTTTTTGAACAACCTTTTTCTAACAGGAGCAGAAGTAGACTTTGAAAGTCTATCTAAGGCAGAATTCTCAGCATCCATCTGAGTGGCCTTTGCTTGCCAATCCTTGCCAAAAAGGTTTTCACCTGTACAAGGAAGATTTCCTAATCCATCCTGGACCCAGGGTTCCCAATCAGAAGCTTGTAACCAAGCAACTCTGCGTGCACCTATGGCAATAGCCGAGGCTCTGCTGGCACACTCAAAAGAGTCAAAGGCTGCATGGTTGGAAAATTTGGAAACATCCTGGGCATGTTTAAGCCAGGTGAGAAAAGTTTGCAGATGATCTGTAACTTCCTTTAGAAACATCCCCATATAGAGACTATAGGAGTTGATTCTGGCAGCAAGCATATTGGTCTTGAATATTCTCCGGCCAAAAACATCCAAGGTTCTGCATTCTCTTCCTGGAGGATTATATGAGTGTCTTTTTGCACTCTTTATCTTCTTCATAGCAGACTCCACCACAATAGATTGGTGAGGAAGCGGAGTCTTATGAAAACCAGGACAAGGAGGAACACGGTACATGGTGTCCAACCTACGAGAATGAGAGGAGATAGTGAGAGGTGTCTCCCATATGCCCAACATGTGATCATAAAGGATCTCATGAATTGGTAACGTAGCTGCCTCTTTAGGAGCCTTAGGATATTGTAAAATATCCAATTTCTTGGCTCTAGGCCAGTGATGGCGAACCTATGGCACGCGTGCCAGCTGTGGCACGCGAAGGCCTTGCAGCTGGCACGCGGGAAGGTCCGCAATTGAAAAAAAAAAAGAAAACCTGTCTGCTGCTGTTGTCGGGGCCGCCGCGGCAGAATCGAGCGTGCCGCGGGGCCCCCCTGTACCCACCCGGCAGAGCCTGCCCTCCCCGTAGCAGCTCTCTCTTTGGAGCTACAGTCAGACGCGCCGGCTTGCAGAGCGCGAAGGGAAGAGTTTCCCTTTCGCGACTCTGTTAAGCCCGCGGGGGCTGATGGGAACTTCCCATCAGCCCCCGCGGGCTTAACAGAGCAGCGAGGGAACTCTTCCCTTCGCGCTCTGCCAGCCGGCGCGTCTGACTGCAGCTCCAAAGAGAGAGCTGCTCCGGGGGGGGCAGGCTCTGCCGGGGGGGCACAGGGGGGCCCCGCGGCACGCTCGATCCTGCCGCGGGGGCCCCGACAACGGCAGCAGACAGGTTTTCTTTTTTTTTTTAATTTTCCCTGGGCTGGGCTGGGCTGGGGGGGGGTGGGGGTTAGGAGTGCTGATGGGCTGGGCTGGGCTGGGCTGGGGGGGGGTTAGGAGTGGTGATGGGCTGGGCTGGGGGGGTTAGGAGTGGTGATGGGCTGGAGGGGGGGTTAGGAGTGGTGATGGGCTGGGCTGGGCTGGGCTGGGGGGGGTTAGGAGTGGTGATGGGCTGGGCTGGGCTGGGGGGGTTAGGAGTGGTGATGGGCTGGGCTGGGCTGGGGGGGGTTAGGAGTAGTGATGGGCTGGGCTGGGCTTGGCTGGGGGGGTGTTAGGAGTAGTGATGGGCTGGGGTGGGGGGGTTAGGAGTGGTGATGGGCACTGGGCTGGGGGGGTTAGGAGTGGTGATGGACACTGGGCTGGCTGGGGGGGGGTTAGGAGTAGTGATGGGCTGGGGTGGGGGGGTTAGGAGTGGTGATGGGCACTGGGCTGGGGGTTTAGTAGTGGTGATGGTCACTGGGGGGGGTTAGGAGTGGTGATATGCGCTGGGGGGGCTTTAAATAAAAATTTAGTGATGGGGGATTAGGACTGGGAGTGGGCTGATGGGGAGGTTAGGACTGGAAATGGGCTGGTGGGATTAGGACTGGGAGTGGGCTATGGGGGGCTAGGACTGGTAATGGGTTGGGGGGGTTGCTAGGACTGGAAATGGGCTGAGCGGAAGGGGGCTTGAACTGCAAATAGCTGTTGGGGATGGGGCTTGGAATGGAAATGGGCTGAGGGGAAGTGGGGGCTTGAACTGCACATAGCTGATGGGGCCGGGGCTTGGAAGGGAACTGGGCTGCGGGGAAGTGGGGGGCTTGAAGAAGGGAATGGATGCTGGGTGAGACTGGAACTAGAAGGGAGCTGATGTTGGGGGAGGATTAGAATGGGATGGGGCTGGGAGAGTAAAATGGAGAGGGGAAAAATATTTTGTGTAGGAGGGATGAAAAATCTACAATTGGCCAGGTATTGGGAGAGTAATTGGGGATTGAGGATGGAGGGGTAAAATTTGTGTGGATGAAATAGGAATGAGGAAAGAGCAAAAGGAGAAAGATTAGTATGTTAAAGCAGATGTAGAGAGAGAGAATGGAAAAAAAACTAAAAGAGAGAAGAAAGGACAAATGGACAGCAGACGATGGAGAGTTAGCAGAAAACATGAAGAAACCAGAAGAAAATGGCTGGACCAATTGCAACTGAAAAAAAATGCACAAAAGGTAGAAAGATATCTCTTTATTTTGAATTTATTAACTGGAATATGTCAGCTCTGGGAAATGTGCATCATTAACATCTGCGCTTTGTTTGGTACAAGAGGAAATTCCTATTTGACGTTACCACTTGTTCTCTTTCCCCAGTATTCTCTGAAATGTATTGGTTTAATATTTGCAGTGTTGCCTTTTGATAGGTAGGGTATGGTGCTTTGTGAGTCCTGGTAATGCTGTCAGGATACGGCGGGTTTGCTATGGGTTCTAAATGGGCAGCGTTTGTAGTAGTTCCTAATGTGCCTGGCGGTTGGCACTGGATTATAGTAATGTAGAAATCTTTTAGTCTTTCTTTATCCATACACTCATTAAGAGACATGTTTACTAAAAGTTAGTGTATGGTAACATTATGCAAATATTTATGCAAATAAGACCACTTATGCAAATGACGTGCTGGCACTTTGAGGAAATTCTTTGGTTTTGTGCGGCAGTTTGGGCACTCGGGCTCAAAAAGGTTAGCCATCACTGCTCTAGGCTCTGATTCAGGGGTCACTGAAATGGAGAGGCCCCTGGATGAATTTCGAGAAAATGTATATCGGTCAAAAAATTTACGTTTTCTAAATTTTCCTAGGACACATTACTTATCCCCCTTGTTGTTGTTGCAAAAATACTTTAAGGAAATTCTGATGTTTAAAGATGCTTCGGATATTTTAATTTCAAAATTGTATTATATACCTAGAGTTAAAAAAGATTTGGATGGTAACATGTCAGGGAATATCCAAAGTGAAAAGCTGGCTTCTTCCACTCTGGATCTATCTGGCTTTCTTGAATCTTCCACAGATGATATTCCTACAAGAGATACCTTATTAGTTTCCTTTGTTCGGGAGATGGATAAGGATAGGGTTTTGACGGTTTACTTTCAGAAGAAAGCCGAACAGTTCTGTGGTCAAGTTATTCAGATATTTCCAGATGTGGCTAAAATCACACAAGAACGCCGAAAGGCTTTCTTAGCTCTCCGTCCACGTGTTCTTGCTTTGGGGGGTTTATTTTATCTTAAATTTCCCTGTAAAAGTCAGATTACCTTTCAGGGTAAGCGATATATATTTTCTGAACCTGATCAATTAGTTAGCTTGTTGAGTGAGAGGGAACTGGTATAACTTGGTGTAATTATAGGGGGAATACAGTGTATCACTTGATTTAGTATATTGAGCTTATTGGTTTTCTCAGGTTTCCTTTTAAATTTGACTGCAAATGTGTGAAGCTGCTCCTCGATGTGGACTGGATATTACAGTTTATGTAATGTTTTCTTTGTAATTTTTGTTTCATTTTGAAATAAATTTTGGAAATTTAAAAAAAAAAAAGAAAGAAAGAAGAAAAGACCGGCGGTACCGGTCCGACGTCGAAGAAGGCAGACGTGTGACCAAAGAAATAAAGAAATATAAAGAACTTCTTCAGTGGTGACAGGAACACGACCTGCTGGCTCCGCGGAAAAGAAGAACTGGAGAGAGGCGGTTGGGAAAGGCGGGAAAGGCAGCGCGCAGGCGCTGTGGGATGCTCCCAAAAGCTTTCTTTCTGGACGCCGGGGAGCGTTCCCGCACAGGCTCCGTCGGTACCGACAATACCCATATGTGAAGACTCATTCCTGCTTGTTCCTGGAGACAAGGGGTTTTTACCCAAGCCGGAGCAGTGGTCTTCTTGGAGAGCCTAGTCCTCATCATGAACTCCGTCTCCAGCTCTGCGGCCTTGTCGGTCATGGGTTTGCAGAAGAGGTTTTCCCCCCGACATGGGACATCAACCAACTTGTCCAGTACCCATTGCTCTAGGTCGTAAGCCTGGAGCCAGGCTTGGCGGCATGCACCGATGCCCGACGCAGCTACCCGAACTGACAACTCAAAACCATCATAGGCCTCCTGAGGCATAAACTTGGAGCACTGACGGACATCTATGGACAGGATCTGGAAGCGCTGCAAAGTCTCCCCAGAGAGACCGGCTGAAAACCCGGCGAGTTCCTTCGCCAGATCCCTCAGGTACATTTAGCCCTACCCTCTGCTTTTTATCTTTTAACCAGTTCCTGATCCACAATAATACACTGCCTCTTATATCCCATGACTTTTTAGTTTTGCCAAAAGTCTCTGATGAGGGACCTTGTCAAAGGCTTTCTGAAAGTCCAGATACACTATATCAACCGACTCACCTTTGACTAACTGTTTATTCACAGCTTCAAAAAAACATAACAGATTAGTAAGACAAGATCTTCCTTGTCTAAAGCAATGTTGGCTGTCTCCCATTAAGCCATGACTATCTACATCTTCAGTAAATTTTGTTCTTTATTATGGTTTCTACCATTTTTCCCGGTACTGACATCAGGCACACTGGTCTGTAGTTTCCAGGATTACCCCTGGAACTCTTTTTAAAAATTGGCATTACATTGGCCATCCTCCGATCTTCAGGTATTACAGATGATTTTAATGATGGTTCACAGATTCCTAACAGCAGATCTGCAATCTCATATTTCTGTTCTTTCAACACCCTTGGAGGTATACCATCCGGTCCAGGTGATTTGCTACTCTTCAGTTTATCAAATACTTGTAATACATCTTACCGGTGTATCGATATTTCTTTCAATTCTTCCGCAGTTTACCACTTCAGTCATGGGTAACATCCCTACATCTTCCTCCATGAACACCGAAGCAAAGAATTCATTGAGTCTCTCCGCTATGGCCTTATCCCCTCTTTGTTGTTGTTAAGTGCCGTCAAGTCGGAGTCAACTCATGGCGACCCTCTGGATAGCTATCCTAAATGTGTTCGGTCTTCAGTCAGGCGGCTCATTGTTGACAGACTGGTACCTGTAGCTGCTGTTATTGTATCGATCCATCTCATTGCTGGCCTTCCTCTTTTGCGCTGACCTTCTATCTTGCCATGCATAATGTCTTTCTCTAATGATCTCTCTCTTCGCATGATGTGTCCAAAATATGAAAGTCGAAGTCTTGTCATCTGAGCTTCTAAAGAAAGCTTAGGTTTGATCTCCTCTAGTACCGACTGGTTTGTTCTTCGGGCAGTCCATGGTATACACAGTATTCGCCGCCAGCACCATAATTCAAAGGCAACAATTTTCTTCCTATCTTTTTCACTGTCCAGCTTTCACATCCATATGATGTTATTGAAAATACCATGGCTTGAACAAGTCGAATCTTTGTATGGAGAGAGACATCTCTGCTCTTGAGAATCTTATCTAGGTCTTTCATAGCCATTCTGCCAAGAGCAATGCGTCGTCTGATTTCTTGACTGCTTGTTGCTTCTTTATTGATAGTTGATCCAAGTAGATTAAAGTTGTTCACAATTTCAATTTCTTCTCCTTCAACGATGAACCTGTTGATTATGCCAGTTGTCATGACCTTTGTCTTTACATTAAGGTGCAGGCCCATTTTGAGACTATGTTCTTTGATTGTGAGAAGCAAATGTTTTAGATCATCTTCACTTTCAGCCAGTAATGTGGTATCATCAGCATAGCGAAGGTTGTTGATGAGTCTTCCACCAATCTTCACACCTCTGTTGTCTTCATACAATTCTGCTTCTCTGATGATTTGTTCTGCATATAAATTAAACAGGTAGGGGGAAAGTATGCAGCCTTGTCTTACACCTTTGCTTATTTTAAACCATTCTGTTTCTCCTTGTTCCGTTCGAACTGTTGCTTCTTGATCAATGTACAGATTGCGCAAGAGAACGATCAGGTGTTCTGGTATACCCATGCTTCTTAATGTGGCCCAGAGTTTCTCATGGTTTACACAGTCAAAAGCCTTGCTATAGTCGATAAAGCACAAATAGATATCCTTTTGGTATTCTTTAGTCTTTTCAAGGATCCATCTCACATCCGCAATGATGTCTCTCGTTCCTCGCCCTTTCCTGAACCCTGCTTGCACTTCAGGTAGTTCTTGTTCCAGGTATGGTTGTAGTCTCTTTTGAATAATCTTCAGTAGAATCTTGCTGGCATGTGGGATCAGAGCAATTGTGCAATAATTTCCACAGTCAGTTGGATCACCTTTCTTTAGTATTGGTATAAACACAGATCTTTTCCAGTCAGTTGGCCATGATGTTGTCTTCCATATTTCTTGGCAGAGCCTTGTGAGTACGGTAACAGCTGCATCAGATTGCTGCAATACTTCTATGGGAATGCTATCAATGCCTGGTGCTTTGTTCTTTGATAAGGCTTTCAATGCTGCTTCAACTTCTTCTTTCATCACCAATGGTTCCCGATCATAAGGTACAGGTTGAAATGGCTGTTGGTCCACTTGATCTTTATCATATAAAAACTCTGTATATTCCTTCCACCTTTTCTTGATCTTCTCAGCATCATTCAACATAGAACCTTGAGCATCTTGTAACATTCCAATTCGAGGCTGGAACTTTTTCTTTAACTCTCGTAGCTTTAGGAAAGCCGATCTTGTTCTTCCTCTAATAGTTTTCTGCTTCTATTTCCTTGCAAGTGTCATTGTAGTACTTTTCCTTGTCCTGTCTTGCTGCACGTTGGAAATCTCTGTTGAGTTCTGCGATTGTCTTTCTTTCTCCTCTGGCTTTAGCTTCTCTGCGTTTCTGGGCAATTTTCAGAGTTTCTTCCGTCATCCATTTTGGCCGTTTTTGCTTTTTTACCTTTTGTAGAGACTTCTCGCTTTCTTCCAACACAACCTTCTTGATGTCATTCCATAACTCTTCCGGAGCTCTGTCATTTGTATCCCCTCTTAGTGCCCCTTTTACCCCTCTATCATCTAATGGTCCAACTGACTCTCTCACAAATTTTTTGCTACAAATGTCCTTGAAAAAGTCTTTATTACGCTTTTTTCCTTCCACAGAAAGCTTCTTCTCAAATTCTCTCTTTGCCTGCCTTATCAATGCCTTGCATTTAACTTGCCAGTGCTTGTGTTGTTTCCAGTTTTCATCATTTGGCTCTTTTTCCATTTCCTGACAGATGCTTTTTGGCAACAACAGCCTCTCTGACCTCACCTTTAAACCATGCTGGCAGTTTTTTGGACTTCCTTCCACTTTTCTTAAAGCATGAAATACAACTGGTCTGGGCTTCCAAGATAGTATTTTTAAACAACACCCATGCTTGATGTAACTCTATAAACTTTGCAACTGCTCCTTTTAGGGGTTGTTGTTTTTTTAACTATTTTCCTCATTTTATCATAGTCTCCCTTTTGAAAGTTAAAAGGTAGTACTGTGGATTTCCTTACCATCCCTCCTCTATTAACTAAATCAAACATGATCATGCTATGATCACTATTGCCAAGTAGCACCAACACACTTATCTCTTGCACCATATCTGGTGTTCCACTAAGGACTAGGTCCAAAATGGCTTCCCCTCTGGTCAGTTGATGAACCAGCTGCTCCAAGCAGCAGTCATTTATTTCATCTAGAAACTTTATCTCCCTAGCATGTCCTGCCGTGACATTGACCCAGTCAATACTGGGGTAATTGAAATCACCCATTATTATTACTATGTTGTAACTTTTGTTAGCTTCCTTGATTTCTTTGAGCATTTCTTCATCCATTTGTTCATTCTGGCCAGGCAGTCGATAGTACACACCACTGCCATCGCCTTCCCCTTTTTACATGGAATTTCAATATATAGAGATTCTACAGCAAATTTTGTTTCCTGCAAAACTTTAATCCTTTGTGACTCAGTGCCCTCTCTAACATAGAACTGATCAAATTGGTGGAGGGGTTGCGCTCTATCATTGTGATATAATTTGTACCCAGGTATCACAGTGTCCCACTGGTTGCCCTCCTTCCACCATGTCTCTGAGATACCAATCGTATCTAACCTTTCATATAGTACTATATATTCTAACTCTTCCATCTTATTTTTTAGACTATTAGCTTTTGCATACAAGCATTTTAGAGACTGTATTTTATTGATATCAATCTGGCTATCAGTATACAGGGGTAATTTGGACTCTTTAAGCTCTGTCTGCTCCATACTCAAGGGCATTTGGGCTACTTTTGTCTTTATTGGAAACTCTCTGCTGATATGTCCTAACTTCATTCTTTTGGTAGTATCCTTCAAGGATACTCTGTTTTGAACCATGCACTCTTGGGCAACTGTCGTCTCTCCCCTATTATCTAGTTTAAAAGCTGCTCTATCTCCTTTTTAAAGGTTAATGCCAGCAGCCTGGTTCCATCCCCGTTAAGGTGAAGCCCATCCCTTCGGAAGAGTCCCTCCTTTCCCGAGAATTTTCCCAGTTCCTAACAAATCCAAAATCCTCATCCTGGCACCATCGTCTCATCCATGCACTGAGATTCTGGAGCTCTGCCTGTCTCTTGGGTCCTGCGCATGGAACAGGAAGCATTTCGGAGAACACTACCCTGGAAGTTCTGGATTTCAACTTCCTACCAAAAAGCCTAAATTTAGCCTCCAGAACCTCCCTACCACATTTTCTTATGTCACTGGTACTGACATGTACCAAGACAGCAGACTCCTCCCAAGCACTATCTGGTCCGCTACCTTCGCACCAGGCAGGCATGTTACCAGGTGATCCTCATGTCCACCATCCACCCAGCTATCTACATACCTAATGATCGAATCACCAACTATAACGGTTGTCCTAACCCTTCCCTCTTGGACACATGGCCCTGGAGAAACTTCCTTGGTGCGAGAAGGTTTTACATCACTTGGAGGACAGGTCCTAGCTACAGGATCACTTCCTACCACACCAGGGTGATGCTCTCCTGCCACGTGACCTCTCTCCTCCATGGCAACAGGGATTCTGCCAGACTGGAGGTGGGACTTTAGGACTATATCCCTGTAGGTCTCATCTATGTACCTCTCTGTCTTCCTTATATCCTCCAAGTCTGCTACTCTAGCCTCCAGAGATCGGACTCTTTCCCTGAGAGCAAAGAGCTCCTTGCACCTAGTGCACACATAAGACCCTTCACCAACTGGGAGAAAATCATACATGTGACACTCAATGCAAAAGACTGGAAAGCTCCCATCTCGCTGCTGGCTTGCTGTCTGCATTTTAGTTTAGGTTGTGTTTAGATATTTAAGTTCTTTACTTACTAAGAGTTGCTGGGGATATTTATACTAAGAAAACTATACCTAACACGTTTAATGTACTTTGTTCACCTGAAGCTTAATTAATATCAGGTCCTTGGTTTGCAGCTTGTCGTGCTGTGAGGGCTTGTGTGCATCAGTGATGCTGAGAGCTAAACTATCTGTAGTTTAACTACTAGCAGGGTCTCCCAAGATGGACAGGTCTCAGCTGAGATGCCAGACCAAGACAAACCACCCATCTGGGCAGCAGCAGAATGGGATAGTGTTGACGGCGGAGGATCACATTTCTGTGACAACGGCAACAACACCAAACTTAACTGCGCGGAAGAAAGGCCCGGCAATCTACTTCTGTATCTTGCCATGAAAACCCAATGGATAGTTACAACAAAACAAATTGTGCTGTAGTGCTGGAAGATGAGACCCCCAGGTTGGAAGGCACTCAACTAGCTACTGGGGAAGAGCTGAAGACTTTTCAGAGTAAAACCAGCATTTATGATGTGGTTGGATCAAAGCCCTCAGGACGTCTGACTGCTGATGTAGCTGCGCATGAAATGAGAGTCAGAAGCTGTAAAAATGTCTTACCGAACACAATTTAGGATAGCTATCCAGAGGGTCGCCATGAGTCGACTCCGACTCGACGGCACTTAACAACAACAACAATGTATGCCTGATGATAAACAGCTGCATCTGAGAGTGAATATGGCGCCTCCTTTCCTTTAAGAGGTTTAAGCACCTATAAAGCTACGATTATCCCAGGGGCGGGTGGGTGTTGGGGAGGAAGGGAGGGAAAGAAGACCTAAGAAAATGTGGCTGCTACACAGTACTTTGTCCTGTGCTTCTAAGGTAATCGTGACCAATTTCCAGGGGGAGTCCCATAGCCCTTGCTTGGATAGAGGGAGTCTTTGGGTCTAAATTTAACCAGAAAGCTCTCTGCTGTGTTTTAAATTTAAACTGAAAGCTCTTTGCTGCTACTAGGCCCTGACTGATTTAACAAATACACTGGGTTCACAGATTAATCAGCATTAAATCTAAAGAATTCCTTTTTCCCCAAGATTTAAAAAAATTCTCATAAGTAAATACTTACAATTGCAGATCTCTTTCCAGAAGTAGCAGCCCCCTTTTGTAGTCCTTCAAGATGAAACCTAAGCTTTCTTTAGAAGCTCAGATGACTTTGACTTACATACTTTGAACACATCATGTGAAGAAAGAAATCGTTAGAGAAAAACATCATGTTGGCAAGGGAGAAGGTCAACACAAAAGAGGAAGGCCAACAATGAAATGGATAAATACAACAGCAGCAGCTATGGGTGCCACTCTATCAACAAAGAGCCACCTGACTGACGGCCGAACACAGTTTAGGACAACTATCCAGAGAGTCACCATGAGTCAACTGCACTTAACAACAACAACAACGGCTACCTCTTGATTAGTAAAAAATCGTCCTGAAATGAAAATTTATAAAAAACAAAATGAAATAAAATGGAACATTACTAAAATGAAATGACATTTTTTTTTATCAGCGCAACCCTGCTGTTTAGCATCTCCTACTCTATGCACAACTCAGACCACGGCCAGGTGTAGCAACTACCAGGAATGTCTGCTCTGTTTACTGCAACTTTGTGGAGAACTGTGCTTCTGCAATGCCTTGCATCTTGTCTATGTGTGCTGGCTTCAGGGTTTATAAAGTGGGCTGTAGCAACTTCAGCTCACTCAGGAGCAGGAAAACCTATCTATGTATCCTCTTGGGCTCACAGCAGAACAGAGATAAGGGCAGGAGAAATGAAGATTGTGCAGGGGGTGGGATGTACAGGGACAAAGAAGTAAAACTGATTGTGTTGGGGGATGGGGAGAAAATAAAGAGAACATAATTGTGCCTGGGGAAGGGGCAAAACACAAGAAATACAAAATTATTCTAGGGACAGAGGGTGAGGGGAAATTGTAAAAAGGAGGAGGATACAAAGGGGGGAAATGGTGCAAAGAGAAGTTCATACAGGGAGAGGGGAAACTGTGGAAATGTGCCAGAGAGGGGGCAGGTAGAAAGAAAATGGTATTATTATGCCAGGGAAGGGGGCAGTGGTATTGATTGATCTATGAATGAAGTACTGCAAATTTTTCTGATGAGTTTAACAAATATTTAAAAATACATTTTTCAAATCTATATGTAAATACCATTTTCTTTTTTATCCTGAAATGAAGCAGTGTGCGTCAGAATGAGGTCGCTTAGTCCTGGCCCCGCCTCTACAGATCACTTGCAGTCATGGCCTCACACCCACAGGTTATTTCTGGCCCTGGCCCCACCCACAATTCCTTTAGGCCTACAAATTAAGCCTTTACTGTACTCACATCAAGAGAAAAGGCTGAACAGTTTCCACATATGCTGCCTATCACACATCCTTAATATTTCCTGAAAGGATAAATACATACGGTGCCTGAATTTAACTTCCTTAACCGCCTAGCTACTACCCGCTATAGGTGGTATATCGAGTAAATAAAACTAAACTAAAACTAATCCCAAACTTTAATGCATTGGAGCAGGCTCAAACTTTCACTGTCTTCACTCTGCTCAAACACACCTCCAGTGGCTCGACGATATTCATTATATGGAAGATGGAGAAATTTCACTTACCGTTAATTTCCTTTCCTGGAATCCTGCTAGACCAGCCAAGACAAATGGGCTAAGTCCCCCTGCCAGCAGATGTTGGAGACAAAGAAAATAAAATACCAAAAGCTTGATTGGCTCAGTCCTGGTAGATATATAGCTGTACCCCTAAGGGTCACCTTCAGTATACCCTGACAAAGCAACAGAGAATTTGATTTAAGAAAGGCACGATAAGGATAGCACCAGTATGCTGCCGTGCAACCATAAAACTATGTACAAGAGAAGAACAGCTGAATAAGTTACAAAATTCTTGGTAAAATTCTTGACTCTGCTAGAAGGCTGTCCGAAGCATACAGAATGGGTGGGTCCTGGACTGGTCTAGCAGGATTCCAGGAAAGGAAATTAATGGTAAGAGAAATTTCTCCTTCCAATTCATCCTGCTAAACCAGTCCAGACAAGTGGGAAGTACCCAGGCTATACCACCCCAGGGTGGGAAGAGACAGCCACTCTCACCACACTGGTTCCAAAGTTCGCCGCATCTTGAACTTGGAGATCAAGGCGATAGTGTCAGACAAAGGTGGACCAGAATGACCAGGTAGCTGCACGACAAATATCGAGGGAAACGACTTGCAACCGCTTTGTGAAAGAGGTCATTTGAGACTGCGTGGAGTGTGCCTGCAGTCCCAAGGGCACAGGCTTACCTTGTAGAACATAGGCTTGGCGAACAGGACAAGGCTTGGCGAACAGGACAAAAAGGTGATCGGATTTTCGAAAGGAATCTGTGACCTTCAGATAGCGCCATAACACTCTAGTGATATCAACGGCATGGAGTCCCTTGTTGGGCCCAGAACACTGTTCCTTTGAAAAGGCAGGAAGAGATATAGTTTGGTTCATGTGAAAAGGTGTAAGAACCTTCGGCAAGAAGGAATGAAGGAACGACTCGAAGGGACACTCCTTCCGTGGAGAAGGCAAGAAAGGGGTCCTGGAAAAGACAGAGCTTGCAACTCCGAAATTCGCCTAGCCGAGGCTATGGCGACTAGGAAAGTTGTCTTAAGGGACAAGTCCCGGAGGGTGATCTGCCTGAGTGGCTCGAATGGGGGCTCCATGAGGCCTTTCAGCATCAAGGAGCGATCCCAGGGAGGGACCAAGGGGTGGACGAAATCTGCTAAAATCCGAATGGGACACAATCGAATGACCTGCAATGGCCCCTTGGAAACACGTGGGTGTGGAAACCTGGACCTGTAGAGAGCTGAGGGCCAGGCCCTTATCAAAGCCCTCCTGAAGGAACAATAGGATATCCATGATCTGCACCCACCAAGGCGAGAACCCTTGCTGAGAACACTAGGTTTCAAACAGGCGCCAGAGCTATGTATACGCCAAGGAAGTAGAGGGGCGCCTTGTTCTTAAACGAGTAGTGACCACCTGTCTCAAGTATCCCTTGTGACTCAGGCAATGATGCCTCTCAAGAGCCAGGCTGTAAGCAAGTAGGGAGCTGGGTCAGCCATCGTGATCGGCCCCTGCCACAGGAGATCCCGGAGGGACCCGAGAGCCAGAGGAGACATCTGGAGCAGGTGGGCTAGGGTCAGCATACCATAGCCGCTAGGATCACTATACCGGGATGAGACTCAATGTGCCGGAGAACTCTCCTGATCATTGCCCAGGGAAGGAACAGATACAACAGAAGCATTGTGGGCCACAGCTGAACTAACGTGCCTAGGCCCTGTGACCTATGCTCCTTCCTTCGACTGAAAAACAGGGGTGTTTTTGCGTTTGCTGCTGTCGCCATCAGATCCGCACGAGGCTGACCCCAAATCCGAACTATCCACTGAATGCCCAGCGGCCAAGTTCACATTCATCGGGATCCAGTGTGTGACGGCTGAGGAAGTCCGCCTGAATGTTGCTGACCCCAGCTATGTGCTGGGCCGACATAGCCAGTAGATGCTATGTTACTCAGGGGAAGAGCATGGCCATTTCCCTGGTCACTCCCAGACACCTCGTACCTTCTTGCCGGTTTAGATAAGCAACAGTTGTAGCATTGTCAGAAAGGACTCTGACTGCCTGGGAGCAAAAGTGAGGCAGAAAGTGTATTACAGCCAGATGGACAGCTCAGGTTTCCAGGTGATTGATCATCCAAATGGCCCCTTATGGAGTCCAAGAGCCCTGCGTTGTCTGGTTCAGGCAATGAGCTCCCCAGCCTGAGAGGCTGGCATCAGTGGTCACTAGAATCCAGCGAGGGGTCTCCAAGGAGATACCCTGGAGTAGATGGTCTGGGGAGAGCCACCAGAGAAGATTGCCCCAAGTTGACTGAGGGAGTGGTAGCTGATGGCTGTAGTCCTCTGAAACAGGGGACCAGCGGGAGAGAAGCAATTGCTGAAGGTTCTGCTTGTGCGCTCGAGCCCAAGGAACGACTTCTATGGTAGCCATGGAGCCGAGGATCTGAAGATAGTCCCACATTCTGGGACTGCACTGGGCTGAGGAACACCCAGAGCTAAGATGAGATCTTTTGGAAATGCTCCTGTGTCGAAAAAAACCTTGCCCTGACGAGTATCGAAGCGGGCTCTGAGAAATTCCAAGGCTGTAGACGGCTGCAGGCAACTTTTGGCCTGATTGACGAACCATCCGAGGTTCTCTAGGAAGGTCACCACAAGGGAGACTGTCTGAGGCCTCAGACAAAGAACCTGCGCCAAAGAGCCAGTCATCGAGCTATGGATGGACTCAAATGCTTTATTTTCATAGGGTCACCGCAGCCACCACCATGATCATGGAAAAGGTGCATGGAGCAGACGCCAAGCTGAACGGCAGAGCGCAGAACTGAAAGTGTTGCCCTAGAATGGCGAAGCACAGAAAAAGCTGCTGTTGCGAATGGGAATGTGAAAGCATGCTTCCGCCAAGTCGACAGAAGCAAGGAACTCTCCTTTTCGGACTGCCTGAATGATAGACCGCAGTGTTTCCATGCGAAATCAAGGGACTCAGAGCCCGACTGACCTCCTTGAGATCCAAAATAGGACAAAACAATCTGTCTTTCTTGGGCACCACAAAGTAGATGGAGTAGCGACCGGAACACCTCTTGGAAGGAGGGACCAAATGGTCCGTAGCAGAAGACGCTGAAGGGTGCTCGTTTTCGGGGGCATCTGCAGGGCAAAACGAGGAAGGTCTCTCAAATTGGGCACCTGCAATCTAAAACATATCCATGATGAACAATGCTGAGAGCCCACTGATAAGAGGTTATCTGGGCCCAATTTCAGAAAAACAGCGCCAACCGTCCTCAAACAGGTGACTGCATCCTGGAGTGGCTCCCGATCCCATTAGTAGGGGGAACGGGAGGAGCTGGAGATCTTAGAGGGGCTGAATAGGCGTCTTTCCCCTGCCAGACACTGAAAAAAGGCTGGGACCACTGTTCTGAGTGCCTGATGAGGCTGTCCCAAACAGCTTTCTTGGCTGGTAGCGCCAGGAGTCACGAAAACTGGACCTTGAGATGGCGGAAGGGTAGGATCTCTGCCCCGAGTGGCAGGAAGATGACTGAGGCTTGTCTTCTAGGAGTCATTGAGGCTTGATTTCCTCCAGGTCTTTGACCAGCTTGTTGAGGTCTTTGCCAAAGAGTAGCTTGCCTTTGAAGGGTAGTCTAGCAAGGAGAGCCTTCAAGGTCGCATCCGCCAACCACTGTTGAAGCCAGAGTCAGCGACAAGACATTGTCACGGCTGCCACTGAATGTGCCGAACGGCGAAGCAGATCATAAAAGGCATCCGCCAAGAAGGCTTTGACCAATTCCAAGTGGGTCAAAGGTGGATCCTCAGGAAACAGCTGAATCCATCATTGAAGGGCCCGTGCTGTCAGCCATCCACAAACCGAGGTTTGCAGAGTGAGAGTGAATAAGGAGTCCCTTGACCTTCTGGGCCTGTTGATCTCGGAGTGCCGTGCCATGTTCTATTGGAATAGTCGTGAGTTTGGTGACACCAGTCACCAGAGCATCTACCTTCAGATACACAAGCCATTGCTTTAAATCCACTGGTGGCCAAAGATAGTGCCAGTCCAAACGCTGAGCTATATATAAGGGAGCGTTAGGAGATTCCCATTCTAGAGTACCATCTATTGGAGTTCCTGCGGGAAGGGAAAAGCTCTGGAGAGCTGCTGAATGCCCCACAGGATGGGATTTGTCTGAGAACTCACCTAGGAAGGCTCTTGCCCAAGAGGATCGGAGAGTCATGAGGCTTTGACTACTTGAGTAATCAGAGATAGAAGCTCATCCTTACAGAATAGGCGTATAGTTGGTGAGTCCTCCTGCTCCTCACCCGAGGCTTCGGAGGGAGACCATTCGCCATCCTCCTGGTCTGAGGCATCTAGGCTGTCCTCCGCTGAACGTGCATCATGTCCTGGAAGAACAGGTGCCCAATCTCCCGAGGTCCAGGAAACCTCTTTGGGCAGATGTCCCTTTGCCTTCAGAGCCAAATCTTCATGAGGGTGGTTCCTGGGGCTTGAGGTAGCATCTAATGTGGATTTCGCAGATTTCTTGGCAGGGGAGGCTCCCAGAGGTTCCAAGCCTGCCTGAACAGCAGGAGGAATTGTTGGAAATTGCGGTCTTTCAGCACCTGCGCCTAAGCTGAAGACTGGGATAGGAGAAGAGGCAGAGAAGGAGCCTGTGCCATGGCCCTGGAGTCCACTGGGATTGAGAATGAAGAGTTTGGGGCCCTGGAAGCCACTGGATGCCCCATGGGAGGGGAGAGCTCAGACTGTGCCGGGCAGGAGGATTCCCCAAGATAAGTGAGGCAAGAGGAGCATATCTGGTCTTTTAAATCACAGCATTTGTGGCTGCAAACAATGCAACTCTGCAGGGAGGAGTGCATTGTAAGGCGTTGTTCCCCTGAGCATCCCCTGTGCAAGCCACAATCCTGTTAACTTTCCCAAAGCTCCAACGAAAGAAGGGAAGATTTGGCTTGCTGTGCATTGAACTGGGAAAACAGACGCAGGGGCTTTAAATTAGCTCCGTCATTAAATAGTGGACGGCTAAAGATATTACCCCATAGGGAGGGGGAAGAAGGGGGACTCACTGTGAGCTTCGTAACAGGCAGTAGTAGCAGTAACAGAAGAGCCAAGGCACTGCAGTGAAATGAGGCTTGTTCTACTAGCTCATTTATCAGGAAAATAAAAAGCTATGTCAGGGCAACTGAAGGCTTTCCCTGCATATGGGCTGCAATGGTCCTCCTGATCAGGAGTTCGTCTTCCTCCCCTTGAGGGGAACACCACTGGCCCTCCTGACCAGGAGCTCAACCCTACTGCTCAGGTAATGGGAAACTCCAGTGGGGCACCTCTTGTATGCCCTGGAGATGTCCAGTCAAAGAAAACTCCCAAACAGCAATCCCAGAAACAGTTAAAAGTCACAGGCAAACAACCATCATCTGCTGGAGATGGAGAAATACTGAAGGCGACCCCTAGGGGGTACAGTTATATATTTACCAAGGCTGAGCTAATCAAGTTTCTGGTATTTTTTTTCTGTCTCCAACATCTGCGCAGGGAGACTTAACCCACTTGTCTGGACTGGACTAGCAGGATGAATTGGAAAGCAGAATTCCCAAAGACATTATATATGGAGAGGTAGCCTCTGGCAAAAAAAAAATCAACTATCTGCACCTGCATTTATGGGTGAGACTTTAAAGACTTTTGACCTTAAATAATAACATCTGGGAAACATCTGTATTGTAGTCACTTGAAATATAAACTTCTCAAAAGCTTTTAAAAATATGAGATAGAAATGACATGGATCTAGGAAAACAAGAGCAATATGCAAAACTAGAAATATTTTAATTATTAAATACATTAAACTACTGCTACTCCACTAATATTTTTCATAATTATTTAACACTGTGTCTTGAAATTCTGACTGCAAACCAATCTAATCAATAAATAGATTCATTTATTTTCACATTAGGTATTCCATCTCAAGCCTGCAGGGTTTTTGACAGAGGCATCTGGACGATTTTTAGTTAGGGCAAAATATTATTACCTGCTTGTTCATTAGCTGCCAGATTCTGCTCAAATTCAATACGAAGCATCTCATATTCCTTGCGAACTTGCGCTAACGTGTCCTCCAGCTGAATCACTTCTGTCCGCAGTTTCTTCTGCAGGCTCAGCTCATCGCTCTTACAACATATGGAATTAATCAGCACAGAGAGCAAAGAAAAGAAAGAGTGCAATCAGTAGGGAGATGGCTTCAATGGAGGGACAGGGGAAAATAAGAGACAAAACCAGCAACTACAGAAAAGACCAATGAATGCATGCTCTCAAGAAGCACATTAGATCAACTGAATCACCTCTTCAGACTTCTCTATGCTCTTCATCCCTCTACAACACATACAGTCTTTTCCCAACAAAATAAGTCCTTCCTCAAAGCGTAGTTACTCACCTGTAACAGGTGATCTCCGGGAACAGCAGGAATAGAGTCTTCACATATGGGTATCGTCGGTACCGAAGGAGCCCGCGCAGGAATGCTCCCCAGTGTCCTATAGGAAAGTTTTTGGGAGCATCCCACTGCGCCTGCGTCGCTGCCTTCCCGCCTTTCCAACTCTCCCTCTTCAGTTGGTTTATAGCTGAGGCAAAGGAGAGAGAGAGAGAGAGAGAGAGAGAGAGAGAGAGAGAGAGAGAGAGAGAGAGAGAGAAAGAGAGAAAGACAACTCCTAGGGGAGGAGGGTGAGTTGTGAAGACTCTATTCCTGCTGTTCTGGGAGATCACTTGTTACAGGTGAGTAACTACGCTATCTCTAGGAACAAGCAGGAATGTAGCCTTCACATATGGGGACTCCCCAGCTGAGAGATGCCAGGGAGATGACTCCAGAAAGCTGCAAAATCCAGGCTGAGATGGGTCATGCTTCCTCCCATGGATCTCTGGCATCGAAACCCGGGACAGCGGGTAGGAGTTGTTCTAAGTCTGAAAGAGATGCTGGAGAACAGCCTGGCCAAACGAGGCATCCTGACAGGAGTCCTTGTCTAAGCAGTAGTGGGCTGCAAATGTGTGTACCGAAGCCCAAGTGGCAGTTCTGCAAATGTCGTCAATGGACACTGAACGAAGGTTAGCCATAGAGGCTGCCATTGCTCTGACATTGTGAGCTGTGACATGACCTTCGAGAGAAAGTTCCTTACTCTCATATGCAAAGGATATGCAATTTGCAATCCATTTAGACAAAGTTTGCTTGGAAACTGGTAATCCAAGATGACTAAAGGCAACAAAAAGCTGGGAAGCCTTTCTATGTTGCTTAGTTCTCTGAAGGTAAAAAGTCAAGGCTCTTTTACAATCCAGAGTGTGAAGTTTCCTTTCTGCATCGGAGCATGAGGCCTAGGGAAGAATACAGGAAGGTAAACCGATTGGTTTAAATGAAAAGGCAAAACCACCTTTGGCATAAAGTGAGGGTGCGTTCTAAGAACTACTTTATCATGGTGGAACCTTGTGTAAGAAGGATCAGCCACTAAAGCCTGGAGCTCACTGATGTGTCTTGCAGAAGTGAGAGCAATTAGGAAGATTACTTTTCAAGAAAGAAACTTTGGAGATGTAGTGGCTAAGGGTTCGAAGGGCGGTCTCATGAGCTATCCAAGGACAAGATTCAAATCCCATGCCACGGGTGGTGGCTTGATGGGCGGTTTAGTCAAGAGTAGACCTCTCATAAACCTTGCTACAAGTGGTTGAGAGGAAACAGGATGTCCATCCAAGGGCTTGTGAAAAGCTGCAATGGCACTAAGGTGGACCCTTACTGAATTGGTCTTAAGACCAGAGGATGATAAATGGAGGAGATACTCTAGTAACGCTTCCACTGGCACTGAAAATGGATTAAGTTCCTTTTTTGAACACCAGATAGAGAACCTTTTCCACTTAAAGGTGCATGCCCGCCTTGTGGAAGGTTTTCTCAAAGCCAAAAGGATATCCTTCATCTGTTGAGAAAGGTTGATATCCTGGAATTCTAGGCTCTCAGCAGCCATGCCCTGAGGTGTAGAGACTGAGGATTCGGGTGCAATAGCATCCCGTTCTCCTGGGAAAGAAGATCTGGAGCACATCCCAACTCCAGAGGTCTGGCTTGGGAGAGATGTAGAAGCAGAGGATACCACATTTGTCATGGCCAGCATGGGACTATGAGGATCATATGACCCCTGTCTCTCTGAAGCTTGAACAGAGTTTTGGGAATGAGGGGAATGGGTGGGAAGGCATAGAGGAAGTCCTGACCCCAGTGGAGGTGGAAAGCATCCCTTGCCTGACCGTTCTGAGCCAGCATTCCGGAACACAACTGGGGAAGTTTGGCATTCTGAGGACTTGCAAAGAGGTCTATATCTGGAGTTCCCCAGATTTGAAGAATTCGAGCAGTTTGCTCTGGATGAAGAGGCCACTCGTGTGGCAGCAATACTCGACTGAGTTTGTCTGCCAAGAGATTTTGTTTGTCTGAAAGATACACCACTAGTAGGTGGATTTGAAGATCTCTAGCGAAAGCACAGAGGCGTAGAGTTTCGTTGCACAACGCCTGAGACCCCGTCCCACCCTGCTTGTTCACATAGAACATGGCTACTTGATTGTCGGTCTGGACCAGAACTGTCTTGTAGCTCAGGTGGGCCTGAAATACTTGAAGAGCATAGAAGATGGCTCTGAGTTCCAGGAGGTTTATGTGGAGACAAGCCTATTGCTCGGTCCAGAGACCCTGAGTGGAGAGATTGTCCAAGTGAGCCCCCCAGCCTAACTTGGACGCATCTGTCGTCAAGGTGGCTTGGTGTAGTGGATGCTGGAAAGGAGACCCTACAAGGTGGTTTTCCAGCGATTGCCATCATTGGAGGGACGAAATGAGACATGTCAAGTTTCTGATTTTGTCCCTCAGAAGACCCAAGGCCTGTGTCCACTGAGAGGTTAGGGTCCACTGGGCTGCTCGCATGTGAAGGCGAGCATAGAGAACCACATGAACAGTGGATGCCATATGCCCCAGCAGCTGAAGCATTTTTTGAGCAGTTAGCAAGGTTTTCATAGCTGCTTGAGAGGCCAGCTGGAATATTTGAAGACAACGTGGTTGTGGCAGGAAAGCCTTTGACTACCTTGTGTCTAAAAGAGCCCCTATGAACTCTAGGGACTGAGAAGGGGTGAGATGATATTTTGGGAGGTTTATGACCAGTCCCAGGTACTGCAGGATTTGCATTGTGCGTGAGAGCGCGGAGCTGGCTTCTGGAGCTGTTGATGCTCGGATGAGCCAGTCGTCTAAGTAGAGGAAGACGAATATCCCTGAAGTTCTCAGGAATGTTGCTACTACTGCCATGCATTTTGTGAAGACTCTTGGGGCGGAAGCCAATCCAAAGGGTAGAACCCTGTACTGGTAATGTCTTCCTTGAAAGAGGAATCGAAGAAACTCCTGTGAGCTGTATGGATGAGAATGTGTATATGTATCCTTTAGATCTAGAGAACATAGCCAATTCTGACTCTGAATGTAAGGAAGAAGTGTTCTGAGGGAGATCATCTTGAATTTTTCTCGGAACAGATACTTGTTCAGCTCTCTGAGGTCCAGTATAGGTCTGTATCCCCCTGTCTTCTTTGGAATGAGGATGTAGGGGGAGTAGAAACCCCTGCCCTGTTGGGATATGGGTAACTCTTCTATTGCCCCTTGAGCAAGTAGTGAGGTGATCTCTTGACACAAGAGTGTGGTGAAGGGGCCCCGAGAATTGAACTGTCTTGTGATGGTGGGAGGGAGCATACTGTGAAAATGGAGTTTGTACCCCTCTCTTACAATGGAGAGAGAGTCCAGTGCTCTGATATTATCTGTTGCCATCTTTTGCCTGGGATGGTGAAAGGCTCTGCACCTTTCAGGAGCAGGATGACTAAGATCTCTAGGAAGGAGTCAAAGGCCCTGAGGAGTCTGTGTCTGCTGAGCTGGTTGAGCTCTGGGGACTTGGGCCTTCCTTTGCTGTCTGGGTTGCTGTTGCAGTGGATAGCCTGTGTGTAAGATGGGTAGAATTTCTTTTTCTTGTTGAAAAAGGTTTTTAACTGTCTTTTTCTTAGCTGGGTTGGCTGTGGTCCTTAATAATCTTTTCAAGGTGGTGTTTTCAGACTCAAGCTGATTAGCTTTGTTCTGCCAATCCTTGCCAAAGAGATTTTCTCCTGTGCAAGGAATGTTCCCCAGCTTGTCTTGCACCCATTGTTCTAAATCAGATGCATGAAGCCAGGCAATGCGACGTGCACCGATGGAAATAGCAGAGGTTCTGCTAATGCACTCAAAGCAATCAAAGGTTGCACGGTTCATAAACTTAGATGCATTCTGGGCATGTTTGACTAGAGTGAGAAAATCTGCCCTTTTATCAATGGGGAGAAGTGGAGCTATCAGCTCCAGATCTCTTGTAACCTCCTTAAGGAATATTCCCATATAAAGAATGTAAGAGCTGATCCTGGCCGATAGCATCGAGGATTGAAAGCATCGACGCCCAAAGGCATCGAGTGTCCTCGCTTCACAGCCTGGAGGGTAGGAAAAATGCGTCTTAGCACTCTCGATCCTACGCATCGCTGATTCCAGTACCATTAAATGGTGTAGTAATTGCATTTTCTGAAAACCAGGGCATTGTGGAACTCGGTACATGGTACTGAGCCTCCGAGAGTGTGGAGACACCATTAAAGGTGTTTCCCACATCCTTAGCATGAGGTCATGCAAGATTCAGTGAATGGGAAGGGTAGCAGCCTCCTTAGGAGCTGCCAGATACTGAAGAATTTATAATTCTTCTGTTCACGGTTCCTTCTCAGGAGTCACAGTGATAGAAAGTCCTCGTGCTACATCACGTATGAAATCCTGAAAGGACATGTCCTCTGGAGGAGACATCCTATGCTGAGGAGAAAGAGAGGGATCCTCCGGAAGAATCACTCCGGTACCGACAGAGTCCTCAGAGTCATCCGAATCAGAGGACTCGAAGTATCTCCGTGTCGGGTGTTCTTGAATTGCTTGATGCCGGTACTGATCGACGTCGACATCGGACTGTCTCGATACTGGACCCTCGATACCAGACACTAATTCAAGGGCTGGCATGGGGGGGAAGCATGGAATGAGGCACATCGGTTAGAGCGGGTGCGGTCGGTACCGGTATCGATGACTGCGAAACCGCCTGGAGTGGCCTTAGCGGTACCGAGGCTGCTAAGAGAGCCGCAAGGCTGCACTCGATGGCCAGGATGCGCTGATCCATGGCACCTGCCGATGCCTGGATGTCGGTACCGGCGGAGCAGGCCACGACACCAGAACATGGCACCAAGAGTTCTCCGGATGTGGAAGCTCTGGGAACATCCTGGAGCCCCGTTAATGCTTTGGAGGCCAGGGCCTCCAGCCGGGGCTGTTTTGCCGGTATGTTTTCCTCGAGGGCAATGCTATTAGCATCTCGATGCTTCGAAGGAGATCTACCCTCTGAGGACCGGGACCGGCCGGTCTTAGAAGACCTGGATTTAGTTACCTGAGATCCATGGGAGTAAGATGAAGCCCTGGAAGACATCGATGCAACAGACATCGCATCTGCAGCAAAGAGGGTGCTGAGTTTTGCAGCTCTATTCTGCAGGCCTCTTTTGGTCATCTTTCTACAAAGGAGACATTCCGATGGTAAATGGTCAGGACCTAAACATTTAAGACACCAGTCATGGGTGTTGATAGTAGAAATGGTACCGCTACACTTTGAGCATTTTTTGAAACCACCAGATGGTTTCTCCATTTTGGAAGAAAAGAGGGCCTAGTGCCCAAAATGGCGCCTGGCACCAAGAGGGGACAGACCCTCCAAAATAAATTATTTGTTTTTTTAAGGAAAAAAATTTAAGAAAATAAAGAAAAGACTGGTGGTACCGGTACAGGCGTCGACGGTGAAGGCAGACGTGACCACAAAAAGAAGGTTTTCTGTGGTGAAAGGGTTTGCTGCCTGTCAGCTCTGCGAAAAATGAAAAACTGAAGAGGGAGAGTTGGAAAGGCGGGAAGGCAGCGATGCAGGCACAGTGGGATGCTCCCAAAAGCTTTCCTATTGGACGCTGGGGAGCGTTCCCATGCGGGCTCCATCGGTACCGATGATACCCATATGTGAAGACTACATTCCTGCTCGTTCCTGGAGATCTATCTATACACAGTCATTATGGTGTTCATAATGTAGAGACTTAAACTCCCACCTCCTCTTCCATTCGCAGCATGGATCCCAATCATCTGTCATTCCTCCTTCCCTGTGGGCCTTCAATTTTTCTCCTACAATTCCCACTCCTTTCTTATTTCCCACTCTGCTACTCATCCCCTCTTTAGTGGTGCATTCAACAACTGATGCTGGGCAACCAAAAGGACTAACAATGTGAATCTCAAATTAAACAGCACTAAGGAGTAGTAGTGCCAGCAGTATGGGCTGTCAAACAAGGAGGCTGAAGCACAGCCGGTGCTGTTGTTGTTGTTGTTAAGTGCCGTCGAGTCGGAGTCGACTCATGGCGACCCTCTGGATAGCTATCCTAAATTGTGTTCGGTCTTGAGTCAGGCTGCTCATTGTTGACAGACTGGTACCCGTAGCTGCTGTTATTGTATCAATCCATCTCATTGCTGGCCTTCCTCTTTTGCGTTGACCTTCTATCTTGCCAAGCATGATGTCTTTCTCTAGTGAGCTCTCTCTTCGCATGATGTGTCCAAAGTATGAAAGTCGAAGTCTTGTCATCTGAGCTTCTAAAGAAAGCTTAGGTTTGATCTCCTCTAGTACTGACTAGTTTGTTCTTCGGGCAGTCCATGGTGCTACCACTGGAAAAACTAGGCAGCAACCAACACCACCGAACTTTGGAGGGAAGCCCATTTCTGCCACACCTCTCTAGGACCTGCAGTGGCATCAATGACAATAAAACAATAAAAGAGCACTAAGAAGAGCCTGAACCGCTGCATGTTAGTAATGCCTCTCTGACACAAACTTCCCATTTGCTTGGAAGTGGAACCGGCTGGCCTTTCAGAGTGTAGCACCAGCACTCAGAAGTTCAGGCTCTGCTAAGTGTTTCTCTGTTGTTTTATGTTCTTTGCACTGCTGCAGATTCTGGAAAGATGTGGCAGCAGTGGTGGCAAGAGGGAGGGTGGGAGTGGGGTGGCACGGTGGTGACATTTTACTTATTAGATAATGTCCTTTTCTTGAGTCCTGCTAGACTAGTCCAGCTTAGTGGGTTGTGTTCCCCTACCAGCAGATTGGTGGAGACAAAGAAACAATGAAAAGCCCAGGTTTCAATGCCATCACGCGCACAGGCCTCTATCCACCTCAACCACCAGAGGTCTCTTCAGTATTCGTCCCAAAGAATAAGGGAGAACATGGCAAGCCTCACAAAACCTCAATGTGGGCAACAATGAATAATCCAACAATAGGTAACTATATATATGAAAGCATAAACAGAAGGCTGTCTGTAAAAGATGGACTTGCAGAGCCAAGTATATAAATCATAGTAGACCCATGGGTACCACTGCCAAAGAACAGAGCATACACAGTTCCAGGGGGAGGGCCCTGGACTCGTTTAGCAGGAAGCAAAGAAAGGCCATTATCTATTAAGTAAAATGTTACCTTTCATATTATCTGCTAGACAGATCCAGACAAGTGAGTCATACCAAAGCTATGCCTCCACTGGGCGGAAAGATGACACCGCAGCTTGCAACCCTTAGAATCAAAGGACGTGTCCGCTCGAGCATGGGCATCCAAGCGGAAAAGCTCGACAAAAATGGAAAGTGATGACCATGCTGCTGTCTGACAAATGTCTCCACTCCACTTACAAGGACTCTTGCGCTTGGGTAGAATGGGCATGCAAACTCTCCAGAACCAGCCGGTTCCACAACAGATCTGCTGAGGCAATCACTTCCTTAATCCAGTGCCCCAATACAGACTTAGCTGCCATGCCAGCAAACAGCACAAAAAGAAGATATGACTTACAAAAAAAATTTGTAAACTCCAAGAAGCAGAGAGGCACCCTCCCGACATCCACAAGGCAAAGATCCTTACTATTTCCCTGACGCTGTTCCTTAGAGGTGGAGGGCAGGCAAACCACCTGGTCCACATGAAAGGGAGAAATCACTTAAGGGAAGAAAAAAGGCATAGGTCGAATGGAATGGCCTCTTCAGAAAAAGATAGGCAAAGATCTCGGCAAGACAGCTGACAGCTCAGAATCCTCCTTTCGGAACAAACCACAGCCAAGAAGGTAGTCTTGAGCATCAATTCTTTCATAGTAGCATGTTTCAATGGCTCAAAGGGCTCCGACATCAAGCCTCTGGGTAGCAGATACAGATCCCAGGCAGGGACCACAGACAGGAGGGGAGGACGCAGACGAACCTCCTGAAGAAATGGCAAAACATCCGGGTATAAGGCTAGAGACTTACCAGCTAATGGAACTCTGAAACAGGCCAAAGCTGCCACCTGAACCTTCAGGGAGCTAAGAGATGGCACTTTTCCAGACCATCCTGCAGAAAAGGCTAACAGAGATGGCACCTTGACTGTCCAGAAGCCAGCAGCCATGCGTCGCACTAGCACTCACGGGCGCTAGACCTGTACTTATGCCAGATTGGTAGCTCACCTCCGGGCTCTGAGCACAGTGGAAAACCACCACATTTCAGGAGGCAAGCCATAAGCGAGAAGGGATCTGGGTCCTCCAGGACAAGCAGTGCCCGATACAATAGGCTCCGAGGCAAAGGCAAATGAAGAGGTGGTGCTTGCAGGAGCCACATCAGATCTCTGAATCACATTCTCCTCAACCAACCCAGCATCACCAGAATAATCTCCAGATCACGATATGAAAATACACCTCAACGAAATCCAGAGATGCCATGAACTCTCCCCCCCCCCCCCCAGGACACCACTTGAATCATGGATTGCAAAGTTTCCATCTAGAAGCGCATGATGCACAAGCACTCACTGACACACTTGAGGTCCAGAATGGGCCAGAATGTGCCTTCCATGTTGGCACCATGAAACAGATGGAATACTGCCCTTGCCCTCATTGTTCGGGGGAATGGCACCACTACCTTCTGGAGAGGCAACTTGTCTAAGGTAACTGGCACAGCGGCTCTGCTGTTTGCAGATCCACAAGGGGGGAAGACGAAAGCACCTGGGATCAGTTCTTTGCATTCCAGGACATAGCCATACTAAATGGGGGACTAGCATCCAGCAATCATTGGTGACCCGGGCCCATTTCTGAAAGAAAAGGTGAAGCCTGCTCCCAATAGGAAGAACCACGGAACGGGCCCTCACCCTTCATTGCACAGCCTTGGGGGGGGGGGGGTCCTCCTCTGGGTTCCTGGGCCCAAGTGCTCTACGAAAGGACTGAGAACGAGCCCAAAGTCTATAGTCTATAAGCAGAGGGGAAGGCGGCTTTCCAGAATGGTAGTAATGGATGTCCTGAGACCCCAGGATGCCAACCAGCATGCCTGCAAGGAGCACTCTATGAAAGGACTGAGAACGAGTCCGAAGTCCATAAGCAGAGGGGAAGAAGGCTTTCCAGGCTGGTAGCGCCATACGTCCTGAGACCCCTGGGAGTCTGGCCTGTGAGGAGTGGGTGGAGGCTGATGGATAAAGGGTTCCTCTGCCCACTTCACAGGCCCCTTGGACCTGTCCTCTGGAAGGCAGTAAGATTTTGTCTCACCAAGGTCCTTCACCAGATTCTCTAAATCGGACCCAACAGAAAGCACCTCTCTAAAGCCAGATGGGCAAGCGGGCTTTGGAAGATGAGTCCGCAGCCCCATTGCAGAGCCAAGCCAATGCCATGTCACCATCGACAGGGCACAATCCCTGGTCACTAGACATACCGACCATACATGGCATCAGAAAAGAAAACCATGGCAGACTACAAAGGAGGGGTAGAATCATCTGGCAGAAAATACAGAATCCACTGGAGCAGAGCTCGAGACATCAAGCATACACATACTGCCAACTGAAGAATAGCAGCCACCACCACAGTGAACTAGTTCTTCAACACAAATCTACCTTTCGGTCCAGAGCACCCCTTTAGGCTGATCCACTTTCCACAGGAATGGTGGTCCATCTTGTAACCGTCATGACCTGCTCATCCATTCTGGAATATCAAACCACACAACGCACTTCTTCTCCGGTAGAGCGTGCAGCTTCTTATACACTCTTAGCTTCTTAGACGGAGAGACAGGGAAATCCCACTCTGACCGGAACAGGCCCTTACGCACCTTTGGGAAAGGAAGGCAGTAATGGATTTCTGCACCCCTTACAGGAGTGGAAGCATCTTTGGTTCCAGCTCCGTGCCTGGAGCATCCGCCAAGCTCAAAGTGAATAAGACCTTTGGAATCAATGCCTCCAGTTCCTCCTTGTATTACTAATTGATTTTTGGATCAGCAAAGATATTGTACTTTACTTTGCAAAGAAATTGAACTCATGAGCCATTCTAACTCATGAGCCATTCTGCCTGTGGACCAAAGCTGTATTTACAGTCTGACAGAATAAGAATTCATCAATTATAATGTAGAAGCTTTGAGCTGCTTCTAAAACCATTGGGGGGTGTCTCCCTTGACAGGAAGATGCTGGAAGATTAAGGAGGAGTCCTTCTGGCAAACAAATTGAAACCCATTAATGATGACAAAAGAACACTTCATCTAGCCTTGGAATGTAGACCATGGGGGATGTGTCCTTTGAGCATTCTCAGATGTCTAACACCAAGAGGGGTGATCAGAAGCCTGCCCGGAAACCAAAGCAAAAAAGGTGGATGGGGTGGAGAGAAGTTCATGTGAGAGTCTGACCAGCAAAGAATGTTGTAGGTCAAAATTCTCTAAGCAGGCAACAGGCTTGGCCGGACAAAACTAGATGAGTGACTCATACAGTGACTCGGCCAATCCTGATCTGAGCATGCTGTAGGCTATCCAATGAATTGTAATATCATGCAGCAGGCACGATCTTAGTTGGGTACTTCAGGGGGACTCTCAGAAGGAAAGATGGGACTGCAACTGATATACGAGGCAAGCGTGTCTCTGTAGTTTTTCCCCGGATTTTCCTCCTGAGAGTGATTGCTGAACAGTCCCCCACCTGGAGTGATGAGCTATAATATCCGGTAAAAGTATTAATGCTTACCTTTGTGCTTTATTATTATTCCAAAAGGACTTAATTTAATAAAACTCATATTGCATTTACTAAAGTGTCTATGCATAGTCTGTGAGCTAATGAGTGACAGAGTTAACTCATACTGTATTTGCCAGAATATTTATGCCTAGTCAGTGAGCTAAGTGAGTGACAGGGTCAAAGGAAAAGCGTAGAACTTGGCAATACATAAATGGCGACAAGGATGGGATGTCCTAAATTATTACATAATGATAAGCTCAAGGGAGCAGGGACCCTAGGACGACAGACCTGGGTGTTGTTAATAGCATATAGGAATCGAGCACTGGATAGAGAAAATCCAGGACGGAGAGAGTGTAGATCTGCGTGGCCAGGCATGAAGAATCTCAGACTTCTGCAGCTTTTGGGGCTGTATGATGAGAAATCTGGTGAATTCAGGACAGAGAGAGAGTGGATCTGCTTGGGCCAGCATGAAGAATCCCAGACTTCTGCAGACTCCGCTGAATTCTCCCAGCTGATGTTACTAGGCTGCATGATGCAAGTTTGGTGATGGTGAAGTGAATATTCTTTGTAAATAGCTGCACTGTCTCATAACTCTTTTAGTGAAGTATTACCGGTATTCTTCTGTAATTAAGTGTGTTTAGCTATTATTCTAATTGCTTTCTAATTTTCTTTTCTGACCACTCATGTGTGACTGGGAGAGTTGCTTGCTTTTCTTGCTTTGTTTGTGGATAAACTGCACGTCTTAATTACAAGGTGTTAACCTTTGATGTAGTAAGATATTTGGTACCAGGAGTGGGGGTTTGAGAAAAGATAATGTATCAAAAGAAAAGAGTGAAGAATGCAAATAGTGTAAAAATGTGAATATTGTAAATATTTAAGGCTGGCATTAAGTGTTCCTGTGGGTCAGGATTAAGTGAGAACTGGGTGTTGGTTTTTCCTTACATGCTTGCAACTGTTGCTTTTGTTGCCTGCATATCTAATGTGATGCCTGTCCTGTAGAGTTAGTATTAATTGTTACTTTTTTTTAAGGTCCCTGGTTAAGAGAAACTCTGATCAGATAGGTATAATGCACTTGTAGGCTTTGATTTGTTCTGTATTCAAATGTTTGTAATAAAAAACTGTTTTTCTTTCATTACTGGCTACTCCAGTAGATTTTATAGTCCCTGAATGCTGAAGTGACTAGATCAAACAAACAAGGAATGAAACTGTTTTTTTTTTGCCTCCAAAGTGGAGGTTGAGAATCCTGACAGGACGGTGGGGCATTGAATCCTGAGTAAGTGAGAGGGTGATCTTTTATCATTAATATGTTATGCATATGTTCTTTGTCTTTGACTGTATATGCTACCAGGCAAACCTAAAAGTTAAAAGAGGATTTTTAAATTGTGGCAAGCACCCCAGGGGGCATAGTTAACCATAAACAGCTATAACTATAGGTTAATTGTTCAGCCACATTTGCATGAAGGACACAAGACAATGGTCCGTTCTACTGGCTGTGTTGAAGATAACATTTTAATTTAAATGTGACCAAGAACAATTTTCACCTCTTAGAAGTTTCACGTCATTTGAAAATGTCTGTTTCCTGCACTGTAGGATTCAAGATAATTACTTTGCCTTGTTAAGCTTTATGCTAACGACTGAGGGACAAGATAGTAACATCACAGTTTTTATTTGTTATAAATTCACCTGTTTTCCTGTATTTGAATTTTAAAAAAGTGTACTTTGTTCTAAGAAGTTTCTATTTCAGTTAAAATAGATATATGTTGCAGAGAAAACAGATATATGTTGCAGTACTGTGAGATATTAATCTTCTTTAGTTTATACACTTGCACTTATGTTACCAAATACACCTGTTATAGTAGTACATTGCGCAGAGGTCCAGTACACACACAGCAATTGCCAGATGAGTAAAATATTAATAAGTTTGATGAAATCTTAGACAGAGGCTGATATGAAATTGCTCTGTTCTCAAGCATATAGAACAAATATAGATTAAAGATGGAACTGAGTTCCCAGAAAATAATGAGAACTTGAGTTGATTGGATAAAACCAAATTTTGCTTGTCAGCAATGATCCAGGAGAGGTTTGAGAAAAAGAATAAGAGAGAGAGAGAGAGGCAGAAAGGTGAAGCCACAAATGCCTTGCAATCCAAGAAGAAAATGTGCTGCTTCCAGTGTGATGATCTGGGCTACCAAGCTCTAAGACTCCTTGAGGACCCACAAGGCCTGAAGAACAGGAACCTTGCATATTTATGCCTCTGAAGAGACATAGATAGGCAGGGGGAGCATAGGCCGAGAAGAACCCGAGGATAGTCATGAGGCCCAGCCACAAATGCCTTGCAATCCAAGAAGAACCTGAAGATGAGGCCTAGCCACCAATGCCTTGTACCCTCTTAGATCTCTCACCTCAAAAGGATCTCTTTTTGACACCATAATTAATGAGTAGCTTATACAAATCCTTGTGAACACTGCAATTTTAAAATCAGCCTAACAGCACTCTCACTGAGAACAGTGTATATGACAGATTCTAGTTATACGTGAGAGATGAACCATATTTCTTTCTATTGGGATTGATGTTATATTGTAAGGATTTTACCCAGATTGTTCCTATTTTAGAATGAGTATATGTCCACTTAGCATTGGACCAATTAAGTTGATGGGAAAGGGACACTGTTTACTCATACTGTTACCATTTGTTTACTCTAAATTTAAGTTATTAACAATTGTTTGATATTCTTAGCAGCCTTGCCAAATAAGGATACATTAGTGTGGTATAAAAGAAACAGGAAAAGGACCTATGTAAGTAGTTGGTGGAATGATGCAGGTGATGAAAAAGTGTTGTGTTATGGAGGGATGAAGTGGAATATTAAAGGAGAAACTGTGATAGACAATAAACTGATGAAGGTAATTTGAAGTGATGTATCTGCCTAATGAATATGTAAACAAAAAAATATTATGAGCACTTTATTCAACTATGCCGTCTCCAGAAGCTTCAATTCAGGAAGTCATACTCAACAATTGGAAGAAATAGATATTTGGAGACAGGCTAGGTGCACCTTGCACCCTGATGAGCTTTGGAAAACCCACACTGGCCATGTGGTACTTCCGGATGCTTTGTGCCTCACTTTTCCTCTGTATGTCCTGGCCAGGCATGCAGAGGCAAAGGGGGATGATTTGATGACAAATTCTCACACAATTGGGTATAATTCTAAAACTTGTCAAAATTGCAGAACACGTGTGTGCAGCTTGTCTGATCTGAAACATGTAAAGGTCAGTCAAGGGCAAAATGGAATATTTCCTACAAGCAAAATGAATTTCCAGTGACAGAGAGACAAGGAGTTAATCAAACTGCGAGATAAGATTGACACCATACGAGATAGTTACTGGTAGATCACTGAAAGTTTATAAAAGCAATATTTATTATTTGTAGGATATGATCTTAGTAAAATACATGAAATTAAGTTCGTCTTATTGTGAAATCTAATCTAGAATTTTTAGTCTTTTCATTTAATATTGGTGCTGCTCTTCTGAATGAGGCCTGGAGCCATGTCACCAATTGCAATCCAGAGAGTCCAGCAGAAGGAATTGGCCAGAGTCCAGATGGAGCAGACCATCCCGAGAAATCCGAACTACACACCGCAGAAACGTGTGAGGAAGTCCCTATCTGCTTCAATGTGTCGCAATGAAAGAAAGGCCAAGATGTCCACCTACGAGAATGAGAGGTTCAACTGCGGAGAAGCAGGCCAAATTATCTGAAAATAGGAAAAGGACTATTGGACTTTTGTGGACTTTTGTGAATGATTTTTTTTTCTTATGTATTGTTATTGTTTCCTTGGAAAGTAACTGTAATTTTAGTATCTCAGATTTTTTCTGCTGAACACCATGTGCCCAATTGCTTATGTCACCTGTTCCCCAGATTTTAGTTATTAAAGTCTATGGGGCAGATGTACAGTGGGAAAAAGTTCTGAATGTGCAGGTGAAATGAGTCCCCCACTGCATGGGGAACTGATAAAGATAGCTGAGACCTACAAGCCATTTGACTTTGACAATTGTAATGCCGGGGGGGGGGGGGAATGGGAAAATATCACCCAAATTACACTGAGGCTTGTCCCCTCCAGCGTTTGCCTTAAGGCTATCCACTATGTTTTAGCCCAAGTTGTTATTACTGTATTTCTAAATGAATTACAAAGGCGATTCAGCCATTGCTTACGTACAATATCCTTGTTGATCCAAGGGTGAAATGTATTACTAATTGATTTTTGGATCAGCAAAGATATTGTACTTTACTTTGCAAAGAAATTGAACTCATGAGCCATTCTAACTCATGAGCCATTCTGCCTGTGGACCAAAGCTGTATTTACAGTCTGACAGGATAAGAATTCATCAATTATAATGTAGAAGCTTTGAGCTGCTTCTAAAACCATTGGGGGGTGTCTCCCTTGACAGGAAGATGCTGGAAGATTAAGGAGGAGTCCTTCTGGCAAACAAATTGAAACCCATTAATGATGACAAAAGAACACTTCATCTAGCCTTGGAATGTAGACCATGGGGGATGTGTCCTTTGAGCATTCTCAGATGTCTAACACCAAGAGGGGTGATCAGAAGCCTGCCCGGAAACCAAAGCAAAAAAGGTGGATGGGGTGGAGAGAAGTTCATGTGAGAGTCTGACCAGCAAAGAATGTTGTAGGTCAAAATTCTCTAAGCAGGCAACAGGCTTGGCCGGACAAAACTAGATGAGTGACTCATACAGTGACTCGGCCAATCCTGATCTGAGCATGCTGTAGGCTATCCAATGAATTGTAATATCATGCAGCAGGCACGATCTTAGTTGGGTACTTCAGGGGGACTCTCAGAAGGAAAGATGGGACTGCAACTGATATACGAGGCAAGCGTGTCTCTGTAGTTTTTCCCCGGATTTTCCTCCTGAGAGTGATTGCTGAACAGTCCCCCACCTGGAGTGATGAGCTATAATATCCGGTAAAAGTATTAATGCTTACCTTTGTGCTTTATTATTATTCCAAAAGGACTTAATTTAATAAAACTCATATTGCATTTACTAAAGTGTCTATGCATAGTCTGTGAGCTAATGAGTGACAGAGTTAACTCATACTGTATTTGCCAGAATATTTATGCCTAGTCAGTGAGTTAAGTGAGTGACAGGGTCAAAGGAAAAGCGTAGAACTTGGCAATACACTCCTCCAGGAACAGGCAGATAACATCAGCCTTCTCACAATCCTCTGAAGGCGAGGGTACTTCTTCATCCACATCAGACATCTGAATTCAAGTCACAGTCCGAATCTCAGACAGATCCCAGCTGATCCCCCCTCTCCAGGGTGCACCCTTTTCCAGGGATGCTTAGCCATAGGTAATTATAGCTTGCCCCTACAAGATTACATTTCGGGGGAACCCAGAGGCTGTACGGTCTGAAGTTCTATGCCAGAATGACCCAGCCTGTTGTAAAAAGGAAAAGAATTTTGGGGAAGAGAATCCGGACTCCGGAAACTCTCCTCATGGAAATGACCCTCTTATACCCGGGGACATATTCGTAGTCAATCCCCTAGAGGTTGGGGAGGGGTGCAGAGCACGGTTGCCAGAACCTCTGGCTGACTGGTTATCCTTATCCACAGTGCCATCCACCATCTCCTGCCCCAAGGCAGGCAAGGCCAGACTAACTATATTCCCCAACTAAAAGAGGGGGAGAAAGCCCTCCAGGGCTAACTCAAAAGCTGCCATGCCAGAAGAGCAGAGTCCAGAAACCAGAGAGGAGGCACCTCGCTTGCCACAAGAAAACGTTTCCTGGAAGAAGACAGAGTTAGCGCAGTTACTCACCTGTAACAGGTGTTCTCCAGGGACAGCAGGAAACAATCCTCATATATGGGCGACATCAGTGCCAATGAAGCCCTCGCAGAAGCATCCCCCCAGTTTTCAAAGAAAGCCTTTGGGAGATGCCACCATGCATGCTTGGTCCCCTTCCCACCCAAGGGTGCCATCTTGCTCAGTCACATGACATAGCTAAAAGATGGTAAAGGAGCAACTCCAAGGGGAGGAGGGAGGGTTGTGAGGACTGATTCCTGTTGTCCCCAGAGAACAACTGTTACAGGTGAGTAACTACGCTTTCTTCAGGAACAAGCAGGAAGTCAGTCCTCACATATGGGACTCCCCTGCTACAGGCTACTGAAAGCCCATAGCAAAAAGCAGGGACTCCCTCATGGGAAGCTGCAAGCAGCAACAATTGAGTGTGTGTCCACAGACTACAGTAGGACCCCTGTGTCTGATGAAAACAGTACTCCAGTAGCCTGAACACAGAATGATCAGAGGGTAGAAGTTGCCTAAAAACTGAAAAGGTTATGAGCACAGCCTGGCCAAAGACACTGTCCCATCGGGACTCTCTTTCCAGGCAGTAATGGGCTGCAAAGGTATGGACTGAAGACCAGGTGGCAGCCCAGCAGATGTCCACCATCGGGATAGAGCGCAAGTTTGCTACTGAGGCTGCCATGGCCCTAACACGGTATGCCATGATGCGGCCTTCCAGCAGGAGCCCCGCCTGCTCATAGGCGAGGGTGATACAGTCCCCCAACCCAGGTGGTGGACAGTGTACGCTTGGTCACCGCCTCCCCAGCCTACTGGGGTCATAGGAGATGAAAAGCTGAGAAGCTTTGTGGTAACCCTGAGTGCATTGGATACAGAAGGATAAAGCCCTCTTACAGTCCAAGGTGTGAAGGACCGCCTCCGCCCAACTGGAGTGAGGTCTTGGAAAGAAGGTAAGGAGCACTACTTCCTGGTTGAGATGGAAGGGCAATACTACCTTTGGAAGGAATTTGGGGTGGGTGAGAAGCCCTATTCTGTTCTTGTACAACCTGGTATATAAAGGCATCTCTGCCACCAGGGCCTAAAGCTCGTTAACTCTGCGAGTGGAGAGGAGCGCAGCTAGGAAATCCACCTTCCAAGAGAGGTAGCTAAGGTGGCAGGTAGTTAAAAGCTCGAAGGGTGGGCGAGTGAGTTGCCCCAACACTACAATGAGGTCCCATTCGGTTGCCGGAAGGCTAACTGGGGGATTCGATAGGAGCAGACCCCGAAGAAAACAGGTCGTCAAAGGCTGGACCGAGAGGGGCTTGCATTCCACTGGGTGGTGGTGCACCGCCAGGGCACTAAGGTGCACCAAGCCAAGTTAGACTTGAGCTTGGATTGTGAGAGGTGGAGAAAGTACTGTTACACCAGTCCCACCAGGCAGGAGAACGGGTCAGCCCCATCCTCGGCGCACAAAGCCGAAAACCTGCGCCATTTGGGGGCATAAGCCTTGCGAGAAGCCAGCAGAATCTCCTCCACCTTAACCGAAAGATTGAAAGGGGCCAGAGTCCTCCTCTCAGCAGTCACACGGTCAGCGACAGAGATCTCAGGTTTGGGTGAACAGAGCCCCCCCCTCCTGAGACAGGCCTCCCAGAGAGGTCCCCAAGGGGGTCTCCACTGTCAACCGGAGGAGCAATGGGAACCACGGTTGCCTGGGCCACCGAGGGGCTATCAGGGTGTGCAAGGCCCTGTCGCGGGTGGTCTTGAACAAGGCTTTTGTGATCAGCAGCGTGGGAGAGAAGGCGTACATGAGGCCTTCCAACCATGAGAGAAGGAACGCCACCCTGGAGGGGTGGGCCTGCCGGGAACAGAAGCAGGGCAACTGGAAGTTGTCTGGGCTAGTGAACAGGTCCATCACGGGTTCCGCCCAGATCTGGAAAGGCAGATTGGCTACCCTGGGGTCCAGCTGCCACTTGTGCGGCTGGAGGACTCTGCTCAGTCTGTCGGCCAGAAGGTTGTCCTGGCCTGGTAGGTACACTGCCCCCAGGAGGATACCCTGTTGCATTGCATACGAGCACAGCACAACTGTCTCCTGACAGAGGGCATGAGACCCTGTACCCCACTGTTTGTTCACATACAACATCGCCACCTGGTTGTCCGTCTGGACCAGCACCAGCTGGTGACACAGGTGTGGCAGAAGACTCGCAGGGCTAAGTATATGGCCTACAGCTCCAGGAGGTTGATCTGCTGGGTGCTCTCATCTGGTGACCAGTTGCCCTTGGTGGAAAGCTCCCCGTAGTAGGCTTCCCAGCCGAGCAGGGAGGCATTTGTGGTGAGGACCCTTGAGGGGCTCAGGGCCTTAAAAGGCATGTCTGCCTCAAGATGTTGGAGAGATTGCCACCAGACCAGGGAGTCTGTCAGTTGATGGGTTACAGAGAATCTGTCTCGGAGGCATCCTGTGGCCTGAGACTACTGGTCCTGGAGACAGCACTGCGCCGGTCTCGTGTGGAGACGAGCGTCTGGGGTGAGGTGTATTGTGGAGACCATGTGATCGAGAAGGTGCAGAAGCAGCCCTGTGGGCACTGAGGGACAGTACTGTATCTCCCATGCCAGAGTCCTGAGAAGGTCGGCTTGGTCCCTGGGCAAGAAGGCCTTCGACTGGAGAGTGTCAAGCTTTGTCCCAATGAAATCCAGAGACTGTGCTGGGAGGAGGTGAGACTTGGGTTTTGTCATAAACTACCCCAAGTGCTATAGAACCTGGATGGTGCGTACGGTGGCCTGCTGCACCTCTGAGGCCGTGCCTTCCTTTATGAGCCAGTCATCCAGGTAGGGGAAGACAAAGACCCACTGGAGATGGAGGAAGGTGGCCACGACTGCCAGGCATTCTGTAAAGACTCTTGGAGCAGAGGCCAAGCCAAAATGGAGTACTCTGTACTGAAAATGCCTGTCCCCCACTATGAACTGAAGGTACTGCCTGTGGTTGGGGTGAATAAGGATGTGGGTATAGGCATCCTTGAGGTCTAAGAAGCACAGACAATCTCCCTTCTGGAGGTATGGCAGCAATGTTCGAAGGAAGAGCATCTTGAACTTCTCCCTCACCAGGAATTTGCTGAGGTTGTGCAGGTCAAGGATGGGCTTTAGGCCCCTTGTTCTTTTTGGCATGAAGAAGTACCTGGAGTAGAACCCCTTGCCCTTGAGATGGTGGGGCACCGGTTCCACCATTTTGTCTTCGAGAAGACCTGCCGATTCCTTCAGTAGAATGTCCTGGTAGAGAGGAGACCTGAGGGGCTCTCCCAGGAAATAAGGGGGAGGTGTCTGAGTCAGGTGGAGGAGGTAACCCTCCCTGACCACCCGAAGTGCCCAGGAGTCAGTGGTGATGGTCAACCACCTCTGGGCATAGTGGGCCAGACGTCCCCCTGTGGGCTGCTGATCTCCTTGGGGTAGATAGGCTATGCTCAAGGAGTCAAAAACTCTCCCCTGGCTGTGGCAGAGCCGGTGCCTGGGGTTTTGAAGCCTTCTTCTTACGAGGGCCATGCCCATGTCCCTTGGCCTACTGATCCTGTTGGGGAGCTGGGGAGGCCTGAAAAGGTTGGTAGTTTCTGTAAGCAGCCCCTTTCTTTGGGTATAAGGACTTTTTACCTGAGCCCTTCCGTTGGGGAGGGGCAGCAGTCTTTTTTGAGAGCCTGATCCTTGTCATGAACTCGGCAGCCTTCTCGGTCATGGGTTTGCCATAGACATTCTACCCTTGGGAGGTGACATCGACCAATTTGTCATGAATCCACTGCTCAAGGTCGGACAACCATAGTCAAGCTTGGTGCTGTGCACCGATGCCCACCACTACTACTCGAGCTGCTGATTCAAACCAGTCATAGGCCACTTGCGGCATGAATTTGGAGCACTCACAGACTGCCTTGGACACGTTCTTGAACTGCTGCAAGGGTTCCTTGAAGAGACCAGCTGAGAACCCGATGAGTTCCTTCACCAGGTCTCTCAGGTGCATGCCCATGCACAGCTGGTAGACCTGGATGCGACCGATGAGTATTATGCCCTGGTAACACTTTCTGCTGAGGGCGTCCAGGGTGCGGGCCTCCCTGCCAGGGGACATCGAGGAGTGCGTCTTTTGGCTTTTCGGCTGACTCCACAACCGTGGAGTTATGCGGCAGCTGTGACTTTTGTAAGCCCAAGCTCCAGCAGACTCGATAAATCGAGTCAAGCCGATTGCTCACCACCATTACCGATGCCGGTGACTCACATATCCAGAGCATCAGCCATTCTAGAATGGGAGGAATGGGCACCATGAGCGATTCGCGCAGAAGGGCCTTGTACTGGAGAATTTCCAACTCATCCGCCCGAGGGTCCTCCTCCAATGCGGTAGGGAACTCCAGGGCCTTTGACATATCCTTGACAAAATCAACGAAGCCCATATTTTCTGGCGAGGACTGCCGTCAGGGCACCAAGACAGGAGAGTCAGATGGGACGTCGCGGTGGCAATAGGTGTCGGGAGACTCCTCATCCTCCGTCGCCTACCTGGAGTAGTCCGTTGAGGACTTTCTAGAAGGGCTGCTCCACGGGCCATGGGGCACCCGATGTTCCGTAACCGGTTCCCGGCATACTTGTCGGGGAAGATCGCGGTCTCGTCGCGTGGGACTCGGATTGCAACCTCGGCCGAAGATTGACTTGAGGCCGAAGGACCAGGAGGATCGAATTGGATCGGCTCGGCCTCCGGGGACGTTTTGGACATCGAGGAATTGGTGGTTGGGGAGGATGACCTGGTCATGCCAGACGACAGCGCCCGCTGCTGGTCCATGAAGGCAGACAAACTGCGTTTCAGAGCCACCATTCTGGACCCACATACACACACCCACACACGCGCGCGCACCCCCACCCCCACACGTGCGCGCACGCCCCACCGACATGCACGTGTGTGCGCCTCCACACCTGCGCACGCGCCCCCACACCCACACGTACGCGCCCCCGCACCCACTGACACACCCACACGTGGGCGTACCCACTGACACACACACACACGTGGGCGCACCCACTGACACACACACACACGTGGGCGCACCCACTGACACACACACACACACACGTGGGTGCACCCAGACATCCTACAATTGTTCAATAACGATGCACTAGATGACTCCACCCAGGAAGTTGCCTGGGCCAGAGTCAAATGAGCCTTGAGGACTGGGGAAAGCATAGTTACTCACCTGTAACAGATGATCTCCGGGAACAGCAGGAATTTAGTCTTCACATATGGGTATCGCCGGTATCGATGGAGCCTGCGCGGGAACGCTCCTCAGCGCCCAAAAGGAAAGCTTTTGGGAGCATCCCACAGCGCCTGCGTGCTGCCTTCCCGCCTTTCCCAACTGTCCCTCTCCAGTTGAGTTTAAAGCTGAGACAAAAAAGAGAGGAAAAGAGAAAGAGAGAGAGAGAGAGAAAGATACAACTCCTAGGGGAGGTGGGTGGGTTGTGAAGACTAAATTCCTGCTGTTCCCGGAGATCACCTGTTACAGGTGAGTAACTATGCTATCTTCAGGAACAGGCAGGAATGTAGTCTTCACATATGGGGACTCCCTAGCTGCAGATGCCAGGGAGATGGCCCCGGAAAGATGTGTGCCCTTGTAAAAGGGCTCCACTTCCCCCCATGGATCTCTGGCATCCTACCAGGGATGGTGGGTAGGAGTTGATTAAGTCTGGAACAGGTGTTGAAGAACAGCCTGACCAAACAAGGCATCCCGGCGGGAGTCCTTGTCTAAGCAGTAATGGGCTGTGAAGGCATGTACCGAAGTCCAAGTAGCTGCTCGACAGATGTCATCGATAGACACAGAGTGAAGATGAGCCATTGAGGCTGCCATGGCTCTCACATTGTGAGCTGTGATATGGCCTTCAAGAGAAAGGTTCCTACTCTCATAGGCAAAAGATATACACTGTGCAATCCAGCTGGACAGTGTCCTTTTGGAGACTGGAAGTCCCAAATGACTAGGATCAAAAGCAACAAAGAGTTGAGAGGATTTTCTATGTTGCTGTGTCCTTTGCAAGTAAGGCCAAAGCTCTTTTACAGTCCAAAGAATGAAGGTTCCTTTCTGCATTTGAGGCGTGAGGCCTTGGAAAGAATACAGGAAGGTAAATTGCTTGATTTAAATGAAAGGGCGAAACCACCTTTGGCATAAAGTGAGGATGAGTCCTAAGGACTACCTTATCATGATGGAACCTTGTATAAGGAGGATCAGCCACCAACACTTGCAATTCACTGATGCGACGTGCTGATGTGATTGCAATGAGAAAGATAACCTTCCAGGAAAGGAATTTCAAAGAGGTAGTGGCTAATGGTTCAAAGGGCAGTTTCATGAGCTGCCCAAGAACCAGATTCAAGTCCCATGCCACCGGTGGTGGCTTAATGGGAGGCTTCGTTAAAAGAAAGCCTCTCAAATCTCGCTATGAGAGGATGAGAGGAAATAGGTTGTCCATTTAGAGGCTTGAAAGAAGCTGCAATAGCACTCAAATGGACTCTCACTGAATTGGTCTGAAGCCCTGCATTTGATTAATGAAGGAGGTACTCCAGTAATGATTCCAGAGGTATCGCAAGAGGGTAAAGACCCTTCTGCGAGCGCCATATGGTAAACCTTTTCCACTTGAATGCATAAGAGCGTCTTGTGGAAGGTTTTCTGGAAGCATGAAGGATATCCTTTACCTGCTGGGAAAGGTTAAGACCGCGAAGTTCTAGGCTTTCAGAAACCAGGCCCTGAGATGCAGACACTGGGGACTGGGATGCCACAGCATCCTGTCCTCTTGAGAAAGAAAATCTGGAGCAGATCCTAACTCCAGAGGCGGAGCTTGAGAGAGATGTAGGAGCAGAGGGTACCACGGTTGCCGTGGCCAACGTGGAGCTATGAGGATCATATGACCTCTGTCACTCTGAAGCTTGACCAGGGTTTTGGGAATTAGGGGAATGGGTGGAAAGGCATACAGGAAGTCCTGACCCCAATGAAGGAAGAAAGCATCCCTGGCCTGACAACCTCGAGCTGGAATTCTGGAACAGAACCGGGGAAGTTTGGCATTCAGTGGACTTGCAAAGAGGTCTATGTCTGGGGTTCCCCAAATTTAAAAGTTTTGGCCACCTGGACTGCATGGAGAGACCATTCGTGTGGAAGCAGAACTCGACTGAGTCTGTCTGCCCAAGAGTTTTGAATACCTGGAAGATACACCTCAAGGAGATGAATCTGATTCTCTCTGGCAAGGGCCCATACTCGCAAACCTTCGTTGCAAAGCGACAGAAAGCCTGTTCCGCACTGCTTGTTCACATAGAACAAGGCTACTTGATTGTCCGTTTGAACTACGCCTGTCTTGTAGCTGAGCTGGGTGTGAAATACTCGAAGAGCAAGGAAGATTTCTCTGAGCTCCAGCAGGATGATATGGAGATAGGCCTCCTGTGGAGTCCAGGTACCCTGGGTAGAGAGGCCGCGCAGGTGGGCTCCCCAACCCACCTGTGAAGCATCTGTTGTTAGAGTGGCTTGGGGTGGGTGTTGCTGAAAAGGAGACCCCACCAGAAGGTTTTTGGGTGACTGCCACCATTGGAGGAACAAAATAAGGCGATCTGAGTTTGCTATTTTGTCTGACAGGCAACCTGAATCCTGAGTCCACTGAGTGGATAAGGTCCACTGGGCTGCCCTCATATGGAGGCGAGCATAAGGAACCACATGCACGGTGGATGCCTTGTGACCTAGCAACTGTAACATTTCCTGAGCAGTGAGGTGAGGTTTTTGCACTGCTTGGGAAGCTAACTGCGCAATGCGAAGGCAGCGGGGCTATGGAAGGAAGGCCCTTGTCTGTCTGGTATCCAGAAGAGCTTCTATAAACTCTAGGGATTGAGTGGGAGCAAGGTTGGACTTTGGGAAGTTTATGACAAGTCCCAAATACTGAAGGATGCGCATTGTGTGAGACAGAGCAACCCTGGCATCTGGCTCTGAAGGGGCTCGAATGAGCCAGTCGTCTAAGTAAGGGAAGACGAATATTCCCAGGGTGCGGAGAAATGCTGCTACCACAGCCATGCATTTTGTGAACACCCTAGGTGCAGAAGCCAGGCCAAAAGGAAGAACCATGTATTGGTAGTGCTTCCCTTGAAACAAGAATCGAAGGAACTTTCGGTGAGTTGGATGGATGAGAACATGAGTGTACGCATCCTTGAGATCTAGAGAACAAAGCCAATCCTGACTCTGAAGGTATGGCAGCAGAGTTCCTAGAGAAATCATTTTGAACTTCTCTTTAAACAGGAATTTGTTCAATTCTCTGAGGTCTAGAATGGGTCTGTGTCCTCCTGTTTTCTTTGGAATAAGGAAATAGGGGGAGTAAAACCCTGTACCCCATTGGGCAATAGGCACCTTTTTTACTTCTCCTTAAGCAAGGAGCATTGTGACTTCTTGACCTAACTGGTCATTGGGAGAGGTCTGAGAATTGAACTGTCTTACTATTGTAGGAGGGGGCATGCTGAGGAAATGAAGCTTGTACCCCTCTCGTACAATAGACAGAGTCCAATTTTCTGCTGTCATCTGACACCATCTGGGGGCAAAATGACATAACCTTCCTGGGATGGTGGAGGGTTCTGGGCCATTCAGGGCCAGGAAGGCAAAGTTCTCTAGATAGGAGTCAAAGCCCCTGTGGAGGCTGAGTCTGCTGAGCCGGTTGAGGCTTAGCTGCTTTCGGCTTCCTTTGCTGCCTAGGTTGTTGCTGCTGTCCCTTTTGGGCAGACCTGAACGATGTCCCTGCTGGGTATAGGAGGGATAAAACTTCTTCTTCTTACTGAAGAATGGTTTCTTAGAGAATCTTTTCCTCGCAGGATCAGCTGTAGATTTGGACAATCTATCCAAAGTGATATTGTCAGCATCTGTCTCATAGCTTTTTCCTGCCAATTCTTGCCAAAGAGATTCTCTCCTGTGCAAGGTATATTCCCCAGTTTGTCCCGTACCCAGATTTCTAAGTCAGATGCCTGGAGCCAGGACATTCTACGTGCACCTATGGCAATAGCAGAGGTTCTGCTTATGCATCCAAAGCAGTCAAAGGCTGCATGATTCACAAACTTGGAAACATCCTGAGCATGTTTAACAAGAGTAAGATAATCTTGCCTTTTATCATATGGAAGGAGAGGGCTCATAAGAGCTAAGTCTCCTGTGACTTCCTTAAGGAACATTCCCATATACAAGATATAGGAACTGATCCTAGCAGAAAGCATGGAAGCCTGGAAGGATCGACGTCCAAACGCGTTAAGAGTCTACACTCATGTCCTGGAGGAATAGATGCATGCCTTTTTGCACTCTTCATCAGTCTCATGGCTGATTCCACCACCATGGAATGGTGTGGTAATTGAGTCTTCTGAAACCCAGGACAAGGAGGAACTCGATACATGGTGTCGAGTCTTCGAGAATGAGGAGATGTGGTTAGAGGTGTTTCCCACATCCTTAACATAAGATCATGCAAGATTTCATGAATAGGTAAGGTAGCTGCCTCCTTGGGAGCTTTAGGGTATTTAGGATTTCTAATTCCTTTGTCCTAGGCTCTTTTTCAGGAGCCACTGTGATGGAAAGACCTTGGGCCACATCTCAGATAAAATCCTGAAAGGACATATCCTCTGGTGGAGACATCCTACGCTGAGGAGAAGAGGAATCCTCAGGAAGAAGAACTCTGGAATTGGCAGAGCCTTCAGAGTCTTCAGACTCATCCGAGGATTCAAAGTATCTCCGATCTGGGTGATCGTGCAAGGCATGGTACCGGTACCGATAGAAGTCGGCATCAGAGTGGTCCGGTACCGATCTGTCGATACCGGATGGATACGCATGACTCGGTCCCGGTCGATGCAGTCGGTGCTGGTACCGGTTGAATTGTCTGAAGTGGTTTCAAGGGCATCGAGGCCGTGAGAAGAGCCACCAGACTGCGCTCAATAGCCAAGAATCTCTGGTCTATCGATGCTGCCGATGTTTGTGTATCGGTGCCGGTTAAAGCGGACGGAACCCCAGAGCATGGCACCAGTAGTTCTGCCGAGGTTGAAGCCTCGAGAATATCCTGCAGCCCCGTTAGTGCTTTGGAAGCCGAAGCCTCCCGCCGTGGCAATTTTGCCGGTGAAAGTCCCTCAAGGGCAACGCCAGAGGCATCTCGATGTTTAGAAGGAGATCTACCCTTTAGGACTGGCTAGATTTATATTTAGTTACCTGAGATCCATGGGAGGAGGATGAAGCCCTGGAGGATGTCGATGCCACGGAGGCTGCATCGGAGGGAAAAAGGGTTCTGAGCTTAGCAGCTCGGTTTTGCCGGCCCCTTTTTGACATCATTCCACAGGCAACATACTCTGAAATAGAGTGGTCAGGACCTAAACATTTGAGGCACCACTCATGGGTGTCGGTGACGGAGATGGTACCGCCACACTTAGAACACGTTTTAAAACCCAAAGCAGGTTTTTCCATTTTGAGGGAAAAAGTTGGGCCTAGTGCCCAAAATGGCGCGTGACACCCAAGAAGTAAATCACTGGAGAAAGACTCCAGAAACAAAGTTTTCTTTTTTTTTTTAGAAAAAAAAAGAACTGTCGGTACCGGTATAGCGTAGAGGGAAGGCAGACGTGACCACAAAAAAGAAGTATAAGATGGGAATTTTCTGCAGTGACAGGATTGTGACTTGTCGGCTCTGCGGAAAACAAAGAACTAGAGAGGGACAGTTGGGAAAGGTAGGAAGGCAGCACGCAGGCGCTGTGTGATGCTCCCAAAAGCTATTGGATGCTGGGGAGCGTTCCCGCGCAGGCTCCGTCGGTACCGACGATACCCATATGTGAAGACTACATACCTGCTTGTTCCTGGAGAAAGCACAGTTACGTACCTATAACAGGCGATCTCTGGGAACAGCAGGAATAAGTCTTCACATATGGGTATCGTCGGTACCGACGGAGCCTGCGCGGGAATGCTCCCCAGCTTCCAGTAGGAAAGCTTTTGGGAGCATCCCACAGCGCCTGCGCGCTGCCTTCCCGCCTTTCCCAACCGCCTCTCTCCAGTTCGAGTTTTAAAGCTGAGACAAAGAGAGAGAGAGGAAAGGAAAGATAGATAGAGAGATACAACTCCTAGGGGAGGTGGGTGGGTTGTGAAGACTTATTCCTGCTGTTCCCAGAGATCACCTGTTACAGGTAAGTAACTGTGCTATCTCCAGGAACAAGCAGGAATAAGTCTTCACATATGGGGACTCCCCAGCTAGAGATGCCTGGGAGATCACCCAGATTGTGAGTCCCTGGGAAGGGCTCCACCTCTACCCATGAATCTCAGGCATCCAGTCAAGGATGGAGGGTAGGAGTTGATTAGATATGGAACAGGTGTTTGAGAACAGCCTGACCAAACAAGGCATCCCGGCGGGAGTCCTTGTCCAAGCAGTAATGGGCTGTGAAGGTATGAACCGATGCCCAGGTGACCGCTCGACAGATTTGGTCGATGGACACAGAGTTTAGATGAGCCATAGAGGTTGCCATGGCCCTCACATTGTGAGCTGTGACATGGCCCTCCAGAGAAAGGTTCTTACTCTGGTAGGCGAAGGAAATACATTGAGCAATCCAATTAGACAGAGTTCTCTTAGAGACTGGAAGTCCTAAATGAGAAGGATCAAAAGCAACGAAAAGTTGAGAGGACTTTCTATGTTGCTGTGTCCTTTGTAAGTAGAAAGCAAGTGCTCTTTTACAATCCAGGGTATGAAGATTCCTCTTTGCACTTGATGCATGAGGTCCTGGAAAAAAGACAGGTAAATACACCTCCTGGTTCAGATGAAAAGGTGAGACCACTTTAGGCATAAACTGTGGATTAGTTCTGAGGACTACCTTGTCATGATGGAACCTTGTATAAGGAGGATTAGCCACTAAAGCTTGCAACTCACTGATACGGCGAGCTGAGGTGACTGCAATGAGAAAAATAACCTTCCAGGAAAGGAATTTCAAGGAGGTAGTGGCTAAGAGTTCAAAGGGTGGCTTCATAAGCTGGCCAAGAACCAGATTCAAGTCCCATGTCACTGGAGGTGGTCTAATGGGAGGTTTAGTCAAAAGAAGGCCTCTCATGAATCTTGCTATAAGAGGATGAGAGGAAATAGGTTGTCCATTGAGAGGCTTAAGAGATGCTGCAATAGCACTCAAATGGACTCTGATTGAATTTGTTTTAAGGCCTGCATAGGATAAATGCAGCAAATAGTCTAGTAAAGAATTCAAATGTATTGCAAGAGGGTTAAGACCCTTCTCTGCACACCAAATGGAAAACCTTTTCCATTTAAAAGCATAGGAACGTCTGGTGGAAGGCTTTCTGGAAGCATGAAGGATATCCTTCACTTGCTGAGAAAGGTGTAAATTTGAAGGTCTAGGCCTTCAGCAACCAGGCCCTGAGATGAAGAGACTGAGAATTTGGGTGCCACAAGGTTCCCTCCTCCTGGGAGAGGAGATCTGGAGCAGACCCCAGGTCCAGGGAGGGAGCTTGAGAGAGATGCAGAAGTAGAGGCTACCACACGGTGTGGCCAATGTGGTGCTATGATGATCATAGACCCCTTGTCCCTCTGAAGCTTGAACAGAGTCTTGGGGATGAGGGGAATAGGTGGAAAGGCATAGAGGAAGTCTTGCCCCCAATGAAGGAGGAAGGCATCCCTGGCCTGAACTCCCTGACATGGAATCCTGGAACAAAACCGGGGAAGTTTGGCATTCCACGGACTTGCAAACAGATCTATGTCTGGGGTACCACAAATCCGAAAAATCCTGGCTATCTGGTCCCCATGGAGGGACCATTCGTGTGGAAGCAGAACTCGACTGAGTCTGTCTGCCCAAGAGTTTTGAACCTCTGGAAGATACACTGCCATGAGATGGATTTGATGCTCTCTGGCGAAGGCCCACAATCTCAGAGCTTTGTTGCAAAGCGACAGAGATCCAGTCCCTCCCTGCTTGTTCACGTAGAACATGGCTACCTGGTTGTCCGTGTGGATGAGGACTGTCTTGTAGCTGAGCAGGGTGTGGAAGACTCTGAGAGCCAGAAAGATTGCTCTGAGCTCTAAGAGGTTGATATGTAGAGAGGTCTCCTGTGGAGACCAGATGCCTTGGGTAGAGAGATCTTGTAAATGAGCTCCCCAACCCTTTGGAGAGGCATCTGTTGTAAGGGTTGCTTGGGGTAACACCTGTTGAAAGGGGGACCCCAGCAACAGATTTTGAGTGGACTTCCACCAGTGGAGGGACCAAAAGAGGCGACTGGAGGTTGCTATTTTGTCTGACAGGCAACCTGATGCCTGGGTCCATTGGGTGGATAGGGTCCACTGAGCTGCCCTCATGTGAAGGCGAGCGTAAGGAACCACATGCACCGTGGATGCCATGTGGCCTAAGAGTTGCAACATCTCTCGAGCAGTTAAATGGGATTTTAACTGAATCTAGGAGGCTAACTGCACCAAGCGTAGGCAACGGACCTGGGGAAGATAGGCCCTTGCAGTTGTGGTATCCAGTAAGGCCCCTATGAACGCTAGAGACTGAGTAGGGGTGAGATGGGATTTTGGAATGTTGATTACCAGTCCCAGATACTGAAGAACACGCTTTGTGCAGGCCAGGGAAGTCTGGGCCTCTGACTGGGATGGAGCTCGGATGAGCCAGATATGGGAATACGAATATCCCTAGAGTGCGCAGAAATGCAGCTACTACTGCCATGCATTTTGTGAACACTCTTGGAGCAGAGGCCAGACCGAAAGGAAGCACTTTGTATTGGTAATGCTTTCCTTGGTAAAGGAACCGAAGGAACCTTCTGTGTGTTGGATGGATGAGGACATGGGTGTACACATCCTTGAGATCTAGAGAACAAAGCCAGTCCTGACTCTGGAGGTATGGAAGGAGAGTTCCGAGAGAAGTCATCTTGAATTTCTCCTTGCATAGAAACTTGTTCAATTCTCTGAGATCTAATAAGGGTCTGTAGCTCCCCGTTTTCTTTGGAATGAGAAAATAGGGGGAGTAGAACCCTGAGCACTGTTGAAGGAGGAGTACTTCTTCTATTGCCCCTTGGGCAAGAAGGGTAGCAATCTCTTGACCTAGAAGGTTGAGGAGAGATGTTGGAGAATTGAACTGTTTCACCATGGTGTGAGGAGGAAGGTTTAAGAAATGAAGCTTGTACCCATCCCGTATGATGGAGAGGGTCCATTGCTCTGCTGTGATTTGTTCCCATCTGGGAGCAAAGTGAGCTAACCTTCCTGGGATGGTGAGAGTCTCTGGATGTTCTAGAGCCAGAAAAGCTAAGTTCTCTAGTGGAAAGTCAAAGGCCCTGAGGAGGCTGAAGCTGTTGGGCCGTAGCAGTCCTCGCAGCCTAAGGCTTGTCCTGTTTTGGTTGTTGCTGTCTCTTTGTAGCAAAACGACCTTGAGAAGAGGCTTGACCATAACCAGAAGAAAATTTCCCTTTTTTTGGGAAAGATCCTTTTTTGAACAACCTCTTTTTAAAAGGAGCAGTAGTAGACTTTGAAAGTCTATCTAAAGCAGAATTTTCAGCATCCATCTGGTTGGCCTTTGCTTGCCAATCTTTGCCAAATAGGTTTTCCCCTGTACAGGGAAGATTACCTAGACCATCCTGTACCCAGGATTCCAAATCAGAGGCTTGCAACCAAGCAACTCTGCATGCACCTATGACAATAGCCGAGGCTCTACTGGCACCCTCAAAAGAGTCAAAGGCTGCACGGTGGAATATATCACCTGGCTTAAACATCCTGTGCATGTTTAAGCCAGGTGATATATTCTTCTCTCTTATCTTCTGACATAAAAGGAGATAAGGTTTGCAGATGATCTGTAACTTCTTTTAGAAACATCCCCATATAGAGACTATAGGAGTTGATTCTGGCTACAAGCATACTAGCCTGGAAGATTTTCCTGCCAAAGGCATCTAAGGTTCTGCATTCTCTTCCTGGAGGAGCAGAGGAGTGCCTTTTTGTACTCTTGATTTTTTTCATAGCAGACTCTACCACAATGGAGTGGTGAGGAAGCTGAGTCTTATGAAAACCAGGACAAGGAGGAACACGATACATGGTGTCCAACCTACGAGAATGAGGGGAGGTGGAAAGAGGAGTCTCCCATATGCCCAACATGTGATCATAAAGAATCTCATGTATTGGTAAGGTGGCTGCCTCTTTAGGAGCATTAGGATATTGTAGAATATCAAATTTTTTGGCTCTAGGTTCAGTTTCAGAGGCCACTGAGAAGGACAGGCCTCTGGCCACCTCCCTGATGAAGTCCTGAAAAGACTTCAGGAGGAGACATTCTCCTTTTTGGAGAAGGGGGTTCCTGAGAAAGGATCCCCGATGCTTCAATAGAGGCCTCTGATGTATCAGAGTCTTCAGAGGAATCGAAGTATCGATTGTCTGGATGCTCTCGCAGAGCCCGATACGCGTACCGGGGGGTATCGACATCGGGAGTAATCGGTACCGAGTCGGTACTAATGGGCATCACTGGATAGCGTACCGCTGCCGTCGATGTCGATGTCGATGCAAGCGGTACCGGTATTGGAACCGATATCGGATCTGGTACCGGAATCGGTACCGGTACAGACAACGGACTTTGTTGCGGTACCGCAGGCGTCGCAGCTTGTATGAATGCCGTGATGGCACGCTGCATGGTCAGAATATTCTGATCCATCGACGCCACCAATGTCTGGATGTCGGTACCGGTGGAAACCGCCGGTACCCCAGAACATTGTAACAGGTGATCGGTCGAGGCCGAGCCATCGATGTCAACCTGTGACCCCATAGATAGAGCTTTGGAAGCCGGAGCCTCCCGCCGGGGTAATTTTGCCGGTGTGGATTCCTCAAGAGTAAGCCCGGGGGCATCTCGATACTTAGAGGGAGATGAACTCTTTGAGGACCGTCCCGATTTAAGTTTGGTTACCTGAGATCCATGGGATGAAAAAGAAGCCCTGGAAGACGTCGATGCCACCGAAGCTGCATCGGAGGGAAACAGGGTACTGAGCTTCGCTGCCCGATTTTGTAACCCTCTTTTAGATATCATGGAACAGGACTCACAATCCACAATGGAGTGGTCAGGACCTAAACATTTTAGACACCAGTCATGGGTGTCAGTGACAGAAATAGTACCACTGCACTTCGTGCACTTTTTAAACCCGGAGGTGGGTTTTTCCATGAGGAAAATATATCTGCAGGCCTAAGGCCACAGAAGAAAAAATGCACTGAAATAAGAAAAGAGTAGTTGTTTTTTTTTAAAAGAAAGAAAAAAGATCGGTGGTACCGGTCCGGAGTCGAGAAGGCAGACACGCGACTAAAGAAAAATAAAAGAAAATAAGAAATTCTTCAGCGGTGACAGGAAACACGACCTGATGGCTCCGCGGAAAAGAAGAACTGGAGAGAGGCGGTTGGGAAAGGCGGGAAGGCAGCGCGCAGGCGCTGTGGGATGCTCCCAAAAGCTTTCCTACTGGAAGCTGGGGAGCGTTCCCGCGCAGGCTCCGTCGGTACCGACGATACCCGTATGTGAAGACTCATTCCTGCTTGTTCCTGGAGATACAGGCTTACCCTGCATCAGGTGGACTGAGGCGATAGAGTCTTCGATCCAGCAACCTAGGGTCACCGTGGACGTCACTTGTCCCTTCTTGGGTCCGACAAAAAGGACAAAGAAGTGATTGAAAAGACGAAAGTAATTTGTCACTTTAAGTACCGCAAGTGTGCAAGACGAACGTCCAGAAAGCGCAAGCCCTTATCTGGTCTAGTGCATTGGTTTGGCAAAAAGGCCAGCAAGAACAGCACCCAATTGAAATGAAAGGGAGAGAGTGATTTGGGCAAGAAGGAGGGAACCAGGCGAAAGGTCACCCCCGTTTGGCTAAGAATGTCAATAAGGGGTTGCGGCAGGAAAGCACCTGCAATTCAGAAATCCGCTTCGCCAAAGTGATAGTTACCAAGAACACTGTTTTCAGGGACATATCCTTGACATTAGCTCGCCTTAGCGGCTCGATGGGTGATCACATAAGCGCTCGGAGAATGAGCTTCAAGTCCCACAGCAGGACTATGGGGTGTACTGGTGGACAGAGTCTGAACCCCATGGAGAAAGAGACTCACATCAAACTGTGCCGCCAGCACATGGCCCGCTACCAGACCGCAAAAACAGAAAAGTGCCGCTACTTGTACCCTGATCAAGCTCAACAAACTCTTCTCAACTCCCTCTTGAAGGAAGACTAGAATTGAGAAGATCAAGAATCCTCATGGGGAAAGACAACATTGACAATATCAGTTCTCGAAGAGATACCAGACCCAGATGTAAGACAATGAGGTGCAATGGAATAGCCCTTATGCCTTAGGCAACCCTGCCCTAGCAAGCCCCTCCTGTCCCTGAGGTACAGGGGCTGGGAGGCGAGGAGACAGATGATGTCTTCGTACTACAGCCGATGAGGCCAGTCTGGGGTCACCAGGATCACCAGATTTAGGTGACCCTGGATCCTCCAAAGGACTCTGGGTATCATAGCCCATGGGGTGGGACACACAGAGCAGGTGATCCGGGGGCCAGGACTGGAACAGTACGTCCACCTTCTTAGACTTGGACTCAAAACAATGGCTGAAGGAGGGGATCTTGGCACTGGCTGCCGTCATCATCCAGTCTGCCCCCAGGAGTTCACAATCCCTGGGATCAAGGAGGTGACGACTGAGAAAATCCACTTCCCGACTGTCCTCGTCCGTGATGTGCTGGGCTGTACTACTACTAAAGCGCTTGGAGGTGCCGTTCCATGCAGGGGGACAGTAGAGGCATTTCCTGAGCTAATCCCAGGCACTTCATTCCGCCCTGGCTATTAACGTAACTCACTGCGGTTGCTTTGCCCAACAGTACATGCACAGCGGTCCCATGAAGCAGCCTGCTTAAGTGCAGCAATTCCAGACAGACCTGGCCTCTAGGCGATGGATGGCCCATTTCGCTTCCACCAGAGACCACTGACCCTGTGCGGTTTGGCCAAGACAGTGAACTCCCCAACTGGGGAGACTGACAGCAGTGGTGAGGAGCACCTGGGCTGGAGTTTTGTTTATGTTTATTAGCACTTGATATACTGCACCTTTGTTACATCAAGGCAGTTTACAATACAGAAATATACATAAAAAAAGATAGGTCAAGACCAGAAAGGAAAAGGAACTACAATAAATGATAGGACAGAGAGAAAAGCGAAGCAGTCACACAACTCATTGGGGGAGGAGAAAGAGAGTGGTCAGTGAGGACTGGAGGGCATATCAAATGCTGAGCAGAAGAGATAGGTTTTCAGTAGAGACTTAAATTTAGGAAAGGAGGATTCCTGGCACAGCACTGGAGGTAATGAGTTCCAGAGTGAGGGGCCCAAAAAGACAAAAAGCAGAATGTCTAGTAGACTGTAGGTGTGCATGTGAGGGTGAAGGAAGGACCAAGCGACTGACATGAACTGACTGGAGACTACGGGTGGGTATGTGGATTTGAAGCAAGTCGGCTAACTATTGTGGGGTGGAGTCATAGATGGCGCGGTGAACGAGGGTGAGAACTTTGTACTGGGTGAGGTAAGCCAATGGGAGTCAGTGTAGCTTAATCAAAATGGGGGTGATATGTTCTCAGGCGACAGTATTTTGTACTAACTGAAGACGGTATAGCTGCAACTGTGTGATACCGGATAGTGCCACGTTACAAAAATCAAGCCTGCTCATGGTGGTTAAGGCTGAGGTGGGCAGAAAGGGTCGAATGGTCTGTATTTGATGAAGGAAAAAGAAGGATCGATGGGTGAGAAGCCCTGATCCTGCCTCACTTAGATTTTAGTAACATAATTCTTCAAGGTATTCTAAAACATGCTTTACACCAACTAAAAGTAGCACAACATGTTGCTGCAAGAATGCTTATAAATGCAGGTCCAACTGAACACATAACCCCTATACTGTACAAACTTCACTGGCTACCTATACAAAGTAGGATAAAATATAAAGTTATCATAACAACGTTCAAACTGATAAGAGATATAGCTCCATCATATCTAACTGATCTACTGACAATTCATTCAAGGACCAGAACAGTGAGACAAAGGAACCTGAACACACTACTTGTACCAAACAACTTTTCAAAACTCAATAAAACTACAACAAATAGGGCATTCAGCTTCAATGCTCCTTTAATATGGAACGCTGTGCCGGATAAACTCAGAGATATCACAGATCTTTCAGCATTTCGAAAAGATCTTAAAACTCACCTATTTATAGAGTACTTTGGAGACTCATTCCCAATAGATGAAATATTTCCCACTTAAACTCATGTATACTCATATTCATTAATTCACAACTTACTTTTTCCTTTTTCTTACTCTATCTTACAATACCCAATTGTCCACATTATCACATTTACTCTTTACACTAATAATTCTAGTGAACTACAATACATTTTTCCTTGCTCAGATAACATTTTTGAAATTTGTAAATATTTAAATCAGTATATATGTTTAAACTATCTATATACCTAATCAGCATTTACTCAGCATTGTAATCCTCAAATTACCATTTTTATTATATACAATTTAATGTTCACTGTAATTTCAATTGTTTGAATAAGTTTCAATGTAATGTTCAAGTTTTGTTCTATGTAAACCGCTTTGATTTTTCTGAAAGGCGGTATATAAAACCCTTCAATAAATAAATAAAAAATAAATAAAATATGTGTTCATAAAAAGAAAGTTCAGAGTCTAAAGTCACTCCTAGGTAACGAAGAGAGGAAACCAGAGGAACAGTACATGTAGATAATGTAGGGGCCAGAGTGGGGCATGGACTGTCAAAGATGAACCAGATTGCAAATGTCTTGGATATGTTTAGGTGGAGGCAATTCAATCTAAGCCAAGCGGAGACCTTCGCTAAGCAGCTGTTCAGAGGAGTGAGGTCAGGATGCAGGGGAGAGGTACAGTGTAGTAGAAGTATGTTGTTCACGTAGTAGTAGACGGACAGCCTAGATTGTATGAGTAGAACAAGTGGGATAAGGAAGATATTGAACTGGAGGGGTGCTAGGACAGAGCCCTGAGGAGCCCGGCAGGTGAGAGGGACCGTGTCAGATGGGGCACAATCAGACATCACGGAGAACAAACGGGAATGAAGGAAAGAATGGAACCACTGAAAAAGAGTGCCTCTAAGACCCGCTTCCCAAAGTCGAGACAGAAAGATAGAATGGTCAACCAGGTCAAAGGCAGTTGAGAGGTCGAGGCAGACAACAATAAAGATGTCGCTTCGATCATGGGTGGTGTAAGTCATTGAGGAGGGAGAGTATAACAGTTTCGATGCTATGACCAGGCGGAACCAAACTGATGGGGGTGCAAATGATGGATAGAATCCAGGTGCTGGGAAAGTTGGGTAAACATGGCTTTTTCCAATATTTTTGAAAGAAAGGGAAGATTGGAGACAGGCCAGTAGTTAATGGGGATCAAGGGAAGATTTCTTCCGGAGGGGACGAATGAGGGCATGCTTCCAGGCTATAGGAAAGGAACCGAAAGATAGGCTGAACATAAGATATGCCATACTGGGTCAGACCAAGGTCCATCAAGCCCAACAGTAGCCAATCTAGGTCATACGTACCTAGCAGTTTCCCCAAAAGACACAGGTTCCACAGTGCTTGTATTGGGTCAAGCATTGATATCCTGGGTCCCTTCTTAATAATGGTTTATGGACCTTTCCTCCAAGAACTTGTCCAAACCTTTTTTAAACCCAGCTACACTAACAGCCTTTACTACATCCTCCGGTAACAAATTCCAGAATTTGATTACACGTTGAGTGAAAAAATATTCTCTCTTATTTGTCTTAAATAGGTTACCCTGTAGCTTCATTGCATGTCCCCTTGTCTCTATATTCTGATAACGTAAAGAATCGATCTACGTCTACCCGTTCCACTCCGTTCATTAATTTATAGACTTCTATCATATCTCCCCTCAGCCGTCTCTTTTCCAGGTTAAAGAGCCCTAACCTTTTTAGCCTTTCTTCATAGGGGTATTCTTCCATCCCCTTTACCATTTTGGTGGCTCTTCTCTGAATCTTTTCTAATAATGCTATATCCTTTTTAAGATACGGTGACCAGAATTGCACACAATATTCAAGGTGCGGTCGCACCATAGAATGATACAGAGGCATTCCTTTGTTTTATTTTCCATTCCTTTCCTTATGATACCTAGCATTCTATTTGCTCTTTTTGCTGCCGCTGCACACTGGGCGGAAGGTTTTAACATGTTATCCACAATGACGCCTAAATCTTTTTCCTGAGTGGTGGTTCCTAATGTGGAACCTTGCATGGTGTAAACATAGTTTGGATTGTTCTTCCCTAGGTGCATAACGTTGCACCTGTCCATATTAAATTTCATCTGCCATTTTGATGCCCAGTCTTCCAATTTATCAAGATCCTCTTGCAATTTTCCACAATCCTCATGGGTTTTAACAACTTTAAATAGTTTTGTCTCATCTGCAAATTTGATAATCTCACTCGTTATTCCCTTTCCAGGTCATTTATGAATATGTCAAAAAGCAGTGAACCCAGCACATATCCCTGGGGTACACCACTATTCACCTTTCTCCATTGGGAAAACTGGCCATTTAGTCCTACCCTCTGCTTTCTATCTTTTAACCAGTTCCTGATCCACAATAGTATATACTGCCTTCTATCCCATGACTCTTTAGTTTTGCTGGAATTTAGTATGGTCAGTAAAAGGGTAAGGAGTGCCAGAGCTGGCTCTAGCAGCCAGGTGGAGGAGATGGGGGTCTGATGGGCAGAAAGTCTTACGTGATGATGAGATAAGCTTGGTAGCTTCAGCTGGAGTAATGGGGCGAAAGGTAGTCCACTGATGTGAAAGAAAGGCAGAGTGTGATGAAGAGGGAGGGGGCGGCGACCCTATAGGGGGAGGGCGGTTGACAATAGCAGAGTACAAATCAAGAATTTCTGAGGAAAAGAAATGAGCTAAACGGGAGGGGGAGGGGCATCGGGGGACAGTGACAGAGGAGGAAGGAGCCTGAGTAGCAGATAAGGATTTCAGGACGGAATACAGCTGCCGTGTAGAATTAGACGCTGAAGAGATAGAGTTAGAGTAGTAGGTATGTTTAGCAAGGTGGACTTGCATACGGTATGCTTAGTGACAGGTCTTGAAAAAGTGAAGGGTCGAGGAGGATCGAGATTTACGACAGAGGTGCTGCGTGACGGAGCTGAGCACGAAATAAGCGGAGGCCAGAGTAGAACCAGGGTTGCCAAGAAGGCCGTGAAGTGGGGCGCGGATACAACGGAGCTATGTGGTCAAGAGCAGAAGTGAGAGCAGTAGCCCAGGTTTGGGCCTGAGAATCTGGAGAAAGGGAGGAAAAGTTGGACGGGAAGAGTTCGTTGGCGGGGGGAAACTCAAGAATGGTACAGGGTGAAATGCGTCTAGTAAGACGGCAAGGACATACAGGGGAGGCAGCAATAGAGAGAGTTACCGGAAGACAGGGGACCGTGGGAGCTACAGGGCATAACATACACTGAACGTGAAAGTGGTCAGTCCAGGGAAGAGGTGTTGCACGTATATCAAAAGGTTGCTGGGAAATGGTGGATGAAGAGCAGACCAGGTCGAGGGTGTGGCCTGCTGCGTGGGTGGCAGAGTTAACATGCTGGACGAGGGTGAGGTCCTGCAATAAAGAGATAAAGGCACGGTCGTATACTGATGCTGGGGGTGAAAGTTGACATTAAAGTCACCGAAGATGAGGTGGGGAAATTGCACAGAGATGTCCGAGATGGTATCAGATAGACTGTCCCGGAGATGTGGGGAAAGAGAGGGGGGAGCATAGGCCAAAAGACAGTGAATCACCGAGGGAAACTGAAGACAGAAAAGTAGAGCTTCAGGATAGTGCACAAGGGGGGAGGACAGCTAAAGCACAGGGAGGGAGAAGCGATGAATCACGGCTACCCCACCTCCAGTGTGCCCAATATGAGGCAGAGACATCGCCGAGAAGTCAGGCGGAAGATACCTATTCAAAAGTGGATCCTCCCCATCAGTTTCCACCAGGAGAAGGAGATCCAAGCTATCCCGGTCAATTAAATCCCTGAGAAGACGTGTTTTGTTACATAGAGATCTATAATTTATCAGACTGAGCCACATGGAGAGACCGGAGCACAACCCAGTTCCTCCTGGCAAAGGATAACAGTGGAGCAGTATATTAGATTTGTTAGAACTGACGTGGTAATACTGGGCGTAGGAGCTCGAGAGGGACGGTGACCATAGAAAATGGGCATCGAGGCCCTCTCCAAGGAGGCTAGGAGCACGAGTACCAAGAACAAACAACATTGTGATCGAAGACCACGGGGTGCAGAATTTGTAGTGTTGTGCTCTTGGTGGCGGAGAGAGTTGAGAGGCCGGTTAAAGGTGCCTACCCTGCCAGAGTTGCCCCAAGGAGCTCGCCCAAGGAGAAGGCGGCGGTACATGGAGTCACATGGCTGCTGGGACACAGCTGCACAGCTTGCTGGAGAGTCGGGTTAATAGTGGTATTGGTGATCTGGGAAAATAAGTCAAAATGGCAGGTAATCACAGCCACAGTCAAAAACAGTATAGACACAGCAAGAGAAGTAACAAACAACAGAATACGCTCTGTGCCGCAGCAGTTACTTTTAAGGAGCCCAGGGTGGAGGAGGCGGTACCTGGAGATATGGGTGATCTGGAGTCACGTGGCGGCTGGGACGCAGCCGTGGAGCTTGCTGGAGAGTCGGGTCAGTAGCAGTATGGGTGATCTGGAGAAATAAGTCAAAATGGCAGGTAATCACAGCCATAGTCTAAAACAGTATAGACACAGCAAGAGAAATAACAAACAAGATGCTGTCGAGGGAGGCCCACCAGAAGAGGCTGTGTCGATATGAGAGAGGAAGCAGGAGGTAGACTCAATAGTCCTACAAGCACAGAACTAGCAAATCAGCAAGGCTTGCTGTAGAGGACACATGTGTGCATGTGCCCAGGGTACCAGCTCCAGGGTTGCAGCCATAGCTCCTAAAAGCTGAAGGAAACCCCAAGTTGTGGGAGCTCCCAAAAAAGTCCAGAGGTTGGTCGTGGAACTTGGCCCAGTGCTCCACGTAAGGAAGACTCTGCCTACATGGGTGTTGAAATAAGTCTCAAGAAAGTTCAGGTTCTGAGATGGCATCGGGCAGCTCTTGCTGCTGTTCATGACCCAGTCAAGCTGCTTGAGGAGCTGACTCACTTGATGCAGTGCCCAAATGTCTTCTGGCCGAGACTTGGCCCGGATAGGCCAATCTTCCGGGAATGGGTGTACGCAGACGCCCTTGTGCCTGAGTCTTGCCACAACTACCACTAACACACCTTGGGGAATGTCCAAGGGGCGGTGGCCAGGCTTAAGGACATCGCGCAAAACTGATAGTGAGACCAAAATTGCAGACTGGAGAAAGCACTGCTGATCCTCCCGGATGGGAATGTGAACAAAGGCCTCTGCCAAATACAAAGAGGTGAAGACTCATCCTTCTGGACCACCTGGATAACAGACTGAAGCATTTCCATGTGGAACCGCGGAACTCTTAAATTGCAGTTGACCCTTTTGAGTGCACTCTAAAACATATCCTTGTCTTATAATGAGCACCCAGTGATCATTCATCAGATGGGCACATTCATGATAAAACTGTCGCAGACGGCCTCCCACTTGCGGGAGGGCTCTCTCACCATGGAAGTCTGCGATACGCCCAGCGTTCTCCTTGAAAGGACTGGGACTTGGATCCGGTTCCAGAAGAGGAGGAGGTCTGATTATTCTGTTGATACTGATGAGAACTGCGGAACTTTGGCAGCGAAGATGACGCCCCTGATAATGAAGAAGAGTGCTTGAAGAAACCCTTGGGTTTATACTCTCACAGCCATTGGGGCTTGATCTCTCTGAGATCTTTCCCTAACTTTCCCAAGTGCTCGCCAAACAGGAGCCTATCCCTAAAGGAGAATTTGACTAAGTGTCCCTTAGATGCGACATCCACCAAACAATTTCCGAGCCATAGCCCTCGGTGAGCCACTGTAGCTGCTGCGATTCCACGCGCGGAAAGGCACAAGAGATCATAAAAGGCATCCGCCAGAAATGAGGCAAGCCGAATACTTATCCTCAGGAAGAAGCTGAACCCAGTGGAGGATGACATGTGCACAGAGACCGCCCCACGTTGTCATCTGAAGGGCTAGGGAGGAGGAAGGGAAGGCTGTCTGCAAGTGTCTTTCCACCTTCCGGCCCTGCAGGTCCTGAAGGGCAGCTCCACTTCTATGGGAATGTAGTATGATTGGTGACTGCCGTGATGAAGACATCGACCATGGGAAACCATAACCACTTTCCAAGGCTGTCGGTGACCAATCTTAATCATGGCCAAATCACTGGGCTTTTTTGAGGGGCGCATAAGGAGAGGCTCCTGCTGGAAAGGAGAGGCTCTGGAAGGCTCCCTGATGCCAGGATCAGATGTGGAGGGAGTCAGGGCCGGTCCAGAGAGATCCGAAATGCGCAGTTCAGTGGCAATCTGGACAACCAAGGGGGGGGATTTCATCTTGGTGACCGAGATGCACCAAGCAAGAATTGCTATGGTCCTCCCCGTGAAAAGGATTCCCTCTCCTCCACATTGGAGGCAGCTGAACCGGAGTCATTGTGGGAAACGTTGTCAGGGTACTCATCGCCAAAAGATTCTGCCTCGCTTGAATAAGGGAATTTGGAGGGGACTGCGGACCCTTACGGACAGAGTCCTGCCTTCTCAATCATTTGCAGGAACTACACGCAAGGACTATTGGAGGAGTGGCGGAAGATGGGCCTGGCCGAGAGGGTACAAGGCCTTGACCGCCCTTCCATAGTCCCCAAGCATGTCTGAAGAGGGCCAGAAAATCTGCCACTGCGGGGTCTGACAGCCACTGTGGCTAAAACACTTGTGACTGCTGTGGCTGGGAGTGCTGTGACTTTAGAAACAGAAGGACAGCAGATTCCCTGTCGATCACAGCAGCCGGTCCCATGGTGAAATTCATTATCGCAGGAACAGCAGGTCCGCTTGGAGCACTGATCCATAATGTGGAAGGCGACAACGAAGACTCAACTGCATCGGCAACCAGAACCATTAACAAGGATGCTGAATTGGCAGAAGTCTCTCCCAGATTGGCTGTGCAAGCAGCGCAGAGACAATCAACAAGGGAACCGTCGCCACTTACTGCAGCCGAGGCATCAGGGCAACATGGTAGGCACTGATCCTAATGCACCACCAAGTTACACTGGCTCATAGCCAGGAGCTCACCCCAGAAGGAAGAGAGAGGACCAATAGAGGAGTATCTCATATACTCCCTGTGGTCTCAGCTGGTCAAGCTGCACTGAAATCAGTCTCAAACTGATCCGGAGCTGCAAGCCTTAAGGAAAGAAAAATGGTGCGCAGCCTGCACAGGCCAGGGACGTCAGGTGGGAAAAGCAGGATTACAACAAACACTCACGGTTAGGTGCGGCAGCCCTTTTTTTGCCTCTGGTGCGCAGCCTGCACAGATCAGGGATGTCAGGCGGGAAAGGTGGGATCACAGCAAACACTCACGGTTAGGTGCAGCGGCCCCTTTTTGCTCCCGGTGAAGTTCAGGTGGCGATCCTCTGCAGTTGTCCACTGGAAAAGGTGGCAATCCACCTTAGCCTCAATGCTGCGGTCCCCCAGGAGCTCAGGGGCAGTGGTGGGGGGGGGGGGGGGGTGCAGGGAAGAAACTCCGATAAGCCACAAGCTAAGGAGCTACATGGAGCCGTGCAGAAGATTCTCAGATCTTTTATACTTTTTAAAAAATGTTTTTTCAAAGAAACAAAAGTAAAGGGAGAAAGAAAAGAAAAAGGCCAAAAGACAGTTAAAGGTCCCTCAGGAGGATCCTCGTGGTACAATGCCCTCACCAAGCTATGCTGGCTCTCCTAGCCAGGAGCTAACCTCAAAGTAACAGATCAACCAGAAAAAGGTACCTCATATACTCCCTGGGACCTAAAGTTCTGAACAGCACTTCACCCAAACACAGACTTGGCAAGAGCTATAGACCTCTGCAGGCCTCTCTGGAAGAACTCAGGAACAGAAGAAAATAACCACCATCTGCTGAAACAGAGAAATTACTGAGGGCTCCCTCTAGCTCTACTAAGTTTTATGCCAGTGGTGATGTCATGGCACAGTTTTGCTTTTTTTTCTCTGTCTCCCATCTGCTGGCAGGGGGAAATAACCCACTAGTGTGGACTAGTTTAGCAGGAAGATCTGGAAAGAGAGGCTCCAATAATAGTAAAAATAACCCAGGTGCCTTTAAATAAAAATCAGAGCTGAAAGATTCCAAATTAACCCTGTCAAACAACCACCCTGTTAACATTAGCAAAAAACAAACTTTGAAATGCCTGTATGCAAATTCTAGAAGTCTAAAAAATAAGATGGGAGAGTTAGAATATATAGCAATGAATGAAAGGTTAGCTATAATTGGCATTTCAGAGACCTGGTGGAAGGAAGATAACTAATGAGAAACTATGATACCAGGCTACAAACTATATCGCAATTATAGGGCAGATCACATTGGTGGAGGGGTGGCTCTATATGTTTAAGAAAGCATTGAGTCAAACAGAATAAAGGTTTTGCAGAAAACAAATTCCACGCAAAAAGGAGAAGGAAATGACAGTGGGCAGGGCCGTACCGATGGTGAAATGCACCCTGTGCGACTTGCACATCGGGCGTGCGCCCGCCACCCGCACCCCCCATCTAGCCACTTTATGGGGGACGGGAGAGAAGAGGCACGCACCCAATGTGCAAACCGCCTGCCGCCGACATGCTAAGCAGGTCCGGTCCCTCCCGGAGAGAGAGAGCCGAAATGCGCCCCTGAAGTCTTTGCGCCCTGTGCGGCCGCACCGCTCGCACAGGGCTCGGTACGGTCCTGACAGTGGGAGGATACTACCGCCTGCCTGGACAGAATGAACAGACAGATGATGAAATGCTAACAGAAATTAGGGAAGCTAGCAAAGTTTACACCATAGTAATAATGGGATATCAGGACATGCTAGGGAGATAAAGTTTCTAAATGACTGCTTCATGGAGCAGCTAGTTCAGGAACAGACATGCGAGGATGCTGTTTTAGACCTAGTCCTCAGTGGAATGCAGGATCTAGTGCGAGAGATAACTGTTTTGGGGCTGCTTGGCAATAGCGATCATAACATGATCACGTTTGATTTAATAAATGGAGGAAGGATAGCAAGGAAACTCACTGCGCTAGAATTTAACTTTCAGAAAAGGAGACATAAAAAAATGGTTAAGAAAAAAACTGAAAGGAGCAACTGAAAATGTTAAGAGTTTACATCAGGCTTGAGCGTTATTTAAAAATACTATCTTGGAAGCCCAGATCAATGTATTGTATGCTTAAAAAAAGATGGAAGGAAGGCCAAATGACAGCCAGCATGGCTTCAAGGTGAGGTCTGAGAGACTGTTATAGCGAAGAGAAAATCTTTCAGAAAATGGAACAAAAAAGAGCCAAATGACAAAAACAGGAAACAAATGCTGGCAAGTTGAATGCAAGGCATTGATAAGGCAGACAAAGAGAAAATATGAAAAGAAGCTGGTCATGGAAGCAAAAGCGCAAAATAAAAACCTTTTCAAGAATATTCATAGCAAAACACCTGTGAGGGAGTCAGTTGAACCATTAGATGATGGAAGGTTAAAAGGTGCACTGAGAGCGGACAAGCCATAGCGAAGAGTTTAGATTATTTTTTTGATTCGGTCTTTAATGAAGAAAATGTAGGAAACTTACCCAGGCCAGAAATTATATTTAAAAGTGATATATCAGAGAAACTGAAACAAATTTTGCTAAATCGGGAAGATGTAATACAGTTAACTGATAAACTAAGGAGCAGCAAATCACCCGGAGCAGATGGCATACATCCCAGGGTGCTGAAAGAACTGAAATATGAGATCATAGAACTACTATTAGTAATCTGTGATCCATCCTTACAATCATCTGTAGTACCAGAGGATTGGAGAGTGGCCAATTTTTAAAAAGGGGTCCAAGGGTGATCCAGAAATCTACAGACCAGTGAGCCTGACATCAGTACCAGGCTAAATGGTAGAAACCATTATAAAAATTACTGAATATGTAGATATAGTCATGGTTTAATGGCAGAAAGTCAACACGGATTTAGCCAAGGAAAGTCTTGTCTCTTATAGTTGTTAAAGGTGTGAATAAATGGGTAATTAAAAGGTGAGCCGGTTGATATAGAGTATCTGGATTTTCAGATAGCCTTTGACAGAGTCCTTCATGAGAGATTTTTGGGGAACTTAAAAAGCTATGGGATGGGAGGCAATGTACTATTGTGGATTAGGAACTGGTTGAAAGATAGAAATCAGAGAGTAGGGATAAATAGACAATTTTCTCAATGGAGAAAGGTGAATAGTGGAGTACCCCAGGGATATCAGCATGCTGCTTTTTAACATTTTTAAAGGACCTGGAAATAGGAATATCGAGTGAGGTGATCAAATTTGCAGATGACACAAAATTATTCAAAGCTGTTAAAACTTAAGAGGATTGTAAAAACTTGCAAGAGGACCTTGATAAATTGGGAGCCTGGGTGTCTAAAAGGCAGATGACATTTAATGTGGACAAATGCAAAGTTATGTACTTAGGGAATAACAACCCAAACTACACTTACACAATGCAAGGTTCCACATTAGGAATCTCCACCCAGAAAATGATTTGGGCGTTATCGTGGATAATACGTTGAAATCCTTTGTCCAGTGTGCAACCACAGCCAAGAAAGCAAATAGAATGCTAGGAATCATAAAAAAAGGAATGGAGAATAAAAATAAGGATATTATGCCTCTGTATCACTTCATGGAGCAACTGCATCTTGAATAATGTGTGCAATTCTAGTCACCATATCTTAAAAAGGATATAACAGAATTAGAAAACGTACAGAGAAGAGACAAAAACGGTAATAGGGATTGAAGGATATCCCTACGAGGAAAGGCTTAAAAGATTAGGGCTTTTCAACTTGGAAGAGAGACAGATGAGGGGAGATATGATCGAGGTCTATAAAATAATGAATGGAGTAGAACGGGTAAATGTAGATTGGTTGTTTACCCCTTCAAAAAGTAGGAAGACTAGGAGACACCCAATGAAGCTACAATGTAATCCATTTAAGACTAATAAGATAAAATATTTTTTCACTCAATGCGTAATCAAACTTGGAATTTGTTACTAGAGGATGTAGTAAAAGCTGTTAGTGGTAGTTAGATTTAAAAGAGTTTCTGGAGGAAAAGTCCATAAATCATTATGAAAGAGGACCGGGGAAATCCACTGTTTACCTATGGGACTAGCAGCATGGAATCTGTGTACCTTTTGGGAACCTGGACGTTACTTGTGACCTGGATTGGCTACCGTTGGAAACAGAATACTAGACTTGATGGACCCTTGGTCTGACCCAGTATGGCATTTCTTATGTTCTTATGAGAAAAAGTCCCAAGACAGAGCCCTGAGGTATACTTACTGTGAGTTCTAGCTGTTTATTTAATTATTTACTGTTTGTCTAACTGTTTGTTTAATTATTTATTGTTTGTCTTAGTGGTGTGCTAGTTCAGCCTTCTCAGCTGTACTTACCTTGCCTCTCTCAACTAACTGGGCTTTGTGTGGTAGCCATTTTGAATTAAATCTCTCTCCCCAGAACCTGCTGTTTGTTAAACGTTTTTCCTGCCCTTGCCTGCCTGAGTGAATCCTGCCCCTCCCCCCTCCCCCTGAGGTATTGTGTAGCCTTCTTCCTGTTTTCTCCACGTGTGCATAGTCTGTTTTAGTTTGCTTTTCTCTGATCAGAGAAGGGCTGTACTTTTACAGAGCTCTGCTAGTGAGTGGATATTTGCCTCCTGGGACATCTTACTGTGAGTTCTAGCTGTTTATTTAATTATTTACTGTTTGTCTAACTGTTTAATTATTTATTGTTTGTCTTAGTGGTGTGCTAGTTCAGCCTTCTCAGCTGTACTTACCTTGCCTCTCTCAACTAACTGGGCTTTGTGTGGTACCCCCATCCCCCTGCTGAGGGTTCAGGACAGGGTACCTTGTACCTGCCCTCTTTAATAGGACTTATCTCCCTCCCTCCCTCCCCAGAACCCACCCACCCCTGGGGTAATTGTAGTTTTATAGGTACTTGCACATCTTAGAGGAAAGGGGCTGCTCTCAGGTGCAGCTCTTAATCCAAATCAGTCATACACAGCTGACCTGAGATTAATTAAGCTTCAGGTACACAGGGTGTATTAGGGGTATTAGATACACTTTTATTAGTATAAGCATCTACACCAATCCTTATTATATACCGAATTTAAAAGACCTAAACACAAGCTTTAAACTAAGATGCAGACAGAGGTCCAGCAACGAGATGGGGGTTCTCCGGTCTTTTGCATTGAGTGTCACATGTATGATTTTCTCCCAGTTGGTGAGAGGTCCTACATATGCACTAAGTGCAGGGAGCTCTTTGCTCTCAGGGAACGAGTCCGTTCTCTAGAGGCTAGAGTAGCAGACCTGGAAGACATAAGAAAGACAGAGAAGTACATGGACGAGACCTACAGGGATATAGTCCTGAAGTCCCACCTCCAGTCTGGCAGCATCCCTGTTGCCATGGAGGAGAGAGGTCATGTGACAGGAGAGCATCACCCTGGTGTGGCAGGAAGTGATCCTATAACTAGGACCTGTCCTCCAGGTGATGTAAAACCCTCTCGCACCGAGGACGTTTCTCCAGGGCCATGTCCCCATGAGGGGAGGGTCAGGACAGCTGTTATAGTTGGTGATTCAATCATTAGGAATGTAGATAGCTGGGTGGCTGGTGGACGTGAGGATCGCCTGGTAACATGCCTGCCTGGTGCGAAGGTAGCAGATCTCACGCACCGCCTAGATAGGATCATAGATAGTGCTGGGGGGGGAGTCTGCTGTCTTGGTACATGTTGGTACCAATGACATAGGAAAATGTGGTAGGGAAGTTCTGGAGGCTAAATTTAAGCTTTTAGGTAGGAAGTTGAAATCCAGAACTTCCAGGATAGCGTTCTCCGAAATGCTTCCTGTTCCACGTGCAGGACCCAAAAGACAGGCAGAGCTCCGGAGTCTCAATGCGTGGATGAGACAATGGTGCAAGGATGACGGTTTTGAATTTGTTAGGAACTGGGGAACATTCTCGGGAAAGGGGGGGCTCTTCCGAAGGGATGGGCTTCACCTTAAATCAGGATGGGACCAGACTGCTGGCATTAACCTTTAAAAAAGAGATAGAGAAGCTTTTAAACTAGAAAATAGGGGAAAGCCGACAGTCACCCAAGAGCGCATGGTTCGGACAAAGGTATCCTTGAAGGATACTACCAAAAGCAGTGAGGTTCCAAAAGGTAGTATAGTAGCCCAAATGCCCTTGAGTAAGGAGCAGACAGAGCATAAAGATTCCCAATTACCCATGCCTACCAATAGCCAGATTAATATGAATAAAATACAGTCTCTAAAATGCTTGTATGCCAATGCTAGAAGTCTAAACAATAAGATGGAAGAATTAGAATATATAGCACTAAATGAGAGGTTAGATATGATTGCACTCTCAGAGACATGGTGGAAGGAGGATAACCAGTGGGACACTGTGATACCTGGATACAAACTATATCGTAATGATAGAGCTGAACAAATTGGTGGAGGGGTTGCGCTCTATGTTAGAGAGGGCATTGAGTCAGAAAGGATTAAAGTTTTGCAGGGAACAAAATTTGCTGTAGAATCTCTATGGATTGAAATTCCATTTATGAAGGGGAAGGTGATGGCAGTGGGAGTATACTATCGACCGCCTGGCCAGAATGAACAAATGGATGATGAAATGCTCAAAGAAATCAAGGAAGCTAACAAAAGCCACAACAGAGTAGTAATAATGGGTGATTTCAATTACCCCGGTATCGACTGGGACAGTGTCACAGCAGGACAAGCTAACGAGATAAAGTTTCTAGATGAAATAAATGACTGCTTCTTGGAGCAGCTGATTCATGAACCAACCAGAGGGGAAGCCATACTGGACCTAGTCCTTAGTGGAACGCCAGATCTGGTGCAAGAAATAAGGGTGTTGGGACCACTTGGCAATAGTGATCATAGTATGATCATGTTTGATTTAATCAGTGGAGGACAGATAGTAAAGGAATCCACAGTACTACCTTTTAACTTTCAAAAGGGAGACTATGATAGAATGAGGAATATAGTTCGGAAAAAACTAAAAGGAGCGGTTCCAAAGGTTAAAGACTTACAGCAAGCTTGGGTGTTATTTAAAAATACTATCCTCGAAGCCCAGACCAGCTGTATTCCACGCATTAAGAAAAGTGGAAGAAAGTCCAAAAAACTGCCAGCATGGTTTAAAGGTGAGGTCAGAGAGGCTGTTGCTGCCAAAAGAGCAACCTTCAGGAAATGGAAAAAAGAGCCAAATGATGAAAACTGGAAACAGCACAAGCACTGGCAAGTTAAATGCAAAGCATTGATAAGGCAGGCAAAGCGGGAATTTGAGAAGAAACTTGCTACGGAAGCAAAAACACGAAATAAAGACTTTTTCAAGTACATTCGTAGCAAAAGGCCTGTGAGAGAGTCAATTGGACCGTTAGATGATAGAGGGGTAAAAGGGGCAGTAAGAGGAGACAAGGCTATAGCAGAGAGACTGAATGAATTCTTTGCTTCGGTCTTTACTGAGGAAGATGTAGGGATGTTACCCAAGACTGAAGTGGTATTTAAAGGTGATACTGCAGAGGAATTGAGAGAAATATCGCTACACCGGGAAGATATATTACAACTATTTGATAAACTGAATAGTAGCAAATCACCTGGACCGGATGGTATACATCCCAGAGTGTTGAAAGAACTGAAATATGAGATTGCAGACCTGCTATTGGTAATCTGTGAACGTTCATTAAAATCATCTGTAATACCTGAAGATTGGAGGGTCGCCAACGTAACACCAATTTTTAAAAAGGGTTCCAGGGGTGACCCGGGAAATTACAGACCGGTGAGCCTGACGTCAGTACCAGGGAAAATGGTAGAAACCATCATAAAGAACAAAATTACACAGCATGTAGATAGTCATGGCCTAATGGGAGACAGCCAACATGGCCTTAGACAAGGAAGATCTTGTCTTACCAATCTGATCTGTTTTTTTGAAGGTGTGCATAAACAGGTAGACAAAGGTGAGTCGGTTGATATAGTGTATCTGGACTTTCAGAAAGCTTTTGACAAGGTCCCCCATCAGAGACTTTTGGCAAAGCTAAAAAGTCATGGGATAGGAGGCAGTGTACTATTGTGGATCGGGAACTGGTTAAAAGATAGAAAGCAGAGGGTAGGGCTAAATGGCCAATATTCCCAATGGAAAAAGGTGAATAGTGGAGTACCCCAGGGATCTGTACTGGGTCCGCTACTTTTTGACATATTCATAAATGACCTGGAAAAGGGAATAACTAGTGAGGTTATCAAATTTGCAGATGACACAAAACTGTTTAAAGTTGTTAAAACCCAAGAGGATTGTGGAAAACTGCAGGAAGATCTGGATAAATTGGAAGACTGGGCATCCAAATGGCAGATGAAATTTAATGTGGACAAGTGCAAAGTTATGCACCTAGGAAAGAACAACCCACACTATAGTTACACGATGCAAGGCTCCACATTAGAAACCACCACCCAGGAAAAAGATTTAGGAGTCATCGTGGATAACATGTTAAAACCCTCCGCCCAGTGTGCAGCGGCGGCCAAGAAAGCAAATAGAATGCTAGGTATCATAAGGAAAGGGATGGAGAATAAAACAAAGGATATTATAATGCCTCTGTATCGCTCCATGGTACGACCGCACCTTGAATATTGTGTGCAATTCTGGTCACCGTATCTTAAAAAGGACATAGAGTTATTAGAAAAAGTACAGAGAAGAGCCACCAAATTGGTGAAGGGGATGGAAGGCTACTCCTATGAAGAGAGGCTAAAAAGGTTAGGGCTCTTTAACCTGGAAAAGAGACGGCTGAGGGGAGATATGATAGAGGTCTATAAATTAATGAATGGAGTGGAACGGATAAACGTGGATCAATTGTTTACGCTATCAGAATATAGAAGGACTAGGGGACATGTAATGAAGCTACGGGGTAAACTATTTAAGACAAATAAGAGAAAATATTTCTTCACTCAACGTGTAATCAAACTCTGGAATCTGTTACCGGAGGATGTAGTAAGGGCTGTTAGTATAGCTGGGTTTAAAAAAGGTTTGGACAAGTTCCTGGAGGAAAGGTCCATAAACCACTATTAAAAAGGGACCCAGGATATCAATGCTTGACCTAGTACAAGTACTGCAGAACCTGTGTCTTTTGGGGAAACTGCTAGGTACGTATGACCTAGATTGGCCATTGTTGGAAACAGGATACTGGGCTTGATGGACCTCGGTCTGACCCAGTATGGCATTTCTTATGTTCTTATGTTCTTACTAACTGAAAGCAGGATGGCAGTGAAGGAGGATCCACCAGAGCATATCCTGAAAATGTGATGTGAGAGAGAAGAGGAATAAGACAGGGCTCTGAAATCCAAGTGAAAACAGAGCATTGAGAAGGTGGTGATTAACAGTGTCAAAAGCAGCAGAAGGATCAAGGAGGATGAGAATTGAATAAAAACCTTTGGATTTGGCCAGGAATAAGTTATTGGAGACTTTGGCAAGGGCTGTTTCTATAGAGTGTAAAGGGCAAAAGCCAGATAACAGCAAGGGATCCAGAATGGCTTCAGACTGAACGAAAATCAAGACAACGGAGATGAACCGCATGTTTGAGTAGTTTGGATGCAAAGGCAGGAGGGAAATGAGCCAGTAACTGGAAAAACAAGCAGGATCAGTGAAAGTTTTTTTGAGAAGCGGCGTGAACACAGTATGCCTGAAGGCAGCAGGAAAAGTTGCATAGAAAGTGAGAGGTTGAGGATATTATAGATGACAGGGACGACAGTAGAGGAAATAAAGATTAGTAGACAGGTGGAATGGGCTCTGAGGAGCAGTTAATGGAGTTTGGAGGAGAGATGATGTGCAGTTTCCTCCTTGATGAATTTAATAAAGGAAGAAAGAGTGACAGGAGTAGAAGGAAGAATCTTGGGAGAATGGAGATGACCCAGTGCAGAACTCAAGACTAATCTTATGAATCTTGTTATGGAAGTAGTCAGCCAAAGTCTAGGCAGAAAGTGAAGGAGGAATAAGGGGACCAGCTTCACGGGTAAATTAGAGCTTACCTGCTAATTTGCTTTCATAAAGTCCCTACAATCGGGTTGTGTCCGCCACCAGCAGCTGGAGACTGATATGCAATTTTTTTCACTGTGGCATTACCTCCTAAACCTTCCCCCCTCTTGTCAGTATCAACCTGTCAAAGCAGCACAGTTAAACTGACCCCAACGAAGAAACAACTACACATTAATCCCAACTAACTCAGAAGAACTCACAAAACAGCTGAAATAGAGCTAACATACTAGAGAGCATGAACCCTGCTTCCCTTGAAGCACTATCGCAATTGGCACCATGCCCCTTTGACATCCACCAATGATGCCATGCCTTTGCAGCCAAAATATATTTTTTCTTTTCTTTATGCAGCCAAGCAAGGAGCACCCCTGAGGATCCAAGAGCAGACCATAGCATAACAGATACCTCTAGCTAAACTCTGACATGAGCGGCTCGCTACACCAAAAAACAAACACTAGGGCAGGTCCTGGACTGGATTGTAGAGACTAAATGAAAGCAAATTTGCAGGTAAACTCTAATTTACCCTTCATCTGCGTCCCTCCAATCAAGTCCAGACAATTGGGATGTACCATAGCAGTGTCTATTACTGGGAGAGACCAGCGAGCCCCGCCGATAACACCCAAGTGCCAAAACGCACCTACGTTTCTGCCTGCACATCGAGATGATAATGCTTAGCGAATGTATGCAAAGACAACCATGTTGCCACTCGAAAGATGTGTACCAGCAGCACCAAACTGACCTCCACCCAGGAAGCTGCCTGGGAGTGTGTACAGTGAGCTTGCAGCCCCTCCAGCACAGATCAATATTTAAGGAGATAAGCTAATGCAATTTTTTCCTTTACCCACCTAGAAATCGAAGCCTTAGATACAACCTCCCCTCGACGTGGGCCTCCAAACAATACTAAGAAGCGATCAGACTTCCTGAAGGGCCGCATGCGTTTCAAACAGCCGCAGAACGCTCTCCGAACACCTAGACAGTGCAACAGAGAGTCTTCCTTTTCTCTTCCCGATCCCATAAACAATGGGAGCGTCACCACCTGGTTGATGTGAAACAACGAAACCACCTTTGGTAAAAAGGACGGAACAGTTCTAAGAACTACCCATTCTTTAGACATCATCAGGAACGGCTCCCTACAGGACAAGGCCTGTAACTCGGAAATACGTTGAGCGGAGCAGATAGTCACCAAGAAAAGAACCTTCAAGGTCAAATATTTAAAGGAAGCCTGACTCAAGGGCTCAAAAGGAGCTGTGACCAAGGCCAACAAGACCATATTTAAGTCCCAAGAAGGAATCACGGCCCAAATCGGCGGCCTAACTTGTTTCACCACTTGCAAGAATCTGATGATATTGGGGTAATATGCCAAAGGCACCCCCTGAACCTTCCCCCTCTACCAGGCCAAGGCCGCTACCTGCACCTTCAGGTAGTTTAGTACCAACCCCTTCTCCAGACCGTCCTGCAGAAAAGCCAGAATGTCCACCACCGATGTCCCTACGGCCTGCCAGTCCTGCTGCTCACACCAGGCTTCGAATACTCACCAGAAACGAATATAGGACAGCGATGTGGATTTCCTCCTGGCCTTCAACAATGTGGTAATCACACCAGGGGAATACCCTCGTCACAACAGTCGCGCCCGCTCAAGAGCCAAGCCATAAGCAAGAAGCGATCCACTTAGGGCATCGTTATGGGTCCATTCAAGAACAGGTCGGGTCTCTATGGTAGTCGCCACGGCTTGTCCACGAGCAATTGGATTAGGTCTGTGTACCACAGCCTCTGCAGCCAATTCGGTGCCACGAGGATTTCTTGACCTCTATGTCATGCAATCTGATGTAGCAGCCAGCCAATTAGGGCCCAGGGAGGGAAGACATAAAGAAGCCCCTCTGCAGGCCATCAGATCCATTACTGGCTGCCCCCAATGTCAAACAATCTGTTCAAAGACCGCGTTCGCCAAGGTCCGAACTCTATGTCAACTGAGATAGTCAGCTTGGACATTGTCTTTTCCTGCCACTTAAGCGGCTGAGATCGCACTGAGGTGCTGCTTGGCCCAGCTCAGCAGAGGCACTACTTCCGCTGCTAGTAGGGTGTTGTCGGTGCCACTTTTGCCTGTTGATATATGCTACCATTGAGGCATTGTTCGAGAACACTCTGATCGTGTGAGCCTCCAACATCGGTGTGAAGTGTTGAAGCGCCTTCCAGACCGCCCGTATCTCCAGTCGACACCCCCTTGGCCACCTGCATACAACAATGTGCACCCCAGCCACTCAGACTGGCATTCGTAGTCAGCAGCATCCACTGTGGCTGCTCTAGCGAGACTCCCTTCACTAAATTGCCCTTTTTCAGCCACCATTTCAACTCTCTTTTTGTACTCTCCGGGCACTGAAGCTTTTGAGACAATGAGTGGTGCTGGGGCCATTGCTAGCCCAAAGGGCATTGCCTGGAACTGGAAATGACCCAGAAAAGTTGCAAACCTGAGAAAGTGTTGATGCTCTGGACATATTGGGATGTGAAGGTATGCTCAGTTAAGTCTAGCGCCATGAGGAACTCGCCGCACTGCACGGCCACCACTACCGACCATAAGGTTTCCATATGGAACCGAGATACCCTCGATGTTGCATTTATGTGCTTGAGCTTGAGGATGGGATGGAATGTGCCTTACTTTTTGGGAACCACAAAGTAAATAGAGTATCGATCTGAACCGCACTGGCCGGGAAGTACTGGAAACACAGCTTGCAGTTCCAGAAGATGCTGCAGCGTCATGCAGACCGTGTGATGTTTGCTTGGCACCGAGCATGGGGAGAACATGAACGCTCTCCATAGGGGTTGCTGGAACTCTAATGCGTAACCATAGTGGATAACCTCCAGGACCCACTGATCTGAGGGGTTATCTGGACCAGGTGTGGTAGAACTGCCTTAGTTACCCACCTATGTGTTCCTCCACCTCCTGGGTCCACCTTACTTCATTGCAGCTTTTTGGGCCCTCCAGTTGCATTTGCGTAATATCCACGACTGGTGCCATGCAGCCGAAAGGCCTACCCCTGGAATGGGAAATGGCCCCGCTGGAAGGAAGGGAACCTAATGGGCCGAAACTGGCTGATGCCCCAGGCAATCCCACGTAACAGGGCCAATTGCCCTTTGCCTCCTTGAGGCTGGTCTTTGGGCAGCCTGCCCCCTTTGGACTCTCCCAAATCCTTTACCAACTCTTTCAGGGGCTGCCGAACAGCAGCTTCCCTTTAAATGGGAGCTTTCTCAAACAGATCTTGGAGGACATTTCTGCCGACCAGTTTCTCAACCAGAGAAACCTCCTCAGGGCCATGACTAGCGTCATTCTTTTGGCCGATGACGGAACTAGATCACAACTAAAGTCTGACAAATAGGCTGTGGCTGATTACAGTTTTGGGATCTCTGCCAGGTTTGTATCCCCCTGGGCTAGACTCTGAAGTGCCTGCAGACTCTGGCCACATAAGCTTCACAAATGGAAGCTTGCAGGGATAAGGCACTGACCTCAAATCTTGCCTCAAGAATGCTTCCAAGCGACAATCCTGTGGGTCCTTGAGGGTCGTGCCTTCTTCCACCAGGATTGTGGTCTCTTTAGTCACAGCTGTGACCAAAGAGCCTACCTTAGGTGTCCAAAAAAGCTCCTTTTCCGCAGGAGGCACTGCTTAGAGGTGAGCCATTGCCTGTCCTCCCCTGTCCGGCCTCTGGAGCCTCCCATTCGGCCTTGATCATCTGCACAATGGCCTTATGGACTGGAAGAGAGTTCTGAGGCACTCTCATGCCCTGAAGAGGGTCCTCCAAGGGAATCTCGTCCTGCGGTACCCGAACTGGAAGGTTTAGTGCAGTCAGTGATTGCGAGATCAGCAACACCAACTCTTCCTTGCAGAAGATCCTCTCCTGATGCGAGGGCCTCCTTCTTCAGTTCTGAGCCTTCCAGATCTACCTTGGAAATGGACAAACTCTCTCCAGGATCATCTTCCTCCTCTGGGACATTGGCGCCACCCAGTTCGTCCCCATCGCTCTTCTCTGAGAGCCACAAACGTTTGCCTGCACCCCGCTCCCCGACTGGGAGCTATGGTCATTTGCTAGGCAATTCTTTTCCTGAGATCCAGCATGCTTCCTCCACTTGGCCCTGCTCCAAGCAATAGGCCCTATGAAGGAGCAACCCAAACTGTGAGAAAAAAGGGAAGATTCCCCTAGAGATCCATGCCTGGTCCTTTGTGCATCCTGACTGTCCGCTCTAAACTGAGTGTCAACTGGTAAAATGGAGGCAGCTATCTCAAAAATGGCCACTGGAGATGCCGTGTGGAAAGGTTCCCACCTGCCTGAAGGTGATACTGAGAGCTCCCTGCACTGTTCCTGCTCTGTCGGAGGCCTTCTAAAGATTTCAGGCCGAGCCCCCAGCCCCTACCGTTGTTCTTCAGCATCACGGCTTTCCCTTTCACAAGCGCAGCAGCAGCCCGCTTGTGAAAGCGAACTGCGGCGTGCACCTCACATGGCCTTCACAATGGGCATAACGGAAAATGAAAGTGCAGCAGCTTACCCACTCAAACACACTCTGCAAGGCCCTCCGATGCTCTACTAACACTCAAAAGAGCTGACTAAATGGTTTTCGTCGGAGTAAAGAAAGCACAGTTACTTACCTGTAACAGGTGATCTCTGGGAACAGCAGGAATTAGTCCTCACATATGGGTACGTCGGAACCGACAGAGCCTGCGCGGGAAAGCCCCCCAGCTTCCCAGAAAGGAAGCCTTTGGGGCCTCCCACTGCACATGCGCGCTGCCTTCCCGCCTTCCCGACCAGCTCTCCTCAGTTCGAGTTTATAGCTGAGACAATAGAGAGAGGAAAGGAAGATAGACAGAAGATACAACTCCTAGGGGAGGTGGGTGGGTTGTGAGGACTAATTCCTGCTGTTTCCAGAGATCACCTGTTACAGGTAAGTAACTGTGCTATCTCCAGGAACAAGCAGGAATAAGTCCTCACATATGGGGACTCCCTAGCTAAGATGCCTGGGAGATCCCCTTCCAAGGGTTCGCCATCTTCCTATGGATCTCAGGCATCCATCCTGGGAAGGTGGGCAGGAGTTGTTCAAGTATTGAACAGGTGTTTGAGGACAGCCTGACCAAACAAGGCATCCCGGCGGGAGTCCTTGTCTAAATGGGCTGTGAAGGTATGAACCGAGGCCCAGGTGGCGGCTCGACAGATCTGATCTATGGATACAGAGTGAAGATGAGCCATAGAAGTGGCCATGGCTCTCACATTGTGAGCTGTGACATGGCCTTCCAGAGAAATGTTTTTACTCTGGTAAGCAAAGGAAATACACTGAGCAATCCAATTGGAAAGTGTACGTTTGGAGACTGGAAGTCCCAAATGAGAAGGATCAAAAGCCACAAAAAGTTGGGAAGACTTTCGATGTGGCTGAGTCCTGTTGAGGTAAAAGGCGAGAGCTCTTTTACAATCTAGAGTATGAAGGTTCCTCTCTGCACTGGATGCATGAGGAGCCGGGAAAAAGACAGGTAGATATACCTCTTGATTAAGATGAAAAGGCGAGACCACTTTGGGCATAAAGTGGGGATTCGTCCTAAGGACCACCTTATCATGATGAAACCTAGTATAAGGTGGATGAGCCACTAAGGCCTGTAGTTCACTGATGCGGCGAGCCGAAGTGACTGCAATAAGGAAAAGGACCTTCCAGGAAAGAAATTTCAAGGAGGTAGAAACCAACGGTTCAAAAGGTGGCTTCATAAGCTGACCTAGAACTAGGTTCAAATCCCATGCTACCGGAGGAGGTCGGATGGGAGGCTTAGTTAGAGTCAGGCCTCTCATGAACCTTGCAATAAGCGGATGAGAGGAGACAGGTTGTCCATTTATAGGTTTTAAGGATGCTGCAATAGCACTCAAATGGACTCTTACTGAATTCGTCTTAAGGCCTGCATTAGAAAGATGCAGGAGATAGTCTAGTAGAGAATTCAAAGGAAGTGCTAGTCAAGACCCTGTTGAGCACACCAAATGTAAAAGCGTTTCCATTTGAAAGCATAGGAACGCCTCGTGGAGGGTTTCCTAGAGGCATGAAGGATATCTTTCACTGGTTGAGAAAGATTGAAGTCATGAAGGCTTAGGCCTTCAGTAACCAAGCTCTGAGGTGTAGGGACTTGGGGTTTAGGTGCCACAAAGTCCCCTCCTCCTGAGACAGAAGGTCTGGCGCAGCTCCCAGGTCCAGGGAGGGTCCCTGGGAGAGATGCAGAAGAAGAGGGAACCACACTTGGCGTGGCCAGCGTGGAGCTATGAGGATCATCGATCCGTGATCCCTCTGGAGTTTGAACAGAGTCTTGGGAATCAAAGGAATGGGTGGAAAGGCATATAGGAATTCCTGACCCCAATGCAGGAGAAAGGCGTCGTTGGCCTGAGCTCCCTGACACGGAGTCCTGGAACAGAACCGGGGAAGTTTGGCATTCCACGGACTTGCAAAGAGGTCTATGTCCGGGGTTCCCCATTCCTGAAAGATTCTGCCTATCTGGTCCATATGTAGGGACCATTCGTGTGGAAGCAGAACTCGACTGAGTCTGTCTGCCCAAGAGTTTTGAACCCCTGGAAGATATACTGCCAGAAGATGAATTTGATGCTCTCTGGCGAAGGCCCATAATCTGAGAGCTTCGTTGCAAAGCGACAGAGAGCCTGTCCCTCCTTGTTTGTTTACGTAGAACATGGCCACCTGATTGTCTGTCTGAACTAGGACGGTCAGGTTGACAAGGAGGGTATGGAAGACTTTGAGGGCAAAGAAGATTACTCGCAGTTCCAGGAGGTTGATGTGAAGGGTGGTCTCCTGTGGAGACCAAGTACCCTGAGTGGAGAGGGATTGTAGATGGGCTCCCCACCCTGTTTGGGAGGCATCTGTTGTGAGGGTTGCTTGGGGCAACAAAGGTTGGAAGGGGGCCCCCAACAACAGATTCTTGGTGGACATCCACCATTGGAGGGACCAAAACAGACGCTTTGAGGTGAGGATTTGGTCGGAGAGCGCTCCTGATGCTTGAGTCCACTGGGTGGCCAAGGTCCATTGAGCTGCTCTCATATGAAGACGAGCGTAGGGCACCACGTGAAACGTGGAGGCCATGTGGCCCAGAAGTCGCAGCATTTCTCTGGCTGTCAAGTGACTGCTGGACTGAGCTTGGGAGGCCAAGCACACCAGACGTTGGCCCCGGACTTGAGGTAGGTAGGCCCTTGCAGTGGTGGTGTCCAACTGGGCCCCTATGAATTCCAGAGACTGAGTAGGGATGAGTTGAGACTTGGGAAGGTTTACCACCAGTCCCAGATACTGCAGAATGTGCCTTGTGCGGTCCAGGGAAATCTGGGCCTCTGACTGAGATGGAGCTCGGATGAGCCAGTCGTCCAGATATGGGAATACAAAAATTCCCAGACCTCTTAGAAATGCAGCAACAACTGCCATGCATTTGGTGAACACTCTTGGAGCAGAGGCTAGACCGAAGGGAAGTACTCTGTACTGGAAATGTTTTCCCTGAAACAGAAATCTTAGATATTTTCTGTGGGATGGGTGGATGAGTATATGTGTGTACGCATCCTTGAGATCTAGAGAACAAAGCCAATCCTGACTCTGAAGGTATGGAAGGAGAATGCCTAGAGAAAGCATTTTGAATTTCTTCTTGTACAGAAATTTGTTCAATTCTCTCAGATCTAGGATAGGTCTGAATCCCCCTGTCTTCTTTGGTATGAGAAAATAAGGGGAGTAGAATCCTGTCCCTTGTTGAAGAAGAGGAACCTCTTCTATTGCCCCTTGGGCAAGGAGAGAAGAGACTTCCTGACCCAACAGGCCCAGGAGAGATGGGGGAGAATTGAAGTGCCTGACCATGGTATATGGAGGAAGGTTGGAAAAATGAAGTTTGTAGCCCTCTCTGATGATAGAGAGGGTCCATTGCTCTGATGTAATTTGCCCCCATCTGGGAGCAAAGTGAGCTAACCTTCCGGGAATGGTGAGGGGCTCTAGTTGTTCTAGAGCCAGAAAGGTTAAGTTCTCTAGGGGCAAGTCAAAACCCCTGAGGGGGTTGAGCCTGCTGAGGAGTGGCAGACACTGCAGGCTTTGACCTTGCCTGTTTAGGCTGCTGACGTTTAGCAGCAAAGCGAGGCTGAGAAGATTGTTGGCCAGTATTTGTGGAAAATCTGGCCTTCTTGTAGTAAGGCCTCTTGAAAGACTTTTTGTTGGCAGGAGTAGAGGTAGACTTAGAAAGTCTATCTAAGGTAGCATTTTCTGCGTCCATTTGAGTGGCTTTAATTTGACAGTCTTTACCAAATAAGTTCTCACCTGTACAGGGCAGATTCCGTAAGCCATCCAGGACCCAGGGTTCTAGGTCAGAGGCCTGGAGCCAAGCAAGTCGTCGGGCTGCAATGGCAATGCCCGAAGCTCTACCGGCACCTTCAAAGGAATCAAAGGCTGCTCTGTTGGAGAACTTAGAAACATCTAGAAGCTGTTTCACTATAGAAATGAACTCCTCCTTTTTATCCTCAGGGATAAAGGGGGCAAAATGCCGTACCTTTAGGGCAAGTTCCCTGAGAAACATGCCCATATACAGACTGTATGAATTAATCCTGACTATAAGCATACTAGCCTGGAAGATTTTCCTACCAAAAGAGTCTAGGGTCTTACATTCTCGCCCTGGAGGGGTAGAAGAGTGCCTTTTGGTACTCTTAATCTTTTTCAGCGCAGACTTCACCACAATGGAATGGTGAGGCAGCTGAGTCTTTTGAAAACCAGGAGAAGGAGGGACCCGGTACATGGTGTCCAACCTACGAGAATAAGGAGACAACGTTAGAGGAGCCTCCCATAAGTCCATCAAGTGTTCTTGAAGGATTTCATGGATAGGCAGGGTGACTGCCTCTTTAGGAACCTTAGGGTATCCTAAAATATCCAGTTTCTTTGATCTAGGTTCTTTTTCAGAGGATGTGGTAATAGAAAGTCCTTTAGCTAGTTCTATAATGAAGTCTTGAAAGGACAAATCCTCTGGTGGAGACATTCTCCTCTTTGGGGAAGAAGGGTCTTCAGGAAGAACTAGAGACAGCTCATCAGAGTCCTCAGAGGAGTCAAAATCCTCAGAAGAATCAGAGTATCCTCTATTTGCTTCCAACGCACGATACGCATACCGTTCGGTATCGACCTCGGGCGTACCGGGTATGGGATCGGTATCGGGTGAAAACCCGGATCCGGCATGCGGAACCTATCTGCGTTTGGAAGACAATGGTCTCGGTTCCGATATGGGAAACGATACCGGAACCGGACCCGGAACCGCTGGATGCGGTACCGAGGGCGTCGCAGCTTTAAAGAAAGCCAGCATGGCCTGCTGCATGGTCTGAACAGTATTGCTCATAGACGCCACTGCTGCCTGGATGTCGGTACCGGTATGGGCCGGTACCCCAGAGCAGTCTAACAGGTGATCAGTCGAGGCCGTGCCATCGATGTCAACCTGTAACCCCATAGATGGAGCTTTGGAAGCCAGAGCTTCTCGCCGGGGTTGTTTGGCTGGGGCAGGATCCTCAGATTCAAAAGTGAGAGCCTCTCGATGCTTTGAAGGAGATTTGCTCTTTGAGGACCTGCCCGAAGAAGGTTTGGTTACCTGAGATCCATCCGGAGAGGAAGACCTGGATGACTGTGATGCTGGATTATCTGAAGCAAACAGCACATGGAATTTGTTGGCCCGGTTCTGCAAACCACGTTTAGACATCTGGGAGCAGGAAGGGCAGTCCGGAATGGAGTGGTCAGGTCCCAAACATTTAAGACACCAGTCATGGGTGTCTGTGACAGAAATAACAGCACTACACTTGGTACACTTCTTGAAACCAGGGGCTGGTTTCTCCATGAAGAGAATTTGTGTAGGCCTGAGGCCTAACCGAAGCCACCAAGTTGTGCAAAAATAAAGATTTTTTTTTTTTTAAGAAAGAAAGAGAGAGACCGGCGGTACCGGTTTCGGTATGGGGAAGGCAGGTACGCGGTCTAAAGAAACAAACTAAAACAAGAATTTCTTCAGCGGTGACAGGAACACGACCTGCTGGCTCCGCGGAAAAAGAGAAACTGAGGAGAGCTGGTCGGGAAAGCGGGAAGGCAGCGCGCATGTGCAGTGGGAGGCCCCAAAGGCTTCCTTTCTGGGAAGCTGGGGGGCTTTCCCGCGCAGGCTCCGTCGGTTCCGACGTACCCATATGTGAGGACTTATTCCTGCTTGTTCCTGGAGATAAACTCACAGACAGGTGCAAAGAATTTGATGAGTATACAGTGCTGCCGTCGGGAGATCTGATGCTGACGGAATGGCTCACGGACTCCCCATGGAGGTCTCTCCTCATGCACCCAAGGGCTCTGGTTTAACTGCACGGGTTCCAAAATTTATTATATTTTTTTACAACTTTCCTGCTAAAACTGCACTAGTGCACTGAGACCTCCGGTAGGGACTCCAATCCACACAGCAATCAACTACCTAAGACGGGGTAACTCAAAATAAGTCAGAGAGACATCAGGAAGTCTGCCCACCAGTTGCTGGAGACTGAAGATACTGACAAGAGGGGCAAAGTTCATAGAAACATGATGACAGAAAAAGACCACATGGCCTATCTAATCTGCCCTTCCATATCAACCCCTACAACAGTCCCTTTTTTTCCTTTAGAGATCCTCTGTGTTTGTCCCATGCTGCTTTGAATTCAGATATTGTCCTCATCTCTACCACCTCCACTGGGAGATTATTCCACAGATCCACCACTCTTTCTGTAAAGAAATATTTCCACAAATAACTCCTGAATCGATCCCCTTTCACCCTCATCCCATGTCCCCTCGTAGCAGAGTTTGCTTTCAATCGAAAGAGGCTCTCTTCCTGTGCATTTATGCCACAGAGGTATTTAAACATCTCAATCATATCATTTCTATCCCGCCTTTTCTCTAAGGTGTACATATTAAGATTCTAAGGTCTGTCCTCATATGCTTTTATAATGAAGACTACTAACCATTTTAGTAGCCACCCTCTGTACTGAATCCAGCCTGTTTATATCCTTTAGAAGGTGCGGTCTCCAGAATTGCACACAATACGCCAAATGAGGTCGCACCAAAGACTTATACAGAGGCACTATCACCTCCTTTTTTCTGCTGGCCATTCCTCTCCCTATGTACCCAAGCATCCTTCTGGCTTTTGCTGACGCCTTTTCTACCTGTTTAGCTACTTTAAGATCATCAGACACAATCACACCTAGGTCCTGCTCTTTTTTAGTGAACAAAAGTACTTCACTCCCTATACTATATCAATCCCTTGGATTACTGCAGCCTAAATGCATGACCCTGAATTTTTTAGCATTAAATCTCAGCTGTCAAATTCTAGACCATTCTTCAAGCTTAGCTAGATCCCTCCACATGTTATTTACACCTTCCTGGGTGTCTACTCTATTGCAGATTTTGGTATCATCCGCAAAGAGGCAAACCTTACCCGACAGCCCTTCCACTATATCACTAACAAAGATGTTAAAAAGAATCAGACCAAGTTCCTCTAGGTTTAGGGAGTGACATCACAGTGAAAAAATGTGCATATCAGTTTCCAGCTGCTGGTGGGCAGATACAACCCAATTGTCTTGACTTGATTGGAGGGACTCAGTTGAATTAATAGTTTTGCTTCTTATTAGATTATGAATTGGGAGGAAAATTAAAAAAATAGAAATGTGTATGGGATGTAGACTGTAAAATTATGTACATTGCTGTTTCTTACAACGCATAATCTTCCACCTAGGTTTGTAGTTTCAATCAATCAAATCAAAGCAAGCTCCATCAACCCAAGGTAGTCTGCTGTTGAGACACTGGACTGTTGTTGTCCAAACTATGCAGCCTAACCACCAAAACCCTCCATGCTGAGAACAGCTAAAAGACTGATGGGAAGGACCCATTTGCTGCAGAAAGGAACTCTAAAAGGAGGATTCCTGTGCTTCAGCTGGTATGACACTCCTCAAAACACTGCACCCACTGATACCAACTCTTCTGGGTATAAAAAAACAGAGTTTTAGGAGAATGAGAAAAAAACAATAGAGTTGGTTACAATCAGAAAAAGAAAGATCAGTCAGCACAGAAAATTCACAACCAAAGGGGACAGATGGTGGCCAATCAGCACCAAGATATTAACAACCAGGAGAAAGAAAGATGTTATATATCAGCACAGTGAACATCTGTGTGAACTGTCTACCACAGGAAGCTAGCTTGGATTTGAAAGGAGTGTGAGACATTTGAACTGTACGATGCACATCAATGTATTGAATCTAGCAAAAACAGTTGTCCATCAGTGCTCAATAGCCATTTTCTGGGTTATCTCCATCCTCCCACCTCACCTCCATGTGCTCGATCTGCCGTAGATGGCTGTTCTTTGTGCTCAGCAATAGTGCCCGGGCCTCATCCAGTTGTGTTTTCACTTGCAGACTTTCATTGTAAAGCAAGGAGAACTGGGACTGCAGGCATTTATAGTCTCCTGTGTCCTTTACCACATCCTCAGGCATGTTCCGAAGATCCATCTGAAAGAGATGCACACAAGCATGTGCTTTCATTTTTTTCTAAGTTGTATGCAGTAATTTTGTCAATACAGGATAACAACTGAACAAAACCAACAAAGACATGTAGATATAGTAATAAAGCCAAAGTGATAAGAGGCAAGTTGAAAGGGACACATACTGAAAACCAGCAAAACATACTTTGCCGAAAGCTAAAATGATTCCTAGAACCCTCCCCCAAATCAAACCTTTCTGCTTTTGGATCTTTCTCTCCCTTTACTATAATTACCTTTAGCTTCTCTTTCAGTCGCACGGCTATCTGTAACTCATGCTGCAGTTTTTCCAGTTCTGCCATCCTACTGTTTGCCAACTCCTGATTCTCCTCCAATTCCGCATTCAGCATCTCAAACTGTGGCCGGAGTGAGGCAGAAGCAAATAGTGAAAGTTATGACAGAGAATGAGCATGCCAAAAACAAATGAACAGTGTATAGAAATGGGGATAAAAGGACACCATATGCAACGCTGTATATACTATCGCCTGTAGTTTGAAAATAAAGTTCTGGATCTACAGGCTGTAAACAAGTATTTTGCCAACTTTGAATGAATTGTTTGCAAGCTGTGCCTCATTGCCCATTCTCCGCCCTCAGCACCAGCCCGATCAGCCGACCAACGTTAGAAGTCTCATTACCCATTCTCCTCTGTCCTTTGCTGCGCCTCCCAGTGCCAGACCAATCAGCTGGTGAACATTAGGTGATTCTCCCTTTATATTCCACACCACTGCAGTGTTCCACCTCTACTTGTGTGTCTTTGTCAAGTGCCTATACTTTAACTTATACTTACTTGCTTTTGCTGGGCTTGTTGTTTTTCAGCCTCATTACCCATTCTTCACCCGGTTCCGCCCCCGCCCCCACCCCCACCCTGGCTCAATCAGCTGACCAACATTAAAAGTTGATTTTCCCTTTATATTCCACACCATTGCAGCATTCCACGCTGAAGAAGCATGCCCAAGAAGCAGGTCCTGCTCCTTAGGCATACTCCTTAGAGCAACTCCGGCAACTTATCTTCACCACCGGACCTTCCTCTCTCCTCTCCTTTAGGCAAGTCCCTACTGGCTCGAGCACTTACCCACCTCTGGCCTCTGCTAGTCATTTCTGCTCTGGCTATGAGAGCTATTCCCATACAATGGTCCCTTCGGCTCCCAAGAGCTGCTGCTCAGTTTTCTGCCCATAACTCCAGCAATTTCATCTTCTTCCCTCTGATCCCTATGGGATCTCTCTCTAAGCACCTTCCTACACTTGGACACCCCCTCTATACCTCTAATGTAGCCTTCTAAATTGTAGATTTTTACACGCTAAAACAGCTCTTCTTCATGATTTGCTTTTACAATATTCTCTGGATCTTTTATTTCTCACAATCCAGAACTTCCAGGATAGCATTCTCCGAAATGCTTCCCGTTCCATGCGCAGGACCCAAAAGGCTGGCAGAGCTCTGGAATCTCAATGCGTGGATGAGACAATGGTACAAGGATGAGGGTTATGGATTTATTAGGAACTGGGGAACATTCTGGGGAAAGAAGGGGCTCTTCCGAAGGGATGGGCTTCACCTTAACAGGGATGGAATCAGGCTGCTGGCATTAACCTTTAAAAAGGAAATAGAGCAGCTTTTAAACTAGATAATAAGGGAGAGCTGACAGTTGCCCAAGAGCGCATGGTTTGGAACAATGTATTCTTGAAGGATACTACCAAAAAAATGAAGTTAGGGCATATCAGCAGAGAGGTTCTAATAAAGACAAAAGTAACCCAAATGTCATTGAGTATGGAGCGCACAGAGCTTAAATATTCCAAATTACCCCTATCGATAGACAGATTAATATGAATAAAACACAGTCTCTAAAAGGCTTGTATGCAAATGCTAGAAGTCTAAGAGGTTAGATATGATTGGTATCTCAGAGACATGGTGGAAGGAGGACAACCAGTGGGACTCTGTGATACCTGGGTACAAACTATATCATAATGATAGAGCTGATCAAATTGGTGGAGGGGCTGCGCTCTATGTTAGAGAGAGCATTAAGTCACAAAGGATTAAAGTTTTGCAGGAAACAAAATTTGCTGTAGACTCTCTATGGATTAAATTCCATGTAAAAAGGGGAAGGCGATGGCAGTGGGGGTGTACTATCGACCATCTAGCCAGAATGAACAAATGGGTGATGAAATGCTCAAAGAAATCAGGGACGCTAACAAATGTTACAGCACAGTAATAATAATGGGTGATTTCAATAACCCCCAGGAGTGACTGGGTCAGTATCACGGCAGGACATGCTAGGGAAATAAAGTTTCTAGATAAAATAAATGATTGCTTCTTAGAGCAGCTGGTTCATGAACCGACCAGAGGGGAAGCCATTTTGGACCTAGTCCTCAGTGGAATACCAGATCTGGTGCAAGAGATAAGGGCCACTTGGCAATAGGAATCATAGCATGATCACGTTTGATTTAATTAATGGAGGAGGGATGGCAACAAAATCCAAAGTACTACCTTTTAACTTTTGAAAGGAAGACTATGATAAAATGAGGAAAATAGTTAAGAAAAAACTAAAAGGAGCAGTTGCAAAGGTTAAAGACTTACATCAAGCTTGGGTGTTGTTTAAAAATGCTCGCTAAACAAAGATGATCCATCTTCCTACCGTCCAATCTCCAGCATATCGTTTTTAGCAAAAATCATTGAAAAAGCAGCCCTCATCCAACTGCAAGAACACCTTGAAGACAACGAAATACTGGACAAACAGCAATACGGATTCAGAAAAAATCATGGGGTCGAAACCCTGCTTTTAGCCCTGTTTAACAACCTCCTCAAGGGGCTGGAAGACAGGAAGAAAATGTTTATCCTCATTTTCATCGACATATCCGCTGCATTTGACACTGTCCATCACTTAACCCTCCTGAACAAGCTGGAATCAATTGGAATTGTAGGAACCGCCTTGAAATGGTTCTCCTCCTATATAACGGGCAGAAAGCCACAGGTCCAGTTCAACGGAGAGAAAGCTGAACCGTTCATCCAAACACAAGGCATTCCTCAGGGTTCGGCACTCTCGGCGCTACTTTTTAACATTTACATGCAACCACTCAGTGAAATATTCAGGAAATATGGCATAAACTACCACATATACGCAGACGATATCATGCTGTACACCCAACTAGAGACCACCGACCCGAACTACGCCCAGCTTGAAACCTGCATGGGAGAGATGTCGGGATGGCTACAACAAAATAACATGTCGATTAATCATAAGAAGACCGAAGTAATGTTTATATCAAATACCTTGGGCTTCGAACCACCTCCAACAATCACATTGTGCAACAATACATACAATACTAAGAAAGAAATAAAATATCTGGGAGTCACAATTGATAACAAACTGAAAATGGAAAAACACCTCAACAACACCAACAAAGCCATCTTCCACAAGCTTAAAGTGCTACGACCCTGAGGAACATACTAGATCCGTGCGATTTCCGATCAGTTGCTCAGGCTCTCATCATGCCCCACCTGGACTACTGCAACGCCATCTTGCAGGGGCTACCAAGGAAAACAACCAACATACTACAGATGGCCCAACACGTAGCAGCAAGGATCATCATGAGAACTAGCGTCACCGAACATATCACACCTGTATTGATGGAACTACACTGGCTTCCAGTCGTTGCAAGGATTCAATACAAAACATTGGTAACTACATTCAAGTTAATTCACAACCTGGCCCCCTCATTCCTCTCCACCCTGATCTCCATGCAACCTACAACCAGAAGCAGGAGAACCATAAACTCTGACACACTAAGAGTTCCAAACAGCTTTAGGCACGTAAAGGTCAGTACTAGTCGCAGAGCGTTCTCCTTATCTGCCCCCACGTTATGGAACCAGCTCCCACACGAGCTGAGAGAAATTAAAGACATAAGCAACTTCAGAAAACAACTGAAGACGCACCTGTTCAATTGTCATTATACCAGATGAAAATCCAAAAGGACACAAGAAATTGAATTGTTGTATGTACAAATGTAGATAGATGGTGGTTAGTGCCTGTGTAAATATATGATAATAACTAAGGTCTTTATATGGACCCGCATATGTGTGCTGTGTATTCCCCCTGATCTCTCTATCTAATCCCCAATTAATTCTGTCTGTAATTTATGACAAATCCCGTACTTGTAATCAAACCGCTTCTGATCGCTGGAAGGAGCGGTATATAAGTCCTTACTAAATAAATAAATAAATAAATCTTTGAAGCCCAGACCAGCGGTATTCCACACTTTAAGAAAACTGGAAGGAAGTCAAAAAAACTGCCAGCATGGTTTAAAGGAGAGGTCAGAGATGCTGTTGTCAAAAAGAGCATCTTTCAGGAAATGGAAAAAAGAGCCAAATGACGAAAACTGGAAATAGCACAAGCACTGGCAAGTTAGATGTAAGGCACTGATAAGGCAGACAAAGAGAGAATTTGAGAAGAAGCTTTCTGAGGTAGCAAAAATGTGTAATAAAGACTTTTTCAAGTGCATTTGAAGAAAAAACCCTGTGAGAGAGTCAATTGGACCATTAGATGATAGAGGAGTAAAAGAGACACTAAGAGGGGACAAGACCATAGCGGAGAGAGTGAATTCTTTGCTTCGGTCTTTACTGAGGAAGATGTAGGGATGTTATCCATGACTGAAGTGGTATTTAAAGCTGATACTACGGAAGAATTGAAAGAAATATCGATACACTGGGAAAGCACAGTTACTTACCTGTAACAGGTGATCTCTGGGAACAGCAGGAATTAGTTCTCACATATGGGTACGTCGGTACCGACGGAGCCTGAGCGGGAAAGCTCCCCAGCTTCCCAGAAGGAAAGCTTTTGGGGCCTCCCACTGCACATGCGCGCTGCCTTCCCGACCAACTCTCCTCAGTTCGAGTTTATAGCTGAGACAATAGAGAGAGGAAAGGAAGAGAGAGAGAGATACAACTCCTAGGGGAGGTGGGTGGGTTGTGAGGACTAATTCCTGCTGTTCCCAGAGATCACCTGTTACAGGTAAGTAACTGTGCTATCTCCAGGAACAAGCAGGAATAAGTCCTCACATATGGGGACTCCCTAGCTAAGATGCCCGGGAGATCCCCTAAAGGGTATGAGACCCTGAAAGGTTCTTTATCTTCCTATGGATCTCAGGCATCCATTCAGGGAAGGTGGGCTGGAGTTGTTCAAGAATGGAACAGGTGTCTGAGGACAGCCTGACCAAACAAGGCATCCCGGCGGGAGTCCTTGTCCAAACAGTAATGGGCTGTAAAGGTATGAACCGAGGCCCAGGTGGCTGCTCGACAGATCTGGTCAATGGACACAGAGTTTAGATGAGCCATAGAGGTGGCCATGGCCCTCACGTTGTGAGCGGTGACATGGCCCTCCAGAGAAAGGTTCTTACTCTGGTAAGCAAAAGAGATACACTGAGCAATCCAATTGGAGAGTGTTCTTTTGGAGACTGGAAGTCCTAAATGAGAAGGATCAAAAGCAACAAAAGCTGAGAAGACTTTCGATGTTGCTGTGTCCTGTGGAGGTAAAAGGCAAGAGCTCTTTTACAGTCTAGAGTATGAAGGTTCCTCTCTGCATTGGATGCATGAGGAGCTGGAAAAAAGACAGGTAAATAAACCTCTTGATTAAGATGAAAAGGTGAGACCACTTTAGGCATAAAGTGAGGATTTGTCCTAAAGACTACCTTATCATGATGGAACCTTGTGTAAGGTGGATTAGCCACTAAGGCCTGCAGTTCACTGATGCGGCGAGCTGAAGTGACTGCAATGAGGAAAATAACCTTCCAGGAAAGAAATTTCAAGGAGGTAGTGTCTAAGGGTTCAAAAGGTGGCTTCATAAGCTGACCAAGAACCAAGTTTAAGTCCCATGCCACCGGAGGAGGTCGAATGGGAGGTTTAGTTAAAGTTAAGCCTCTCATGAATCTTGCAATAAAAGGATGAGAGGAAACAGGTTGTCCATTGATGGGCTTAAGTGATGCCGCAATAGCACTCAAATGGACTCTTACTGAATTCGTTTTGAGTCCTGCATTGAAAAGATGCAGGAGGTATTCCAAAAGAGAATTCAATGGGAGTGCCAGAGGGTTAAGACCCTTTTGAGCACACCAAATGGAAAATCTTTTCCATTTAAAAGCGTAAGAACGCATAGTGGAAGGTTTCCTAGAGGCATGTAGGATATCCTTCACTTGCTGCGAAAGATTGAAGTGTTGAAGGTCTAGGCCTTCAGTAACCAAGCTCTGAGGTGAAGGGACTTGGGGTTTGGGTGCCACAAAGTCCCCTCCTCTTGAGACAGAAGGTCTGGAGCCGCTCCCAAGTCCAGGGAGGGGGCTTGGGAGAGATGCAGAGAAGTAGAGGGTACCACACTTGGCATGGCCAGCGTGGAGCTATGAGGATCATGGACCCTTGATCCCTTTGAAGTTTGAACAGAGTCTTGGGAATCAAAGGAATGGGTGGAAAGGCATACAGGAAACCCTGACCCCAATGCAGGAGGAAGGCATCCTTGTTCTGAACTCCCTGACACGGAATTCTGGAACAGAACCGGGGAAGTTTGGCATTCCACGGACTTGCAAAGAGGTCTATGTCCGGGGTTCCCCATTTCTGGAAGATTCTGAGTACCTGATCCATGTGCAGGGACCATTCGTGTGGAAGCAGAACTCGACTGAGTCTGTCTGCCCAAGAGTTTTGGATTCCTGGAAGATATACTGCCAGGAGATGGATTTGATGCTCTCTGGCGAAGGCCCATAATCTTAGAGCTTCGTTGCAAAGCGACAGAGAGCCAGTCCCTCCTTGTTTGTTTATGTAAAACATGGCTACTTGATTGTCCGTGTGAATAAGGACTGTCATGTTGCTGAGGAGGGTATGAAAAACTTTGAGAGCTAGAAAGATTGCTCGAAGTTCCAAGTGGTTGATATGAAGGGTGGTCTCCTATGGAGACCAAGTGCCCTGAGTGGAGAGATCTTGGAGATGAGCCCCCCAACCTGTTTGGGAGGCATCTGTTGTGAGGGTTGCTTGGGGCAACAATGGTTGAAAGGGGGCCCCCAACAACAGATTTTGAGTGGATATCCACCATTGGAGAGACCAAAAGAGACGATTGGAGTTTGCTATTTGGTCTGAGAGAGCTCCTGATGCTTGAGTCCACTGGGTGGATAAAGTCCATTGAGCTGCTCTCATATGTAGGCGAGCATAAGGCACCACATGCACTGTGGAGGCCATGTGGCCTAATAGTTGTAGCATCTCTCTGGCAGTCAAGTGGCTTCTGGACTGAGTCTGAGAGGCTAAGTGCACTAGACGTTGGCAACGGGCCTGAGGTAGATAGGCCCTTGCCGTGGTGGTATCCAACCAGGCCCCTATGAATTCTAGGGATTGAGTAGGGGTGAGTTGGGACTTTGGCAGATTGATCACAAGTCCCAGATACTGTAGAATTCGCCTGGTGCGATCCAGGGAAGTCTGAGCCTCGGACTGAGACGGAGCTCGGATGAGCCAGTCGTCCAGGTATGGGAAGACAAATTCCCAGGGTGCATAGGAATGCAGCTACTATTGCCATGCATTTGGTAAATACCCTTGGAGCAGAGGCTAGACCGAAGGGAAGTACTCTGTATTGGAAGTGTTTTCCCTGGAACAGAAACCGTAGGAATTTTCTGTGGGATGGATGGATGAGTATATGTGTGTACGCATCCTTGAGATCTAGAGAACAAAGCCAGTCCTGACTCTGTAGGTATGGAAGGAGAGTGCCTAGAGAAAGCATCTTGAATTTCTCCCTGTATAGAAATTTGTTCAATTCTCTGAGATCCAAAATGGGTCTGTACCCCCCTGTTTTCTTGGGAATGAGAAAATAAGGGGAGTAAAAACCTGACCCTTGTTGAGGAAGAGGAACCTCTTCTATTGCCTTTTGGGCGAGAAGAGTGGTCACCTCCTGACCCAACAGGTCTAGGAGAGATGGGGGAGAATTGAAACTTCTCACCATGGTATGGGGAGGAAGGTTGGAGAAATGTAGTTTGTAGCCCTCTCTGATGATAGAGAGGGTCCATTGCTCTGATGTAATTTGCTCCCATCTGGGAGCAAAATGAGTTAACCTTCCTGGAATGGTGAGAGGTTCTGGATGTTTTAGAGCCAGAAAGGTTAAGTTCTCTAGTTTTAAGTCAAAAACCCTGAGGAGGGTGGGACTGTTGGGCTGTAGCAGCCCCTGCAGGTTTTGCCCTGGCCTGTTTAGGCTGCTGACGCTTAGGAGCAAAGCGAACTGCAGAAGATTGTTGGCCAGTATTTGTGGCAAATCTGGCCTTCTTGTAGAAAGGCTTTTTGAAAGATTTCTTCTTGACAGGGGTAGAGATAGACTTAGAAAGTCTATCTAAAGCAGCATTTTCTGCATCCATTCGAGTGGCTTTGATTTGCCACTCCTTACCAAACAGATTCTCACCCGTACAGGGCAAATTTCCCAACCCATCCTGGACCCAGGGTTCAAGGTTAGAGGCCTGGAGCCAAGCAATTTTGCGAGCCGCTATGGCAATACCTGAGGCTCTGCTAGCACCTTCAAAGGAGTCAAAGGCTGCTCTGTTGGAGAACTTTGAAATATCTTGGGTATGCTTCAGCAGAAGAAGGAACTCCTCCTTTCTATCCTCTGGGATAAAGGGGAGAAAATGGCGTATTTTTAATGCAATTTCCTTCAGAAACATGCCCATATAGAGGCTGTATGAGTTGATTCTGGCAATAAGCATACTTGCTTGGAAGATTTTTCTTCCAAAAGCATCCAGAGTCCTACATTCTCTTCCTGGGGGAGTAGAAGAGTGTCTTTTAGTACTCTTGATCCTTTTCATTGCTGACTGCACCACAATGGAGTGGTGCGGGAGCTGAGTTTTTTGAAACCCAGGAGAAGGGGGGACACGATACATGGTGTCCAGACGACGAGAATGTGGAGATAGGGTGAGAGGAGTCTCCCATAAGTCCATCATGTGATCTTGAAGAATTTCATGGATGGGCAGGGTGACTGCCTCTTTGGGAACCTTAGAGTATCCTAAAATGTCTAACTTTTTTGCTCTAGGTTCTTTTTCAGAGGATACAGAAATAGAAAGACCTTTAGCTACTTCAATGATGAAGTCTTGAAAGGATAAATCCTCTGGAGGAGACATTCTCCTCTTTGGAGAAGAGGGCTCCTCAGGTAGAGTAAGGGATACTTCAGCAGAGTCATCTGATGAATCAGGATCATCAGAAGACTCAAAGTATCGTCTGTTTGCTTCCAGGGATCGATAAGCGTATCGACCGGTATCGACATCGGGGGTACCCGGAACCGGATCGGTATCGGGAAAACCCCAGAACCGGAATCGGTATCCTGGTCGATGTGGAAGGCATGGGTACCGGTATCGGTTGTGGTACCGGAACCGGAGTCGGTACCGCAGGGTGCGGTACCGAGGGCGTCGCAGCCTTAATAAAAGCCAAAATGGCCTGCTGCATGGATTGAACTGTATGATCCATGGACGCCACGACTGTCTGGATGTCGGTACCGGATGATTGAGCCGGTACCCCAGAACAGTCTAACAGGTGATCGGTCGAGGCCGTGCCATCGATGTCAACCTGTAACCCCATAGGAGGAGCTTTGGAAGCCGGAGCTTCCCGCCGGGGTTGTTTGGCTGGGGCAGGGTCCTCAGGGTCAAGCCCAGGGGTATCTCGATACTTAGAGGGAGATTTGCCCTTTGAGGACCTGCCAGAGGAATGTTTGGTTACCTGAGATCCATCAGGAGAGGAAGACCTGGAAGATGTCGATGCTGGAGTATCTGTAGAAAAAAGCATGTGAAACTTGGCTGCCCGGTTCTGTAAGCCACGTTTAGACATCAAAGAACAGGATGGGCAATCCGGAATGGAATGGTCAGGCCCCAAACATTTAAGACACCATTCATGGGTGTCTGTGACTGAAATAGTACCGCTGCACTTGGAACTTCAAGTCAGTCTATATAAACCCTGTGCTTAGAACCTCCTCTTCAGAAGGTCCTTCACAAAACAGATAGGAAGGTCCAAGAACCCTTGTTCATTGCCCAACAACCAGCATTCTACCAGTCACAGTATAGCACTGACTCTGTGTGTCTGTTGTTTTTTTTTAACCAAACATGATATAGTCTGTAGCCAACTTCAGGGAAACAAACATCCCCAGAACTTAACACTCCTAATCAGGAAGAAAGTTTACCTGTAACGGGGGTTCTCTGTATACAGCAGGGGTATGCAGCCACACTCTAGGTGCTGTCCTCCGATGAAATCCATACTCTGGCGAGATTCGCACTCAAACCTTTGGAAGTTGATGATGAAGCTGAACTGTTGCAAGAGCAAGGCAGTTGCGTGGATGGGGGCTAGAGTTGAGGCCTTGTCAGGACCTGTGATGAGCCAGTCATCCAGTTAAGGATAAACACATAGACCCTGTTTGTGCAGGTGTACCACGGCAACCACCAGGCACTTTGTGAAGACTCTTGGAGCTTAGGAGAGTTCAAAAGATAGCACCCTGTACTAGTAATGATCCAACTTGAAGCAAAAACAAAGGTACTTCCTATTACTAGGATATATGGGAATATGGGTCTAAGCATCCTTGAGGTCTAGAGAGGTAAACCAGTCATTCTATCGCAAGAGGGGTAGGATGGTGACTAGGGATGCCATCTTAAACTTTTCTTTTTTGAGATAGAGGCTGAAGTCGCGGTGGTCGAGAATAGGGCAAAGGCCTCCAGACCTTTTGGGAATAAGGAAGAACCGGGAGTAGAAGCCCTGGTTGTGTTCAAATTCCAGAACAGTCTCGATTGCATTGCTGGATAGCAAAGCACATATCTCCTCTTTCAGGATAGGCAGGTGGAGAGGAGGAATTCTGCTTGGTGGGGGTAATGCTTGAGGGGGGATGACCGTGAAATTGAGTTTGTAACCGGAAGAAATGATACTGAGGACCCAGCGATCTGTTGAGATGGAGTGCCAGGTGCTCAGGAAGTGCTGGACTCGTCTTCCTACAGGTAGATAGTCAAAAACTGGGAGTCACCTTAGAAGGTTGTGCTGAGGCAATGGCCGGCTGTTTCTTCTCTCTCTGCCTGATGTGCTGAGGATAAGCAGATGCAGGCTGACATTGTGGTGGAGGCCTAGAATAAGGCTGAATACGCAGTCGAGGGCAAAACTACTAAAAATATTGGTTATGGTAATGTCTCCTATTCTGAGAGATGGAGGATGGCGGATTGTTGAGCTCATTCTGGCGTTTGGGCTGAAAGCTCTCTTACTGTGGAGGAATAGTCTTTCACCTCTGAAACAGCTTCCTTTACTTCAGAACCGAATAGGCTATGTCCCTGACAGAGAGTGTCTGCCAACCAGTCATGAAAATCATCCCCGAGACTGTAAATTCAGAGCCATACTGTGTGATGAGCAAAGATGGACGTGACTCAGGCAGCTGAGTCAAAAGCATCATAGGTAGAGCAAATGATGTGATAGAGGGACTCCTGCAGATTGTCTTGACGAGTCTGACACTCCGGAGCTGGCACGGGAGCAGGGTCTGGCCTCTGTGAAAGATGAACATGATAGTATTGAAGCATCTGAAGTTAGTGGGCTAGTATTCTCATGGCTAGCATCCCACTCTGAAAGATTTTCCTCCCAACTGAGTCTAAAATTCACTGACATTTTCCTGGCGGAGTTTTGGCAGAAGCCTTAGTGAACTTAGCCTTCTTGAGGACCGCCTCAGAGATGACAGACTGATGAGGGAGTTGCTGATGTTGGAACCCCAGTGCAGGCGGCACTTTGTATTTAAGATCAAGGTGACAAGATGTGGCGTGCCCCAACGCCAGCATGCTCCAGACAGATCCTGCAAGACCTGAGGGACCGGCATAGCAAGGACATCCTTGGGTGCACTACAAGCCCACAAAATGGAATAAAGTCTTTTCTTGTTAGTGGGGGTCTGAGAATCACTACGAGCCAGAGTCCTAGACAGCTTCCAGAGAAATTTCAGGCAAGAGAAATCCTCAGGAGATTCATGCTCCATTGCTGGAGATGGTGAATCTTCAATATCTTCTAAGAGGAGGGGCTCCATATCCCACTGGTGGGAACAGGACGGACTTACTGCCGAGTTGTCATCCCCCCCCCCCAAGACAACAGGGTTTTGGCAGTGCACAAGGGGTGGTGGCCATGGGGAGGCAGGAGGCTGGTAAGAAGGAATCTCTGTGGATTGTGAACATTCTGTTAGAGGTGCAGCTCCTAGCAGGGCAGCTCTGTCCTGGACGAAACAGTGTAACAACTGAAGGAGAAGGTCCCTACTAAAGGACGCATCATCCGGCTTATGGGGTACCAAAGACGGGATCGGAATGGTGTCTGAATGACGTCTCGGTTTCTTGGAAGTGAGGGAGAGGGTCTCTGATGACTCACCTTCTGACTTATGCTTGTGGGGCTGCGACTCCTTAGAGCTAAGAGCACCGGCAAGGTCTTTCTTGCGGCTATGCCTCGACTTAGACTTATGTTTCTGACTTACTGGCATATCCGGCCTCGCAGGGTAACCAGCGGAGACCGGGCTAGGATGAGATGGAGTCTGGCCTCTGGCCTAAGTTTTTAGGCTCTGGGCAACACTGGTGCTGGCAGGGGGTCTGCCTCCGGCCCTCAGGTCCCAATCATGCCTTGTCTGGGCCTGATGGGAGAGGAGATGAGGCAGGAGCAGAAGTTGTGGTACAGCAGGTGGATGGAGGGCTGCCAGCACAAAAGTTCTTTCCTTTTTTTTTTTTTAAAAGAAACCATCAGGGAGCAGGAGATACGAACATAGAGAAACAAAGTGAAAATAAAGAAAGAAAAGAAAAGAAAATGAAGCGCGATGACTGACAAAGGAGGGGAGAGCCGTGAGCACTCGTTGAGTGGTAAACACAGCCTGAGGCAACTCAGAGCGGGGCAGCAAGGCAGGAAGTGGCACGCATGCTCAGAGAAGTCCAAACGACAGTATCTAGAGTGCCTGCACCTCCCTGCTTGTATCCAGAGAAAGAAAGAAACAGAACAGCGAGCAATACAGCAGAAGGAACCCCCGCCCGCCAAGGGGATAGAACGAGTACAACACCCAAATCTCTGCTGCCACACTTAGTAATTCTTCAGACACGAGGTGAACACAGCAGACTGCAACAACCCAGATGGGTCCTGGACTGGACTAGCCTGGAGAGACTCCAGGAAAGAAAATTAACAGGTAAGATCTAATTTCACTTTCCTATTCGTCCCTCCAGTCCAGTCGAGACACATGGGATGTAACAAAGCAGTACTAACGACGGGTGGGACCCAAAAACCCGGTCTGCAAAACCCTTGCTCCAAAGACTGCATCCTGATGTGTCCACATGTCAAGCCGACAATGATGCGTAAAGGAGTGAAGGATAGGTCAGGTCACTGCCTTACAGATGTCCTGAGGCGGAACAAGCCCAAACTCTGCCCAAGATGAAGCCTGAGTCCACGTCAAATGTGCGTGCAATCCTGCCGGAGCCATATGGCCTCTCACCAAATAGGCCAAAGAAATGGCCTCACTAATCCAGCACGATAGAGGCCTTTGAGGCCGCTTCACAATTCCATGGACCTCCAAACACCACAAAGAGTTGATCCAAAAACAAAAATTCTGAATAACCTGTAGGTAATATTTGAAAGAATGGCAAACATCGAGCAAATGCAGGATTCTCGAGTCTGGGGACTCCAGAGCCTCCTGAAAAACAGGCAGTTGGTCACCTGATTTAAATGGAAGGAGGACACCACCTTTGACAAGAAGGAAGGAACACGACAAATAACCACTGTCAGCATACATTTCATGCAGTTTTGTACTCTGGTGATTCAGTCTCCAAAGTTAACAAGATGAGATTAACTCTGACCCCCTGGTGATGTCAGTCTCTGGGCCTGTGGAGAATGGTCGGCAGCCCCTCCCTGCTAAATCAAGAATGGCAGACCTCAAAGGGAGTGGCCAATTACAATAGCAGACCTCAAGGGGAAGTGCTGGAGAGGATTCAATTCACTATAAAAGACAGAAACACTTCCTCCTTCTCTCTCTTTCACCATTCATCGGAAATGAAGGACAGGAGGCTCTGATAATCAATTCCCTTCACCCCTCCCCTGCTCTCTCTCTCTCTCCCTTGCCATGAGGCTCTGAAACACATGTTCTGGCCTATCTCTCTCTCACACTTCACACATGCACATGCACATGCACACACAGATTCATTGATGCACACTGAAACAGCTCTGTAACAATCACTATATACCTCTGTTCAATACCTATGTATTAAGCCTATTTCTACATAAAAACCTTTCTCCAAGCCACACCTGTTTGCTTGTTTTGTTGCAAACCCTACTGCCTCTGTGAAGTGAAATGAACCCAGGACCTACAGAAGAGTAACTGGACCAAATCTTACATCTTTATGGGGGCTCGTCTCTCGGATTTCACAGCAGACCTCCAGTTGGGTAAGTAATAATTTTGTATAATACATTAAGTAGATTTCAGACAGAATCAAAAGTCCTTGTGACCATTTACAACTGACAGACTGGATGACACTTAGACACTATTTAGTGAACAGTTCCAGTGATAAATTTGTTTTGTGGGTTAGACAAGGTGAGCTTTTTATTGTCAAAAAGGCTCTGTAAGCATTTAGAATTTTAAAGACATCACACAGAGTGGCTTGCAATTGTCTTATTTTGATGGATAGGCTTGCTATAGTATTTGAGCTGCTAAGAAAAGACAGAGAGATAGTCCAGATTTAGTTTGGAAGTAGTACACAGGTAAACAGTCCCTCATTGAATACAATATACATCTTTCCTGATAAAGCTATTACCTCCTGTCCCTTTTAACTTTTATTTCTCTGTCTCCTGTCAGTAACTATCTTAGTGAGAGCAGGCTTAAAGCTGGCTGAAATTGAATCTCGTAACACCCTTCTTACTAGAACTTCACCCTAAACCTCCACCCTATTAAAAAGGTGAGAAGCACTTTTTATTCAGGTATAATTTTAAGGTGTGGTCTTTATGCCAGTACTCTTTACTGAACACCCATAAAATTTATACCATTCCAACTATAATTCTAAGTCTCACTTCTTCATAAAAGTGAGCATTCCTCCTTCTAAGGTTACACATTTGAGATAGTCCAACTACAGCCTTTCTGCAGTATCAAATATGGAAGCCTTTGATTTTAAAGAACTTAAAGAAATGGTAATTTCATACTGTAAGAGGAAAGGGGGTCCCTTTGAAGGTGAATTCCCTGAGTCATCATGGTATAATATTCAAAGACAAATGTTAAACCATGATCAAGAATTCAAAAAGAAAACAAATAAAAGGAAATGCCTTTTTATCCAAGGCATGTGCAGGGGGCTCATTAGCATGAAAAAGGACAATACTGAACTGACTTCTCAGTGTACCCAATTGACCAAAGACCTTGAGGAGGCACAAATTTGCATCTCTATACAAAGAACTCAAGTGATACAAGCCACAAATTCTTTTATAACTGTTAGTGAGCAATTAGAAGCACTTAAACTTGAATTGAGGCACGTTAAGGATCAATTGGCCTCTGGAAGACAACAGCCAACACCCACTACTCCCTCAGCCCCCTATGCTTATGACACACCCTATCAGCCATGCATACCAGCTATTGACAAACAAAAGAATACTAAAGTATGCATAGTTCAACTTAGAAATGGGAAGAATACAGATGAATCACATGAAGAAATTCATGATAGTTTATCTCAGCCAGAACCCAGCAATAATCAGGATCTCTGTCAGGAGGATAATTCAGATGACTTAGACATGGCACCCAGTACTGAACTCAAAGCACCAGTTAAAGTAATGGTGCAGGAAAATTTAAAAGATAGAGATATAGAAAAAATAGTTGAGAAAATTGGAACTATGCCTCTTAATGTAAATCAGTGGGTTAAATGGGCGATTGATATTCTGATTCACTGGGGTCTAGGGAAATACAGAAGAAAACAATCAGACTTTGATAGACTTATGCATTTGGCTCTGGGGCCACACTATTATAGAGTTGGCTCTCTCACTCACCCATACCAGTTGGTTAAAAGGGGTACTGAGAAACTATTTCACTGTTCCCCAATGCAAGTATTTAAAATTATTTCACCTTTACCAAATGATACACTGGAACAGTTTGCATATAGAGCCTGGATTTTAAAAGCAGTTCTTAATGAGCAGGAGTCCTGGCCCAAGGCAGAAGATTATGGGGAGAGCATGCATAAGGAATTTTTATTAGAATTGCTATCCCCTGAGATTACAAAACACCTTCTGTTATTTTCTGAAGACCCTGAAGCAACCCCTTTTGATACTTTAATGCTCAGAATTGGGTCTGTTTGGAAGACCCAGCCCTCGCAGGTCATTACAGTATCAGAAGCACGGAAGTGGCAAGCCGAAGAATCCTCTCAGTACATAAGAAACACAGACAGAGGACACACACCTAAGTGGCAAGCCGAGGGATCCTCTCAGTACACAAGAAACACAGACAGAGGACACACACCTTGGAGAGCACATGGCAGAAGTACTTTTAGAAACTCCTCAGGTTACATTCCTTTTCAGGAGCTCAAAACACAGAGAGATGGGCTAGAAAAGGAGAAAACTAAATGGGAACAAGACAAACATATACTGCAGATAGAACTAGATAAATTAAAACAGGATTTACAAGCAGCTCAGGACAAACACAAGGCTAGTGCATAGGGATGTCCTGACCTCTTGAGCTCAGATATCAAAATGTCTCAAGCCTTCATAGCCCAGCCTGCCTCCTTTATCTCAGCAGAGGACTCAATTCCAGAGACTCTGGATGATGAAATGGATACAGGCCCAGGACACAATTTAAGGCTTGTAACACCCTTGATACTGGACTCTTGTGCACGCCCCAATGTTATCAGCAGAATAGGGGGTCAGGATAAATTAGCTTTGATTGACACAGGGGCTGGAATTAGTTTTACTAACAGAGCTTCTCCCACTGAAGATCAGAAAAATATGGAAATTTATGAAATTCAAGGAATTAATGACACAGCCTCCAAATGTGTGGCTATCCCAGTTAAATGGGGTATCCCTGTGCACAGTGAACAAAATAAGGAAATGTTGGAAACCACTGCCTCCACTATAGTGAACACACCAAAAGAAATAATTGGAATTGATGTTCTCAACCAGTTAAATTTGGTGGTGGATATGGCTAATCTTAAATTGTGGCAGTATTCAGGAACTTCAAGTGCTTCTAAAACTTTAGTGCATGAAGTCATTCCCATGCAGTTAGCAACTCAGTGCACCAAGGCAGCTCAGCAGTATGGTCTGTGTGTAATTCCCTCAGAAGTGGCCGATATTCCAGTCTGGGCTCAAGACAAGTTAGATTGTGGGAAAATGCACACAGAAATACTGTTGGAAGGTGAGGATCCTCCACCACAGAAACAATACCCAGTACCTCATCAGGCTATAGAACCAGTGACTAAAATTGTGAAGATACTGGAGGAGAGGGGTCTGATTAGACCTATTTCTTCCACATGTAATTCACCAGCCTGGCCGATAGTTAAACCAGGGGGTTCCTTCAGGCTCACTATGGACTTCCGTGCCCTGAATCAAGTTTCAAAATCTGTAGTGCCCGTGGTAGCCTCATACTCTGAAATGATCTCTAAACTGAACCCCAAATGTGCATTGACTGTGCTTAAACAATATGCATGGACTGTGCTCCCACAGGGATATAAGGATTCCCCATCAATATTTCATGAATACATGAAGGAAGCCCTGTCATTAGTGTCTTGCAAAGATGAGACCTAGACCAAACCTCCCCTTTGGAACTGCACAGTGGGAAGGACCATACTTAGTTACTGATACCTTAGGCCCAAGCCTATACCAGATCCTAATGCCTGACAACCAGCAGTACTGGAAACACATCACCCAGTTAAAACCATATGGGTAAAACGTGCTTTATCAGTCTTTGTTTTCAGACACCACCTGAAGACAGCACGGACAGCTGCTTTCTGAACAAAAGTCGCTTAAGGACGGTAACTAGTTACTCCTGGCTGTACATGTGTTTAATAGTTATGTAAATAAGTAGTAGAAATTATTATTTTTTTTTGTGTGTTGTTGTTACATAGTATAAGTGGGGAGCATTAGTTTACTCCCTAGTAGAGTGAAACAAGTTAGCTTTTATTATGTCTCGGTTTCCTGGTGTTCTTGTATCTGCTCTCTTTTACTCAAGTCTCATTACAGGAACTATCATCCGAATATGCACGATTGGCTGGGCTAATTCCACAGGTGGAGTGTATCGCTACCAAGAAATACCCCCACCTTTCCTGGAAGGAAAGGATCTGGTCATCCTGAGTTTCTGTTCGGTACAGGACAAGCCGGTGTTCTATTCATTAAACATCACTCAAGTACAGTGGGAGCCACCAGTTTCCACTTCTCTAGAAAGGACACAAGAATTGAGGGCACGCCCAGAACGTTACTTTCTAGGTCCTCCTGCTTTGATTTTGTACAATATTTCCTGTCAGGACAAAGGTACCTAGAAAATAACTTATACATGGGTTGTGAGTGATCAACAGCACATCACTGAGACTTCATTCCTTTTGGATGTATCTTGTTTACCTACCACCCCTCATCCCACCCCTCCCACCACTTCTGCTCCTCCTGTACTCTACCTTTCTGATATCCACCCATTTCAGGAAGGACATCCCTTTCAGATTAAATATGATGCACCACACGATGTTTTATATGATGTGGAATACCATTTTCTTACTTGGCATCTATTTCCCAAATTGTTTCTAGTTACTCACAAATATCCAAATTGCTCTCAGTTTGTTGCCAACCACATACAAATGCTCAATACTTGGTTTGATATGCAGTCAGTAACACCCCGAGCCAAGCAATTTCGACACAAGCGTGAATTAATTGATACAATTTTAGGGGGCACAGGGACTGCACTGGGTGCCCTTAATATAATTGATATAGAGGTGCTCTGTAATAAAATGAGATCCACTGCTCAGCATGCTGCTGATGGTTTTACCTCACAACATATTATTAATGAAGCTTCCTCTAAACTGTCCAATGTCGTTGTAGATACCTTTGCTCTTACATCTCCCATTATAGAACAAAAAATTGTTACCTTAGCACATGCAGAATATAGATTGGGAAAGAATATTTCCTGGGCTCTTGCCTGTGATCAAGTACAGATCGAGCTTATTACTATACTAAAGGAAATTCTGATCACTGCTAAGTTAGGACACTGGCCACCATCTCTCATTCATATGGCTAGTACCAAAATACCGGAATTTGCTATAGCTCACCTTGATTGGTGGACAGTTAGTGTTCCCATTTGTTCACCACAAGGCTGCTCTATCTGTACTTTGATCCCATGGTCAGGACAACACACAGTTATTTATCCTATTGTTAATATTGGGGTGCAGTTTGATAATATGCTTATGTATCCTGTGGACCATCTCACATGGGTGCAGCCACTGGACGACACCTGGACTTCATTCAAGCCGATGGACCCCAGTTTGTGTGAGCAGACTACATTTCAATTCAAGTGTCAACCTCACCAGTTTAAAGAATAGATGAAAACAAAAGTGTCCAGCTCCAAGGTAATACAAACTGTGTGAGGTAGTCAGGGAATATGAGAGCTTAACAGTCAGGGAGCAAGAGGAGGAATTGTTTCAGAGCCAAGCCTTATCCAGGCCAACTTTTAAAAAGGCCTGTATCTCGTGAAGAGGGGCCCCAAGAGAGCGGACCTCTACTCCTCACACCAGCTCTCAAAATCGCACCAAACACGCTCATAAATTAGGGAAGTGAACCAGCGCTGTGATTGTAGCAAGGTATTCACTATATGCAGAGAGAGTAGCCGCGGCGGCTCAAACGCCATGCCATAAGCAAAAATCAATGTACCTCCAGCATCAGGACAGGCTGCTGGCTCAAAAGGTTGTCCACCCATGGAAGTTGAAGGGGTTCCGCCACCAGAAGATGCAGTAGATCCACATATCACAACTGCCATGGCCAATTTGAGCTAATTAGGGCTACCAGCCCTGGGTGAGATGCCACATGCTGCAGAACCTGATCGATCAGCAGCCAGGGAGGGAACACATACAGAAGGCTTACATTAGACCACGGTTGTACTAGGATGCCTATTCCCTCAGTCATATGCTCCCAGCATTGGCTGAAAAACTGGCTCACCTTGGTGCTGACAAGGAACGCCATGAGATCCATCACAGAGGTCCCCCAGTGATGCACTATGAACTCAAAGTAAGTTTGACAGGGCCCACTTTCCTCAGATCCAGCAGGTTGTGGCTGAAGTAGTCCACCTGCACATTATCCTTGCCTGCCACATGGGCCGTCAACAACAATGTCAGGTGCCATTCTTCCCACCTCAAAAGTGGAATAACCTTCACTGCCATCTGCGAGCTTCTTCTGCCCTCTTGCCGAATGATGTACACTATGGCCATCACATTATTTGACAATATGTGAACTGCCTGGCCCTCCACTATGAATAGAAAGGACCACAGGGCTAGAAACACCGCTCGCATCTCCAAGCAGTTGATGAAACAAGAGCTGCCTTTGGGGGACCAGCACTCCTGAGTCTCCTGGGCCAGAAAATGACCCTCCCCAGCCATACAGACTGGCATCTATGGTCAGCATAACCCAATCTGGTGGCCCAAGTCATTCTTTGTGGCAGTTTCCCCCTGTCCAGACACCATCAAATGCTCTCCCTGGCTTCTCCCCCATGGTGTGAGACGGGGGAGACCAGCACAACAGACGTGCCCTCTGCAAAGGTATGCAAGCACGCCCACAATACCAACTCCAGGGTTGCTGCCATCAACCCAAGAACTTGCAGGTAATCCCAGGCCCTCTGTTGAGGGACCCGCATCAGCTGCTGCACTTAAGACTGAAGCTTCTCTGTCCAGCCCTCTAGAAGAAAGACTAGCACTCCCTGCATGTCAAATCATGCCCCAAGGTACTCCAAGAACTGCGTCGGAGCAGTCTGACTCTTCGCAACGTTGACTACCCAGTCCAGCTCCTAAAGTTGGGTGATTACTGTCTGGGTTGCCTCTCAGTTCACTTCATGCAACTTGGCCCAGATCTGCCAATCGTCCAGACAGGGGTGGCCCAAATATCCCTCGCTTCTGTAAGGCCACCACAACTATCACTATTACCTTGGTAAACACTCGGGGTGTGGTGGCAAGGCCAAAGGACAAAGTACCTCCCTATGCCCCACTCGCTTCATGGCACAGGGACTACGGCTTCGAGCTCCAGAATAGTTTGAACCACCTGCAATTTTGCGGATGCGCAACACGGAGAAAGCATAAAGGCATCGGAGAGGGGCCGTGCAAACTCCAGCACATAGCCCTCTCAAATGACCTCCAACACCCACTCATCTGACATGTAGTGGGCCAAGGCGCCTGCTTAACTGTACCTCCACCAGGGCTCCCAAATCCTCAGTGGGAGGACTTAGGAGTCCCCATACCTGCAAAGGGATCGTTCCTGCCTCCTCGGCGTATTCTACAAAAGGGCTGTCCCTATGAGAGGAAGCAAGAACGCTGTGAGCCACTCTCCGGAGTGCATGGAACTTTCGTCATGTTGCCACTACCATGGTCATGTTCTTCACCGAAGCACAGAGCAAGTCATAAAGGAGATACACAAGAAAGGCAGAGTCCCAACTCCAGGTGAGCAGCTTCCCCCAGGCTCATGAGCTCTGATCCAGATCCCTCCATGACTTACTGCAATCATCACAAACAAGCCCAGGCCATATATGCCCCACACACTGAGGCTTGCAAAGCAAGTGCCGATATCTTGAAGGACTGTTTGAGCAGAGCATCCAACCGGTCATCTTGCAAATCCTTTAAAGCCATCCCTCTCTCTATGAGAATGGTTGTCCATCCTTGTGACGGCTGCCATGAGGGCATCTATCTTTGGAAAGAGCAACAACTTCTTTTCCTCAGCCAGGATAGGATAGAGCCTGGCCATACAGCATAGTTACTCACCTGCAACAGGTGTTCTCCAGAAACAGCAGGAATCAGTCCTCACACTTATGGGTGACATTGGCACCAACTGATCCCGCGTGGAGCAATTCCCCAGCTTTCAAAGAAAGCCTTTGGGATTGGTGCCACGCATGCATGGTCCTCTTCCCACCCAAGGGTGACATCTTGCTCAGTCAGGTCCCTTAGTTCGAGCCCTACCAAGCAGATGGCAAGAGAAGGATAAAAATCCAGCAACTCATCAGGGGAGGTGGGAGGGTAGTGAGGACGGATTCCTGCTGTCCCTGGAGAACACCTGTTACAGATGAGTAACTATGCTTTCTCCAGGAACAAGCAGGAAGTCAGTCCTCACTTATGGGACTCTCCAGCTACAGGCTACCGAACCTGTAACCAAAAATGCCTCCATGAGGTCGTAAGCAGAAATCGATGCCTGAAGGAGCCCGAGTCCTCAGGTCCCCGGAGCAAAACCCTCGGTAGCCATTGAGAAGGGTCAGAGGGCAGGAGTTGCTTATACCTCGAACAGATTACGGAGTACAGCCTGGCCGAAGCCGCTGTCCCGGCGAGACTCCCTCTCCAGGCAGTAGTGCGAGGCAAAAGTGTTTGCCAAAGCTCAGGTCACAGCCCGGCAGATGTTTGTCAGAGGCACTGAGCGTAGGGAAGCTACCGAAGCCGCCTTGGCTCAGACACCATGTGTGGTGACTCACCGATCCAGCGGGGCGCCCGCCTTCGCATGAGCGAAGACAATGCAGTATGCCATCCAGATGGAGAGGGTGCGTTTTGTGACTACCTGCTCCAGGCGATTGGGATCATAAGTCACAAAGAGCTGGCCAGACTTGCGATGAGTCTGGGTGCACTGCAGATAGCCCTCTTGCAGTCGAGTGCATGCAAAACCGCCGGCGTCTGGTCGACATGGGGTCTCGGGAAAAAGGTCGGCAAGATTATCTCCTGATTGAGATGGAAATCCGAGACAACCTTCGGTAGGAATCTGGGGTGGGTACGGAAGACCATCCTGTTCCTATAGAACCTGGTGTAAGGGGCTTCAACCATGAGAGCTTGGAGCTCACTGACTCGGCGGGCCGAGGTCAAAGCCACCAGGAAGACCACCTTCCAGGATAGGTGCCGAAGCAAGCACGTCGCCATTGGCTCGAAGGGTGAACGCGTAAGCTGCATGAGTACTACGGTCAGGTCCCACTATGCCGGAGTAGGCCGGATGGGAGGTTTGGACAGCAAGAGGCCCCGCATAAAGTGGGAGACCAGGGGCTGCTCTGAGTGGGGTTTACCCTCTACGGGGAGGTGGATTCGCCGAGATGGCACTCAGGTGCAGGGGCGGCCCAAGGGGGGTGCGGGGCCATGTGCGGAGGCTCAGTGTGGGCCTCATTTGCATAAGGCACCTCATTTGCATAAATATTTGCATAATGTTACCATACACTAACTTTTAGTAAACATGCCTCTTAATGAATGTATGGATAAAGAAAGACTATTACATTAATATAATCCAGTGCCAACCGCCAGGCACATTAGGAACTACTACAAACACTGCCCATTTAGAACCCATAGCAAACCCGACTAATCCTAACAGTACTACCAGGACTCACAAAGCACCATACCCTAACTATCAAAAGGCAACACTGCAAATATTAAACCAATACATTTCAGAGAATAATAATACATGACCTACTGGGGAAAGAGAACAAGTGGCAATGTCAAATAGGAATTACATAAACAGAATACCTCAGCTCAGCTACACATGTAGAACATAGACCATCACCAAACAAGGAATCACAATTTAGAAACAGGTAGACAATAATTAAACTGGGAACCCCAAAAGCCAAACTTGGAATGTACAACACTGTAGAAATAAAACAATAAATTAATTTCCTCTTGTACTAAACAAAGCGCAGACGTTAATGATGCACATTTCCTAGAGCTGACATATTCCAGTTAATAAATTCAAAATAAAGAGATATTTTTCTACCTTTTGTGCATTTCTTTTTCAGTTGCAATTGCTCCAGCTACTTTCTTCTGGTTTCTTCATGTCTTCTGCTAACTCTCCATCGTCTGCTGTCCATTTGTCCTTTCTTCTCTCTTCTAGTTTTTTTCCATCCTCTCTCTACATCTGCTTTAACATACTAATCTTTCTCCTTTTGCTCTTTCCTCATTCCTATTTCATCCACTCAAATTTTACCCCTCCATCCTCAATCCCCACTTACTCTCCCAATATCCGGCCAATTGTAGATTTGTCTTCCCTTCCACACAAAATTTTTTTCCCTCTCCATTTCACTCTCCCAGCTCCATCCCATTCTAATCCTCCCCCAACTTCAGCTTCCTTCTAGTTCCAGCCCCACCCAGCATCTGCTCCCTTCTAGTCCCTGCATCAGCCCATTTCCAGTCCTAGCCCCCCATCAGCCCATTTCCAATCCTATTCTAGCCCATCAGCCCATTTCCAGTCCTAGCTCCCCCATCCATTTTCAGTCCTGAGTCCCTCCATCAGCTCATTTCCAATCCCAGCCCCCCATCAGCCCATTTCTAGTCCTTTCCTAGCCCCACCACCAGCCCATGTCAAATCCTAGCTCCCCTCCACTCAGCCCATTTCCAATCCAAGCCCCCCATGAGCCTACTTCCAGTTCTAGCCGCTCCATGAGTCCATTTCAATTCAAGCCCCCACTACAGCCCATTTCCAATCTTAGCACCCCCCCAACAGCCAATTTCCAAACCTATCCTAGCCCCTCCATCAGCCCATTTCCTGTCCTAGCCGCACCCCCACTGAGCCCATTTCCAGTCCTAGCTCCCTCCCCACGCAGCCCCAGTCCAATCAAAGCCCCCTCCCCATCAGCTATTTGCAGTTTAAGCCCCCCTTCCACTCAGCCCATTTCCATTCCAAGCCCCTGTCCCCATCAGCTATTTGCAGTTCAGGCCCCCCTTCCACTCAGCCCATTTCCAGTCCTAGCAACCCTCCCCAGCAATGTTCCCTCTAATTTTCTGTAGGCTGTGTGCGCATAAAATATCAGCTGTGTGCAGCTTTTGAAGGAAGGTTAAATTTTTGTGCGCCACATAACGACACTCGGAGTTATATACTTTAAAATTTGACTACACGTCAGAATACAGTATGTACACCACATTGATTTTAATCAAATTAAATGAAAATAGACGATTACTAAATGAAGTGGGAAATTTCTAGTAATTACAATCATAACTTTTAAATTTTAAGACATCTGTGTTGTTTTCTATCAGAATCAGAGCCATAATTTTTGTGCGCTCTGTTGTAAAGTATGTGCGCTCGCTCGGCGAGGTGTGTGCGCGCGCACACGCGCACAGCTTAGAGGGAACAGTGCTCCCCAGCCCATTACCAGTCCTAAGCCCCCTATCAGCCCACTTCCAGTCCTAACCCCCCATCACCTCATTTTCAGTCTTAGCTCCCCCACAGCCCATTACCAGTCCTACCCCCATCAGCCCATTTCCAGTCTTAGCCCCCCCAGCCCATTTCCAGTCCTAGCCCCCCACATAGTCCATTACCAGTCCTAGCCCCCCACATAGTCCATTACCAGTCCTAGCCCCCCACATAGTCCATTACCAGTCCTAACGCCCCTATCAGCCCATTACCAGTCCAAATCCCCCATCAGCCCACTTCCAGTCCTAACCCCCATCACCCCATTTTCAGTCTTAGCCCCCCACAGCCCATTACCAATCCTAACCCCCCATCAGCCCATTTCCAGTCTTAGCCCCTCGCCCCCATAGCCCATTACCAGTCCTAACGCCCCCATCAGCCCATTACCAGTTCTAGCCCCCCCATAGCCCATTACCAGTCCAAATCCCCCATCAGCCCACTTCCAGTCTTAGCCCCCACTCCATAGCCCTTTACCAGTCCTAATGCCCCCCATCAGCCCATTTCCAGTCCTAGTCCCCCCATAGCCCACTTCCAGTCCAAATCCCCCCATCAGCCCACTTCCAGTCCTAACCCCCATAACTCCATTTCCAGTCTTAGCCCCCCATAGCCCATTACCTGTCCTAACCCCCCACAGCCTATTACCAGTCCTAACCCCCCCATCAGCCCACTTACCGTCTTAGCCCCCCCCCCCCATAGCACATTACCAGTCCTAAACCCCCCTCCCATCAGCCCAGCTAGATTAACAAGAAACACAAACCGGCTGCTGCTGCCGTGGCAGCGGCAGAATCGAGCACCCCGCGGGGCCCCCCCCCTGCCCTGCAGAATCCTCCTTAAAGCATCAGCTCCCAAAGCGCGCGCTTTTCAGAGGCGCGAAGGGAGAGCTTCTCCTCTCACGGCTTTGTTAATCCCGACGCTGAGGGAGTTGATGCTTAAAGGAAGATTCTACAGGGCGGGCCCGCAGGGTGCTCGATTCTGCTGCTGCCATGGCGGCAGCGGCAGCAGCATCCGGTTTGTGTTTCTTGTTAATCTAGCTGGGCTGATCGCTGATGCAAGATGTTTTTTGCACGGGGCCCCCTGAAACGCAGGGCCCTGTGCAAAAAACATTCTTGCTCAATTGACGGGCCGTCCTGCTCAGGTGTACCCTGACAGAGTTCAACTTCAGCCCATCCTTCAAAAGATGGAGAAGGTACTGCAGGATCCACCAAGTGGGACACGAGAAAGGGTCGATCTGGAGCTCGGAGCACCAGGTCGAGAAGTGTCGCCACTTGAAGGCGTAAGCTCATCGCGTCGAATCCTTCCTCAATGCGAGGAGGACCTCCTCCGGGAGGTCTAGCGTGGCTAGAGAGACCCGTTCAGCCGCCAGGCTGCAAGGGACAATGCGGCCAGGTTCAGGTGTAGCATCTGCCCCTCCTCCAGCGTTAGCAGGCCTGGGGCACAGCCTAGGGGAACAGAAGGTTCGGATGCAAGCCGGAGCAGGATTGGGAACCACGGTTGCCAAGGCCACAAGGGAGCGATGAGTATTATCAACGCTCATTCCCGCTGAGCTTTGTGGAGGGTCCTCGCAATGAGAGAAATGTGAGAGAATGCGTAGAGAAGCCCAGAGGTCCAGGTCAAGAGGAACGCATCCCACGCAAAAACGGGGGAGCTGTGTGTTCGCCGGGCTGGGCGAACAGGTCCACAATCGGAGTCCCCCACTGAAGGAATAGCAAGTTGGTCACCTCCGGGTTCAGCTACCATTTGTGAGGGCGGAGGATCCTGCTGAGTTTGTCCGCAAGGACGTTCTCGTGGCCCGGGAGGTAGACCGCTCGTAGGGTCATTCCCCAGCGGAAGGCAAAGGAGCAGAGGAGGACCGCTTCCCGGCAGAGGAGGCGTGATCATGTGCCCCCCTCCTTGATGATGTAGAACATCGCCACTCGATTGTCGGTCTCCACGAGCACCGACTTTCCCCGGAGATGGTCCTTGAAGGCCCTCAGGGCCCACCGGACTGCCCAAGGCTCGATCAAGTTTATCTGTTGTTGAGACTCTTTGGGTGACCATCGCCCTTGCATGCACCACAGTGGGCTCCTCAGCCCAGTAGGGAGGCGTCCGTCATCAGCACTATTTTGTGCTGCGGTGTCCGGAATGGCAGCCCTCGGAGAAGATTGCGGAGGTCCTGCCACCAGTCTAAGGACCACAGAGAAATTGAAAATGTCCCTCCAATAAATTAATTGGCTATGTACCAACAAAAATTGCTATTTTTTCTTAAATAATTTTTATAAATTTTTTTTATAAAAACACCTATTCCAGGTGTATATCTTCTTGAGGTCTCAGACTTAAACCAGCGCTGGCTACAACGGACTCAGTCCTTAGCCTCAGCGTGAAGTTGCATCAACGACCTCTAGAAAGTGGTGTAATGTTGATCAACCCTCTGTTAAATTGACTACATACCAGTCTAAGGACCGGCAAAGGTTGGGGGAGACCCAAATGGTGTCTCTGAGGTGACTGGAGGCCGGGTTCCACTGAGTGCTGAGGTACCACTGGGTCGTTCGCATGTGCATGCGGGCATGTGAAACCACTTGGATGGAGGAGGCCATGAGCCCTAGGAGGCGCCGTGACCCGACTGGTGCTCTGGACCTGGGTCGCCAAGGCTCGGAGGCGAGCCACGCGGTCTGATTGCCCACTGCATGCATCGATAAACTCTAAGGTTTGCACCGGTTCAAGATGGGACTTGGGGTAGTTGACCAAGAATCCCAGGCGCTTGAGGATTGTGTGTGATGCCGCCAGGCGGGCTTCCCTGTCCAAAGGCACCATGACGAGCCAGTCATCAAGGTAAGGAAAGACCAGTACGCCCTGCCACCTGAGGGAGGCAGAGGCAGCGGCCATGGAGAGGCACTTTGTGAAGAACCGCGGAGCAGATGCGAGTCCGAAGGGGAGCACCCTGTATTGGTAGTGCACTCCCTGCACCCTGAAGCACAGGTACTGCCTGCTCTGGGGGTGGACCAGAATGTGGGCGCAAGCGTCCCTGAGATCCAAGGAGCAAAGCCAGTCGCCCTGCTGGAGGAAGGGCAGCAGGACGCCAAGTGATAGCATTTTGAACTTCTCCCCACCAGAAATTGTTTGGTTTTCAGAGGTCGAAAATGGGCCGTAGGCCCCCCGACTTCTTCAGAATGAGGAAGTATCGGAAATAGAAGCCCCGACCCCGGTACTCTCTCGTCTGCTCGCTGGGCAAGGAGGTTGTCTAACTCCTGCTATAGGAAGGTCTCGTGTGCGGGGAGTCAAGAAGGCTCCGCTGGGGAGAAGGGAGGGGGAAGCCTGTCCAGACGGAGACGGTAGCTGTTCCAGACTACTCGGAGTACCCAAGTGTCTGACGTGATGGACGCCCACTGAGGGGCGAAGGAGGACAGGCATCCCCCCCCACCGGCTGCGGTGCTGCCGGAGGGTGAAAGGCTACGCTGCTGGCATCAAAACCCCTGAGCGGGCTGAGGCGGTACCGGGGTTTGGACCTCGGGCCCTTTCGGCTTGCGATGACCGTTGGGCCCAGACTTACCTTGCGTTGTGGTGGTCGGTGCAGGAGTGGGTGGGTACGGTGGGTAGCCTCGGTAGGGCAGGCCCTTCCGCTGAAATAATGGCTTCTTAGTTTGCTATTTCTTTCAGAAGAGGGGGAAGGTCTTGTGTGAGAGGTGGGTTCGAGTAACGAACTTGGTTTCTATCTTGGTGGCCTTATCCTCCATCAGTTTACCAAAGAGCTGCTCATAAAGGCAGGGAACATCTAGGAGCTTTTCCTGGACTCATTGCTCCAACTCTGAAGCCTGGCATCGGGCCCCAATGCCAGTGGCCGCCACTCGAGCCGAAGACTCAAATCCGTTGTAGGCGGCGCAGAAGAGGTATTTTGAGCACTCCGCGAGGGACTTCAGAAGGGTCTGGAACCTACTGAGAGGTTCGCCCGCTAGGACTATGGAGAAACCCCCGAGTTCCTTGGCTAGGTCTCGCAAAAACATGCCCATGTACAATTGGTACGCTTGAATACGGCATGAGAGCATGGACTCTTGATAGGCCTTGTGGCCTAGGGTGTCGAGGGCTCTCGACTCCCTGCCTGGTGGAACCGAAGAGTGTGACTTCGGGCTCTTTCGTTTTCTCATAGCCGATTCCACCATGGAGGTGTGGGGGAGTTGGGTTTTCCTGAACCCGGGGCCGTGCTGGACCCTGTACATCGTGTCGAGGCACTTGCTCATGATGGGGACCAAAGCAGGGGTCACCCACGTGCGGAGTAGCAGCCTGGACAGAATGGGGGGAACTGGAACAGTCAGAGATTCTCGAGGCAGGGACTCCTACTGCAGGATATCGAGCTCTTCAGCTCGAGGTTCCTCCTCAGCCCGAGTAGCCAGGTTGAGAGCCCGTGCCATATCCTGTACAAACACCACAAAGGAGGTGTCTTCAGGTGGCAAACGCCTCTGAAAGGCGGGCAGGGACGGGTCCGATGGGAGGCCCCGGTGGGCACAGGTCTCCAGGGAGGTATCCCCATCTGACTCCCAGTCTGAGAAATCGGAGGAGTAACTCGATTCTGGCTGGTCACCTCATCCGGAAGCTGAGGCCAGCTTGGAGCCAGAGGATCTCTCCCACAAGGAACGGGAAGGCGAGCGAGACCGATGCCTAGGACCCTTCACAAGGCCCATGGCTCTCGGGAGTTTCCAGAGCAGATTTTGGTGTCCCTCTCAAGGCGTGGGCCAGCGAAGCTGGATACGAGCACCTGCTGGGAGGCTATGAACACAGAAATGCTACTTTCTAGCGCCAGCATACGGGACTCCCACACAGGCATGGGGCCCTGCGACGGTGACACCGGGATCACTGGGTCGGGCATCAAAGGGGATCCTTGCCGGGACAGCCCTCAAGAGACCTGGCGCCATCGACTCTCAGGAACACTGAGGAGGGCTAAGCGACAGAGCGCAGGAGGGCTAAGCGACAGAGCGCAGGAGCGCTCGCACTTGTTGGGAGCCCCCAACAGCGACTTCGAGGCCTTCTTCTTATGCTGCTCCACTTCAAGGGACCCCTGGTTGGAGTGCCGTCTTGAGTGCGTAGCCGGGGTGGGGGATTCCACCGGCGGAGAGACAACTGAGGGTGCCACCGAGGATTCCGAGGCAGTCTTATGGAAAATATCCTCAGACTTCTGCTTATGGCTGAGCAAGGCTTTGGAGGACATTTTCTTAGAAAGCGAACAGCGCTCTGGATCATGGTCGGTCCCGAGACACCGCAGACAGCAGTCATGGGTGTCCGTAAGCGACATGTTCTTGGAGCATCTATCGCATTTTTTGAAGCCAGTGGCCATCGGGGCAAAAAGGGCCCCCGCTAGGTCGAAGACCCACGCGGCCAGCGCTTGGGAGAAAAAAGGATGCAAAGCCTGCTAAAAGCAAAAAAGTTAGGAAAAAATGTCCCCTATGCTCAAAAGGAATGGGAGTAGGGGAAGGACAGGTAGAGGACTGGTGCAACTGGAAAAAATAGTAGGCCAGAGGCCGGGAAACGAAACACTTTCTCTGAGGGACGAGAATGTGCGTCTGAAGGGCTCTGCGGAAAAAAGGAGACTGAGCAAGATGGCACCCTTGGGCTGGAAGAGGACCACGCATGCGTGGCAGCAATCCCAAAGGCTTTCTTCGAAATCTGGGAAATTGCTCTACGCGGGCTCCATTGGTGCCGACGTCACCCATAAGTGAGGACTGACTTCCGCCTTGTTCCTAGAGAATTCAGCTGACCCGCAGACCCACATCAGGTGTCTTCCATTTGGTGGTTATCATGTCTTTCATTGCTTGATGAAAAGGAAAGGAGCTAGTGGGCTTTACCACCCCTTGCAACAGGGGGTCCCCTGTCATCGCAGGCTGGTTCATCTGGGGGTCATCACTAAGTCACAGAGCCACTAAGGTATGCATGATCAACGAAGGAAGCTCATCCCTGTGGAAAATGTGTATGACTGACGGATCTTTGCCCACTGGGATCTCGCCTTCCTCCAGCTCCTCCTCAGGCAAGTCCTCCAGGAGATCATAAAGCCCTTCTAGGGCCCCCCAGAGAATCCACAGACGTGTTCAAAATCGCCCACTCGTCCAGAGCCAGCTCCCTGCAGGGACGCTTGGCTGCATAAGGGATAGACTGGCTCCTGGCCCCCGAAGAAGCCCCTTGGACCAAGGCACCCCCCCCCCCCCACTCGGACTCTGCCCCAGCCATAGGGCCTGGTGGATCAGAAGCACAAACTCCGGGAAAAAGGGGAGGCATTCCCTTCAGAACCACCCCGCGAGGCTCTTTAGGCCACCTATCCCCATGTGCTGAAGCTCCAGAAGCTGGGAGGGCTCCTCCTGTGAAGCCAAACTTGTATTGGTCATTGTGGCATTTCCAGCCAAAATCAACAGGCCTACTGCACTGCTCTCGTCGCAGTCCTGCTCTTCCTTGATCACCCTGGCATCCCTGACAAAAGTGGGCTGCCAAAAAGGTGAAATTAGACCTTACCTACTAATTTGTTTTCCTCAAGTCCCTGCAGTCCAGTTCAGATGCGTGAGTTATCTCCCTTCATCAGCTGCTGGAGACTGAGCATGCCAGGTCTTGATGATATCATGTTACAAGGGCTCCGTGTACGACTCCCAACACCAGCATCCTATTGCCAAAGCAGATTCCAATGAGCAATATTAAACATGCTATCAATTATGTCTTTCTTTTTGTTTTTTTTTCTCAATAAATCCGAAACCCACAAACAGCCATAGAATGAACAAAAGAAGAACTAGAGGTGGTCTTCTTGTGAGAATTCAAAACTGTTGGGTCTCCCTCTTCTTGAACAGCAATTCCTGCAAGCTATGAACGAGACGATCCATCATGAAGTTTCTGGACTTTATATGAACTCAACAGACTCTTCACAATCTGGGTTTGCTTCAAACTGACAACTAAAGAAGGGCGGGTTCTGGATTGGACTGGAGGGACTCAAGGAAAGTGTAGTTACTCACTTGTAGAAAAGTATTCTCCATGAATAGCAGGAATAAGTCCTCATGTATGGGTGACATCACCAACGGAGTCCTACACAGAACGCTCCCCAGCTTACAAAGGAAGTTTTTGGGAGGTACGCCGTGCATGTGCACTTGCCTTCCCCACCATATTCTCTAGTATGATCACACAACAGGAGCCAAAGGCAACTCCCCAGGGAGGTAGGAAGGTTGTGAGGACTTATTCCTGCTATTCATGGAGAACACCATCTACAATTCATGGAGAACACCTGCTACAGGTGAATATCTACACTTTCTCCATGAACAAGCAGGAAAAGTGTAGTTACTCACCTGCAACAGGTGTTCTCCAGAGAAAGCAGGAATCAGTTCTCACTTATGGGTGACACTGGCACAGAGTGAGCCCGCGTGGAGCAATTCCCCAGCTTTCAAAGAAAGCCTTTGGGATTGGTGCCACGCATGCATGGTCCTCTTCCTGCCCAAGGGTGCCATCTTGCTCAGTCAGGTCCCTTAGCTCGAGCCCTACCAAGAAGATGGCAAGGGAAGGATAAAAATCCAGCAACTCATCGGGGGAGGTGGGAGGGTAGTGAGGACTGATTCCTGCTGTCCCTGGAGAACACCTGTTACAGATGAGTAACTATGCTTTCTCCAGGAACAAGCAGGAAGTCAGTCCTCACTTATGGGACTCCCTAGCTACAGGATACCGAACCTGTAACCACAAGAAAAAAATGCACCTCCACAAGGCTGTAAGCAGAAGCCGAAGCCTGAAGGAGCCCGAGTCCTCGGTAGTTGGGAAGAAGGGTCGGAGGGTAGGTGTTGCTTATACCCCGAACAGATTACAGAGTACATCCTGGCAGAAGGCACTGTCCTGGCGGGACTCCCTTTCCAGGCAGTAGTGGGCGGCGAAGGTATTCGTAGAAGACCATGTTGCCGCCCAGCAGATGTCCATTAGGGGCAAGGAGCGCAGCAAGGCCACCGAGGCTGTTTTGGCTCGGAACCCATGTGCAGTGACTCGACGATCAAGAGGGACGCCCGCCTTCGCATGAGCGAATACGATGCAGTTCGCCACCCAAACAGAGAGGGTGCGCTTGGTGACTGTTTGCCCCTGCCCATTAGGATCATAGGTCACGAAACGTCTGTCAGACTTTTGATGAGTCTGGGTACACTGCAAATAGAAAGCAAGGGCCCACTTGCAGTCGAGGGTGTGGAGAGCCGCCAATGGCTGATCGGCATGGGGCCTCGGGAAGAAGGTCGGGAGTACTATCTCTTGGTTGAGATGACAAGCTGACACGACTTTGGGTAAGAACTTAGGGGGCGTCCGGAGAACCACTCTGTTCCAATAAAACCTGGTGTAAGGGGCGTCAGCCATGAGCGCTGACGTTCAATGACCCAGTGAGCCGAGGTCAGCGCTACCAGGAAGGCCACCTTCCAGGACAAGTGCCGGAGCGAACACATCGCCATCGGCTCGAAGGGTGGGCAAGTGAGCTGCGTAAGCACCACGTTCAAGTCCCGCTCCGCAGGAGGGGGACGGATGGGCGGCTTGGATAACAGAAGGCCCCACATGAAGCTGGAGACTAGTGGCTGCCCCGAGAGAGGTTTTCCCTCGATGGGGAGATCATTTACCAATATGGCGCTCAAATGAACTCTAACAGAGTTTGACTTCAGCCCTTCCCTCGAGAGGTGGAGAAGGTACTGTAGAACCCACCAAACCGGGAGGAGAAGGGGTCGATCTTGGTGCTCCGAGCACCAGACGGAGAAGCACTTCCACTTAAAGGCGTAAACCCGCCTAGTGGAGTCCTTCCTCGAGGCAAGGAGGATTTCCTCGACCTCCTCCGGAAGGGCCAGAGAGGCTAGAGAGACCCATTCAGCCGCCAGGCCGTGAGGGATAGGGAGGTATGTTCGGGTGCAGTACCCGACCCTCCTCCTGCATCAGCAAGTCCCTGGCAGAGCCCAGGGGAATTGGAGACTCCACCAACAGTCAGAGCAGGAGTGGGAACCAAGGCTGCCAAGGCCACAAGGGGGCCACGAGAATCAGCGATGCCCTGTCCCACTGAGCTTTGAACAGAGTCCTCGCAATGAGGGGGAAAGGAGGGAATGCATATAGAATGCTGGATGACCAGTCCAAGAGAAAAGCATCGGGGCCATCCCTGCCCAGGTGCAGTACCGGGCCACAGAAGCAAGGGAGCTGAGTGTTCTGGGGGCTGGCGAAGAGGTCCATCGCTGGAGTTCCCCAGCGCAGGAACAGCCAGCCTGCCACCCTGAGATCCAGGCGCCACTCGTGAGGGCGAAGAATTCTGCTGAGCCTGTCCGCCAGGCCATTCTCCTGACTCGGGAGGTACGTCGCCCTTGAGGGACATCCTCCGCCAGGCAGCAAAAGAGCAGATGAGGACTGCTGCCCTGCAGAGGGAGCATGATCCCGTGTCCCCCCTCCTTGTTGATGTAAAACATCGCTACTCGGTTGTCGGTCTGCACCAGGACCGACTTCCCGCTGAGGACATCCTCGAAGGCCCTCAAGGCCTATCGGATGGCCCAGAGCTCGAGCAGGTTTATCTGCTGTTGAGCCTCCACAGGCGACCACTGCCCCTGCGTGCAGAGAGAGCCGCAATGGGCTCCCCACGCTAGCAGGGAGGCATCTGTGGTCAGAACCACATCGTGCTGTGGGGTCTGGAAGAGCGATCCCCGCAGGAGGTTGCGGGGGCTCTGCCACCAGTTTAGGGAAAAACGGAGGTCAGGGAGAACCCTGACTGAATCCCTGACATGTCCGAGGGATTGGCTCCATTGAGAGTTGAGACACCACTGGGCCACCCGTATGTGCAGGCGGGAGTGAGGAACCACATGCACAGTCGAGGCCATGTGGCCGAGCGGTGACCTGTCAGGCGTTTTGGACGTGAGCAGCCAGAGCCCTGAGGGGGGTGGAGCGATCCACCGGCAAGATGTCCATGGCCTGCTGAGTATCGAGGCACACCCCGATGAACTTCAGAGTCTGTGTCAGCTCGAGGTGAGACTTTGGGTAGTTGACCAAGTACCCCAAGCTCTCCAAGAGGAGGACAGTGCATGACATCGCCTGTCGGGCCTCCTCGACGGAGGAGCCCGTAATGAGTCAGTCGTCGAGGTAAGGGAACACTGGCACACCCTGACGCCGAAGGTGAGCGGCGGCCACAATGAGGCACTTCGTAAAGACCCAAGGGGCAGATGCGAGACCGAAGGGGAGCACCCTGTTCTGGAAGTGCTCTCCATGCACCCTGAAACGCAGGTACTGCCTGTGTTGGGGGTGGATCAAGATATAGGCGTAAGCGTCCTTTAGATCCAAGGAGCGTAGCCAGTCGCCCTGCCGGAGGAAGGGCAGCAGCACATCAAGAGATAACATCTTGAATTTCTCCCGTACCAAGAACTTGTTTAGCCTGCAGAGGTCAAGGCACCCCGTCTTTTTGGGGACGAGGAAGTACCGGGAATAAAAGCCCCGACCTCGAAGGTGGGGAGGGACCTTCGACTGCCCATTGGGCAAGGAGGGAGTGCAATTCCCGCTGCACCAAAATCTGGTGCGCGGGGAGTCAAGGAGGCTCCGCCAGAGAGAAAGGAGGTGGAAGCTTGTTGAAGTGGAGGCGATAGGCCTCCCTGATGACCTGGAGGACCCAGGTGTCCGAGGTGATCAGCGCCCATGACGGGGTGAAGCAGGACAAGCGTCCCCCCACAGGCTGCTGTATCGCTGGAGGACGAGGGGCTATGCCAATGGCATCAAAACCCCTGAGGGAGTTGTGGGGAAGCCGGCGTCTGGGCCTTCGGGCCCTTCGGTTTACGATGGCTTTGGCCGGGCTTTCCCTGCGCCGGAGTTGTCGGAGTGGGAGTAGCCGGGTACGGTGGGTAGCCGCGATACTGGAGACCTTTCCTGGGGGAAGAAGGGCTTCTTGGCAGGCTGCTTCTTCCGAGGCAGGGTAGAGGTCTTGCGGGAGAGACGAGTCCTCGTGACATACTCCATCTCGATTTCTGCCGCCTTCTCCTCCAACGGCTTACCAAAAAGTTGTTCGCCGAGGCAGGACACTTCCAGGAGCTTCTCCTGCACCCACTGCCCCAAATCTGAAGATTGGAGCCAAGCCTGGTGGTGGGCTCTGATGCCCACGGCCGCCACTTGAGCCGATGTCTCGAAGCTATCATAGGAGGATCGAGAGATATACTTAGAGCAATTGGCCATTGATTTCAAGAGGGTGCGGAACCTGTCGAGGGGCTCGCCCTCGAGGCCCACGGAGAAACCTCCCAGTTCTTTTGCCAAGTCGTGGAGAAACATACCGATATATAGCTGGTATGCCTGGATGCGACAAGAGAGCAGGGAACCTTGGTAGGCCTTGCGGCCCAGGGCATCAAGGGCGCTCAATTCTCGGCCCGGTGGAACCAATGAAAGGGACTTCGCGCTCTTCTGCTTCATGGCCGATTCCACCACCATTGAAGTGTGTGGGAGTTGGGTCTTTCGGAAGCCTGGCCCTCGCTGCATCTTGTACACTGTGTCAAGGAGCTCGCTCACAATGGGAACCGAGGCCGGGGCCTCCCACATTTGGAGCAATAGTCAGGAGAGAATCGGCAGTACCGGGACGGTGAGTGATTCCCTGGGCGGGGCCTCATATTGAAGAATATTGAGTTCTTCAACACGAGGGTCCTCCTCGGCTTGGGTGACCAGGTTGAGGGCCTGAGCCATGTCCCGAATAAACACCAAAAAGAAGGTGTCCTTGGGCGGCATACGCCACTGGAGACCAGGTGGCTAGGGCTCCGACATAAGATCCCAATGGGTGCGGGTCTCCAAAGATGTGTCCCCATCGGATTCCGAATCTGAGAAATCGGTCGAGGGATCACAGCCTGGCGGTTTGCCCTGTCCAATGGCCAGTGGCCTGGAGCCGGAGGCCCTGGACGATCTCACCCTCGAAGAACGGGAGAGTGAGCGAGACCGACGCTGAGGACCCTCACGAGGCCCGTGGCTTTCGGGGGTTTCCTGGATGGATTTGGGTGTCCCACGCAAGTGACCCACTCATACAGGGTGCCCGTGCAAGCCACAGGCGGCAGGATTACAGTCACAGACAGCACATAAGGCAAACCTAAGCAGACCTATTCCTAGGCCAAAATATCCCAACAGGGCACAGGTCAGAAGCTGACAGTGAGCGCCTGCTGGGAAGCAATGACCGCAGAAACGCTGCATTCGAGCGCCAGCATACGGCATTCCCACGCAGGCATGGGGCCCTGGGACGTCAACACTGGGATCACCTGGTCGGGCATAGAGGAGGAGAGGGGGTCCTCACAGGGACGACCTTCAGGAAAGTGGGCGTCTTCGCCAGAGGCCTCCATTTCTCTGCGAGGTACCTTGCGGGGCCGCTCCTTGTCTGACACTCGGGAACGCCAAAGGGGGCTAAGCGACCGGGTGCAGGAGCGCTCGCGCTTGTCAGGGGTCCCAGACTGCGACTTCGAGGCCTTCTTTTTTATGTCGTTCCACCTCGGGGGATCCCTGGTCCAAGTGCAGTCTGGAACGCGGAGCCAAAGGGGGAGAACCCACCATAGACAGAGATGACCAAGGGCGCCACTGGAGACTCCGAAGTGGCCTTTCGAAAAATGTCTTCAGACTTTTGCTTACAGCTGAACAGGGCCTTAAAGGACATTTTCTTCAGAGCGAACAGAGCTATGGGTCATGGTCGGCTCCCAGACACCTTAGACAGCAGTCATGAGTGTCGATAAGCGACATGTTCCTAGAGCATCTATTGCATTTTTTAAACCTGGTGGCCATGGGGGCAAAAACGGCGCCTGAGGGGTCGAAGACCCATGCGGCCAGTGGTTGGGAAGAAAAAAGGGCGCAAAGCTCGGGAAAAATATGGGTAGAAAAGGTATCCCCACAAGCTCCAAAAGAGAGCAAGGGGAGAACAGGTAGAGGACCGGTGCAACCTGTAAACGGGGGCGCTGGTCGTGAAAGGCCACAGTCTTAGCAAAGGCAAAAATAATATTATGACTTGCAAAGGATTGTGGGGAATGTAGTTCACTTATACCAGAATCAGCCGTTCACAAAATAATGAGTTGTGATGCTCGGGTGTAAGCAAAGAAAAACAGATTTTATTCATGGGGTTTATTCTCCCACACAGATTTACTTGGTAACACAAAAGGACACTTGCTTCCAGTATTGTACTCATGAAAAATAAAACATGATATAAGGTAACTGAACTTCTTAAGCAAAAATCAATAAAGACCTTGATGGGAAACAGAAAAGGTCTTTTTGATGGCCCCTGCTAATGACATTCTTAGCAGTGCTTCAAAAGGCAAAAACAAAACCCAAAAGTAACAAAAAAACCTGTTCTTTATCAAGGATAACTTTCTTCTATTCACACACACAAAAAAAAGAAAAGTTTCCTTCCAGAGCTCACGTGCACTTGTGCCTGGCTCAATCACCAATAATTAGCCAGCTGCAAACCCCTTTGCTGGTTCACTCTCTCTACGTGGCTCAATCCTACCCTAAAGCTTTCTTGCAGAGACTTTTCTCGGTAGATAAAAAAAAAAGTTACAGTTCCTTTTGGTGGTTGTTGTATTAGTGAGAAAGTACTTTAAAACAGCAGCCTAGACAGAGAGCAATCCATGTATTCATTCTGATCGTTTGAGATATCTCCTTCTTCCTCAAATATCATGGAATCAATATCATGGTCTGGCTCAGAGGAATTCTTTAATTGATCATTCTCAGGATAATATTTGTTTCCCTGCTGTCTTCCTGGAGAAGAGCTAGGGCATAGATCAAAGTTCATACCTGAGCTTCCTTGGCTGTTAGGTTTCCTCTCCAGGTATCCTGGCCAGTAAGTAGTCCAGTTTTTATGTCCAGCCTTCCAATCAAGATCCCTGGACACTGGGACTCTCTTCACATACCTTCTTGCACCGGTCTTAGGGCCCCTTCCAAATGCAGCCGTCTCCTTCAAAGGTGATGTCTGGGAATTCCTGGCTTTAAAACCCCACTCCTCTGGCTTCCTCCAGTCCAATGGAGTATGCTTGCCTCTGGAATCACTCCTAACACACGTACTGCTGTGGGCTCCTTCTTTAGACCTCCAAGATGTCTTTCTCTTCTTCCTTCCACGTTGCTTCTGCTGTTGTAGTCCTCTCTCCTCTTTCTGTCTGCTCTCCTGGTTCTCTCTGTTCTGCCTGTTCTTTCTGTTCTCTCTCTGTGGAGAATATCTTTTACTTTTAACCTGCTTAGAGGGACACTCCACCCTAGCACAGCCCAGGTGTGCTGAATCAAGCCCTGCCCTTCGAGATGAGTGATTGGGGATTACCTCATAGCTCTCCTGATTGAACACACGTTTCCCCACTTCAGCTCTTCTAGAGGCTGTTTGAAACCTGGTGCATTCTGGGACTGGTAGTCTTTTATGAAAATATTCTGTTTTAGTATTTCTACCAGCAAAGACAGGTTGCTTGTTCAAAGCCAATTCACCTCTTTTATAGCTCCCTCCTGAACTATGATAAGCTTCCTTATCACAAACCAGAAAAAAGAAATAAGAGCCTGTTAAGGTGAGGAAAATCAAACTTTTTCAGAGGGACGAGAACGTGCGTCCGAAGGGCTCCACGGAAAAAGGGTGACTGAGCAAGATGGCACCCTTAGGCGTGAAGAGGACCACACATGCATGGTAGCAATCCCAAAGGCTTTCTTTGAAAGCTGGGGAATTGCTCCACGCGGGCTCCATCAGTGCTGACATCACCCATAAGTGAGGACTGACTTCCTGCTTGTTCCTGGAGAATAAGTCCTCACATATGGGACTCTCAAGCTCCAGGCTACTAGAATCAGAGGAGAAAAAGAGTCCAACCAGGCATCAAGAACTTGAGAAACCAGGAAGATCAGAGAAGTAGTCCCGCCAAGGGACTCATCTGATGCAGTATTCATAGTCGATATTGACCAAGGAAATTTTGAGCAGGTAGCCTGGACAGATAGAAGAGCTGGTGGGAAGGAGTTGACATTCAAGATCCAAAGAGATGCCAGAGCACTGCCTGGTCAAAATTGCTGTCTCGTTGGGAATCCCCATACAGACAGTACTGGGATGCGAAAGTATGGACAGACGACCACATCGCAACCCTGCAGATCTTTTCTATGGAGATAGAGCAGAGGCTGGCTACTAATGTAGTCATCGCATGGACAGTATGAGCCATGACATGACCCTCAAAGCTCAGATCAGCCAAAGAATGTGCATGGGCAATGCAATCAGCGAGCCAGAGGGATAATGTGCGCTTCAAAACAGCAATCCCCAGCCTATTGGGGTCGAAGGAGACGAACAATTGAGAGGACTAATGGTGCGCCTTTGTGCGCTCCAAGTAGAAAGTCAATGCATGCTTGCAATCCAGCATGTGTAACGCCTCATCGTGGTTGACATGAGGCTGAGGAAAAAACATTGGAAGGACAACAGACTGGTTGAGGTGGAAAGCCAAGACCACGTTTGGCAGAAAATTCAGGTTTGTGAGGAGCACCATCTGGTTATGATGGAACCTGGTATATGGAGGGTGTGTGACCAGAGCCTGGAACTCGCTCACTTGCCAGGCCAACATGACGACTACCAGGAAGAGGACCTTGCAGGGCAAGAACTTCAGCAGACATGCATTCAGCAGCTCAAAAGGGAGCTCGCATGAACTGGCTGAGGACCACGTTCTGGTCTCAAACAACCGTAGGGGGCTTAACCAGACATTCCGAGAGAAGCAAGCAAGCCCTGAATGAATCAGAATACCAGAGGGTGGGCCGAGATGGGCTTCCCATCGCAGCCACGATGGAATGCTCCAATCATGCTGAAATGAACATTTACAGAGTTGGATTTTAGCCCAGAACTGGAGATGTTCAAGAGGGACTCTAACAGCTGGTCCACGTGGCAGACAAAGGGATCCAATGCCCACATGGCAAACCTCCACCATTTGAATGCATAGGTTTTATAGGTTGACTCCTTGCGAGATGCTAGCAGGATCTATGTGACATCCTTGGGGAGGGCAAGCTCCATGAGTGCTACCCACTCAGCATCCATGCTGTGAGTGCTAGAGAGTGGATGTTGGGATGCAACAGGGAGCCTCCCTCTTGCGAGATGAGGTCTGAGTTTGAACCCAGGCAAAGAGGTTCCTTCTGCGATAGCTGTAGCAACAATGGGAACCACAGCTGATGAGGACAGTAAGGAGTGAAAAGAATCATGGATCCCCTCTCGGGCTGGAGCTTCAAGAACGTTTTCACGATAAGCAGAATCGGGGGGGGGGGAGACACAAAGCAGGCCTCTTCCCCAGGGCATCAGAGAGGCTTCCAGAGCCAGGTGATCGCTAGCCAATCTCTGGGAGCAGAATTGCGCTACCTGGGTATTCTGTGCCACAGCAAAGAGGTTCACATTGGAGGTGCCACACTCCTGAAAAATCTGGTCCATCGCCTCCTTCTTGAGGGACCACTCATGTGGCTGAAGAACCCAGTTGTTGATCTGCTAGGCTGTTGCTCTCACCAGGCAAATGTGTCGTCCTGAGATCCATGCCATGGAACAGAGTAAACTTCCAGAGACTAACTGCCTCCCAACACAGGAGGTATGAGCCCATTCCTCCCTGTTTGTTCACATAGAGCATGGCGACTTGATTGTCCGTCTGGATCAGGATCAACTGATTCGCCAGATGTGTCCGAAAGGCACGGAGAGCATTCGCGATGGCCCGGAGCTCGAGGAAGTTGATCTGATGGAGACTATTGCTTTTGGACCATAGGCTCTGGGTGTGGAAACTATCCAAGTGCGAGCCCCAGCCAAGCTTGGAGGCATCCGTCATGAGCAGCCTGCAGAGTGCTGCCAGTTCGAACAGAAGGCTTTGATGCAAGTTTGCGGGCACAAGCCACCACATCAGAGACTGAGCGAGAGGCACAGTGACCACTACTGTCCCGCAGGTGGCCCGAAGCTTGCTGCCATTGCATTCAGAAGGTCTATTGAGCCTGCCACATGCATGCAGAGGCAGGCCCGAGGAATGACCATGTGGCTGCCATGTGACAGAGGGCTCTCAACAGCCTACAGGTCATGGTGTGGCACTGGCGCTGCAATGCACCTATAACCTTGATGGGACACTGCAGGTGGTGCACGGCAGGAAAGCTCTAAGGAGGGCCCTGATGAGCTCCAGTTGTTGTACCAGCTGGAGGTGAGACTTCAGGTAACTGGCCACAAAACAGAGGCCTTTGAACACTTGAATGGTGAGCTCGGTGGACTGTTGTACACTGGCTGGCATGGAACCCTTTACGAGCCAGCCATCCAGGCATGGGAAGAGGCAAGAAGCTATGGCCACCAAGGACTTTGTGCAGACACTGGGGGCTGCAGCCAGCCCAAGGGGTAGTACCTGGTACTGGTATTGCTGGCCGGCCAGCACGAACCGAAGGTGCTGCCTGTAAAGCGGGTGGATCGGAATATGAGCATACACATCCTTCAGATCCAAGGAGCAAAGCCAGTCGTTTCATAGGAGGAACGGGAGCAGTGTCCCCAATGAGACCATTTGGAACTCTTCACACACCAAGAGCTGGTTGAAGTTTCGCAGATCCAAAATGGGGCAGAACCCCATGGTCTTTTTGGGGACCAGAAGTACCTGGAGTAAAAGCCCTGCCCGATCTGGGCCGGAGGCACTGGCTCAATGATGAAGTCAGCCAGAAGGGCCATGACCTTGCTCTGCAGGAAGTTCCAGTGCGTGAGGTCCATGGGGTACTCCCCAGGATTATAAGGAGGCAGTAGCTGGGTGAAATGCAACAGCTAGCTGCTCTAGACAAGCTGTAGCACCCAAGCATCCGAGGTGACCAAAGGCCACCAGTGGGCAAAGTGGATGAGCTATCCCCGACAGCAGTTGACTGGCTATACTCCTGAAGACCCCATCAAAAACCTCACCTGGCTTGGGCTGGGGGTTGGGCTGCATCAAGGTCTTCTCCCTCCACAGAGAGATAAAAGCCAGGGCCTTAGGCTGCACTTGCAGCTGGGACAGAAAGTACCTCCGGGGGCAGAGGAAGCCTTCTTGGTTAGCACTTTCTTCTGCATAGGATCCACAGTCTTTCTGGAGAGCCTGGTGAGGGTCGCTTGTTTCTTTTCCAGCTCTTCGGCCTTTTCCTCTACAGGCTTACTGAAGAGGTTTTCACCCCGACAGGGGACGTTGGTAATCTTGTCCTGAACCCACTGCTCCAGGTCAGAGGACTGCAACCAGGCCATCCACCGCATGGCAATCCCTACCACTGCCACCCAACCGGCTGATTCAAAGGTGTTATAAGCCGCCCTGGACCATAAACTTTGTGCAATCTTTGCTGTGAATAACGAGCCCGCGAAAGGACTTGCGGCAGTCCTCAGGGACAAAGAAAGCAAAATCCTCGATGTAGCGTAGTAACATAGTATATGAAGGCAGATAAAGACCGGCATGGTCCATGTAGTCTGCAGGCAAGGTGGCAAGAATAGGTGCACCTGCTGCTCCGTGCAGGTCACCCCTCTCCATGCCTTTGTTTAGGGGTGTACCCACCGCTCCGTGCAGGTCACTTCTACTTGTTGAGATATAAGAGGTAGTTATATTTGTTTTGATTTTATCCTGTTGCTATAAAAGGAATCCACTGTGTCTGTCCCACACTATTTTGAAATCTGTCACTGTATTTACCCCCACCACTTCCATCGAGAGGGCATTCCAAGCATCCACCACCCTTTTAGTAAAAAACGTATTTCCCCGACATTGCCTTTCAGTTTACCGCCTTGCAGTTTCATGTTATGCCCTCTCGTTTTACAGCTTTCCTGTCTTTGAAAAAAAGTTTATTTATTCATTAATACTCTAAGTATTTAAAGGTCTGTATCATATCTCCCTTGTCCTTCCTCTTCTCTAGTGTATACATATTTAGGTCTTCAAGTCTCTTCTCATACATCTTCTGGCGCAGGTTCAAAATCATTTTGGTCGCCTTCCTCTGAACCGTTTCCAGTCTTTTAATATCCTTTGTGAGATATGGTCTCCAAAACTGAACACAATATTCCAAGTGAGGCCTCACCAGCGATAGTACCTCGTCCTTTCTGCTGGTAATTCCTTTCTGTATGTTCCTCAACGATGTCCACCATGACATCTTTGAAGAACATGGCTATGTACAGTTGATTTGTCAGGATCTGTGCTATCAGCATGGAACCCTAGAAGCACCTCCTCCCAAAGGGATCCAGGGTCCACATCTCCCGCATGGGTGGCACCAAGGAGTGCATCTTGGTGCTCTGCCCGCTTCAAGTCAGTCAGACTATCACAATGGAATTGTGTAGGTAAGAGGCTTCTCAAACCCCGAAGCCTTTTGGACCTGGTACAGGGAATTGAGCCAGCAACTGATGGCAAGGAGCATGAGCAGCACCTTCCACAGCTACAGAAGCAGCCTCTGCAAGACATGGTGGACAGGAACAGTCACCACCTCACGAGGGGCCGAGGGATACTGAAGGAGTTCCAGTTCCTCCACCTCTCAGCTCCTCTTCTGATTCCAGAGAAAAGGGTGTGGCCTTGGCCAGGTCCCGAACAAAATCCTGTAAGGATATGTCTTCTGGGGGTGACTTTCGCTGATCCAGAGGAGGCGACAGGTTGGATGGCAGATCCTGGGCCTGAAGGTGTGACACAGTCGATTCTACCTCAGTCTCCCATTCTGATAGGAAGTCGAAGTAATGCCGAGTCTCCTCTGAGCACCGATTGTATGGCTCTGGATAGGGCAGACACTGATGGTCCCCTTTGTGCCCGGCATGCCAATGGCGATGCCTGGGGGCCTCAGACTCTAATACACTGGAGAGGGAGATAGCTCTGGCCACCGGTGTCAATACTGATCTCCCACCCAATGTCCCAGCCACGGCAGGTAGGACAAGGGTTTCCAGGATCAGCTGTCAGGAATGTGGTGATGACGACGTGCTCCACACCATGAAGTCTGTGTTCTGGAGGACTTCTACCGATGTTGGGTGAGCTTCTCATAGGTGTTCCTCCAGAACCACCAACAAGGACGTCGATGTCGCAACCATCAACAATGAACCCATGGGTAGGGACTCCACGATGATAGGAGCATCAAGAGACAACCAGCAGCCCTCCTGCACACTGGGAATGAACTCCACTGTTTGTATCAGATCCTCCCACCGGGCAAGCTTGGTTCTCGGCCCTCACTGTCTGTCTCATATCTAGAGAGGCTGCAATGACACTGCATGCGGATTTTCGCCTTGTGCTCCCCTTTTGACATGGATGGGGTCTCTGTAGAGTGATACCCCTCTCCACTTGAACCCTTTTGCTCTGACTGAGCCCTCTGCTCCTTTCCTTTAGCCACCTCAAGCATGGACGAGGGGGTTAGGGCTGAGGATACTGAGATGAGCCAAAGAGGAACTCCTTCTGCTTTTCCCGACCCTTCAGCCCTCGACATGTCATCAGCAAACAGAGTTTACAGGACGCCAGCTGGTGGTTGGGAACAAGGCATTGCAAGCATTAATTATGACAGTTTGTGGCAGAAATGGTCTTGCCACATTTGGTGCATTTTTTAAAGCTGCTAACATGCCGAAAAATACCGCCTTGGTAAAATATATACTGAAAAATGGCTGTAGATAGGAAAAAGCCCCCAAAGGGGGAAAAGACACCAAACCGGTGCAAAAACTAAAGAAAAAAGTACCCAGCACTTGAGAAAAAAAGCTAACCGATGACAGGCGGGTGAAAAAGTGAGGAAAAGCTCAGCCACAAGGGCAAGAAATTCAAACTTTTTTCCAAACTGCAGGAACATGTCCTAGGGCAGGGGTGGGCAATTCCGGCCCTCGTGCACCACAATCCAGCCTGGTTTTCATGATGTCCCCAATGAATATTCATGGACCTATTTCCATACAATGGAAGGCAGTGGATGCAAATAGATCTCATGAATATTCATTAGGGACATCATGAAAACCAGGCTGGATTGTGGTGCACAAGGGCTGGAATTGCCCACCCCTGTCCTAGGGGCTCCGCAGAAACAAGGAGACTCAAGAATATGGCACCGCGGTGGGCAGAGAAGGCAGGCACGCATGCCCGGCATACCTCCCAAAAGCTTCCTTTGGAAGCTGGAGAGCATTCCATACATGAGGACTTATTTCCTGCTTGTTCACAGAGAAAACAAATTAGCAGGTAAGGTCTAATTTCACTTCCTTATCATCCCTCTGCTCCAGTCCAGACGAATGGGATGTACCCACAGCAGTACTCAGACTCAGGCAGGACCCGTAAGACCAGCCTGCAGAACAGTAGCCCCAAACTGTGCATCATTCATGGCTTGTACCTCCAGACGAGAGTGATGCCCAAAGGTGTGAAGGAAGGACCACGTTGCTGCCCTACAGATATCAATTGGAGGTATTATACCGAACTTCACCTAGGAGGGTAGCCTGTGCCCTGGTCAAATGAACATGCAACTCTCAAGGAAGAGTTTACACTTCACTAGATACGCCAAGGTGATTGCTTCCATCAACCACCATGCCACGGAAACTTTAGATGCCACTTTCCCTTTATGTGGATCTCCAAACAGGACGAAAGATGATCCGACTTGCGAAAAGGCTTGGTCCACTTTAGATATGACAAAGGACTCTGCACACATCTAACAGATGCAGCTGCCAGTCTTTAGCGTTGTGCACCATGAAAGAGAAGACCAGAAGGGACACAGGCTGACTGAGGTGGAAGGCCGACACCATCTTAGGAAGCAAAGAGGGAACCAGATACAAAACCACGTTTTCCCTGAAGAGGACTAATGGCTCCCTTCAAGACAAGGCTTGGATTTCCAAGATCCTCCTGGCAGAATAGATGGCTACCAAGAAAATCATCTTCAAAGTAAGATTCTTCAATGCAGCTAATTCAGAGGTTCTTTTTCTTTTCAGTCCATTCAGTGGAGGCCAGAATGCTCCACACCTGCTGCTGGAGACTGAGCATACTCGTCATGGGGGTGGTGCACAGAGCCCTTGTATCATAACATCAAGACCTGGCATGCTCAGTCTCCAGCTGCTGGTGAGGAGATATAACCTACGCATCTGGACTGGACTGGAGGGACGATAGAGCAGTTCAGCAGACAGCTGAGTCCATAGGCTCCTGCATGCTGTGTCGACTTCCATGATGAACGGGCTCAGCCATCCAACTGAACCATCCCGCAGCCGTGTGGTGCCAAACTCCTAGGCCAGCCCCCTTCAGACAACTCAACGCTCCCGGACTTACGGGACAGCCGTGTCAGGAGTTATGCTGCACTACTGGACTGTGCTGTCACCAAGCCTTCTTTATTTTTATTTTTTTGCTACTTGAATAGCACTGTAGCACTCAACCTTCGGCCCCCTCCCGTTCTGCGGAGAAGGAAGAAAGTAAAATTAGAACTTACCTGCTAATTGTTGTTCCTTGAGTAACTCCAGTCCAGTCCCGTACCTCTGGGTTGTCCACCTCCTCTAGCAGCTTGGAGACTGAGCATGTCATCTTTTGATGACATCTGCAAAATTAGGCATCTGGCACCACCTACCAGCCTCCAGTGACCTATTGACAAAGCAGACTCACAGGAGAAACAAATAAGTAGCCAAAGCGTATAGTCCCGATCTTTAGAAATGTCAGGCTCCCCACCTGTAGTATGGACCCCTGTACCCCTGCCCCCCTCGGATGAGGTGGCTTTCCTTTGACCTGCTGAGCTGAACTAAAAAAACACCCAAGGTGAGTGCTCTGTTTCTGTTTGCTGCATTTTCCTCTTGATTTGGACCCTGATCTCAGCTGCTCTGCACTAGCATGTGACGTGTGACTGTAAGGGCTATTTCATCCAGCCCCACCTTGGGATATTGTGAATGCTTTGTTCCTGTTTGCTGCATTTCCCTCTTGATTTGGACCCTGGTCTCAGCTGCTCTGCACTAGCCTGTGACGTATGGCTGTAAGGGCTATTTCATCTAGCCCCACCGCGGGACGCGGATGCGGGCACGTGGCCGTGGGTGTGTGCTCTGAAATGGCATGTCCAAAGAGGCACGGTCTGCCCCTTTGGAGCCCCTATGGAGCACGAAAGAGAAGTAAGGAAGTTGATTGCTCTCGGCATGGGGAAACGAAAAAAGAAATCTTTTGCTCCCCTGATGGTGAAAGCTGTTAAGGTTGTTTGTCCTCTTGATACTCATTTTGGAGTTATGGAGAAAGTTCCTGCAATTTCCATCATCGGGAAGGAATCTCCAGCTGTGAGGACTGTCTCTTCCTCCTCCTCAACCTCGTTGGGTTTTACTCCTCCCAACCTGAGCAGTAGTTCTGTTAAGCTCTCCCTGCTCTACATAAGCAAAGTGGGGGAACATTGGGGCCTTTTCCCCTGCCGGATTCTTTCCTACGTTTGGAATCTCTCTCTGACTCTAAATTTGTGTTACCTAAACTAGTTAGTTTCTTAGACGTTTCTGAGAAACCTGAACCTCCGCAAGATATTTCACTTAAAGATATATGGGAAGTGGTGAAACGGACTGAATTATCTTTGCAATCTTCTCTTTCTCATATTTCTACTTTCTCTGAGGAGGTAGTGGCTGCTCTTGACGAGCATGAGGTTAAATTTTCTTTATGTGATAATCAATGTTCTAAATTTGAATCTCAGACCTCATTGGTCCAGTCTGCCCTTGCCTCCTCAATACAAGATTCTCTTGCTTTGCATCGTCAGAATGAATTTTGTGAGAATGCTCTTCGTTCAAAAAATTTTTCCTTGTACTCATTTCTTGTCCTCTGGGATTTTGTTCTCCAAATATCTTAAGGATATCCTATTGCACCCTGATCCTGATTCAATTAAAATATAAAAAATGTATTATTTGCCTAAGGGTGTGAAGGAGACACTTAAGGACATTTGTTTGGATGGGCAGGAGATGGATCAATTAAGTGGGCCATGCCTTGATTTGTCTGCTTATTTAGAGACGTCATTGGAGGAAATTTCCTCAAGAGCAACTCTTTTGGTGACTCTTTTGGTGGAGTCAGATAAAGATTTGGTCTTAAAGCTCTGTTTTTAAAAAAAGCAGGTAAAATATTTAGGGCAGACTATACAGATTTTTCCTGATGTATCATGGGTTACTCAGAAGCGTAGGAAGGTCTTCCTGAAGCTGCGACCTCGGGTCCTGGCTCTGGGGGCCTCTATTTATTTAAAGTTTCCCTGTAAATGTAATTTGGTTTATCAAGGTGTGAGGTATGTCTTTTTTGAGCCTTCTCAATCGGAGATTTTCTTGCAGGGTAAGAGTTGAAATATTATAATTTGTTTCTTTCTTTTGGGTTTTATTTCCTTTACTGCTCAGGATATGATAAAAGGGGTTAAGTACTTTGTTTCGGGGTGATTCTGTTTTTTTGGGGCTCACCGTTGATGTGTACTGTTTAATATGAACGAATGTATTATGGCATTTGTATCTTTTTTTTCCTTCTTTTATTGTAAAAGCATAAAAATAAAGTAAAAAAACCAAAATACAAAAATAACCGTCCAAAATTCAGTAACTGGTAAAAACGGAACCATTAGCATGAAAAGGTAAAACATAACAGACAGCACTCCTGTCAGCACTTGACCACCTTAAACGCCAGCATCGCTCCTCAAGAATCCCCCAGATCTTACAAGCCCATGGTAACATTCTTCAAAGCTGGAGTCGCAATGCTGAGCATTATAATCAACCAGGAAGGGTTCTGGGATTGGACTGGAGTTACTCAAGGAACATCAATTAGTAGGTAAGGTCTAATTTCACCTTCCTTATCATCCCTCCAGTCCAGTCCCGTCCCGTCCCATACCTCTGGGATTTAACAGAGCAGTTCTACTGATGGGAGGGATCCACAAATCTGGCCTGAAGGACTGCCGCCCTGAATTTGGTGTCCCCTGCCGCCTGCATATCCAGACGATAATGTTTTGCAAAAGTGTGTAGAGAAGACCAGGTGGCCACCCTACAAATCTCTGCCAGCGGTACCATACTGTATTCTGCCCAAGAGGCCACCTCAGCCCTGGTTTAATGAGCTCGAAACCCTGCTGGCATCGGCTTTCCTTTCAACACGTAGGCTGACGCAATTGCTTCTCTAATCCACCTACACAGGGAGGGTCTTGGCCGCTGCTTCTCCTTTGCGTGGCCCCCCAAAAAGTACAAATAAGCGATCCAATTTATGGAATGGTGCAGCAGTTTTCAAATAACATCGCAATACTCTCCTGACGTCCAAGAGACGCAACTGCGGATCTGTGGCTCCCTGTGGGCCGCTCGGGAGCCCTGGTAGGGAAACTGGCTGATTCAAATGAAATGCCAATACTACACCTTGGCCAAAAAAAGGAAGGCACCGGCCGTAGTAGCAACTTCTCCTTTGTAAAGGAAAAGAAGAGGTCCCTGCATGAGAGAGCCTGAAAGTCTGAAATTCTCCGGGCTGAGCAAGTTGCTACCAGAAAAACTGTCTTGTCAAATCCTTAAGCGAGGAGATGTTCAAAGGTTCCCTTGTCAGCACTGCCAGCACCAAATTTAAATCCCAAGAAGGGACGATCGACCACCATGGGGGACAAAGTTGCTGTACTGCCCTCAGGAAGCGAACTACATCCAGGTGGGCTCCAGGGATTCTACCCCGATAGCAAGTAATAGCTGTCACCCGCACCCGCAAGGAACTTGAGACCAGGTCTTTCTCAAAACCTGCCTGCAAAAAGGCTAACACATCCAATACTGTAGCTAAGAATGGCCGACACTGCCGATCTGCACACCAGGTCTCAAAAATGCGCCAAACCCAGACATAGGAAAGCACGATGGACCTCTTCCAAGCCTTCAGTAACGTTGCTATCACTGGTCCTGAATAGCTGTGCCTCTTCAACAGCGCTCTTTTAATAGTGATGCTGTAAGCGAGAACTGATCCACCTGAGGCATTCTCACCGGCCCTTGGGTGAGATGGTCTACCCGAGTGGGCAGATGCCAAGGCCGGTCTGCATTCAGACGCACCAAATCCACATATCATGGGCGCCTCGACCAGTCCGGGGCAATTAGGACGACCAATCCCCTGTGAGCCTTGATCTGTTGCATGACATGGCCTATCATCGCCCACGGGGGAAAATATATAGGATGCCCTCCATGGGCCAGCTCAGCGCTAGGGCATCCAGGTCCTCAGACATCCTTTCTCGTCTTCTGCTGAAAAATCGGTTTGCCTTGGCCGTCGCAAACGTCACCATGAGATTCATGATCGGCGTGTCCCATCTCCTCACCACCTGCAATAACACTTTGTGGCAAAGCGACCATTCCCCAGGGTCCATGTGAACTCTGCTCAGGTAGTCCGCTGCCACATTCTCTGTTCCCTCAACGTGCACTGCTGAAAGCGCTTGAAGAGGTTCTTCTGCCCATGCTAGGGGCGCCTGCCTCTTCTTCCAAGCCCATGCTGCCCGTACCGCCTTGCCGATTGATGTAGGCTACCGTGGTCGCATTGTCCAAGGAGACCCGCAAGGCCATTCCCTGTAGCCAAGGATGAAACCTCTGGAGAGCCAGGAAGACTGCCCACATCTCGAGCCTGTTTATAAACCAACCGCTTGCCTGCAGATCCCCCTGCCCCTGAGCAATATGTCCTTTGCTGTAACTCCCTAGCCCAACAGACTCGCATCAGTTGTCAGCGGTATCCAGCATGGTGATTCGAGAGGCATCCCTGCCGCCAATTTCTCATGTCAGTGCCACCACCAAAGAGATCTCCTGGCCTCCGTCGGGCAGAGCAACCAGTATGATAGAGGCTGGCACTGGTGCTACCACCTGTGTAGCAGTGCTCTCTGCAATGGTTGCATGTGTGCTCTTGCCCACGGTATGAGTTTGAGAGTTGCTGCCATGGTCCCTAGCAGCCGCAAGTAATGCCAGGCTGTCAGGTGTTTTATTTTTAGGAATTGACACACCAGCTGTTGCAGCCCTTGGGCTTGTTGTTTCAGAAGGAACACCTTTCCCTTATGAGTGTCAAATTGCACTCCTAGGTACTCGAGCTCCTGTGCCAGCACCAAGCAGCTCTTGGGCACATTGATTACCCAGCTGAGCTGCTGCAAGAACTTCACTGCTCATGCTGTCGTGCGTTCGCTTTCCACTCTCGACTCTGCCCATATGAGCCAGTTGTCAAGATAAGAATGCACCAGGACCCTTTCTGGTAGAGCTCCGCTGCCATCACCATTTGGTGAAAGTCCAGGGAGCTGTCGCTAAGTCGAATGGCAATGCTCGGAACTGAAAATGTCCCATGAGCACCACTAAGTGGAGAAACTGCTGATGCTCTGGCCTGATAGGAATGTGTAAATATGCTTCCATCAGATCAAGGGACGTTAGAAACTCTCCTTCTCTCACCGCCACTATGACTGACTGCAAAGTTTCCATGTGAAAGCGGGCACCCTTAGACTCTGATTCACGTGCTTGAGGTCTAGAATAGGTCGAAAGGAGCCCTCCTTTTTGGGCACCACAAAACAGAGCACTGACCCAAACCGCACTGCTCTTCGGGAACCAGCACTATGGCTCCCAGTTACAGAAGACGCATCAGGGTGGTCTTCACCACTGCAGCCTTACCTTGCAGGGTGACTGTACGAAGGATGGGCCTAGTGGTCTTGCAAACTCTAAGGTGTAGCCCATCCGGATCACCTCTAGCACCCATTGGTCAGATGTGATTTAGACCCAGGCAGGGTAGAACTCTTGTAGACCTCCTAAGGGCTGCCATATCACCTGGACTGCACTCGCTTCATTGCGACTTCTTAGGCCCCGAGGACAGGGAGGCATTATAATAGGCCTGCCCTGTTTCCCGAAATACTCAAAATCCCTGACTCCACGAGGGAAATTGCCCCCTATGGTAAGGTGCAAACCGTACAGAGAGGAAACACCTGAAATCTCTTGGCTGACCTTGTGGTGGTGCCGAGTTGTGGCTCTGCTTCTGTTTGTCCTTGGGGAGACACCAGCTTTTGGACTCGCCCAACCTTTTCACCCATTTCTCCAAATCCTCTCTGAACAAAAGCTTCCCCTTAAATGGAAGTTTGCTAAGCCGAGCTTTGGACGAGCCATCTGTCGCCCAATTCCGTAGCCAGAAATAGCGACAAGCTGCCGCCATCACACAGCTCCCGTCTCTAGCTTAGCCGTTGTCGTTGTTGAATCCAGAGCCGTGCCCCCTGGCTCCATCGCAGGCAAGCTCTGGTGAACCAGGCCCCACACAAGGAAGCTTGCAAAGAGAGAGCATTGATATCAGATGTTTGCTTCAGCAGTGTCCAACTTCCTATCCTGGACATCTTTAAATGCCATACTGCCCTCCACTGGGATTGTCGTTTTCTTCATCATGGCCGAGACTGCCGCATCCACCTTTGGAGATCTGAGTAATTCCCGTTCATGTTCAGGAAGCAGGTACAGCCAGGTCAAGATCCTTACTCCCCTGAGCCTGGCTTTCAGAGATCCCATTCATCCTGGATCATCTGTTTAACCACTCTATGAACTGGTAACACCTTTTAGGTCTTCCGAACTGCCTGGAGCAGCAGGTCCTCCAGCGTCTCCTCTTCCACAGGGAGACCTCCCCGCATATTAAGTGCTTTCAACGACTTTGCAATGAGCGCTGTCAACTCCTCCATGTGGAACATTCGAACTATTCAAGATGACTCCTCCTGTGGAATTTCTCCTTCTTCTAGTTCCTCCCCGTCCGCCTCCAACTCAGCTTCCAGGTCTAGGATGTTTGGCTCCTCAGAAGGTGGAGACTGATCCCACCATTCTCCTTCAAGCCTATGGCATTTGGCTGCCTCCATGGAGCCCCCAGCCTCTTTATGCCATGGTCCTGTGCTACCGCCGGACTGGAGGACCCTTGTTGTCTCATGCAGAATGCCTTATACAAAAGCATTAGATGATAGAGGGGTAAAAGGGGCAGTAAGAGGAAACACGGCTATAGCAGAGAGACTGAATGAATTCTTTGCTTCGGTCTTTACTGAGGAAGATGTAGGGATGTTACCCAAGACTGAAGTGGTATTTAAAGGTGATACTGCAGAGGAATTGAGAGAAATATCGCTACACCGGGAAGATATATTACAACTATTTGATAAACTGAATAGTAGCAAATCACCTGGACCGGATGGTATACATCCCAGAGTGTTGAAAGAACTGAAATATGAGATTGCAGACCTGCTATTGGTAATCTGTGAACTTTCATTAAAATCATCTGTAATACCTGAAGATTGGAGGGTCGCCAACGTAACACCAATTTTTAAAAAGGGTTCCAGGGGTGACCCAGGAAATTACAGACCGGTGAGCCTGACGTCAGTACCAGGGAAAATGGTAGAAACCATCATAAAGAACAAAATTACACAGCATGTAGATAGTCATGGCCTAATGGGAGACAGCCAACATGGCTTTAGACAAGGAAGATCTTGTCTTACTAATCTGATATGTTTTTTTGAAGGTGTGCATAAACAGGTAGACAAAGGTGAGTCGGTTGATATAGTGTATCTGGACTTTCAGAAAGCTTTTGACAAAGTCCCCCATCAGAGACTTTTGGCGAAGCTAAAAAGTCATGGGATAAGAGGCAGTGTACTATTGTGGATCGGGAACTGGTTAAAAGATAGAAAGCAGAGGGTAGGGCTAAATGGCCAATATTCCCAATGGAAAAAGGTGAATAGTGGAGTACCCCAGGGATCTGTACTGGGTCCGCTGCTTTTTGACATATTCATAAATGACCTGGAAAAGGGAATTCATTGTCGGATTCTGTTTTGTTTTATGTAAACCGCGCTGATCGTAAATAGTGCGGTATATAAGAAATGTAAAATAAATAAATAAATAAAATAACTAGTGAGGTTATCAAATTTGCAGATGACACAAAACTGTTTAAAGTTGTTAAAACCCAAGAGGATTGTGGAAAACTGCAGGAGGATCTGGATAAATTGGAAGACTGGGCATCCAAATGGCAGATGAAATTTAATGTGGACAAGTGCAAAGTTATGCACCTAGGAAAGAACAACCCACACTACAGTTACACGATGCAAGGCTCCACATTAGAAACCACCACCCAGGAAAAAGATTTAGGAGTCATCGTGGATAACATGTTAAAACCCTCCGCCCAGTGTGCAGCGGCGGCCAAGAAAGCAAATAGAATGCTAGGTATCATAAGTAAAGGGATGGAGAATAAAACAAAGGATGTTATAATGCCTCTGTATCACTCCATGGTACGACCGCACCTTGAATATTGTGTGCAATTCTGGTCACCGTATCTTAAAAAGGACATAGCGTTATTAGAAAAAGTACAGAGAAGAGCCACCAAATTGGTGAAGGGGATGGAAGGCTACTCCTATGAAGAGAGGCTAAGAAGGTTAGGGCTCTTTAGCCTGGAGAAGAGACGGCTGAGGGGAGATATGATAGAGGTCTATAAATTAATGAATGGAGTGGAACGGATAAACGTGGATCAATTGTTTACACTATCAGAGTATAGAAAGACTAGGGGACATGTAATGAAGCTACAGGGTAAACTATTTAAGACAAATAAAGAGAAAATATTTTTTCACTCAACGTGTAATCAAATGGAATCTGTTACCGGAGGATGTAGTAAGGGCTGTTAGTATAGCTGGGTTTAAAAAAGGTTTGGACAAGTTCCTGGAGGAAAGGTCCATAAACCACTATTAAAAAGGGACCCAGGATATCAATGCTTGACCCAGTACAAGCATTGTGGAACCTGTGTCTTTTGGGGATATTGCTAGGTACGTATGACCTAGATTGGCCACTGTTGGAAACAGGATACTGGGCTTGATGGACCTCGGTCTGACCCAGTATGGCATGTCTTAGCAAAATGAATTCAGGCGAAAAACCTCCTGAAGGGTACTCCCCCTCCTCCCATGCCCCGGGAAGTAGAAGGCCTGGGAGCGGACAGATCCCTACTGTATGGCTCTAGCAAAGGTGTCTCAGTAAACAACTCTCTGCCCTTCCAGCCTCCTACGCTCTGCCTTTCCTGGGAATGGGATCCACTCCTCACTGCTCCCAAGGAGCCTGCTGCCCCCAAACTCTCTGCAACGCCATCCTGCAGTCCATGTTCCACTATCCGAGCCTCCTTCTCACAGCCACGGCAAACACCTATGTCAGAGATGGACCCCCTTCGGGCCCTACAAGACATGCATTGGGGCCGTGCTGGCATGGTCCTCTCCTACCCACCCAGTGAGGACAGACCGGGTATCTCACCAGCGGTCCTTCAGCTGTACTTCCTCTAATGTCAGCCTTTATCTTTCTTTCTTTTTTTTGAAACAAACCTTAAAACCCCAGCCTGAACTAAAACCAAGTCCCAGGCCCCCAAAGAAAACAACCACCAAACCAGAAGAACTACTCTGCGCCAGCTAGTCTTTCCTCCTACCTATTAAAATACTCACAATGTACTGCTTTAAAATGGCACGTTTCCTGTGCTGCTGAATCACTATCAGCCACGTGGTTCACAGCAGTTGCGCTGAAGAGAACTTGAGAGGAAAAACTGCTCTGAACTCTCCCTGCAGCTTCCTCCCACTCACCGGGCCTAAAACGAAACTGCTGCCGTGTTTTCTCCTTTCCCTGCCTCGCATTAGCCGCATTACCCAGCTTTCGCGTCGAGGTGGTGGTGCTGACACAGAACTGCCAGTTTGCTCTCCTTCGCAGCTGAGGGCTGTCTGCCCGCTTTTGAATGGCTTGTGGCTCCTCACCCAGTAACAGGCTCGGGAGCCGCTAGAGCAGCATGAAGAAAAACCCCCTCAGCCAGATAGGCCTGCTTGCCCGAGGGGAGGGGGGTTCTTTTTTTTTTTTGCGTGGAACTGCCTCACTCCTAAATCCTTCTACTTTTACAGTAGAAATAAAAACCCTTCAGTGAGTCCAGCTCTCTGGATCACTTCTTCAGCTGCTTGGAGACTGAGCTTACTGGAGACTGGTAGGTGGTGCCAGATGCCTAAGTATGCTGATGTCATCAAAAGATGGCATGCTCAAAGATGCTGGAGGAGGTGAACAACCCAGAGGTACGAGACTGGACTGGAGGGACGATAAGAAAGGGAGAATTCAGGACAGCTGGAGGAGAAAGGGAGGAGAGACATGGACAAACAGGTTTTGCACCTCCAGGGCCTACATAGACAGCCAGGCACCACTCTTCTAACTATTCCAAGTCAGAGCACAGAGGGCTATGCTCAACATCATCTGCTAGAGACTGAGAACTACTAAAGGAGAGGTTCTTATATAGACTTACTTGAACTTCAGAGGATGTCAGTCTCCATCTGCTGGTAAGTGAGCATAACCCACATGTCTGGACTGGACTGGAGGGACGTATAGGAAGCATGGTATGAGCACAGAAGATATTTGAAGAAAGGATTGCAGGGCTCAGTAGCAAGGTAGACTGAATAGGCCCCTATGGCATTTATCTGCTATCCTTTTCTATTTGTGCATAACAGCAAATGTAAGTGAGGAAGCATATGAAGGTAAACATGCACAAGGACGAATGCAAGATAAAACTTATTTAAACTGGAGATGGAGAGTAATGTTGCCTGTGAAGGGTATGCAATAGATATCACTGTGAAATGCACCATGCTTGGAGTAGGTAGAAGGAGGTACTTTACCTTCTGCATGCTGAGGGTTACCTGACCCCCCTGGAAGCTAGCAGAGCTGCCTGAAACATAATATCCAGAATTCAACTGCAATAAGAAAGAGACAAAATACTCGATATTCAGAGAACTCAAAATGGCATAGCCTCTCAATGACTTCTGACCTTAGCATAACTCATTTTATCCCTTGTGTACATTAGATTATCTATCAGTAAATTTAATTTCATTTAATATAGTTTCTATATCCTGCACTTTTTCAGCCAAGGGTAATACCTGTTCCAGTGCCTCCGCCAGGTGTTTGTTGAGTTTCTGTTCCCTCTTTCGCAATTTCTCTATATCCCACTGTAGGTCCTCAATGGTTGTCTCCATTTCTGACACTTTAGTCTCAGAGGACGTCACCTTGTCCAGAAGCTCATTGTACTGCAGAGAGATATGAACGGCAGAGAGTAGGGGAAGCAGTTAATCTGATCCACTGAACTTATTAAACCTTCCTATTTGTGAATCTATCAGGACATCCTGATCCTAGTACAGAACCGTAAGCTACAGGGGATCCCTGTCAAGGATGACTGCTTACCTGTAGAGATATCCGATGATGTTTCTCTTGTAATTGCGTTGACAGATCCTGCAGTCTTTGGTTCTCTTTCATCATATCCTTGTTTAACAATTTTACCATTTCATCCACCTGGCCAAATTCAACTGAAAAAGTAAATAGCAAAAAATTCATCTTTACTTAGGGTATCACAACACCACAACCTCCCTTCTCTTTTCCCTGTCCTACCCCCATTTTGGATCCTGTAATACAGTTCCTCCAGCTGTCGGTGTTGTCTGACTGATGCCTCCACAATACGGGATACAGCTTTCTTAGAAAACTGCATCTTTTCCTGCAGCTGAAGCTCAATCTCCTCACTGCTGCTGCTGGACAGAGTCTCCAGGAAAGAACGAGCTGGCTCTGTTAAGCCCTCCTTGGGTGTGCAGGGAACCATGGAAGAAGAGAGGGCCGGGGCTACATCTGCAAATAAAAAAAGGGGAGAGTGGAAAATAGAAAGTATGCAAATGTATACCTTTCACAAGTATTAGGAGGTAGGATTACAATATTTATTAAAGGGTGAAACCTCAATCCAGGTGTCTTACAGTAATTACAGTTATATAACTAGTACCCCTAGTTATATAATGTGTATATAATTTGTACATAGTTCTTTCCCTTGTTGTTTTTCTCCATGTTTTACATTCCCTGTTCTATGTAAAAAAACTTGATGTAACTTGTTACATTCTTGGCTGTTCTGTTCAAATGTAAACCACACTGATTATAATAGCGCGGTATATAAGAAAGAAAAATAAATAAATAAATAGTAACTTGGGATCAGATGTGCAATGCATTTTTTTCTCACAAAATGAGGAAAAATACTAAATACATTTGGCCCTTAGTTATATTAAGAGGATCTTTTACTAAAGGGAACTAAGGTAGTGCACCTAATGTGACAACTGCACCTAAAACTATGGTGCATTAGGTGCAATACCATTGTGTTAACTCTCGAGGGTGTGAAAAGCATTTCCCCAGCAGATAATGTAGAGCAGTGTCCTTGTTCAAACAGTATTGGGCTGTAAAAGTATGAACCGAGGCCCAGGTAGCTGCTCAACAGATGTCGTCGATAGACACAGAGTGTAGATGAGCCATTGAAGCTGCCATGGCTCTCACATTGTGAGCTGTGACATGGCCCTCCAGAGGAAGATTCTTACTCTGATAGGCAAAGGAAATACACTGAGCAATCCAGCTAGACAGTGTTCTCTTGGAGACTGGAAGTCCCAAATGAGAAGGATCAAAAGCAACAAACAGCTGAGAGGACTTTCTATGTTGCTGTGTTCTTTGCAAGTAAAAGGCTACAGCTCTTTTACAGTCCAAAGTATGAAGATTCCTTTCTGCATTCGATGCATGAGACCTTGGAAAGAACACAGGTAGGTAGACCGCTAGGTTTAGATGAAAAGGCGAGACCACCTTTGGCATAAAGCGTGAATGAGTCCTAAGGACTACCTTGTCATGATGGAACCTTGTATAAGGTGGATCAGCCACCAGTGCTTGCAACTCACTGATGCGACGTGCTGATGTGATTGCAATAAGAAAGATAACCTTCCAAGAAAGGAATTTCAAGGAGGTAGTAGCTAAGGGTTCAAAAGGTGGCTTCATGAGCTGACCAAGAACCAAGTTTAAGTCCCATGCCACAGGTGGTGGCCTAATGGGAGGCTTAGTTAGCAGAAGGCCTCTCATAAATCTTGCTATAAGAGGATGGGAGGAAATAGGTTGTTCATTTAGGGGCTTAAAGGAAGCTGCAATGGCACTCAAATGGACCCTCACTGAGTTAGTCTTAAGTCCTGCATTGGATAAATGAAGGAGATACTCCAGTAGTGATTCCAGAGGTACCGCACAGGGGTTAAGACCCTTCTCTGAACACCATATGGTAAATCTTTTCCACTTGAAAGCATAAGAGCGTCTTGTGGAAGGCTTCCTGGAAGCATAAAGGATATCCTTTACCTGCTGAGGGAGGTTAAGATCATGGAGATCTAGGCCGTCAGCAACCAAGCCCTGAGATGCAGAGACTTGGTATTGGGATGCCATAACATTCCGCCCTCCTGAGATAGGAGATCTGGAGCAGACCCTAACTCCAGGGAGGGAGCTTGAGAGAGATGTAGAAGCAGAGGGTACCACACTTGCCGTGGCCAATGTGAAGCTATGAGGATCATATGGCCTCTGTCTCTCTGAAGCTTGAACAGGGTTTTGGGAATTAGGGTAATGGGTGGAAAGGCATACAGGAAGTCTTGACCCCAGTAAAGGAGGAAAGCATCCCTGGCCTGAGTCCCTGAGCCAGAATTCTGGAACAGAACCGGGGAAGTTTGGCATTCTAGGGACTTGCAAAGAGATCTATGTCTGGGGTTCCCCAAATTTGAAAAGTCTTGGCCACCTGATCTGCATGCAGAGACCACTCGTGTGGAAGCAAAACTCGACCGAGTCTGTCAGCCCAAGAGTTTTGTATGCCTGGAAGATACACTGCTAGGAGATGAATATGATGCTCTCTGGCGAGGGCCCATAGTCGCAAAGCTTTGTTGCAAAGTGACAGAGAGCCTGTTCCCCCCTGCTTGTTCACATAGAACATGGCTACTTGATTGTCCGTATGAATGGGGACTGTCTTGGAGCTGAGCAGGGTATGGAACACTCAAAGAGCAAGGAAAATAGCTCTGAGCTCCAAGAGATTGATATGTAGATGAGTCTCCTGTGGAGTCCAGGTGCCTTGGGTGGAGAGGTCTTGCAGATGAGCTCCCCAACCCATCGGAGAAGCATCTGTTGTGAGAGTTGCCTGGGGTAAGGGTTGTTGAAATGGGGACCCCAGCAACAGGTTTTGAGTGGACTTCCACCATTGGAGGGACAAAATAAGGCGATTTGTGTTTGCTATTTTGTCTGACAGGCATCCTGATGTCTGGGTCCATTGAGTGGATAAAGTCCACTGGGCTGCTCTCATATGGAGGCGAGCATAGGGAACCACATGCACCGTAGATGCCATGTGGCCTAGTAATTGTAGCATTTCTCGGGCAATGAGATGAGGCCTTAGCACTGCTTGAGAAGCTAACTGCACCATGCGAAGGCAACGGGCCTGGGGGAGATAGGCCCTTGCTTTTCTGGTATCCAGCAAAGCTCCTATGAACTCTAGAGACTGAGTGGGAGATAGACTGGATTTTGGGATGTTTATGACCAGACCCAAATATTGAAGGATACGCATTGTGCAGGATAGAGAAGTCCTGGCCTCTGACTCTGTTGGGGCTCGAATGAGCCAGTCGTCTAAGTAGGGGAAGACGAATATCCCTAGAGTGCGGATAAATGCTGCCACCACAGCCATGCACTTCGTGAACACTCTTGGTGCTGAGGCCAGGCCAAAAGGAAGCACCCTGTATTGGTAGTGCTTTCCTTGAAAAAGGAACCGAAGGAACTTTCTGTGAGTTCGATGGATGAGAACATGGGTGTACGCATCCTTGAGGTCTACAGAACAAAGCCAGCCCTGACTCTGAAGGTATGGCAGCAGAGTTCCTAGAGAAAACATCTTGAATTTCTCTTTGAACAGGAATTTGTTCAATTCTCTGAGGTCCAAAATAGGTCTGTATCCCCCTGTTTTCTTTGGGATAAGGAAATAGGGGGAGTAAAATCCTGTACCCTGTTGATGGATGGGTACTTCTTCCATTGCCCCTTGGACAAGAAGCATGGTGACCTCTTGATCTAACAGGCTGATGAGAGAGGTGTGAGAATTGAACTGTCTTACCATTGTGGGAGGGGGCATGCTCAAAAAATGAAGCTTGTACCCCTCTTTTATGATGGAAAGTGTCCAATGCTCTGCTGTTATTTGCCCCCATCTGGGGGCAAAGTGACACAACCTTCCTGGAATGGTGGAAGGCTCTGGTCCATTGAGAGCCAGGAAGGTTAAGTTCTCCAGCTGAAAGTCAAAGGCCTTGTGGAGGCTGAGACTGCTGGGACGGTTGAGGCTTAGCAGTCTTTGCTTTCCTTTGTTTGGGTGGTTGCTGACCCTTCCGGACAGGTTGACCTGCAGAACGTCCCTGCTGAGAATAAGCAGGATAAAACCTTTTCTTTTTGGAAAAGAAAGAAATCTTTCAAGAAACCATTCTTGTAGGATCAGCTGTGGCCTTGGATAATCTATCCAAGGTGGAGTTGTCAGCATCCAACTCATTGGCCTTTTCTTGCCAATCTTTGCCAAACAGGTTCTCACCATTACAAGGAATATTTCCCAGTTTGTCTTGTACCCAGAGCTCCAGATCAGATGCCTGGAGCCAGGCAATTCCACGTGCACCTATGGCAATGGCAGAGGTTCTGCTTATGCACTCAAAACAGTCAAAAGCTGCACGGTTGACAAATTTAGAAACATCCTGGGCATGCTTGACCAATGTGAGAATGTCCGGCCTTCTATCCTCAGGAAGAAGAGGGCTCAAAACCTCTAAATCTCCTGTGACTTCCTTCAGGAACATTCCCACATATAAAATATAGGGAACTGATCCTGGCAGAAAGCATGGAAGCTTGGAAGATACGACGTCCAAAAGTATCCAAAGTTCTGCACTCACGTCCTGGAGGATTAGAGGCATGTCTCTTTGCACTCCTGATCCTTCTCATAGCTGATTCCACTAAAATAGAGTAGTGAAGAAGCTGAGATTTCTGGAAACCAGGACAAGGAGGGACTCGATACATAGTATCCAGTCTACGAGAGTGAGGAGAGGTGGTAAGAGGTGTCTCCCACATTCTTAGCATGAGATCATGCAAGATCTCATGGATGGGTAGAGTAGCTGCCTCCTTAGGAGCTTTGGGATATTGTAAAATTTCCAACTCCTTTGCTCTGGGCTCTGTTTCAGGAGCCACAGTAATGGACAGACCTCGAGCCACCTCCCTATGAAATCCTGAAAGGAAATGTCCTCTGGAGGAGACATCCTGCGTTTAGGGGAGGAAGGCTCCTCCGGGAGAAGTATTCCCGCATCGACAGAACTGTCAGAATCCTCTGATTCCTCTGAGGACTCGAAGTACCTTCTGTCTGGATGCTCTTGAAGAGCCCGATACCCGTACCGACCGAAGTCGGTACCAGGGGGAAACGGTACCGGTGTATCGGTACTGGAAGGCATCGCATGACTGGGTGCCGGCAATGCGGACACCGAAGTCGATGTTGATGCTATCGGTACCAGTATCGACACCGGTGCCGGAGTCAATGCCGGTACCGGTTGAACTGTCTGATGCGGTTCCGAGGGTGTCGATGCCGCAAGGAGAGCCGCCAGACTGCTTTCAATAGCCAGGAACCTCTGGTCTATCGACGCTGCCGATGCCCGGGTGTCGGTACCGGAGAAAACAGCCGGTACCCCAGAGCATGGCACCAGTAGTTCTGCCGAGGTCGAGGCCTCGAGAACGTCCTGGAGCCCCAATAATGCTTTGGAAGCAGAAGCCTCCTGCTGGGGCAGTTTTGCCGGTGCAGAATCCTCAAGGGCAACGCCAGAGGCATCTTGATGCTTAGAGGGAGATCTACCCTTTGAGGACCGGCTAGACTTATGCTTAGTTACCTGAGATCCACGGGAGGAAGATAAAGCCCTGGAAGACGTCGATGCCACCGAGGCTGCATCAGAGGGAAACAGGGTACTGAGCTTGGCAGCTCGGTTCTGTCAACCTCTCTTGGACATCATGGCACAGGCCATACATTCCGTGATGGAGTGGTCAGGACCTAAACATTTAAGACACCTCATGGGTGTCGGTGACGGAGATGGTAGCGCCACACTTGGTGCACTTTTTAAAACCCGAAGCGGGTTTTTCTATTGTGGAAAAAATTTGGGCCTCAGGCCCAAAATGGCGCATGCACCTGGAAAAAGTGGGAAAAAAGTACTAAGTATATATATATATTTTTTTTTTAAGAAAAGAAAGAAAGAAAGAAGAACCGGCGGTACCGGTAAAGCGTCGAGGAAGGCAGACGCGACCACAAAAAAGAAGGGCAATAAGGAAAATTTTCTGCGGTGACAGGAACACGACTTGCTGGCTCCGCAGAAAATGAAGAACTGGAGAGAGGCAGTTGGGAAAGGCGGGAAGGCAGCACGCAGGCACTGTGGGATGCTTCCAAAAGCTTTCTAATTGGACGCTGGGGAGTGTTCCCGCGCAGGCTCCGTCGGTACCGACGATACCCATATGTGAAGACTACATTCCTGCTTGTTCCTGGAGATAACAATCTGGTGGAGAGGCAGAGCCATGAGAAGATGTATGCTCCTCCATAAGCTCTGAGGCCCCTCTCCAATAAAAGTCGTCTATAGCAGCAACCATCAGAATAAGAGGCAGAAACATCCTCCTTGTTACGGGAAAAGGGAGAGAAGCAATTGCATGTAACCTGCGTTCCCAGCAGACTAGATAGTCAGACCGGGGGCCTGGTAACCTGCCTCACAGGCATGGAAGCGGAGGGACAAGCTGCAGCAGGGCATGCGGGCCTAAGAGGTTGGTGGCGGCCTACAAATCAGCCTCCCCCCCTACATCTGTGAGGTGCTGGAACGAGCTCCATGGAGCAGAGGGAAGAGAATCCTGACATTAAGGAGCTCTGTAATGCGTTGTGGCAGACAGCAAGTGGAGATGGTGATCGCACTCTTGTAAAAGAGCAAAGCAGACGCATTGCAGTAAATGATATACAGCTGCTAATGCAGTGGTAAGCATTGGCGGCCAGGGCCCAGGGAAACCTGGAGAGCAGAAAAGGCTGGAGAAAGCACAAAGCCTGGGAGAATAGCAGAAAGTAGAGACTGCTGGGACTGAGAGGCTGGAGCAGTGTGGTGAGGTGCAAGAAAGCAAAGAAGAGGGTAAAGGTAAGAGGGAGATTATTCACATGGGAGGCAGAGGATCCATGGTTAGAAGAGTACCCCTCGAGGGATGCAGAGGACTCAGAAAAATCACTAAAACGTGCCATGTGCCCTCAAATCCTAAGGTCTGCCAGGCAATAACGAAGGGGGTCATGGAGGCTGTGGATGGCCACCAAGTTTTAATCCTCTCTGAGGAGGTAGTAAAATATGTGATCAAAAGTACCACTGCTGTTCTAGAAGACAAATTCGCAAAGTTTCAATCGACTATGGAAGAGATGAAAGAAGAGCTGTCTTCCCTGTAAAAATAGGTAAAAGGGGCAATGTCTGGAAAGCAGTGCATTAATGCCCTTAGCATGGGAAATAAGATCCCAGATGTTGAGACTTTAATGAAAGAGGCTGGCTTGGATTTAGTAGCAGACAACCATGACTGGAATGTAATTATACCGGGCTTTACTTTATTCAGGAAGGACAGGGTAGGAAGAAAGGGGGGAGGAGTTGTATCATATGTAAAAAAATCATATTACAGCTACAGAATTACAGAGCTTACAAGGGAAGGGGGAGGCACTGTGGGTTAAACCAGAATGAGGAAATGGGGAATCCACTTGAATTGTGTGATATACAGATCTCCTTCATAGGCAAAAGAAGTGGACAGAGATTTAACTGAAGGCCTTTGAGGTATTGCCATGAAACAAAAAATGCTACTGATAGGTTTATGTTTATTAATGATTTAATATACTGTCCTTCACAATAGCATCAGAGTTTTACAATTAATTAAAAACAATCTGAAAGGGGGGGGCGGAGCCTGATGTCCAGCGGGGTAGACGCTTCGTGCTGAAGCTCCCGAGGGGCCTACTCAGAATCCTGACTTAATATCTACATAAACTTAATATTTTACTCCGAACTTACCGGGGTGCCTTGGGGGGAATGGCGGCCCACAAGCCAGTGCGCTTGGACTTTGGGTCTCCCTCTTCTTCACATGGAAAACGCTCCAAAACAGAGTTGTCTTCCCCATCAAAGATGGTTCCACTTCGGGTAAGCCCCGAAATGCAGCAGGAGATCTTGGAGGAAATACGTGGTGTGAAGGAACTGGTGCAGTCCAACGGAGAAGCGCTCCGAGCCATGCGAGAAGATTTCGGTATGCTTCAGGACCGGCTTGAAGGTCTTTCACTACGGCTGGACAACATGGCGGGGGTCCTCGATTCGCACGCGGTGCGCTTGGTGAACTTGGACAAGGCTGAGCGTCAGATACAGAATCTTCAAAAAGAGTTAGAGGATTGCAATAATCGAGCCCGTCGCAACAATGTCAGGCTCATAGGAGTACCAGAGGGTGCGGAAGCAGGAGATATCAGAGAATTTCTGGTTAAAACTCTCCCCTCCTTGCTGAAGATTACCTTTTGCGGAGCTCTGGAAATTGACCGCGCATATCGTGCTCCCACCAACATCGCACTTAATCGGACGACCCCCCGGCCCATTATCTTTCGATTACTGAGGTATCAGCAAGTTGAGCAAATTTTCAAAGCTGCCCGGGTGATTCAACATCTGCAGTTTGAAGATCATAAAGTCTCTTTCTTCCCCGACTTGGCAAAGGCCACAGCTGACCGGCGGAAGGGACTCCTTGCTTTTCGACCTAGACTTCAACAGTTACAGGCTCGCTTTGGCCTCTTATATCCGGCGAAGCTCAGAGTGACTCTCCATAACCAAACTAGCACCTTCGAAGATCCTGCTCTGCTAGCAACATTTTTAGATTCCAAAGAGGCAGACCAGATGCGCTAAGTCAACAACTCGGATAGACTCCGCTGGAACTGCCCGTCATTTTGAATGACCCGACGTGGTGATCATTGTCTGGAATAGAGACTGCCTGGACCTTTCTTTCTTTAATATCTACCTTTCTCGGTCTCCTTTTCCTCCATGATGTGCACCTCGGTTGGATTCGGAGCACGCACAGCTATACCGCTTATCTGTCTCAATTAGGCCTTCTCTGGGGTTTCACCCCGCAGACATCAGGTCGCCAGTAATTTCTGGGGTTTTGCTTCTTCTCTAAGGCACTTCGGTGCTTCTCCTGTTATATAGGGCGCTTCATGATTTTATTGGTTTATTTTTTATCAGATCGTGTGTATAGTCATTTATAGTTGATATGAGGGACATTGCGCAACTCGGTGCGCCATCATGTTTCTTTCTCAGAATGTTTGACTTTGTTGTATGGCCTTCTGTAAGCTCTTGTCATTGAACGGAAGAGGCATCAATGGTCCAATCAAAAGAATGACCGTTCTTAGTTATTTTAATCATGACCATACTGATGTAGTGTTTCTTCCGGAACCCCATTTCACCTTCGTTGAACCACTGAAACTCACTGCCACACCTTATATGGTGGCTGCCTATTCTCCCGCTGTTTCCAAGCGGTGCGGGGTAGCCATCTTGGTTGAGAAATCTTTGCCACCCACTGTAATGGATACTAGCTTTGATGGGGAGGGTAGTTGGGCCTGTGTATATTTTAAGGTTGGAGATAGTGAATTTCCGTGTATTTGTATTTATGCTCCGAATGTGGATGACCCTGTTACTGTTACCCGGTGGTGACTTTTACCAAGTATTTGATCCTTTGATAGATAGATTGTTGCCTAGAACGAGTGGTCCACCCAAGAGTCTCTACACCCTGCCAGCTCTGATGAAAGATCTTGTGCGAGTAGATATATGGAAGCTGCTTTACCCATCCGACTTAGAGCTCACCTTTTCTCAGCCCCCCCATCACTCACAATCTAGATCTGATTTTTTCTTCTCTCCTCAGTACTACTCTTCCTAGTGGACATATACTCCTGATAGGTTAGCTAATTGGAAAGCCATCCAGAGCACTTGATGCTGGACATGCCATGTGGCCTTTGGTCTACTAAACTCCTGTTAAGTATGATTGTCCCGCATCACAGTATTACTGGAGTCGGGTCTGGGGTCGTCTTCATTCTATTTTATATTTTCCGGAACCCCTCTTTGGGGAGATTGTGGGGCTCCGCTCAGCTGCGGGGATCCCCTCTCTTCCTAAATTGGCTTACTTCCTTTTAGCCTTTATGCTGGGCCTTGCTATTTCCTGGTTCCTCACTCACGAAATATTGGGAAAATAGCTCTTTTTTGAGCTCTAATGAACGGTAATCATATCTGTTTTCATTGCAAATATGTGCAAATACCTTATATGTTAGCCTCTTCCGTTCAAACCACTCACTATTGGTCTTGCTAGAAGACGCTCCACGATTATGTTCAAACTATTCAATGCTCTCAGTTGACTGTTTGATTCTGTATTAATCTCTGTCACATGCTCATCCGGTATCATAGACTCTACTTCTGTTTGTTTGATGTACAATAATTGTTGTATGTAAGCGCTTATATGATGATTCTTATCAGCTTAGAGAAGAAGCATTGGGGTGGGGGGTAATTGGGGTTGCTTTCTTTATCGTATGTGTGTATTTGTTTCTTTTGGTGTGTTGTTACTTTTGTTTGTTGCAAAATGAAAATAAAAGTTAAAAAACAAAACAAAAAAACAATCTGAAAGAAGTGTGGAGTCCAATGTATTGCAGGATCCAAGGTAGCATGGTTTTAACTAGGGACAGGTCTCATCAGAAAAATCTTATTAATTTCTTTGATTGCGTGACCAGAGAGCTGGACTGAGGGGGAGCCCTAGATGTGATGTACTTAGATTTCAGTAAAGCCTTTGACACCATTCCACACAGACGACTTATAAATAAATTGAGTATCCTAGGAATAGATCCTAAAGTGTCTGAAAATAAGAACATAAGAAATGTCATACTGGGTCAGACAAAAGGTCCATCAAGCCCAGTATCATGTTTCCAACAGTGGCCAATCCAAGTCAAAAGTACCTGACAGGTTCCCAAAAAGCTACACAGCTTCCACAATGCTTGTTCTGTGGTAAGCAGTGGATTTCCTGGGTCCTTTTTAATGATGATTTATGGACCTTGTCCAAACCTTTTTTAAACCCAGCTACTTTAACAGCTTTTACTAAATCCTCCGGTAACGAATTCCAGAGTTTGATTACGTGTTGAGTAAAAAAAAAAAATTCCTCTTATTAGTTTTAAAGGGGAAATTTTACTCACCGTTAATTTTCTTTCCTGGAGTTCTGCTAGAGCAGTCCAGATCATAGGGTTATGTCCCCCAACCAACAGATGTGAGACAGAGAAAACACCAGAAGAATGCTGTGGCATCATCTCTGGCATCATATCCAGTACAGCTAGGGACACTCATCTTTATAAATGTAACAAGCAGAGGGACTCTCCCCTAGCCCCCCAAAGGGGCCCTTGTCCCCAAATACAAATCTGATCAGGGGAACTATATACAAGACAGAGTTTGCGCCAGTTGAGAGATGCAGTGGTCACCAGATGCAAGCAACAGGCCCGAAAGGTCCCCAGGACGAGTCCTGCACTGGTTTAGCAGAGCTCCAGGAAAGAAAATTAACCATGAGTAAAATTTTCCCTTCCAGAGCACCACAGACCAGTCCAGACCACAGGGTAGTGCCAAAGCTACACCCCAATTGGGTGGGACGACAGCACATTAGACAACATCTGAGAACCAAAACGGGCAGCCATCCGCACCAGCACATCCATGCGATAATGCTGCACAAATGTGGACCAGGAGGACCATATGACCACCTTACAGATGTCCAAGGGTGCCACTGCAGACAACTCTGTCCAGGACACCGCCTGGGCTGGTATGGAATGTGCAGTCAACCTGGGTAGCACCGGCTTCCCTGCCAGCAAGTAGGCAGAGGAAATGGCTTCCTTAACCCAGCGGACTAGGATAGCCTTGTATGCCGCAGGTCCCATGCGAGATCCTGCAAATAGGACAAAAAAATGGTCCGAGGGCCAAAAGGAATTCGTAATCTCCAAGTAACACAGGAGAATCCTGCAGACATCCAACTTCCGTTAAGGAAGCAACCTTCCCAGTACACTGTTTCTGGGACAATAGCGAAACTCTTGATTGATATGAAAGGACCTTCAGGAGGAAGAAAGGCAAGGGACAAAGCGATATGCCTTCCACCAAAAAGGTCAAAAAGGGGTTTTGGCAAGAAAGAGCCTACAGCTCTGAGATCCTCCTCGCCGAAATAAAGGCGACGAGGAAGATAGTCTTCAAGGTGACATCCCAAAGCACTGCGCGCTGCAAGGGCTTAAATGGTGCTACAAGTGCCCACAAGATCATTGAGAGGCACCACATGGGCACTACAGGTTGCATCGCATGGACACCCTTCAGGAAATAGCCCACATCCCAATGAAAGGCCAATGTCCAGCCCTGAACAGGACTGCGGAAGGCCAAGAGGGCTACTACCTGTGTTCGCAACAAGCTGCACGCCCTTCTGAAAGTCATCTTAAAAGAAGGCCAGCAATGCCAGAAGGCACGCGGGCCAGGATGAGATGGTCCACTGATCACACCATTGCTCAAAGAGATGTCAAGCATGAACACAGGATGAACATTCGGTATCGAAGGAATTGCTCTCGAGTGGAAGATTATAAAGCACAAGCAAAAACTTTACAGCAAAATTTTCAATGTAGAGGTTATCCTCAGCAGGTGATTAAAACTGCCTATAAAAGAGCACTCTATAATCATAGGGAGCTATTGTTACAGACCCGGGAGAAAACCAGTAATTTGGAAAATTCTAATATTAACTTCATCACAAAATTTTCCCCGCTTAGTGGAGATATTAAACGTATTATCAAACGGCACCAGAATGTGTTGAACATTCTCCCTGGTTTACAGAATCAAACGATATGCTGTGTATGGACAAGGCATCAGAATTTGAAGGAGAAACTTAGTCCAGCGCATCTGAGATCCACAACGATAAATAAACCATGGGAACGGACTGGACACACTAAATGTGGCCACTGCAACATCTGCTCAATTTCTGAGGAAATCACGAACTTTGAATATCATGGCCGAACGTACACACTGAGGGATTCTACCTCCTGCACTACAGACCATATAGTATATGGGATTCGTTGTCCATGCGGCTCCTTATACGTTGGGAAAACCACACGACAACTATGAGTCCGCATAAATGAACACAGGAGCAGACTCAAATGTAAAGTGCTAGAGGCTCCACTAGTGACACACTGTATCCAATTATATGGTGGAATGGGGCGCCTGCATATGATCATGTCTGTGTTTAAATGGGGGAGGAGTCAAATACCCTTTGTATATTCACGTATGTCCCCTTTAAGCTATTTAAACCGAGTAATCCCAGCTGACCTCTCAAATCGCATGCGCGGCGTCTCAGTGAGAAGTTACTCGTTTGGGAAGACGTTAAGCCGTATGGCTGCATGCCGCTAGCAACTTTACCTACAATCTTATGGTGAGTGTAAACTGTTTGATGATATTCCAACACCCATATGATGCTTGACAGTTGGTATGGATTCATCTTTGACTTGTATCCTCTATTCATAGAGATTGCAGATGAACGAACTAATAAACTCCCTGAGGAAGAGTTGAAATGCAGAACTGGTACCTATATGGTGGCGTTGGGGAAGTTCCTTATCATGCTATAAGATAAGCACAATCTCTTTAAATTATTTATGTTTGAGAAAGTATGAAGAGTAATCTCAACTACCATAAAACTGCTTAAAAATAACCTTCTGACTTAAGAACCGTTTTTTTGGTCATTGATGCAAAAGGGCATAAACCTCCAGGGACGGATTGCCCAGAAGAGGTGCCAATTCTAGTCTGAGACCATTGGTTCTTTTCAACTGAAGAGTTAAGCACAGCAGTTTATTATACGTGGATTTACTTTTTCTACGTTGTGAGGGCTCACTCTGTTTGATTTATGATAGTAAAAACCCTCAGTAATTAGGCCTGTACCGCGGTGTTAATAAGCATGAACATAGGCCAATGACGTGGACCCGCATCGGGCATGTAACAGTGTGGTTATCATTGCCAGCAAGCAGCCCTTATGCATCAACTGCCGCTTCTCAAGAGCCAAGCCGTAAGTGAAAAGGGACCCGGGTCTTCCATCAGGACAGGTCCCTGCCACAACAGACCAGGTCCGCATTACATGGATGACAGGGCCAATCGGGAGCCATTAGGACTTGGCGTTGGTGCTGTTCCATCCGCCGAAGTATTCTGGGAATCACTGGCCACGGCAGGAAGACGTAGAGCAGTGATGTCTTGAAGGACTAGAAAAAGGGACTGCTACTTCTGGAGAGAGATCTGCAATTGTAAGTATTCTGCAATTGTAAGTATTACTTCTGGGAATTTTTCTAAATCTTGGTGAAAAAGGAATTCTTTAGATTAAAGCTGATTAATCTTTGAACCCAGTGTATTTGTTAAATCAAGCAGGGCCTAGTAGCAGCAAAGAGTTTCCGTTTAAATTTAAAACACAGAGGAGAGCTGTCTGGTTAACTTTAGAATCCAGCAGAAAGCTTCCAGTTTAAATTCAATAGTTAGTCAGAGCCTAGTTCACTTACATTTAAAACACAGAGGACAGCTTTCTGGTTAAATTTAGAACCCAAGACTACCTCTATCCAAGCAAGGGCTGTGGGACTCCATCTGAAAGCACAGGAGAGGGTACTTTGTAGCAGCCAACTTTTAATAAGTATTCCTCCCTCCCTCCCTTTCTCCCCAACACCCACCCCGGGATAATCATAGCTTTATAGGTGCTTAAACCTCTTAAAAGAAAGGAGGTGCCATATTCACTCACAGGTGCAGCTATTAATTCTCATCAGCATACATTAAGAACCTGAGATTAATTAAATGTCAGGTGAACAAAGCACATTAAACGTATTAGGTATAGTTTTATTAGTATAAGTATCCCCAGCAACCCTTAGTACGTAAAGAACTTAAATATCTAAGCACAACCTTAAAACCAAGATGCAGACAGCAGTCCAGCAACGAGATAGGGGCTTCCCAGTCTTTTGCACTGAGTGTCACGTGTATGATTTTCTCACAGTTGGTGAGGGGTCTTACGTGTGCACAAGGTGCAAGGAGCTCTTTGCTCTCAGGGCATGAGTTCGATCTCTAGAAGTAAGAGTAGCAAACTTGGAAGACATAAGGAAGACAGAGCGGTACATAGACAAGACCTACAGGGATATAGTCCTGAAGTCCCACCTCCAGTCTGGCAGCATCCCTGCTGCCTTGGAGGAGAGAGGTCACGTGACAGGAGAGCATCACCCTGGTGTGGCAGGAAGTGATCCTATAGCTAGGACCTGTCCTCCAGGTGATGTAAACCCTCTCGCACCGAGAACGTTTCTCCAGGGCCAAGTGCTCATGAGGGAAGGGTTAGGACAGTCGTTATAGTTGGTGATTCGATCATTAGACAGGAAGATAGCTGGGTGGCTGGTGGACGTGAGGATCACTTGGTGACATGCCTGCCTGGTGCGAAGGTAGCGGACTTCACGCGCCACCTAGTGCTGGGGAGGAATCTGCTGTCTTGGTACATGTCGGTACCAATGACATAGAAAAATGTGGTAGGGAGGTTCTGGGGGCTAAATTGAGGCTTTTAGGTAGGAAGTTGAAATCCAGAACTTCCAGGGTAGCTTTCTCCGAAATGCTTTGCGTTCCACGCGCAGAACCCAAAAGGCAGGCAGAGCTCCGGAGTCTCAATGCGTGGATGAGACAATGGAGCAAGAATGAGGGTTTTAGATTTGTTAGGAACTGGGGAACATTGTGGGGAAAGGAGGGGCTCTTCCAAAGGGACGGGCTTCACCTTAACTGGGATGGAACCAGGCTGCTGGAATTAACCTTTAAAAAGGAGATAGAGCAGATTTTAAACTAGATAATAGGGGAAAGCCAACAGTCGCCCAAGAGCGCATGGTTCGGAACAATGTATCCTTGAAGGATACTACCAAAAACAGAGAGGTTCCAAAAAAGAGTAAAGTAGCCCAAATGCCCTTGAGTACGGAGCAGACAGAGCTTAAAGATTTCAAATTACCCATGTCTACCAATAACCAGATTAATATGAACAAATTACAGTCTCTAAAATGCTTGTATGCAAAAGCTAGAAGTCTAAAAACTAAGATGGGAGAGTTAGAATATATAGCACTTAATGAGAGGTTAGATATGATTGGAATCTCAGAGACATGGTGGAAGGAGGACAACCAGTGGGACACTGTGATACCTGGGTACAAGCTATATCGTAATGATAGAGTTGATCAAATTGGTGGAGGGGTTGTGCTCTATGTTAGAGAGGGCATTGAGTCACAAAGGATTAAAGTTTTGCAGGAAACAAAATTTGCTGTAGAATCTCTATGGATTGAAATTCCATGTAAAAAGGGGAAGGCGATGGCAGTGGGGGTGTACTATCGACCGTCTGGCCAGAATGAACAAATGGATGATGAAATGTTCAAAGAAATCAAGGAAGCTAACAAAGGTTACAGCACAGTAATAATAATGTGTGATTTCAATTACCCTGGTATTGACTGGGGCAGTGTCAGGACAGGGCATGCTAGGGAGATAAAGTTCCTAGATGAAACAAATGACTGCTTCTTGGAGCAGCTGGTTCATGAACCGACTAGAGGGGAAGCCATATTGGACCTAGTCCTTAGTGGAACACAAGATCTGGTGCAAGAGATAAGGGTATTGGGGCCATTTGGCAATAGAGATCATAGCATGATTGCGTTTGATTTAATTAATGGAGAAGGGATGGTAAGGAAATCCACAGTACTACCTTTTAACTTTCGAAAGGGAGACTATGATAAAATGAGGAAAATAGTTAAGAAAAAACTAAAAAGGAGCAGGTGCAAAGGTTAAAGACTTACATCAAGCTTGGGTGTTGTTGAAAAATACTGTCTTGGAAGCCCAGACCAGCTGTATTCCGCGCTTTAAGAAAAGTGGAAGGAAGTCCAAAAAACTGCCAGAATAGTTTAAAGGTCAGGTCAGAGAGGCTGTTGTTGCCAAAAAAGCATCTTTCAGGAAATGGAAAAAAGAGCCAAATGACGAAGCCTGGAAACAGTACAAGCACTGGCAAGTTAAATGCAAGGCATTGATAAGGCAGGCAAAGAGAGAATTTGAGAAGAAATTTGCTATGGAAGCAAAAAGCATAAAGATTTTTTCAAGTACATTCGCAGCAAAAAACCTGTGAGAGAGTCAGTTAGTCCATTAGATGATAGAGGGGTAAAAGGGGCAGTAAGAGGGGACAAGGCTATAGCGGAGAGAATGAATGAATTCTTTCCTTCTGTCTTTACCGAGAAAGATGCAGGGATGTTACCTATGACTGAAGTGGTATTTAAAGGTGATATTGCAGAAGAATTGAAAGAAATATCGCTACACCGGGAAAATGTATTACAACCATTTGATATACTGAAGAATAGCAAATCACCTGGACCGGATGGTATACATCCAAGGGTGTTGAAAGAACTAAAATATGAGATCGCAGACCTGCTATTAGTAATCTGTGAGCTATCATTAAAATCATCTGTAATACCTGAAGACTGGAGGATCGCCAATGTAATGCCAATTTTTAAAAAAGGTTTCCAGCGGTGATCCGGGAAACTACAGACCGGTGAGCCTGTAGTCACTACCGGGAAAAATGGTAGAAACCATCATAAAGAACAAAATTACTAAGCATGTAGATAGTCATGGCCTAATGGTCATGGTTTTAGACAAGGAAGATCTTGTCTTACTAATCTGTTATGTTTTTTTGAAGGTGTGAATAAACAGGTAGACAAAGGTGAGTCAGTTGATATAGTGTATTTGGACTTTCAGAAAGCCTTTGACAAAGTCCCTCATCAGAGACCTTTGGCAAAACTAAAGAGTCATGGGATAGGAGGCAGTGTACAATTGTGGATCAGGAACTCCTTAAAAGATAGAAAGCAGAGGGTAGGGCTAAATGGCCAGTTTTCCCAATGGAGAAAGGTGAATAGTGGTGTACCCCAGGGATCCGTGCTGGGACCGCTGCTTTTTGACATATTCATAAATGACCTGGAAAAGGGAATAACGAGTGAGGTTATCAAATTTGCAGATGACACAAAACTATTTAAAGTTGTTAAAACACATGAGGATTGTGGAAATTTGCAAGAGGATCTTGATAAATTGGAAGACTGGTCATCGAAATGGCAGATGAAATTTAATGTGCGCAAGTGCAAGTTATGCACCTAGGGAAGAACAACCCAAACTATGGTTACACGATGCAAGATTCCACACATTAGGAACTATCACCCAGGAAAAAGATTTAGGCGTCATTGTGGATAACATGTTAAAACCCTCTGCCCAGTGTGCAGCGGCAGCCAAGAAAGCAAATAGAATGCTAGGTATCATAAGGTAAGGAATGGAAAATAAAATAAAGGATATTATAATGCCTCTGTATCGTTCCATGGTGCGACCGCACCTTGAATATTGTGTGCAATTCTGGTCGCCGTATCTTAAAAAGGATATAGGGTTATTAGAAAAGGTTCAGAGGAGAGCTACCAAAATGGTAAAGGGGGTGGAAGGATACCCCTATGAAGAAATCTGTGAACTATCATTAAAATCATCTCTAATACCTGAAGATTGGAGGATCGCCAATCTAACACCAATTTTTAAAAAGGGTTCCAGGGGTGATCCGGGAAACTACAGACCGGTGAGCCTGACATAAGTACCGGGAAAAATGGTAGAAACCATCATAAAGAATAAAATTACTCAGCATGTAGATAGTCATGACCTAATGGGACTAGGGAATTAGTTCATAACAGTTAAAGTACTGCAGCAGAAGCTTTCATGTTGAAATGCGCTGTGTGAGACACCTAACCATGAAGCATTGAGCAAATGTAGAGCATTGATGAAATATCAGCACAGCGTCCATCATATGGCATAAAGATATGTTACAAGACACTTTTGAACAATCCCTCGATACAAGGCTTTTGAGTGCAGCATGGTGAAAATTGAAGAGTTATAGTTAGAGTGGAAGTATTTCACCGCCATAAAACGAGCCTAGAGAGATTCAAAGTCAACCTTATAGTATTAGTTAATTTGAGAGACTTTGAGAGACTTTCGATCGTTTGAGGTTGATTTACAACATCATTTAAAGTTGTTTCAAACAATGAAGAAGTACAAGGCTTCAACTGCAGCATAATTTTATTGAAAATAATTTTATTGAAAATAAAAGAAAAAATTAATTTAAAGAAGAAAAATAAATCAAAAGTTAATAGCAAAATTACAGATCATTGATGTATTGAAGGCACCTGGCTGCATTACGAAAGTGAAAGCAGTCTATAGCCGTTTCGATTCTGAGATCTGTTTGCTATATAAGAAATAACACACTCCTGTTGTATGATAATAGAGTTGGTTAATGGTAAAAGAGTAGAGCTAGTTATATTATTTTGGAGCTATATAGCATCTAGTTCTGATAAGTGACAACCTAATACTTGACATCTAACAATGACCTAATGGGAGACAGCCAACATGGTTTTAGACAAGGAAGATCTTGTCTTACTAATCTGTTATGTTTTTTTGAAGGTGTGAATAAGCAGGTTGACAAAGGTGAGTCGGTTGATATTGTGTATCTGGACTTTCAGAAAGCCTTTGATAAGGTCCCTCATGAGAGACTTTTGGCAAAACTAAAGAGTCATGGGATAGAAGGCAGTGTACTATTGTGGATCAGGAACTGGTTAAAAGATAGAAAGCAGAGGGTAGGGCTAAATGGCCAATTTTCCCAGTGGAGAAAGGTGAATAGTGGTGTACCCCAGGGATCTGTGCTGGTTCCGCTGCTTTTTGACATATTCATAAATGACCTGGAAAGTGGAATAACGAGTGAGGTTTTCAAATTTGCAGATGACACAAAACTATTTAAAGTTGTTAAAACCCAAGAGGATTGTGGAAAATTGCAAGAGGATCTTGATAAATTGGAAGACTGGGCATCAAAATGGCAGATGAAATTTAATGTGGACAAGTGCAAGGTTATGCACCTAGGGAAGAACAACCCAAACTATGGTTACACGATGCAAGGTTCCACATTAAGAACCACCACCCAGGAAAAAGATTTAGGCGTCATTGTGGATACCATGTTAAAACCCTCGGCCCAGTGTGCAGCGGTGGCCAAGAGAGCAAATAGAATGCTAGGTATGATAAGGAAAGGAATTAAAAATAAAAAAAAGATATTATAATGCCTCTATATCGTTCCATGGTGAGACCGCACCTTGAATATTGTGTGCAATTCTGGTCGCCGTATCTTAAAAAGGATATAGCGATTTTAGAAAAGGTTCAGAGAAGAGCTTCCAAAATGGTAAAGGGGATGGAAGGATACTCCTATGAAGAAAGGTTAAAAATGTTAGGGCTCTTTAACCTGGAAAAGAGACGGCTGAGGGGAGATATGATAGAAGTCTAAAAATTAATAAACGGAGTGGAACGGGTAAACGCAGATCAATTGTTTACATTATCAGAATATAGGAAGACTAGGGGACATGCAATGAAGCTACAGGGTAAACTATTTAAGACTAATAAGAGAAAATATTTTTTCACTCAACGTGTAATTAAACTCTGGAATTTGTTACCAGAGGATGTAGTAAAAACTGTTAGTGTAGCTAGGTTTAAAAAAGGTTTGGACAAGTTCCTGGAGGAAAGGTCCATAAACCATTATTAAAAAGGGACCCAGGTTATCACTGCTTGACCCAATACAAGCATTGTGGAACCTGTGTCTTTTGGTGAAACTGCTAGGTACGTATGACCTATATTGGCCACTGTTGGAAACAGGATACTGGGCTCGATGGACCTTGGTGTGACCCAGTATGGCATATCTTATGTTCTTATGATGTCAGTAGCCACGGTTGTATCAGTGCATCTATGCCTCTGGACCCCAGGGCATTGCCACCAAGTTAAGAAGGCCGGAACCTTTGGATTGGCCAGGGTCACCATGAGATCCATCGTAGGCTACTATCCGGTTGAAGGCCCATGAGGTCAGATCCCACTTGCTGGGGTTGATGTGATGCTTGCTGAGGTAATCAGCCTGAACGTTGTCCTTGCCCGTGATGTGCTGGGCTGGGCTGGGCTGAGAAATGCCACTTGGCCTAGGGCAACAGGAATTGCATTCTCCTGCACCACAACTGGACATTTCGTGCCACCTTGGTGATTCAAATAGGCCACTGCTGTTGTCGGACATCATGCGCAGAACCTGCCCCTGGAGTAAAGTCTGGAAGTGGAGCAGGGCGAGATGGATGGTTCAAGTCTCCAGGCTACTGATTGCCCAACACACTTACACTGGCGACCAGGTTCCCTATGTGCAGTGGTGGAGAGAGTGGGCTCCCCAGCCAGATAAGCTGGCTTTGGTCGTCACTACAATGCAGTTCAGCTGATCCAGCAGCATGTCCCGGAAGAGATTCATGTGGGAGGCCCACCATCAGAGAGTGGTGTGGACCATCGCTGGCAGTGGGAGCCAGAGATAGTAATCTTCAGACAGTGGGGGATCAGCAGCTGAGCAGAGTGTGTTGAAGGGAGCATATATGCACCCTAGCTCAGGGCACTATATCCAAGGTCACCGCCAGGACCCCCAGGAGCTGAAGATAATCCTAACTTTGAGGGGTGGTCAACCGCTGAAAACCGAGGAGCTGGGATTGGAATTTGCACGGTTCTCTGTGAGGGTCACCTGGCCCTTGCGGGTGTCGAAGTGTGCTCCAAGGAAATCCAGCCTCTTGGATGGTATCCATGATCTTTTGTTGTAGTTGACCACCCAGCCGAGCTGGTTCCAGGAACTGAAGGACCTGCTGTACAGAGCTCTCTGCGGGAGTGGACGACTGGGCCCAAATGAGCCAGCTGTGCAGATATGGGTGCACCCAGCTGCCTTCGTGCCGCAGTGCAGCCGCTATAACTACCATGACCTTGGAGAAGGTCTGAGGTGCGGTCGCCAGATCGAAGGACACAACGCTGAACTGATAGTGTTGATCCAGAACTGCAAAGTGCAGGAAGCGCCGATGGCCCTCGCGAATGGAGATGCGTGGGTACGCTTCCGTGGGGTTATGGCGACACTAGACCTGCCAGGCCTGACGGCCTGGATGACTGATTGCAGCATTTCATTGTGAAAGTGGAGGATGCGTAAGCTCCGATTGACCCCCTGAAGATCAAGGATCGGGCAGAAGGCTCCATCCTTCTTTGGGACAATGAAGTAGAGGGAGTACCATCCCCAGCCATGCTCAGGGTCTGGGACAGGTACCAATGCCCACAGACAGAGAAGCCGTTCATGTTGTGAGCGTCCTATTATTTGATCCCTGATCCGCATGTCAAGACCATGAAGGTGTCATGAATGGGATAGGTCAGATCAAGGGCATAACCATGATGGATGACTTCTAATACCCAGGTATCCAAAGTGATGCGAGCCCATTCCTGGTGAAAAAGGCAAAGCAACCTGACCCACAGCACCATGGAATGGGTTCCAGGCCCGTCAGTGGAAGGAGCGAAAGGAGGTGACTGCGAGTCTCAAGAGCTTCTCATGGAATTCTATGATCACTGGGGTATCTCAAAAGGGCTGTCCCTGGCTTCAAGTGGCCTGGTATGAAGTACATTGTCGGTGTAGTCCAACAAAAGAGCACAGATCCGCGTGCTATGTAGAACCCAGTAACAAATGTGGACAGCAGTAGGAAGGAAATTATTTTATTGGTCACCTTAGCCTAAGGCCCGACACAGGCCGTGTTTCGCTACCTTCTTCAGGGGCAGGCTAAACTAAAAACATAATAAATCATAAATGAATATCATCATAAGTAAAAACATAAATAAATAACCATAAAAAACGTCACACCAAGAGTAACCTAAATTACTCCACATAGAAATAAATAAATAACATGCCAAATCAATAATACATATCTCTATTAATACATAAATATAAATATAAAAATATAAAAAATTATATATCTTATATTCTGTTTGTATCTGATTGCACCAATAAACTCATAACTAGCACAGCCAATAAAAGATAACAATAAATTAATAAATACATCACTCAAAGAATTATACATTAATATAAAGATAAAACATATAGTTAAAGAATCTGATGGTTAACATATAAAAGATTAAAAACATAAAATCATATAAGAATGCTTTAAAAGGGACTTAAAGGATTGTATGGTATGTATTCTTGTGCATAACCAAAATACATATATATAATTCAAAAGATGAATAAAAATGCATAAATGGAATCAGTGGGATCAAGGGAAGCGAAGGACATCTCTCTCAACAAAAACGTACCACAAAAAAGGTTTCAAAAAATGATTAATCTACCTGTAAATTGTGACTTCAATCTTCCAATTTATAGATCCTTTAATTGCTGATTCTAATAGCAACACAAACGAAGAAATACAAACCTACATTCAGGATATAATGAATCATATGCATTCATGTATTATAGTCGCCAACAAACGCCTAATATAAGAATGTATATTTATGGATTCATTGTTGGTTTTTTACAAACACTCTAACAACGGGTGCAGTACCTCTCCAGGGGATCAACGTAAACTTCAAAAAAAAAACCTGCGGTTTTAAAATCACCCTCCACTACCACTGTTATATTTATACTCCAAATTGTCAGTGGTGGAACAAATGAAAAACAAAAAATATATTTTGAACTTAATATTAATTGTTTGCAAATCCTCTAACAAAGGGTGATCTATTTCTATGGGGGATCACGTAATCCTCAAAACCCTCAGCGATTTTAAAATCACCACCAGTGTTGTATTCGTACTCAAAAATTCATCAATGCTGAGACAAATAGAAACAAAGGTAAAGCACAGTTACTTACCTGTAACAGGTGATCTCTGGGAACAGCAGGAATTAGTCCTCACATATGGGGTACGTCGGAACCGACGGAGCCTGCGCGGGAAAGCTCCCCAGCTTCCTAGAATGGAAGCTTTTGGGACCTCCCACTGCACATGCGCGCTGCCTTCCCGCCTTCCTGAACAGCTCTCCTCAGTTTCGAGTTTATAGCTGAGACAATAGAGAGAGGACAGGAAGACAGATAGATAGAAGATACAACTCCTAGGGGAGGTGGGTGGGTTGTGAGGACTAATTCCTGCTGTTCCCAGAGATCACCTGTTACAGGTAAGTAACTGTGCTATCTCCAGGAACAAGCAGGAATAAGTCCTCACATATGGGGACTCCCTAGCTGAGATGCCTGGGAGATCCCCCTCCAAGGGTTCGCCATCTTCGTATGGATCTCAGGCATCCATCCTGGGAAGGTGGGCAGGAGTTGTCTAAGAATGGAACAGGTGTTTGAGGACAGCCTGGCCAAACAAGGCATACCGGCGGGAGTCCTTGTCCAAACAGTAATGGGCTGTAAAGGTATGAACCGAGGCCCAGGTAGCGGCTCGACAGATCTGATCAATGGAAACAGAGTGCAGATGAGCCATAGAAGTTGCCATGGCTCTCACATTGTGAGCTGTGACATGGCCTTCCAGAGAAATGTTTTTACTCTGGTAAGTAAAGGAAATACACTGAGCAATCCAATTGGAAAGTGTACGCTTGGAGACTGGAAGTCCCAAATGGGAAGGATCAAAAGCCACGAAAAGTTGAGAAGACTTTCGATGTGGCTGAGTCCTATTAAGGTAAAAGGCTAGAGCTCTTTTACAATCCAGAGTATGAAGGTTCCTCTCTGCACTGGATGCATGAGGAGCCGGAAAAAAGACAGGTAGATATACCTCTTGATTAAGATGAAAAGGCGAGACCACTTTGGGCATAAAGTGGGGATTCGTCCTAAGGACCACCTTGTCATGATGGAATCTTGTATAAGGTGGATTAGCCACTAGAGCCTGCAGTTCGCTGATGCGGCGAGCGGAAGTGACTGCAATTAGGAATAGTACCTTCCAGGAAAGAAATTTCAAGGAGGTAGAAAATAACGGCTCAAAAGGTGGCTTCATAAGCTGACCAAGCACTAGATTCAAATCCCATGCGACCGGGGGGGGTCTGATGGGAGGTTTAGTGAGAGTCAGGCCTCTCATGAATCTTGCAACAAGAGGATGAGAGGAGATAGGTTGTCCATTTATAGGTTTCAGGGATGCTGAAATAGCACTTAAATGGACTCTTACAGAATTCGTCTTAAGGCCTGCATTGGAAAGATGCAGGAGATAGTCTAAGAGGGAATTCAAAGGAAGTGCCAGAGGGTCAAGGCCCTGCTGAGCACACCAAATGGAAAAACGTTTCCATTTGAAAGCATAAGACCGCCTCGTGGAAGGCTTCCTAGAGGCATGAAGGATATCTTTCACAGGTTGAGAAAGATTAAAGTCCTGAAGACTTAAGCCTTCAGTAACCAAGCTCGGAGATGTAGGGATTTGGGGTTTGGGTGCCACAAAGTCCCCTCCTCCTGAGACAGAAGGTCTGGTGCAGCTCCTAAGTCCAGGGAGGATCCCTGGGAGAGCTGTAGAAGCAGAGGGAACCACACTTGGCGTGGCCAGCGTGGAGCTATGAGGATCATAGAGCCGTGATCTCTCTGGAGTTTGAACAGAGTCTTGGGAATCAGCGGAATGGGTGGAAAGGCATATAGGAACGCCTGACCCCAATGGAGGAGAAAGGCGTCCGTGGCCTGAGCTTCCTGACACGGAGTCCTGGAACAGAACCGGGGAAGTTTGGCATTCCACGGACTTGCAAAGAGGTCTATGTCCGGGGTCCCCCATTCCTGAAAGATTCTGCTTATCTGGTCCACGTGTAGGGACCACTCGTGTGGCAGCAGAACTCGACTGAGCCTGTCTGCTCGAGAGTTTTGAACTCCTGGAAGATACACTGCTAGCAGATGAATTTGGTGCTCTCTGGCGAAGGCCCATAATCTGAGAGCTTCGTTGCAAAGCGACAGAGAGCCCGTCCCTCCTTGTTTGTTTATGTAAAACATGGCCACCTGATTGTCTGTCTGAACCAGGACAGTCAGATTGGCAAGGAGGGTATAGAAGACCTTGAGGGCAAGGTAAATTGCTCGCAGTTCCAGGAGGTTGATATGAAGGGTGGCCTCCTGTGGAGACCAAGTGCCCTGAGTGGAGAGAGTTAGCAGATGGGCTCCCCACCCCAATTGGGAGGCATCTGTCGTGAGGGTTGCTTGGGGTAGCAAGGGCTGAAAGGGAGCCCCCAACAACAGATTCCTGGTGGATATCCACCAATGGAGGGACCAAGACAGACGGTTTGAGGTTTGTATTTGGTCTGAGAGTGCTCCCGACGCCTGAGTCCACTGGGTGGCCAGGGTCCATTGAGCTGCTCTCATATGAAGACGAGCATAGGGCACCACATGTACTGTGGAGGCCATATGGCCCAGGAGGCGTAGCATTTCCCTGGCTGTCAAGTGAGTACTGGACTGGGCTTGGGAGGCCAAGCTCAGCAGACGCTGACCCCGAACCAGTGGAAGGTAGGCTCTTGCAGTGGTGGTGTCCAACCGGGCCCCTATGAATTCTAGAGACTGAGTAGGGCTGAGTTGAGACTTGGGAAGGTTTACCACCAGTCCCAGATACTGCAGAAGGCTCCTTGTGCGGTCTAGGGAAATCTGGGCCTGCGACTGAGTTGGAGCTCGAATGAGCCAGTCGTCCAGATATGGGAATACGAAAATCCCCATGCTTCTGAGAAATGCGGCTACGACTGCCATGCATTTGGTAAAGACTCTTGGGGCAGAGGCGAGACCGAAGGGAAGTACTCTGTATTGGTAATGACTTCCCCTGAACAGAAAGCGAAGATATTTTCTGTGGGATGGATGGATGAGTAGATGTGTATACGCATCCTGCAGGTCTAGAGAACAAAGCCAGTCCTGACTCTGAAGGTATGGAAGGAGAATGCCCAAAGAGAGCATTTTGAATTTCTCCTTGTACAGAAATTTGTTCAATTCTCTCAGATCTAGGATTGGTCTGAATCCCCCTGTCTTCTTTGGAATGAGAAAATAGGGGGAGTAGAAACCTGACCCTTGTTGATGAAGAGGAACCTCTTCTATGGCCCCTTGGGCAAGCAGAGAAGAGATCTCCCGACCCAACAGGGCTAGGAGAGGAGATGGAGAATTGAAGGGTCTCACCATGTGATGAGGAGGAAGGTTGGAGAAATGAAGTTTGTAACCCTCTCGGATGATAGAGAGGGTCCATTGCTCTGTTGTGATTTGTTCCCATCTGGGAGCAAAGTGAGCTAACCTTCCAGGTATGGTGAGAGGTTCTGGTTGGTCCAGAACCAGGAATGGCAAGTTCTCTAGGGGCAAGTCAAAACCCCTGAGGGGGTGGAGCCTGTTGAGCTGTAGTAGCTGCTGCAGGCTTTGCTCTTGCTTGTTTCGTTTGCTGACGTTTAGCCGCAAAACGAGGTTGAGAAGATTGCTGGCCAATATTGGAAGCATATCTGGCCTTCTTATAATAAGGCCTCTTGAAAGACTTCTTCTTAGTGGGAGTAGAAGTGGACTTAGAAAGTCTCTCTAAGGTGGCATTTTCAGCGTCCATTTGAGTGGCTTTAACTTGCCACTCTGCACCGAATAAGTTCTCACCTGTACAGGGGAGATTCCGTAAGCCATCTAGAACCCAGGGTTCCAGATCAGAAGCCTGGAGCCAAGCCAGACGTCTGGCTGCAATAGCAATGCCAGAAGCTCTGCTGGCTCCCTCGAAGGAATCAAAGGCAGCTCTGTTGGAGAACTTAGAAACATCTGAAAGTTGTTTCACTACAGCAAGGAAGTCCTCCTGTTTATCCTCAGGGATAAAGGGGGCAAAATGCCGCACTTTCTTGGCAAGTTCCCCTAGGAACATGCCCATATAGAGGCTGTAGGAATTAATCCTGGCTATAAGCATACTAGCCTGGAAGATTTTCCTACCAAAAGAGTCCAGTGTCTTACATTCCCTTCCTGGAGGTGTAGAAGAGTGCCTTTTAGTACTCTTGATCTTTTTCATTGCAGACTTTACCACAATGGAGTGGTGAGGCAATTGAGTTTTCTGAAAACCAGGAGAAGGAGGGACCCGATACATGGTGTCCAACCTACGGGAATAAGGAGACAGAGTTAAAGGGTTCTCCCAGAAATCCATCAATTGTTCCTGAAGGATTTCATGGATAGGCAGGGTAACTGCTTCTTTAGGAGACTTAGAGTAACCTAAAATATCCAACCTTTTTGACCTTGGTTCCCTTTCAGAGGAGGTAGTGATAGAAAGGCCTTTAGCCATTTCTAAAATAAAGTCCTGAAAGGACAAATCCTCTGGAGGAGACATTCTCCTTTTTGGAGAAGAAGGTTCCTCAGGAAGGTCAAGGGAGAGCTCTGCAGACTCAGAGGAGCCAAAATCCTCAGAGGAATCGGTGTATTCTCTAGTTTCCTCCAACGCACGATACGCATACCGATCGGTATCGACATCGGGCGTACCGGGTATGGAAGCGGTATGGAGCGAAAGCCCATACGGTACCGATTTGCGTTTAGAAGAGGAAGGCCTGGGTTCCGGCATGGCGGACGATACCGGAACCGGGCCCGGAACCGCTGAAAGCGGTACCGATGGCGTTGCAGCTTTAATGAAAGCCATGACGGCCTGCTGCATGGATTGGACAGTATTGCCCATAGACGCCACGGCTGCCTGGATGTCGGTACCGGTATGGGCCGGTACCCCAGAGCAGTCCAACAGGTGATCTGTCGAGGCCGTGCCATCGATGTCAACCTGTAGCCCCTGAATTGGCGTTTTGGAAGGCAGAGCTTCCCGCCGGGGCTGTTTGGCTGGGGCAGGGTCCTCAAAACTAAGAGCCTCTCGATGCTTTGAAGGAGATTTGCCCTTTGAGGACTTGCCCACAGAAGGTTTGGTTACCTGAGATCCATCCGGAGATGATGACCTGGATGACTGTGATGTTGGATTCTCTGAAGCAAACAGCACATGGAATTTGTTGGCCCGGTTCTGCAGCCCACGCTTAGACATTTGGGAGCAGGAAGGGCAGTCCGGAATGGAGTGGTCAGGCCCCAAACATTTAAGACACCATTCATGGGTGTCTGTGACTGATATTACAGCAGTACACTTGGTACACTTCTTAAATCCAGGGGCTGGCTTCTCCATGTGGAGAATTCAAGTAGGCCTGAAGGCCTAAGTGAAGTGACCAAGTGGTGAAAAATAATAAAAGAAAAAGAAAATAATATGTCAAGAAAGAAAAAGGAAGACCGGCGATACCGGTATCGGTATGGGAAGGCAGGTACGCGGTCTAAAGAAACAAAACAAAAAACTACAATTTCTTCAGCGGTGACAGGATACACGACCTGCTGGCTCCGCGGAAAAAGAGAAACTGAGGAGAGCTGTTCAGGAAGGCGGGAAGGCAGCGCGCATGTGCAGTGGGAGGTCCCAAAAGCTTCCATTCTAGGAAGCTGGGGAGCTTTCCCGCGCAGGCTCCGTCGGTTCCGACGTACCCCATATGTGAGGACTTATTCCTGCTTGTTCCTGGAGATTCTAATTTCTACACTAGCGGGATTATGGATCAACCCCCCAGCATAAAATTGAAGTTATGAGAACTTACAGAATAATCAAAGTGTCCAGTGTAAGCGTCTCAGCATTCCCGCCGGCACACCACACAGAACGCCGGCGCTTACGCTCTACAGACCACGCTATTCTCGCGGGACACATGCACATCTGACGTTTTAAACTACCTCATACATATTTAAATTTAAAAAGGCAAAGGGAAACGCTCCTACTCACACTGTACTTTAAACCAGACTGATGAATTACTAATACAAATTAATCAATAGCATCTACACCGTGCTACGAACTGGTCTAGTGATTAAGACCCATGCTTATTGTTCCTAACACTTTATTGCCATAGGTAGGTCGACTTACCTATCAATTCAATCTATGCTCATTTTACCCTCTGATAATGCTAGGTGGTTCACCAACGATTCTTGCAAATAAACTTTATCACATCAGAAACAGGCTTAAGTCTAAAACCCTGTAAAAACTATAAATCAATAATCAAAAGAAATATTGATTATATTTAATAAAACTACAATATACCACTGTCAAAGGACACACTTATAAGAAAACGGATAGGTCATTATCCATATTCAACCCTCCAGGATGCAAACTATCCAGTGCAAAGATATATCGTTCTTCCAATCTACGAATGTTTTTTTTCAACATCTCCTCCTCTCCAATTCTTTTTAACCTTCTTAATCACAAAGAATTTTAAATCTGAGATCTTATGCTTTAATTCCTGCCAATGACTGACAAGGGGTTTATCAACCACTCCCCTTTTGAGGCAACTCCTATGTTCTATGATTCTGATGTGGACCGGGCGAGTAGTCATGCCAACATACAGTTTCATTCATGGGCACTGTATTAGGTAAATAACGTGACTCGTGTGGAGTAATTTAGGGTACTCTTGGTGTGACGTTTTTTATGGTTATTTATTTATTTATGTTTTTACTTATGATGATATTCATTTATGATTTATTATGTTTTTAGTTTAGCCTGCCCCTGAAGAAGGTAGCAAAACACGGCCTGTGTCGGGCCTTAGGTTAAGGTGACCAATAAAAGAATTTCCTTCCTACTGCTGTCCACGTTTGTTACTGGGTACATTGTCGGTGTGACTGATAACGCCACAAATCCCAGTGTTCGGAGCATAAGGCACTGGGACTGGAGGTCTGTGAGCACAGAGATGAGGTCTTGGGCTTGTCCTTGGTCAGACGCTGTGACTTGACCCCACCCAGGTCCTTCACCTGTTTCTCCAGATATTCCCCAAACAGTAGGCTGCCTTTGAAGGGTAGCCCGGCAACATGAGCCTTAGAAGTGACATCTGTTGACCAGTTGCGAAGCCATAGCCAACGCCGGGTCACATTTACGGCCACCACTGCCCATGCAATTAGATGGAGCAGATCACAGAACCCATCTGCAAGGAAGGCGGCCACAGATTCCAGTTGAGCTGAGGCTGCATCCTCCGGTAGAAGCTGTATCCAGCGAAACAAAGTGCAGGCCGCTAGACCCCCACAGGCAGAGGTTTATAGGGCCAGTGTAGATGCAGAGAAGGCCATCTTTAACAAGTTCTCCACTTTGCATTCCTGAGGTCCTGGAGGGCCGCCTACCCTCCAGCAGGATAGAGTCGTCTTGGTCACCGCCATGACCAGAGAATCATCTTAGGTTAACGGAGTCAGCATTGGAGGTGCTCCTGGGATCAGGAATAAACCCTGCCAAGGTGGTGAGCCGAAGGGATGCATCAGGCATCTTCCATTCCTCTGAGACTAACTGCTGTAACTCCAGGGGAAAGGGCGCCTTCACCAGCGCCCTGACACCATGGAGGATAGGGTCAGAGGTTGACTGGTCCACGGGCCGCGTAAACTCAGAAATTCTGAGCGTGGTCGTGACCTGACTGAAGAGGGCTGCAAGTTCCTCCTTGCAGAACAGGCGAATCACACAGAACGCTGTGTCATCCGACTGTAAAAATTCACCTTCCTTGAGGCAGATGAGGGAAACAGATCACTACCCTGATCCTCAACATCAGGAGAATCCATGTCTCCGAGCGCCCATAGCAGAGACTTGCGGTGGTGTTTGGTCTCGTGAGTCTCCTTGCTGAGGAGATGCTGCTTGCGCCGCAAGTCGGCACTGTCGGGAGCCGGCCGGTTCTTGTTCTACCCTGTGGAGCTGGTACTACCCAGGACAGGTGCCGATTTAGGTGGAGGCTGGGCCCCGCCAGCTTGGTGTTCTTTCCAAATGTCCCAGGTCTGGCAAAAAAGCGCAGCAAACTCTACCACATCATTGGGGTTGCCACGGGCTCTAGTGGCGCATCTCTGGAGAACTCTCCCATCTGAATGAGGTCCAGCGTCCTCCCTCTCTGATGCCTGAGCAGCGGGGGACTAGGGACCGATTCTCTTGTAAGAGGGCAGGGAAAATCACTGCAGCTTGACCTTGAAGAATGGCTGGGGTCGGCAGCACACATCCGCTCAAACAAGCCCCTGCACTGCTTCCCACACCCCAGGCAATGTGGTCCCTTGTTTGCCATCACTGCAGAGGAATTGGGCGGGAAGCAGGCCCGAGGCCTTTTCTGAGTCCCAGACGTCAGCAGATCAGATTTGCACGGCAACGTACAGCAAGCAGGAGAAGGCCCTAGTCCCTCTGGGTTCTCCAAGTGTGGCAGTTACAAGTCGCATGACGCTCCAGCGGGGAGAAGACCTGAGCCCACCCCTGGATCCCCACACAAGAGATGACAACCAATAAGTGCTGCTACCATGCTACTGCCCTGACCTCGAGCCTTTGGGGGTAGTGAAATAGGGGTGGGGGGTGGGGCAGAGGGAAAATAAGGCGAGGCCCCCGCTGTATGCCACTGGTAGAGGAGCCCTGAAGCCTGAAATCTTGCTGGAGGTATTTTCCCTCTAATATTTCCATGTTTGATTTTTTTTTTTTTAACTGTGAGAAAATAAAAAATAGCACCGAAGTGGCTTGGTCCAGGACCCCCTCCCCCCTTTGGCAGCACTCCTTAGGCAACTAAGTGACCCACTCAGCCACAAGTTGCCCCCCACTCCCCCATAAGACACAGTCTCGACAGGAGGTGTTTCTTACACACCCTTGAGTCTGGGTAGTTGGACTGTCCACCGCCCTCAAGGCTGGGACAGTAGCTAAAATCAGGAGCTGTACCAGAAGTCAACCACCATCTGCAGAGAGAGAGAAAATGAAGAGTGCCCCTACCTGTACAGGATATGATGCCAGGGATGCTGTCACTAAAAATATATATATATATAAACACAGAAACATAGAAATATGATGACAGAAAAAGACCACAAGACCCATCTAGTCTGTCCTTCCATAACAACTACAACAGTCCACTTTTTACCTTTAGAGATCCTCTGTGTTGGTCCCATGCTTTTTTGAATTCAGTTACTGTCCTCATCTCTACCACCTCCACTGGGAGACTATTCCACGGATCCACTACTCTTTCCGTAAAGAAATATTTCCGCATATCACTCCTGAATCTATCTCCCTTCACCCTCATCCCATGTCCCCTCGTAGCAGAACTTGCTTTCAATTGAAAGAGGCTCTCTCCCTGAACATTTATGCCACGGAGGTATTTAAACATCTCAATCATATCACCTCTATCCCGCCTTTCCTCTAAGGTGTACATATTAAGATCCTTAAGTCTGTCCTCATATGCTTTATAATGAAGCCCATTAATCATTTTAGTAGCAACCCTCTGCACCGACTCCATCCTGTTCACATCCTTTTGAAGGTGCGGTCTCCAGAATTGCACACCATACTCCAAATGAGGTCGCACCAAAGACTTATACAGAGGCATTATCACCTCCTTTTTTCTGCTAGCCATTCCTCTCCGTATGCACCCAAGCATCCTTCTAGCTTTTGCCGTCGCCTTTTCTACCTGTTTAGCTACTTTAAGATCATCAGACACAACCACGCCTAGGTCCCGCTCATCTTTAGTGGACAAAAGTACTTCACCTCCTATACTGTATTGCTCCCTTGGATTGCTGCAGCCCAAATGCATGACCTTACATTTTTTAACATTAAATCCCAGCTGCCAAATTCTAGACCATTCTTCAAGCTTAGCTAGATCCCTCCTCATGTTATCTACACCTTCCTGGGTGTCTACTCTATTGCAGATTTTGGTATCATCCGCAAAGAGGCAAACCTAACCCGACAGCCCTTCCGCTATATCACTAACAAAGATGTTAAAAAGAATCGGACCAAGGACAGATCCCTGGGGCACACCACTGGTAACATCCTTCTCCTCAGAGTGAGCTCCATTTACTTGTACTCTTTGTCGCCTCCCACCCAACCAATTTCTAACCCAAGCAGTAACTTTAGGGTCCATCCCTAGGGTGCTCAGTTTGTTTATAAGTCGCCTGTGAGGAACAGTGTCAAAGGCTTTACTGAAATCTAAATACACCACATCTAGAGCTCTCCCTCGGTCCAAGTCCCTGGTCACCCAGTCAAAGAAATCAATCAGATTTGTCTGACAAGACCTGCCTTTTGTAACTCTCACATAAATAATCCAAACAAAAAGAGAATAGTTACCATGTACCCAAAAAAGGTCTATCCCCTGGGAGTGTAAGGCAACAATGTATACAACTTCTGAGACAACGTTACCAAATAACTTGAATACTCTAATGTGGTTTAAAGAGTCTCAGTTCAGGGACAGATGGGTGGCCTGTCACACAGTCTCACAACCCTGGCTCACTTTAGCACACCCCTAATACTCCCATATATCATTCATTGGCCCACACACATTTTTTATAATTTTTCCAAATGCATTTAAAAGCAAACTGAAAACATTTATCTTTAGGTGAATAAACCACATTAAGAGAATTCAATGGTTAAGGCCAGAAGATACTATTGTCGACTCACGTTTCGCCTGTTTCTCTTTTTCATGCTGCATCAGGACTTTTTCTAATACACTCCCCATCATTAAATCTCACACTCCTCTCTGATAAAACACCAGTCTCACTAATGGCTATTAAATGGAGACAGCATGATGTACCAACGCTAGTCAATCACTTTATAATGCTGACATCCAATCAATGGAATTGTTCAAACCCATTGGATGAACAGCATTCAAGCTATGAATCCATCTCTGCTCAGAGCACACTAAAAGTTGCATTAAATCTCTTTCCCTTTGAACATTAATCTAGTCTATATTAGAGTATTCAAGTTATTTGATAACATTGTTTCAAAAGTTATATATATTGTTGCCTTACACTCCCAGGGGATAGACCTTTTTTAGTTATGATGTCACAGCATTCTTCTGGTGTTTTCTCTGTTTCACATCTGCTGGTTTGGGGAGACGAGCCTATGGCCTGGACTGGTCTAGCAGCAGTGTTCTGGAAAGAGTTACATTATCGCTTTAATGCATGCCCCCTAGTCTTTCTACTTTTTGATGGCGTAAATAACCAAACTACATTTCCCCTTTCCACTCCATCCATTAATTTATAGACCTCTATCATATTTCCCCTCAGCCGTATCTTTTCCAAGTTGAAGAGCCCTAACCTTTTAAGTCCTTCCTCATAGGGGTATCCTTCTATCCCCTTTACCATTTTGGTGGCTCTTCCCTCTACCTTTTCTAATTCTGCTATATCCTTTTTAAGATATGGCGACCAGAAATGCACTCAATATTCAAGGTGCGGTCGCACCATGGAACAACAGAGGCATTATAATATCCTTGGTTTTAGTCTCCATTCCTTTCCTTATGATTTCTAGCATTCTATTTACTTTCTTGACCGCCGCTGCATACTGGGTGGACAGTTTAAATATATTCAGGGTCATTCTGAGGCATCCACGCTATTCATGCCCCCTCCCGATCCCACCTAACTTCCCCGCGCATTGTACGAGGAAGTTCGAAAGGGGCGGTGTTAGGACGGATGGTGGGGGATTGTCAGCCCTGGACGAACAGGGCCAAATTCAATGTCAGCTCTGTATGTCCAGGGCTGACAGCTTGAACGGGAATCAATAAACCATTATTAAAAAGGGACTCGGGATATCACTGCTTGACCCAATACAAGCATTGAGGAACCTGTGTCTTTTTGGGAAACTGCTAGGTACTTATGACCTAGATTGGCCACTGTTGGAATCAGGATACTGGGCTTGATGGACCTTGGTCTGACCCAGTATGGCATATCTTATGTTCTTATGTTCTAATCTTATTCAACCTCGGAGGTGGAATAAGTTCCCTGATCCATAGGACAATGGCAGGCCCGGGGCTCCAAATGGGCAGGAGGGGGCAGATGACGATCTCCACAGCCCAAACCTGGTCTTGGGAGGCCAGATCGGGGTTGAGCTGCGGGGAATCCATTTTCAGCCAGCAATCAGATGCCATGGCGCCATGGCTCCATTGAAAAGCCCTGACTGAGCTAGCCAGGCAAGGCCTGCGCACATGCAGGCCAGATTGAATCTGGGTCCCGGCCTGCACCCATGGGGCTAGACATGTCCCACGGGATCAGAATCCTGTGGGGCTAGACGTGTCCCAAGGGATCAGAATTCCGGCTAACACTGTGCATCCGGTTCCAACTGGGCTCACAGAGGTCCGGACATCAATGTCAAATACAGGCCCATTATGTATGATAACATCTAAATCTTTTTCCTAGGTGGTGGCCTTATGTGGAACCTTGCATCATGTAACCATAGTTTGGGTTGTTCTTTCTTAGATGCATAACTTTGCACGTCCACATTAAATTTCATCTGCCATTTGGACGTCTAGTCTTCCAATTTATCAGGATCCTCTTGCTATTTTTCACAATCCTCTTGTGTTTTAACAACTTTGAATAATTTTGTGCCATTTGCAAATCTGATGACCTCACTCATTATTCCCATTTCCAAGTCATTTATGAATATGTTAAAAAGCAGCAGACCCAGCACGGATCCCTGGGGTACTCCTCTATTTACTTTTTTCAATTGAGAAAAAAGGTCATTTAGCCCTACTCTCTGCTTTCTAACTTTTAACTAGTTCCTGATCCACAATAGCACACTGCCTCCAAACACATGACTTTTTAATTTCGCAAAGAGTCTCTCATGAGGGACCTTGTCAAAGACTCTGAAAATACAGATACACTATATCAACTGGCTTACCTTTATTTACCTGTTTATTCACACCTTCAAAAAAATATAACTGATTAGTAAGACAAGACTTTCCTTGGCTAAATCAATATTGTCTTTCTCCCATTAAACCATGGCTATCTACATGTTCAGTAATTTTATTCTTTGTAACAGTTTCTACCATTTTGCCAGGTACTGACGTCAGGCTCACCAGTCTATAGTTTCCTGAATCACCCCTGGAGCCCTTTTTAAAAATTGACGTTACACTGCCAAAAATCCAATCTTTTAGTACAACAGATGATTTTAATGATAGTTCACAGATTACTAATAGTAGGTCTGCAATCTCATATTTCAGTTCTTTCAACACCCTTGGATGTATACCATTTGCTGCTCTTCAGATTATCAAATAGTTTTAATACATCTTCTCGGTTTATCGATATTTCTTTCAATTCTTCCCATACATTTAAGGCATGGGTAACTTCCCTACATCTTTGTCAATAAAGACCAAAGCAAAGAATTCATTCAGTCTCTCCACTTTGGTCTTGTCCTCCCTTAGCACCTCTTTTATCCATCTATCATAAAATGGTCCAAGTGACTTTCTCACAGGTTTTTTTTTGTTACAAATGTACTTAAAAATGTTTAATTATGTGTTTTTGCTTCCATAGCAGGCTTTTTTAAAAATTCTCTATTTGCCTGCCTTATCAATGCCTTGGTTCCTAACTTTTGCCAGTATTTATGTTGTTTCCCATTTTTATCATTTGGCTCCTTTTTCCATTTCCTGAATGATGCCTTTTTGGCTACAACAGCCTCTTTGACCTCGCCTTTAAACCATGCTGGCAGTTTTTTGACCTTCCTTCTACTTTTCTTAAAGCATGGAATACATCTGGTCTGGGCTTCCAAGATAGTATTTTTAAACAACGCCCATGCTTGATGTAAATCTTTAACCTTTGCAGCTGCTCCTTTTAGTTTATTCTTAACTATTTCCGTCATTTTATCATAGACTTCCTTTTGAAAGTTAAAATGTAGTACTGACTGGGTTAAAGTTGGTTGAGTAGGAGGAAACAAAGGGTACGGAGCTTACTCTGTGGATAAAGCACACTTACTTACCTGTAACAGGTGATCTCTGGGAACAGCAGGAATAAGTCTTCACATATGGGTATCGTCGGTACCGACGGAGCCTGCGTGGGAACGCTCCCCAACGTCCAGTAAGAAAGCTTTTGGGAGCATCCCACGCGCCTGCGCGCTGCCTTCCCGCCTTTCCCAACCGCCTGTCTCCAGTTCGAGTTTTAAAGCTGAGACAAAGAGAGAGAGAGGAAAGGAAAGATAGATAGAGAGATACAACTCCTAGGGGAGGTGGGTGGGTTGTGAAGACTTATTCCTGCTGTTCCCAGAGATCACTTGTTACAGGTAAGTAACTGTGCTATCTCCAGGAACAAGCAGGAATGAGTCTTCACATATGGGGACTCCCTAGCTGTAGATGCCAGGGAGAAACCCCAGGTTGTGTGTCCTTGAAAAAGGACTCTACCTCCTCCCATGGATCTCTGGCATCCGACCAGGGTAGGTGGGTAGGAGTTGATTAGGAATGGAACAGGTGTTTGAGAACAGCCTGACCAAACGAGGCATCCCGGCGGGAGTCCCTGTCCAAACATTAATGGGCTGTGAAGGTATGAACCGAGGCCCAGGTGGCCGCTCGACAGATCTGGTCGATGGACAAGTTTAGATGAGCCATTGAGGCTGCCATGGCTCTCACATTGTAAGCTGTGACATGACCCTCCAGAGAAATGTTCCTACTCTGGTAGGCGAAAGAAATACACTGAGCAATCCAATTGGACAGTGTTCTCTTAGAGACTGGAAGTCCTAAATGAGAAGGATCAAAAGCAACAAAGAGTTGAGAAGACTTCCTATGTTGCTGTGTTCTTTGTAAGTAAAAAGAGAGAGCTCTCTTATAATCCAAGGTATGAAGATTCCTCTCTGCACTTGATGCATGAGGTCCTGGAAAAAAGACAGGTGAATATACCTCTTGGTTCAGATGAAAAGGCGAGATTGGTGTGGATTGGTCCTGAGGACTACCTTATCATGATGGAACCTTGTATAAGGTGGATTAGCCACCAAAGCTTGCAACTCACTGATGCGGCATGCTGAGGTGACTGCAATGAGAAAAACAACTTTCCAAGAAAGAAATTTCAAGGAGGTGGTGGCTAAAGGTTCAAAGGGTGGCTTCATAAGCTGGCCAAGAACCAGGTTTAAGTCCCATGCCACTGGAGGTGGTCTAATGGGAGGTTTAGTTAAAAGAAGGCCTCTCATGAATCTTGCTATAAGAGGATGAGAGGAAATAGGTTGTCCATTGAGAGGCTTGAGGGACGCTGCAATAGCACTCAGATGGACTCTTTCTGAATTCGTTTTCAGACCTGCATGAGACAGATGCAAGAGATACTCTAGTAGAGAATTCAGAGGTATTGCAAGAGGGTTTAGACCCTTCCCCGAACACCAAATGGTAAATCTTTTCCATTTGAAAGCATAGGAACGTCTAGTAGAAGGCTTTCTAGAGGCATGAATAACATCTCTGACTTGCTTAGAGAGATTAAAATCTTGAAGGTCTAGGCCCTCAGCAACCAAGCCCTGACATGGAGATACTGGGGATTTGGGTGCCATAACGTTCCTTCTTCCTGGGATAGAAGGTCTGGTGCAGAGCCCAAGTCCAGGGAAGGAGCTTGAGAGAGATGCAGAAGTAGAGGGTACCACACGGCGTGGCCAATGTGGTGCTATGAGGATCATGGTCCCTCGATCTCTCTGAAGCTTGAATAGTGTTTTGGGAATTAGTGGAATTGGTGGAAAGGCATAAAGGAAGTCTTGACCCCAGTGAAGGAGGAAGGCATCCTTGGCCTGAACTCCCTGACACGGAATTCTGGAACAGAACCGGGGAAGTTTGGCATTCCACGGACTTGCAAAGAGGTCTATGTCCGGGGTTCCCCAAATTCGAAAAATCCTGGCTACCTGGTCCATGTGGAGGGACCACTCGTGTGGAAGCAGAACTTGACTGAGTCTGTCCGCCCAGGAGTTTTGAACGACTGGAAGATATACTGCCAGAAGATGGATGTGATGCTCTCTGGTGAAGGCCCACAGTCGCAAAGCTTCGTTGCAAAGCGACAGAGAGCCAGTCCCGCCCTGCTTGTTTACATAGAACATGGCTACTTGGTTGTCCGTATGGATGAGGACTGTCCTGTAGCTGAGCAGGGAATGGAACACTCTGAGAGCTAAGAATATTGCTCGGAGTTCCAAGAGATTGATATGCAGAGAAGTCTCCTGTGAAGACCAGATGCTCTGGGTGTCGAGATCCTGCAGATGAGCTCCCCAACCCATTGGAGAAGCATCTGTTGTCAGAGTTGCTTGGGGTGGCGACTGCTGAAAAGGGGACCCCAGCAACAGATTTGGAGGTGACTTCCACCACTGGAGAGACCAAAATAGATGACTGGAGTTTGCTATTTTGTCTGACAGGCAACCTGATGCCTGAGTCCATTGGGTGGACAAAGTCCATTGAGCTGCTCTCATGTGAAGGCGAGCATATGGAACCACATGCACGGTGGATGCCATGTGGCCTAATAGTTGTAACATCTCTCGAGCAGTTAAATGGGACTTTAACTGTATCTGGGAGGCTAACTGCACCAAGCGTAGGCAACGGGCCTGAGGAAGATAGGCCCTTGCAGTTGTGGTATCCAGCAAGGCCCCTATAAACTCCAGAGACTGAGTAGGGGTGAGATGGGATTTTGGGATATTTATTAGCAGTCCCAAATACTGAAGGACACGCATTGTGCAGGTTAGACAAGTCTGGGCCTCTGACTGGGATGGAGCTCGAATGAGCCAGTCGTCCAGATATGGGAAAATGAATATTCCTAGAGTGCGTAGAAATGCAGCTACTACTGCCATGCATTTCGTGAACACCCTTGGTGCAAAGGCCAGACCGAAAGGAAGCACCCTGTATTGGTAGTGCTTTCCTTGAAAAAGGAACCGAAGGAACCTTCTGTGTGTTGGATGGATGAGGACATGGGTGTACGCATCCTTGAGATCTAGAGAACAAAGCCAGTCCTGACTCTGAAGGTATGGCAGCAGAGTACCGAGAGAAATCATCTTGAATTTCTCTTTGAATAGAAACTTGTTCAATTCTCTGAGATCTAATATGGGTCTGTAGCCCCCTGTTTTCTTTGAAATAAGAAAATAAGGGGAGTAGAACCCTGAGCCCTGTTGAAGAAGAGGTACTTCTTCTATTGCCCCTTGGGCAAGAAGGGTAGCAATCTCCTGACCCAGAAGGTTGAGGAGAGATGTTGGAGAATTGAACTGCTTCACTATGGTGTGGGGAGGAAGGTTTAAGAAATGAAGCTTGTACCCTTCCCTTATAATGGAGAGGGTCCATTGCTCTGCTGTGATTTGCTCCCATCTGGGAGCAAAGTAAGCCAACCTTCCTGGAATGGTGAGGGGCTCTGGTTCTTCCAGAGCTAGAAAGGCTAGGTTCTCTAGTTGCAAGTCAAAGGCCCTGAGGAGGCTGAGGCTGCTGGGCCGTGGGAGGCCTGGCAGCCTTTAACTTGGACTGTTTAGGTGGTTGCTGACGCTTTGCAGCAAAACGACCTGCAGAAGATGCCCGCTGACCATAAGCAGGATAATATCTTCCCTTTTTAGAAAAAGGTGTCTTTTTGAACAACCTTTTCTTAACAGGAGCAGAGGTAGACTTTGAAAGTCGATCCAAAGCAGAGTTCTCAGCATCCATCTGAGTGACCTTTGCTTGCCAATCCCTGCCAAAAAGGTTTTCACCTGTACAAGGAAGATTTCCCAGTTCATCTTGGACCCAGAGTTCCAAACCAGAGGCTTGTAACCAAGCAATTCTGCGTGCACCTATGGCAATAGCCGAGGCTCTGCTTACACACTCAAAAGAGTCAAAAGCTGCATGGTTGGAAAATTTGGAAACATCCTGGGCATGTTTGAGCCAAGTGAGAAATTCCTGCCTTTTATCTTCTGAAATAAAAGGGGCTAAAGTCTGCAGATGATCTGTGACTTCTTTTAGAAACATCCCCATATAGAGACTATAGGAGTTGATTCTGGCAGCAAGCATATTAGCTTGGAAAACCCTTCGGCCAAAAGCATCAAGGGTCCTGCATTCACGTCCTGGAGGATTAGATGAGTGTCTCTTTGCACTCTTCATTTTCCTCATGGCAGACTCTATCACAATAGAGTGGTGAGGAAGCTGAGACTTATGAAAGCCAGGACAAGGAGGGACACGGTACATGGTGTCTAACCTACGAGAATGAGGAGAGGTGGTAAGAGGAGTCTCCCACATGCTCAACATGAGATCATAGAGAATCTCATGAATAGGTAAGGTAGCTGCTTCTTAAGAAGCCTTAGGATATTGTAAAATATCTAATTGCTTGGCTCTAGGCTCTGACTCAGGGGCCACTGTAATGGAGAGGCCCCTAGCCACTTCCCTAATGAAGTCTTCTGGAGGAGACATTCTTCTTTTTGGAGAAGCAGACTCCTGAGGAAGAAGTACCTGTGCCTCGACAGAAGCCTCCGACTCATCAGAGTCTTCGGAGGAATCGAAGTATCGCCTGTCTGGATGCTCCTGTAAAGCCCGATACGCGTACCGAGTGGGATCGACATCGGGAGTAAGCGGTACCGGTTCGGTACCGATGGGCTTCATAGGACAGGGTACCGTTGCAGTCGACACCGAAGCCGATGTCGATGCAATCGGTACCGGCACCAGGAACGATGCCGGTGACGGAGTCGGTACCAGCAACGGAGATTGTTGCGGTACCGGAGGCGTCGAAGCCTGCATAAACGCGGTTAGGGTGCGTTGCACGGAGAGAATCTTCTGATCCATCGACACCACCAGAGTCTGGATGTCGGTACCAGTGGAGGCCACCGGTACCCCAGAACACGGCAACAGGTGATCGGTCGAGGCCAAGCCATCGATGTCAACCTGTGACCCCATAGACAATGCTTTGGAAGCTGGAACTTCCCGCCGGGGTAATTTTGCTGGTGCGGAATCCTCGAGGACAAGCCCGGAGGCATCTCGATGCTTAGAGGGAGATTTGCCCTTCGAGGACCGGCTAGATTTATGTTTGGTTACCTGAGATCCATGGGAGGAAGAAGAAGCCCTGGAAGACGTCGATGCCACCGAGGCTGCATCAGAGGGAAACAGGGTACTGAGCTTGGCTGCTCGGTTTTGCCGACCTCTTTTAGACATCATGGTACAGGACACACAATCCGTGATGGAATGGTCAGGACCCAAACATTTTAGACACCAATCATGGGTGTCTGTGACAGAAATAGTACCGCCACATTTTGTGCAGTTTTTGAACCCGGAAGCGGGCTTCTCCATGAGGAGAAAAATGTTCAGGCCTAAGGCCCAAACTGAAAATGCACAGTTGAAGAAAGAAAAGTTTTTTGTTTTGTTTTTTTTAAGAAAGAAAAGAAAAGACCGGCGGTACCGGTCTGACGTCGAAGAAGGCAGACGCGACACAGAAAAATAAAGAAAAAAATAAAGAATTCTTCTGCGGTGACAGGAACACGACCTGCTGGCTCCGCGGAAAAGAAGAACTGGAGAGAGGCGGTTGGGAAAGGCAGGAAGGCAGCGCGCAGGCGCGTGGGATGCTCCCAAAAGCTTTCTTACTGGTCGCTGGGGAGCGTTCCCGCGCAGGCTCCATCGGTAGCGACGATACCCATATGTGAAGACTCATTCCTGCTTGTTCCTGGAGATGGATATAACCAATGGTATGCCACAGGGATCTGTCCTTGATCCGATTCTTTTTAACATTTTTATTAGTGATATTGTTGAAGGGCTGTCGGGTAATGTTTGCCTCTTTGCAGACGATACAAAAATCTGCAATAGACACTCGGAAAGGAGTAGATAACATGAGGAGGAATCTTGCTAAACTTGAAGAATGGTCAAGAATTTTGCAGCTGAGATTTGATGCTAAAAAATGCAGCGTCATGCATTTGGGCTGCAAAAATTCAAGAGAGTGGTACAGTATAGAGGGTCCACAAAAGAAAAACGCGACCTGGGGGTAATTGTTTCTGATGATCTTAAGGTGACTAAATGGGTAGAAAAGGCAATGGCAAAAGCCAGAAGGATGCTTGGGTGCATAGGGAGAGGAATGGCCAACAGGAAGGAGGTGATGGTGCTTCTGTATAAGTCATTGGTGAGACCTCATTTGGAGCATTGTGTGCAGTTCTGGAGAACACATCTTCAAAAGGATGGAGTCGCTGCAGAGGGTTGCTACCAAAATGGCCATTGGTCTTTGTTATAAGCCTTATGGGGACAAACTTAAATATCTCAATATGTATAATTTAGAGGAACGGCGGGAGAGAGGAGATATCACAGAAAGCATAGTTACTCACCTGTAACAGGTGATCTCCGGGAACAGCAGAAATTTAGTCTTCACATATGGGTATCGTCGGTACCGATGGAGCCTGCGCAGGAACGCTACCCACCGTCCAATAAGAACGCTTTTGGGAGCATCCCTCAGCACATGCGCGCTGCCTTCCCGCCTTTCCAACTGTCCCTCTTCAGTTAAGTTTGTAGCTGAGTGAAAAGGATAGAGGGAGAGAGGAAAGAGACAAAGAGATAGGAGACAACTCCTAGGGGAGGTGGGTGGGTTGTGAAGATTAAATTCTTGCTGTTCCCGGAGATCACCTGTTACAGGTGAGTAACTACACTATCTCCAGGAACAAGCAGGAATGTAGTCTTCACATATGGGGACTCCCTAGCTGAAGATGCCAGGGAGACAGCCCCAGGAAGGTGCAACCCTGGAAAGGTGGGAATCCTTCCTCCCATGGATCTGGCATTCCACCAGGGTTGGTGGGCAGGAGTTGAATGAGGTCTGAAAGAGATTTTGAGGAAATGATTGGCCAAAGAAGGCATCCCGACGGGAGGCTTTATCCAGGCAGTAGTGGGCTGTGAAGGTGTGTACCAAAGCCCAGGTGGCTGCTCGACAAATGTCATCGATAGACACAGAGTGGAGATTAGCCATGGAAGTTGCTATGGCTCTCACATTATGAGCTGTGACATGGTCCTGAAGAGGAAGACCCTTACTCTCATAAGCAAAGGATATGCATTGGGCAATCCATTTAGATAAAGTTCTTTTGGAGACTGGTTGTCCCAAATGACTAGGGTCAAAAGTTGCGAGGACTTTCTATGTTGCTGTGTTCTCTGTAGGTAAAAGTCTAAGGCCATTTTACAATCCAAAGTATGAAGGTTTCTTTCTGCATTAGAGGCATGAGGCCTTGGAAAAAATACAGGAAGATAACTTGATTGATTTAAATGAAAAGGCGAAACCACCTTTGGCATAAAGTGTGGATGAGTTCTAAGAACAACCTTATCATGGTGAAACCTAGTATAAAGGAGGATTAGCCACTAAAGCTTGCAGTTCACTAATGCAACGTGCCGAAGTGATTGCAATTAGGAAGATGAACTTCCAGGTTAAAAACATGAGGGTTGTAGTGGCTAAAGGCTCAAAAGGCAGCTTCATGAGCTGCCCGAGAACTAGATTTAGATCCCATGCCACCGGTGGTGGCTTAATGGGAGGTTTGGTTAATAAAAGACCTCTCATAAATCTGGATATGAGTGGATGAGAGGAAATTGGCTGCCCATTTAGAGGCTTATAAGAAGCTGCAATTGCACTAAGATGGACTCTTACCAAATTGGTCTTTAGACCAGAATTCGATAAGTGAAGGAGATACTCTAGTATCAATTCTAAGGGTATGCCAAGGGGGTTTAATCCCTTCTTGGAGCACCATATGGTAAAAGGTTTCCACTTGAAGGCATAAGATCTTCTTGTGGAAAGTTTCCTAGAAGACTGAAAGATATCCTTTACTTGTAGGACAGGTTGAAATCCTGGAGGTCTAAGCCTTCAGCAACCAGACCGTGAGATGCAGGGACTCGGAATTCGGGTGCCATAGCGTCCCGTTCTCTTGGGAAAGGAGATCTGGAGCATGCCCTAACTCCAGAGGTGCAGCTTGAGAGAGATGTAGAAGCAGGGGATACCATGGTTGACGTGGCCATCGTGGCACTATGAGAATCATGCGACCCCTGTCTCTCTGAAGCTTGAAGAGTGTTTTGGGGATGAGGGGAATGGGTGGGAAGGCATAAAGGAAGCCCTGACCCCAGTGAAGGAGGAAGGCATCCCTTGTCTGACAATTGTGAGCCAGAATCCTGGAAGAGAACCGGGGAAGTGTGGCATTCAGTGAACTTGCGAAGAGGTCTATCTCTGGAGTGCCCCAGAGATGAAATATCTTTGCCACCTGGTCAAGGTGGAGGGACCACTTGTGAGGCAGCAGTACTCAACTGAGTTTGTCTGCCCAAAGGTTTTGAATGCCTGGAAGATATATCACTAGAAGTTGAATTTGATACTCTCTGGCGAGCGCCCACAGTTGTAAAGCTTTGTTGCATAATGACAGAGAGCCTGTCCTGCCCTGCTTGTTCACATAGAACATTGCTACTTAATTGTCCGTCTGGACTAGGACTGTCTTGTAGCTGAGCTGGGCGTGGAATATCCGAAGAGCTAAATAGATTGCTCTTAATTCCAGGAGGTTTATGTGTAGACCAACCTCCTGTGGAGTCCCGGTTCCCTGGGTAGAGAGATGATTCAGGTGTGCTCCCCAACCCACCTGCGATGCATCTGTTGATAGGGTGGCCTGAAAAAGGGGTTGATGAAAAGGAGACCCCAGTGTTAGATTTTCTAGGGATTGCCACCACTGGAGGGACAAAATTAGTCGTTGAGAGTTTATTATTTTGTCCGATAAATGACCTGTGGCCTGTATCCACTGTGTGGATAGGGTCCACTGAGCTGCTCGCATGTGGAGGTGAGCATATGGGACTACATGAACTGTGGATGCCATATGTCCCAGCAACTGTAGTAGCTCTCGAGCAGTTAGGGAGGATTTCCCTGCTGCTTGAGAAGCTAGTTGCATTATGCGAAGACACCGGGACTGTGGAAGGAAAGCCTTTGCCTTTCTGGTATCTAGACAGGCCCCTATGAATTCCAGGCATTGGGAAGGAACAAGTTGGGATTTTGGGAAGTTTATTACCAACCCCAAGTATTGGAGGATTCGCAGTGCTGGCCTCTGCAACTGTAGGGGCTCGAATGAGCCAGTCGTCTAAGTAAGGGAAGACGAATATCCCCAGGGTTTGTAGAAATGCAGCTACTACTGCCATGCATTTCGTGAATACCCTTGGTGCTGAAGCTAGACCAAAGGGAAGAACCCTGTACTGGAAATGTTTTCCCCTGAAAAGGAATCGTAATAATTTCCTGTGATCTGGATGGATCAGAATGTGAGTGTATGCATCCTTTAAGTCTAGAGAGCAAAGCCAATCCTGGCTTTGAAGGTATGGCAGAAGAGTTCCTAGAGAAATCATTTTGAACTTCTCTCGAAACAGGTATTTGTTCAATTCTCTGAGGTCTAAAATAGGTCTGTGTCCTCCTGTTTTCTTTGGAATAAGAAAATAGGGGGAGTAGAACCCTGCACCCGTTGAAGAATGGGTACCTCCTCTATTGCCCCTTGGGCAAGAAGTGTTGAGACCTCAAGATCTAGCAGATTGTTTGCGGAGGTTTGAGAATTGAATTGCTTTAGATTTGTAGGAGGGGCATGCTGTGAAAATGAAGCTTGCACCCTTCTCCTACAATGGACAAAGTCCAATCTTCTGCTGTTATCTGATGCCATCTGTTGGCAAAGTGGCATAACCTGCCTGGGATACTGGGGGGGTTGGGGGCCCCTCAGAGGCAGGAAAGCTAAGCTCTCTAGGAAGGAGTCAAAGCCCTTGAGGGGGCTGAACCTGCAGAGCTGGTTGGGCTCTGGGGCCTTTTGGCTTCTTTTGCTGTCTAGTTTGTCCCTTTTGGGCAACCTGACCCTGAGATTGACTCTGCTGGGTATAGGAAGGATAAAATTTCCTCTTTTTGCTGAAAGAGGGTTTTTTATAAGACTTCTTTTTGGCTAGAGTGGCTGAAGATTTCGAAAATCTATCTAGAGTAGTACTGTCAGCATCCAACTTGTTAGCCTTTTCCTGCCAGTTCTTGCCAAAGAGATTCTCTCCCGTTCAAGGAATGTTGCCTAACTTGTCCTGTACCCAAGTCTCCAAGTCTGAGGCCTGAAGCCAGGCAATCCGTCGTGTACCAATAGCAATAGCAGAGGTTCTGCTGATGCATTCAAAGCGGTCAAAGGCTGCACGATTTACAAACTTGGAGACATCTTGAGCATGCTTAACTAGAGCAAGAAACTCTTGTTTCTTGTCATCTGGGAGAAATGGGCTCATAAGCTCCAAATCTCCTGTAACTTCCTTGAGGAACATTCCCATATACAGTATATAGGAACTGATCCTAGCTGAAAGCATGGAAGCCTGAAAAGTTTGTCGCCCAAAAGCGTCCAGAGTCCTGCATTCACGACCTGGAGGACTGGATGCATGCCTCTTTGCACTTTTCATCCTACGCATGACTGACTCCACCACCATTGAATGGTGTGGCAGCTGAATCTTTTGAAATAAAGGACATGGGGGAACTCGATACATAGTATCAAGTCTCCTAGAATGAGGAGATGTAGTCAGAGGTGTCTCCCACATTCTGAGCATCAAGTTATGCAGAATTTCATGGATGGGCAGAGTGGCTGCCTCCTTTGGAGCTTTAGGATAATGGAGAATTTCCAATTCCTTTGCTCTAGCTTCCTCTTCAGGAGCTACCGTGATTGAAAGGCCCTTGGCCATATCACGAATAAAATCCTGAAAAGACATGTCCTCTGGAGGTGACATTCTGCGTTGAGGAGAAGAGGGATCCTCTGGGAGAAACCCTCTAGTACCAGCAGAATTGTCAGAGTCTTCAGAATTGGAGGATTCGAAGTTTTCCTAACCACGATGCTCATGCAAAGCACAGTCCCGGTATCGATCGAAGTCGGTACCAAGTTGATCCGGTACCGATCTGTCAATTCCAGCCAAAGATGGCGTGGGAAGAATTCGCACCGGGGCCAGTACCGGTGTAGGTACCGGCATCAGTGTCGATGTTGATGTACTTGGGAGGAGTGGCCTAGTGGTTAGGACAAGGTACTTCAGGCCGGAGGGCCGGGGGTTCAAGTCCCACCTGGGGACAGCAATCTCAGGCCGGAGGGACTGGTATTTCTAGTCCTATAGGCACTCCTTGTGGTCTTGGGCAAGCCACTTAACCCTCCATTGCCCATGTTCCCTGTAAGTATTAGCGTATGTGTGTCATATCCCCTCGTGTTAAATGTATCTCCCAATTGACCGCTTTGACCCGGTGAAAAGCGGGATATAAATACAGCTAAATAAAAATAAATAAATAAATGTCAGTACTGGTGCCCGTTGGACCAACGGTACCACAGCTGAGAGAAGAGCTGCGATGCTGCGTTCGATAGCGAGGAACCTCTGGTCTATCGACGCTGCCGATGCCTGGGTATCGGTACCGGAGAAGATGGTCAGAAACCCTGAGCATGGCACAGGTAGTTCTTGCGAGGTCAGGCCCTCAAGAACATCCTGGAGCCCCACTGATGCTTTGGAAGCCGAAGCCTCCCGCCGGGGCTGCTTTGCTGATGTGGTTCCCTCAAGGGCAATGCCAATGCCAATGGCCTCTCGATGCTTAGCAGGAGAGCTACCCTTTGAGGACCGGCTTTTTTGTTTTGTTACCTGAGATCCATGGGAGGAAGAGGAGGCCCTTGAAGATGTCGATGCAATGGATGTGGCATCCGAAGAAAAGAGGGTACCGAGCTTTTCAGTCCAGTTTTGTCTTCCTCTTTTAGTCATCCCCATACAGGAGAGACATTAAGATGGAGAATGTTCAGGCCCTAAACATTTAAGACACCAATCATGGGTGTCAGTGACGGAAATGGTACCGCCACACTTAGTACATTTTTTAAAACCACTAGTTGGTTTTTCCAAGTTTTAGGAATATGGGGCCTAGTGCCCAAAAGGGCGCCTACCACCAAAAAAGAAAAGTTTCTGAAGAGAAACAGTTCAAAGTATGTTTGTTTTTTTTGAAAAAGAAAAGAAAAGAACCAGCCGTACCGGTAAGCGTCGTGTGGAGGCAAACGCGACCACAAGAAAACAATTTTAAAGACGGAATTTTCTGCGGTGACAGGGTATGGATCCTGTCGGCTCCACGGAAAATGAAGAACTGAAGAGGACAGTTGGAAAGGCGGGAAGGCAGCATGCATGTGCTGAGGGATGCTCCCAAAAGCGTTCTTATTGGACGCTGGGGAGCGTTCCCGCGCAGGCTCCGTCGGTATCGACGATACCCCTATGTGAAGACTACATTCCTGCTTGTTCCTAGAGATATGTTTAAATACCTCTGTGGCATAAATGCAAAAGAGGAGAGACTCAATAAAAAGAAAGTTCTGCAATGAGGGGACATAAGAGGACGATGAAAGGGGATATACTCAGGAGTAATATGACGAAATATTTCTTTACAGAAAGAGTGGTGGATACATGGAATAGTCTCCCAGTGGAGGTAGCAGAGAACAAGACAATATTTGAATTCAAGAAAGCATAGAATAAAAACAAGATCTCTAAAGGGGAAAAAGGGACTACAGTAGTTGATACGGAAGAGCAGACGAAATAGACCATATGGTCTTTTTCTGCCATCATATTTCTATATTAAGTCCTCTGGGTCCTCCTGAGGATCCAAACACAGCTTTTTTACTGCTGGGGCGCACTGCCCTTGACTGCCTGAGTTGCACTCAGACCCTTTTTCAGGCTGAAGACGCAATGCAAGGGTTAAAAAAAAAACAAACAAAAACAAACCTCCAGTGAGAAAAAAAGCTTCCAAGGCATTATCCCCTCTCAACCATCAATACCACGCACCCACGTGGCAAGGCTCAAAGTTGCATCTAACATGGCAGCAATTCATCCCAATTTCAAGATCTCCTCAGCATCAGAAAACATTCCCAAGAGCTGTTTGTCAGGGCCACTGCCGCTGAAAATCTCCACAGCATCACCTCTGCACATCCTGCATTCCTACAGGGTCTTGGTTTTAGCCATATTCTGCTCATCAGAGCATAGCAGACAGAGCCCACCTCCCAACATCAGATTTGCTCAGCAGGAGCCGCAGACCAAACATTGTTTGCAGTAAATGTTCTCATGGGCTTCTGCAAACTAGAATGATCATATTTCCAGTTTTCCAGGTCATGCTAAGTCTTAATATATGGAACAAAGGGGGCAAGGAGCGCTGTTCTTGCAATAGTCCAAGGGAGCCACAAAAAGCAAGAAGCCAAAAGTCAGGACGATTCAAATCCAATTTATTGAAACAGACCCCGACGCGTTTCGGCAAAATCTGCCTTCATCAGGGGGTAGCAGCTACAATATAGATATATATATATATATAAGTAATACAAATCATGAAACATAAAAACGTAAAAAAGGGGGACTCAAAATAATAAGCCATAACATTTAAAATATATTATATTATAATATAGTATTATGTAAACCAAAAGAGGGGGGACTGGTGAACCTATTATCAATGTAATAAAAACAAAGTGTATATAAACGCAGGACACAGAAATGTAAATAGTAATAATGATTAAATATTATTAAAAATTATAAAATAACAGCGTAAACAACTTTGGACAAATATAATAAAGGTGTAAGGAAAAAATTATAAGAAAAAATATATTGTAATAAAAAGGTAATAAACAATTCTTGAGACAATAACTTAAGTCTTATAAAGAAATTATAAAAGAATATGGACAAAAAGAGAAATGTTCAAAACTCTTATACTTACATATGACCCTGTTCATAGACCGATAATGTAATGTTAAGTCCAGAGTTGGGCGTGTTCTGTCTCGCTATATTAAAGAGACTTGATATCGCCTAAATTAAACTATAAATATAACAGCTAAAGGTAGTTACAAGTGGTAACGTAAAACTGAGTTAAAATCAAACATGTTAAAAATGTCACAAAATAGGTGAGAACTTACATATAAATAAATAAACAATAATGGACTATATAATCTATGTATATGAATGTATACAGCTATAAATTATGCATATAAATCTTGTGGTAACTTCTGGTTAAAAATTATGGAGACTAAATACATAGAGAATGAATACTAAAATAAATACAATCAAATAAATATATATGTATAATACCTTATTATATTATTTTGTAAGTGTGTGCTATTTAGCAAACCAATTATCAAACCATATAGGTATGTAAGAACGTTTTAAATTGATAATGGTAAACAGTGAATCACAGATTGAGAATCTATATAGCACCATGGAATCAAGCCAGGGAAACTATAGTTACTATTTCAATAATTAAAAATGCACAAATAAAATGATACTATAAATGAAAATAAATTAAATTGTATACTTAACATAACATGAGTATGAAGATAACATCGAATAGTCTGAATATGAACTAGTGAATGTATTTATTTGTTCATGAATATTCGTATTAAGAGGGGAAACCGATAACTGTGAAATGATGCTCCCTATTAAATTTAATATAAAAGACAAATAACAGATGTGTATAAACTGATAATATGTTTGATATAGCGAACTTTAATTCAAATATCAAAATGAGTTATGTATTAATGATTAAATAAATAGATGAATATGGTTTACCTTAACATACAAAAATGACTTGAAATCAATTATCTTAAATGGTCCTAAATCCAGAACACAAACAAAATTCTTGTGTTAAAACAGTACTGTTGAGTGAGAAACTGTGTGAATGGTTTAAATAAACGTAAACAAATTTCTCGATAAAATTATATTACTACCTAGATGTAATGAACTGATAATGTAAAACTGTGCAGTGTAAAAGTTTCTGTACCCTGATATAATACCACGCAATGTTATTGATGAAATAGAAAAAATCACATAGATTCAGTAAGTAGCAAACTTAAAAAAGAATGGGCCAGTTCTTGTTCAAAAACGGACGACATGATGATTAGACTTGAAAGAGGAAGATGTTCTCTCCATGGAGGGACATCCTCAGTTTTAAAGAAGATGACCTCACAACCATGTTACCAGAGGACCCCTTCTTCACCATTGATGAAACTACTCCCAATATAGAAGAGGAATGGAGGGAACTTGTCTGGACAACACAAAAGTACATTCGAGAGGAATTTCATGCAGCTTCATTGCTTGAGTACTGCCGAAACAAAATTATCCCTAGGGGATTAAGGATTCAAAAGCCCCGGGCATGTTCCGGGATGACAAGAAATTCATGTCGGACTGGTTGAAGATACTGAATAAGTGTTCTTTAGACCTTATGATCTTGTTGATAAATACATCCAAACGCAGGACAGCAGTTCTCAAAACACAGATAGAATCTAAGGTTGAGAATCTTAAGAAACAGGATAAACACTTTGATAATGAAATGAAGGAATTTGAAAAAAATAATCTAGAATATAAGCAAGAAATAAAGAGTATGAAGATAACTAAATATAGGAGGGATGAAGAAGATTATAAACTTCAAACAGTATATTACTGGACCTATAATAAAACGGAACACAAAAATAGGCGAAGGAGTACATCATACAAGAAGGCAGTTAGGTCTCCACGACGACCATCCAAACACCCTCATAAATATGAGCAGCGGAAACAAGACAAATCAGAATCCCCCATGCGAGATCATAAAAGATCACGACAGCACTCTCCACATTTTGCCGAACCCTCTGGTTCACTTTTCTCCTCCTCTGCCCCGATTCCTCCAAGACAACCTCGCAGTCCCAAACGGGATTTTCAGATGTCTGCCCTATGGAAAGGAGGTGGCAGAGACATATCACCCAAGTCGCCTATAGACAGGCAGACGAGACAACAAGAACAACATGTCTCTCAGTCTCATCGAACAAACCGTGCTCAGAGCTTCTCAGCCAAAAGGCAATTGGAGTGGAATCTTTAGGTGGCATCATTAACCTATCCAATTACACCTTATCTGACACTGAAATATTTCTTTTGAATAGAGGGCTGTCGTTTGTACCTACTAGACAGCATGATAAATTCACTACACAGGTGGAGCTATACAAATTTTTCCGGAAATTGAGAATCATTGACCATTTTACAAAATCTTCTGAGGTTACTACGGACCCGTCTGTGGTCAAAAATCCTTCTAAATGGATTCCACCCAGTACCAACACTATGATTTCAGCGTTTGAAAATGTGGTCCTTTCAAAAGTTGATGATCTGTATAGACATAATAAACGATCTGGCTATTTCAATTTGAATAAACCACAACTGCAGGCGCTTAAGACATTACAATCTAATAATGACATCATAATCAAGCCAGCTGACAAAGGCGGCGCCATAGTTATTCAGAATAGAGAAGACTAAATTAATGAAATATCGCGACAACTAAATGACCAACAATTTTATCAGAAAATATTTGATGACCCCACACCAATGATACAACAAAAAATTGAAACTCTTCTTTTCTTAGGCAAAGAAGCAGGGTATCTTACACCCAATGAGATTGCATATCTACGTGTCATGCACCCTATTATTCCCACTATTTATACTTTACCTAAAATACATAAATCCCTACAGAACCCACCAGGTCGTTCAATTGTGTCTGCTATAGGTTCAGTCTTGGAACCCATCTCCAAATTTCTTGATATTTATCTTAGACCATTTGTTATACAGGTACCTTCTTACATTCGTGATTCTACACACATCATTAACATTTTACAAGAATTTAATCAATATCATGATCAGCTCATACTAGTTACCCTGGACATAAACTCTCTATATACCAATATACCTCAACAGGCTGCACTTGAAGTCCTAGCCAATACTCTTATACAAAGGGCACAACCAGTACGTACTCCCACGGCTTTTCTAGTACAGTTGGCCTCAATAGCAATGTCAGAGAACTTCTTTTATTTTCGTGGCCTTTTTTATAAACAGGTAAAAGGGGTAGCCATGGGCTCCTCTATGGCCCCAGACGTGGCAAACCTCTACGTGGCTAATTTTGAAGCACAATATTTGACTATTCATCCTTACGCATCTAATGTCCTTTTATGGAAGAGATATATAGATGACATCCTGATTATATGGGATGGTCCAGAAGATAAATTACATGAATTTTTCTCATGGATCAATTCCCTGGACCCCCATTTACAATTTGAGGGCACCTTCAGTTCCGAAAAAATCTCTTATCTTGATATCATGATTAAGAAGGACCACAGTGGCTTTGTCACAGAATTGTATAGAAAGCCACTGACCGTAACACTCTCCTTCATTATGATAGTTGTCACAATAGAGCATTCAAACAAAATTTACCGGTTAGCCAATTCCTTAGAATTAAAAGAACTTGCACTACAGACAGAGACTTTGAACGCCACGCTGTCGATATGCACTACAGATTTAAAACAAGAGGATATCCAAAAGAGAGTATCAAGAAAGCATATTTACGTGCCTGCACCACTGATCGTTCTCTTTTGTTACAAAAAAAGAATATTCCAAAAAATTCTGACAGGGTCGTTTGCGCTTTAACATTTTCCCAACATTCTAAGTCAATAGTGAATATTCTCAAACAGGAATGGCATTTATTGACTACATTACCAGCATTTGATACAAAACATGTCATGGTTGCTTATAAAAGAAACACAAATTTAGCCAACACACTTGTTCCATCAGCTCTTATGAGATCACATGCTCCCCCTAAAATTAAGGGACATTATAGTTGTGGAAAATGTTCCATCTGCCTACACACTATTATAGCCAAAAATAGCTTTACGGACCCAAAAACAGGACATAAGATATACCTGAATGATTATACTAACTGCAGAACGTCCAATGTAATTTATCTCATACAGTGCCCATGTCATCTTGTATATATTGGAAAAACTAAAAGAGAAATTCGGACTCGGATCACTGAGCATAAAAGCTGTATTTCTCGGAAAATCACAGAAAAGCCTTTGGTTTCTCATTGGATTGCTGCTGACCATAAAATTAGTGACTTGAAATATTTAGTTTTGAAATGGATCAAACCACTTTGGAGAGGAGGGGATATAGATAAAAAACTGTTGAAGTTGGAACAGAGATATATTTATGAGTTTAAAAGTGTATCTCCAGATGGTCTTAATCAAGAAATAGACCTTTCTGTCTTCTTGTAAATTTATTGATCCATATATTTTTCTATTTGCATCCTAAATGTCTATTGGTTCTGCTTTTCCTTTCGACTAACAACATTACCATTGATGTTTCTCTGTTTTTTACTTCAGTACTGAGATGTCTGTAGGCACACATACAACACATTGGCTTTCAGCGATTTCATTCACTAGTATTATAATGAGCCTCTACGAGTTTTACCTCATCATCTACGAGTTTTACATCATCATCTGCTTTCCAATCAGCTTCTTTGATTTTTTGGCGCCAAATTTAAAAGGTTACATTATATTCCCCGCAGCTAGTTCACTTTCGACTCTATGTGAGCAGTACCAGCATTTGTATCCCTTTAAGGCAGACAATTTCTGTACTCGATCGGAGTATTAGCGTGAGTAAATACTTGCATACTATACGATAGCAGGGGTGTTATTTAAGCATGATGGCATATTATATATTGTTTTACCATGGTAATAGTTCGTTCCGTTCTTCACCGACACTTTCATTCTGCTCCGTGGTTTACGTCATTATTTTTAGTGTCCACTTTAGTTCACACTTCTCTAGACCCATACGTTACCTTCTATTGAAGTTTTAAAATAGTAATGAAAAGAGTTTTTTTTTTTTAAACGTAGTTTCATGTCTATTCAACATCCGTTCTATCTACAATGCACACGTTTATTTGTTGACACATGTCAATTCTACAACATAGTATCTTCTCCTAAAAAATCCTTTCCAAGTAACAGCCGGGTTTACACGACATTTTAACATTATTTATATGTTCTTATGACTTAGGCAACGATCTTGGTAGTACCGAGACCTTTCTAAGGTATTTATCTTCATTTACCACTATCCTTTATACTCTTAGGTTAGTATGTTTGCATTTGGGGCATTACATCTTCCTCTTTCAAGTCTAATCATCATGTCGTCCGTTTTTGAACAAGAACTGGCCCATTCTTTTTTAAGTTTGCTACTTACTGAATCTATGTGATTTTTTCTATTTCATCAATAACATTGCGTGGTATTATATCAGGGTACAGAAACTTTTACACTGCACAGTTTTACATTATCAGTTCATTACATCTAGGTAGTAATATAATTTTATCGAGAAATTTGTTTACGTTTATTTAAACCATTCACACAGTTTCTCACTCAACAGTACTGTTTTAACACAAGAATTTTGTTTGTGTTCTGGATTTAGGACCATTTAAGATAATTGATTTCAAGTCATTTTTGTATGTTAAGGTAAACCATATTCATCTATTTATTTAATCATTAATACATAACTCATTTTGATATTTGAATTAAAGTTCGCTATATCAAACATATTATCAGTTTATACACATCTGTTATTTGTCTTTTATATTAAATTTAATAGGGAGCATCATTTCACAGTTATCGGTTTCCCCTCTTAATACGAATATTCATGAACAAATAAATACATTCACTAGTTCATATTCAGACTATTCGATGTTATCTTCATACTCATGTTATGTTAAGTATACAATTTAATTTATTTTCATTTATAGTATCATTTTATTTGTGCATTTTTAATTATTGAAATAGTAACTATAGTTTCCCTGGCTTGATTCCATGGTGCTATATAGATTCTCAATCTGTGATTCACTGTTTACCATTATCAATTTAAAACGTTCTTACATACCTATATGGTTTGATAATTGGTTTGCTAAATAGCACACACTTACAAAATAATATAATAAGGTATTATACATATATATTTATTTGATTGTATTTTATTTTAGTATTCATTCTCTATGTATTTAGTCTCCATAATTTTTAACCAGAAGTTACCACAAGATTTATATGCATAATTTATAGCTGTATACATTCATATACATAGATTATATAGTCCATTATTGTTTATTTATTTATATGTAAGTTCTCACCTATTTTGTGACATTTTTAACATGTTTGATTTTAACTCAGTTTTACGTTACCACTTGTAACTACCTTTAGCTGTTATATTTATAGTTTAATTTAGGCGATATCAAGTCTCTTTAATATAGCGAGACAGAACACGCCCAACTCTGGACTTAACATTACATTATCGGTCTATGAACAGGGTCATATGTAAGTATAAGAGTTTTGAACATTTCTCTTTTTGTCCATATTCTTTTATAATTTCTTTATAAGACTTAAGTTATTGTCTCAAGAATTGTTTATTACCTTTTTATTACAATATATTTTTTCTTATAATTTTTTCCTTACACCTTTATTATATTTGTCCAAAGTTGTTTACGCTGTTATTTTATAATTTTTAATAATATTTAATCATTATTACTATTTACATTTCTGTGTCCTGCGTTTATATACACTTTGTTTTTATTACATTGATAATAGGTTCACCAGTCCCCCCTCTTTTGGTTTACATAATACTATATTATAATATATAATATATTTTAAATGTTATGGCTTATTATTTTGAGTCCCCCTTTTTTACGTTTTTATGTTTCATGATTTGTATTACTCATATATATATATCTATATTGTAGCTGCTACCCCCTGATGAAGGCAAATTTTGCCGAAACGCGTCGGGGTCTGTTTCAATAAATTGGATTTGAATCGTCCTGACTTTTGGCTTCTTGCTCTTAATATATGGAACAGACATCTCAGGCACCTTGCCGTGGCTTTCTTCTGGATGAAGCATTATTCAGTGGATATTTGATTTTTTTTATACCACTCGGGTTTGAGAGCTACTGTTTAAAAAGATCAATATCCTCTGCATAACCACAGCATGGTGGCTGACATGTCAGTTCCAGTTACTAAGATGCAGCATGACCTGGAAAACAGCAAAGAACACCATCTGCAGCATTTGGCCTACGAAGCCAAGAGGCATGGTAAGCTCAATCCCTCCCCACCCATGGTTCCCAAACTGCTCCAGTCTCACCTCCTCACACTGGTACCTGCACCACAGTCCCCCAGGAGGCTAAGCCTGCCTTCTTTCTTCCTCAAAGCACACCAATGCAGGTGAGAACAATGCCAAGATTTTCCTCCGCTTGCTCACTGAGGACTTTTTAGATTTTTTTTTTGTTAACTTAAATGCCAGGACACATGACAAAAAAAGTGCTTCTGGCTCTCCCACAAGAGTAGGAAAGCAGATGGCATATACCTACTCAACTCAGTAGGAGAGAAGGAAAGTAGGGGGGCAGGGATCCAGGCTAACTGAATGTAGCACCCCGGGCATCTTTGACTAGCCTCAGCTAGCCCTAGTCCTCTGGCTTGGGAAGCATCAGAGCCTGCCTCTGAAAGAGTAGTTACTCACCTGTAACAGGTGTTCTCCAGGAGCAGCAGGAATCAGTCCTCACATATGGGTGTCATCGACGCCGATGAAGCCCCAGCGGAGTATTTCCCCAGCTTTCCATGAAAGCCTTTGGGAATGCAGGCACGCATGCGCGGTTCCCTTCCCGCCTAAAGGTGCCATCTTACCTCAGTCAAATGACATAGCTAAGAACAGCACACAAAAATGTAAAAATAAACTATGTACAACTGCAACTCCCAGGGGAGGAGGGAGGGTTGTGAGGACTGATTCCTGCTGCTCCTGGAGAACACCTGTTACAGGTGAGTAACTACTCTTTCTCCAGGACCAAGCAGGAAGTCAGTCCTCACATATGGGTGACTCCCTAGCTCTGGGCTACCGAGGAACCCAGGCTGAACAAGAGAACTCCCTCTAGTCCCAGCATCAAAGAAAGGCTTTTCACTGACACAACCTCCACCGGTAGCCCAACAGAGGGCAGGAGTTGCCTAAACCTCAAAGAGATTCCGGAGTACTGCTTGGCCAAAAGCACTGTCCCTACAGGACTCCCTCTCCAGACAGTAATGGGCCGCAAAGTCTGGCTTGAAGACCAAGTTGCAGCCCTGCAGATGTCTACCAACGGTACAGAGCAGAGATGAGCCACTGAGGCAGCCATTGCCCTCACACGGTGGGCCGTGACCCGACCCTGCAAAGGAAGGTCAGCCGCCTTGTAAGCCCAGGTGATACAGTCAGCCACCCAGATGGACAAGGTACGCTTGAACACAGCCAACCCCAACTTATTAGGGTCAAAAGATATGAAGAGCTGAGTAGCCCTTCTGTGCCCCTGCGTACGGTCAAGGTAGAAGGATAAGGCCCTCCTACAGTCCAGGGTATGCAGGACTGCTTCAGCCTGGCTTGCATGAGGCCTAGGGAAGAATGTTGGAAGAACCACCTCTTGATTGAGGTGGAAAAAGGAGACAACCTTTGGGAGGAACTTTGGATGAGTCCTGAGGACTACCCTGTTCCTATAGAATCTGGTGTAAGGCCTGTCACAGACCAGGGCCTGAAGCTCACTCACTCGCCTGGCCGAAGTCAGGGCTACCAAGAAGAGTGTCTTCCAGGACAGGAAGCGGAGAGGGCAAGTAGCCATCGGCTCAAAAGGTGGGCGAGTCAGCTGCTGCAAGACCACATTCAACTCCCACTCAGGAGCAGGACGACGGATTGGAGGCTTGAGCAAAAGCAAGCCTCTGAGAAAGCGGGACACCAAGGGGTGAACCGAGAGAGAATGTCCTTCCACCAGTGAGTGGTGAGCTGCTAGAGCTGAGAGGTGGACCCGAACAGAATTGGACTTAAGTCCCTGATTTGATAAATGCAGCAAGTACTGAAGCACTACTGGTACAGTACAGGAGAAAGGATCCTCTGTACGTAGCTGACACCACACAGAAAACCTCTTCCATTTGAGAGCATAGGTTTTCCTAGTGGACTGTTTCCTAGAGGCTAGGACAACCTCCTCAACTTCCTGAGGTAGGCCCCAGGGAGCCAAAACTACCCTTGCAGCCTCCAGGCCATCAAATGGAGAGCTTTGAGATTAGGGTGCAGAAAGGAACCCTGATCATGGGAGAGAAGGTCGGGTTGCAACCCCAAAAGCAGGGGAGGATCCACCGCCAGTTGAAGGAGAAGTGGAAACCAAGGCTGTCTCGGCCACCTGGGAGCCACCAGCAGGACCGAGGCCTTGTCCTGAAGAATTTTGAACAAGGTTCGGGCCACCAAAGGCGTGGGAGGAAACGCATACAGGAGGCCCTGAGACCATGGTATCAGAAAAGCATCTGCTGCTTCTCGCAGAGGATGCGGCCGTCTGGAGCAGAACCGAGGCAGCTGTTTGCTCAGTGGGCTGGCAAACAGATCTATCAAAGGAAGACCCCATTTCAGGAAGATCTTCTGAACTACCAAAGGATGCAGCTGCCACTTGTGGGGCTGCAGAATTCTGCTCAACCTGTCGGCCAGGCAGTTTTCCTGGCCTGGAAGGTACACAGCCTTGAGGAGCATGTTGTGCTTGAGGGCAAATGAGCAAAGGTCCTGTGCCTCCTGACAAAGGAGCCTGGACCCAGTCCCGCCTTGCTTGTTCACATAAAACATAGCTACCTGGTTGTCTGTCTGAACTAAGACAGATTGATGAGCTAGGGTAGGGGAGAAAGCTTTGAGTGCTAGGTGAATAGCCCTGAGTTCTAGGAGATTGAACTGCTGTGCGGCTTCCCAGGAAGACCACAGGCCCTGGGTGCACTTGCCTAGACAATGAGCTCCCCAGCCCTGCAGGGAGGCATCGGTGGTCAACACCACTGTGAACCCAGGGGTCTGAAAGGGTACCCCTTGCAGCAGATTTGGTGGGTGTAGCCACCAGCTGAGGGAGTTCAGAAGTTGTCTGGACACCCTTATCCTGTCTCTGAGGCTGCCTGTGGCCTGTGACCACCGACTCCGAAGGCACCATTGTGCAGGCCGCATATGGAGCCTGGCATTGGGGGTTACATGAACTGTCAAAGCCATGTGGCCATGCAGCCTCAGGCAGAGTCTGGCGGAGACCACTGACCCGCTGAGAAACTGTTTTTCTAAGTCCATCAGTCTTTGGGCTCTGTCTTCTGGCAAGAATGCCTTTGCCAGAATAGAGTCCAACCTTGCCCCTATGAACTCCAAGTTCTGGGAGGGGAGCAAAGTGGACTTTGCGAAGTTTATCACAAAGCCCAAGTTTTGAAGAAGAGCAATAGTTCTGAGGGTGGCCTGTCGGGCCTCCTGGCATGTCTGACCTCTTATGAGCCAGTCGTCCAGATAGGGAAAGACAAAGATGCCTTGATTTCTCAGGTAGGCCGCCACCACTGCCAGGCATTTGGTAAAGACTCTGGGGGCGGAGGTTAGGCCAAAAGGCAGTACTCTGTACTGATAATGGTTTCCTCCCACAACGAACCTGAGGTACTCTCTGTGGTCTGGATGAATGAGGATGTGAGTGTACGCATCCTTTAGATCTAAGGAGCATAGCCAATCTCCCTGCTGGAGGTAGGGCATTAGCGTTCCAAGAGTAAGCATCTTGAACTTTTCTTTCTCTAGGAACTTGTTGAGATTCCTGAGATCCAGGATAGGTCGAAGGCCACCGGTTCTTTTGGGTACCAGGAAATATCTGGAATAGAACCCTCGACTGTGCCTTTGAGGGGGCACAGGCTCCACCGCCTTGTCCACCAACAGACCTTGGAGCTCCTGGAGGAGAAGATCTGTGTGCAGGGGAGGCCTTGGAGGTTCCCCTGGAAAATATGGAGGAGGCAGTTGGTGAAAGTGTAATGCATAGCCCCTGTGGACTATGTTTAATACCCAACTGTCCCCAGTGATGTGGGGCCACTGGTGGGCAAAGAGGGCGAGGCAACCTCCTGTGCAGGGTTGGGAGAGCAGGGACTGAGAGGCTATGCTGAAAGAGTCAAAAACCCCCACCCTGCTGAGTGGGAGCAGGGGCCGGAGGCTTGGGGGTCCTCTGCCTACGGGGCCCATTACCCTGCACCTTGGCTTGCTGACCCTGGGGTGCAGCTTGGGCAGCCTGATACTGAGGGTACTGTTTGTAGGCAGTGCCCTTCCTCGGGTAAAAGGGCTTCTTACCCGAGGCCTTCTTCTTGTGAGAAGGTGCAGAGGTCTTTCTAGACAGCCTTGTCTGTTGAAGGTGCTCGGTCTCGAGCTGTGCGGCCTTCTCGGCCATGGGCTTGCCAAAAAGGTTCTCACCTCGGCAAGGGACATCAACCAACTTGTCCTGAACCCATGGCTCGAGGTCCGATGACTGCAGCCTCGCCTGGCGTCAAGCCGCGATGCCGGCTGCCGCAACTCGGGCCGAAGCCTCGAAGCCATCGTAGGTGGCGCGGGATATAAATTTGAAGCAGTCCCGAATCCCCGAGGACAAGGACTTGAATCTCTGCAAGGGCTCCCCGGAGAGACCAGCAGAGAATCCGGCCAACTCCTTGGCCAGGTCTCGCAAGTACATGCCCATGTACAGCTGGTAAGACTGGACACGGCAAGCAAGCATCGAGCCCTGGAAGCACTTTCTACCCACACCATCGAGGTTCCGGGCCTGCGGAGTGCATCTTCTGACTTTTCAGGCGATGCATGGCCGATTCCACCACCATGGAATTGTGTGGTAGCTGCGCCTTCTGAAAGCCAGGGCTCTTCCTGAGTCGATAAATCGAATCGACCCGCTTGCTTAGAACCGGCGCCGAGGCCGGTGCCTCCCACATCTGGAAGAGGAGCCGTTCCAGCATCGGAGGAACCGGGACAGTAAAGGCCTCCTTCGGAGGAGAGTCATACTGCAGGGCCTCGGCTCGAGGCTCTTCCTCGGGGTCCGCCGGGATAGCCAACGTGGTGGCCATATCCCGGACAAACTTCGAGAACCGGGTATCCTCCGGAGGGGATCTACTCTGGGGTTCAGACTGCGGTGAGTCTGACGGGACGCACCGAATCTTGAATGTGTCGGGGGACTCCTCATCCTCAGTCTCCCAAGCGGACTCTTCCGACGAGGAGTCAGGATCCGACCCTGCGGGGCCTGGGAGCACCGGCACTGGCGTCGACGCCCTCGGTCCCGAACGGGAGGTTAAGGGAGACCGTGACTGAGGTCGACCTCGAGCCATCATGGTCTCGAGTATCGGCTCGGTCTCCGGGGTCGACTTCAAAGTCGATGTCCCGGTGGTCGGGGCAGATGCGCCAGACAGGCTGGCCATCAGTGCCCGCTGCTGCTCCATGAAGGCAGACAGTCTGCACTCCAAGGCTGTCATCCTGAGACTCAGCTCGGGAGATGCAGCAGCCACCAACTCGGGCCCCGGCGGCGCCGGGCCCAACGTCGGCTCTCTGGGAGGAGAGTCCTCGAGGACTACAGGATTTACGTGTCCAGCAGACTCCGGCTCCACGCGAGGAACCTTGGCAGGCTTCTCTTGTTCCATGGGCCCAGGCCGACGGTCGGGGGTCTTAGACCTGGCCCTCGAGGAGCCAGGGACCTCTTCCGACGACGCCCTCATGAACCACTTCTTCCTCTTGCGTTCCCGGTCGGGGGACCCCCTGTCCGAGGAGCCACGATAGCGCTCGGGATCCGAATCCTGAGATGTCGAGGCCTCAGACGAGGTCCGGGCCCGGCCGGAGGCCGAGTCAGAGAAAAGCCTTTCTTTCTGCTGCTGGCAACTTTGCAGTGCCTTGGAAGACATCTTCCCACATGGTCCACACGTCTTAGGGTCATGATCAGGACCGAGGCACCGAAGGCAGCAGTCGTGTGTTATCGGTGAGAGACATCAACTTCTTACACCGATCACACTTTTTAAAACCGCTGGAAGCCATCGGGGAAAAAAGAGTCCCCGCGAGGTCAAAGGACCGGCCTTCCAGGGAAAAAGTAAAAAAGGGTGCGAACACCAGTGACGAAGGGCAAAAACTGAAAAATAAGAAACGGGCTCAATACCGGTGTACCGAACCCGGCGGGAGGGGAACCGGCGTCGAACCGGAGAAGAAAAAATAGCGAGAATCGCCGAAAAAAATAAAACTTTTATCCGGGATGACAGGACACACGTCCGGTGGGCTTCTCGGAAAAAGAGAGACTGAGGTAAGATGGCACCTTTAGGCAGGAAGGGAACCGCGCATGCGTGCCTGCATTCCCAAAGGCTTTCATGGAAAGCTAGGGAAATGCTCCGCTGGGGCTTCATCGGCGTCGATGACACCCATATGTGAGGACTGACTTCCTGCTTGGTCCTGGAGAAATGAACAATCCAGAGAGCCCTACAGATGTATCACTGTATGACTTTATGGTGAAAAGTAAACAAAACTAGGAATAAAAAAAAGATAATTTTAGTATATTTAGATATATATAGATATAGATATCAAGGTAAAGATAGATAGATAGATACATATAAAATTTTACATTAATGACCCATCCTATAGAAGAAAAGAATTCTCCAGACCTGATGATTCTAAAACATTTTATCGACTGGATACAGAAAGATGTCAACACACCGACATAGCTATATAATGAAGGAATACTAACACTGTTTGAACAGATTAGACAAGAATTTGGATTCCCAGCTACATTTTTTTGAAATATCTGTAACATGCCTTACATACAATACTGGGGAGAGCAAATGAAGATCCTTAGTCCCTTTTCTTTGGAACACTTTATCAGATTATCCCTGCCTTGAATCCAACTTTAAAAAATTTAAAAGGGGCCCTTAAAATATACTACTTTGAGAAGGCTTTCCTGGAATCTTGTGAGGAGGAATAACACCAGATGCTTGATACTTACAGCTGCTAGCCTGGTTTAACGTGTCTTCATTTTCTCTGCCTGTGCAACTTTCTTTTTGTGTCTTCCGTGCAAGTGTATTATAATTTGCCATGGAAACACATATTATTTCTATGATTCATCTCAGTTAGAGAAATTTTTGGTAGATAAGGAAGTTCCAGGTTAAATGGAGTTAGAAATAAGCCCGCTATTGTTTACTTTGGGGGGGGGGGGTCTTCTCCTCCCTCCTTTATTTCTTATTTTATTGCTTTCCCCCCCCTCTGTTCTTCCCTTGATGTGGACTGTTGCTCAATTGTCTACCCTTTTTTGAGAAGGGAGATAATATTTCTTTGTTTTCAATACTTGTATGCAGCATTGTTTGTATTGTTTATTTTAATTTGTTCATTTGCAAAAGCTTAATAAAAAACAATTCTCTGCTTCCTCTTGCCTGTCCTATCGATATTATTTATTAATTTATTTAACTTTTCTTATATACTGCCTTTTCAATTGTATCAAGGCGGTTTACATCGAACACAACTGAACCTTAGTTACATGGAACAATTGTAAGGTTAACATCGAACATTACTGAATTTTAGATTTCTAGTAACTGGAGGACAGGTAGGAGGGGAATAAGGTAATCGGTTAATTACTTTGCAGGGATATAGGGTGGTAAGGGTAAGCCAATACAATTTACACATTTACATATTTACAGTGTGAATCAATAATTAGTCTAGGGATCAGGTGGCTGCATGGTGGTATTCAAGTGTCTGTCCCATAACATTCTTGGAAGATGTGCGTTTTTAGCTTTTTGCGAAACTTCTTCAGGTGTTTTAATCCTCTTATATTGCTTGGGAGGGACTTCCACAAAGTTGGACCGTCTATGGAGAATGAGCACTGGCAAGTTTCTTGCATGCTCAAGGTTTTGTGCTTGGGGACTGTAAGAAGGTTTGGAGTTATGGAATTCCTTTCTGTTCTTTCTTTTTCTGTAATTGTAAAATTGTAAACTGCTTTGCTGCTAGCTACATAAAAGGTGGTAGATGAAGATTTCAAACAAACGTGTCAATGGTAAATATTTCACTAGAGAGGATGGACTAGTCCTTTTGATTAAGACTGGATCTCAGTGGTTGAATCCTTTGAACGATTATCAGCAAATAATATTTCAGACTTATGTGCTTTAATTAAATACATAGGGCCCAATATTCAGCACCAGTGGCTAGCACTTCTAAAGCAGCTAGCTGCCAGAGCGGAACTTTAAATACGGATATTCAATGCTGGGGCCAAATCTGAGCGATATTCAGCCGCTGCCTGGTTATAGGGTTGCCAACTGGCTCCAGATGTGCCCGACAGGCTTGTTCCAGTCCTGTGTTTACCCCATTGCATGCAGGGATTTGTAGTCTTGCTTTTCTTATTGAGTACAATGGAGAAATGAGAACTACGTGTCCCTGCATGCAATTGAGTAAATCCAGGACTGGATCAAGCCTGTCAGGCGCATCTGGAGCCATTTGGCAACCCTACCTGGTTAGGTTTTATGGTGAAAGTTAGGCCAGGATTTCCTGCGCCTTTCACCCCATTTCGCTAACCGACCACCACCCTGGAACACCCTGATGCTAATCAGTTAGTATTCACATATAGCGGCTGCACCCATAGATATTTAGCAGCACTAACCATGTTAGTGATGCTAATATCCTGCAAAACGGCATTTATCATGTAAATGCCCTTGAATATCCCTCCCCATACAATTTATTATTCACTTATCAGACTATATAAAATGGGCTAGTTACCCTCCTTCAGTTGAACAAAATGTGATAATTTTTCCATACAAATTTGGAGTTGTGATAATGTAATGAGGCTCTGGACACATGTGAAGGTGAAATTTTATGTACATGATAATTTCCTTTCCTGAAGTCCTGCTAGACCAGCGGGTTGTGTCCTCCTGCCAGCAGATATTGGAAATATAGAAAAAACTAGAAGTTTCTAGTGATATCATCACATATACTTGTGCTGATGCAGCTATGGGCAAACTTAAGTATCGGTAACCAAGTCTAGGGTAAAGCTAACTAACTAACCAACCTACCAACCTAAAGATGCCCCGATCCAAACACAACTTTGAGGATAATGCAGAAAGTAAGGAGCAAAACAGTAGAACTATGTACAGGATATCTGCCAAAATGACCTTAAGTCTGTGAAGACTAAGATCACAGAGACAGCAGAATACCATAGGGTGGGTCCTGGAGTGGTCTAGCAGGATTCCAGGAAAGGAATTCATCAGGCAAGTAAAATTTCACCTTCTCGATTGTCCTGCTAAACCAGTTCAGACCAGTGGGAAGTGCGAAAGCTACAACTCCATCAGGTGGGAAGTGGACCCGGCTGCCTTTAAAATCTCTGCACCAAAATGCCACATCTGCCCTGGTGTATACATATAAGTGGTAATGCGTGACAAATGTAGGGATGGACAGATAAAGGGATACCAGAGGTCAGATCATGGAGTTTTCTTCAACAAAAAGAGAGGGAAGACCACATCAGTGCCCTACAAATATCAATTGGGATGAAAGAACTGCCTTCTTAGGAGCCAGATTGCGTCTGTGACACCAATCCTCAGACACCAGACCCACACATATGCCAGGCAGGTGAAGTTGCACTTTACCTTCAAGAGCGTGGTAATAACAGCAGAAGAATAGCCCTTACATCGTTAGGTGCCACCCCTCAAAAGACCCAGTCATAAGTGAGAAGGAAGCCAGGTCATTCATCAGGATCGGTTCTGCTAGAAGTCGCATGAGATCTGCAAACTAAGGCCTCTGTAGACAATCCATTGCCATCAGAATTACCAAGCCTGGGTGGTCTTCTATGCAGCGAATCACATGTCCAATGAGAGGGCACATAGGAAGTACATACAGAAAGCAGCTTCCAAGGCCTAGGCTATGCTAGGGCATCGATGTCTGCAGCTCCTATTTCCTTTTAACAACCGAAAAAAACTCTCTACCTTGGCAATGGCTGGGGCTACCATCAGATTCATTAAGGGATACCCGTGCCAATCTAGAATGATGAAATGCTGATGGAGCAAGCTTCCACTCCCCCTCCCTCCCCCCAGATCAAGGGTGTGGTAATCTCAACATTGTTGACACCTGCTATGTGCTGTGTAGAGAGCACCTGCAGATACTGCTCTGCCAAGGGGAATAAAAGACTAATCTCTAGTGAATGCCCACACTCTTGGTTCCCCCCTGCCTGTTGACATATGCCACTGCTGTGGCACTGTCGGAGAAGATCTGGACTACTCAGCCCAAAACAGAAGTGCAAGAGGGCTAAGCAAATGACCCATGCTTCAAGGCGGATGATGGCCTAGGATGACTTGCGCTTGTTCTGGTGGCCCTAAGCCATCTGCCCCGAGCAATGAGCACCACCCCCCCTCCCCCCAGGCCTGAAAGGCTGGCACCTGATGTCATAAGAAGTCACTGAGAAGTCTTCAGGGGCATACCTTTTCTCAAATTGGAAGGCTGGCTACACCATTTACAGCAAGTCTGTTTAAAACCAACGGAAGGAGTGGAAGCCTGATGTCAAAGTCCTGTGTGAAAGGTGACTAGTGAGACAGCAACACCCTCTGGAGCACATGTCTAAGGGATGAACTCTATTGTGGCTGCCATCGAGCCCAGCAACCGATGATTAACCCAAACTTTGGATGCACGCTGTTGACGGACAGCTGTCTGTTAAGCCAGCAACTTCGCTGCTCTCTCAGTTGTCATTAAGTCCCTGTCTGTATGGGTGTCAAAAAAGATTCCCATAAACTCCAACAACAGAGAGTGCTCCAGATGACCCTTGCTGTGATTAAACACCAAGCCAAAGCTCTCTAGAAAATGAACTGCTTGGAACATAACCCTGTCTGCCGGATTTGGCTGAATGAACCAATCATCAAGATTACAGTATACAATATGCCCTCTCACCACAGAGCTGTGGCCACAACCTCTATAACTTTGGAAAAGGTCCTGGGAGCTGTCGAGAGACCGAAGGGTAGTGCACAGAACTGGAAGTGTGCACTGAGAACACTGAAAAGCAGGAAACATTGCTGATACTTCTGAATGGGAATGTGAAAGTACACTTCCACCAGATCCAGTGAAGTGAGAAATTCTCCATTCAGGATGGCCTTAGTGTTTCCAGCCCAAAGAGAGAGACCTTCAGAGAGGCATTGATGCCCTTTAGATTTAGAATGGGCATGAAGGACTAATTCTTCTTGGGCAAGATAAAGTAAACAGGGTAAAGCCTTTGTCCTTTTGGGCAGGAGCCATGGGCACCACAGCCTAGAGGCACAGGAGCCTCTCAAAGGTGGATTGAATGACTGCCATCTTGGCCTCAATCATAGAGAGAGACGACAAAGGCATCCTTTGTGGTCTCTCCCTGCCCTACATAATCAAGTATATAGTTGATAAGTAAATAGTTCCTGTTTGATTTGATTTGTTTACCTTGGATACTGTTAAATGTAAAATGTTGGTTCGTTAAGAACATAAGATATGCCATACTGGGTCAGACCAAGGTCCATCAAGCCCAGTATTCTGTTTCCAACAGTGGCCAATCTACGTCATATGTACCTAGCAGTTTCCCCAAGGGACACAGGTTCCACAATGCTTGTATTGGTTCAAGCATTGATATCCTGGATCCCTTCTTAATAATGGTTTATGGACCTTTCCTCCAGGAACTTGTCCAAACCTTTTTTAAACCCAGCTACACTAACAGCCTTTACTACATCCTCCGATAACAAATTCCAGAGTTTGATTACACGTTGAGTGAAAAAATATTTTCTTTTATTAGTCTTAAATAGTTTACCCTGTAGCTTCACTGCATGTCCCCTAGTCTTTCTATATTCTGATAAGGTAAACAATCGATCTACGTTTACCCGTTCCACTCCGTTCATTAATTTATAGACTTCTATCATATCTCCCCTCAGCCGTCTCTTTTCCAGGTTAAAGAGCCCTAACCTTTTTAGCCTTTCTTCATAGGAGTAACCTTCCATCCCCTTTACCATTTTGGAAGCTCTTCTCTGAACCTTTTCTAAAATCGCTATATCCTTTTTAAGATATGGCGACCAGAATTGCACACAATATTCAAGGTGCGGTCTCACGATGGAACGATATAGAGGCATTATAATATCTTTTTTTTATTTTCCATTCCTTTCCTTATCATACCTAGCATTCTATTTGCTCTCTTGGCCACCGCTGCACACTGGGCCGAGGGTTTTAACATGGTATCCACAATGACGCCTAAATCTTTTTCCTGGGTGGTGGTTCCTAATGTGGAACCTTGCATCGTGTAACCATAGTTTGGGTTGTTCTTCCCTAGGTGCATAACCTTGCACTTGTCCACATTAAATTTCATCTGCCATTTTGATGCCCAGTCTTCCAATTTATCAAGATCCTCTTGCAATTTTCCACAATCCTATTGGGTTTTAACAACTTTAAATAGTTTTGTGTCATCTGCAAATTTGATAACCTCACTCGTTATTCCACTTTCCAGGTCATTTATGAATATGTCAAAAAGCAGCGGACCCAGCACAGATCCCTGGGGTACACCACTATTCACCTTTCTCCATTGGGAAAATTGGCCATTTAGCCCTACCCTCTGCTTTCTATCTTTTAACCAGTTCCTGATCCACAATAATACACTGCCTCCTATCCCATGACTCTTTAGTTTTGCCAAATGTCTCTCATGAGGGACCTTATCAAAGGCTTTCTGAAAGTCCAGATACACAATATCAACCGACTCACCTTTGTCCACCTGATTATTCACTCCTTCAAAAAAAACATAACAGATTAGTAAGACAAGATCTTCCTTGTCTAAAGCCATGTTGGCTGTCTCCCATTAGGTCATGACTATCTACATGCTGAGTAATTTTATTCTTTATGATGGTTTTCTACCATTTTTCCCGGTACTGATGTCAGGCTCACCGGTCTGTAGTTTCCCGGATCACCCCTGGAACCCTTTTTAAAAATTGGTGTTACATTGGCGATCCTCCAATCTTCATGTATTAGAGATGATTTTAATGATAGTTCACAGATTACTAATAGCAGGTCTGCAATCTCGTATTTCAGTTCTTTCAACACCCTTGGATGTATACCATCCGGCCCAGGTGATTTGCTACTCTTCAGCTTATCTAATAGTTGTAATACATCTTCCCGATGTATTGATATTTCCTTCAATTCTTCCGCACCTTTAAATACCACTTCAGTCATGGGTAACATCCCTACATCTTCCTCAGTAAAGACTGAAGCAAAGAATTCATTCAGTCTCTCCGCTATCGCCTTGTCGCCTCTTAGTGCTCCTTTAACCCCTCTATCATCTAATGGACCAACTGACTCTCTCACAGGTTTTTTGCTACGAATGTACTTGAAAAGGTCTTTACTTCGCGTTTTTGCTTCCGCAGCAAGCTTCTTCTCAAATTCTCCCTTTGCCTGCCTTATCAATGCCTTGCATTTGACTTGCCAGTGCTTGTGCTGTTTCCAGGTTTCGTCGTTTGGCTCTTTTTTCCATTTCCTGAAAGATGCTTTTTTGGCAACAACAGCCTCTCTGACCTCACCTTTAAACCATGCTGGCAGTTTTTTGGACTTCCTTCCACTTTTCTTAAAGCGTGGAATACAGCTGGTCTGGGCTTCCAAGATAGTATTTTTCAACAACAGCCAAGCCTGATGTACGTCTTTAACCTTTGCAACTGCTCCTTTTAGTTTTTTCTTAACTGTTTTCCTCATTTTATCATAGTCTCCCTTTCGAAAGTTAAAAGGTAGTACTGTGGATTTCCTTACTATCCCTCCTCCACTAATTAAATCAAATTGTTACTTGTAAACCGTCCCTGATCTCTGGAAGGGGTGGTATAGAAATGTATAACAAATAAATAAAATAAATAAATCCCAAATAGGCTCTCTACATTCTATGACATGACCATGTTGAATGACGTTGAGCATCCAGTGATTGGTGGTGACCCCAGCCCACTCCTGATGAAAAAGGAAGAAGCAACTACCTACTAGAAGCATCCTGGAATGGCCACCTTTCCTGTCATTATGTCAAAAAGGAAATAGTGGCTCTGAAGGAGGAAGAATCAGGCCCTGCGAAAGGGCTGAAGCTTGCCCTGGGCTCTAGTAAAGGGTTTTGACTGCTTCCCAGCCTTGTAACGCCGGACGTCCCAAAAAATGAGGACAGGAAAAAAAAAAAAAGCAAGAAGTAAATGAGAACCTCCAGGATTCCTTGGGGTTGTCCTCTGGCAGTAGCCGAGAGTTGGACTCCCCCAAATCCTTCACAAGCTTCTCGAGGTCCACTCTAAAAAGGTGCTGAAAGGCAAGCTTAGACAAAGTGAAAGCCACAGTCGTAATGTCTTTGGATGCCAACCGGACTAGATCTTACATGGTACATGGTGTCATCTTGTAGTAGCTGTACCCATCAGAGAAGGGGACATCAGATCCCCATAAACTACAGCATGGAGAATAAGCCAAGAAGCAGAAAACTGTTTTCAAAAGTGTCTTGACCTTCTGATCCTATTGGTCCCTAAGGGCTGCACCACCCACCCATTCAGAGTGGTTTCTTGAGAATTCAACTCAGGGCCAGCACAATAGCTGTTTCAAGGTGTTGTGCCCCAGGCAAACCTTAAGCCCCTCCTCCCTTGGCTGTCAGAATCTATTGTTTAGCTTTGAATGCCTTGCTCTTTGCTACCCCCCCCCCCCTAAAATGAAGCGGTCACCCTAGGCAACTGCCTAGTTTGCCCAAGGATTGGGCTTGTCCTTATCCCACTCCACTACCACCATACACCTGTGCGCTTGAGGAAAGGGGAAGTCTCCTAGAACCCATGCAGGATAGAGTGCACTTGCAGCTTCTCACCCTAGGCGGGCATGTCAGCTAGCTGAAGGGAGGTAGAAATCTGAAATATCAGAGTCGCTAATTCATTTCTCCTGAAAAGGCAGACAACCAGGGATTTCTATTCCTCCTCCAGAGTGGAGAGTTCACCCTCCTCAAGGCTGGGCTCCCCTTCGGAACTGTCCTTGTCTGAATCACCATCAGGATCAGTGGGAATGGGCCAGAGTGCACTGCAGTGACTTTCTGAGCCTCTTGATGCCTCCTGCTGTTGAATTCACTCCTGCTGTAGAATTGCGGTCATCTGACCTCTTTTAGCCAAGAACCCTGTCCCCAACCGAAGACTCACAAAGGTGATTGGGAGGGTAATGGAGCAGAGCCAGCACTGCCCTACTAAAAGGGCCATACCATCTGGAAAAACTTGAAATTCAGGCAAAAAGAGGCCAGTATTGTGAGGCGCTTGCTGGTCCTACCGAACCCCTGTCAATCGCTTCATCTCCCCCACATACTCTGCTTAGGGTAGGAGGCGTAGAGGGGACCACCTGAGGCTATGGGTCACATGGTCTCTGTTAAAATGGCAGCTGTTTCCGTGCTTGCCCCTGCCTCTGCGGAAGATAAGAGCTAAGGCGATTTTGCCCGGTGGGGGGGGATCCTCCCCCTCAATTACCCCATGGATCCACTGCATAGAACCTACAGATTGTCTCCAAAGTGCGGACCTGACGCCTGATACACGGGGCAGTATCCCTTATGGGTTGGTATGTATTGTCCCTGAAGTACAGCCTAGCCATGAAGCAGGGCCTTTAGATGAGCACGGTCCCAAGCAAAAAACTTAGTGCTGGACACTGTTACAGCAGAAGAGTCTCCCACCTTCTGGGTGGATCTGGCCAAAAAGGCACCAATAGTGCTTCCCCAGAGAGCCCCAAAGGACCACAGAATAGCAGTCATGGTCAAGGGGGGCTAGGGAGATTCACCCATATGGTGAAATTAGGTCTTACCTGCTAATTGGTTTTCCTTGAGTCCCTCCAGTCCAGTCCAGACATATGGGTTATCTTGCCTCACCAGCTGCTTGGAAACTGAGCATGCCAACTCTTGATGACATCACACTACATAGGTAGCTGGTATCACCCATCGGCCTCAGTATTCTATTGACAAAGCAGACTCCAATGAGCAACAATTAAGAACCAACATGAAAAAAAACCTTTAACTTTTCCCCTCATCAAATAAGAAATTAACCACGTCTTGTTTACTCTCTTTCCTTTCTTTTTCTTTTGGGTTTTCTTTTGCTGGTAAACGGAGTAGTCTACGGCACTCCTAAGGAGTCCCGCCCCCTCAGATGGTTCCTCACACCACCTTGGTCTACTGATCAATTTGATGAACTCTTCATAACTGGGATTGCCATCACACGCTATTTTCGCATCTACGGATATAGGGAGGGTCCTAGACTGGACTGGAGGGACTCAAGGAAAGCCAATTAGCAGGTAAAACTTAATTTCACTTTCCTTATCATTCCTCTAGTCCAGTCCAGACGTGTGGGATGTACCATAGCAGTACTAACCTCGCGAGCCCGGTCTGAAGCACTGCTGACCCAAACCATGCGTCCCCCACCATCTGCACATCCAGGCAATAATGCTTCACAAAAGGTATGCAGTGCTGACCAAGCTGCCGCCCTACAACTGACCAGTGGTGGGACGAGGCTAGCCTCTGCCCATGACGCCACTTGTGCCCAGGATGAATGCGCTCGCAACCCCTTGGACAATTCTTTCCGTCTCAGCAAATAGGTTGAAGCCATCAACTCCCACACCCACGTAGAAATCGATGCCTTGGAAGCCACCTTGCGGTCTTCCGAAAAGGATAAACAAATGATCTGACTTCCGAAACGGCTCTGACCACTTCAAATAGTGCCAGCACCCAGTGAACATTCAGTAAGCATAGCTGGGGCTTCTCCGTTGCAGCCCCCATTGCGGAGAACATCGGGAGAGTCACTGGCTGATTGAGGTGAAAAATCAAAACCACCTTGGGTACGAAGGAGGGCACTGGCCTCAACACCACCTTCTCCTTTGACATGGAGAGAAACGGCTCACGACACAACAATATCTGCAACTCAGAGATTTGTGTGGCCAAACAGACTGCCACCAAGAATAAAATCTTCAAAGTAAAATCTTTCAAGGTGGAAGTGCCCACCGGTTCAAAGGGCATCTCTATCAAAACCAATAATATGAGATTAAGGTTCAAAGGAGGAACCAGAGATCTCGCCAGTGGCCCAACATGCTTCATGGCATTGAGGAAATGCACATCATCCAGGTGGGCTTCAAGGGACATAGCCTGGATCCTTCCAAGATATCAGGCTAGTGTGCCACCTGCACGTGCAGCGAATTACATGCCAGGCCTTTCTCCAACCCTGCCTGCAGAAAGGCTAGGACATCTGGCACAGATGCCGACAGAGACCGACAACAAGGCTCCAAGCACCATTCCTCGAACACTCTTCACATGCGGACATACGCCAGTGAAGTAGATCTCTTGCGTGCCTTCAATAAAGTTGCAACCATGGAGGCCAAGTATCCTCTCTTCCTCAGCCAAGTCCTTACAAGAACCAGGCTGTAAGCGAGAATTGATCCACCTGAGGCATCAGAACGGGACCCTGTGAGAGAAGATCGGACAGCACCAGCAGCCACCACAGCCAGTACACCACCAACCACCACCAGATCGGCATACCACGGCCTCCACAGCCAATAGGGAGCCACTAGGATCATCAGCCCCCGATGTGCCTCAAATCCATTGTACCATGCACCCTATGGGCACCCACGGGGGAAAGACATACAGCAGCTATTGGACTAACACATCCAGCCCCTTAGACATTCATTCTCATCGGCGGGTGTAGAAAGGCTGCCTTTGTTGTCTCAAAGGTGGCCATCAGATCAATTATCAGCTGTCCCCGGCACTGGACCACCTGAGCAAAGACCACTGCACTGAGGACCCATTCGCCTGGCTCTAGTTGACAATGACAGAGATTGTCGGCCGCCACATTCTCTGTTGGCCACATGCGTGGCAGAGATCGCCTGCAAGTTCGCCTCTGCCCACACCAGCAGTAAGACCACCTTGTCCTCCAGCTGCACGCATCCTGTGCCTCCCTGCTGAATGATGTAGACCACCACGGTTACACTGTCAGGGAACACTCTTATCGCCTTCCCATGCAGGAAAGTCCAAAACTCTTATAAGGCCAAGAAAACTGCTCTCATCTCCAGTTGATTGTTTGGCCATGAGCTCTCCTCCATTGTCCAGCGGCCTTGCACAATTTGGGTTTCATAATGCATGCCCCACCCAGTAAGACTGGCATCCATGATCAGTAGACCACATAGCGACAGCTCCAAAGGCATCCCAACTAATAGCTTGTCCGACCTCAGCCACTACTGGAGAGCTACCTGGGTCAATAAGGGACAAGGCAACTTCCTCGACAGTGGGTGCCATTGCGGTGACCACCTCCGTAGCAGAGCCCTCTGTAATGGCTACATATTGGCTCACGCCAAGGGAACCAAGTCGACTGATGCTGCCATTGACCCCAGTAACTGAAGATAGTGTTAGGCTGGCCGAGCCTTCATTTTGAGAAAATGTCAGACTTGACTTTGCAGGGTTAGCATCCTGTCCTTGGGCAAGGACACCCGCCCTTTGTCCATGTGGAACTGGGCTCCCAAGTACACTAAATCTTGTGACAGCTGCAGCCGGCTATTGGCAAAGTTGAGAACCCAGCCGAGCTGCTGCAGACAGTCAAATGACACAATCCATGGCCTTCCTGCTCTCCACCAGGGACTTTGCTCTTACTAGCCAACTGTCCAGGCACCAAAATCCCTTCTCGATGTAGTGTTGCTGCGACCACTACATTACCATTACCCTGGTAAAGGTGCGGGGCACGATAGCTAAGTTGAACGGCAACGCTTCGAACTGCAAGTGACCCATTGGCACAGAGAAAGCGTAGTTACTCACCTGTAGCAGGTGATCTCCGGGAATAGCAGGAATTTAGTCCTCACATATGGGTATCGTCGGTACTGACGGAGCCTACGCGGGAACGCTCCCCAGTGTCCAATAGGAACGCTTTTCGGAGCATCCCTCAGCACATGCGCGCTGCCTTCCCGCCTTTCCAACTGTCCCTCTTCAGTTAAGTTTGTAGCTGAGTGAAAGGATAGAGGGAGAGAGGAAAGAGACAAAGAGATAGAGAGACAACTCCTAGGGGAGGTGGGTGGGTTGTGAGGACTAAATTCCTGTTGTTCCCGGAGATCACCTGTTACAGGTGAGTAACTACGTTATCTCCAGGAACAAGCAGGAATGTAGTCCTCACATAAGGGGACTCCCTAGTTGAAGATGCCAGGGAGATAGCCCCAGGAAGATGCCACCATCGAAGGTGAGAATCCTTCCTCCCATGGATCTCTGGCATCCCACCAGGGTTGGTGGGTAGGAGTTGGTTTAGGTTTGAAAGAGATTTTGAAGAACAGCTTGGCCAAAGAAGGCATCCCGATGGGAGGCTTTATCTAGGCAGTAGTGGGCTGCGAAGGTGTGTACCGAAGCCCAGGTGGCTGCTCGACAAATGTCATTGATAGACACAGAGTGGAGATTAGCCATAGAAGCTGCCATGGCTCTCACATTATGAGCTGTGACATGGTCCTGAAGAGGAAGACCCTTACTCTCATAAGTAAAGGATATGCATTGGGCAATCCATTGACATAAAGTTCTTTTGGAGGCTGGAAGTCCCAAATGACTAGGGTCAAAAGTATAAAAAGTTGTGAGGACTTTCTATGTTGCTGTGTTCTTTGTATGTAAAAGACCAAGGCCCTTTTACAATCCAAAGTATGATGGTTTCTTTCTGCATTAGAGGCATGAGGCCTCGGAAAAAATACAGGAAGGTAAATTGACTGATTTAAATGAAAAGGCGAAACCACCTTTGGCATAAAATGTGGGTGAGATCGAAGAACAACTTTATCATGATGAAACCTAGTATAAAGAGGATCAGCCACTAAAGCTTGCAATTCACTGATGCGACGGGCAGAGGTGATTGCAATTAGGAAGATGACCTTCCAGGTCAAAAACCCAAGGGCTGCAGTAGCTAAAGGCTCAAAAGGCGGCTTCATGAGCTGCCCGAGAACTAGATTTAGATCCCATGCCAGTGGTGGTGGCTTGATGGGAGGTTTAATTAATAAAAGGCCTCTCATAAATCTTGATAGGAGTGGATGAGAGGAAATTGGTTGTCCATTTAGAGGCTTATAAGAAGCTGCAATTGCACTAAGATGGACTCTTACCGAATTGGTCTTTAACCCAGAATTCGATAAGTGAAGGAGATACTCTAGTATCGATTCTAAGGGTATGACAAGGGGGTTTAATCTCCTCTTGGAGCACCATATAGTAAAGCGTTTCCACTTGAAGGCATAAGATCTTCTTGTGGAAAGTTTCCTAGAAGCCTGAAGGATATCTTTTACCTGCTGGGACAGGTTGAAATCCTGGAGGTCTATGCCTTCAGCAACCAGGCCGAGAGGTGCAGGGACTGGGGTTTTGGGTGCCATAGCGTCCCGTTCTCTTGGGAAAGGAGATCTGGAGCATGTCCTAACTCCAGAGATGCAGAAGCAGGGAATATCACGTTTGGTGTGGCCATCGTTGTGCTACGAGAATCATGCGACCTCTGTCTCTCTGAAGCTTGAAGAGTGTTTTGGGGATGAGGGGAATGGGTGAGAAGGCATAAAGGAAGTCCTGACCCCAGTGAAGGAGGAAGGCATCCCTTGCCTGACAGTTGTGTGCCGGAATCCTGGGACAGAACCAGGGAAGTTTGGCATTCAGTGGATTTGCAAAGAGGTCTATGTCTGGAGTGCCCCAGAGATGACATATCTTTGCCACCTAGTCCAGGTGGAGGGACCACTCGTGAGGTAGCAGTACTCGACTGAGTTTGTCTGCCCAAAGGTTTTGAATGCCTGGAAAATATACCACTAGAAGGTGAATTTGATACTCTCTGGCGAGGGCCCACAGTCGTAAAGCTTCGTTGCATAATGACAGAGAGCCTGTTCCGCCCTGCTTGTTCACACAGAACATGGCTACCTGATTGTCCGTCTGGACTAGGACCGTCTTGTAGCTGAGCTGGGCGTGGAACACTCAAAGAGCTAAATAAATTGCTCTTAACTCTAGGAGGTTTATGTGTAAACCTACCTCCTGTGGAGTACAGGTGCCCAGGGTAGAGATGATTCAGGTGTGCTTCCCAACCCACCTGTGATGCATCTGTTGTTAGGGTGGCCTGAATGAGGGGTTGATGGAAAGGTGACCCCACTGTCAGATTTTCTAATGATTGCCACCATTAGAGGGACAAAATTAGTCATTGAGAGATTGTTATTTTGTCCGACAAATGACCCATGGCCAGTGTCCACTGTGTGGAGAGGGTCCACTGAGCTGCTCGCATGTGGAGGCGAACATATGGGACTACATGAACTGTGGATGACATGTGTCCCAGTAACTGAAGTAGTTCCCGAGCAGTGAGGGAGGATTTGCCTGCTGCTTGGGAAGCTAGTTGCATAATGCGAACATACCAGGCTTGTGGAAGGAAAGCCCTTGCCTGTCTGGTATCCAGACAGGCTCCTATGAATTCTAGGCATTGGGAAGAACTAGTTGAGACTTCGGGAAGTTTATTTCCAATCCCAAGTATTGGAGGATTCACATTGTACGGGACAGTGCAGTGCTGGCCTCTGCAACTGTGGAGGCTCAAATGAGCCAGTCGTCTAAGTAAGGGAAGACAAAAATCCCCAGGGTTCCTAGAAATGCCGCTACTACTGCCATGCATTTCGTGAACACCCTTGGTGCTGAAGCCAGACCAAAAGGAAGAACCCTGTACTGAAAATGTCTTCCCTTGAAAAGGAAACATAAAAATTTCCTGTGATCTGGATGGATGAGAATGTGAGTGTATGCATCCTTTAAGTCTAGAGAGCAAAGCCAGTCCTGGCTTTGAAGGTATGGCAGAAGAGTTCCTAGAGAAATCATTCTGAATTTCTCTCGAAACAGATATTTGTTCAATTCTCTGAGGTCTAGAATGGGTCTGTGTCCCCCTGTTTTCTTTGGAATAAGAAAATAGGGGGAGTAGAACTCTTCCCTTGTTGAAAAATGGGTACTTCCTCTATTGCCCCTTGGGCAAGAAGTGTGCAGACCTCGTGATCTAGCAGATTGTCTGCAGAGGTTTGTGAATTGAATTGCTTTAGAACTGTAGGAGGGGGTATGCTGTGAAAATGAAGTTTGTACCCCTCTCCTACAATGGACAAAGTCCAATCTTCTGTTTGTTATTTGATGCCATCTGTTGACAAAGTGGCATTACCTGCCTGGAATATTGGGGGGTTGGGGATCCTTCAGAGGCAGGAAGGCAAAGCTCTCTAGGAAGGAGTCAAAGCCCTTGAGGGGGCTGAACCTGGAGAGCTGGTTGGGCTCTCGGGCCTTTTGGTTTCTTTTGCTGTCTAGTTTGTCCCTTTTGGGCAACCTGACCTGAAGTCTGACTCTGCTGGGTATAGGAAGGATAAAACTTCCTCTTTTTGCTAAAAGAGGGTTTTTTATAAGGTTTCCTTTTGGCTGGAATGGCTGTAGACTTTGACAATCTATCTAAGGTAGAATTGTCAGCATCTAACTGGTTAGACTTTTCCTGCCAGTTCTTGCCGAAGAGATTCTCCCCCGTGCAAGGAATGTTGCCTAACTTGTCCTGTACCCAAGTCTCCAAGTCTGATGCCTGTAGCCAGGCAATCCGTCGTGCGCCAATGGCAATAGCAGAAGTTCTGCTGATGCATTCGAAGCAGTCAAAGGCTGCACGATTGACAAACTTGGAGACATCTTGAGCATGCTTAACTAGAGCAAGAAAATCTTGTCTCTTATCATCTGGGAGAAATGGGCTCATAAGTTCCAAGTCTCCTGTGACTTCCTTAAGGAACATTCCCATATATAGGATATATGAACTGATCCTAGCTAAAAGCATGGAAGCTTGAAAAGTTTTGCGTCCAAAAGCATCCAGCGTCCTGCATTCACGACCTGGAGGATTGGATGCATGCTTCTTTTCATCCTACGCATAGCTGATTCCACTACCATTGAATGGTGTGGCAGCTGAGTTTTCTGAAATCCAGTACATGGTTGAACACGATACATAGTATCAAGTCTCCTAGAGTGAGGAGAAGTAGTCAGAGGTGTCTCCCACATTCTGAGCATCAAGCTATGCAGAATTTCATGGATAGGCAGAGTAGCTGCCTCCTTAGGAGCTTTAGGATATTGGAGGATTTCCAGTTTCTTTGCTCTGGGTTCCTCTTCAGGAGCTACTGTGATTGAAAGACCTTTGGCCATATCACGAATGAAATCCTGAAATGACATGTCCTCTGGAGGTGACATTCTGCGTTGGGGAGAAGAGGGATCTTCTAGGAGAAAGCCTCTAGTGGCAGCAGAATTGTCAGAGTCTTCGGAATCGAAGTATTCCTGACCCCGATGCTCTTGCAAAGCACGATCCTGGTACCGATCGAAGTCGGTACCGAGGTGACCCGGTACCACTTTGTCCACTCCAGCCAGAGATGGCATGGTAAGAGTTCCCACCGGTGTCGGTACCGGTGGCTGTACTGGTGTCGGCACCAGTGCCCTTGTGACCACCGGTACCGCAGCTGAAAGAAGAGCTGCAATGCTGCGCTCGATAGCGAGGAACCTCTGGGTCTATCGACGCTGCCGATGCCTGGGTGTCGGTACCAGTGAGGACGGCCGGAACCCTGAGCATGGCACAGGTAGTTCTTGCGAGGTTGAGGCTTTGAGAACATCCTGAAGCCCCATCGATGCTTTGGAAGCTGAAGCCTCCCGCCGGGGCCGATTTGCCGGTGTGGTTCCCTCAAGGGTCATGCCAATGGCCTCTCGATGCTTAGCAGGAAAGCTACACTTTGAGGACTGGCTTTTATGTTTAGTTACCTGAGATCCATGGGAGGAAGAAGAGGCACTTGACGATGTTGATGCAATGGATCTGGCATCTGAAGAAAAGAGGGTACCGAGCTTTGCGGCCCGGTTCTGTCTTCCTCTTTTGGTCATCCCCATGCAGGAGAGACATTTAGTTGGAGAATGATCAGGTCCTAAACATTTTAGACACCAATCATGGGTGTCAGTGACGGAAATGGTACTGCCATACTTAGGACATTTTTTAAAACCACCAGTTGGCTTTTCCATGATTTAGGAAAATGGGGCTACTGCCCAAAATGGTGCCTAGCACCAAAGAGGAAAGTCTCTGAAAAGAAAACAGTCTTAAGTTTGTTTTTTTTTTAAATGAAAAGAAAAGAACTGGTGGTACCGTAGGCATCGTGTGGTAGACAAACGCAACCACAAGAAAGCACAGTTACTTACCTGTAACAGGTGATCTCTGGGAACAGCAGGAATAAGTCTTCACATATGGGTATCGTCGGTACCGACGGAGCCTGAGCGGGAACGTTCCCCAGCGTCCAGTAGGAAAGCTTTTGGGAGCATCCCACAGCGCCTGCGTGCTGCCTTCCCGCCTTTCCTAACCACCTCTCTCCAGTTCGAGTTTTAAAGCTGAGACAAAGAGAGAGAGGAAAGGAAAGATAGATAGAGAGATACAACTGCTAGGGGAGGTGGGTGGGTTGTGAAGACTTATTCCTGCTGTTCCCAGAGATCACCTGTTACAGGTAAGTAACTATGCTATCTCCAGGAACAAGCAGAAATGAGTCTTCACATATGGGGACTCCCCAGTTAGAGATGCCTGGGAGATCACCCAGGTTGTGAGTCCCTGGGAAGGGCTCTACCTCCACCCATGAATCTCAGGCATCCAGTTAGGGATGGAGGGTAGGAGTTGATTAGGTATGGAACAGGTGTTTGAGAACAGCCTGACCAAACAAGGCATCCCGGCGGGAGTCCTTGTCTAAGCAGTAATGGGCTGTGAGGGTATGAACCGAGGCCCAGGTGGCCGCTCAACAGATTTGGTCGATGGACACAGAGTTTAGATGAGCCATAGAGGCTGCCATGGCCCTCACATTGTGAGCTGTGACATGGCCCTCCAGAGAAAGGTTCTTACTCTGGTAGGCGAAGGAAATACACTGAGCAATTCAATTGGACAGAGTTCTCTTAGAGACTGGAAGTCCCAAGTGAGAGGGATCAAAAGCAACAAAAAGTTAAGAGGACTTTCTATGTTGCTGTGTCCTTTGTAAGTAGAAAGCAAGTGCTCTTTTACAATCCAGGGTATGAAGATTCCTCTCTGCACTTGATGCATGAGGTCCTGGAAAAAAGACAGGTAAATACACCTCCTGGTTCAGATGAAAAGGTGAGACCACTTTAGGCATAAAGTGTGGATTAGTTCGGAGAACTACCTTGTCATGATGGAACCTTGTATAAGGAGGATTAGCCACTAAGGCTTGCAACTCACTGATACGGCGAGCTGAGGTGACTGCAATGAGAAAAATAACCTTCCAGGAAAGGAATTTCAAGGAGGTAGTGGCTAAGGGTTCAAAGGGTGGCTTCATAAGCTGGCCAAGAACCAGATTCAAGTCCCATGCCACTGGAGGTAGTCTAATGGGAGGTTTAGTTAAAAGAAGGCATCTCATGAACCTTGCTATAAGAGGATGAGAGGAAATAGGTTGTCCATTGAGAGGCTTAAGGGATGCTGCAATAGCACTCAAATGGACTCTGATTGAATTTGTTTTAAGGCCTGCATGGGATAAATGCAGCAAATATTCTAGTAAAAAATTCAGAGGTATTGCAAGAGGGATAAGACCCTTCTCTGCACACCAAATGGTAAACCTCTTCCATTTAAAAGCATAGGAACGTCTGGTGGAAGGCTTTCTGGAAGCATGAAGGATATCCTTCACTTGCCGAGAAAGAGGTAAATCTTGAAGGTCTAGTCCTTCAGCAACCAGGCCCTGAGATGAAGAGACTGGGGATTTGGCTGCCACAACGTTCCCTCCTCCTGGGAGAGGAGATCTGGAGCAGACCCCAAGTCCAGGGAGGGAGCTTGAGAGAGATGCAGAAGTAGAGGGTACCACACTTGGCGTGGCCAACGTGGTGCTATGAGGATCATAGACCCCCTGTCTCTCTGAAGCTTGAACAGTGTCTTGGGAATGAGGGGAATAGGTGGGAAGGCATAGAGGAAGTCTTGCCCCCAATGGAGGAAGGCATCCCTGGCCTGAACTCCCTGACACGGAATCCTGGAACAGAAACGGGGAAGTTTGGCATTCCACGGACTTGCAAACAGGTCTATGTCTGGGGTACCCCAAATTCGAAAGATCCTGGCTATCTGGTCCCCATGGAGGGACCATTCGTGTGGAAGCAGAACTCGACTGAGTCTGTCTGCCCAAGAGTTTTGAACCCCTGGAAGATACACTGCCATGAGATGGATTTGATGCTCTCTGGCGAAAGCACACAATCTCAGAGCTTCGTTGCAAAGCGACAGAGAGCCAGTCCCCCCCTGCTTGTTCACGTAGAACATGGCTACTTGGTTGTCCGTGTGGATGAGGACTGTCTTGTAGCTGAGCAGGGTGTGGAAGACTCTGAGAGCCAGAAAGATTGGTCTGAGCTCTAAGAGGTTGATATGTAAAGATGTCTCCTGTGGAGACTAGGTGCCTTGGGTGGAGAGATCTTGTAGATGAGCTCCCCAACCCTTTGGAGAGGCATCTGTTGTAAGGGTTGCTTGGGGTAACACCTGCTGAAAGGGGGACCCCAGCAACAGATTTTGAGTGGACTTCCACCAATGGAGAGAGGAAAAAAGGCGAATGGAGGTCGCTATTTTGTCTAACAGGCACCCTGATGCCTGGGTCCATTGGGTGGACAGAGTCCATTGAGCTGCTCTCATGTGAAGGCGAGCATAAGGAACCACATGCACAGTGGATGCCATGTGGCCTAAGAGTTGTAACATCTCTCGAGCAGTTAAATGGGATTTTAACTGAATCTGTGAGGCTAACTGCACCAAGCGTAGGCAACTGGCCTGGGAAGATAGGCCCTTGCAGTTGTGGTATCCAGCAAGGCCCCTATGAACTCTAGAGATTGAGTAGGGGTGAGATGGGATTTTGGAATGTTTATTACAAGTCCCAGGTACTGAAGAACACGCCTTGTGCAGGCCAGGGAAGTCTGGGCCTCTGACTGGGATGGAGCGTGGATGAGTCAGTCGTCCAAATATGGGAATACAAATATTCCTAGAGTGCGTAGAAATGCAGCTACTACTGCCATGCATTTTGTGAACACTCTTGGTGCAGAGGCCAGACCGAAAGGAAGCACTTTGTATTGGTAGTGCTTTCCTTGGTAAAGGAACCGAAGGAACCTTCTGTGTGTTGGATGGATGAGGACATGGGTGTAGCTTGCACTGGAGTAAGAAATGAAGCTTGTACCTCTTATGATGGAGAGGGTCCATTGCTCTGCTGTGATTTGTTCCCATCTGGGAGCAAAAAGAGCTAACCTTCCTGGAATGGTGAGAGGCTCTGGATGTTCTAGAGCCAGAAAGGCTAAGTTCTCTAGTTGCAAGTCAAAGGCCCTGAGGAGGCTGAGGCTGTTGGGCCGTAGCAGTCCTCGCAGCCTTAGGTTTGGCCTGTTTTGGTTGTTGCTGTCACTCTGTAGCAAAACGACCTGCAGAAGATGCCTGACCATAAGTAGAAGAATATTTCCCTTTCTTTGGGAAAAATCCTTTTTTGATTAATTTCCTTTTAAAAGGAGCAGAAGTAGACTTTGGAAGTCTATCTAAAGCAGAATTTTCATCATCCATCTGGTTGGCCTTTGCTTGCCAATCTTTGCCAAACAGGTTTTCACCTGTACAAGGAAGGTTACCTAGGCCATCCTGAACCCAGGGCTCCAAATCAGAGGCTTGTAACCAAGCAACTCTGCGTGCACCTATGGCAATAGCCGAGGCTCTGCTGGCACCCTCAAAAGAGTCAAAGGCTGCACGGTTGGAAAACTTGGAAATATCCTGGGCATGTTTAAGACAGGTGAGAAACTCTTCCCTTTTATTTTCTGACATAAAAGGAGAAGGTTTGCAGATGATCTGTAACTTCCTTTAGAAACATCCCCATATAGAGACTATAGGAGTTGATTCTGGCCACAAGCATACTGGCCTAGAAAATTCTTCTGCCAAAGGCATCTAAGGTTCTGCATTCTCTTCCTGGAGGAGCAGAAGAGTGTCTTTTTGTGCTCTTGATCTTTTTCATAGCAGACTCCACCACAATGGAGTGGTGAGGAAGCTGAGTCTTATGAAAACCAGGACAAGGAGGAACACGATACATGGTGTCCAACCTACGAGAATGAGAGGAGGTGGTAAGAGGAGTCTCCCATATGCCCAACATGTGATCATAAAGAATCTCATGTATTGGTAAAGTGGTTGCCTCTTTAGGAGCCTTAGGATATTGTAAAATATCTAATTTTTTGGCTCTAGGCTCTGTCTCAGAGGCCACTGAGATGGAAAGGCCCCTGGCCACCTCCCTGATGAAGTCTTGAAAAGACAAGTCTTCTGGAGGAGATATTCTCCTTTTTGGAGAAGAAGGTTCCTGAGGAAGGATCCCCGATGCTTCGATAGAGGCCTCTGATTCATCAGAGTCTTCAGAGGAATCGAAGTATCGCCTGTCTGGATGCTCTCGCACAGCCCGATACGCGTACCGGGGGGTATCGACATCGGGAGTAATCGGTACCGATTCGGTACCGATGGGCACCACAGGATAGTGTACCGCTGCTGTCGACGTCGATGTCGATGCAATCGGTACCGGCAGCGGAACCGATATCGTATCCGGTACCGGAATCGGTACCGACAACAGAATTTGTTGCGGTACCGAAGGCGTCGCCGGTACCCCAGAACATTGTAACAGGTGATCGGTCGAGGCCGAGCCATCGATGTCAACCTGTGACCCCATAGATAAAGCTTTGGAAGCCGGAGCCCCCCGCCGGGGTAATTTTGCCGGTGTGGGTTCCTCGAGAGCAAGCCCGGAGGCATCTCGATACTTAGAAGGAGATGTACTCTTCGAGGACCGGCTGGACTTAAGTTTGGTTACCTGAGATCCATGGGAGGAAGAAGCAGCCCTGGAAGACGTCGATGCCACAGAAGCGGCATCAAAGGGAAACAGGGTACTGAGCTTGGCTGCTCGATTCTGTAAACCTCTTTTAGACATCATAGAACAGGACTCACAGTCCGCAATGGAATGGTCAGGACCTAAACATTTTAGACACCAGTCATGGGTGTCGGTGACAGAAATAGTGCCACTGCACTTCGTGCACTTTTTAAACCCGGAGGCGGGCTTTTCCATGAGGAAAAAATGTCTGTAGGCCTAAGGCCACAGAAGGAAAAATGCACTGGAGTAAGAAAAGAGTAGTTTTGTTTTTTTTTTATATAAAGAAAGAAAAGACCGGCGGTACCGGTCCGGAGTCGAGAAGGCAGACACGCGACTAAAGAAATAAAAGAAAATAAGAAATTCTTCAGCGGTGACAGGAAACACGACCTGCTGGCTCCGCGGAAAAGAAGAACTGGAGAGAGGTGGTTAGGAAAGGCGGGAAGGCAGCGCGCAGGCGCTGTGGGATGCTCCCAAAAGCTTTCCTACTGGACGCTGGGGAGCGTTCCCGTGCAGGCTCCGTCGGTACCGATAATACCCATATGTGAAGACTCATTCCTGCTTGTTCCTGGAGATAGAAATTTAAAGATGGAATTTTCTGCGGTGACAGGGAATAGGTCCTGTCAGTTCCGCGGAAAATGAAGAACTGAAGAGGGACAGTTGGAAAGGCGGGAAGGCAGCGCGCATGTGCTGAGGGATGCTCCCAAAAGCGTTCCTATTGGATGCTGGGGAGCGTTCCCACGCAGGCTCCATCGGTACTGACGATACCCATATGTGAGGACTACATTCCTGCTTGTTCCGGAGATTCACAGATACCACTGATGCTTGGGTCGAATTGGGATGTGGAGGTATGTTTCTGTGAGATTGAGGGCTGTCAAGAATTCACCATCTCTTATGGCCACGATGACTGACCGAAATGAGGCACCTTCAGGCAGCAATTTATGTACTTGAGATCTAATATGGGTCTGAACCACCCTTCCTTTTTGGGACTATGAAGTATACAGAGTACAGACCACAACCACACTGGTCCGTGGGAATCTCCACCACAGCATTCACCTTGTGAGGTGCTTTGCAGTGTGACCTCACGAAGGCATCCACGAGGAATTAGACAAATTCAAGCATGTACCCCTCCCAGATGATCTCAAGCACCCATTGGTTGTATGTGATCTGGACCGAAGCAGAATAAAATTCCCACAGATGACCAACCACAGAAACGACCCTGTCCCAGGCCCCCACTCATTTCAATGGGGCTTCTTAGCTATGGAGGAGGAAGTGGCATAGAAACCCTTACTGGTTCCTCTGAAACCTCAAAAAACCTGCCCTCGGAAAGGAAAGCAGCCTCTCTGGTAAGGCGCAAACCTACCTGCCCTGAAGCAATGAAAATTGCGTGACTGACCCCTAGTCGGGGTCATTGATCTAACCAGTTTCTACTTATCTTCGGGAAGCCATCCTCCTTTCAACTCCACCAAATCTTTAACGAACTTGTCCAGGGCTTCCCCAAACAAGAGCTTACACTTAAAGGGGAGCTTACTCTAACAGGACTTGGATGAGACATCTGCCAACCAATTTTGCAACTGCAGGTATCACTGAGCGGCCACCACTGAGGCAATGCTCTTAAACAAGCCCCTAATAAAATCATAAAACACATCTGCCAGGTAGGCCACCCCGGACTCCAGCTAGCTGCCTCCGGAGATGAATGCTGCTAGTCCCCAGCACCTTCCAGAATTCCTTGTGCCCACTGCAAACAAGCTCTAGCCACAAAGGCTCCACAGACAGACACCTGCAAGGACAGGACAATATAGCGTAGTTACTCACCTGTAACAGGTGTTCTCCGGGGACAGCAGGAATCAGTCCTCACATATGGGTGACGTCGACAGAGCCTGCATGGAGCAAATCCCCAGCTTTCAAAGAAAGCCTTTGGGAATTGCTACCACGCATGCGTGGTCCCCTTCCCACCCAAGGGTGCCATCTTGCTCAGTCAAATGACATAGCTAAAAAGACGGCAAAAACAAATGAAAATAATAAGACTGCAACTCCAAGGGGAGGAGGGAAGGTTTTGACGACTTATTCCTGCTGTCCCCGGAGAACACCTGTTACAGGTGAGTAACTACACTTTCTCTGGCAACAAGCAGGAAGTCAGTCCTCACATATGGGACTCCCCAGCTACAGGCTACCATGAACCTATAGCAAAAAAAGGCTCCCTCATTGAGAGCCACAAGCAGCTGCAATGAAATCCCTAACCAGGGAAACAGGACCTGCGTCCGATGAAATTAGCACTCCGGCTGCCTGAACACAGAAGGGTTGGAGGGTAGGTTGCCTAGACCCCAAAAAGGTTACAAAGTACAGCCTGACAAAAGGCACTGTCCCGTCGGGACTCCCTATCCAGGCAGTAATGAGCTGCGAATGTATGAACCGAAGACCAAGTGACATCCCGGCAGATGTCTGCCAGAGGAATAGAGTGCAGGTGAGCCACTGATGCCACCATGGCCCGGACCCTGTGAGCCGTGACACGGCCTTTCAGCGGAAGCCTCGCCTTCTCATAAGCCCGGGCGATACAGTCTGCCACCCAAGTGGACAGCGTACACTTAGACACTGCCTCCCCTAGTTTACTGGGGTGATAGGAAATGAAAAGCTGAGAGGCTTTCCAGTGGCCTTGAGTACGCTGGATGTAGAAGGACAGGGCCCTCTTACAGTCCAAGGTATGGAGGCCCGCCTCTGCCTGACTGGCGTGCGGTCTGGGAAAAAAGGTAGGGAAGACCACCTCCTGGTTGAGGTGGAACGAGGACACCACCTTCGGAAGGAACTTGGGGTGTGTTTGAAGACCACCCTATTCTTATAGAACCTGGTGTATGGCCTCTCCACCACGAGGGCCTGAAGCTCATTCACCCTCCGGGTGGAAGTGAGAGCAACCAGAAAAACCACCTTCCAGGAGAGATAATGGAGGTGACACGTAGCCATTGGCTCGAAGGGCGGAAGGGTGAGCTGGCCGAGCACCACATTGAGATCCCATTCGGTCACCGGAGAGCGGACCGGGGGCTTAGACAGGAGTAGGTCTTTAAGGAAACGGGATATCACTGGGTGAACTGAGAGGGGCTTCCTGTCCACCTGATGGTTGTTTGCCGCTAGGGCACTGAGATGCACTCTGACAGTTTGACTTGAGCCCCGTCCTGGAGAGGTGGAGAAGGTATTGCAACACCACAACCACTTGGCAAGAAAAGGTGTCAACCCCCCCATTCAGCGCACCAAAGTGCAAACCTGTGCCACTTAAAAGCGTAAACTCATCTGGTAGATGCTCTGCGTGAGGCCAGCAAAACATCCTCCACCTCCTTCGGGAGGAGGAGCGGGGCTAGTGTCACCCTCTCAACAGCCATGCCATCAGTGAAAGGGAACTGAGGTTGGGATGCAAAAGAGAACCCCCCTCCTGGGAAAGGAGCCGTGGAGCTGACCCCAAGGGAATGGGGGCCTCCACCGCTAATTGTAGAAGAAGTGGAAACCACAGATGCCTGGGCCACCAAGGGGCTATCAGGATGACTGAGGCTCTGTCCTGAAGAATCTTGAACAGAGTCCTGGCGATCAGAGGTGTCGGGGGAAAAGCATACAGAAGACCTTCCGACCATGAGACTAGGAAGGCATTGGCAGCCACCCTTGCAGGGTGCAGCTGCCTTGAGCAGAAGTGGGACAATTGGAGATTGTCCGGACTCGTAAACAGGTCCATCACCGGTTCCCCCCAGGCCTGGAAAAGCCTGCCAGTGACTACAGGGTCCAGCTGCCACTCGTGCGGCTGGAGAATCCTGCTGAGCCTGTCGTCCAGCACATTGTCCTGGCCCAGCAGGTATATCGCCTTGAGGATAATGCCCTGCTGGACTGCATAAGAGCACAGATCCAGGGCTTCCTGATAGAGGGCCCGGGACCCCGTGCCCCCTTGTAGGTTTACACAGAACATAGCCACTTGGTTGTCCATCTGCACCAGGACAGACCGGTGGCTGAGGCACTGCTGAAACGCTTTCAGAGCGAGGTGGATCATCTGCAGTTCCAGCAAATTGATCTGCTGAGCACTCTCGTCTGGGGACCAAAGGCCCTGGGTATGGTACCCCTGGCAATGGGCCCCCCCAGCCCAGCAGGGAAGCATCGGTGGTGAGGACTCTCGATTGGTGAGGGGCCTGGAAGGGCATCCCCGCCCCCAAGTGATGGGGGGAAAGCCACCAAACCAGGGACCGTACCACCTGCCTGGTCACTCTGATTCTGTCCTGGAGATGCCCCGAGGCCTGGGGCTATTGGTCCCTGAGGCACCATTGCGCTGCTCGCATGTTGTGGCGGGCATTTGGAGTGACATGCACTGTGGAGGCCATGTGTCTGAGGGGACGCAGCAGATGTCTTGCTGGCACTGAGGGACAGTGCTGCATATCTCTGGCTAGCGCTATGAGCCTGCCCACCATGTCCATGGGAAGAAAGGCCTTCGACTGAAGGGTGTTGATCCCTGCCCCAATGAATTCCAGTTCTTGTGACGGGCAAAGGTTGGACTTGGGGTAGTTGATAACAAACCCCAAGTCCTGCAGGACCTAGGTGGTATGTACTGTGACCTGCTGCATTTCGGGGGCAGTAGTGCCCCTTATGAGCCATTCGTCGAAATAGGGGAAGACAAAGATCCCCTGAAGCCTGAGAAAGGCAGCGACCACTGCTAGGCACTTTGTGAATATCCTGGGGGCCGAGGCTAGGCCGAAGGGAAGCACCCTGTATTGACCCCCACCACAAAGCGTAGGCATTGCCTGTGGTTTGGGTGGATTAGAATGTGAGTATAAGCAACCTTTAGGTCTAAGGAGCATAGCCAGTTTCCCTGGCGGAGGTAAGGCAGCAATGTTCCAAGGGAGAGCATCTTGAACTTTTTCCTCTCCAGGAATATGCTGAGGTTGTGCAAGACGAGGACAGGCCTTAGGCCCCCTGTTCTCTTTAGCACTATGAAGTACCTTAAGTAGAACCCCTTGCCCTTGAGGTGGAGGGGCATCGGTTCCACCGCTTGGTCCTCGAGAAGACCTGCCAACTCCTTCAGAAGAAGGTCCCGGTGGAGGGGAGACCTGAGGGGCTCTCCCGGGAAGTAAGGTGGAGGTAGTTGGCTCAGATGCAGGAGGTAACACTCCTTGATCACCTGTAATGCCCAGGAATCGGTGGTGATAATACTTCACCAGTGGGCATAAAAGGTGAGACGACCTCCTGTAGGCTGCTGAGTTCCGGTTGGAAGAGGGGCCATGCTGCAGGAGTCAAAAGCCAACTCTAGGCTTGGCCGAAGCCGAAGCCTGGGGTTTGGGAGCCTTCTGCTTTCACGGGCCATGCCCTTGTCCCTTGGCCTGCTGCCCTTACTGAGGAGCCGGGGAGGCCTGGTAAGGGGGGTAGTTTCAGTAAGCAGTGAACTTCCTTGAGTAAAAGGGCTTTTTACCTGGGCCCTTCTTTTAGGAAGGGGCAGTGGTAGTCATAGAGAGCCTAGTCTTCGTCATGAACTCGGTCTCCAGCTCGGCAGCCTTGTCGGTCATGGGTTTGCCGAAGAGGTTTTCCCCTTGACATGGGACATCGACCAACTTGTCCTCTACCCATTGCTCAAGGTCGGACGACTGTAGCCAAGCTTGGCGGCGTGCACCGATGCCTGCCGTGGCTACCCGGGCCGCTGACTCAAAGCCGTCATAGACCGCCCAAGACATAAACTTGGAGCATTCACAGACAGCTTTGGACAGGTCCCTGAAGCGCTGCAAAGGCTCCTCGGAGAGACCAGCCGAGAACCCGGCGAGTTCCTTCGCCAGGTCTCTCAGGTACATTCCCATGTACAGCTGGTAGGCCTGGATCCGACAATTCAGCATTGCGCCCTGGTAACACTTCTTGCCGAGGGCATCCAAGGTGCGAACTTCCCTGCCGGGGGCACCAAGGAGTTCGTCTTCTGTCTCTTCAGTCGACACATGGCCGACTCCATAACCATGGAGTTGTGTGGCAGTTGTGATTTTTGAAACCCAGGGCTCCGGTGGACTCGATAATCGAGTTGAGCTGTTTGCTTATCACTGGCATCTCCCACATGCGGAGCATAAGTCATTCCAGGATAGGAGGAATGGGAACCATAAGAGTCTCCCGAGGGGGAGCCTCGTAGTGGAGGATCTCAAGCTCGTCGGCTCGAGGATCCTCCTCGGACTCCATCGGGAAAGCCAAGGCCTTGGACAAATGCCGAAGTTCAGAAACCCCATATCCTCTGGTGGGGACCTTCTCCGAGGCTCAGATACCAGGGAATTAGACGGGACATCTCGATGGCGATGAGTGTCCGGGGACTCCATGTCCTCGGTCTCCCTGGTGAAGGCCTCTAAGGAAGACTCGTGGAGCTCTTCGGGCCTCGAGGACCCTGGCGCCATCTGCCCCGACACCAGCAGACTTGCCAGTGATGACCTTGGTCCCGACGAGCGGGAGGCTGAGCGTGACCTCGGTTGAGGATCGACTCAGGCCTGCAGGACCTCGAGGAGCGGGTCAGCCTCTGGGGTCGACTTCGACATCGAGCGCCCGGTGGTCATGGCGGAGGAACCAGGCATCAGCGCCCGCTGCTATTCCAAGAAGGCAGTGACACTGCACTCCAAGGCCGCCATCCTGTACACCAGTCCTGGAGGCTCCACAGCCCTCGGCTTGGGCACCGATGCACTTGGGCCCGAAGCTGGTTCCCCCGGAGGGTGTCTTCGACTAGGACAGTATGTACTTGCCTAGGCCGATCCGCGACAGGGTCCTTCCAAGGAACCTTGGGCAAGGCGATCCTTCTCCGATGCCTCGGGCATGTGCTCAGGGCTCCACGACCGGTCCCGAAAGGAGCCTGGCCGATTGGAGTCGTCCAGAGACGCCGCCTTTGAGGGTTTCTTCCTTCTTTTCAGTTCCCTCAAGGGAGACCCACTTTCCGAGGACCCTTGACTACGCTAGGGTTCGGAGTGCTCCTTCCGAGGTGTGGCGGCCTCAGATGAGATTCTGGCTCTCGGAGGCATGGGTAATCTGGAAAACTTTTATCATGCTGCTGCTGGCGGCTCCTCAAGGCCTTCAAGGACATCTTTTTGCACAGGTCACAGACCGCCGGGTTGTGGTCTGGGCCGAGGCACCGGAGGCAGCAGTCATGCATATCGGTGAGGGACATAATCCAGCTTACTGGGGTCACAGGATACGAAGAGCTGAGTAGCCCTTCTATGCGCTTGCGTACACTGGATATAAAAAGCCAACGCCCTCTTACAGTCCAGGGTATGCAGCACTGCCTCTGCCCGACTGGCATGTGGCCTGGGAAAAAAGGTAGGAAGAACCAGCACCTGACTGAGGTGGAAAGAGGAGACCACTTTCGGAAGGAACTTGGGGTGCTTGCGAAGCACCACCCGGTTCTTATAAAACCTAGTGTAAGGCCTGTCTGACACAAGGGCTTGAAGCTCACTCACCTGCCGAACCGACGTGAGTGCCACTAAGAAAACCCCCTTCCAAGAGAGGTAGTGGAGATGGCAGGTCATCATCGGCTCAAAAGGCGGCCGAGTAAGCTGCCCCAAACCACATTCAGATCCCACTCAGTCGCCAGAGGGCGGACTGGAGGCTTCAAAAGAAGCAGGCCTCTCAAAAAAAAAGAAACCAAAGTGTGGGCCGAGAGGGGCTTCTCCTCCACTGGGAAGTGGTTCGCTGCAAGGGCGCAGAGGTGCACTCTGACGGAATTGGACTTGAGGCCCAAATCCGAGAGGTGGAGAAGGTACTGTAAAACCACTCCAACCTGGCAGGAGAAAGGATCCACACCCTGCCCCTTGCACCAAGTCGCAAACCTGCGCCACTTCAAGGCATAGGCCCGTCTAGTCGACGGTCTCCTTGAGGCCAGCAAGACCTCTTCAACATCCTTTAGAAGGAGGAGCGGAGCGAGCATCGCCCTTTCAGCAGAAATGCTATCAGGTTGAGGGAGAGTGCCCCCCCTCCTGGGACAGGAGGCTTGGGGAGGACCCCAGGGGAACGTGAGAGCGGAGAGGCTGGGAGGGGGGCAAAGTAAAGGAAAACAAATCAGAAAGACGCCGGTGGCGTTGTCTTTTCTCGGTGATCTCGGAGCCCTGTGCAGAGAGCGAGTGTCTGGGCAACATCCGCCAGTTCCTGAAGGGCTGCAGTGCTCTGCGGCTCGAAATGAAACCTCCCTTCCCCTTTTTGGAATTATGTTCTATATGGGAGAAGCCATCTCCCGCACAGAAGCTCCTGCCCAATCGGGGCAGTGGGAGGAGGATAAAAGAGCCCCCGACGCCCGAGGAAGCCCACCACAGCAGCCCTTGTCCATCAGCTCCCCCGACCGGGGTATAGCGCCTGTGCGGGAGAAGCCGTCTCCTGCACAGAAGCTCCTGCCTAATCAGGGCAGTGGGAGGAGAATAAAAGAGCGTCCGATGTTGGAGGAAGCCCACCGCAGCAGCCTAGACCTGCCCCAGGACCCCCAGGTATGCCTGCAACCATGCCACCCTTCCTGGCTCCAGTATACCTCCTAACACCGTTCCTGATCAACTTGGCATACTATCTCATTACTGCCAGCACACACCCTAACTGCCCCACTCCAAACACCACATCCATCCAACCTACAAACATCACCAAACCCCCTCTACATGAGGCAGCGCTCACACACCTCCCACACCAACCCACACTCCTAACCCCACAAACAGAAACTCTCTCTCTATCACCCTAATAAATGCTCGCTCAGTCAGAAACAAACTCCACATGCTTCAAGATCTGATCATATCCCAAAAGATCGACATACTCTGCATAACTGTTTCAATGCAATATCTGACTGGCTTCTCTCCCAAAACCTCAGAATACAACATAAGAAAACGGAAGTACTCTTCATTACGAGGAACCCTAACTTTGCCCCACCACAATATCTTAAAGTAAAAGAAGCTGAGTTACAATCTAAACCTTCAATACGTTACCTGGGCGTCACTTTGGATTAACGCCTAGACATGAAGGCCCACATAGGAAACACAGTCAGAGCAATATACTACAAGATCCGCTCACTTAGGCATTTACGATCCATGCTGGAACCAAATGATTTCAGGTTAATTTACCAGGCGTTGATCATACCTCATTTTGACTATGCCAATGCCATCCTACAAGGTCTTCCCCAATCCACCTTGAACCCGCTGCAGCTCGTCATGAACGCGGCAGCAAGGGTCCTCCATGGAGCCTCCAGGAGTGACCACGTGACGCCTCTGCTGATACAGTTACACTGGCTACCCATCCAGGCTAGAATCGTTTTCAAGACCTTGTTACTCACTTTTAAAGCTGTTAACAAGCTCTCCTCTGCATCCTTAACTGCCCTCATCCATACCACATCTCCAAATAGAGCAAGAAGATCCACGGCTATAAACTCTCTAAAAGTCCCGAAAGCACTAACAGATTGCACTACATCTACAGCCAATAGGGCCTTTAGTCTCAGTGCGCCAAGATGCTGGAATGCATTACCCCCCAGGTATCCGCGCTATTAAGAGCCTAACGCAGTTTAGGAAAGCCCTCAATTCCACCTTTTCAACAAGTACCTCATAGAGCCCAACGACACCCCATAGAGTCCAACGATACAATTCGCTAAGCAAATATTTGGAATCTCAACAACACGCCAAGACAGATACTCTAACCTTAGTTGTGCATATGTTTCTATGAAACTCTCCTGTTCATATGACTCTATGTAGCAAGTTTTGTAAATAGTTTACCCCTGTTATCCAAGTTTTTTGCCCTGTTATCTGTAAACTCATACGTGTTAACTGTACTGAGCATTTTTGTTCCATGTAAACCGCGCTGATGCTGAATAGTGCGGTATATAAGAGACTGTAAATAATAAATAAATAAATAAAATAAACAACTGAAACATGGCTGATTGACTCTGACACAGTACTCATGAACCAACTGACACCTAATGGATACAGTCTACACAACTGCTCCCGAGCTCACGCCAGAGGAGGAGGAGGAGTAGCCATCATTGCAAAATCCAACCTTCACCTCAGAAACCACGCATCAGAAACAACCAACGAAGCAGACATACTCACTCTCACTAACAAACACCTCTCCATACGCCTAATCTACCCAGCACTACTGCGCGTACCGATTTATCAGACATACTAAAATATGTATCGGAGAACATCATCACCACCAAAGAACAACTAATCCTCAGAGACTTCAACCTCCCCTCATTGGAAGATAAACATGCTGAAGCCTTCATCAGTGCTATGAAAGCAATGGACCTGACTCAGATCATACACGAACCAACACACGAAAAAGGGAATATTCTTGACCTCATATTCCTGAACCCCCAAAGCACCATCTCATGCAAGAACCCAAAGATCACATGCGTACCATGGTCTGACCACCATCTCATCAACATTACCTACAATGGTCTACCAACACACCAATGTCAAAGAGAACAACCAACTCACAAGAAGATTTAAGCCATTCAACAAAGAGGACTTCCTAGCACAAATATTACCTAAACTCTAAACAAATTCCTCCAAAATCAAAGACCTGATCAACATCTGGAATACTGCAATCTCTTCTGCATCATGTACAACAACAAACAGCACCAAAACCAGAGCTACTGCAACAAGAGCCCGGTGGTTCACCTCCGATCTGCGGAGACAAATGACCCAACTCAGGAGAACTAAGAGAAAATGAAGCCGACAAAGCAAAATACATGAGTGAACTAGACACTTACCGCACAGAAACAGATAAAGCAAAAAGGACCTACCACTCGAAAATCATAAATACTTCAATAAACAGACCACGTGAGCTCTTTGAAATTGTCAAGAAGCTAACAAAGGCACCCAACCACTCCAACCAGCTCCCGAACATCCCACCGGAACTACTAGCACGCCAATACAAACAGCTCCAACCACCACCCAACCCACAATTGAATGCAACGACGACAACGACAACAACCTACCCTGCTACTAAAGGCACAGAATGGAGTACATTTGAAACAGTCACCAAAAAAAAGATAGAATTCACTATCTCCTGCCTAAACACCACTACATCTCCACTAGATCCCTGCCCTGTGGAGTGGATAAAGAAATCTAAAGAGAATATAAGCGCAATCCTAACCCACATTGTCAACGAATCTCTCAAGCAAGGACACATGCCAGACATCCTCAAAACCTCCGTCATTCGCCCAACCCTAAAAAAACACAACCTGGACCCCCTCGACCCCGCCTCCTTCAGGCCTATAGCAAGTCTCCCATTCACCACCAAAGTCATCGAGAAGTTAATTCAACAGCAGCTCCAAGACCACCTGGATACCAACATCATCCTGGATCCACAACAACACGGATTCCGACCATTGCATGGAGTTGAGACCCTCATGACATCACTACTGAACACCCTTATCAAAGGTACGCAGACCAAACACTCTGGATATGCTATGCTCTTCCTAGACATATCCGCAACCTTTGACACCATTTCCCACAACACCCTCCTAAACAGACTTCAGGAGATTGGCATCAAGGACATCGTGCTTCAATGGTTCCGCTCCTACCTGATCAATAGACAACAACTGATCCACACAAGCATGGCAACCTCCCCCTCCCCCTTTCGACAGTACCAAGGAGTACCCCAGGGCTCCACACTATCCACCATTCTCTTCAATATCTACCTGCAGCCACTCTGCTCGATAATACGCGCTCATAACATCAGGGAAAGGAGTCGCCTAGTGGTTAGAACATGGTACTTCAGGCCGGAGGGCCGGGGGTTCAAGTTCCACCTGGGGACAGCAATCTAAGGCTGGAGAGACTGTTGTTTCTAGTCCTATAGGCACTCCTTGTAGCCTTGGGCAAGCCACTTAACTCTCAGTTGCCTCAGTAAACCGCTTTGATTGAAGGATAAGGCGGTATAGAAAACTGGTTAGATAAACTACCATATCTATGCAGACGACAATTCTCTATGGACCCATCACAACCACCAACCCAACAAAAAGTCACCTGTCAGACTGCTTCATTGAGGTCTCCAGCTGGCTACAAGAGAACAACCTATCCATCAACATTAAAAAAACAGAAGCCCGCCACCACACCTCATCTTGGGAACCACCCAAATACAAATTCAACCCCACATAAAATATTTGGGAACCATCACTGATCAAGCGCTTACATTTAACCCAACAGATTAAAAAGACTACCAGAACAATATTCCACAAAGCAAAGATGGTACAACGGCTCAGACCACTCATCGACCCACAGGACTTCAGAACAGTCATGCAGGCTATGACGCTCCCCCACCTGGATTACTGTAATACAATTTATCATGGACTGCCCGCCACCCACACCAACCCCCTACGAACTGCCTTAAACACCACAGCAAGAATCATCCAGAAAGCAAGAAAACATGATCACATCACTCCAGTCCTGAGAGAACTTCACATCCTACCACTCGAAGCAAGGATTAAATACAAATCTATCCTGCTTATCCACAAAGCCCTCCATCAAACACAGACTTCTCAACTCCAGACTCTACTACCCCAGCCTACCCTCAACAGACCAACCCGACAGACCACCAGCAACACTCACCCTATCCCCCACGAACGAACTAAGTTCAATCAACAGACCTGCAACAGAGCATTCGAACTGTACACACCCTCCCTCTGGAACTCCCTTCCGAGCCAGATCCGAAGCAACAGAGACCTCTCCACATTCCGGAAACAATTAAAAATCATCCTGTTTCATGAATATCTTTACCTGAAATAGACATCTCTCACTGACTGCACATCCAGACCTTCTGACCTATCCTGCATATCTTTACCTGAAATAGACATCTCTCACTGACTGCACATCCAGACCTTCTGACCTATCCCCTCTACTACCAACTAAGAGACTTACGTCAACTGTCTAATTCGTTACTTTCTGTTCAGATCATCAATGTTGGCCCTCATGGTGACACCCTCCCCTTCTCTGTTGAATTGATTACTGCCCCCCCCCCTTTTTTGTTAAACCGCTTTGACCTGGTGAAAAGCGGGTTATAAATGCAGCTAAATTAATAAATGGGGGCCTCCACCTCTAGCTGAAGCAGAAGTGGAAATCAGGGTTGCCTCGGCCACCGCGGGGCTACCAGGATGACTGAGGCCTTTTCCTGGAGAATCTTGAGTAGAGTCTTGGATGCCTCTGGCCATCAGAGGCGTCGGAGGAAATGCATACAGGAGGCCCACAGACCATGATATCAGAAAGGCATCGGCGGCCACACTGTGCGGGTGTGGCTGCCTGGAGCAGAACCGGGGCAATTGGTGATTGACCGGACTCGCAAACAAATCCATCACTGGCCGCCCCAGGTTTGGAAAAGCCAATTGGCTACCCCACGGTCCAATTGCTACTCATGAGGCTGGAGAATCCTACTTAGCCTGTCGGCTAACCAGTTGTCCTGGCAGGTAGATGGCCCACAGATGAATGCCATGCTGGGCTGCAAATGAGCACAGATCCAGTGTCTCCTGACATAGGAGATGGGACCCCGTGCCACCCTGCTTGTTCACATAGTACACGGCCATCTGGTTGTCTGGCTGTACCAAGAAAGGGTCATGGGCCAGGATCTGCCAGAAAACTCCCAGAACCAGGCGGATGGCATGGGGCTCCAAGAAATTGATCTGTTGTGATCTCTCATTCGGGGACCACACTCCCTGAGTACGGAACCCCTGGCAATGGGCCCCCCCAGCCCAGCAGGGATGCTTCAGTGGTCAGGATCCTGGTGTGTAGGAGCCTGGAAAGGCATCCCCGCCTCCAAGTGGAGTGGCTGGAGCCACCAGTCCAGGGACCATATTAGCCGCCTGGACACTGACTTTGTCCCTGAGGCATCCTGTGGCCTGTGACCACTGAGGCACCACTGAGCAGTCCGCATGTGGAGGCAGGCGTCTTGGGTCACATGGACCATGGAAACCATGTGCCCGAGGAGGCGCATAAATTGTCTTGCTGACACTACGGACCTGCGACTCACCTGACGTGGCAGAGCCAGAAGCCTGCTTGCCCTGTCTGCAGGCAAATAGGCCCTTGCTTGAATGGTGTCGAGTCTGGCCACAATGAACTTCAGCTGCTGAGTTGGAGCAAGGCTGGACTTGGGGTAGTTGATTACAAACCACAGATGCTGGAGCACCTGGATGGTGCGAGATGTGGCCTGGTGGACCTCGCTGGCTGAAGTACCTCTGATGAGCCAGTCGTCTAGGTAGGGGAAGACAAAGACCCCTTGGAGTCTGAGAAAGGTAGCCACCACAGCTAGGCACTTTGTGAATACTCAGGGGGCCAAGGTCAAGCCAAAGGGAAGTACTCTGTACTGGTAGTGATTGCCTCCCACCACAAAGCGTAGATACTGCCTGTGGTCTGGGTGTATTACGATGTGTGTATACGCATCTTTTAGGTCTAAGGAGCATAGCCAGTCTCCCTGGTGGAGGTAAGGCAGCAATATTCCAAGGAAGAGCATCTTGAACTTCTCCCTCACCAGGAACTTGTTTAGGTTGCGCAGGTTGAGGATGGGTCTGAGGCTTCCTGTTCTCTTTGGTACCAGAAAGTACCTGGAGTAGAAGTCCTTGCCCTGCAGGTGGTGGGGCACCGGTTCTACCGCCTGATCCTCAAGAAGACCCGCCAACTTCTTCAGAAGGTGGTCCCGGTGAAGGGGAGACCTGAGCGGCTCTCCCGGCAAGTAAGGAGGAGGCACCTGGGCTAGGTGAAGGAGGTAGCCTTCCTGGACTATCTGCAAGACCCAGGAATTGGTGTTAATGGCTGTCCACCTGTGGGCATATAGGACAAGCCTGCCTCCTGTGCACTGCCTGTCCCCTGTGAGAAGAGGGGCCATGCTGTGAGAGTCAAAAGCGACTGCCAGGCTGGGCCGGAGCCGGTGCCTGGGGTTTGGGGGCTTTTTGCTTACGCGGGCCATGCCCCTGTCCCTTGGCCTGCTGCCCCTGTTGGGGAGCCGGGGAGGCCTGAAAATGGAGGTAGCTTCGGTAAGTAGCACCCTTCCTCGGGTAAAAGGGCTTCTTACCCGAGCCCTTCTTCTTAGAAGGGGCAGAGGTCTTTGAGAGCCGTGTCCTTGTCATGTACTTGGTCTCCATATCTGCGGCCTTGTCAGTCATGGGTTTGCCAAAGAGGTTCTCCCCTTGGCATGGGACATCAACCAACTTGTCCTGAACCCATTGCTCAAGGTCCGATGACTGCAGCCATGCCTGATGGCATGCACCGATGCACCAGGCACCAGAGAAAATAGTGAGGTTTCTGGAGTCCAGCGGATTACAGGATCCGAGGCAGCATGGATTCACCAGAGGCAGATCTTGTCAGACAAATCTGATTGATTTCTTTGACTGGGTGACCAGGGAGTTGGACCGAGGGAGAGCCCTAGATGTGGTGTATTTATTTATTTATTTATTTAGACAGTTTTGTATACTGCCTTATCCTTCAATCAAAGCGGTCACAACACAATTGGGGGATACATTTAACATGCAGGGATATGCGACACATACACTAATACTTACAGGGAACATGGGCAATGGAGGGTTAAGTGGCTTGCCCAAGACCACAAGGAGCATCTGTGGGACTAGAAACCCCAGTCCTTCCGGCCCAAGGTTGCTGTCCTCTAGTGGGATTTGAACCCCCGACCTTCCGGCCTGAAGTACCTTGCCCCAACCACTAGGCTACTCCTCCCAGATTTCAGTAAAGCCTTTGACACTGTTCCTCACAGGCGACTTATAAACAAACTGAGCACCCTAGGGATGGACCCTAAAGTTATTGCTTGGGTTAGAAATTGGTTGGGTGGGAGGCGACAAAGAGTACAAGTAAATGGAGCTCACTCTGAGGAGAAGGATGTTACCAGTGGTGTGCCCCACCCAGGGATCTGTCCTTGGTCCGATTCTTTTTAACATCTTTGTTAGTGATATAGCGGAAGGGCTGTCGGGTAAGGTTTGCCTCTTTGCAGATGATACCAAAATCTGCAATAGAGTAGACACCCAGGAAGGCGTAGATAACATGAGGAGGGATCTAGCTAAGCTTGAAGAATGGTCTAGAATTTGGCAGCTGGGATTTAATGTTAAAAAATGTATGTAAGGTCATGCATTTGGGCTGCAGCAATCCAAGGGAGCAATACAGTATAGGAGGTGAAGTACTTTTGTCCACTAAAGAAGAGCGGGACCTAGGCGTGGTTGTGTCTTATGATCTTAAAGTAGCTAAACAGGTAGAAAAGGCGACGGCAAAAGCTAGAAGGATGCTTGGGTGCATATGGAGAGGAATGGCTAGCAGAAAAAAGGAGGTGATAATGCCTCTGTATAAGTCTTTGGTGCGACCTCATTTGGAGTATAGTGTGCAATTCTGGAGACCGCACCTTCAAAAGAATGTAAACAGGATGGAGTCGGTGCAGAGGGTGGCTTCTAAAATGATTAGTGGGCTTCATTATAAAGCATATGAGGACAGACTTAAGGATCTTAATATGTACATCTTAGAGGAAAGGCGGGATAGAGGTGATATGACTGAGATGTTTAAATACCTCCGTGGCATAAATGTTCAGGGAGAGAGCCTCTTTCAATTCAAAGCAAGTTCTGCTACGAGGGGACATGGGATGAGGGTGAAGGGAGATAGATTCAGGAGTGATATGCGGAAATATTTCTTTACGGAAAGAGTAGTGGATCCATGGAATAGTCTCCCAGTGGAGGTGGTAGAGATGAGGACAGTAACTGAATTCAAAAAACCATGGGACCAACACAGAGAGTCTCTAAAGGTAAAAAGTGGACTGTTGTAGTTGTTGATATGGAAGGACAGACTAGATAGGCCATGTGGTCTTTTTCTGTCATCATGTTTCTATGTTTCTACCCTGGCCGCCGACTCGAACCCGTCATAGGCCGCTTGAGACAAACTTTGAGCACTCACGGACGGCAGTGGACAGGTTCCTGAAGCGCTGCAAAGGCCCCTCGGAGAGATCAGCTGAAAATACGGCGAGTTCCTTCCCCAGGTCTCTCAGGTACATGTCCATGTACAGCTGGTAGGCCTGGATTCGACAGGTCAGCATTGAACCCTGGAAGCACTTTCTGCCGAGGGCATCCAAGTTGCGGGCCTCCCTGCCGTGAGGCATCGAGGAGTGCGTCTTCTGGCTCTTCAGCCTGCGCATGGCCAATTCCACAACCATGGAATTGTGCGGTAGCTGCAACTTTTGAAACCCAGGGCTCCGGTGGACTCAATACATCGAGTCGAGCCGTTTGCTGAGGACCGGCACTGACGCCGGTGTCTCCCACATGCGGAGCATCAGTTGTTCTAGGATCGGAGGCATGGGTACAGTGAGGGCCTCCCGAGGGGGGGCCTCATACTGTAGGATCTCGAACTCGTTGGCTTGAGGATCCTCCTCGGATTCCGTGGGGAATGCCAAAGCCTTGGACATATCCCTCACAAAGTCCAAGAACCTCGTGTCCTCCAGAGGGAACCTTCTCTGGGTTTCGGACAGCGGGGAATCGGACGGGACACCCCTGTGCCAACAGGTGTCCAGGGACTCCTCTTCCTCCGTTTCCTACTCCGAAGCCTCTGAAGAGGAATCGAGAGGCTCCAGCATCGAGGGCCCTGGCGCTGACTGCCCCGCCGCCGAGAGGCTCGGAGGTGACGACCTTGGTCCCGAACAGGAGGCCGAGTGGGACCTCGGCCGAGGATCGACTCGAGCCCAAAAGGTCTCGAAGATAGGTTCGGCCTCCGGGGTAGACTTCGACATCGATGGCCCGGTGGTCGGGGCAGAAGAACCGGACAGACCAGCAATCAGCGCCCGCTGTTTATTTTATTTATTTATTATTTATTTATTTACATTCTCTTATATACCGCGCTATTCTGCATCAGTGCGGTTTACATTGAACAAACTGAAATTACATTGAACAGGGCATTATAACTTGGAGATAACTATTTTACAGGGAACATGGGCTATGGAGGGTTAAGCAGCTTGCCCAAGACCACAAGGAGCACCTGTGGGACTAGAAACCCCAGTCCTTCCGGCCCAAGATTGCTGTCCTCTAGTGGGATTTGAACCCCCGACCTTCCGGCCTGAAGTACCTTGCCCCAACCACTAGGCCACTCCTCCACTCCGGCTGTTGCTCCATGAAGGCAGTAAAACTGCACTCCAAGGCCGCCATCCTGGACTCGAGTCCAGAAGGCTCCACAGCTACCGGCTCATGTCCCGATGCAGTCGGGCCCGTCGCCGGTTCCCTCGGAGGGGAGTCCTCAATAAGTACAGTTGATACCTGCCTCGGCTGATCGTCTCATGACGAGGAACCTTCACCGGACACACTGTCTCCGAAGATCCTGGCCGGCGCTCGGGGCTCTGCAACAGGCCCCAGGAGGAGCCGGGTCGCTAGAAGCCATCCAACTATGCCGCCTTCGAGGACTTTTTCTTCCTCTTGTGTTCCCTCGAAGAAGACCCCCTCTCTGAGGAAACTCGATGCTGCTCAGGCTCGGAATACTCCCCCGAGACGTAGAGGCCTCAGACGAGGTTCGGGCTCTCGAAGGCAAGAACTCAGAAAAAATCCTATCAAGCTGCTGCTGGCGGCTCTTCAGGGTCTTAGAGGACATCTTCCTACACGGACTGCAGACCGTTGAGTCATGGTTGGGCCCGAGGCACTGGAGACAGAAATCATGCGTATCGGTGAGGGACATAGGTTTACACACCAATCGCATTTTTTTAAATCCGCTGGTAGACATTGGAGGAAAAAGGACCCCTGCGAGGTCAAAGAACCGGGCTGCCAGGGGAAAATAAAAAGGGCGCAAACACCAGTCACGAAGGACAAAAGACGAAAAAATAAAGCCGGACTCGATACCGATGTATCGAGCTGAAGGTGGGAAGAGGAACCGGTGTCGACCGGTAGAAGAAAAGAGAGAATTTTTTACTTTTTTCACGGGAACTACGTCCGAAGGGCTCCGCGGAAAAAAGGAGACTGAGCAAGAGGGCACCCTTGGGCTTGAAGGGGACCGCGCAAGCGTGATACAACTCCCAAAGGCTTTCTCTGAAAGCTGGTGATTTGCTCTGCACGAAGGTTCCGTCGGCGCCGACGTCACCTATATGTGAGGAATGATTCCTGCTTGTTCCTGGAGAACTCTACCATCAGACTCTGTACTAATTAGCCTGCATAACATAAAACCATCCAAGCAAGTTGCAGTACCCTCACCCATATTAAAGGATGGAAGGGCTTTTAACCACCCTATTCTTCTTACTACTAGCCACCATCCTAATAAACCCAGCAGATGCAACATGCACATGGAACAATCCAATCCCAATCCTCTACAAGCCCAGGACACAAATTTCACCCCAATCATGGTATCCCAACCATCAAAGGAGATACCATCACTGCATACATATACAAGTGAAGGAACCTATGCGGGTACCCCCACACCATGAACGTCAAACTACCTCAGTAAAATGCTCTCTTATAAATGCACGCTCAATCCGCAACAAAATACACACCATATCAGACTACATCTAAGACAACCAAGTAGAAATCATGTGTATAACAGAATCATGGCTGACTGACGCAGACAACGTACTCTTAAACCAACTCACTCCCACAAACATGGACTTATTTATTTATTTAACATTTTTTATATACCGTCCTTCTACAAATCAGGACGGTTTACATAGAACAATTTATAGCAGTATGTTTCAACTGTTTACATAGAACAATGAACAGGGATAAATATATGTGCCAGAAAATAGAAACAAAATGTGGAACTATTTACACAATAACTATGTACATCCTATATACAGGATAAGAGATACTACATGGTTTTTGATCAACATTGAGATAGCATGAGTAAGAGGAGGGGGAAGCAGGGGGCTAAGAATTAAGGTGGTTGGGAGAAGTGCTCCAGGAATAAGTAAGTTTTTAACTTTTTCCGGAACTCGGAGTGGCTGTAGCAGTTTCGCAGGATATGTGGAAGGGTATTCCATAGGGATGGGGCATAGAGGGAGAAGGCCCTGTTACTAGTAAATTGTTTGCTATGTCTCTTGTTTATTGAGATAGTAAGTAGGTTCTTGGTAAAGGAGCGACGTGTTCTTGTGTTGTTGGTGGAGGAAAGGAGAGGGGAGAGGCATGGGGCGGACTCATTGGAGATAATCTTATGTGTAATGGTAAGCACCTTGAATTTAACTCTGTATTGAATAGGGAGCCAGTAGAGATTATAGAGGACAGGTGTGATGTGGGACCGTCTAGGGCTGTTGGATAAAAGTCTGGCTATCTTGTTCTGGGCCAGTTGGAGGGGTTGTAAGCAGTGCTTGGGAAGGCCATGGTATACCAAGTTACAATAATCAAGAGAGGGGATTGTGAGACCCTGGCATACGGCACGAAACAGGACTTAAGAGAGGTTTGAGGTTCCGTAGAGTGCGTAGCTTAGCGTATATTGTGTTAGTGGTCCTCTTAATCTGATCTGTGAAGGAGAGGCTCTGATCAAGGATGATACCAAGATATTTCACTTGTTTTTTTATGGGGAGGGAGAGATCACCGATAGTAAGGGTTAGAGGTGGGGTGTATGAAGTATTGGAAAATACCTGAAGGACCTCGGTTTTAGATTGATTAATTATGAGGTTGTGCTGGGAGAGCCATGATTTTAGGCTAGTTAGGCATTCACTTAACTTAGAGAAATTGGGGTTTGTAAGGTTAAATGGGGTGAAGCACATCATGTCATCTGCATAAAGCTGGTATTGGATTCCATAGCTTTGGAAGATTTTGCAGACTGGCTGCAGGAATATGTTAAATAGAAGGGCAGATAGGCTGGATCCTTGGGGGACGCCCTGTCTTAAGGTAAATGGAAGGGAAGTGTCATTTCCGATGCGAACTTGCTGTGTTCTACTGTCTAAGTAAGAGCGGAACCAGTTTAGGGTTGTGCCTCTCAGTCCTATTTCGTGGAGTCTGTTTAAGAGTTGATGACGTGGGAGCGAGTCGAAGGCAGAGGATAGGTCGAGGAATATGAGAAGGCATCCCTGAGTGGGATTCTGAGTGTGAAGGTACAAGGAATCAAGTAGGGAGATAAGGAGGGCTTCTACTCCGTGGTTCTTCCTGAAACCATGTTGGAATAAGTCAAGTGGAAAGTGCTCATCAATATGGTTCTGGAGTTGGGTTTGGACAATCTTTTCAGTTATTTTTGCAAGGAAGGGTATACTGGAGATGGGTCTGTAGGAAGTAGGGGAAGTAGGGTCGAGTTTTGCTCCCTTTAATATAGGACGGATTGTGGCGGACTTGAGAGGAGCTGGGACAAAACCAGACTGGAGGGAGGATTGTACCATATGTAGGATGTAGGGGCTGATGGAGTTTCTAGTAGACTTGATCCAGGGGACAGGGCAAGGATCAAGGGCAGAGGTGGAGGCATTTAGGTCCTTGATAACATTACTCACATTATCTAGAGTGATGGATTCAAATTCACTCCAAGTGTTTAGTAGAGTTGGTTTATGTAGATGGGTGCTATTGAAGGAAGTAGATTGGGGGTTATTGGTTGAGGGTGGCAGGAGGAATTTAGAGGTAAGATGGTTAGCTATAGTTTGAGCAGTTAGTTTTGGAGGTTGGTCTTGCTGTACAGGTTCATTTAATAAGGATTTGGCAATGGAGAATAGTTCTCTAGGTATGTTGAGTGACCGTTGGATAAGGTTTTCATTATATTCTCTCTTATGGTTGATGGTTTCAGAGCAGTAGGCTTGGAGTTTATTTTTGTAAATGATATGTGAGTGGGGGTCTCGAGAGCGTCTCCATTTGTGTTCAAGACGTCTGAGCTCTCTCTTGAGGTTTCTTAGCTTTGTGGAGAACCAGGGAGTTCTTCTAAGGGAGTTTTGAGGGGAATGTTTGGGTGGGAGGCAGGCGGCTGCTGATATAATTTTGTTCCATTTGGTGATGTGGGATTCTTGGTTGAGATTTAGTGCAATTTAGTAGGTCAAGGGGGGAATTATTTGTTCGAGAAAGTCAGCTGCATTAAATTGTTTGAATCTACAGGTGTGTAGAGGATGGGATGAGTGTTGTTTTTTGTAAGTGGGGTAGGGGATGGAGAAAAGGATGAGAGCATGATCAGACCAGGGTATGGGTTGAATAGTGTGTGGAAACTGATCAGAGGATAATGGGTGCTGTGGGATAAATATAAGGTCAAGTATATTTCCTTTGGAGTGTGTAGGTTGTTCAAGTAGTTGAGTGAATTGGAGGGCGTTCATTGCTTGAAGAAATGTAGTTTCTTCAAGCAATGTAGAAGAAATGGACTTCCACCACTGTCCAAGAACTCGACGCAGAGGAGGAGGAGTCCTCATCCTCTCCAACAAGCAACTAAACTTGAAGATCACAGACACCTTATTAACCCCCACCCTAAACTCTATAACCCTAGAAAACAAAAACCTAATGATAACTCTAATACACCGAACTCCAAACTCTGATCCTGGTGACCTCTCCCACATAACTGAGATTGCCACAAGATACTCCAACAAGGCGAAACCACCAATAATTCTAGGAGATTTCAACCTCAACTCCCTAGCCTCTACACAAGCCACATCATTCTTAAGCGCCTTAAAAGCCTTGGACTTCATACAACTCATCGACATCTAAACACACGACAATGGAAATACCCTTGACCTACTGTTTGTCCCCACCAACCTCCATCACCACATCAGCTGCAATGTATCCCCAGTACCCTGGTCCGAACATCATATTATCACCTTCAATTTACCCATCAACCCGACCCAACCAAGACACAATTGCTCTAACAACTCAAGATGCTTCAAAGAATTCAACAAAGACGTTCTCCTAAAGCAACTCCTTCCAGCCCTAGACAACAGCTCCACAGATCTCCCATCACTTATAACTAACTAGAATAGCACCACTGCTTCAGCAGCTATTGCACCACCCAAGAATTACACAAACCAAAGAAGCAACAAAGTCTCCTGGAACTCCACTGGGATAAGACAAGCAAAGCTCACATTACGAAGACTGGAACGCAAATGGAGAACTAAAGATCAGTCAGACAGACACAAATATAGAGCAAAACAAGAAGAATACAACAAATTGATACTGGACCACAAAAAACAGCACCACACAAACATCATAATGAAATCTCTCAACCAATCTAGAGAGCTCTTCGCAATAGTCAAAGACCTAACCAGAACACCCCACAACAGCACTACAAATGCAATATCCCCAGAGACATATGCAACACATCTACAAAGAAAACTCAATTGCCCTCATACTGCTTCAAACTTAACTCTCTACCCAGCACCACCACTACAATCACAGGATACTTCAAAGAAATGGACATCATTTCATTCGATCTCTGAAGAATACTGCACTAGTTTACTAAAAGCTCTTAATACCACTACCTCGCCCCTCGACTCCTGCCCCACCACATGAATAAAAGCCTTGTCACAAGAGCTAACACCAACACTATGCAGGATAGTAAACCTCTCCCTCGAACAAGGAATTATGCCTCCACATCGCAAAACCTCCTCAATAAGACCACTCATAAAGAGCTCAATCATTGACCTGAACTCACCATCCTCATATCGCCCAATAGCAAGCATACCCCTCCTCTCCAAGATAATAGAAAAAGCCGTAAAGCGCCAGCTCCAGGACCACGTGGACACAAACTATCCACTCGACCCACAGCAGCACAGATTCAGAGAATCACAAGGCGTTGAAACCCTATTCACATCACTGATAAACACAATCATCAAAAGGATTGAAAATACCAAACAGGGCTTCCTACTTATTTTCATCGACATCTCTGCAGCATTTGACTCAATAATATACTTCTCTCTCCTTGACAGCCTGGTAGAGATTGGATTATGTGACACCACACTGACTTGGTTCCGTTCTTATTTAACAGAAAGAACAGCAGAGGTGAAGATAGCGAACAGCAAATCAAAACCATTCAATCTCCATCAAGGCCTACCTCAAGGCTCAGCCTTATCCACCTTACTCTTCAACATATACAGTACATTCAACCAGTCTGCAAGATCATACAAAAACACATTATGCATTATCATTTATATGCAGATGACGTTATGATATACTCCTCAATAGACACTACAACCCCGGACTTCTCACCCATCTCTGCATGCATGACAGAAGCAACTGAATGGCTAACCCAGAGGAATTTAACAAACTACAAGAAATCTGAAGCCCTCGTGATCACAAGAAATGTTTCATTTACACCCCCAAACAATATACTAGTTGGAAGCTGCCCAATTCCAATCAAGAACGAGGTAAAATATCTGGGAATACCCCTGGACCAGAGGCTCAATTTCCAAACTCATATCAACAAAACTACCACCAAAGTTTATTACAAAATCAAGATGCTACAGAACCTACGACCCATATTGGAACAGAACCACTTTGGAACTGTTTGCCAGGCAATAATCACACCGCAGCTAGACTTAAGCATTATGATACTCCACGGCCTACCCAAGAGCACAACTCACTCTCTGCAACTGGCACAAAATACAGCCGCCAGATTGATTACTGGATCAAAAAAAAAACACGAGCACATCACCTCCACCTTAAAAGATCTCCTCTAGCTAAATATCAGAGCCAGAATCAAATATAAGGCCTTATTGATGACATACAAGATATTAAATAATTAGTCCGCCGAATGCTTAAACGACATAATCAGAAAAGTACCAAATATGCACTCAAGGAGGAAACCCCACCAAAACACTCTATCAACAGCTTCCATACCTCCAAACTCCACACAAAGAGTACTTCACAGAGCATTTGAATACTACTCACCAACACTATGGAACTCACTCCCACCCAACCTAAGAGAGATCACAGACATTGCCGACTTCAGAAAATACCTAAAAACCTACCTCTTCAAAAACCACCACAACCAGCATATGGGATACATAACTACAGGACTAAACTCAGCACCCAACTGTCCCCTCAACCAAAAGTCTGAATCACTGTACATAGTTATAGAGTTGTAAACTGTTAAATGTAAATAGTTCTTCTACCGTTCCTTGTAATAATGTTCTGTTCTCTGTGAACCGCTTTCTGTGAACCGCTCTCTGTGAACGGTATATGAAAAATGTTAAATAAATAAAGTAAGTAAGTAAGTAAAGAAAGACTGGATATTAGATGCCTTAAATATAATCCCTAAGGAAAAAACTGTATAAACATATAAAATATCTGGAAGAGTGGAGAAACCCTTATTGTTGTTGTTTACTATATTTTTACTGTAAACTTCCTAGATACCCTGTGGTTAGGTGACATATAGAAATATAGAAATGTGAAGACAGAAAAAGACCACATGGCCTATCTAGTCTGTCCTTCCATATCAACTGCTACAACAGTCCCCTTTTTTCCTTTAGAGATCCTCTGTGTTTGTCCCATGCTTTTTTGAATTCAGTTACTGTCCTCATCTCTACCACCTCCACAGGGAAACTATTCCACGGATCTACCACTCTTTCTGTAAAGAAATATTTCAGCATATCACTCCTGAATCTATCCCCCATCCCATGTCCCCTCGTAGCAGAACTTGCTTTCAAATGAAAGAGGCTCTCCCCCTGAACATTTATGCCACGGAGGTATTTAAACATCTCAATCATATCACCTCTATCCCACCTTTCCTCTAAGGTGTACATATTAAGATCCTTAAGTCTGTCCTCATATGCTTTATAGTGAAGACCACTAACCATTTTAGTAGCCACCCTCTGCACCAACTCCATTCTGTTCACATCCTTTTGAAGGTGCGGTCTCCAGAATTGCATACTATACTCCAAATGAGGTTGCACCAAAGACTTATACAAAGGCACTATCACCTCCTTTTTTCTGCTAGCCATTCCTCTCCGTATGCACCCAAGCATCCTTCAAGCTTTTGCCGTCGCCTTTTCTAACTGTTTAGCTACTTTAAGATCATCAGACACACCACGCCTAGGTCCCGCTCTTCTTTAGCGGACAAAAGTACGTCATCCCCTATACTATATTGCTCCCTTGGATTGCCACAGCCCAAATGCATGACCTTACATTTTTTAACATTAAATCCCAGCTGCCAAATTCTAGACCATTCTTCAAGCTCAGTTAGATCCCTCCTCATGTTATCTATACCTTCCTGGGTGTCTATTCTATTGCAGACTTTGGTATCATCCACAAAGAGGCAAACCTTATCCGACAGCCCTTCCGCTATATCACTAACAAAGATGTTAAAAAGAATCGGATAAAGGACTGATCCCTGGGGCACACCACTGGTAACATCCTTCTCCTCAGAGTGCGCTCCATTTACCTGTACTCTTTGTCGCCTCCCACCCAACCAATTTCTAACCCAAGCAGTAACTTTAGGGTCCATCCTTAGGGTACTCATAAGTCGCCTGTGAGGAACAGTGTCAAAGGCTTTACTGAAATCTAAATATACCACATCTAGGGCTCTCCCTCGGTCCAACTCCCTGGTCACCCAGTCAAAGAAATCAATCAGATTTGTCTGACAAGACCTGCCTCTGGTGAATCCATGCTGCCTCGGATCCTGTAATCTGCTGGACTCCAGAAACCTCACTATTTTCTATTTCAGAAGTGTTTCCAATAATTTACTCACCACCGAAGTTAAACTAACCGGCCTGTAGTTTTCAACCACATCCTTACTTCCGCTTTTGTGTAAAGACACCACATGAGCCTCTCTCCAGACCTTTGGCAACACTCCTGACTCCAATGAGGCATTGAATAAGTCAGTCAGTGGAGATGCTAGAACGTCCCCAAGTTCCCTCAGTATTTTAGGGTGTATCCCATCCGGTCCCATCGCTTTGTCTACTTTAAGTTGAACTAGTTTCTCACGAACACAGTCTTCTGGAAATTGTTCAAGATGTCCCTCGCTTCTGTTCCTGTTTGTGGGTGTTTTCTGAGGTCCTGCTCCTGGTTCTTCATCTGTGAACACAGAACAGAAATATTTGTTAAGCAATTCCGCTTTATCCTCATCAGCTTCTACATATTCCTCCCCTTCACCCTTGAGTCTGACAATACCACTTTTGCCCTTCCTCTTCTCACTAACATATCTGAAAAATGTCTTATCCCCCCATTTTATTGCATTGGCTATGTCCTGCTCTTTTTGAACCTTTGCTTTCCTGACTACTTTGCTAGCTTCTCTAAGTTTTTGTATTTCATGAAGGCATCCCTCTTTTTCTTCAATTTTTCAGCTACTTCTTTCGAAAGCCATAGCGGTCTCCTTTTCCTTTTACCTTTATTTACCATTTTAACAAAAAGGTTCGTTGCCCTTAAAATATCCCCTTTTAGTTTTGCCCACTGTTTTTCTACATCCCTCAGCTGCTCCCATCCCGCTAATAACTCCCTGAGGTATTGGCCCATCTTGGCAAAGTTAGTCTTCCTAAAGTCTAAGACCCTCACCTCTGAATGGATTCTAACAGCCCTAGTCCTAATACTGAACCACACCATCTGGTGATCACTGGATGCAAAATGATCTCCCACTATAACATCAGAAACACTTTCACCATTGGTAAGCACCAAGTCCAGTATGGCCCCTTCACATGTGGGGTCTGTTATCAATTGCTTGAATAGTTCTCCCTGTAGAGAATCCAGGATCTTTTTACTTCTAGATGATACTGTAGCAGGAAAGTGCCAATCAACATTTGGCATATTGAAATCCCCTATCAGTAGCACTTCCCCTTTCCCAGCAATGCTGCGTATGTCTTCAATTAACTCTCTGTCTACCTCTTCCTCTTATGAGGGAGGTCTGTATATCACGCCAATGCAAATAGATTTCTCTTTCCCTCTTTCTAGTTTAACCCACAATGCCTCCTCTCTCCCTTTTAAGCTCTGTAATTCCAAAGCTTTAATAGTATTTTTTACATATAGTGCCACTCACTCCTCCTCCCCTTCTTCCTATCCTGTCCTTTCTGAATAAAGTATAACCAGGTATAGTTACATCCCAGCCATGGTTTTCTGTGAACCATGTTTCTGTAACTGCTACTAAATCCAAGTCGGCCACGCCCACCAAAGCTTCAACATCAAGGATCTTATTTCCCATGCTATGGGCATTTATACACACTGCTTTCCATATGTTACCCCTGTTACCCATTTCCATAAAGGTATTTAATGTATCACTTACCTGGGGGCTTTCCCTTACCCAGGGGCTTTCTTCACCCATCCCCAACAAATCTAGTTTAAAGCCCTCTTCAGTAGATTAGCCAGGAGAAATTTTACTTACCGTTAAATTGCCCTTCCTGGAGTCCTGTTAGACCAGTCCAAACAAATGTGTTATCTCCCTCTGCCAGAAGATGATGGAGACAGAAAAAAAAATACTAGACATCACCATAGGCATAAGATCTAGCACAGCTAGAGGGTGCCCTCAGTATTTTCATAAAAAGGAAATAGAAATACCCGAATCCTCCAAAGGTGTCTCCAAGGCAACATATTAACAATAAAGAAGCGCAAATATATACAGAAATCTGCATGAACAAGCATTTATGTACGAGGCATAAGACAGAGAAGTGGGTAAGTTCTGTACTGGTCTAGCAGGACTCCAGGAAAGGAAATTAACGGCAAGTAAAATTTCCTCTTCAAGATCTTCCTGCTAAACCAGTCTAGACAAATGGAAAGTACCAAATCTACTCCATACTGGGGCAGGAAGAAATCGCAGCCACTAGAATATCCAAGCCAAATCATGCTGCCACTTGAGCTTGGCCATCCAGTTGATAATGACCGACAAAAGGTAGATAAAGAGGACCAAGCTGTGGCCCTACAGATATCTAGAGGAGAAATGTAGGACGATTCTGCCCAGGAAGCTGCCAGGGCTCTGGTCGAGTGAGCCATAAGGCCATTAGTGACAGACTTACCCGTCAACAAATATGCCAAAGCAATGGCCTTCTAGATCCAGCAGCCAAGGGTAGCCTTCAATGTTGCCTGAAAAGGATTAAAAAAGGTGATCGGAAAGGCAAAAGAAATTTGTCATCTCAAAGTAACGCAACAATGCTCTGAGTACATCCACAAAGTGCAAGCCTTTATCCCTCTCGGTGCACGGATCCAGGGTAAAGGCTGGAAGAGAAATGACCTGATTGACATGAAATGAAGAAATCTCTCTGGGTAAAATGGAGGGCACCAGACATAAGGACACTCCTCCAGCTGAAAAGGATAAGAAAAGATCCTGACAAGTGAGTGCCTGTAGTTCCGAGATCCGCCAAGCTGAAGTAATCACCACCAAAAATACTGTCTTCAGAGAAGATCCTTAAGGGTCGTCCGCTTAAGGAGTTTGAAGAGAGAAGTGCTTCAGGCCTTGATTTAAAGTGCCAAGTCCCAGAAAGAAATTGTTGGTTGCACTGGGAGGACGGAGCTTTGAAGGAAGAGTGCCACATCCTGGTGTGTTGTGAGGGAGCGACCCGCTTCCAGGCCATGAAAGCAGAAAAAAAGAGCTGCAACCTGCACCTTGAGAGAATTCAAGGCCAAGCCCTTCTCAAGGCTATCCTGAACAAATGCTAGTGCATGCCATCAAGAAATGAGGCATTGCCAGCAGCAAGCCTCAAAGAGACATCATACTCTAGCATAAGCCAGGGAGGTGGAGCATCTTCTGACATGCAGTAATGTGGACACCACCACTGTTGAGTAACCTTTACGAGCTAAACACCACCTCTTAAGGGACAGGCAGTAAGTGAGAAGAGAGCTGGATCACCCAAGAGGATGAGTCCCTGCCATAGCAGACCTCTCGGTCCCAAGGTTCAGGAGCTGTGCCACAACCAAGTGGGAGTGCTTTTCTATTCATTGAAGAACCCAGGCTATCATGGCCCACAGGAGGAAAACAGAGGAGAGGGACCTGGGGCCAGGGTTGAACCAGGGCGTCCACCCCCTTTGATCCAGTCTCCTTGTGGCAACTGAAAAGATTGGGTACCTTGGCATTGGCTGCTATTGCCATCAGGTCAGCTTTCGGCATCCTCCACTGGTCCACTAGGCGGAAGAAGGCCCATAGGGCAGGCTTCCACTCCCTGGGATCGAGAAGATGCCAAAGGAGGTAATCAGCCACCATACTGTCTTGCCCAGCGATGTGTTGTGCCAACAGAGCTTGTAGATATTGTTCCACCCTCAGGTACAGAAGGGACATTTCTCACGCAACCCCCAGGCATTTGGTCCCGCCCTGATAATTCATATAAGTTATCACCATTACACTGTTGGAGAGGACCCTTATCGCATGGCCCTGGACCTGGCAGAGAAAGTGAATCAGAGCCAGATAGATTGCTCTCGCTTTTTACGATTGAGGGCCCGCCCATTTCTAGCTTCCAGCTGGGACCGGTGATCATGGGCTGTCCGACTCAGACAATGAGCTCCCACCCGGCTAGACTGGCATCGGTTGTGATGATGACCCAGGTTAGTGTCTCCAGGGATATCCCTCAAAGCATCTTTTCCAGAGAGGCCCACTAAGAAAGACTGTCTCTCACTGATGGGGGGAGGGGGAGAGGCTGCAGATGGACTGCAAAATCCTGAGTGGCAGGCGACTATTGGGACAGCAACGCCCACTGCAGAGGCCACATGTGCGCTCGCGTCCATCGAAGCAACTCTAAGGTTGCCTCAATTGACCCCAGGAGCTGTAGGTAATCCCAAGCAGTGGGAACTGGCTTCACCAGAAAGTCCCAGAGCTGACAGGTGAACTTGGCCCAGCAGTCCATAGTTAGAAACACACCTCCCTGAAGTGTCCAAACGAGTGCCAAGAAAGCATAGTTACTCACCTGTAACAGGTGTTCTCCAGGGACAGCAGGAATCAGTCCTCACATATGGGTGACATCAGAGCCGATGAAGCTTTCAAAGAAAGCCTTTGGGAGATGCATCACTCATGCACGGTCCCCTTCCCGTCCAAGGGTGCCATCTTGCTCAGTCAGATGACATAGCTAGGATATACCTTCCAGAAATTGACCCAATTTAGTTAGAAAAGACCTACATGCATTATCTGACTTTTATCTATCCTTCCAATGTAAATAGATTATGTATATAGTTAACCCTGTTTTCCAAGTTTATACTCCTGTTCGATGTAAACCTGACAGCTTGTTGTTATGGTCGTTAAGTTATAATGTAAACCGCACTGATGCTAAATAGCGCGGTATATAAGAAATTGTAATAAATGGTAGCAAAAATAAAACAAGGTAGGGAGGAAACTCCTAGGGGAGGGTTGTGAGGACCGATTCCTGCTGTCCCTGGAGAACACCTGTTTCAGATGAGTAACTACGCTTTCTCCAGGAACAAGCAGGAAGTCAGTTCTCACATATGGGATTCCCTAGCTCCAGGATGCCAAGGACCGAATCACAACAGCATCAATGGCAACCGAGTCGGGTAGCCATGAGTTGCAGAAGATAAGTCCCCAACTGAGAGACTCTGCAAGACCCTAGCATCCAGTGACACTATCATTCTGGTAGCCTGAACACAAAAGAGTCGGAGTGCAGGAGTTGTTTACACCCCAAACAGATTGTGAAGTACTGCCTTGACCGAAGGCACTGACCCGACGGGACTCGCTTTCCAGGCAGTAGTGAGCTGCAAACGTATGGATTGAAAACCATGTGGCGGCTTTGCAGATCTCCGCTACTGGTACTAAGTGCAGGTTCGCCACCGATGTGGCCATCGCTCTCACGCAAGGCACTGTGATCCAGTGGTCAGGGAGAGCCCAGCTCACTCATAGGCAAGGTCAATACAGTCTGCTACCCAAGAGAACAGAGTTCACTTAATCAAAGGAATCCCCAATCTGCCGGGGTCATAGGAAACGAAAAGCTGAGGAGCTTTGCAATGGCCCTGGGTCCACTGTAGATAGAAAGACAGGGCCTGTTTGCAGTCCAGTGTATGGAGTATCATTTCCTCCTGACCGGCATGAGGCCGCAGGAACAAGGTGGGAAGGACAACCTCCTGATTGAGGTAGTAAGGAGATACCAACTTTGGGAGAAATTTTGGGCGAGTGTAGAGCACCACCCTGTTCTTGTAGAATCTTTTATATGGTGGCTCTGCCACCAAAATCTGGAGCTCACTTACTCTGCGAGTGGATGTGAGAGCTACCAGGAAGGCCACTTTCCATGACAGATATCGCAGATGGCAAGTAGCTAGAGGCTCAAATGGCGGTCTGGTCAGCTGTGAGAGCAACACATTGAGGTCCCATTCCACCACCGGGGGGTGGATGGGGGACTTAGATAGCAGGAGGCCCCTGAGGAACCGAGAGACCAGGGGCTGACCCGAGAGAGGTTTCCCTTTGATAGGGTGGTGGTATGCAGCAATCGCACTCAGGTGCACCCTCATTGAGTTGGACTTCAGGCTAGCGTCAGTTGTCAGCGGAAACCACTGCGGCGGCTCTGGAGGCATCCCTGCCAACAGCTTGTTCTTTCGGAGCCACCACCAAAGGGCCATCCTGACCCCTTTGGGACAGGGGAGGTGCTACATAAGTGGTGCTAAGCTGACCATCAGTGCAACAATGCCCTTTGCATTGGTCACATGTGAGCTCGAGCTCAGGGCACGAGATCTATTACCAACACCACTGACCCCAGCACCTACAGATAGTGCCACACTGTAGGAACCTGATTCTGGAGAAACAGTGGCACCTGCCCCTGTAGAATGCACATCCGGTCTTCCGGTGACACCACCAAGCCCCTGACCATCCTGAACTGGGATCCTAAGTATACCACATTTTGTGATGGCTGCAGCCGACTCTTCAGAAAATTGATGACCCACCCTAAACTCTGTAGATGGGCAATGATCCTATGTATGGCTTGTACGCTCACCTCCTTGGATTCTGCTCGAACAAGCCAATCGTTCTAATAAGGATGCCGCAGCCACTACCACCATGACTTGAGTGAAAGTGCGAGGGGCAGTCACGAGACCAAAGGGAAGTGCCCTGAACTGAAACAGGAGAAACCGCTGATGCTCTGACCGAACCAGAATGTGCAGATAGGCCTCCGTGAGGTTGCACGCCATCAGAAACTCTCCTTCCTGGACAGTTGCAATGACAGAGCGCAGTGTTTCCATTTTTTAACTGGGGCACCTCAAGGAAGCAATTCACATGATTCATGTCTAAAATGGGTCTGAATGCTCCCTCCTTCTTAGGGACGACAAAGCAGATAGAATATTGACCTGACCCACATTGGTTTGTAAGCACTTCCACCACAGCCTGTAAGTCTCGAAGCAGTGACAAGGTGTACCGCATGGCCTTGACCTTGAGAGGCATCTTGCAAGGAGACTGCACGAAGGCGTCGGCAAGGGTGTTGAACTCGAGAGCATAGCCCGCCTGTATGACCTCCAGCACCTACTGGTCTGTCATGATCTGGACCCAGACAGGGTAAAAGTCCCGCAGCCACCCCCATACAGGCACTTCCCTCACCTGGTCCCACTCACTTCATTGTGGCTTTTTGAAGCGGCTGAAGAGGAGGCATATCCTCCCCTCCCTGATCTTTGAAAGCCCCGAAAGGATTGCCCCTCGCAAGGAATCAGTCCCGTTGGCATGGTGCAAAGCAGACAGCACGGAAATTCAAAAGTCCCACAGTTGTTCCCATGCCGGACCTGAGGTTTGCACCGGTTTCTACTTATCTGCCGAGCCCTGCCGCCCCCTTAGACCCTCTCAAGTCCTTCATCAATTTATCTAACGCATCACCAAAACAACAGTTTCCCCTGAAAGGGAAGCCTACTCAAATGAGACTTGGAAGAGACATCCGCCGACCAATTACGCAGCCACAAATAACACTGGGCAGCCACAACCAAGGCCATACTCTTAGAGAGGCCCCTAAATAAGGTCATAAAAGGCATCTGCCAAATAAGCAGCCCCCGACGCTAACTTAGCCGCTTCTGGCAGTGGTGAAGGTTGTGCATCTTCCATTGCTTCTAGGATCCCTTGCACACAGCGCAAACAGGATTGGGCAACAAAGGCACTGCAGACCGATGCCTGCAATGATAAAGGCGTTAATATCGAATGCTTGCTTCAGCCATGTCTCCACTTTCTGGTCCTGCGTGTCCTTGAAGGCCGTACTGCCCTCCACCGGAACAGTGGTCTTCTTTGTGACTGCTGAAACTGCTCCATCCACTTTAGATGAGCGGAGGAGTTCTTTTTCCTGCTCCAGCAGAGGATAGAACCACACCATCGCCCATGTTCCTTTGAGCCCCACTTCCGGGATGTCCCTTTTGTCCTGAATCATCTGTTTAATCATTTGATGAAGGAAAACACAGTCTGTGGCTTCCTGACTTCCTGGAACAAAGGGTTTTCCTCCTGTGGGATCTCTGCTGACATATTGAGGGCCCGCAAAAAGACTGAGCGATCAGCGCCGTTAGCTCTTCCCGGCAAAAGACCCTCACAATCCAAGCCTCATCCTCCTGGGGAATCTCACCTTCTTCCAATTCTGCCGACTGCACTGCGCACTCTGTGTCAATGGGTCCTCATCTTCCTCAGACCTCAGGAACTCTGTTTCTTCTCAATGGTCCTCTTCCAGACACCTTCAGCTGGGCTGGGCTCCTCCATTTGCCAATTGTTCTTTCGTGGCCTACTGGAGAGCTCAACCCTCCCTGCTGCTTTATGCATAAGCAGAATAAACTCAGGGGAACCCTCCCCCCGGCATACCCACCGTCGTAGCTTTCCTGGAAGTCAATGGTTGGGGAGACCTACTGCTCCCGACCTGTGCTTCCAGAACCAGCAGGGCAGATGGACCCGCTTCCATGGGCCCCATCACCCTTGTGAGGGAACACCAACCCCCTGGCGTCTGAGAAGAGGGCTCGGACCCCTCCAAAGTCTTTCCTCTGTCACTCTTCTGTGACTGCTCATCCATAAACTCCACTTCTGCAGACTGAAATTCTGTCTCACAGCTCTTGCAAAACCCCTATAGAGATGGAGCTTTTGCGCAACCACAGGCTAAACAAGTGGCCTTAGAAGGCATGACCACAACAGCCCATCTCAAACCACCAATGAATCCGCTGGACTGCAGAACACCACTAAGCGCCTTCTGGCCCTTGAGACCTGTGCCTCCATTTCTGCTGTTTCTTTGATCTTCTTTTTTCTTTTTTTCTCCCACAAAGGGCAAGTCCCCGAAGCACTGGAGGTCGGGCAACTAAAATAAAAAAAACGCACGGCCCCCCCAATGTCCAGGCCCAGTAAAGAGCAATCCCCCTCAGTGGAAGAAGCAACATGCTGTCAGAAAATAGCATCGTTTCCCACATACTGCAGGATGGCATGACAGCCTGCACAGAGTCCTTGACCCTAGCAGTACCTCCCAGGCCCCGAAAAAGTGAACTGCGGCAAAGAAACTCCCGCCCTGAAGTGCTGAGGAAGAAAAAAACCCCTATGCAACTCACCGGCAGTGCTGCTCCCGTCCACACACTCAGTCCTTCACTTGGCATCAGCGGGAGTTCTGTGAAGGCATCTGGTTTCTTGGCAGGCAGCAGCTTCTCACCCATTAAAGGGATAGGGAGCCGCTGAACTCAAACCCAGTCTCCAGCGATTCAGAATCCCCTGCTCTTACCGATACCAATGAGCTCCTGAACCCTCCGGGCTTAGCCTGCTGCCTTTGCTTGCTTTTCTTGTCTTTTTTTTTGGTGGGGGAGGGGGGGTTTCCCCCCCAACATACTTTATAAAATACAATTGCGATTCCAATTGAAAAAGCCAGACCCTAACCAATCCAACTAAAATGAAAAAAAAAAAATCCCAAGATGTTTCTTATTTGCTCCTTCAGTGAGTCCAAATGGTGGGCGGTGACATTCTCCAGTTGTTTGGAGACTGAAATACTGAGGCTGGTAGGTAGTGCCAGCTGGTTATATGAGGCGATATCATTAAAATATTAATGATCCATCTCCAAGCAGCTGGTTAGGGGTGACAACCCACAAGTCGGGACTGGACTGGAGGTCCGATAAGGAAATGTTATTTATTCAAAACAATTTTGAAACACGCTGTGGGATACCGGTTTCCTTGTTCACTATCCGATATAATTTTAATGTAGTTATAAATTCTGCTATTCCTCTCCCTCGCTTTTCTTATTCCTCTGCAAACACATCAAACTCCCCAACACAATTTTAAAACTCTTTACATCTTTGGGGGAAATGGCCTATTGTAACCTATAATTTACTTGGACATTTTGGAAGCATCTGTAGCTTATTTTACACCAATGGTTCTCAACCCAGTCTTTGGGACACACCTGGCCAGTCAGGTTTTCAGGATAACCACAATGAATATGCATGAGAGAGATTTGTATATAATTGAGGCAGTGCATGCAAATCTCTCTCATGCATATTCATTGTGCTCATCCTGAAAACCTGATTAGCTAGGTGCATACCGAGGACTGGGTTGAGAAGAAGAAATTAGACCTTACCTGCTAATTGATGTCACTTGAGCTACCAGTCCAGTCCTGGCACCTTTGGAGTATTCAAGCCCCACCAGCAGCTTGGAGATTGAGCATGAAATGATTTTCATGACTCCCTCTACATAGACAGCTGGCTCCTCCCACAGCCTCCAGTATCCTATTGACAAAGCAGACTAACAGAAACAACCATAAGAACTAACATGTAAATAACTTGATAAACTCAGTAACACAAAAACCCCCTCCCCATCAGGGAAGGAGAGTCCACCACACTCACCTATCATCAGCACAAGCGCTTCTCAGGAGACCAGTTACCTCGGTCCCCCACCTTTGGCGGACCCCCAAATTCTCCACCTTTTCTCTTCATTAATATCTCCTTTTTATGGTCTAATTTCTTCTGTGCGCCTCTATCCCCTGCACTACCCTACTGATCAGCGGCCAGGGTGGGAAGACATACAGAAGTCCTTTGAGGGCCACTGCTGAACCAGCACGTTGAGCCCTTCTGACATGCGCTCTCTCCATCTGCTGTAAAATTGCGCCGCTTTGGCCGACTCGTAGGTTGCCATTAGGTCCATGATGGGCTCCCCCACCTGCGTGCTAACTGCTTGAAGACGCTTTGATTGAGCACCCAATCCACCAGGTCGATCCTCACTCTGCTGAGATAATACGCCTCTGTAATGGCTGCATATGTGCCCGAGCTCAAGGGATCATCTCGATCAACACCGCCATGGGGCCCAACACTATTAAGTAATGCCACGTTGTTGGCCTCTGCATCCCCAGGAGTTGGTGAATCTGGTCCTGACGTTTGTGTACTCTCACCATTGGTAGTGACACTCGTCCCACCAGCATCTAAAATTGAGTGCAGAGATATGCCAGGTCTTGCGATGGCAGGAGCCGGCTCTTGGTGAAATTGATCCAGCCAAGGAACAAAATAACCTGTTCTGTCACTCCCATGCTCTCCTCTGGGGACTTTGCCCTTATAAGCCAATCATTGAGGTAAGGATAAACCAGAATGCCTTCTTTCCTCAGCACCACTGCCACGACCACCATGATTTTGGTGAAAGTACGGTCAAGAGTCAAAAAGGCAGCACCCAGAACTGAAAGTGCCCTCCCAGGACCATGAACCTGAGAAACTGCTGATGCACTGTGCATACCGGGATATGAAGGTAAGCTTTGGCGAGGCCAAGAACTCCCCCTCTTGCACCATTACTATCACAGACAACATCCCCATGCGAAAGTGCAGCACCCGCAAGGTTCGATTTACATGCTTGAGTCCTAGTATGGGTAGAAAGCCCCTTCTTTCTTTGGCATCACAAAGTAGATATAGCACAGTTACTTACCTGTAACAGGTGATCTCTGGGAACAGCAGGAATAAGTCTTCACATATGGGTACGTCGGTACCGACGGAGTCTGCGCGGGAACGCTTCCCAGCATCCAATCAAAGAGCTTTTGGAAGCATCCCACCACGCCTGCGTGCTGCCTTCCCGCCTTTCCCAACTGCCTCTCCTCAGTTAAGTTTTAAAGCTGAGACAAAGAGAGAGAGAGAGAGAAAAGAAAGGAAAGATAGATAGAGATACAACTCCTGGGGAGGTGGGTGGGTTGTGAAGACTTATTCCTGCTGTTCCCAGAGATCACCTGTTACAGGTAAGTAACTGTGCTATCTCCAGGAACAAGCAGGAATGAGTCTTCACATATGGGGACTCCCAAGCTGAGATGCCTGGAGTCCCAGCATGTCATAGGTTGGAACATGCTGTCCCCCACAACACCAGGCATCCTGAGGATGGAAGGTAGGAGTTGAAGAAGAAAGATGCTGTGGAACAGCTAACCTAGCATAGGACTGCAGAGAAGGAGTCCATGTGTGGATGATGATTGTCATCAATGATATTGCAAAGAATATTGCAATATGGACCTCCCCTGACAGGATTTCACAGAAGTATGGAGGTTCATGGATCTACTGGGAACCCAGTAGAGGAACCGTGAGAGGACCTCACTGTAAAGTGGAGGTAATGAACCTGTAGGAAAACAGTGGAGGTCAGAATTCTGAAAGGTAACAGGTAACCCCAGTAGGAAAAACTGGGGTAGTACAAAAACGGTGGGCCTTCAGCGGAAGGCTGTATGACATAAGAACATAAGATATGCCATACTGGGTCAGACCAAGGTCCATCAAGCCCAGAATTCTGTTTCCAACAGTGGCCAATCTAGGTCATATGTACCTAGCAGTTTCCCCAAGAGACACAAGTTCCACAATGCTTGTACTGGGTCAAGCATTGATATATTCGGTCACTTCTTAATAATGGTTTATGGACCTTTCCTCCAGGAACTTGTCCAAACCTTTTTTAAACCCAGCTACACTAACAGCCTTTACTACATCCTCCGGTAACAAATTCCAGAGTTTGATTACAGGTTGAGTGAAAAAATATTTTCTTTTATTAGTCTTAAATAGTTTACCCTGTAGCTTCATTGCATGTCCCCGTGTCTTTCTATATTCTGATAAGGTAAACAATCGATATACGTTTACCCGTTCCACTCCGTTCATTAATTTATAGACTTCTATCATATCTCCCCTCAGCCGTCTCTTTTCCAGGTTAAAGAGCCCTAACCTTTTTAGCCTTTCTTCATAGGAGTATCCTTCCATACCCTTTACCATTTTGGAGGCTCTTCTCTGTACCTTTTCTAAAATCGCTATATCCTTTTTAAGATACGGCGACCAGAATTGCACACAATATTCAAGGTGTGGTCTCACCATGGAACGATATAGAGGCATTATAATATCTTTTGTTTTATTTTCCATTCCTTTCCTTATCATACCAAGCATTCTATTTGCTCTCTTGGCCGCCGCCGCACACTGGGCCGAGGGTTTAACATGGTATCCACAATGACGCCTAAATCTTTTTCCTGGGTGGTGGTTCCTAATGTGGAACCTTGCATCGTGTAAGCATAGTTTGGGTTGTTCTTCCCTAGGTGCATAACCTTGCACTTGTCCATATTAAATTTCATCTGCCATTTTGATGCCCAGTCTTCCAATTTATCAAGATCCTCTTGCAATTTTTCACAATCCTCTTGTGTTTTAACAACTTTAAATAGTTTTGTGTCATCTGCAAATTTGATAACCTCACTCGTTATTCCACTTTACAGGTCATTTATGAATATGTCAAAAAGCAGCGGACCCAGCACAGATCTCTGGGGTACACCACTATTCACTTTTCTCCATTGGGAAAATTGGCCAATTAGCCCTACCCTCTGCTTTCTATCTTTTAACCAGTTCCTGATCCACAACAGTATACTGCCTCCTATCCCATGACTCTTTAGTTTTGCCAAAGGTCTCTGATGAGGGACCTTGTCAAAGGCTTTCTGAAAGTCCAGATACACAATATCAACCAACTCACCTTTGTCCAACTGTTTATTCACTCCTTCAAAAAAACATAACAGATTAGTAAGACAAGATCTTCCTTGTCTAAAGCCATGTTGGCTGTCTCCCATTAGGTTGTGACTATCTACATGCTGAGTAATTTTATTCTTTATGATGGTTTCTACCATTTTTCACGGTACTGACGTCTGTAGTTTCCCGGATCACCCCTGGAACCCTTTTTAAAAATTGGTGTTACATTGGCGATCCTCCAATCTTCAGGTATTAGAGATGATTTTAATGATAGTTCACAGATTACTGATAGCAGGTCTGCAATCTCATATTTCAGTTCTATCAACACCCTTGGATGTATACCATCCGGCCCAGGTGATTTGCTACTCTTCAGTTTATCTAATAGTTGTAAGACATCTTCCCGATGTATCGATATTTCCTTCAATTCTTCCGCACCTTTAAATACCACTTCAGTCATGGGTAACATCCCTACATCTTCCTCAGTAAAGATCGAAGCAAAGAATTCATTCAGTCTCTCCGTTATCGCCTTGTCACCTTCTTAGTGCTCCTTTAACCCCTTTATCATCTAATGGACCAACTGACTCTCTCACAGGTTTTTTGCTACGAATGTACTTGAAAAGGTCTTTATTTCGCGTTTTTGCTTCCGCAGCAAGCTTCTTCTCAAATTCTCTCTTTGCCTGCCTTATCAATGCCTTGCATTTGACTTGCCAGTGCTTGTGCTGTTTCCAGGTTTCGTCGTTTGGCTCTTTTTTCCATTTCCTGAAAGATGCTTTTTTGGCAACAACAGCCTCTCTGACCTCACCTTTAAACCATGCTGGCAGTTTTTTGGACTTTCTTCCACTTTTTTTAAAGCGTGGAATACAGCTGGTCTGGGCTTCCAAGATAGTATTTTTCAACAACACCCAAGCTTGATGTACGTCTTTAACCTTCGCAACTGCTCCTTTTAGTTTTTTCTTAACTGTTTTCCTCATTTTATCATAGTCTCCCTTTCGAAAGTTAAAAGGTAGAACTGTGGATTTCCTTACTATCCCTCCTCCACTAATTAAATCAAAGGTGATCATGCTATGATCACTATTGCCAAGTGGCCCCAACACCCTTATCTCTTGCACTAGATCTGGTGTTCCACTAAGGACTAGGTCTAATATGGCTTCCCCTCTGGTCGGTTCATGAACCAGCTGCTCCAAGCAGCAGTCATTTATTTCATCTAGGAACTTTATCTCCCTAGCATGTCCTGACGTGACACTGACCCAGTCGATACCGGGGTAATTGAAATCACCCATTATTATTACTTCGCTGTAACTTTTGTTAGCTTCCTTGATTTCTTTGAGCATTTCATCATCCATTTGGTCATTCTGGCCAGGTGCTCGATAGTACACCCCCACTGCCATTGCCTTCCCCCTTTTATATGGAATTTCAATCCATATAGATTCTACAGCAGATTTTGTTTCCTGCAAAACTTTAATCCTTTCTGAGTCAATGCCCTCTCTAACATAGAGCGCAATCCCCCCACCAATTTGATCAGCTCTATCATTACGATATAATTTGTACCCAGGTATCACAGTGTCCCACTGGTTGTCCTCCTTCCACCATGTCTCTGATATTCCAATCATATCTAACCTTTCATTTAACTCTTTTGGCGGCAGAGTGGCTCACTCTTAGAAGCAAAAAGAGAAAGGCTAACCGATTTGGACAAACAGGCACAGTCCTTGTGGGGAGAAAGGGTATGGGAACCCCTTGTATCCCAAAAAGAGAGGACAAATGCCTGAGGCGTTAAAGCCTGTGATTAACTGAAGATCCACAATATCTCTCCTAACTGGGGTAAGGTAGGAGAGATATTAGGTACGGAGAGCCTCAGAGGTACCTAAACCCTTAGATTATGGTATAAAATTGTTGACTACCACAGGAGTGGTTGTGTGTGTAGAATCCCAAACTTGCTGGATAGCAGAGGTATGGGTAAAACCCCTCTGTCAAAAACAGATAGCTATATGAGCATAGACAGTGAGATAGATATGTCTCCACATACTTACCTATCTAGAATGAAATATCTCGACAGATACATATATATATATATATATCTGTCGAGATATTTCATTCTAGATAGATATGTCTTCACATATGGGTATCGTCAGTACCGACAGAGCCTGCGCGGGAACGCTCCCCAGCGTCCAAAAGGAAAGCTTTTGGGAGCATCCCACAGCGCCTGCGCGCTGCATTCCCGCCTTTCCTAAATGCCTCTCTCCAGTTCGAGTTTTAAAGCTGAGACAAACAGAGAGAGAGGAAAGGAAAGATAGATAGAGAGATACAACTCCTAGGGGAGGTGGGTGGGTTGTGAAGACTTATTCCTGCTGTTCCCAGAGATCACCTGTTACAGGTAAGTAACTGTGCTATCTCCAGGAACAAGCAGCAATGAGTCTTCACATATGGGGACTCCTCAGCTAGAGATGCCTGGGAGATCACTCAGGTTGTGAGTCCCTGGGATGGCTCTACCTCCACCCATGAATCTCAGGCATCCAGTCAGGGATGGAGGGTAGGAGTTGATTAGGTATGGAACAGGTGTTTGAGAACAGCCTGACCAAACAAGGCATCCCGGCGGGAGTCCTTGTCCAAGCAGTAATGGGCTGGAAAGGTATGAACTGAGGCGCAGGTGGCCACTCGACAGATTTGGTCGATGGACACAGAGTTTAGATGAGCCATAGAGGCTGCCATGGCCCTCACATTGTGAGCTGTGACATGGCCCTTCAGAGAAAGGTTCTTACTCTGGTAGGCGAAGGAAATACACTGAGCAATCCAATTGGACAGAGTTCTCTTAGAGACTGGAAGTCCTAAATGAGAGGGATCAAAAGCAACAAAACGTTGAGAGGACTTTCTATGTTGCTGTGTCCTTTGTAAGTAGAAAGCAAGTGCTCTTTTACAATCCAGGGTATGAAGATTCCTCTCTGCACTTGATGCATGAGGTCCTGGAAAAAAGACAGGTAAATACACCTCCTGGTTCAGATGAAAAGGTGAGACAACTTTAGACATAAAGTGTGGATTAGTTCTGAGGACTACCTTGTCATGATGAAACCTTGTATAAGGAGGATTAGCCACTAAGGCTTGCAACTCACTGATACGGCGAGCTGAGGTGACTGCAATGAGAAAAATAACCTTCCAGGAAAGGAATTTCAAGGAGGTAGTGGCTAAGGGTTCAAAGGGTGGCTTCATAAGCTGGCCAAGAACCAGATTCAAGTCCCATGCCACTGGAGGTGGTCTAATGGGAGGTTTAGTCAAAAGAAGGCCTCTCATGAATCTTGCTATAAGAGGATGAGAGGAAATAGGATGTCCATTGAGAGGCTTAAGGGACACTGCAATAGCACTCAAATGGACTCTTATTGAATTCGTTTTAAGGCCTGCATGGGATAAATGCAGCAAATACTCTAGTAAAGAATTCAGAGGTATTGCAAGAGGGTTAAGACCCTTCTCTGCACACCAAATGGTAAACCTCTTCCATTTAAAAGCATAGGAACGTCTGGTGGAAGGCTTTCTGGAAGCATGAAGGATATCCATCACTTGCTGAGAAAGATGTAAATCTTGAAGGTCTAGGCCTTCAGCAACCAGGCCCTGAGATGAATAGACTGGGGATTTGGGTGCCACAACGTTCCCTCCTCCTGGGAGAGGAGGTCTGGAGCAGACCCCAAGTCCATGGAGGGAGCTTGAGAGAGATGCAGAAGTAGAGGGTACCACACTTGGCGTGGCCAACGTGATGCTATGAGGATCATAGCCCCCTGTCTCTCTGAAGCTTGAACAGTGTCTTGGGAATTAGGGGAATAGGTGGAAAGGCATAGAGGAAATCTTGCCCCCAATGAAGGAGGAAGGCATCCCTGGCCTGAACTCCCTGACACGGAATCCTGGAACAGAACCGGGGAAGTTTGGCATTCCACGGACTTGCAAACAGGTCTATGTCTGGGGTTCCCCAAATTCGAAAGATCCTGGCTATCTGGTCCCCATGGAGGGACCATTCGTGTGGAAGCAGAACTCGACTGAGTCTGTCTGCCCACGAGTTTTGAGCCCCTGGAACATACACTGCCATGAGATGGATTTGATGCTCTCTGGTGAAGGCCCACAATCTCAGAGCTTCGTTGCAAAGCGACAGAGAGCCAGTCCCCCCCTGCTTGTTCACGTAGAACATGGCTACTTGGTTGTCCGTGTGGATGAGGACTGTCTTGTAGCTGAGCAGGGTGTGGAAGACTGAGAGCCAGAAAGATTGCTCTGAGCTCTAAGAAGTTGATATGTAGAGATGTCTCCTGTGGAGACCAGATGCCTTTGGTGGAGAGATCTTGTAGATGAGCTCCCCAACCCTTTGGAGAGGCATCTGTTGTAAGGGTTGCTTGGGGTAACACCTGTTGAAAGGGGGACCCCAGCAACAGATTTTGAGTGGACTTCCACCACTGGAGAGAGCAAAAGAGGCAACTGGAGGTTGCTATTTTGTCTGACAGGCACCCTGATGCCTGGGTCCATTGGGTGGACAGAGTCCATTGAGCTGCTCTCATGTGAAGGCGAGCATAAGGAACCACATGCACAGTGGATGCCATGTGGCCTAACAGTTGTAACATCTCTCGAGCAGTTAAATGGGATTTTAACTGAATCTGTGAGGCTAACTGCACCAAGCGTAGGCAACGGGCCTGGGGAAGATAGGCCCTTGCAGTTGTGGTATCCAGCAAGGCCGCTATGAACTCTAGAGATTGAGTAGGGGTGAGATGGGATTTTGGAATGTTTATTACAAATCCCAGATACTGAAGAACATACCTTGTGCAGGCCAGGGAAGTCTGGGCCTCTGACTGGGATGGAGCTCGGATGAGCCAGTCGTCCAGATATGGGTATACGAATATCCCTAGAGTGCGTAGAAATGCAGCTACTACTGTCATGCATTTTGTGAACACTCTTGGTGCAGAGGCCAGACCGAAAGGAAGCACTTTGTATTGGTAGTGCTTTCCTTGGTAAAGGAACCAAAGGAACCTTCTGTGTGTTGGATGGATGAGGACATGGGTGTACGCATCCTTGAGATCTAGAGAACAAAGCCAATCCTGACTCTGGAGGTATGGAAGGAGAGTTCCGAGAGAAGTCATCTTGAATTTCTCCTTGCATAGAAACTTGTTCAATTCTCTGAGATCTAAAATGGGTCTGTAGCCCCCTGTTTTCTTTGGAATGAGAAAATAGGGGGAGTAGAACCCTGAGCCCTGTTGAAGAAGGGGTACTTCTTCTACTGCCCCTTGGGCAAGAAGGGTAGCAATCTCCTGACCTAGAAGGTCGAGGAGAGATGTTGGAGAATTGAACTGTTTCACCATGGTGTGAGGGGGAAGGTTTAAGAAATGAAGCTTGTACCCGTCTCTTATGATTGAGAGGGTCCATTGCTCTGCTGTGATTTGTTCCCATCTGGGAGCAAAATGAGCTAACCTTCCTGGAATGGTGAGAGGCTCTGGATGTTCTAGAGCCAGAAAGGCTAAGTTCTCTAGTTGTAAGTCAAAGGCCCTGAGGAGGCTGAGGCTGTTGGGCCGTAGCAGTCCTCGCAGCCTTAGGCTTGGCCTGTTTTGGTTGTTGCTGTCTCTTTGTAGCAAAACGACCTGCAGAAGATGCCTGCTGACCATAAGCAGAATAATATTTCCCTTTTTTGGGGAAAAATCCTTTTTTGAACAACCTCTTTCTAAAAAGAGCAGAAGTAGACTTTGAAAGTCTATCTAAAGCAGAATTTTCAGCATCCATCTGGTTGGCCTTTGCTTGCCAATCTTTGCCAAAACGATTTTCACCTGTACGAGGAAGGTTTCCTAGTCCATCCTGAACCCAGGGTTCCAAATCAGAAGCTTGTAACCAAGCAACTCTGCGTGCACCTATGGCAATAGCCGAGGCTCTGCTGGCACCTTCAAAAGAGTCAAAGGCTGCACGGTTGGAGAACTTGGAAATATCCTGGGCATGTTTAAGCCAGGTGAGAAACTCTTCCCTTTTATCTTCTGAAATAAAAGGAGATAAGGTTTGCAGGTGATCTGCAACTTCCTTTAGAAACATCCCCATATAGAGACTAAAGGAGTTGATTCTGGCCACAAGCATACTGGCCTGGAAAATTCTCCTGCCAAAGGCATCTAAGGTTCTGCATTCTCTTCCTGGAGGAGTAGAAGAGTGCCTTTTTGCACTCTTGATCTTTTTCATAGCAGACTCCACCACAATGGAGTGGTGAGGAAGCTGAGTCTTATGAAAACCAGGACAAGGAGGAACACGATACATGGTGTCCAACCTACGAGAATGAGGGGAGGTGGTGAGAGGAGTCTCCCATATGCCCAACATGTGATCATAAAGAATCTCATGTATTGGTAAAGTGGCTGCCTCCTTAGGAGCCTTAGGATATTGTAAAATATCTAATTTTTTGGCTCTAGGCTCTGTCTCAGAGGCCACTGAGATGGAAAGGCCCCTGGCCACCTCCCTGATGAAGTCTTGAAAAGACAAGTCTTCTGGAGGAGACATTCTCCTTTTTGGAGAAGAGGGTTCCTGAGGAAGGATCCCCGATGCTTCGATAGAGGCCTCTGATTCATCAGAGTCTTCAGAGGAATCGAAGTATCGCCTGTCTGGATGCTCTTGCAAAGCCCGATACGCGTACCGAGGGGTATCGACATCGGGAGTGATCGGTACCGATGGGCATCACAGAACAGTGTACCGCTGCCGTCGATGCCGAAGCAGATGTCGATGCAATCGGTACCGGCACCGGAACCGATATCGGGTCCGGTACCGGAATCGGTAGCGACAACGGAGTTGGTTGTGGTACCGAAGGCGACACAGCTTCTATGAATGCCGTGATGGCACGCTGCATGGTCAGAATATTCTGATCCATCGACGCCACCAATGTCTGGATGTCGGTACCAATGGAAACCACCGGTACCCCAGAACATTGCAACAGGTGATCGGTCGAGGCCGAGCAATCGATGTCAACCTGTGACCCCATAGATAAAGCTTTGGAAGCCGGAGCCTCCCGCCGGGGTAATTTTGCCGGTGCGGATTCCTCAAGAGCAAGCCCGGAGGCATCTCGATACTTAGAGGGAGATCTACTCTTCGAGGACCGGATGGACTTAAGTTTGGTTACCTGAGATCCATGGGAGGAAGAGGAAGCCCTGGAAGACGTCGATGCTACCGAAGCTGCATCAGAGGGAAACAGGGTACTGAGCTTGGCTGCTCTATTCTGTAGACCCCTTTTAGACATCATGGAACAGGACTCACAGTCCGTCATGGAATGGTCAGGACCTAAACATTTGAGACACCAGTCATGGGTGTCGGTGACAGAAATAGTGACGCTGCACTTCGTGCACTTTTTAAACCCGGAGGCGGGCTTTTCCATGAGGAAAATTTCTGTAGGCCTAAGGCCACAGAAAGAAAATGCACTGAAGTGAGAAAAACAGTAGTTAGTTTTCCTTTTTTTTTTGGAAAATAAAGAAAGAAAAGACCGGCGGTATCGGTCCGGCGTCGAGAAGGCAGACACGCGACTAAAGAAATAAAAGAAAATAAGAAATTCTTCAGCGGTGACAGGAAACACGACCTGCTGGCTCCGCGGAAAAGAAGAACTGGAGAGAGACGGTTAGGAAAGGCGGGAAGGCAGCGCGCAGGCGCTGTGGGATGCTCCCAAAAGCTTTCCTTTTGGACGCTGGGCAGCGTTCCCGCGCAGGCTCCGTCGGTTCCGACGATACCCATATGTGAAGACTCATTCCTGTTTGTTCCTGGAGATATAACCAGGATGGTTACATGAAAAAACAGAGGATAATATCAATCTGTAGCCAGCACGTCCCGAGTCGTCCAAGACTCTAGCATGGTAAGTAGGCAGAAGACAGATAGGGATGAGGTACCATGTTGACCTGCTTAAGGGCAAAAAGTATCATGCGTTCTTACCATGAGGACGAGCTGCAAGTTGAAAGAGCATATCCCCGATTGGGAATGCCATGGACCAAAGCAGGGAATTGGTAACTCCTTAAGCCCTTAGGTAAGAGAAGGCCTATGTCCTTTATGGCAAAAGGAGATAGTAAAAGAAGGGAGAACCTTCTAGTCATGGGAGACATGACTGAAAAGCCTTTTCCAACCATCTAAGATAGCTGTTGGAGAAAAAAAAAACATGCTCTCTAGCAAGGGCCCATGGTGGAAAGCTTCTCTGTAGAATTGCAGAGAGCATGATACAGGAGAATGAGGAGATAGAACTGGCTGCTAGAGAGCCAGTATCTCAGCCCACTATGCTGCCAAATCCAGGGGAATGGAGATGGCAGAAATAGAAGAGCAACCCAGAAAGCTTGTAGTGGGATAATCTCCAAGGTAGATGAAAAACACTGACTTGGAGCCACTACTAAGACCAGATAGAATGTTAGTGGAGGACAAATATGGTTGTTTGTGGACAAGAACCAGTGGACCAAACATTAAGGCTCCTGCATAGGCAGCTGCTAGCAAGACAGCAGAAAGAATATTACTGTTTAAAAACAGAAAGAACAGACAGGACAGGAGTAGAAAACTCTGGACATGTCTGATAAGCTGCCTCAAAGTAAAATTTAAACAGGGGAGGAAACTCAGGGAGGAAAACTCTGCACTGGAAAGTGACAAACGTAGAGAGGCTGAAGAAAAGCCCTCCAGCAAGTAATTCCAGCAAGTAATTCCCTCCAGCAAGTAAGTCTCTCCACCTCCTGCCACCATCCTCAGCTCTCCCCAGTCCGGGGATCGAGCCTCCGAAGGCAGGAGGGCAGCGTCGGCAGCAGCGCCCAATCCGGGCTCATCCACAGGCCTTATAAGGCCGCGCCAGTCGGGCGCGTGGTCTCTCCACCTCCTGCCACCATCCTCAGCTCTCCCCAGTCCGGGGATCGAGCCTCCGAAGGCAGGAGGGCAGCGTCGGCAGCAGCGCCCAATCCGGGCTCATCCACAGGCCTTATAAGGCCGCGCCAGTCGGGCGCGTGGTCTCTCCACCTCCTGCCACCATCCTCAGCTCTCCCCAGTCCGGGGATCGAGCCTCCGAAGGCAGGAGGGCAGCGTCGGCAGCAGCGCCCAATCCGGGCTCATCCACAGGCCTTATAAGGCCGCGCCAGTCGGGCGCGTGGTCTCTCCACCTCCTGCCACCATCCTCAGCTCTCCCCAGTCCGGGGATCGAGCCTCCGAAGGCAGGAGGGCAGCGTCGGCAGCAGCGTCCAATCCGGGCTCATCCACAGGCCTTATAAGGCCGCGCCAGTCGGGCGCGTGGTCTCTCCACCTCCTGCCACCATCCTCAGCTCTCCCCAGTCCGGGGATCGAGCCTCCGAAGGCAGGAGGGCAGCGTCGGCAGCAGCGCCCAATCCGGGCTCATCCACAGGCCTTATAAGGCCGCGCCAGTCAGGCACGTGGTCTCTCCACCTCCTGCCACCATCCTCAGCTCTCCCCAGTCCGGGGATCGAGCCTCCGAAGGCAGGAGGGCAGCATCGGCAGCAGCGCCCAATCCGGGCTCATCCACAGGCCTTATAAGGCCGCGCCAGTCGGGCGCGTGGTCTCTCCACCTCCTGCCACCATCCTCAGCTCTCCCCAGTCCGGGGATCGAGCCTCCGAAGGCAGGAGGGCAGTGTCGGCAGCAGCGCCCAATCCGGGCTCATCCACAGGCCTTATTTGGCGTGGCCCTTAGGCGTGGACCCTAGAAGAAACGCTGAATCGTGGCTCCCTCGACTTCAACAACATCCCTCCTTTGACTGCAGTGACAACTCTCTATGACCGCTTACCTAGCAACTCAGCGGGCTACTCAACAGACCTTATCAACCTGCTGACACTGCAAGTACACCACATCCAAATAAACTGTTTGTATTAAATACTGTTTGCATAACTACTATTGCTAGCTTATCTAGTCATGCCTAGTCATACCATTTTCAGCAGCCATTAGTAAACTAGCCTGTACATTTCTGCTGCTGTTAACTAATATCATTACCACCTGCAACGTTTTAACCTCATTATTAATCTATACAACCAGTCTCTATAGTGAATAGCCTGTATCTGTTATTGCACCACCTGTCTGATATACATCATTGTGGTCTTGTCTTCCATCTGTAATATATCACTGTAGTACTTCTACCCTATGCCTACAGAGATAATGTAAAGCATCAAGTAATATATCACTGTAGTACTTCTACCCTATGCCTACAGAGATAATGTAAAGCATCAAGTGACGTTAACCACTCTACTAAGGAATCAAGCTATACAGCTAGTAATATATTTTGTCTCCATTGCTCTGCTTCGTTTGCACCGCTGTCTGGTCCAGGGCACTCTAGCATCTCCTTGCCAATTTACTACGCTGCTCATAACATGCCTCCTACCATGTATCAAATACTGCATTTGATACTTATCCTGCTTATCGCAGCAACCCCCGCCATAACCCTCGCACTAGATCCCGGAATCAAGCAGATCCCTATACTTTATAGCATGGGAAGGCGCTCAACGGAAGATCCCTGCCGCGCCACCTTGCGAACCAAAATACCATATTCACACCTCCTACATATCCCGTTACATAAGAACATAAGAACATAAGATATGCCATACTGGGTCAGACCAAGGTCCATCAAGCCCAGTATTCTGTTTCCAACAGTGGCCAATCTAGGTCATACGTACCTAGCAGTTTCCCCAAGGGACACAGGTTCCACAATGCTTGTATTGGTTCAAGCATTGATATCCTGGGTCCCTTCTTAATAATGGTTTATGGACCTTTCCTCCAGGAACTTGTCCAAACCTTTTTTAAACCCAGCTACACTAACAGCCTTTACTACATCCTCCGGTAACAAATTCCAGAGTTTGATTACACGTTGAGTGAAAAAATATTTTCTTTTATTAGTCTTAAATAGTTTACCCTGTAGCTTCATTGCATGTCCCCTAGTCTTTCTATATTCTGATAAGGTAAACAATCGATCTACGTTTACCCGTTCCACTCCGTTCATTAATTTATAGACTTCTATCATATCTCCCCTCAGCCGTCTCTTTTCCAGGTTAAAGAGCCCCAACCTTTTTAGCCTTTCTTCATAGGAGTAGCCTTCCATCCCCTTTACCATTTTGGTGGCTCTTCTCTGAACCTTTTCTAAAATTGCTATATCCTTTTTAAGATATGGCGACCAGAATTGCACACAATATTCAAGGTGCGGTCTCACCATGGAACGATATAGAGGCATTATAATATCTTTTGTTTTATTTTCCATTCCTTTCCTTATCATACCTAGCATTCTATTTGCTCTCTTGGCCGCCGCTGCACACTGGGCCGAGGGTTTTAACATGGTATCCACAAGGACGCCTAAATCTTTTTCTTGGGTGGTGGTTCCTAATGTGGAACCTTGCATCGTGTAACCATAGTTTGGGTTGTTCTTCCCTAGGTGCATAACCTTGAACTTCTCCACATTAAATTTCATCTGCCATTTTGATGCCCAGTCTTCCAATTTATCAAGATCCTCTTGCAATTTTCCACAATCCTATTGGGTTTTAACAACTTTAAATAGTTTTGTGTCATCAGCAAATTTGATAACCTCACTCGTTATTCCACTTTCCAGGTCATTTATGAATATGTCAAAAAGCAGCGGACCCAGCACAGATCCCTGGGGTACACCACTATTCACCTTTCTCCATTGGGAAAATTGGCCATTTAGCCCTACCCTCTGCTTTCTATCTTTTAACCAGTTCCTGATCCACAGTAGTACACTGCCTCCTATCCCATGACTCTTTAGTTTTGCCAAAAGTCTCTCATGAGGGACCTTGTCAAAGGCTTTCTGAAAGTCCAGATACACAATATCAACCGACTCACCTTTGTCCACCTGTTTATTCACTCCTTCAAAAAAACATAACAGATTAGTAAGACAAGATCTTCCTTGTCTAAAGCCATGTTGGCTGTCTCCCATTAGGTCATGACTATCTATATGCTGAGTAATTTTATTCTTTATGATGGTTTCTACCATTTTTCCCGGTACTGATGTCAGGCTCACCGGTCTGTAGTTTCCCGGATCACCCCTCGAACCCTTTTTAAAAATTGGTGTTACATTGGCGATCCTCCAATCCTCAGGTATTAGAGATGATTTTAATGATAGTTCACAGATTACTGATAGCAGGTCTGCAATCTCAAATTTCAGTTCTTTCAACACCCTTGGATGTATACCATCCGGCCCAGGTGATTTGCTACTCTTCAGTTTATCTAATAGTTGTAAGACATCTTCCCGATGTATCGATATTTCCTTCAATTCTTCCACACCTTTAAATACCACTTCAGTCGTGGGTAACATCCCTACATCTTCCTCAGTAAAGACCGAAGCAAAGAATTCATTCAGTCTCTCCGCTATCGCCTTGTCGCCTCTTAGTGCTCCTTTAACCCCTTTATCATCTAATGGACCAACTGACTCTCTCACGGGTTTTTTGCTACGAATGTACTTGGACCCTACTGAGAAACATAAGACCAATAGGCTACTCAAGTGCGCCTTAATTAATGCCAGATCTATACGTTCCAAATGGCCTGTAGCTATTGACCTGATAGCAGCACATAACCTGGATATATTGCTGATAACTGAGACATGGCTAACTGACAACGACAACGTCCTCATCAACCAGATGATTCCACCAGAATTCTCCATCTTCACCTGCCACAGATCCAATCAGAGAGGGGGTGGCACACTCATCCTTGCTAAAGCGGACCTCCAATTCAAACAGATCAATACCTCCAGCACATCACATCTCGATGCCCTATCAATATCTAATAGGTCCTGTACAATCAACCTACTCTATCGAGCACCATCACCTTCCTCAGATGACCTTTCATCAATAATCAACTTGGCTTGTAACTTCCCAAACCCACAATCTCCTAACTGGCTAGTTGGTGATTTTAACCTACCTTCGTTACAAGCCTCACACGCCTCAGCATTCCTCGAAGCCATGCACCAACTAGATTATGAACAACTTACTGACGCCCCCACCCATACCAGAGGAAGCACACTGGATTTAATATTCGCTCCGCAAGTGATAACCAACACATCTCAGAAGCTCCTGATCTCTATAACCCCTGTACCCTGGTCTGATCACAATCTACTACTCTTTAACATCCCCACTGATCATTCCACTACTGATAGCAACAAACCATGTCGCCCCCCAAGTGCCCTTGAAACACGCTTCCGTCCTTTCAATAAGATCGAAGTCCTGGAGAAAATCCTACCTGCTCTCCACAAAGACTTACCTTCTCAAGATGACTTAGTAACCATCTGGGACAATACATTAAAAGCCGCTGCCTGCATCTCTGTTACCGACAGGATCAAGACCAAGGACAAACATAAACCATGGTTCTCCGCTGAATTACAAGAATCTCTCCTTCACCTGCGCAGACTTGAGAGACGCTGGCGCTCCTCTCGATCTCCCGACGCACTCTGCTCATACAATTCATACCTACAAACTCACCGGAGGATGACAATTGAGAGAAGAAAGAAATTCCACTCAGATACACTAATGAGGTCCTTAAACAAGCCACATGACCTCTTCAATATTGTTAAATCCTTAACAGGTGACCCAACTACAACCCAACCACCTATGCCACACCCCCAAGACTATGCCATATACCTACAATCAAAAATGATACAAACTAGTTCGATTCCCACAACATCAGCACCTTTTACCCCACAGACCGTGGTCCAATTAGCACCGCTTGACAAATTCTCCCAGGTATCCCACAAAGAGATCGAAGACATCATAGCAGCTATTAACTTAACCACCGCACCAAATGATCCCTGTCCAGCCAGGTGGATCAAGGAACTACGACATGAACTTAGCCCAACTATTAGCAAGATTGTTAATTATTCCTTCTCAACTGGTTCCTTCCCTCAGAGCCTGAAGTATTCATCCATTCGTCCACTCCTGAAGAACAGTAAACTTGACCCAACAAAAGTTGAGTCCTTCAGACCCATCTCCAGCATCCCTCTATTAGCAAAAATCATGGAAAAAGTAGTCCAGCGACAAATACAGCAACATGTTGACTTCGAATCTCCTTTGGACCCCTCACAACATGGTTTCAGAGAAGAACATGGCGTTGACACCCTTCTCACAACACTGATCAATAACCTAATCATAGGCATTGATAATATCCACCAAGGGTTCATTCTTATCTTTCTCGACATAGCTGCAGCATTCGATTCAGTAAACCACAATACTCTCCTACAGCGCCTCCAAGACAAGGGCATCCAAGGGCTAGCCCTGAACTGGTGTAAATCCTACCTATCTGATAGACAGCAGCAAGTCAGAACAGGAGAAGCAACGTCTGATCCATTCCCCCTTAAACAAGGTGTCCCTCAGGGTTCCTCATTGTCCGCCTTAATGTTCAATATCTATATGCAGCCAATCTGCGATCTTATACGCACCTTCAACATACAATGCCTTGCTTATGCTGACGACATCCTGATGTATGCTCCATTCAACATAAAACAACCAGATTTTGCACCAATAGCCCACTGCTTTGAAGCTGTATCAAACTGGCTCCTCAATCAGAATTTACGGATAAATCACAACAAAACAGATGTTCTATTCGTTACACGGAACCCAGCATTCATACCCTCTGCCTCCCTGCATGTAAATAACATTGAGCTGAAAGCTCAACCCACAATTCGTTACCTAGGAATTATATTAGATCAGCAGCTTAATATGTCAGCCCACATTAAGAAAACAACGAGCGCAATTTACCACAAGATGCGATCCTTACGTAATCTCCGACCTTTACTTAATTACTCCGACTTCCGCACTATCTTCCAAGCCCTGGTATTACCACACTTGGATTTCGCCAATATCATTCTACACGGTCTTCCGCAATCCACCCTAAATCCCCTCCGTCTGGCCATGAATGCAGCCGCGAGAATCCTCGTAGGTGCTCCAGAGCGTATAACCCCAATTCTGATGAGTTTACATTGGTTACCCCTACAGGCCAGAACTCTATACAAGACCCTGGTCATGACTTTTAAAGCCTCAAAGTGCCCATCTCTATCACCTCTCAGCAATATGATACATATCACTCCAAATAATAGATCCAGGAGATCTGTTACATTAAACTCCATTGACCTCCCAAAAACCCTCACAAAATGTTCTAAATCAACAGCCGCCAGAGCCTTCTCTCTGTTTTCACCCAGAGCCTGGAATGCCCTTCCACCCGAAATCAGAGCCATCTCAAGTCTAATGCAGTTCAGAAAGGCATTAAAACACTATTTGTTCCTAACATACTACCCCGAAGCTACTCTAATTGACAATAGCCCTCATGCAGATCCATCATACTTGACCCCGGTAGAGAATGGGTAATTATGATGATTATTACCTGCCCACTATACTATGCCATATTTTATTCTCACAATAATTTTCATATTTATTATGTACTTTAATTAACTTCTTCCACCGTATTATAGTTATCTTATCCGCCTCCCCATCTAATTAACCAAAATAACCATGTATATTGTTGCCATGTATATAGTTATCTGTTAGATAGTTACCCTTGTTTTACCACCTAGTTTATGTACCCTGTTCTCTGTAAAAAACCAATGCTGTTTTGTACCATTGTGTTTATATTTGTTCATATGTAAACCGCACTGATTAAAGAGCGCGGTATATAAGAAAAATAAAATAAATAAATAAATAAATAAATTCCGCTCTTACAGTGGTAAGAGGGTGAAAAGAATAGAGCTGAAGAAGACTTACCAAGTAGTAAGTCTATAGAAAGGAAAAATACATGCAGGCACAGGAACTATCATTTGATAGTGGTCAGACCCCTTTCCCTAGCAGGAGAAGAGGAGAAACCTGTGACTTATAGGCATGAATATTCTGACAGTTCATAGAAAAAATGGATGTCTTTTGGAAAGAGATCCATGTGTAGGGGTTAGAATGAAGTAGTGGATTGCCTCTGTTGAGAAGAAGCAACTGTAGATTCTAACGCCAAGGGTCACAAGCATCTGATGATGATTGATCAGAAACCCTGCAGAGGCCGGGTTTGCTGAGCCTGGTGAGAGGTTGGATTCTTCAGATCAGGATGATGCCTCCCCAGTAGGGGAACATCTGTATGATGGGCAAGTGAGGAATAAAACCTTCTTCTCCTGTGGGAAGAAAGTTTGGTAGGACATTTCCTACCTACTGGGACAGAAGAAGGTGTAGAACAACCCTTAGGAACAGGTAAATCAGTGGACAACTGAGTAACCTGACGTAAAGACTCCTTGTTGAAAAGATTTTCTCCAGTGCAAGGAGTATGTCCCAGCCATTGTTGTGCCCACTTGGCCAAATCTGAAGCTTGGAGCCAGGCTCTACGTCGTGCCCCTATAGCTTGTCAGACGGCTGCCTGGGTGAGAATCTTCACAGTCTTGGCAAGTGCATATATCTATATGATTTGCAAGGTATTGTGGGCAATGCAGTTCATTCACACCAGACACAGCTGCTCACAATAATTAGTTGTGCTTTTGGGTAAAGCCAATAAGATATTTATTTATGGGGTTATTTCTCCCAACACAGATATGCTTGGTAGCACATAAATCAGGTTACTTGCTTCCAGTGTTTAACTTGGAAAAACAAAGTCAAAATCAGGAAAACAACATTCAAACTTGTCAGGCATTAGCTAATGTTTTCTTAGCATATATCAAACAACAAACGAAAAGCCACAAAGAAAGAAAAAAACTGTTCTTTTCAGGTTAACTTCTGATAACTTCCCACATAGATTCAGAAGTGATTCTCTCCTAGCTCACAAGCAATTAGGTAAGGCTCAATTGCTAGCAGTTATCCAGCTGAAACCCCTTAGCTGGCTTGCTTTCTACTGTGTGGGTCAAATCCTGCTTCAGGAGCTTTTTCTGAGTAGATTAAAGAACAAGTTTGTATTTCTTTGTGATGGTTGCTGTACTTTATAACAGAAAATCACCAAAGGAGTTTGGACAGAGAGCAGTCCATATAAACACATTCTTCATCTGCAATCATTCCCCCTTCTTCACCAAGCATGTGTTCAATATCATGGATTGGCACAGATGAATCTCTCAATGGAGCACTTTCAGGAGAATACTTGTTTCCCTGCTGTCTTTCAAGGTTATAGCTAGGGCATAGATCAGTGTTCATACCTGAGCTTCCATTGCTGTTAGAGTTCCTCTCTATATAGCCTGGCCAGTATGTAGTCCAGTTCTTATGTCCAGCCTTCCAATCCAGATCCCTGGACACTGGATCTCTCTTCACATACCTTCTGGCACAGGTCTTACGGTCCCTTCCACGTGCAGCCGTCTCCCTCACAGGTAGCATCTGGAGTTTCCTAGCTCTGCAGCACCATTCCTCTGGCTTTCCCCAGTCCAATGGTGTATGCTGGCCCTTGAAATGCCTCCCAGTATACGTACTGCTCTGGACTCTTCTAGACCTCTCAAAGGCTTTTCTCTTCCTTCTTCCAAAGGGTTTCTTTCCTTCTCTGTCTGTCCGGTTTGGCTTCTGCTTCTGATGATCCTTCAGATGAAACTGATGATCAAGCTCAAGCTGATTCTCAGGATAATGAGGATAATTCTCTGTAGAATAAACTCCACCTTTATTCTGCCCAGATGAGTGCTCCCCCCTAATACAGCTGTGCTGAATCAGGCCCTGCCCTTTGAGATGAGTGCTTAGGGATTACCTCATAGCCCTCCTGATTGAATACACGTTTCCACACTTCAGCTCCTCTAATGGCTGTTGGAAACCTGGTGCATTCTGGGACTGGTAGTCTTTTATGGGAAAATTCTGTTTTCTTATTTCTACCAGAACTGACAGGTTGCTTGTTCGGAGTCACTTCACCTTTTCTATAGCTCCTTCCTGAGCTATGATAAGCTTCCTTATCACAAGCTATAGCAGAAGTCCTGCTAACAGACTCAAAAGAGTCTAGGGAAGCACGAGAAAGAAACCAAGAGATATTCTGGATATGCTTAAGCAGTGAGGAATAGTCTGTACTCCTGGAATCTGGAAGGAAAGGAGTCAAAAGATGTAATTGCTTTGTGACCTCCTCAAGAAAAGACTCATATAAAAAATATATGAGAGAATTCTTGCAGAAAGCATAGATGTCTGGAAGGTTTGACGTCCAAAGGCATCTAGTGTCTTAGACTCACGACCTGGCGGATAAGAAGAGTGCTTTTTCTTACTCTTTACCCGCCTCATTGCTGATTCCACTACTATGGAATGATGAGGAAGTTGAGTCTTTTGAAACCCTGGAGAGGGGGGCACCTGATATAAGAGATCAGTTGCCTTGGAAGGTGGGGGTACCCTTAAAGGTGTTTCCAACATTCCTAGAAGGGGATCCTGCAAGGAATGATGCAAAGGAAGCATTATGTTGTCCTTTGCTTTGGTAGAAACAGAGCCTGGTGCAGGATCATGTCCTGGAATAGGAATGGCAAGGGATCTTGCTATATCCAGGAGGAAACTCTGAAAAGAGGGATCCCAAACAGGAATCTCCCTTGGACAGGTTAGATCTAAAGAACTAGCCTGAGCACCCACAGAGTTATCCAAATATATAGGAATAGAAGATCCTGCAGAGTGCAGTGTGGAGTGTGGAATGCTTAAGGGATGGTTGCTGGTACTGGTTGTCAGGAGCAGCAACCGTCCTTACCACATTGTGCATGCTAGGTATCGACTCCAAGCTTGGTATAGAATGGAGCGATCCTGTTGAAAAAAGCATGGCAGGAGTTGGCCATGATGCTACTGTGGATACCGGTACCGATGGCAATACCGGTACCGATGTTGGAGTCGAGCCCGACAAAGACATCGGAGCAGTCATCGTGACAGTTCAACCGGTACCGAGGTAACCGAAAACCTGTGGCTACTATCCTCGGTACCAAAGTCCCGGTATCGATCGGTGTCGGTACCAAAATCTATTGGTACCCAGTCTTCTAGACTAGAGATTGATTCCAAACGGCATCGAGGGCAGAGAGACTGATAAGCGAAGCATGGAAGGCACCGACCATAAGGGTAATGAGGACATCGGTACCGACTTCGGTACCGTGTCTGATACTAGTGAAGGAAGGTCAACCAGTGGCAACTCAATCGGCCTCGGGGGAACCGAGAGTTGCGGATCCGAGTCATTGGAACCGAGCCTTCGGTACCACCGTGAGACGGTACCGAGGCGAGTCGGTACCCAGTCCTCCAGACTGGAGATCGATTCCAGACTCGGCATCGAAGGAAGCGAGGCTGTCGATGCACATCTGGAGGGTACCGACGTTGGTGGTAGTATCGGTGTTGGTACCGATAATGGAAAGTCAATCTGGGGAGTATCCACCGGTCCCGAAGGCACCGAGGACGCCAGGTGACGATCACTGGTGAGGAGTGTTTCATCCAACACCAGTGCCGATGCCGGGGTATCGGTACCGCTCAAAGCGGATGCCACCACCGTACACAGCTTAGGTATGTTCTGTGGGGGGTGAAGCCCAGGAACAACCTGAAACCCCTTATACGCTTTGGAGACCGAAGACTCCCGCCGGGGTTTTGAAGCCAGTGGGCCGTTGAGGGCAAGGCCAGAGCCATCTACATGCTGTGCATGAGACCTACCACTCGAGGACTGACTAGTCTTAACAGACTGTTTGTGGGTTACCTGATCCTGTGTGGAAGAAGAAGGGGACGGTGCCCCGAAGATGGAGGGCAACCGTGTATCGAGGGAACCTCGATGTTGAAGACATCTTCTCACCAAACTGTTGTCAGGACCCAAGCAGGTTAGACACCGACTTCGAGGGTCTAAAAATAAAGTTGTACCGCCACTGTCGAACATTTCTTGGAGAAAGTGTCCGGCGGTTCCATGAAGGAAAAAGAAGAGGCCTAAAAGGCCTAAGGGACCGTGGGACACTATGAAGAAAAAATATCCCGTGGAAAAGGAAGATTTTACACGAAAAGAAAAGAAAACACCGGCGGTACCGGTGGCATCTGGAAGACAGCCATGACCACAAGAAAACTAATTAATAAGAACAAGAATTTTCTGCGGTGACAGGAAGACGTCCTGCCGGCTCCGCGGAAAAACGAAAACTGAGGAGAGGCAGTTGGGAAAGGCAGGAAGGCAGCATGCAGGCGTGGTGGGATGCTTCCAAAAGCTCTTTGATTGGACGCTGGGAAGCGTTCCCGCGCAGACAGCGTAGTTACTCACCTGTAACAGGTGTTCTCCAGGAGCAGCAGGAATCAGTCCTCACATATGGGTGACGTCGGCGCCGACGGAGCCCTCGCGGAGCAATTTTCCCCAGCTTTCACAGAAAGCCTTTGGGAATTGCAGCGCGCATGCGTGGTCGCCTTCCCGCCCAAGGGTGCCATCTTAGCCAGTCTGATGACATAGCTAAAAGACAGCATAAAAATTTGCAAAAAAACTTAAGCAGATGATTGCAACTCCACGGGGAGGAGGGAGGGTTGTGAGGACTGATTCCTGCTGCTCCTGGAGAACACCTGTTACAGGTGAGTAACTACGCTTTCTCCAGGACCAAGCAGGAAGTCAGTCCTCACATATGGGACTCCCAAGCTTAAGGCTACCGGAGACCCTAAGCACAAAAATGAGCTCCCTCTAGCTCAGCAGTACAGAAGGAAGGAATCTTCGTTGAATTATTACCCACCGGTAGCCCACATCCGGGATGGAGGGTAGGAGTTGCTCAAACCTCGAAGAGATTTCGGAGGACTGCCTGTCCGAAAGCACTGTCCCTGCGGGACTCCCTCTCGAGACAGTAATGGACCGCAAAAGTCTGGCTCGAAGACCAAGTAGCGGCCCGGCAGATGTCTGCCAGCGGAACAGAGCGGAGGTAAGCCACTGACGTAGCCTTCGCCCGAACACAATGAGCCGTGACTCGACTTTCTAAGGAGAGTCCGGCTGCCCCGTAAGCCCAAGCGATACAGTCAGCAACCCAGATGGACAGAGTACGCTTGGAGACCGGGAGCCCCAATTTATTGGGGTCAAAAGACACAAAAAGCTGAGCAGCTTTACGGTGCTCCCGCGTACGGTCAAGGTAGAAGTTTAAGGCTCTTCTACAGTCCAGGGTATGCAGGACTCGTTCAGCTCGGCTGGAGTGAGGCCTGGGAAAGAAGGTTGGAAGTACCACCTCCTGATTGATGTGAAAAGGGGAGACAACGTTTGGAAGAAATTTTGGGTGAGTCCGTAGGACTACCCTATTTTTGTAGAACCGAGTGAAGGGAGGATCAGACACGAGGGCCTGTAATTCACTTACGCGTCTAGTGGAAGTGAGGGCTATCAGGAATAAGGTTTTCCACGAAAGAAAACGCAGAGAACAGGTAGCCATCGGTTCAAAAGGCGGACAGGTGATCCGCTGTAAAACCACATTCAGATCCCAGTCAGGTGCTGGCGGGCGCAGAGGTGGTTTAAGTAGAAGGAGACCTCGGAGAAACCGTGCTACGAGAGGGTCGCTGGAAAGAGGTCTGCCGTCCACCGGCACATGGTGTGCTGAAAGAGCACTGAGGTGGACTTTGACGGAGTTGGACTTAAGTCCCAGATTAGAGAGGTAGAGCAGGTACTGCAAGATCACCGACACCGAGCAGGAGAAGGGATCCTGAGACTGCTGTACACACCAAACGGAAAAGCGACGCCATTTAAGGGCGTAGCATTTGCGGGTAGAAGGTCGCCGAGAAGCTAGGACGACCTCTTCCACCTCTGCCGGCAGGAGAAGGGGAGCAAGGACTACCCTTTCAGCCGCCAGGCCATTAGGTTGAGAGATCTGAGGTTGGGGTGTAGCAGAGACCCCTGATCCTGTGTTAGGAGATCCGGTTGAAACCCCAGAGGGAACGGATCCTCTGCCGCTAATTGTAACAGGAGGGGGAACCACGGCTGTCTGGGCCAGCGAGGAGCTACCAGGATCATGGACGCTTTGTCCCGGAGAACCTTGAACAGAGTTCGGGAGACTAGCGGGATGGGAGGAAAAGCATAGAGAAGGCTTTCCGACCATGAGAGCAGAAAAGCATCTGCCGCTACTCGAAGGGGATGTGGCTGACGAGAGCAGAAGCGAGGAAGTTGCCGGTTGAGAGGACTGGCAAAGAGATCCATCGTGGGGAGGCCCCACTTCAGAAAGAGTTTCTGAACTACCAAGGGATCCAGACGCCACTCGTGCGGCTGGAGTATCCTGCTGAGTTTGTCTGCCAGGCAATTTTCCTGGCCTGGGAGATAAACTGCCTTGAGAAGAATGCCGTGACTGACGGCCCAAGAGCAGAGCTTCTGAGCTTCTCGGCAGAGAAGGAAGGAGCCCGTGCCCCCCTGCTTGTTCACGTAGAACATGGCAACTTGATTGTCCGTCTGGACAAGGACGGACTGGTGAGAAGTCAGGTGGGAGAAAGCCTTGAGCGCCAGACGAATAGCTCTGAGCTCCAGGAAGTTGATCTGTTGAGCAGACTCCCACGCGGTCCAGAGACCTTGCGTACATGCCCCCTGGCAATGTGCTCCCCAACCCAGGAGGGAAGCATCGGTCGTCAGCACTTGCGCCGGCTGAGGCGACTGAAACGGCATTCCGAGCACCAAGTTCGGCCGATGAAGCCACCACTGTAGGGAAGAGGCCAGCGGTCTGGAGAGGCGCACTAAGTCGGCTAGGCCGCCGGTGGCTTGTTGCCACTGCTTGCGAAGGCACCATTGAGCCGGCCGCATATTCAGGCGAGCATTGGGGGTCACGTGGACGGTGGAAGCCATATGGCCGAGTAGTCTCAGGAAGCGCCTGGCGGAGACCAGGGACTGGCTGCGAAAACGGCCGGCTAGGTCCATGAGCCGTTGAGCCCTGTCGAGAGGCAGGAAAGCTCGAGCCTGAGGAGTGTGCAGTCTTGCGCCGATGAACTCGAGATCCTGTGAGGGGAGCAAAGTGGACTTTGCGAAGTTTATGACAAAGCCCAAGTACTGCAGAAGAGTCACCGTGCGGTGTGTGGCATTGGCGACTGCCGGAGAGGACGACGCTCTGATGAGCCAGTCGTCGAGGTACAGAAAGACATAGAGGCCGTGAAGCCTGAGATAGGCCGCCACCACCGCGAGACATTTATAAGTTATAATACCCTGTTCAATGTAATTTCAGTTTGTTCAATGTAAACCGCACTGATGCAGAATAGCGCGGTATATAAGAGAATGTAAATAAATAAATAAATAAAATAAATTTTGTGAAGACTCACGGTGCGGAGGATAGGCCAAAGGGCAGTACTCTGTACTGGTAGTGATTTCCTGCCACCACAAACCTTAGGTATTGGCGGTGGCTTGGGTGGATGAGGATGTGCGTGTAGGCATCCTTTAGATCCAAGGAGCATAGCCAATCTCCCTGCTGGAGGTAGGGCAGAAGGATTCCAAGGGTAAGCATCTTGAACTTTTCCCGCACAAGGAACTTGTTGAGGTTGCGCAAGTCCAGGATGGGTCTGAGGCCTCCCGTCCTTTTTGGTATTAGGAAATACCTGGAATAAAAGCCTTGACCTCTCAGGTGGTGGGGCACCGGTTCCACAGCCTGTTCCTGAAGAAGACTTGCTAACTCCTGAAGGAGTAAGTCCCTGTGCAGAGGGAGTCGAGGAGGTTCTCCCGGAAAATAAGAGGGAGGGACCTGATGGAAGTGGAGAAGATATCCTTCTCGCACGACTTGAAGCACCCAGGCATCTGAAGTGATGTTGGACCACCTGTGGGCGAAGTGAACCAGCCGGCCTCCGGTGCTGGGAGGAACCAGCTGAGGGGGAGAGGCTATGCTGAGGAAGTCAAAAACCCCCACCCTGCTGAGCAGGGGCTGGTGGTGCAGGCTTGGGGGCTTGCTGCCTACGGGACCCGTTACCCCGTCCCTTGGCCTGCTGACCCTGTTGGGGAGCTGGAGGGGCCTGATATTGGGGGTAGTGTTTATAGGCAGCCGCCTTTCTCGGGTAAAAGGACTTCTTTCCCGAGCCCTTCTTTTTCTGGGAAGGGGCGGAGGTCTTCCTAGAAAGCCTGGTCCTGGTGAGAGTCTCCGTCTCGATTTGTGCAGCCTTTTCAGCCATGGGCTTGCCAAAGAGGTTCTCACCTCTGCAGGGGACATCGACCAACTTGTCCTGCACCCAAGGTTCAAGGTCAGACGACTGAAGCCAAGCCTGTCGGCGGGCACCGATGCCAGCTGCGGCCACACGAGCCGATGCTTCAAAGCCATCATAGGCTGCTCGGGACATGAATTTGGAGCATTCCCGAATACCAGTTGTTAAGGCTAGGAACCTCCGCAAAGGTTCCTCGGACAGTCCAGCGGAGAATCCGGCTAGCTCTTTAGCCAGGTCTCGGAGATACATGCCCATGTATAGCTGGTAGGTCTGGACACGACAAGCCAGCATAGAGCCCTGGAAACACTTCTTACCAAGGCCATCCAGGTTACGGGCCTCCCTGCCAGGAGGCACCGAGGAGTGCATTTTCTGGCTCTTAAGCCTATGCATGGCCGATTCCACTACCATGGAATGGTGTGGCAGCTGTGCTTTTTGGAAGCCAGGACTCTTGCGGACTCGATAGATGGAATCGACCCGCTTGCTCAATACCGGCGACGAGGCCGGACTCTCCCACATGCGGAAGAGTAGTCGTTCCAGCATGGGAGGCACCGGTACAGTAAAGTGCTCCCGGGCGGGAGAGTCGTACTGAAGGGCGTCGAGCTCTTCGGCTCGAGGCTCCTCCTCGGGATCCGCAGGGAAGGCCAAAGCCTTGGCCATATCCCTGACGAAGTCCGAGAACCGGGCATCCTCCGGAGGGGACTGTTTCCGAGGTTCGGACTCAGGTGAGTCCGAGGGGACACACCGAGTCCGAAAGGAATCAGGTGACTCCTCCTCTTCAGACTCCCAGACCGACTCCGAGGAGGAATCAGTGGGGTCGGCTCGGGCAGGCGGAGGCGTCGGCCGCCCCGACGCCGAGGGAGTCGGCGGCGACGACCTCGGTCCCGAACGGGAGGCCGAGGGTGACCTCGACCGAGGATCGACTCGAGTTCGCATGGACTCGAGGATCGGCTCGGTCTCCGGGGTCGACTTAGACGTCGACGTCCCGGCGGTCGGGGCAGCGGCGCCAGCGAGGCTAGCGATCAGTGCCCGCTGCTGGTCCATGAAGGCAGATAGTCTGCTCTCCAAGGCCGTCAACCTGAGTCCGACCTCAGGTGACCCAGCAGCCCCCGACTCGGGCCCCGATGGCGTCGGGCCCGACGTCGGACCTCTCGGAGGCGAGTCCAGAAGGACCACAGGACTTACCCGAGCAGGCAACTCCGACTCCAGGCGAGGTCGCTTCGGGAGGTGCTCCTTCTCCAGAGACCCGGGACGGCTGTCGGGGCTATGCGACCTGGCCCTCGCGGAGCCAGGAGCGTCCACCGACGCCGCCCTCGCGGGTTTTGTCTTCCGTCGATGGTCTCCGGAGGGAGAACCCCTGTCGGAGGAGCTTCGGCGATGTTAAGAGCTGGAGCCTCTGGATGCCGAGGCCTCCGACGAGGTCCGGGTACGGCTGGGGTCAGCGAAGATTCTATCCCGCTGATGCCGCCGACTCCTCAACGCTTTGGAGGACATTTTGCCACAGGCTCCACAGATCATTTCTTCATGATCCGGGCCCAGGCAGCGGAGGCAATTATCGTGTGTGTCAGTGAGTGACATATTTCTGTCACACTGACCACACCGCTTGAAACCACGGGCAGCCATCGGGGGAAAAAGGGCCCCTGCAAGGTCAAAGGACCGAGCTGCCAGCGAAAAAATCGAAAACGAAACTGACCAAAAATCAGAAAAACCGAAAAATAAGAGAAGGACTCGCAACGGCGTCGCGAGTCCGGGCAGGAAAACGACCGGCGTCGAACCGAATTGAAAAATGAGAAAAACTCACGAAAATCAACTTATTTAGCGGGGACACGACGGGTACGTCTGTAGGGCTCCGCGGAAAAAAGAAGACTGGCTAAGATGGCACCCTTGGGCGGGAAGGCGACCGCGCATGCGCGCTGCAATTCCCAAAGGCTTTCTGTGAAAGCTGGGGAAAATTGCTCCGCGAGGGCTCCGTCGGCGCCGACGTCACCCATATGTGAGGACTGACTTCCTGCTTGGTCCTGGAGAATCCGTCGGTACCGACGTACCCATATGTGAAGACTCATTCCTGCTTGTTCCTGGAGATAGACCACATCCACATTGGTCTTGGGGCACTGCCACCACCTCCTGTAGGTCTAACAATCGCTGCAGCATTTCCTCCATGCTGTCCGCTTTAGAATTGCCCTGCAGGGTGAATTTACAAAGGCTTCTCGCAGAGGCCGAGCGAACTCCATTATATAGCCTTCGCTGATGATTTCCAATATCCACCCGTCGGTCATGATTCGGGTCCAGACCTTGTAGAACTCCTGTAGCTGACCCCCTATGGAAATTACCTCTGCCTGGCCCAACCTCCTTCATTGTGACTTCTTGAGGGCCATGGCAGCAGAAGAGTAGAATCCTCTTCCCCCGCCTCTATAGTGCCGAAAGGAGGGTCTTTATCTTATCTTTATTTGCAGTTTTTGATATACCGCCCTTGCCGAAGCGTCAGGGCGGTGTACAATAAAACAAATGTTGGCTACAGGAAGCATAGAAAAGAAAAGAACGCCAATAATGGACAGGAGAGGAGAGAAAGGAAAGAAAACAGTAAAATTGGAAAATATGAGAGGCCAGGAAAGAGGGAGGGAGGAAGTAATTACTAATTTAGAGAGAAAATATTCCTAGGTTGGTGGTAACTAAATGCTGGATGGGGGGGGGGGTCGGATGAGGGAGGGTCAGAGCCATCAGCGGATGGTGGAAGGTCGAAAGCGTATCGGAACAGGTGCGTTTTGAGGAGTGCTTTGAAGCGTGGGAAGGAAAGCTCGATGCGGAGGGAGGGAATTCCATAGAGTGGGACTCAGAAAGAAAAATGCCCCTCAAAGGAAAACAACCCCTCTGATAAGGAGCAAATCTCTGGAACCTAAACCTTCAAAAATCTCTAGGCTGTCTGCCTGCCTGCCTGGCTGGGGTCAACGACCGTCCCAATTTCTGCTTGTCCTCTGGCAATTTTCCTCCTTTGGATTCCCCCAGGTCCTTGACTCTCTAGGTCTTCACTAAAGAAGAGCTTACCTCTGAATGGCAGTTTGCTCAACCTAGATTTGGAAGATACATCCGCTGACCAATTACGGAGCCACAAATACCATCTCGCAGCCACCACCAAGGCCATCTCTTTGGATAAGCACTAAATAAGGTCATAGAAGGTATTCGCCAGATATGCTGCTCTGGACTCCAACTCTGCTGGCCTCTGGAGGTCAAGGTTGCTCGGCTCCCGGTACCTTTAAAATACTTGTGCCCATCGGAGAAATGCCCTGGACACAAAGGCCCCATATACTAAGGCCTGTAAGGGCAGGGCACCAATGTCAAATGCCTGTTTCAAAAGCGTTTCCAATTTTGGGTCATGCACGTCCTTGAGGGCTAAACGCCCCTCCACAGGGATGGTAGTCTTCTTCATCTTGGCTGATACTGCCACATCCACCTTAAGAGCATGCAAGATTTCTCTGTCCCTTTCGGGGAGTGGGTAGAGACGAGACATCGCTCTAGTACCTCCACGTGCCCCTTCAGGTACATCCCACTCCTCCTGAATCATCTTACATACTGCCCTATGTATAGGGAACACCTTCGTTGCCCTGACCGGTTGGAACAGTGGGTCTTTTAAAGGCTCCTCTTCCTCCAGTGCCTCTGTGCAAACATTCAATACCTTGGCGGATTGTGCTATCAATGTTGCCAACTCCTCTCTGCAGAACACTCGGACAATGCGATAATCCTCTAACTGCGGGATCTCCCCTTCTTCCAACTGAGTCCAGAGCATCCTCCTCCATCGTGTCCTCCATTTCAAGCAGAGTCTCCTCACAGGGGCTTTCCTCCATCCTTCGCTTGCTGGAACCTGGCTCCCCCTCAGCCACTTCCCTTGCCACATCCATCACCCACTTTGTTCCACCTTTAGGAACCGGCGTTTTTCTTCCTACCCTTTGTTTCAAAACAAAAGGCCTTGTGCAATAAAAAGCACAAATTCCAGTGAGAAGCCGTCTTGAGGGCTGCCCCCTTTCCTCTCTCTTGCAACATTCTTCTTAGTTGGTTTCTTTCCCTTGCTGCTCAGGCCCTTGGTGATGGAGAGCTCCCCACCGTCTACCCTCACCTCTAGAGCAGCCACACCCATAGCTTCTGTGGAGGGCCCCGCAGCCGTAAAACCTCTGGGAGATTCTTCCAGCCTGCCCTCTCGCAGGCCCACCTCCACAGACCGTGATTCTGCCTCGCACCCCTTTACAGAAGCCAGCCGTGGACATCAACTCTTGCACGACCCACAGGTTACACAGGTCGACTTTGCTGGCATGCTGTCACACTGACTGTCCCTTTAGCAGTTCTCTCTTATCCTCTCTCTTTTCTTTCATTTTTTAAACTTTGTTATGCCTGCCCCAAAGCAATAAAACACACTATGAGGGAGATTGCCTGGACCCCTGAGCACCCCCCCACCATCTCTGCCGGCTCTGCTAAGAGGATGTTTCCGGTGCTGTTTTAAAATGGCTGCCACCACACAGTCTGTCAACCTACCTATCAACCACTGCTGCTCTCCTGCGGCTTTCTGCACTTACCAGCGCCAGAACTGCTGCCCCAATGCTCAGCTCACCTTAGTGCATTGGTGTTGGTGGAAAAAAGGTGGTGAAGGGCTTAGTCTCCTGCGGCACGATGAATCCTAATCATTCAAAACTGCGGCTCCGGAGTCATCACACACGCGCTTGTGCTTCCGGCAAGCCAAGTTTCTCTCCTGCCTCGTTTACAGGCGGCTCATTGCACTGCCTGCAAAAGCCGGACCATCAACAAATCTTCCCTGTGGGGAAATGGTGTGGACCCAGCTGATCACTCGAATGCCTCTGAATGCTCCTCCTCTACAAATGGAGCTCACACCCAGCATTGGCAGAAAAATTGCTCAATCAGCTTCTGCAGTCTATCTCTCTCTGCAGAGCTATGCAGGTGATTCCACAGTGCTAGTTTACATTATTTAAAAGTCACTTTTCTCCAATTTAAAAGTGTTTCTTCAGTGAGCCTTAACCCAGGGATTCATGTCTCTCCAGCTACTTGAAGACCAAGATAATGGAGGCTGTGGGAGGAGCCAGCTGTCTATGTAAGAGGAAGTCATGAAAATCATGACATACTCAGTCTCCAAACTGCTGGTGGGGCGTGAATACCCCAAAGGTACCAGGACTGGACTGAAGGAACGAAATGAAACCCCTGTTTTACACTGATCAGATAAAAGGTTACAAGACATCTGAAATCTAGTCATAAATATATTAAGTTAATTCCAGGAAAATAAATCACCTATAAAACTTGTTAGTTATTCTTATCTTCTACACAGTCAACTAGAATAAAAGGGCAACCACACCAGTTTGCCTTAATCTGAATTCGGCCAGTGATGAAGTGTTGGAATCTTGATAGTTTTGTGGTCCTAATTATTTGTGAAGCTACTGTACGATACTTCTCTTTCACTGTTTCTGCTTCTGCATTTACTTGATTTTTTTGCCTGTTCTCCCACCCGCTTCCTCTGCATTTAGACACTATAGAAGGACAAATAAGACTTCCATAAACCACATCCACTTTACCTTTCCCCTCAGGAACATCTGTCTCCTCCATTCTTTCTGGCATCATAGCAGCTGCTGCAGAGAGCATTTCACCATCTGGGCCCAGGGTCTTAGCAGGCTCCACTAGGAAGTCAAAGCTTTGCAGCAGAACCTGCACATTCTCATCCAGCTGCAGAAAGCATACACATGGCACAAAGTTCATATGCATTTTGCTATAAGAATAAGGTGAAATTAGGCTTATCTGCTAATTGGTGTTCCTTGAGTAAATCCAGTCTAGTCCCACACCTCTGGGTAGTCAACCTCCTCCAGCAGTTTGGAGACTGAGCATGTCATCCTTTTGATGACATCAGCATACTTAGGCAGCTGGCACCACCTACCAGCCCCAGTAAACCTATTGACAAAGCTCACTCACAGTAGCAACAAATAAGTAGTTAAATGTTATAAACAAACTCCATCTATTCTAGGCCCCCCCCCCCCCACACACACACACACCTTCGAAGGAGACTTACCTGTGGCCTGCATAGCTGAAAACATGGATAAGTTGCCTTCCCCAAGCAAGGGCCATGATCAATTAAAAGAATAAGGCAAAAAGTGACAGACAGCACTCTTGCACTGACCTAGGTGCCTCTAAGGTCATTACAGATATGCAGCAATCTCCCCGAGCACATAATGCTCAACTTCGTTAGGCCCGAGGTCGTGCCGCTAGCTATACCAGTTGCTATATGGTAGGGTTCTGGAACTGGACTGGAGTTACTTAAAGAATGCCAATTAGCAGGTAAGGCCTAATTTCACCCTCCTTATCGTGCCTCCAATCCAGTCCCGCACCTCTGGGATGTAACAGAGCAGTACTAACGACAGGAAGGGCCTATGATACCAGCCTGAATAACCGCCGAACCAAAACTGACATCCCCCACTGCCTGTACGTCAAGGCGATAATGCTTCGCAAAGGTGTGAAGGGAGGACCAAGAGAGGTTGCTGTTGCCAAAAAAGCATCTTTCAGGAAATTGAAAAAAGAGCCAAACGACAAAACCTGGAAACAGCACAAGCACTGGCAAGTTAAATGCAAGGCATTGATAAGGCAGGCAAAGGGAGAATTTGAGAAGAAGCTTGCTGCGGAAGCAAAAATGCGTAATAAAGACTTTTTCAAGTACATTCGTAGCAAAAAACCTGTGAGAGAGTCAGTTGGTCCATTAGATGATAGAGGGGTTAAAGGGGCACTACTTGGCGATAGCGGAGAGAATGAACGAATTCTTTGCTTCGGTCTTTACTGAGGAAGATGTAGGGATGTTACCCATGACTGAAGTGGTATTTAAAGGTGTGGAAGAATTGAAGGAAATAGCGATACAGAAGATGTATTACAACTATTAGATAAACTGGAAATATCGATCGGGAAGATGTATTACAACTATTAGATAAACTGAAGAGTAGCAAATCACCTGGGCCGGATGATATACATCCAAGGGTGTTGAAAGAACTGAAATATGAGATTGCATCCCTGCTATTAGTAATCTGTGAACTATCATTAAAATCATCTGTAATGCCTGAAGACTGGAGGATGGCGAACGTAACACCAATTTTTAAAAAGGGTTCCAGTGGTGATCCGGGAAACTACAGACCGGTGAGCCTGAAGTCAGTACTGAGAAAAATGGTAGAAACCATCATAAAGAACAAAATTGCTGAACATGTAGATATAGTCATGGCTTAATGGGAGACAACCAATATGGCTTTAGACAAGGAAGATCTTGTTTTACTAATCTGTTATGTTTTTCTGAAGGTGTGAATAAACAGGTAGACAAAGGTGAGTTGGTTGATATAGTGTATTTGGACTTTCAGAAAGCCTTTGACAAAGTCCCTAATCAGAGACTTTTGGCAAAACTAAAGAGTCATGGGATAGGAGGCAGTGTACTATTGTGGATCAGGAACTGGTCAAAAGACAGAAAGCAGAGGGTAGGGCTAAATGGCCAATTTTCCCAATGGAGAAAGGTGAAGAATAGTGGTGTACCCCAGGGATCTGTGCTGCGTCCACTACTTTTTGACAAATTCATAAATGACCTGGAAAAGGGAATAACAAGTGAGGTTATCAAATTTGCAGATGACACAAAACTATTTAAAGTTGTTAAAACCCCAGAGGATTGTGGAAAATTGCAAGAGGATCTTGATAAATTGGAAGATTGGGCATCAAAATGGCAGATGAAATTTAATGTGGACAAGTGCAAAGTTATGCACCTAGGGAAGAACAACCCAAACTATGGTTACACGATGCAAGTTTCCACATTAAGAATCACCACCTAGGAAAAAGATTTAGGCGCCATTGTGGATAACATGACAAAACCCTCAGCCCAGTGTGCAGCAGCGGCCAAGAGAGCAAATAGAATGCTAGGATATTATACTGCCTCTATATCGTTCCATGGTGAGACCGCACCTTGAATATTGTGTGCAATTCTGGTCACCGTATCTTAAAAAGGATATAGCGTTATTAGAAAAGGTTCAGAGAAGAGCCACCAAAATGGTAAAGGGGATGGAAGGATACCCTTATGAAGAAAGGCTAAAAAGGTTAGGGCTCTTTAACCTGGAAAAGAGACGGCTGAGGGGAGATATGACAGAAGTCTATAAATTAACAAACAGAGTGGAACAGGTAAACGTAGATCGATTGTTTACGTTATCAGAATATAGAAAGACGAGGGGACATGCAATGAAGCTACAGGGTAAACTATTTAAGACTAATAAGAGAAAATATTTTTTCACGTGTAATCAAACTCTGGAATTTGTTACCGGAGGATGTAGTAAAGGCTGTTAGTGTAGCTGGGTTTAAAAAAGGTTTGGACAATTTCCTGGAGGAAAGGTCCATATACCATTATTAAAAAGGGACCCAGGATATCAATGCTTGTCCCAATACAAGCATTGTGGAACCTGTGTCTTTTGGGGAAACTGCTAGGTACGAATTACCTAGATTGGCCACTGTTGGAAACAGGATACTGGGCTTGATGAACCTTGGTCTGACCCAGTATGGCATATCTTATGTTCTTATGTTATGTTCTTATGTTCTTAAGTGGCCACCCTACAAATATCCGCAAGTGGTACCCTACTATACTCCGCCCAAGAGGCTGCCTGAGCCTGAGTGGAATGATCCTGCAGCCCCGCCGGCAGAGATTTTCCCTTCAGCACAAATGCCGACACGTTAGCTTCTCTAATCCATCTGGAAATGGAGGCCTTGGCCACTACCTCCCCCATGCACAGACTTCTGAACAGCACAAACAATCCGACTTATAAAACGGTGCAACTGCAGATCCATGTTATCCTTCCGACCACTCAAGGGCGCCGGTAGGAAAACTGGCTGGTTTAATTGGAAAACAGAGATGAGCTTGGGCAGAAAAGACGGCACTGGGCAGAGAACAACCTTTTCCTTAGAAATTGAGAGGAAGGGCTCCCTACACGACAGAGCCTGCAGCTCCCAGATTCTCCGGGTGGAGCAAATCACCACCAGAAACACTGTCTTAAGTGCCTAGTCCTTCAGAGAGGTGCCATCCAAAGATTCAAAAGACTCTGCCAATGCCACCAATACCAAGTTAAGATGCCAAGACAGAATGATGGACCGCAGCGGTGGACGGATCTGTTTCAGCACCTTCAGGAACCTCACTACATCCAGGTATGTTCCTAATGACACTTCCTGGATCCTGCCTCTATAACAAGAAATGGCTGCCACCTGCGCTCTCAGGGAACTAGTGGCCAAACCCTTCTCAAAGCCTGCTTGCAGGGACGCCAACACATCCAGAAAAGTAGCCAAGAACAGTCTACACTACTGGGCTCCGCACCAAGCCTCAAAGATGCGCCAGACCCAAATATAAGACAGGGAGGCGGACCTTTTCCGAGCCTGTTTCCAAGCCCACATTGTCCGGTGCTGCCTTGCCGACTGCTGTAGGCCACCATGGTGGCCCCTGCAACCAAGGGAGAAATCTCTGCAATGTTAAGAAGACTGCCCACATTTCTAGTCTGTTGATGGACCATTTCGCCTCCTGCAGATACCACTGTCCTTAAGCAATGTGCCCCTCGCAATGGGCCCCCCAGCCCAAAAGACTCGTGTCCATGGTCAACAGTATCCAGTGTGGTGATTCGAGGGGCATCCCTGACGCTAGATATCTGGGTCAGAGCTATTATCTGAGAACCCTCCCTGGTCTCCTGGGGGCAAGGCAACCGCTGCGACAAGGGGTGTTGCTGATGTGACCATCGGCGCAGCAGCGCTTTCTGCAATGGTCGCATGTGTGCCCTCACCTACAGAACGAGCTCGAGAGTTGCTGCCATGGTCCCTAGCAACTGCAAATAATGCCATGCCGTCGGCTCCTTTCTTTGTAGGAATTGTACAAGCCATCGCAGCTCTTGTGCCTGCTGTTCCGGAAGAAACACCCAGCCACCGCGAGTGTCGAAGCAAGCCCCCAGGTACTTGAGCTCCTGTGATGGCACCAAACGACTCTTGGACATGTTGATCCCCGGTCGACACGCTTGAGATTGAGATAGGCCAAAAGGAGCCCCCCTTTTTGGGCATCACAAAATAAATTGAGTATTGACCTGATCCGCACTGGTCGTCGGGAACTCACACCACGTCCTCCAATTCAATAAGCCATACCAGGGTGTCTTTCACTGCCGCAGCCTTGCCAACCATCTTGCAGTGGGACTGTATGAAGGATGGTCCCAAGGGTCTGGCAAACTCCAATGCATAACCCTCTCTGATGACCTCCAGGACCCACTGGTTATAAAACATAGAAACATGACAGCAGAAAAAAAAAAACATAGCCTATCTAGTCTGCCCTTCTATATCGACTACAATAGTCCCCTTTTTACCTTTAGAGATCCTCTCTGTTTGTCCCATGTTTTTTTGGATTCAGATACGGTCCTCGTGTCCACCACCTCCACTGGGAGACTATTTCACACATCTACCACTCTTTCTGTAAATAAATATTTCCGCATATTACTCCTGAGTCTATCCCCTTTCACAGTCATCCTATGTCCCCTTGTAGCAGAGCTTGCCTTTAATCGAAAGAGACCCTCCTGTGCATTTATGCCTTGGAGGCATTTAAATGTCTCTATCATATCGCCCTTATCCTTCCTTTCCTCTAAAGCAGGCATGTCCAACTTCGAACAGGTCGTGATCTACTTTTTCCGGCCAAAAGTGCCGGTGATCTACCACCATGAAAATTAAGTTTCAAATTAGTTTCAAATTAAATTTTAACCCAATAAAGTTGGAGGATTCCCCCCTCCCCACATTTTTAATGAACCTTCTGTCATTTACTTGGATGTGATCAGCTGTTAAGCAAATTAAGCAAAAACAAAACAGAGAGACGAAGATCCAGTAAGAACTGCGAGGGGAAATGGAAAGTACATTTTTTCTTAAAGTTTTGAGTAATAACTTTCTTTAACTTTTATTGAGTAATTTGTGTTAAATTTAGGTCGAGTATTGATCCAGGCTGATCTTGCACAATCTTTAATATTTCGCTCTTGCTCATTAGTGAGACGTCTGAGCCTGCATTTCATCCACCAGCTTTTTGAAGTTGGGTGAATTTTGCGTGAGGGCCAGTCTCAGGGAATCTTGGAGATGTTCATCTGTCATGTTGGAACATTGTGTACTCTGTCATTTTCAGATGGGAAAACGCAGATTCACACAAATAAGTTGAACCGAAACAGGAGTGTACAGCTTCACTGCATCTTCTCAAGTTGGGAAATTTGTCTCTAGGCACTAGCTTCCAAAACGATTCTTGCTCAGCACGGGTTTTGAGAAAAATGTCATTTTTAAGGGTTAATAAATCGTTTCAAGAGATGGCTTGTTCGATGAGTAATTTTTAGTGATAGCAGCTGCAGTTTCTTTAATGTCCACATCTACTTTGAATAGGTATGACAAGTACTCCACAACTGTTCCAATTTTTTGGAAGTCACAGAATCTATTTTCAAATTCCTGGATAACAGAATAGATTTCTGTCACATACTTCTCATTCTGAAAAACAAAATTTGGATATTGTCCCAGATGATCCTGCGTATTAGGAAAATGATCAAAAGTGTTGTTTGTAAGGTCAGTCATCAGCTCAAATTTGCTCTTGTAGGATGAAACTGTACTCATCATCTCGCCAATGCATTTGTTTTTACTTTGTAGTTCAAGGTTCATATCACTTAGTTCGCCTGTAAAGTCAGCGAGAAATGCCAGATCACATAACCACTCCTCATCTTCCAACTCTGCTTGGTCATCTCCCCTCTCCTTCAAAAAACTTATTTCATTCAGCAAATCACAACATCTTTGCAGAAATTTGTGCCTACTCAGCCACCTTACATCTGTGTGCAAAATGATTTCCGCTGCCCCTTCATCAAGAGTAAGACTGAAAAGCCGTCTTTGAAGTGATCTTTCACGAACTGAATTTACAATTTTGAAAGTGATGTCCATGACAGTCTTTGTATCGAGTCTCTTGCTTGCCAAAACTTGCTGATGAATGATGCAGTGGTAAGAAAGGAAATCTGGGAAGTCGTCATGCTGTCTACAGAGGGCTATGAAACCGTTAACCTCACCTGTCATTGCACTTGCTCTATCAGCAGTGATGGAAACAAGTCTATGCAATGGAAGATTACACTTTGTCAGAACTGAATATTTCCTGACCGGTAGTTCTCCCTTTTAAATAAATCATTCCAAGTAGTTCTTCTTTAACACTGAAGTCTTCAAAAACCATCCGGATAAAGACTAGTAACTGGGCTATGTCTCTTATGTCTGTAGATTCATCCAGTTGGAGTGAGAAAGCAACACAATTTGAAACATCCTCCAACAATTGTTCAGTTGCGTCTCCTCACATCTTTTCTATTCACCCCACAATGGTGTTTCTTGACAATTGTACATCTTGAATAGCAGCTATGATCTCTTTCTTATTTTTAAATCCTTCAAAAAGATTGTCAGCTGCTTCAGGAAAACAATCTTTTACAAATTCCCCTTCAGTGAAAGGTTTGCATTTCTTTGCGATCAGGTTGCTGACCTTGAAGGATGCTATGGTTGCATTAACCAAATGTGACTTTGGCTTCGCCATCAACTGTTGCTGAATAGTCAATTTCGATTTAACTTCTTTGAGCTTCAGTTTACGAATTTCACTTTTGGGTGGAAAATAGTATTAGCGTATGTGTCTCATATCCCCTCGTGTTAAATGTATCCCCCAATTGACCGCTTTGACCTGGTGAAAAGCGGGATATAAATACAGCTAAATAAATAAAATCAGCATCAAACTTATTGCTATGCAGAGCCTTATAATGACGTTCCAGATTACCCTTTTTGGGCAAGGATACTGGGGCGTCACAAATTAGACAACACTTGTCTTTCACCATGATGAAGAAGTAGCCCATTTCCCATTCATCATGAAAGTGGTAGATTTTGCTCTTCTTTGAACATAAGAACATAAGATATGCCATACTGGGTCAGACCAAGGTCCATCAAGCCCAGTATCCTGTTTCCAACAGTGGCCAATCTAGGTCATACGTACCTAGCAGTTTCCCCAAAAGACACAGGTTCCGCAATGCTTGTACTGGGTCAAGCATTGATATCCTGGGTCCCTTCTTAATAATGGTTCCTCCAGGAACTTGTCCAAACCTTTTTTAAACCCAGCTACACTAACAGCCTTTACTACATCCTCAGATAACAAATTCCAGAGTTTGATTACACGTTGAGTGAAAAAATATTTTCTTTTATTAGTCTTAAATAGTTTACCCTGTAGCTTCATTGCATGTCCCCTAGTCTTTCTATATTCTGATAACGTAAACAATTGATCTACGTTTACCCGTTCCACTCCGTTCATTAATTTACAGACTTCTATCATATCTCCCCTCAGCCGTCTCTTTTCCAGGTTAAAGAGGCCTAACCTTTTTAGCCTTTCCATCCCCTTTACCATTTTGATGGCTCTTCTCTGAACCTTTTCTAATAACGCTATATCCTTTTTAAGATACGGTGACCAGAATTGCACACAATATTCAAGGTGCGGTCTCACCATGGAACGGTATAGAGGCATTATAATATCTTTTGTTTTATTTTCCATTCCTTTCCTTATTTTTATTTATTTATTTATTTACATTCTCTTATATGCCGCGCTATTCTGCATCAGTGCGGTTTACATTGAACAAACTGAAATTACATTGAACAGGGCATTATAACTTAGGGATAACTATTTTACAGGGAACATGGGCTATGGAGGGTTAAGTGGCTTGCCCAAGACCACAAGGAGCACCTGTGGGACTAGAAACCCCAGTCCTTCAGGCCCAAGGTTGCTGTCCTCTAGTGGGATTTGAACCCCCGACCTTCCGGCCTGAAGTACATTGCCCCAACCACTAGGCCATTCCTCCACTCCATTCCTCCACTTATGATACCTAGCATTCTATTTGCTCTCTTGGCTGCCGCTGCATACTGGGCCGAGGGTTTTAACATGTTATCCACAATGATGCCTAAATCTTTTCCCTGGGTGGTGGTTCCTAATGTGGAACCTTGCATTGTGTAACCATAGTTTGGGTTGTTCTTCCCTAGGTGCATAACTTTGCACTTGTCCACATTAAATTTCATCTGCCATTTTGATGCCCACTCTTCCAATTTATCAAGATCCTCTTGCAATTTTCCACAATCCTCTTGGGTTTTAACAACTTTAAATAGTTTTGTGTCATCTGCAAATTTGATAACCTAAATTTGGAACACTCATCTTCGTTATACTAGGGTGGCTGGATGTAAGAAGGCCAAGTCTGCTAAGTTAGTATAAACACTGGCTGAATCTGGTCCAAAACTGTCACTGTCCTAAAGTATTAAAGATCAACAGGAACTGAAGACCTCTGGATGATGTGCAATACAATGACTGGAAAAGCCAAAACCACACATGCAGTTCTAAAAGTAAAAATAAGAATTCATCATACTGGCACCAATAATCAAATACCACCAAACAATCATCAAAAAAACTCAAACACCTGTCCAGCAAACCAGATAAAATCAAATACCGCCAAACAAGTTCAAATACCACCACATTCGATTTAATAAATTCTGCACACAGTGTAGAATCAACGTAAAGGCTAGGCAAAATAAAATTGCAGAGGCAAGCAAAGGTCACAGTGGTTTGAACCAATTTGAAGGCAAGGCATAGGCAAGTTAGAACAAAATTGGAAAAGCCCGCCAAAATCACTAAATTCTTTTTTATTTATTTATTTATTTTTTATTTTCTATTTATGCAAGTTTACAATTTAAACATCAATCAATAATGTTTACAGAAAAGATGAATTCTTGTGAACTAATACAAAAAGGAAAATCCCTTCTCTAGAAACACATAACAAGAAACATCATTAGTCCCCATAATGGGGAATGGTTACATAATTAACTGAAGGCAGGAAACAACCTACAGTGTACAGGAAATCATTTGAAGAATAAAGATGGTGACAAGAGATTAGGATCATATTAACAACAGATGGTAAGCCCTTTAAGAAGGCAAAGATGTTATAGTATGCATACTGATAAACGACGAAAGGTCTCCAGGTTGAAAAAAAACATACTTCTGTGATTCAAAAAGTATTATACATTTACATGGAAATCTTAACGTGAAGGAAGCCCCCAATTGAGCTACACCAGGTTTTAATAAGAGGAAAGCTTTTCGACGTTTCTGGGTTTTCTTTGAGACAACTGGAAAAACAGATATCTTCTTCCCCATGAACAAATTGGCTCTTTTTTTATAAAACCATTTAAGGAGCCAATCCCTATCTGACGAAAGGGCAAGGGATACCAACAAAGTAGAAGTGCTAATTTCACCCTCCCCAGGAGAACAAAGCATAGCGGAGACATTAAGAAAATCAAAATCCACAGTTCCATGTACAATCCGACCCTCTTTCTTACCCGAAGGTAAGTAGAAAACTCTCTGTACAGGAGGAATTAAGTCCACAGGAACCATTAAGGATTCTTGAAGATATTTCTTAAATAATTCCAACGGTGCTACATCCGTGGGAAAATTAAGCAACCTAAGATTTGAGGCCCTGGTAGCATTCTCCAAAGACTCCAGCTTCGTTTTCAACATTGAATTATCCTTCATTAGGGAAAAGGTTAAGTCAGAAACCTGTGAGAGCTTCTGATCAGAAACAGCAACATTATTCTTAACTTCCACAATATCATTAGTTAGAGAAAGCACATCCTCCTGAAGTTTAGAAGCAGTAGAAGATGAAAGAGTCAATTGCTGAGTCACAGCCTGTGAAAGCTGGCTAATTGCTTCCCAGATATTATCTAAAGTCACCACAGCGGGTCGAATAAGTGAGAAAGAGAACGGAGGCCCAATTGGAGAGGATCTTTCCTTCGATGATTCAACATCCTTTACCAGACCGGCTTCATTGCTCATCTCGATAGAAGTTAAAGCTCCAGGTACACAAACAGCCACCTTAGAGACTGACAGCTGTACTCCGGAATTTCCACTCAGCACGCCCCGCTTCTGGTCCTTCACCACATCCAGCACCGGGGGGGGGAGAAGGGCCGCGCGCTAGAGGGGTCACCGAAGAGCCTGGAGCCACCGGAGGTGAACGTCCATCTGGGGAGAGAGACAACTCAAGGGCGGAAGACACCGCACTTTCCTCAAGCGGCGGAACCAAGCCCACTCTGATCTCCCCTATCTGATCCGCACTGAGCTGCACAAATTTGTCCATCGGGTCTACAGCAGCAACCGTTGACTCCACGGGAGGAGCTTTAGGCTTACCCTTGCGTTTTGGCATTGAGCTCAGATTCTCTCGAACGCCATCTTGGAATTAACCACTCCCCTACATAGTCCACCAAAAAAAAATCACTAAATTCTTGACACCTTGTTGTGTCTGCCCGAAAACGTTTAATGAAAGCGAATTATAAAGCGACCAACGACCAGCACACGACACAACTAATACGGTAAGTGTATTCAGGTAAAGCCCGGGCGAATGGATATCGCCCGGTATATAACACACTTCTAAGGGGTATTGGGGCAGGGGCAGGAATGGGTGATTCTGAGAGGCAGAAGACCAGGTATGACGCCGGGCCTGTGGCGTCTCGCCGTGGGGCGCGGGCGGCGGCCCCCTGGGGTACCCACAAACTATTGGCATGAAAACAACAAACGTCCCCAATACACCCGCAGGCAAGATTCCCGCAGGCAGGGAAAAGAGACAGGAAAAGGATCAGCAGCTGCGGCAAGCCCTCGGCAGACGACCTGCCGGCACGAGCTCTCTCCTAGCGACAGGGCAAGCTGCTGGAGAGATGGAGCCAAGTGGGGCTGGCGATCTACCTGTTGGACATGCCTGCTCTAAAGTATACATATTAAGATCTTTAAGTCTGTCCTCATATGCTTCATAACAAAGACCACTAACCATTTTGGTAGCTACCCTCTGCACAGACACCAGCCCGCTTATATCCTTTTGAAGGTGCGGTCTCCAGACTTGCACACAATACTCCAATTGAGGTTGCACCAAAGACTTATACAGAGGCATTATCACCTCCTTTCTTCTGCTACCCATTCCTCTCCCTATACACCCAAGCATCCTTCTGACTTTCAACAGTCACCTTTTCTACCTGTTTAGCTACTTTAAGATCGTCAGACACAATTACGCACAGGTCCCGCTCTTCTTTTATGGACATAAGTATCTCACCCCCTACCCTGTACCGCTCCTTTGGATTTTTGCAGCCCAAATACATAACCCAGCATGTTTTAATATTACATTTCAGCTTCCAAATTCTAGACCATTCTTCAAGTTTAGCTAGATCCTTTCTCATGTTAATCGACTCCTTCCTGGGCGTCTACTCTATTGCAGTTTTTGGTTGTCATCCGCAAACATGCAAACCTTACCCGACAGTCCTTCCGCAATATCACTAACAAAGATGTTAAATAGAATCTGAACAAGGACAGATCCCTGCGGCACACCACTGGTAACTTCCTTCTCCTCAGAGTGAGCTCCATTTATCTGGTCAGATGTTATTTGGACCCAGGCAGGGTAAAATTCATGCAGCCGACCTCCTACAGACTGCACTGCTACCTGGGTCCCCCTCGCTTCATTGTGATTTTTTAGGCCCTGTGGCCAAGGAGGTCCCGTAACAGACTCGCCCTGCCCTATGAAAACCTCGAAATGGCTGTCACCACGAGGCAAACTGACCCCTCTGGTAAGGGGCAAATCACATCAAGCAGAAGCAGCAGAAGTCCCATAGTTGACCCTGTGCTTGTTTTGAGGTGCGAAGCTGCTTCTGCTTGTGCTCGGTGAGGAGACCTCCTTTGGACTCACCCAAGTCTTAACCAATTTTTCCAACTCCTCCCAAATAGCAACTTCCCCTTAAATGGGAGCTTGCTAAGCCTTGTTTTGGAGGAGACGTCCGCCGCCCAATTCCATAACCAAAAATATCAGCGAGCCGCCACCACCGAGGCCATACTCTTTGAGAAACCTATAATCAGATCATAGAAAGCGTCCTCCAGGTACTCAATCCTCGATTCCAGTCTGGCCTCCGCTGCCACCTGATCTTGAGCTGAATCTCCAGGATCCAGCACCGCCTGCACCCACCGCAGGCAGGTTCTGGCTACCCATGAGGCCCCACAAATGGAAGCCTGCAACAAGAGGGCACTGATATCAAATGCTTGCTTCAACAAGGTGTTCAATTTCCTATCCTGGACATACTTAAGCACGATCCTGCCCTCGACTGGAATCATCGTTTTCTTCGTGACCGCCAAAACCGCCGCATCTACCTTTGGCCAATGGAGCATCTCCCACTCCTGCTCTGGCAGTGGGTAAAGCCAGGTCATAGTTCCCACTCCCCCGAGTTTGGCCTCTAGAAGATCCCATTCATCCTGGATCATCTGCTTGACCACTCTATGGACTGAGAGCACTTTCTGCGTCTTCCGAACCACCTGAAGCAGTGGATCTTCCAATGTCTCCTCCTCCATCAGAAGTCCGGCTGGCATATTAAGCGTCTTTAATACTTCTGCAATGAATGCTGCCAATTCCTCCCAGCGGAATACATGGACTATCCGGGATTCCTTCTCTAGGGGAATCTCTCCTTCCTCCAGCTCCTCTCCGTCCGCATCCAAATCAGCTTCCAGATCTCCAATCTCGGGGTCTTCCGAAAGTGGGGACTGGTCCCATCAGCCCCCCTCCAGCCTGTGCCGCTTGGGCAACTCCACCATCCATTTACTGCCCCTGTGCAGGTGCAGACCTCTTCCTGCCCTGCTCCAGCACCGAATACTGTCCTCTCACCCCTCGCTGTCTCATTCAGAAGGCTTTATGCATTAGGAGCATGAACTCAGGCAAAAACCCCTCCCCCCTAGGGCCCCCTCGCTCTCTAGTCCCCGGAAAGTGGTGGGTCTGGGAGAGACGGGGTCTTTACTGTACAGCTCGAGAAAAGGTGTCGCGGTCCCCAACTCTCTCTTACCTCCCCTGCCATTGAGCTGGGAATGAAACACTTTTTCCTCCTCCCGAGGAGCCTGCATGCCCCAGTAAACCTGCCTCGCTATCCTGCAGGCCATGCTCTGCTGTCCGGGCCTCCTTCTCGCAGCCACGGCAGATGCCCACTTCAGAGACTGACCCCTGCAAGACACACACTGTGGTCTTGCCTGCATTGTCACCTGTAACTCCCTTACTCCTGCTATGAGGCTTCTAAGCTGAAAAAAAACCCAGTCACTTCCAACCCTGTACAGCCTTTAGTGTTTCCATTTGTTCTCTTGTGCTTCACCAGTTTCTTACTTTTTTTTTTTTTTTGGAGCCCATGCAACAAGGACCAAGAAACCAGAAAATAAACCGGGAGGAATCAAAACACCATCGCCCAAGAGTCTTTCTCACCCTCCCCTGCTACTGCCAAGCCCTCTCTATAAGATGGCATGCTTCCCACGCTGCTGAGAAGCCTGCTGTCAACCACACAGCTACTCAGCAGCGTGCCGACAAAACCACCTGAGGGCACTGAAGCCGTCGCCGCTTTCCCTTGCCGCTACACACTCACCAGGAAGGAAAGCGTAATGTGCGTCTCCTCCGCCTCTTGCTCAGCCCAGTCCTAAGCTTCAGAAAGAAGACGGGAACTGAAACTGCAGTCCGATGGAGAGCTGCCTGCGGGCCTTCTTTAAATTTGTGGCTCCTCACCCGATGACGGGTTCGGGAGCCACTGATGCTTTTATCCCCGGCCTTTAGCCCCCAAGCCCCATCCTTCTCACTGGTGGGGGTGGGGGGGGAGGCTCTCTCCGTTTCCTTCACTTTTCTTTGCTTTTGTTTCTTTTTATCTCAATCTAATCTCACAGATTCTTTCCCCCACCCCTCCATTTAAAGCAATCACTGTGAAAAACAAGAAACCTAATCAATTGCTGCCAGCTAAAATTCCTAAAAACTTCTTAGTTTATGTTTATGTTTATTTCATTTGATATACCGCTTAGGCCAGAAGGCATTAAAGCGGTTTACAATACTATATCATTTGAGGAAATAGGAAAGGAACGCCATTATAAGATAGGACAGAATAGAAGACAGAAACAGGTAAACAGATAAGAGGAGGAGAAGAATAGAGACAGCAGGTTACCACGAATGCAGGCACCACGATCCAGTCCATGAAATCAATGTGATTCGCCACGGTCCAACGCCTAAGGGCCACGCCAAAGGGCCCTCTGGCGAGGCCCTCAGGCACGGGCCCGCAAGGCGTGGGCGCACCCCCTGCAGCAGCGGTTTTACAGCCGGTGGAACAGGCTAATTGGCTGTGCTGAGGAGGAAAGGGGAGCTCCCGCTCTCACCCCCATCGGGATCGCTGACTCTCCTGCGCGCCCCCTGCAGCGGCGGTTTTACAGCCGGTGGAACAGGCTAATTGGCTGTGCTGAGGAGGAAGGGGGAGCTCCCGCTCTCACCCCCATCGGGATCGCTGACTCTCCTGCGCGCCCCCTGCAGCGGCGGTTTTACAGTTGTTCTTCTAGTGAGTCCAGACTTCTGGATCACCCCTTCAGCAGATTGGAGACTGAACTTATTGGGGCTGGTAGGTGATGCCTAAGTATGCTGATGTTATCAAAAGGATGATATGCTCAGTCTCCAAGCTGCTGGAGGAGGTTGACTACCCAGAGGTGTGGGACTGGACTGGAGGGACGATAAGGAATGGGACATGGAACAGTACCAAGGGCACTGACCTGATTCCAGTAGCGGTTCACTAAGAGTAGCGTGGCATCGTCAGTGGCTTGTCTCTTCTCTAGTTTCTCAATACGTTCTCGAAGCTCATCTTCAAAGGCTTGTCGCTGCTCCAAACGCTCGGCTAGCTTCTTGTTTTTGAACTGCAGCACTTTTAAGTCCATCTCCTCCTGTCAGGAGAGGGGAGAAACAGAAAAGATAAGCCAGGATATCCAACGTTCTCCTTCCTCATCCACACACCTCTTCTAATACACCAGCTTATGCTGGAGTGTTTTATTCTTTTCAAAGAGAAAGAAAGGGGAAAAAGTATCTCAAAGACTATTATTTAATATACTGCAAGTATGTTCCTCACTCACTGCACAAAGGGAGAAAAATAGAGAATTTGTTCATGGGCACAGTTTGACTGCTTCATTTGGGGAGGGGCAATGGGTGGGGCAACATATTTGCATATCATTTGCATACGCATGGTTATCTTAAAAAAAAAATAATACTAGATGGATAGAAAGTCAGTATAACAGCTGAGGGATTAGCTGCTGCCCCAAGATACTCAAAGAGGAAGCAGAGGCTCTCATTCTGTGGCTTTGCCAAAAAAAAAATGGAAAGCATTATATTCCTAGGCTATCTAATTAAAATGCAGCAAAATAGTAGCCGTTTAGTTATTTAACCCGGTACTCTAAGATTTAAAAACTACTGACACCTGTAAAAAACAAAGGAGATGTAAAGTGCTCTCACACCATGGGACAAGAAAAAGAGAACGACAGCACAGTTTCTAACACCAAAATAAATTATAATTAATTTTATTTTGGCATTAAAAACTGTGCTATAGTTCTCTTTGTCTTTTTGAACATCTATTTTGTGTCCAATGGCGCTGCATCACCCTGCCTCCTCTGAGGCCTACCTCAGGAACCTCCACTCAAGGTCAATCATCTGCTTTAGGGCTCTGTGCAACAAGAAGGCAACTGCCGAGACTTTAATGCCTTGCAACAGGGGATCCTCCAAGGGAGGCTCCTCTGCCAGAGTATTTACAGAAAGATTAAGAGCAGCCAGAGAGTGAGTAATGAGCACTGTAAGCTCCTCCTGTTGGAAGACCCTGACAATATTGGGATCTTCCCTCGCTGGATACTGCTCCAAATGGCCCTACAAGGCCGCCGCCTCCTCCTCAGGGGTTCTGAAGGACCCTCCAAAGGATCTTCAGATCCCAATGAAAGATCTGAACCCCTGTCCACTTCCCAGGCACCCAGTTCTCTTGAAGAGGAGGCCTGAACCGCTGGGTGAGCACTTTGAGCCAATTTATCCTGAGAAGGAAAAGAGGAACCAATAGTACTAGTGCCCCCAAGGCTCTACTTACTACAGTAAGCCTGGTGCATCATGAGAATAAGCTCCATTTAGAACAGAGTGATGACCAACAATCCTGGGATCCCCCTGGTGGGCTGAGTAGGAGAAACTGCACCGAACACAGTGGCTCCAAAATGGCTGCTTGGGCAGAAGGCAAAATGGCACAGTTTCCCGCCAAAAGTGCCAAATCTACCACCGGCAACAGAACGGGTGGCAAAGATGCCACTATGTCCTCCACCAGTCCTATTGCTGCATCTGGTACTGCACAGTCAGAATTTCCCTTTTTTTTTTCTTCAGCTTCGCAAAATCTGCAGAAGCCAGCAGACAAAAGGATGCCCCCGTTTCAATCCGCAAGCCAAACAAATGGTTTTCGCCAGCATACTGAGTGCATGCAGCCGCTGCCACAGACAAAGGCCAGCACTCTCCCAGGGCCCCCTTAGCCCCGCTGAAACGAAGAAGGGGAAGAGGAAGCAAGGAAAGTAAGGCCACTGGACAGGAACAGTCACGCATTCTCGCTCACCAATGAAGGTGTTAGAGGATGCAGATCACAAGTGCCCTGGACAGAGAGATCAGACCCCCAATGGCCCTCACCCTCTCCTGAGGGTGTGCAGCTGACTGAACAGCGTTGGACTCCCGGGGCAAGCAATTTCACCACTCAAACTAAAACTAGTCCTAAACACCCTGCTTACCAGAGGACTACCAGCCAAAGTGTTCTTAGAAAGGCTTTTTTTTTCCAATTCCAAAATCTCTTCAGTACAGCTCAGACTACACTGAGATGTGACCGATCTGCTGGAGTATACTGAGTTGGTGGGAGGCATGCAGGCTCCTTGTACTGTGACATCACCGAAAGGCAGCATCCTCAGTCTCCATCTGCTAGAAGAGGAACACAACCCAGAAGTCTGGACTGGACTAGAGAGAAACTATGGAAAATCTAATTACGCTGTCATCTCATTAACAGCCTCTCCAGTACCAGGCAGATTGTGAACTAACAGAAAACCCTACAAAAGCCACTGAAGACCTATAATGCAAATGTACCATATCATATTGAAACCAGCTTCTAAAATTAACGCAATAATGAGACTACCCAGGAAAGAGCAGCATCATAAATATTGCAGTGGACCTTAGAACATCCTTTCACCTATTCAGAAAACTGAAGAAGACAGATAACTACAGATCCTACATAGAAACTCCATGCTAACAGAATACTTGGTCTCAGTCACACAGGCAAAACACAGACCCTCACTAAGTACAGAATAAATTACAATAAACTTGAAGTACAAATATGAAGATAAAATTAAACAAGTCAGGCTCTGCATGTAGTGTAAACAAGAAATAGAGAAGTCAGGCAACACTTTACCTCACTTGCGCTAAGCAGTAGCATGAGACGCACAGGCTCTCTGATCCCACATGCAGGCATCGCAGCCTCTCTATATAGTCTTCCCCTCCATCGATCTCAGTGCCACTTGCTCAGAGATGGCCATATTGCTGATTAGGTGCAGCGCTGCCTCTCCCTGCAGCCCATCTCTGAACAAAAATCACCAGGATCGAGGGAAGGGGCAGACCATGGGGGGAAGCAGCGTTGCCTGCATGTGCGATCAAAGAACTCTGCCTCATGGTACTGCTCAGGAAACGTAAGAGCAGCAGCTAGCAGAGGTGCACATGGTGACAGGACTTTATTTGTGCAGCTGTGCAGCCTATAGCTGGCGACAAAATTCCAAAATTCCAAAGAAGAGGCACATCCAACCGTGTCAACACACCTAAAGATATCAACAGGGTACGCAAGGATACCGAAAAACGAGCCTTATCAAAGGCGGCACCAACAATCTGGAACGCCCTCCCCGACGAACTGCGTTCAACAACAGACCTTAAGGAGTTCAGGAAACTACTGAAGACAACCTCTTCATAGAACACTACGGTGACATTACTTAAACCATGCAACAGACACCTCAATTCCCCCCACGTCACTATAATTGTAATTAAGCAAGGAACTGATACCCATAGCATTGTAAATAGCGCACGCTGTAAATAGCGCCACAAGAATCAACGTCCAGACACACTCACACGCATACACTACTCACTGCATGTGCACACTATACACTGTATCTTATTGATTGTTTGCTGTTCAGACCGCCTTGATTGCAGGATAAGGCGGTTTAGAAATACGTATAAATAAATAAATAAATAAATAAATGTGCTCTGTCTCTATTATAGGACTGGACAATTTTGTGCAGATTTAGGAGCCAGTGCTTGTGACATCCTTGCATCCTTCCCCCTTTTGTCTCTCATGCTGGTCTCCAATGCACCGGAGGGTGCCTTATGCATAAACAGCACAAACTCAGGAGAAAACAAACCAGTTTGCGCACTGCTCCTATGCGCCGCTTGGGATGTAGAAGGCTGAGGGGACGAAAACTCCTTGTCTGCTCACTCGAGTGCTGGTAGACCCTGTCTGTCAGCTTCTTTGACTACAGTCGGGACTCCCGGCCCAGAGACTGGTACCCTGCAGCCCATGGTGACCTGCGAGTCCCCATTAGGCCCCTCAGAGGCTCCTGTTCACTCAGCTCTGTCCTAGAAGCCTTCTTCTGCAGAGCGCGACTCCTCCTTGCAACCAATCCAGCAGCCGAGAGAGTTTCTTTTGGAGCTGCATGCCAAACATGTGGCCTTCAATGGCATTTTCCACCAAGTGGAAGGTGAAACTCCTTAAGCCTCTCCCAGTCCAACTGGATGCAAACCTGGGCAATGTTATTTATTTATTTAAATCAAGCTGTCCTGCAGGATGGAAAAGAAGAAAAACAACAAAACGCAAAGGAATGGTCCTCCTGCGTCCAAGGCTGCTTTCCACCTTTTGCTATACAGAACCCGAAGCCCCTGTTGAAAAGGGGAAATTAGAGCTTACCTGCTAATTTACTTTCATGGAGTTCCTACAGTCTAGTCCAGTGTGATGATGCAGAGGGTTTAAACACTAAGAAAAAGGGTTTAAAACTGCAGCTTTCCTCAAATGCTCACATTAAGGCAGGCAAGGAAGGGGTTAAAGCACAAGCCCAGAGAAACTCTCTGCACAGAAAGGCAGTGAGAGAGCCACACCCCAGCTCCAGGACAAACAGGGGAGCTGACATAAGAGGCAAGGGGGCGGAGTCAAACCGGATAGGACAGCCCTATGCTCTTAACCAGGAAGTTACAGAGAGAGTTAGATCGAGAAGGAGTCTGAGGAGAAGTTCCAGTTCCAGTTCAGGTGAAAGCTCGAGGCAGAGTAACACTGATCTTGGAAGGAAGAGAGTTTGTGTGGGAGCAGGAGGAGTGCCTGGGAGAACAGGAAGTGTTCAGGCAGGAGACTCAGGACCTGACTTTGACCAAGTGGCAGAGAGAAGCAAAGGAAGGAGCAGCCATTGCCAGGCTAGCACACGGTGCTTGGAGAGTTGCCATCCAGACTGCTTTGAGACACGGAGGTCTCTGAGAAAGCAGTGGAGAAAGCTTCCTCTGGGAGAGAGAGGTCACCACGAACCAGACAGCTAGGAGAAGCAGGTGGGAAGCTACTTTTATTCTCAAGGGGAGAGGCTGGAACCCTTACCCAGAAGAGATAGCATTACTTCCCTAGAGTCTTCCCTAGAAGCTGTGAACAAAGGTGAGAGTTTGAGCAAGTATAAAGTTCTGTATGATAAGCTGCCTAAGCGTTCCAAGTGCAGGAAGCCTGATACTAGCAGAAGCTTAGAAACTAGCCCAGCTGTTCTTAACTCATCAGCTGATGGTAGGCTATGCCGACAGAAGCTAAAGCTAGCCCCTGCTAAGCTAGTGAAACGAGAGCCGTGCAAAGACAGAGACTTGCCTTGTTACCAACCTTTGCAACCCAGACACACTAGAAGAAGATTAAGCCAGTTGAATTCCTTTAACACTACTTTAAAGGAGGCTGCTGATTCTAGCTACATTCAGATACCACGGAGGGAAAGGAATAGTAAGTGGAAACAGCTTAGACACCATTTGGAACAATGGAAGCCTGTTGATCTGCAGTACCCTGAATTGAATCACAAGACGTCTGACTCTGATGTTGAATCAATGCAGTTGGGTTCAACTAAATCAGATAGCTCTTATTCCGAGATGGAGGCAGACTGTGCTTTGTGTTGCCAAGAGTGAAGCTGTTGATATTAATGTATATGATAAGTGCTGAGAAGTTATTTCATGCTATTGAGTTTGCACGGAGAGAAGCAGCGTTCTGCTGGAGTGAAACTCAACGTCTTTAAGCAGCTGTGAATTGTGAATGCTATGGAAGTGATTAGCTGCAACTGAAGCTGTTCATAAGTGAAGAGAAGTTGAATTAACCTTGTATATAACTGACAAACCCTGAGAAGGATCAGGTTGGACTTTATCACCTTTTGGACTTTATTTTGGCATAAGAAGTATCCACCTTTTTTGTTTCTGGTTAGGGGATGGTAGATGACAGAATCCTGTGCAACAAATAAAGTTTTTGTTATCACACAAAACCTTGGCTGTCTTCGTTTGGGCCACAACTACAGGGATATCCCAAGCTTCAGCACTTACAAGGATAATCTGGCACATTTCCCACTCTTCCAGGCAACCGCCTATACACTGAGAGAGGGGGTGTGACACCAGACAATCAGGTCGTGTCCATCCACCAGTAGCTGGAGAGTGATATAGAAAGTTTTTCACTGACGTCACCCCATAAACCTAAAGGAACTTCCCTCCTCCTATCAATATCACACTGACAAAGCAGCCCTACAACACTGTCCCAAATGAAGACATCTACTACATACTAATACTAGCTGGCTCATGGCCAAACAACAAATCTCAATACAGAGAGCATGTCCCATTGCTTCCCACTGAAGTATTTCACAACAGTGTAGATAACATGCCCCTGTATGTGCTATTACCGATCATTCTGACTTGGCCGTTTGCCATTTCTTCATTTAGTTTTGATTCTGCCACAATATATATCCCGATTCCCTCTGTCCAATCTGAGAATAGTCCGGAAGACCAATGTACAACCTGCACGCTCCAAAACCAGGATCCCATTAGCTTAATTCTCAAACGCGCAGCTCGCCACACACACTCCAGACGTTAGGGCGGGTCTTAGACTGGACTGTACGGATTCCATGAAAGTAAATTAGCAGGAAAGCTCTAAATTTCCCCTTTGTCCACGACCCTACAATCCAGTCCAGACAATCAGGATGTACCACAGCAGTACCTAACGATGGGAGGGACCGATGAGCCCTACCCATAACACATGAGCACCAAAACGTGCCTCTGTTCCTGCTTGCAAATCCATGCAATAGTGCTTTGCAAAGTTATGCAACAAAGACCATGTCATTGCACGACAGATGTCCCCCAGCAGCACTAAACTAACTTTCGCCCAAGAAGCCGCCAGGGACCTCATGGAATGAGCTCATAACACCTCCGGCACAGACCTCCGCTTAAGGATATAAGCCAAAGCAATCGCTTCCTTAATCCGTCGAGAAATTGAAGTTTTGGATCTGGCCTCCCCATGCCGAGGTCCACCAAACAAAACAAAAAGTCAATCAGACTTCCAGAAGGGCTGTTTGCGCTTCAAATAACAGTGCAACGCTCTCCGTAGATCCAGACAATGCAACCAAGAGTCTGAATCCTTTTCAGACAATCTCGCAAATACTGGAAGTGTCACCACCTGCTTGACATGAAACAAAGAAACCACTTTAGGCAAAAGGAAGGAATGGTTTTAAAAAACATACTATGCATTCCTTAGACATAAGCAGGAACGGCTCCTGACAGGACAACATCTGCAACCCAGAAATTCAATGGGCCAAGCAGATAGCCGCTAAGAAAACCACTTTCAGGGATTAGTCTTTCAAGGTTCAAGTCCCAAGGAGGAACAACCCCTCATGTTGGCAGCCTAACCTGCTTTACAGCCTGTAAAAATCTTGCCACATCCAAGTGGCACACCAAAGGAGCCCCATGAACCTTTCCCCTCTAGCAGGCCAAAGCTGCCACCTGCACCTTCAGAGAGTTCAGGGCCAACCCCTTCTCCAGACTATCCTGTAAAAAAGCAAGGATGTCCACTACTGAAGCCCTTAAGGGCCACCGGCCTCATTGATCACATCAAGCTTCAATACCCACCAAATCCGAATATAGGAAAGGGAAGTGGATCTCTTCCTCGTCTTTAACAAGGTGGCAATCACGCCAGATGAATATCCCCACCTTATGTCATCAACCCCCCCTGGTGGCCTATGGCTGTAAGGGTAGGTTGAGCATATTATTATTTTCTGGGAGTAGAGGGCTCTTTTAAGGCCAAGGTTATCTTGGTCCTTGTAGTCCTGCTCCTTATGTGAATAAATTGTATATGCCAAGTAGAGGGTAAATAAGGCTTTTATTTCCCTTTTAACGCAAAAGGTTCGCTGAGATACAGAAATACAGAAAGTCCTTCTTTTCAGGCTTCCTCCAAAACATAAGTAAAGAGGTAAACTGTTACAAACTTCACAGCTGCTTGTAGGATTTAACCCAGGATTCTTTCAAACTTTAAAGCAAAACAAAGGAGTGAACATTCCTCTTTCATTCAGCACAAACATGAGTATTCTCAAAGCAATGTCTGTATAACTCACAGTTCAGGGAGTGATTCAAAACTGCCCGCAGTACAAATGGAGCAATCCATTAATTCGTCTTGAGATAAGGGAATAGGGTCCTCAAGCGCTATCTGCATGGGCTCTGGGTCATTGTTATCTCCCTCTGAATTGGGGCTTTCCCTGGCTGCTATAGTTTGCCAGTCACTGTTTCTGTTCCCTTGTTTCCAGCAAGGCTGTTCTAGGGCTCTCAAATAAGCATGGCTTGTTCCTATGCCCTTCGCCCTGGTTTATAAAACTCTGGCCTGCTTCTTTTCCTTTCAAACTGGATATCTGCTTTACAAGAGCTTCTAGGAGCTGAGCTTCTCTTTATGAATAAAGTGTCACCATACCTTGGCTTCCTGTAGCTGGTATAACTGGAGTTTTCCTTCTCAGACACTTCTCTCAGGACACAGTCTCTTTGGCAGACTTTCTCTTGGAAGCTTCTGGGCACTGCTTGACCTTTCTGTAGCCTAGGAAAACCTGGTGAGGAATCCAGACTTCCTTGCTTCCTGGTATAGGTAACTCTGCTATCAGTACCTTTCCTTTTGGAGCCTTTCAATCCTGTTTCAGGGTCTTCTGGTGAGCGTAGGCCTCTCTCCAGGTATGGCTCTCTCCTTCTGAGCTCTTTACCTCTGAGGTCTCCTGCTACCAAGTCTTTCTCCGGACTGACTCTCCACAGCCCGTCCTTCTCTCTGGCTCTTTCTGCTCCTCTTCCAGCTCCTGCTGTCCTTGTTGTGCTGCTTGTCTTGGCTGCACTGCTTGACCTGGCTGGGCTGCTGTTCCTGGCTGTCTCAGCTCCCCTTCTCCTGCACTAGCTTTCTGCTTATAAAGGCATTCCACGTTTGAGTTCCCCGGGCTACTTCTCAGGTGTAGCTGATTAACTTCTGCAGAATCATCAGCCGGGTGTGTTAACTCAGCCTCTGTAAGTTTTCTCCTGCTCCCTCTAGCTGCGCTGCAGGGCAATTGCATCTCCTGCACATCATTTGTTTTGTGAAAGACAGCGTTTTTTTCTAAGTCTTCACTTTCATTAGCATCCGCTCTAGGACACTTACTAGTTGTGCCCGTTCAAGAGCCAGGCTGTAAGCGAGAATCGATCCGCCTGCGGCATTCTGATCGGTCCCTGCGAGAGGAGGGCAAACCATTGTGGCAGCCGCCACGGCCGTTCCACCACAAGACAGATCAGATCCGCACAGTATGGCCTTTGCGGCCAATCGGGTGCCACAAGGACCACCCAACCCTGATGCTGTGCAATGCAGTGCAGCACCCAGCTGATCATCGCCCAGGGAGGGAAGACAAAGAAGCCCCTCTTCTGGCCAGCGCTGAGCCAGGGTATCCAGCCCTTCTGACATTCACTCTCTCCTTCTGCTGTAGAATCGGCCAACTTCAGCATTGCCTGCCATTGCCATGAGATCCATTATCAGCTGACCCCAACAGCGAACGATGCCCTCGAACACAGAGTCTGCCAAGGTCCACTTTGCCACATCTATCCAATGTCGACTGAGATTGAACAGCCTGGATGTTGCCCTTTCTGGCCTTGTGCGCTGCCGAGAACGTGCTGAGATGCCACTCGGACCAGCGCAGAAGAGGCGCCACTTCCACTGCCAGCAGTGTGCTGCCTGTACCACTCTGCCGGATGATATATGCCACTGCCGAGGTACTGTCCGAGAACACCCTGACCACCCAAGCCTCCAGGAGCATCTCGAAGCATTGTAGTGCCATCCAGACTGCTCGAATTTCCAGGCAATTGATGGACCAGATGCTATGCTCTTCTGTCCATCGCCCCCGAGCCACTTGTGAGCAACAATGCGCTCCCCAGCCATTCAAAATGGCATCCGTCATCACCACAATCCAATTGGGCTGCTCCAGGGAAACTCCCTTGGCCAAATTGCTCTTCTGCATACACCATTTTAACTCTGCCTTTGTATCTCCTGGACACCGAAGTCAGCGAGACAAGGATTGATGCTGGGGCGACCATCTCGAGAGCAATGCCCTTTGCAGAGGCCACATATGAAACTGGGCCCATGGTACTAAGTCTAATGCCGCCGCTGCCATCAACCCGAGCATCTGCAAGTAATGCCATGCCGACGGGTTTGACATCCATAGAAAGTGGAGCAACAGGCACTGGATCTTGAGAATCTGCTCCTCTGTCATCGACACTAATCTGGCTATTGTGTCGAATTTGGCATCCAGATAAATCAGCTGTTGGGACGGAACCAACTTGCTCTTTGACATGTTGACTACCTATCCCAAACTCTGCAGAAAAGCTATCACCTTCTGCGTTACCTTTCGGCCATGGCTTTGGCCCGAATGAGCCAGTCGTCCAGATATGAATGAACTAGGATGCCCTGCTTCCTCAGGGCCACCGCTGCCATCATGACCTTGGTGAATGTCCGAGGAGCCATCGCCAGGCCGAAAGGCAGCGCATGGAAATGAAAATGGCCCATAAACATTGCAAACCGGAGGAAGCGTTGATGCTCTGGGCGTATCGGAATATGAAGGCATGCCTCTGACAGGTTTAGAGCAGTAAGGAACTCTCCCCTCTGTACGGCCACCATAACTGATCCCAACGTTTCCATGCGGAACCTTGGCACCTGCAATGCCGCATTCACATGCTTGAGGTCAAAAATCAGGTAGACAGTGTCTTCCTTTTTGGGCATGATGAAATAGAATGAGTATCAACCTAAGCTGCATTGGCCTGGAGGTACCAGAACCACTGCCTCAAAGGCCAATAGGCACCGCAGCGTCATGTAGACTGCCTTCTGTTTGCACGGAGCCACGGATGGGGACATCATAAAGGCCTCCTGTAAGGAACGATGAAACTCTAGAGCATACCCCGCAGCAAGTAACCTCAAGAACCCATCGGTCTGAGGTTATCTGGACCCAGGAGTGGCAGAACTACTGAAGGCGTCCCCCGATACACCCCACCGACTACTGGACCTGCCTCGCTTCATTGTGGCTTTTTGGCAGCACTGGAGGGCCTGAGTAATAGCCAAGGCTTGAACCTCTACTCCGAAAGGACTGTCCCTTGAAGGGGAAACGACACCATTGGGAAAATGGAAACAGAGTCGCCTGAAAGCGACAGAAATCCCTGAATCCCCCCGTGATGAGCTTCACTGTCCTTTTACTGCCATGGGGCTTGTCTTCCGGCAACTTGCCCCCTTTTGACTCTCCCAGGTTCTTCACCAGCTCCTTCAGGAGCTCCCCAAACAGCAGCTTACCCTTAAAAGGGTAGGTTGCTCAAATGGACCTTGGAAAATGGAAGAAACATCTGCTGACCAGTTTCTTACCCAAAGAATGTGACATGCCACCACAACTAATACCACACTCTTGGATGAGGATTGAACCAAATCACAACAAAAATAGACAAGTAGGCTGCGGCCGACTCCAGCTTCAGGACTTCCACTGGATCCGTGATTGATCCCTGGAGAAGACCTGGTAGCGCCTGCACCCATCGCATGCAGGCTCTGGCCACATAACTCCACAAATGGAGACTTGCAAGGATAAGGCACTGACCTACAACGCCTGCCTCAACAAGGCCTCCAACCTGTGGTCTTGAGAGATGTGCCACCCTCCACTTGTATTGTGATCTTCTTGGTCACTGCTGTGACCAAGGCATCCACTGTAGGGTTCCCGAAAAGCTCTTTCTCTGCTAGTGGAACAGGACAGAGGTGAGCCAACGCCTGCCCCCCCCCCCCCCAAGCCTGGCCTTGGGGACTTGCCACTCTGATCATCTGCATAATGCCTTCTGGTTGGCAGTGGCACAGCTTTCTCCTCCCCGATCCAGCTAACCTCCAATCAGGGGCTTTAGAGGCAACATTTAAATCACTCTACTTATCGGTGGGCCCGCGCCTGAGGGCCCTTTGGCATGGCACTGAAGAACATATAGTCCAGATAACCTCTAACAAGTGACGATTATCTTAAAGCATTCGAATAAGCCTGCATGGAGCCAAACTACTAGAGAAATCCTTATAGGACCCAAAGGAAAGGAAAGTTTGCACTTTCCTTTCTCTACAACAACCCTCTAATTTAACCTAATATGACCACCTTACACAACCTCTTATTTGCTTCAATTATTATTCTCCTTTCCCTTAAATATATTCTAGCCACTCACCCTTATTCTATGTATTTTTACACCAATAATTCCATACAATCATGTCACTGCCAGCCTATAATGTACCTTTACAAGTCCACATGGCAATCATCAAACAAATGACATAACAGAAAACACTTAAATCTTCTATTCAAGATAACACCTTAAAACAACTACACACAGTACACATGCATACTTCATCCCAACACCAAATAAACATAGAATTAATTAACGCTAGATCTATTACTAATAAAATCAACACTATTGCAGACCACCTCCAATCTCAACAAACTGACATCCTATGTATCACTGAAACCTGGCTATCTCCCACTGACCAGGTCCTGCTTAACCAACTAACCCCTCCTACTCACACTGCATTCACCTGCCCACGCTCTCACAAAAGTGGTGGTGGAGTCTTAATCCTAGCAAGAAACTCACTAAAATTTAAAATTTTGAGTTCATTAAATACAATACAATGTAATTCAATCATTATACATAACTTACATATGGCCATATCTTTAACTTACAGAGCACCAAATGCTCACGCAGATCAGCTCTCTGCAACTCTTGCTTCAGTCTGTGCAACCAACACCTCACATAAACCCATGCTTTTGTTGGGTGACTTTAATCTTGGATCCACCTCCTCCAGGGGATCCAAAATTAAAGCTACCTTCCTTGAAGCCATGGATTTATTACAATACACACAACTTATAAATGCTCCCACACACAGATCTGGTTCATCTCCTAATTTAATCTTTATACCTTCTCATCTTCTCTACTGCAACAATATATCAATACCTAAAATAGTCCCAGTACCATGGTCAGATCATTATATGATACAATTATCTCTTCAGATCCATTACAATAATCCCATTTTCACATACTAATCCTAGAAGAAGATTCAAAAACTTCAACAATGAACAATTAATTAATGAAAACCTTCCTTTCCTAAACCAAGATCTGAAAGAACTTGATGACCTTATAGTGAACTGGAATGCAACCATTTTAGCTGCAGCAAGACCAATCAACCACAATAGCTCAAAACCCCCACATAAAACATGAAATTAACTCCATGGTATACATAAAACATAAGAAGAGCTAAGAAACTATTAAGAAAACTTGAAAGATCTTGGAGAAAATCTAAACCCCAACGATCTCAATTTCTGTACAACCAAAAACAAAAAGAGTATAATAACCTCATTCTTCAACACAAACAAGAATACCACACATACCTTATTCTTAAATCTCTTAACAAGCCCAGAGAGCTATTTCAAATAGTGCAGACTCTTACTAAAGATTCTGACCTTAAAGATCAAGTAATGATACATCCACAAATATTTGTAGACTTCCTACAATCAAATAATAGACCTTCTCCTCATACAACTACCACATCTAATCAATTTATATCCAGACAAATTGAGTACACCTGGGACCAATTCAACATCCCTTCCACCAAACAGATAGCAAAAATTATCTCAATGAATACAAGCACTGCTGCAACAGATCCCTGTCCTGTAACTTGGTTAAAGGCAACAAAAGAAAACTTCTGCCCATTCATACATAACATAGTACATTTATCATTATCCCAAGGATATATGCCTGATAATCTCAAAACTGACACAATTCGTCCTATACCTAAGAAGACAACTCTATGCAAAAATGATCCAGCTGCATATCGCCCCATATCATCACTTCCTTTCCTTACAAAGATCATAGAGAAAGTAGTACTACTTCAACTACAAGACCATCTTGACACCCATGCTTCTCTTGACCCTCACTAGCATGGCTTTCAACCCAATCATAGTGTTGAAATACTCCTCGTTCACTTGTTTGACAACCTTAAAAAAGGAATAGACAATAAAAAGAATGGGTTCCTTCTAATCATCTTAGACATATCCTCAGCTTTTAACACAGTTTCACACATCTTACTAAGCAGACTTAAGGCTTCTTGGAAATACAATAAAATGGTTCCACTCCTACCTCAATAACAGACACCAACTCGTAAAATCTGGAAATAATACCTCATCACCATTCCTACCTAGTCAAAGTGTTTCACAAGGATCTTCACTGTCAGCACTTTTATTTAATATCTACATTCAAAAGCCTATCTGCAATATTATCAAAAAACACAAAATCCTCTGCAATCTATATGCTGATGATATTATGGTCTACACTCCTATAAACCTTGATAATCCAGACTATTCAGTAATTACTTCATGTCTGGATGACATTACTACTTGGTTATCAGATAACAACCTAAATATTAACTACAGAAGACTGAAGCTCTCTTTGTGACTCACAATACACGCTTTCCCTCCCAAGGTCAATACTTATAAACATCATCACCATACCTGTTAAACCTGAGGTAAAATATCTTGGAATTATGCTTGACGGTAATCTAAATTTACACTCTCATATCAACAAAACAGCCAAATCAGCCTACTATAAAATGCGTATCCTCAGAAGATTGAAACCTCTGCTTAACTATGATCACTTCCGTACTGTTTTCCAAACAATAATTACACCATCTATTGACTACTGCAATTCTATCTACCTTGGATTATCCAAGTAATCAATCCGTCCTCTGCAAATGGTAGAGAATACTGCAGCTCGCATCTTAACTGGCACTTCTAAAGGGGACCATGTCAACCCCCTTCTGAATCAACTTCACTGGCTGCCTAGTATCTCCCGCATTAAATATAAAGGCTATTATGATCATCTTTAAAATCATACATGACTCTACTGCAGCTATTCTTAAATCTCTCATCACTATTGATTCAAATAACAGACCCAGAAGACAATCCAATAGTTACATCTCAGCTATCCCTAATGATTATATAAAAGCCAAGCAAATAACATCAAGAGGAGCTATTTCATTAGCTGCTCCTTCCCTTTGGAATTTACTCCCTGACTATCTCAGAATCATCACCGATGCTAAGGATTTTAAGAAAAATCTGAAAACACTACTCTACTATGAACATTTTGGTGATATCACATAATTACCCATTTTATTTCTACTTTTGTTGTTTTCCCCCTTTTATTTCCTTTTATGTTCATATACTTAGCTTTGTAATTAAGTTTAGTTAATTTAATCTCTGTTTATTGTAAGATGTTGAACTTCATTGTAAACCACTTTGATTTTAGGATAAAGTGGTATATAAATCCTGTTAAATAAATAAATAAATAAAATGGCCTTATGGACAGGGAAGGAGTTTGGCGACACTCTCATGCCCTGCAGCAGGTGGTCCTCCAAGGGGACCCTCATCCTGAGGTGTTCCAAAAAGGGAAGTTTAAGGCCCCCAGCGATTGAGAAATCAGCGACATAAGCTCCTCCTTTCAAAAGACTCGCACAATTGTGGGGTCCTCCCCTGGGGAGGGGTCATCTCCCTCTCAGCCCCCTAGATCCCCTTTGGAGACCTCAGGGCCCTCTCCAGCATCATCTGTCTCCCCAGAAGTGCTTTTGCCCCCAAGTCGTCTCCTTCTCTATCCTCAGCAAGGCGCAAGTGCTTCCCTGCACCCTGCTCACCTCTGGATGTTAGGGGGCACTTAGGAGCTCTGGTATGCACCCCTGGAGTTGCAGACCCCACATCCTGACCTTTTTCCATCCTGTAGGCTCTGTGAAGGAGCAAGATAAACTCCAGAGAAAACAATGATGCTTCCTCTGGAGTCCTGATCTCTCTCAGACTCTTGGCTCTGCAGCTTAAACCCGAAGGCACAGCCTGCGAAATGGACATGGCAAGCCAAGTGTCTGCAGATAAAATTGCCGCCGGAGAAGCAGCACAGGAATGTTCCCGCGCATCCTGAGATCAAATGGCTGATTTCATGCTCCTGCCCCGATGCGGACATGCTGGACCCTCCAGGCTGCAAATTCAGACCTTCCTGCTGTTCTTCCACATCGCAGCTCTCCCTCTCATAAGTGTGGCAACAACCCCACTTGTGAGAGAGAGCTGCAGTGTGCCCCACCCCCCCTGCGGAACAAAAACAATTTTGAGCTGGATATGTGGAAACTGTATTATATTTAAACCACCGAAACCCTTAGCCCTCGGCCCACTTTTTGCAATGCATTTCCCAGGTCTGACACCCATGCGGCTGCAAAACCTGTCGGTCGGGAAACTCGCCGCTTGATATAAAGACAGCCACACAGATCCCTGACAGGCTTACTGGACTATCCGCCACTGTCCGGAGACCTGATGTCAATTGAACGGCTCACGGGAACTTCATGGATGTCTCTCCTACCCACCGAAGGGCTCTGGATTGTACTACACTCCTTAAAGTATGTTTTGTATTTTTTGTTTTTTTACCGTAACTTTGCTGTGCAATTTAGGACCCTGTGCAGTGAGACCTCAGTCTAGGACCTTGAGAACAAAAATGCTATGTTCATACTTATATTTATCGACATTTCAGCTGCATTTGATACAGTTCACCACAACACCCTCTTAAACCGTCTTGCGTCCATAGGTATAGCAGGGACCCCCCTAAAATGGTTTGCATCATACATTTCCAACAGGATGCAACAAGTCCAATTCAACGACGATAAAGCAGATGCCTTCCCCCAAACCCAGGGGATCTCTCAAGGGTCGGCCTTATCATCGCTCCTATTCAATTTGTACATAAAACCGATCTGCGAGATCTTTCAGAAGCACAACATCAATTACCACATCTATGCTGACGATGTGATGCTGTACACGCAACTTGACATAACACAACCAGATTTCACTCCAATAGAAGAATGCCTCGACTTGCTTCAATCATGGCTCCAACAAAACAACATGTCAATAAACCACAAGAAAACAGAGGTCATGTTTATCTCCAAGAAAACCAACTTCATCCCGCCCACCACAGTCACCCTTAACAAAAACATATATCATACGAAGCCTGCAATAAAATATCTAGGGGTCCTACTAGACAGCAACCTTAGGATGGATAAACACCTCCGAACAATTAACCGAGCCATTTTTTACAAACTGAAAGTTCTTCAACCACTTCGCAATATCCTCGAAAAATCCGACTTCAGAACTGTTGCACAAGCTCTCATCATCCCTCACCTGGACTACTGCAACGCCATTCTGCAAGGCCTTCCGAAGAACACCCTAAACATCTTGCAAATGGCTCAAAATGTTGCTGCAAGAGTCATCATGGAAAAAAAAAGTCACAGATCACATAACACCAGTACTAATGGAAATGCATTGGCTCCCGGTGGCCGCTCGCATCATGTTCAAACTTCTCATAACAACGTTTAAGCTTATCCACAACATCGCACCATCATACCTCAATAACCTAATTACTATTCAACCCCACAACAGGAGCAGAAGAACCATAAACCTCAACGCTCTCTGTGTTCCGAACAGCATAAGAACTGTCAAAGCAGAAACAAGCAATAGGGCATTCACATATACAGCACCAATCCACTGGAACCAACTCCCACACGAGTTGCGACTCACAAACAACTTGAGTGAATTTAGAAGGAAACTCAAAACTCACTTATTTCAGGCCCACTACAACCTGACCTAAATGCGACACTCTACCTCAACCAAATGTCTTTTGCCTGCCACGCCTGCATTTAAAACACCGGTATGTAATCATGTATATTTGTATATTTTGGGCCCCACCCACGCACCTGCAATCAAATGTATACTTAGATTTGTGTGCCCCAATCAAATGTATATTGGATCTAACTGATTTTCCTGTCTTATGTAAATCATTGCCTAATCGTAATGTATATCTAAAAATCTCTGTATTATACGATACATAATGATTCTTGTAAAGTAAACCGCTGCTGATCGCAGGAAGCAGCGGTATACAAATGTTTACTAAATAAATAAATAAATAAATAAATAGGACAGTTCTCCGACTGTAACTTTTCCTGCCAAAAACTAATCTACTCCTTGGGTGACTCTGAATTCAGCCAAACCCACTCTAAGGAAGTCTGTCCACCAGCTGCTGGAGACTAAAGATCCTGATAAGAGGAGAGAAGTTCCTCTAGATTTATGGGGTGACGTCAGTGAAAAAATTTGCATATCAGTCTCCAGTTGCTGGTGGACAGACTCAACTGGATTGTAGGAACGTGGATGAAGGTGCCATTTCCCACGCTACTCAAAATGGCCACTGCAGCCTCCAATCTCACTGGAGAACTCCTGCCTTGCTGAAAAAAACAAACAAAAATGAAGGTCTTACCTCCCCCGGACAAAACAACCCTTCATGACTGCACTGGGTGTCTTAATTAACCGCAGCTCCACTCCCATGCTTAGCCCCTGCTATTGGCTTCCTCCATGAGTAGGAGTACTGACAAGGCTCTGATCAAAGGGCCTCACTACCTTTATATTGGCAGCACCTCATTTGTTGTTGGGTTCGGGAGCCACTTTGTCTGCTGGTGCTTTAGGCCGCAGTCTTCTCCTTCACCTCAAGAATGGGGGTTGGTGCATTCCTCTATTTAAATAACTGGCAAAAACACAGATAGGCCATACAGAGACCCCCTACTCTTCTCCAATTAATTGAAAATAACAAAGATGCTCCTTAGTTGTCCCTTCAGTGAGCCCAGACTTAGATCAGATTGCTCCAGCTGCTTGGAGACTAGGTTTACTGGAGCTGGTACCAGCTGATTAAGAACACTGATGTCATCAAGGATGACATGCTCAGTTTCCAAACTGCTGGTGAGTGCAGACAACCCAGATATTGGGACTGGACTGGAGGGATGCTAAGGAAGTGCGTGTGCGTGCGTGTGTGTTGCAAAGGTGAGGTGCCTGTATGTGTGTGGTGCGAAGATGAGGTGTAGGTGTGGGTGTGGTGCGAAGGTGAAATTAGGTCTTACCTGCTAATTGTCTTTCCTTGAGAACCTCCAGTCTAGTCCTATATCTCTGGGTAATCAACCTCCACCAGCAGCTTGGAGATTGAACATGTCATCTTTTGATGACATCAGCATACTTAGGCAGCTGGCACCACCTACCAGCCCCAGTTACCTACTGACAAAGTGGACTTACAGGAACAAATAAGCATATAATATTTAGAAACAAAAACCTTGCTAGAACTGGGCCCCCAAACCTAAGGGCTCTCCTCCCCCAGAACAAGGAAGCTTACCTGTACATTCTGTACTTGAAAGTACAACTACTATAAGCAAAGTCCCATAAGAGAAATTGGAAATTCTTAAGAAAATGTACTGAGACATCACCCAAAGTAATGCAACTCTCTAGCAGAGACTCCACAGCCTCTAACACCTCAGCTTGCATCTTGTAAACCCCCTAGACCAAACAGTTATGCTGACCTTCAGGTCCGGGATCGCTAATGCCTCCATACAATAACCAAAGCAGGGAGGGTTCCGGGACTGGACTGGAAGTCCTCAAGGAAAGACAATTAGCAGGTAAGGCCTAATTTCACCTTCCTTATCGTCCCTCCAGTCCAGTCCTGTATCTCTGGCATGTAACATAGCAGTCCTATCGATGGGAGGGGCCTGCAAGCTTGGCCAGAATAACTGCCATACCGAACCTTGCATCTCCCGCCACCTGCACATCCAGAAGATAATGCTTCACAAAAGGTGTGGAGAGAAGACCACATGGCCAGCCTGTAAATATCTCTTGGCGGAATAAACCATATTCCGCCTAAGCCCTGGTCAACTGAGCCTACAGCCCTGCTGGTACTGCCTTCATTCTCAACAAATACGCTGATGCAATAGTCTCTTTAATCCACTTAGAAATGAAGGCCTTGGTTGCGGCTTCCCCCTTACACAGACCTCCAAACAGGACAAACAACTAATCAGATCTCCGAAACGGGGCAGTCCTCTTCAAATAACGCTGCAACACCTGCCGGATGTCCAAAAGGTGTGGTTGTGGATCTGAGCCACCCTCCAGAGCCCCTGAGAGCATTGGCAGAGTAACAGGCTGGTCCAGGTGAAAAACGGAGAGGACCTTGGGCAAAAACGAGGGCACCGGACAGAGCACCACCTTTTACTTTGAGATGGAGAGAAAGGCATTCCTACATGACAGAACTTGGAAATTCTCCAGGTGGAACAAATTGCAACGAGGAACACAGTCTTAAGCATCAAGTCCTTCAGGGCGCATGAGCTCAGAGGCTCAAAGGGCTTTTCCGCTAGCACTGACAACACCAAGTTGAGACTGCTGACCAAAGCAGTGGATGGAGCTACTTCACCGCCTTCAGAAAAACGGACTACATCTGGGTGCAAACCCCCCCCCCCCCCCCCCCAACGACACCCCTTGGATCCTGCCACGGTAATAAGTAATTGCTGCCACCTGAACCCTTAAGGAACTACATGCCAAACCTTTCTCCAAACCGGACTGCAGAAAACACAGCACTTTGGCACAGTTGCTAACAAAGGTTTACATTCTACACACCAGACCTCAAAGGTCCACCACACCCGGATATATGACAGTGAGGTGGACCTTTTCTGGGCCTTTAACAACATTATAGTTACCGGCCCCGAATAGCTTTGTTTTCTCAAATGGGCCCTCACAAGAGCCATGCCATAAGTGAAAATCAATCCACCTGAAGCATTAGAACCAGCCTCTGGGCAAAGAGGTTGGCTCAGAATGGCAGCCGCCATGGCTGGGCCACAGTCAGCCATACCAGGTCTACATACCATGGGCATCTCAGTCAGTCGGGGGCAATCAGAATGACCATCCCCCAGTCAGCTTCGATAAGAACATAAGAAATGCCATACTGGATCAGACTAAGGTTCATCAAGTCCAGTATCCTGTTTCCAACAGTGGCCAATCCAGGTCCCAAGTACCTGGCAGGTTTCCAAAGGTTACAGGTTCCACAATGCTCGCCCTGTGGTAAGCAGTGGATTTCCTGTGTCCTTTTTAATAATGGTTTATGGACATTATCTCCAGGAACTTGCCCAAATGCTTTTAAAACCCACCTACACTAACAGCTTTTACTACATCCTCCGGTACAAATTCCAGAGTTTGATTACGCGTTGAGTGAAAAAATATTTTCTCTTATTAGTCTTAAATGAGTTACATTGTAGCTCCATTGCGTGTCCTCTAGTCTTCTACTTCCTATGTTAAATTAATGAATGGAGTGGAACGGGTTATAGACCTCTAACATATTTCCCCTCAGCCTTCTCTTTTCCAAGTTGAAGAGCCCTAACCTTTTACACCTTTCCTCATAGGGGTATCCTTCCATCCCCTTACCATTTTAGTGGCTCGTCTCTGTACCTTTTCTAATTCCAAGCTGATTTCTTCGGGGTCCATTGCTCCTCGCAGTGTGCTTCCCCTCTAGAGAAGCTCGCATCCATTGTCAGCAGAATCTAGTGTGTCGATTCCAGTGGCATCCCCTCTGAGATATGTTGATATGGAAGGACAGACTAGATAGGCCATGTGGTCTTTTTCTGTCTTCATTTTTCTCTGTTTCTATGTTTCACTATATCCTTTTTAAAATACAGCAAACAGAATTGCACACAGTATTCAAGCTATGGTTGAACCATGGAACAATACAGAGGCATTATAACATCCTTGATTTTATTCTCCATTCTTTTCCTTATTTACAGTTTCTTTTCTTTTATACCACGCTATTCGACATCAGTGCGGTTTACAATGAACATAAAAACCACACGTCTCAAATAATTGATCAGTGCTTACAATGAACAGGTAAAATAAAACTTGGGTATACATTAAACAGGTTATGATTCCTAGCATTCTATTTGCTTTCTTGGCTGTCGCTGCACACTGGGCAGAGGGTTTCAACATATTATCCACGATGACACCTACATTTTTTCCTAGGTGATCCGGTGTACCACGTGATCTATGAGAGCACAAGGGGAAAAAACATAAGAGCAGTCCCTCCATGGGCCACTGCTGCACCAAGGCGTTCAGTCCTTCCGACATTTTTTCTGTTCTCCTGCTGAAAAATCAGTTTGCCTTGGCTGTAGCAAAAGTGCAATTAGATCCATGATTGGTGTGTCTCACCATTGAATTATCTGTAGGAAGTCGGCATTGCTGAAGTCCATTCTCCGGGGTCCACATGAAACAGACTTAGGTAATCGGCTGTCACGTTTTCAGTTCCAGCAACATGCGCCACTGAAATTGCTTGAAGACGATTCTCTGCCCATTCCAACAATGTCCCGGCCTCTGTTTCCAATTGCACGCTGCCCATGCCCCCTTGCTGACTGAGGCAGGCCACCATGGTAATGTTGTCTGAGAAGACCTGGGCTGTCTTCCCCTGCAGCCAAGGGTGAAAGCGCTGCAGAGCGAGAAAGAGAGCCTACATTTCCAGCCTGTTGATGGGCCAGCCAAGCTGATTTCTTCAGGGTCCACCGCTCCTTGCAGGGTGCTTCCCATCCAGAGAAACTCGCATCCACTGTCAACAGAATCCAGTGTGGCGATTCCAGTGGCATCCCCTCAGAGCTTCTCGGGCCTTAACCACCAGGCGTGCTCTCAGGTGGTTATCTTTGGACAGGGTAGCTGCTACGTCAGGGGATGCAGCTGGTGCAGCCTTGGTGCAGCAGAGCCCTTGCAACAGTCGCATATGGGCATGTGCCCATGGGACCAGCTCAAAAGTTGTCATCATCATTCCTATCAGTTGAAAATAATGCCACACCGTAGGTGACCAGCTTGAGGAACTGGCGTACCAACTGATGCAGAGCCTGTGCCCTCTGCTGCAGTAGAAAGATCTTGCCGGTGCAGGTGTCAAAGCAAGCTCCCAGGTACTCCTGGTCCTGTGAGGGCAACAGCTGACTTCTGGCCACATTGATAATCCATCCGAGACTTTGTAGGAACTCGACAACCCTCGCTGTTGTTTGTTCACTCTCTCGCCTTGATTTTGCCCAAATGAGCGAGTCGTTAAGGTAAGGATGTACCAAGATTCCATCTTGGCAGGGTGCCACCGCCACCATGATGATCACCTTGGTGAAAGTATGGGGGGAGGGGGTGGGGTCACTAGCCTGAAGGGCAATGCTTGAAAATTGGTAATGCCCCATGGGCACCGCAAAGTGGAAAAATTGATGATGCTCTGGCCGGATTAGAATGTGCTGCAAATATGCCTCCGTGAAGTTGAATGATGTCAAGAATGCTCCTTTTTGCATGGTCATAATGACGGATCGGAGGGTCTCCATGTGGAACTGGGGCACCCGCAGACACCAGTTCACTTGCTTGAGATCGAGAATGGGCTAAAAAGAAGTACTTTTAGGGCACCACAAAATAAATGGCATATTGACCACAACCGCACTGGTCCTGGGTAACACGCACCATGACTCAACTGCAAAAGCCGCACAAGGGTGTCCTGTACAGTTTTGGCCTTGCCGCATGCTTTGCATGGAGACTGCACGAAGGAAGGAGCCAGCGGCCTGGTGAACTCCAACACATAGCCCTTCCGGAAAATCTCTAAGACCCATTGGTCAGACGTAATTTGGATCCAGGAGGGATAAAAATCCTGCAGCTGACCTCCCATGGGCTGCACCCCTGCCTGGGCCCCCCTCACTTCATTTTGTCTTTTTTTGGACCAGAGGAAGGGGAGGTGGAATAATAGCCCTGCCCTGCATCTCGAAACACCCGAAAGGTTGGCCCCCTAGTGGCAAAATGACACCTTTGTTAAGGCACAAAGTGAACAGCCTGAAATCATCGGAAGTCCCGCGATGGACCCCACACTGGTGCCGAGGAACGCACCTGCTTCTGCTTGTCCTTAGGGAGGTATCCCCCTTTTGACTCGCTTAAGTCCTTCACCAACTTCTTAAATTCCTCCCCAAACAAAAGGCTTACCCTTAAATGGCAGCTTACTTAACCTGGACTTGAAGGAGACATCTGCTGCCCAATTCCACAGCCATAGATAGTGGCAAGCTGCCACTACCAACACCATGCTCTTTGAAAGACCTGATGAGATCACAGAAGGCATCTGCCAGATACACGGCCCCCCGACTCCTGTCTAGCCACTGCTGCTGAAGGTTCCTGGGCTTCCTTGCCTTGCTCCAGCACCCCCTGTGCCCACTGCAGGTAGACCCTGGCCACAAAGGTGCCACAAACGGATGCCTGTAAAGATAGGGCATTGATATCAAACGCCTGTTTCAACAAAGTATCCAATTTCCTATCCAGCACATCCCTGAGCACTGTGCTGCCCTCCACAGGGATAGTAGTCTTCTTAGTCAAGGCAGAGACCGTGGCGTCTACTTTTGGAGAACATAGCACCTCCCGCTCTTGCTCCGGCAGTGGGTAAAGGAGGCTCACGGTCCTAGTTCCCCTAAGATCGTCCTCTGCGAGGTCCCACTCATCCTGGATCATCTGCTTGATCACTCGATGCATAGGAAACAAACAATTTCTGTGGCTTCCGGATAGCCTGAAACAGCAGGCCCTACAGCACATCCTCCTCCTGCAGCCACCCCGCCAGCATATTAAGGGTTTTCAATGACTCCGTTATGAGCGCCGCCAACTCCTACCAGCAGAAGATGTGGACTAGTCAAGACTCCTCTTCCTGTGGGATCTCACCCTCCTCCTGCTCCTCTGCGTCCGTGCCTGACTCTGCTTCCTCCAAATCGTCCTGCTCCCCCGCGTGAGGGGACTCCCACTCCTCAAATGAGTCGCCCTAGAGCCTACACTGCTCAGCCCAGGACCCTCATTCGTCACTTGCTCTACGTCTGTTGCTGACCTCTTGGGTGGTCTTTCCCCTGCTGCTTCTTGCAGAAAGCCTTATGCATGAGAAGGATGAATTCGGGTGAAAACCCCTTGGGACACTCTCTCCCCCCAGCCCCTAGGAAGTTGAGGGCCTTGGAGAGGAGTGGTTACCGCTGTAATGTTCTAAAAAAGAGGTGGCGCAGAATAAGCTTCCCTGCTGTCACTACGGCAAGCCATAACCCTATTTGGACCGCAGGCCGCTCAATCCCGGAGGTGCCTGCTCAACCCGAGAAGTCTGCATTCTCTTCTTACAACCCCCTTTCCACCATTCAGGCTTCCACTTCGCACCTTTGACAAATGCCCATGGCCAAGAGCATTCCACACCAGACCCCCACAAGCCAAACATTACGGCCTTGCCGGCATGTTCGGGCTAGTGGAGAGAGAAGGTCCTGTTACCCTTTCCAGTCTCCGTGCCCAGATCCTGCTTTTCTCCTTCTTCCTGTTTTTTCTTTTATTTCTTTTGGCAATAAGCAAGGAAAGCTCCTGGGTTCAATGAAAAAACAAAAACAAAAAAAATCAGAGGCCCAGACCAAGCATCCGAAAAGCCCTCCCCCCATGTTTTTAACTTTTCCAAAATGGTGCGGCTTACCATGCTGTTGGGTCAACTTGATTCAAGCTACGCAGTTGCAGACTGTCAGTCCAAACCGTGAAGAAGAGCTGCTGCTGTCTTCTCCCGTGGCTTGTCCCACTGTCTGCCACCAATGGAAGTGTGCCGCCTCTCCCTGCCTCATGCTCAGCCTGCTACCGGCTTCAGTGCTAAGGCAGGAGTAGTGCAGAGAGCCGCTTATCAGGCCTTACTTTCTCTGGCGGCTACTCACCAGATGACAGGTTTGGAAGCCATTGAGAACCTGGGACTGGCAAAAACCCCTCCTACTTTCCCAGGGGGGAGGAGAGCCCCTGTACAAATCGCAGCTGGTCTTTATCTCCGCGGCTTTTTTTTTTTTGGTAGAGAAACCCAAGATCTTCTTTAATTGAAAGCCAATCCACCTTCAAACAGGGAGAAACCAAAAGGTGAAATTTTACTTACCGTTATTTTCCTTTCCTAGAATCCTGCTAGACCAGTCCAGACTAGTGGGTTGTGTCCCCCTGCCAGCAGATGGTGTGACAGAGAAAATCACAGACGCTTTGAGACCTCCCCCTATTTATTTATTTATCTATTTAACATTTCTTATGTACCACCTTTCATATCATCAAGGCGGTTTACATTGAACAAACTGAAATTACATTGAACAGGGCATCATAACTTGGAGATAACTATTTTACAGGGAACATGGGCAATGGAGGGTTAAGTGGCTTGCCCAAGACCACAAGGAGCACCTGTGGGACTAGAAACCCCAGTCCTTCTGGCCCAAGGTTGCTGTCCTCTAGTGGGATTTGAACCCCCAACCTTCTGGCTGGAGGTAACTTGCCCCAACCACTAGGCCACTCCTCCCTCCTATCATATAGTATCCTACCCCTAGAGGTCAGCTTCAGTATTTTCTCTGTCTCAGCAGATGGCTGACTTCTTTGGCTCCTGAGGGGTTCCAAGAATTCCTTTGGAGCAGTTTACCTTTAGCCCTTAGCACACGAGTGCTCTTATTGGGATTTTGCTTTTTTTTTTTCAGTTCTCCGCTCCATTCCAGAGGGTGCTTCTGGTCAAGAGGATCAGTGGAGCATCTCTGAAGGGAAAGGCTCCTGTGCACATCGGCCTTTGTTGTGGGCAGCTTCTCTTCAGTTCATCTTAGCTTCCCAGCCTCCTTGCTCATTTTTTTTTTTTTTTTTTTTTTTTAACTTTAACGAAAAATCTATACCGACAGAGGTGCACTCAGAGCTCCTGCATCCAAAATCTGCACCGGGCCTTCTTAACACTTTCTCTGGCCGGCTCTCCTCCTTTCTGCATCAGACAGCGTGGACAGCTCTGGACTGAGTCTTTCCCTTCTACAAGCATTGCTCGCAGCCGCTTGTCTGCCTCCCATAGCCCCCCTTCCCCCCGCAATCCTCTGTGCCTGTCAGATTACTGCTTCTCTCCTGCCACTGCACGGTTTTTCCTCTTCGGGGCTCCAGGGCACTGCCCTTTTCTGTTCTGTGTCTGGCAAGCTTCCTCATTGTTTCCACGGTTCCCACGAAAACTCTTGCCTTTGCGGCGGCCATTTTGTTAACTACAAGGGTTCCTCCACCTTGCCTTGCGCATGGTCATGCCTGCCTCCCTGCAATGGTGCCTTGCTTGTGGAAGGAAACACAGGCAGCTCTTTAATAACATCTGTCACGCCTGTGGGGCTGATCCCGGGGGCCATGCGCTCGTGGCACCTGCTGTGTCCCCAGTCTCGCCAGATATCCTACCAGTTCGTCAACCTTCAGGGGACGCCCCTCCTCCTCCGCTTCTTTCTGAGAGCAGCTCAATGCCTTGGCCCAGCTCCTCCCAGCATCCCTCTCCTCAGATTCAGCAGTCTCAGACTCCCTGTTCTCCTCTTCCAGATACACTTGATGCAGACCAGCAATTTATGCCTTTGTTCTGGCACGTGTGGGATGCATGGCACTCAGGGCCTTTGCCAGTCTCTCGCCAGCCATCGGTCCCTCTAAGGAAGCATGCCAGACTCAGTTTGGCTGAAGCTTCTGCCATGCTTGCTACGTCCCAGCTCAGGATTGCCGCCACTACTTCGTGGGACTTGCACCCCTTAGGAGATGATGATGGCGAGTGCCTGTCAGAGGACCTGTCTCTAGATTCTGTGTCGGACAGAGAGAAGGGGAAACTCTTGGGCCCGGAGGAGCAGCGGAAGGAACACAAGGATCGAAACGAAGGAACTGAGATCCAGCTGTTCCATAAAAAGGAAGTCCCGGCTCTCATTGCTCAGATTACCGAAGTTCTTCATCTCTCTGAGACACCGGTTAATGCTGACCCAGCTAGGCCTCAGGTGGATCCCATCATCGTGGATATCAAGAAACCATCCAAAGCCTTTCCCTTTCCCACAGAACTACAGCACATGGTCACTGCGGAATGGGACAGCCCTGATGTCTCCTTACGTTCTGCACGACGCCTGGGCCGGTTTTACATTTGGTCTCCCAAAGACCTTGACAAATCGATGCGTTTTCCCAAAGTGGATGCACTCGTGATGGCCTTAACTAAGCAGATCACCATTCCAGTCGAGGGGGGCACCACCCTTCGGGATCAGATTGACCGCAAGATGGAGGGACTTCTCAAGACTTCCCTTTCTTCTTCCTCCTTGGCATTGCAGGCTGTGGTATGTGGAGGACTTGCTGCAAGGGCCGCTCCTTCCAGTGGATCCGGCATTGCCTCCCCTGGAATCAGTCACTGCCTTTATAGCTGGTGCCTTGTATGATCTCTTGCGCCTCTCTGCCCACTCGGTAGCAGTAGCCATGGTGGTGAGGTGCTGGCTTTGGCTCGGACATTGGAATGCAGATGCGGCCTCCAAGTCGTGCCTCGCTAAGCTCCCTTTTTTAAGGGGAGGCTTCTCTTCGGCGAAGACCTTGAGAAGCTTTTCAAGGATCTAGGGGAGGTAAAACTGCAGCGCCTTCCGGAGGATCAGCCCAGGTCCACTTCGCATAACCCTGTAACCTTATCCTCTGACCCCTCCAGTTACAAGGGACACTTCCAGAAAGCCTGGTGATATCGCCCTGGTAAGCCCAGGGGCTCTGCCAACAAGGCAGGAGGCAGAACTCAGTCCTTTAGGGGTGTCCACTGCAATAAGGATAGTTATTCCTCTGCCCCCAGGTTTGCTGGACCCTCCCGCCCCTTCCTTTGACGGGCCCCGGGTCCATTCCGAGGTGCCACGTGTAGGAAGGTGGCGGCTGCATCATTTTTCCCGCGAATGGGTCCACATAACTTCAGACAAGTGGGTACTCAATGTCATTTCAAGGAGCTACACTCTCAACTTGGCTGTGCCCATTCCGAGCATCTTTCTCATTTCCTTGTGTGGGTCTTCCCCCAAAAAGGCTGCTGTGGCTCTTACTTTGAAGTGCTTACTTCAGCTCCAGACTATTTGCCCAGTCCCTCCACTCAAAAGGGGCATCAGTCTCTAGTCCATCTACTTTGTAGTACCCAAAAAGGATAGCAACTTCCGCCCCATACTGAACCTCAAAGGGGTCAATCGCTGCCTTCATGTACCGGGCTTTTGGATGAAAACTCTAAAATCTGTCATTCAGGCGGTCCGCCCCAGCAAATTTCTCGCTTCGCTGATCTGGCTGAAGTTTACTTTCACATCCCAATTAGCAACAAACACCAGCAGTATCTGCATTTTATGGTGCTCGGCAAACATTATCAGTTCCACGCTCTGCCCTCTGGCCTTGCAACGGCCTCACAGACATTTTCAAAGGTCATGGTCATAGCTGCAGCAGCACTATGGTGACAAGGCATCCGCATCCACCCTTACCTGGACGATTGGCTCATCCGGGCCAAGTCATTTCCAGAGGCACAGGCAGTGGTGGCTCAGGTGGTCCATTTCCTGAGCAAGCTGGGTTGGGTGGTCAACCACCCCAAAAAAGTCATCTTCAGCTGGCACAGTCCCTAGACTTCCTGGGAGCACGTTTCGATAAGGCAGCAGGCCGAGTCTCTCTCACCCAGGACCGGCATCAGAAGCTATGCACTCAACTTCACGTTTTTCAGCGCTGCCCGGCTCCGACAGCCTGGCACTAACTGCAGGTGCTCGGCACCATGGCAGTCACCCTCGTGGTGGTTCCTTGGGCCTGAGTGCACATGTGCCCTTTGCAACATGCCCTCCTGTCCCGATGGTCGCCAGTCACACAAAAGTATCAGAATCATCTGTCCCTGACGCCCGAGGTGCATCTCAACCTCCAGTGGTGACTTTGCCCATGGATGCAAAAGACTGGAAAGCCCCCATCTCGCTGCTGGACTGCTGTCTGCATTTTAGTTTTAAGGGTGTGTTTAGATGTTTAAGTTTGTTACTTACTAAGGGTTGCTGGGGATACTTACACTAATAAAACTATACCTAATATGTTTAATGTACTTTGTTCACCTTAATGTATGCTGATGAGAATAAACAGCTGCACCTGAGAGTGAATATGGCACCTCCTTTCCTTTAATAGGTTTAAGCACCTATAAAGCTATGATTATCCCAGGGGTGGGTGGGTGTTGGGGAAGGAGGGAGGGAGAGAAGACTTATTAAAAGCTGGCTGCTACACAGTACCCTCTCCTGTGCTTCTAAGGTAATCTGTGACCAATCTCCAGGGGGAATCCCACAGCCTTTCTTGGATAGAGGGAGTCTTGGGTTCTAAATTTAACCAGAAACCTCTCTTCTGTGTTTAAATTTAAAGTGAAAGCTCTTTGCTGCTACTAGGCACTGATTGATTTAACAAATACACTGGGTTCACAGATTAATCAGCTTTAATCTAAAGAATTTCTTTTTCCCCAAGATTTAAAAAAATTCCCATTAGTAAATACTTACAATTGCAGATCTTTCTCCAGAAGTAGAAGTCCCCTTTTGTAGTCTTTCAAGACTGAGAAGCATAGAACTCTGGTTTAACTATTTATGCATGTGCTTCTGAGGTAAGCTGTGACCACCTGACAACTGTTACCTGATTTGCTTTAGATGTCACACAGTATCTGGAGACCAGCCAAACTTTGTGCTGTGATCAGAAATTCAGGACGAGGAAATATACTCTTGTGCCCGGAGGAAAGCAGACACATCTTTTAGAGACTTTTATAGACTTTTGTACTACTTTAGTCTCATTTTAGATTCTCTCTGCTTTCAGCCACACTTTGCATTTTGCAGTCTTCAGCCCCACTGCCTGTCTGTCTCTGGCTGGAAAGTCAGTCAGTGTGCAAGGCCACGGACTAACCTCAGAAAGGAGTAACAAGACTCCCACTGATCTAAGCTCTGTGTTATCACGCTGCTCAGTCGGATGCTTGTAGCCTGCATGGGATCTCTGCCATCCTTTGGACTTTGTGCCATTCTGGAGACGACACCTGGACCCAGTCAGTATTGTCCTGGCAAAGAAAGTACCATTTTCCCCGATGGAGTTTTAGTCAGGCAGAAGCCAATTTTCTGTACATCTGAGTACAGAGCGGATCAGTGACTTCAGCTGCTAAGACAGTAATTTATGATCTTGGTGTAATTATAATCATAGTGCTACATACAAGGTCTGTCCAAAAAGAAACCAAACTTGCTAAAGAGGGCACCTACGAGCCAACACAGCAGACTCGCAATAATGATAATGTGTAGTGGTGATCTTGAGCTTTAGCCTCCCACTTGCTCAATTACGCCACGTGAATTAGTTGTGGACTACATGCAGTAGCGTGAAATTGTCTCATTTGCCTTTTGCTATTTTTTGCAAGTTGAAATATGAAGGATCTGGAAGAGCAAAATGTTTGTGTGAAATTCTGTGTGAAACTGACTTTTACCAAGACTTTTCAAATGTTGCAGCAAGTTTATGGACAGGATTGTTCAAGCCGCAAACAATGTTACAAATGGTACAGTTGTTTCAAATCGGGCAGAATGACCACCAAAGACAATCCCAAAACTGGACGACTTTCCACGTAACTAGATGATCACGTTAAGAAAGTGCATGCTTTAATTCTTGAAAATCGTTGCCTGTCTGTGAAGCTGAAGAAATAGACATCAGCATAAGTCTGCGTCACACAATTGCGACTGAAAAACTTCAGATGCATCGTGTTGTTTCAAAATTCAACCATGGTGTTGAAACCCTCCTTACCTCCCTACTAGACTCCCTGTACTTGCACACCCAGAATCCTACCCAAGGATGCTTACTCATATTCCTTGACCTATCTGCCGCTTTTGACTCCTTTCCTCACCATCAACTCTTATGCAGGCTCCACGAAATAGGGCTCAGAGGCACAACCCTAAACTGGTTCCGATCCTACTTAGATGACAGAACCCAACAGGTTCGTATTGGCAATGATACCTCTCTCCCATTTACACTAAAACAAGGTGTCCCCCAAGGATCTAGCCTCTCTGCCCTCCTTTTCAATATTTTCCTTCAACCTGTTTGCAACATCTTTCAGAGCTTTGGCATTCGGTACCAATTATATGCGGATGACATGATGTGCTTCACCCCATTTAATCTCTCCAACCCCGACTTTACTAAACTAAGTGATTGCTTAATTACACTAAAATCATGGCTATCTCAACATAACCTTCTAATTAATCAAGCTAAGACTGAAGTTCTACAGGTGTTCTCCGCTACCTCACACACCCCTCCTCCAACCATCACTATTGGAGATCTCACCCTTACTATAAAAAACCAGGTGAAGTATCTTGGAATTATCCTTGATCAGAACACCTCTCCTTCACTAATCAAATAAAGAGAACCACTAAATACAATATATGCAAAGCTACGTACCCTCCAGAATCTCAAACCCCTCATAAGCCCCACTTCTTTTCGTTCTGTCTGTCAAGCCCTCACAACCCCCTCTCTTGATTACTGCAACCTAATCTATCATGGCCTTCCCAAGAACGCTATACAACCGCTCCAACTTGCCCAGAACACGATTGCGCGACTCATAACCAACATTCCCAGGCGATCACACATCACACCAGTCCTATATGACCTCCACTGGCTCCCCATCTACTGCAGGATTAAGTTCAAAGTGCTTACCCTTATACATAAAATCACCTCCAATGAATCAGCTCCATGCCTTTCCCCTCTCATTCCCTTCTCTTCTAACTCTAGAACCCGCCGTTCTATTACCAAAAATCTCATCTCTATCCCAACAACCATAAGATATTGCAAACAATTTACCAGTAACAGGGCCTTTTCCCTCTATACTCCTACCCTATGGAACTCCCTTCCCCATGAGCTGCGGAACTCTAGAACTCACCTAGAGTTCCGAAAGAACTTAAAAACCCTCCTTTTTCAGGAACATTTTTCCCTTCCACCTTAGTTCCTAACCTTCATCTGCTTCCCCCAGCTCCTATCCCTTCTAAACCTTCATACTGACAACCGATATCTCGGTAAATACCTTTGTAAATAATTGTTTATTCTTATGATTAGTTCTCATTGTTATCTTATATATTTGTTACTTTGTTCTATGTAAACAGTGGAAACACTCTATTTTAAATGTTTTATGTAAACCGTCTTGATTTGTAGAAAGACGGTATATAAAATCGGTTAAATAAATAAAATTTGTCCCAGGTCTCTGGACAGATGAGCAAAAGCACCACACACACACAGGCACCTCACTCATTGCTCCTTATCTGTGAATTTTTGGCAAAGCATGAGATGCCTCTAGTTCCACAGCCTCCCTGCTCTCCAGATTTGGCCCCTGCAGATTTCTTTTTGTTCCTGAAGTTGAAATCCACTCTAAAAGGTCGCCTGTTTCAGAAAAAGCAAAAGGCGCATGAGACAAGTTCACTCTATTGCATGTGGTCCATAACTAATTCATGTGGCGTGATCAAGTAAGTGGTGGTCACCATTACACATCACCATTATCATGAGTCTACTGGTGCCCTCTTTAGCAAGTTTGGTTTCTTCTTGGACAGACGTTGTAACTTGTCACCTCATAATTCTAATTTATTCTATATCTACATTAATTTTTCTATCAGCAATAAAGTTTAATTTATATATATATATATATTCAGGATTGGTTCCCTTTCTCTCTCATGTGGTTCATTTGCCAGCAGTCCCATAGAATCTTGAGGAAGAAAAAAAAAAAGGAGGGAAGCAGTAATACCCCTAGAACTATCAATTAATCAAATGAAATTAGACCTTACCTGCTAATTGGCGTTTCTTGCATCTCTGGGGTAGTCAACCTCCACCAGCAGCTTGGAGACTAAGCATGTCATCTTTTTGACGACCTCACTGTACTTAGGCTGCTGGCACCTCCTACCAGCCCTCAGTAACCTATTGACAAAGCAGACTCAAAGGAGCAACAACTAAGAAGTTAATACAAACTCCAGAAGGTGTGAAATCCACAATTATTTTATCAGAACCTGGTCCCCCCAACCATACTAGGGGCCCTCCTTAATTCAGCCAAGAAAAGGACGCCTACCTGTCAGCCGCCAGAACACAGCAAATACAGAACAAATGATGGCCAATCTTGTATACAACCTCTATACCTTAAACAGTGTTCTTGGCTTTCAACCTTATATTCATAAAAGCCAGCAATGCATTGCTGACCTCCACACGAGAGGCCCAACCAGACCTGTTATACTATGTTGACCTTCTTCAGGCCTGAGGTCACACCCATCATCACATAGGGAGGGTCCCGGGACTGGACTGGAGTTACTCTAGGAATGCCAATTAACAGATAAGGCCTAATTTCACCTTCCTTATCATCCCTCCAGTCCAGTCCCACACCTCTGGGATGTATCACAGCAGTACTACCCACAGGAGGGGCCGCAAGACCAACCTGAATCACTGCAGCACCAAACCTGGCGTCCCTCGCTGCTGATACATCCAGGCGATAATGCTTCACAAACGTGTGGAGAGAGGACCAAGTGGCCGCCCTGCAAATGTCTCTCGGCGGCACGAGACCATACTCGGCCCACCATGCTGCCTGCACCCAAGTCAAATGATCTCACAATCCTGATGGTACACTCCGCCTTCACAACACGTACGCTGACAATTGCTTCTTTTATCTCTCTCATCCATCTAGAAATGGAGGCCTCAGCTGCTACCTCTCCTTTAAGCAGACCTCCAAACAGGACGAACAACCAATCGGACTTACAAAACGGAGGGCTCTCTTCAAATAACGCCGCAACGTTCCCCGAACATCCAGGAGACGTAACTGCGGATCCACGGACTCCGCTGGGCCTCCCAAGAGTACAGTAGAGTGACTAGCTGATTCAGGTGAAACACGGAGAGCACCTTGTGCACAAAAGAGGGCACCGGCCATAGAACCACTCTCTCCCTTGAACTGGAGAGAAAAGGTTCCCGACAGGACAGTGCTTGAAGTTCCGAAGTTCTACAGGCAGAACAAATCGCCACCGAGAACACCATCTTGAGTGTCAATTCCTTTAGCATACAGGACCCCAGATGTTCAAATGGATGCTCCGTCAACACTGATAAGACCAAGTTGAGGTCCCATGAAGGGACTATGGAATGCCGAGGAGGACAAAGCTGCTTAAGTGCCTGAAGAAAACGGACCACATCTGGGTTTGACCCGAATGACACCCCCTGAATCCTGCCATGGTAACATGTGATCACTGCCTCCTGCATCCGTAAAGAGCTACTTGCCAGGCCCTTCTCATAGCCCAACTGCAAAAAGCCTAGGACATCAGGCAAAGAGGCCCGCAACGGCATGCACACTCCACACACTGATATTTGACAGCGAGATGGACCTTTTATGAGCCTTCAATAAAGTCGTAGTCACCGGGGTCAAGTATCCCCATTTCCTTAACCTCGCTCTCTCAAGAGCCAAGCCATAAGCGAGAATTGGTGCACCAGCGGCATGTGGACCAGACCCTGGGTCAGCAAGTTGGGCCCAACTGGCCGTCACATGGCCAGTCTTGCTGTCAAACGGACCAGGTGTGCATATCATGAGCATTCTGGCCAATCAGGGGCAATCAAGATAATCAGCCCCCAGTGCTCTTCGATCCGTTGTATCATATGCCTGAAAAAACACCCACGGAGGATACAGGAGTCCCCTCGTGGGCCACCACTGACTTAGGGCATCTAGGCTCTCTGACATTTTTCTCATCTCCTGCTGAAGAATCTATGCGCTGTGGCTAACTTTGCCATGAGAACCATGATCGGCGTGTCCCATCTTCTCACTATATGCGAGAATACTTCATCTCTGAGTACCCATTTTTCCTGGGTCCAGACAAAACAGACTCAGGTAATCGGCGGTCAAATTCTCGGTCCCCGCAGCATGCACTGCTGAAAAAAGCATGAGGAAGGTTGAACCTGCATCCGAAGAGCCACCTATCCCCCGTGGTGCTCACTTGCACAACAAGATGTCACTGGCTCCTTAAAATGCCGACTGCTGCCAGCGGGGGAGCCACACAGTAACCAGACTCCCCACTGCTTGGCCAAGTGAAAGAATAAGGAATGCTCTGTTTCATGCTCCTCTGCACCCACCTTGCACTCAGACTTCTACCAGCTTCAGTGTTGAGACTGGAAAAACTGCACTGCACTGCACTGCACCTGACAAGCGGCCCGATGTCTGTGCCTGCGGCTCCTCACTCACTTAGGGTTTGAGAGCCACTGATGCTGTCCCCACAGACCCCGGAAGCCTCCTTTCTCTGCCGGAGAGCCCCTGGCCCCTTAAAAGGATTTTTTTAAAATGAACTTTAACGCTCTAGCTGACAAATAGCCCCTCTGGTGCTCCGCTGCCCCTTCTGGTACCTCAAACTACCCCAGCAGAGCAAGCACCCAAAAGCCAGCCACAAGAGAAGAAAAAAAAAAGAAAGCTAAATCTCCTTAGTTATTCCTACAGCGAGTCCAGATCCCTGGGATCAACTCCTCCAGCTGCTTGGAGACTGAGCTTACTGGGGGCTGGTAAGAGATGTCAGCAGCCTAAGTACAGTGAGGTCATCAAAAAGATGACATGCTCAGTCTTCAAGCTGATGTTAGAGGTTGACTACCCAGAGGTGCGGGACTGGACTGGAGAGACTAAGAAAATATTTATTATAAAACGTGCTACTAACAATAATCCCCACAGTGCAGAGGTGAGGGATTGGGGGGTGGGGAACAGGGGACATGCTAGAGAGATAAAGTTTCTAGATAAAATAAATCACTGCTTATTGGAGCAGTTGGTTCATGAACCGACAAGAGAGGAAGCTATTTTGGACCTAGTCCTTACTGGAACAGAGGATCTGGTGCAAGAGGTAAGGATTTTGGGGCCACTTGGCAATAGTGATCATAGCATGATCGCATTTGATTTAATAAATGGAAGGAGGACAGCAAGGAAATCCACAGTACTACTTTTTAACTTTCAAAAAGGGAGACTATGATAAAATGAGGAAAACAGTTAAGAAAAAAAACTTAAAGGAGCAGTTGCAAAGGTTAAAGATTTACATCAAGCATGGGCATTGTTTAAAAGTACTATTTTGGAAGCCCAGGACTAGATGTATTCAATGTTTTAAGAAAAGTGGAAGGAAAACCAAAAAATTGCCAGCATGGTTTAAAGGAAAATCCAGGTTGAAAACTCACTTCTTCGCTGCCGCTTTCGGATCTTTACTCACCTGATCTCCTTGTGTTGCCTTATCATTGCTCCTAGATATACCCCTGTCGACACTTACTGTGTTATCTGTCTTGACTAGATTGTAAGCTCTGATGATCAGGGACTGTCTCTTACATGTCTGTGCAGCGCTGCATATGTCTTATAGCGCTATACAAATGCTCAGTAATAGTAGTAGTAGTAGCAGAGATCAAAGAGTCTGTTACCAAAAAAAGCATCCTTCTGGAAATGGAAAAAGGAGTCAAATGGCTTCCGGTTCTGGTGCTGATGTAGACTGAGGGAGTGTGTTCAGCTCCATGCCATTACATTATTAAACCGGTATATTTACGGAGTTCTTCCCCCTGCAACCTGTTTGGAGAGTGGTAGTAACATGCGGAAGACTGCCCGATCTCGTTCCAATTGAAAAATCAGAGAAATGTATGCAGAGAAGACTAAGCAGGCAGTGGTACCTGATGCAGCGAAGGGTGTCATGGTGGAGGGGGAAGAAGGCCCTTCGGGGGATAGTGACACCGCTTCCAAAGAGGGGGACAAGATGGCCCTTCTGCTGAAGGAAATTCGTGCTTCGAAGGCTGAAATCATCACTGCAGTCACGGCTAGCTTTGCTAAGTGCTTTGACACGCTGGTGGCACGCATCGCTGAGGTGGAGGAGCGGGTGAGCAGGGTGGAAGACTGCGGAACACAGCAAGCGGAGGAGCTAGCTAAGTAGAGGAAGGCGGTGCAGTAGTTGGAAGAGAATGCAGAGGAGCGGAAGAACAGAGATCGTCGGCAGAACATACGTATCTTCGGTGTGCTGGAAGGAGAAGAGCTGCCAGATGCTTGGAGGTTTGTGAAGGGCCTTTTGGACTTGTGCTTTCCCGCTCAAATTGCTTCTCCTTCATATGAAATTGATAGGGCGCATAGGGAGACGCGTCCATGTCCGGCGCCTGGGAAGTGGCCGAGGGCCTTAACTGTTCGACTACTAAGGTACCAAGAGAAGGAACATGTGATTTTTGAAGCTCGTAAGTCTAAGACTGTAACTTACAATAATTGGAAAATGTCTATATTCCCTGACATGAGCGCTGGAAAAGTTTGTAAGTGCAAAGCGCTTCAGCAATATAGGGATGTGCTATTGAAGGCTGGCCTGCGTGCAAGTATATGGTTTCCCGCAAGATTGACTGTTATGGCGCAAGGGAAGAGACGTTTCTTAAACTCCCCAGAGGAAGTGCGGCGGCTGCTTGGGGAGATGAAGGGTAGGCTGAGCCCTGCCCGGGACACAGCTCAATGTCTTGCTCACAGTAGGGTGGATTCCCTGAGGAGTGGGAAGGAAGGCAGCCCTGCAAGTCCGGACTTAGGATCGGTAGAGCCTGCAGTTAACGATATGGAGAGGGGAGTGAATGGTGATGCAGTCGGTGCAGCGGTGGGGAACGAATTGGCTGCGTCCTGTGTGAGGGAGTGATGGAGCCGAAAAGATTAAGCTGCTGTTGCCTAAGGACTTCAATTGCCCACTGACTCTCTGTTGGTGTCTATGTAATCTCTCCTGGTACAGTTGGTGCTGGGAAGGACTGGATGTGCAGTAAGGGGGAGTGGTGGGTGGGGGGATTTTGGGATGCATCTGAATATTGTGGAGTATTTTTAAGATGATGTTGTTGGGGGAAGGGTGGGAGGACGATGTTGATGTGGTTCTGTTCTTGTTGTATAGGGAATTTATATGGGGAGTGGGCCATGGGAGTGAGTGGGATGGATTAGGATTGCACCGGGGTGCCTGAAGGATGGGTCTGGGTCCAGTTTAGAGGAATTGAGATGTGGGGTAAGTGGGGGTGGAAATGGAATGAAGGGAGGGAATGAAAGGTGGTTTGTTTGTCTTTTTTTTTTTCCAGAAGGAAGGTTCTTAGTTTAAGTGTGGATGAGTTTCTACTACCTGGGGTATGTGATGTGTGTGGGGGGGAGGGGTTGAAGGTTGTGATGGCGGCGGGCTGATGTAGCTGAAGCCTATCCATGAGGTTTATTGCAAAAGAGGACAAGGGATTTGCTCCCCCTTGTGTTTGGTGGTTATTGTTCTTATGTATTTGTTTTTTCTCTTTCTTCTCTTCTTCCCCTTTTTGTTTTCGTCTTTCCTCGGTGCACTGTTAGCTGGAGTGGAGGGAGGGGGTTAAGCTCTTGTGGGAAAATAGTTTACTTTCGACCTGTAGTTGCCAATGACCCTTAAGGTTGCCATGTTAAATGTTGGCAGCATTAATAATCTTATTAGGTGGAGGCGGGTGTTAGACTACCTTAGGCAGGAGAAGGTGGATATTGCTCTTTTGCAGGAGGTGAGATTGACCCCCTTAGAAATGATGAAGTTGCAGAGCAAGCACTGGAGTAAGGTCTATTTTTCTGCTTATAACTCAAAGAAGAGGGGTGTAGCCATTCTGATAAGAGATAGTGTCCCATTTACATTATATGATACTGGAGGAGACAGTCAGGAGAGGGTGGTATGGGCAGTGGGGTGCATGGAGCAGCAGGAGATTTTGTTGCTCAATCTGTATGCCCCCAATGGCCCGAAAGGCGGGTTTTTTCACCAGGCATTTTCCTCTTTTGTACAGAGAGCTAAAGGGTCCCTATGGCTAAGGTGGGGACATGAATTGTGTCTTGAGCACTTTGGATAGGTCTGGTCCAGTGCTCAGGGGCTCTCCAGTGTTGGAGGGGGCTGGCGTACTCTGTATCCGAGTGAGCGGGACTATACACCCGAGTGAGCGGGACTATACACATTGCTCTGCGAGAACGCAGGGGTACTCCAGGCTTGATATGTTCTGTTGCCCGGTTGAAAAGCTGGGGAGGGTGAAAGGTGTGGGCATTAGGCCCTTAGAGGTCAGTGATCATGGTATGGTTTATTTGCTGCTTGACCTGGATGAACCGGGGAAGGTACAACAGCGGCAGTTTTGGTGGCCAAACGTGCGGTTAGTGCAGGAGGAGGGGGTGAGGGTGGTGGAGGGGTGGTGGAAAGAGTTCCTCTCATTTAATGATGATGGTACAATAACCCCTGAAGTGTTGTGAGAGTCTGTGAAAACCTATATGAGAGGTCGGCTAAAACAGTTAGCTGCCAGACGGAAGCGCCTACGGGACGCCCAGGTAGTGGAGTTACGAGCACGTCTGGAGGAGCTGCAGGCGGTGCATAAAAGGACTGGGAGTTGTAAGACCTATCGAGCTCTGATAGAGATTAGGCGGCAGCTTGAGGCGATTGAGACTGAGCGGTTAGAGTTTCTGCTGCGGGTTTCACGGTGAAATTTTGTGGAGTATGGCGGTAAAGCTGGGCAGTTGCTGACTTGGCAGCTCTGTAAGAAGCAGAATAGTCGCTTCGTGAGTGCTGTTTATGACCAATAGAGAGCTACAGTGGGATAGCCTGGGTATAACCTGGGCATTTCAGACTTTTTATGCACAGTTATATAGGTCAGAGCTTTCTGCTTCGGCATCTGAGATCGATGCCTTATTAGATCAAATCGGGTTCCCGATGGTGTCGGATGTGCAGCGGGACATGCTGAACCGGGAAATTACGGGAGGGGAAGTAGTGAAAGCCATCAAGTCACTCTCTTCTGGTAAGGCTATGGGAATAGACAGCTTCCCAATGGAATGGTATAAGGCTTTGAATGACTCGTTGGCCCCGGTGCTTTAGTGGGTCTTAAATGAGGCGAAAATGGTAGGAGGTTTGCTGCCAACTATGTACGACGCTGAGATTTCGCTTATTCCAAAGGAGGGAAGGTCCCCGGAAGAGTGTGGCAATTACCATCCAATTTCATTGTTGAATAGTGACGTGAAAATCTTTGCACGGGTGTTGGCTAACCAGTTGGATACTGTTCTGGCAGATCTAGTTCACCCAGATCAGTCTGGGTTTATTCAGGGGTGACAGATCACGGATAATGTGCGAAGATTGGTGAACACTATGTCGCATTCATTCCGGTCGTCGAGGACAGCTTGCTGTGTGTTTTTGGATGCGGAGAAGGCTTTTGACCGCATTGAATGGGAATATCTGATGGCGGTGTTGACGAAATTTGGGCTTGGGGAGCAATATGTTGGCTGGCTACAGGCGTTATATGCTGCCCCTCGGGCAAGAGTGATAGTCAATGGGTTGCAATCAGCCAGCTTCCGGCTTTACCGGGGAACTCAACAGGGTTGTCCGTTGTCCCCGCTGTTGTTTGCCCTGGCTATTGAGCCGCTTGCCTGTCTTATCCGTTCGACTAGAGGTATATCCCCGATTATGGTTAATTCTATGCTGCAGAGTGTTTCTTTATATGCGGATGATACATTGTTTTTTATGGAGGACCCAGAGCGGTCTTTGCTGGGTTTGGAGCAAGTGCTTCGAGAGTTTGCGAGGATCTCTGGGTTTAAGGTTAATTTGGATAAGTCCGAGATTTTGCCTCTTGGGAGTGCTGTGCCAGTAATACCGGGTAGTTGTTCATTTCGGTTGGCGACTGGGGCAGTTAAGTACTTGGGGGTTAGGATTTCTCCCAAAGTTGGTGAGCTCTTTTCCCTGAATTACGCTCCCATACTCGCAAAGATCCGTGAGGAGTTGGTGGGGTGGAAGGTGCTGACCCTGGGTGGGTTGGGTAGGGCGGCGGCACTGAAAATGGTGATTTTGCCGATTGCTGTATTTATTTTCACAGTTGCTGATCAAGATACCTGTGGGAGTTTTTGTCAAATTGGAAAAGTGCTTTTTCCATTTTGTATGGAAATCGCACAGGGCTTAAATAGCTTGGAATCAATTGGTTCGCTCAATGGAGATGGGGGGGGAGGTTGAGTTTTCCCAAGTTGGTATTGTATTATAAAGCGGCTGTTCTCCGTGGGTTAAGGTATCATTATGTCCAGCCGCCGGATGTGCAATGGGTCCAGCTGTAAAGAGGCTGGATTTCGCCCCAGTCTGTTTTTGAGTTAAGTGTCAGGGGAGACAAAGCGGTAGGTGGGCATATGTTTTTAGGTCCCTAGTCCAGGTGATGTCTGGTATGCAGCGGAAGGCTTGGCTTGGTAGGCCCTTGTTTCCATAGGGGAAAATATGGGATTTCTGTCCTTTTAGTGGGTCTGACCTTCGTTACTTGTGCTATAGTTGGGAGGCTAATGGCTTGTTCCGGTTTCAGAATTTTAGGATGGGGTCATGTTGAGTATGGAGCAATTGCTTAGGAAACGGGGGGGGGGGGGGGGAGGGGGGGTCAGAGTTCCATTCTTCCAATACTTTCAGCTCCGCTGTTTTATCACTCGGGAGGATCACAGATCGCAGCTGCTGCATCCTGCCTGTGATTTAGAAGTGATTTTATTTGGGGACGGGCTGGGGTGGCGGAGGATGTTGTCTACGATATATTGGGCCCTACTATTGGTAACATATCCTGGGGAGGGGCTTCATGTGGACAGTTGGCATAGGTTCCTAGAGCAGAGCCTCCTAGATAAAGTCTGGCAGAGGGTTCATCGGCGCCTTTATAGCTGTGCGCGGAGCACTAGCTGTCGGTAAACCCATTTTAAACTGCTTCAGCAGGCGTTTGCTGTGCCACAGCAATTGCAGTGGTGGGGTGAGGGGAGGTCGAATGTGTGTTGGCGAGGATGTGGTATGGTAGGCTCCTTTTATCATATGTGGTGGGATTGCCCCCGTGCACAAAGCTATTGGGAGCGGATTGTATCTTGGATTAACTCTATAGCTGGTACTCAGTTGAGGTTGGAGCCTGCTCTGTGTCTGCTGGGGTTGGGCTTAGGTGATGAGGTTGGCTCTAGTGGGCTGGATAAGTTATTCGGACAATTGCTGGTAGTTGCTCGTATGCTGATAGCGCAGCAGTGGCGATTGGACAGCGGCCCAAAGGTGGTGGATTGGCAGCTGCGAGTTAATCATGTGATGAATACTGACATGTTGTCAGTGATGCTTACGGGGCAGATGGAGAGTTTTGAATACTTGTGGTCCCCATTTGTGAAGTGGATAGGAAAATGGGTGGGGGAGGATGCCGAGTTAAGAAAGGACCCTGGTAGTGCCCCGGGTCTGACCTCCTGATTCTTTGCCAGATTCGGTGATTGACTGCTGGCAGTGGTCTGCCACGGAAGTGGGGGGAGGACTAGCGGGTCGAGGGAGTATTTGATGGGCCCTCTAGGTTTGCAAATAGCCTCTGATTATTAACATAGACCTTTGAATGTTTGAGCGCGCCAAGTTACGTGGAAGGGATTCCCCCTGCCTCCTTTTTCTCTTCTCTTTCTTCATTCCTTCTCTTTCTCCTGTTTGGCTTTTTGGTCTAGGTATTGGTGGGCCTTGATTTAGTGGTTATATTTTTTTTTCTCCCATTTAGGAAAGATGGGGTAATCCCCTGAAGTATCATATCACAAACTGGGGACATAGTGTATCGGGGTTCCCGAGGGGATGGGGGCTGGGAAATGTCAGAATGCTTATGTTGGGGAGCGAGTTGGATTGTAGCTTTAAGAATTGGCCACCATAGATGCGATTATATATGTAAGGTGATTGCTGTTGTTAATGCAGTGCACTTGTTGGGGGTGCTACCACCCTTGGCTGGTTGTTTGACTTTTATGTATGTGCCTCATTATATAAATAAAGCTACAAAAACAAACAAAAAAAAGGAGCCAAATGACGAACACATGAAACAACTCATGTAGAAGACCCTTCTGGCCCCATAGAGTTCAGTGAAGCAAACGAATTGGCTTCACAAGCTGATAGGCAGGCAGAGCACATGGCTCAGGGTTGCCAAGGGAAATGTAAACAGAATGAGTCATGGGAGGAGAAAACACGCCCCTGCTGCAATGGTTCCCCGGCATCAGGAGTTAAGGGAAAACACCTGGTTGGGGGAGGGGCTGAGCTGAGCCCTAAGAAGCAGGGAGATAAAAAGTGTTCATTAGATTTAAGCAGTAGCACCGGGAGGAGTAAGAAGGAAAGCACCGGGAGGAGCACCAGCACAAGCACCGGGAGGAACGAGAGAGAAAGCACCGGGAGGAGCATAGACACCGGGAGGAGCACGAAGGAAGGCACAGGGAAGTGCACTAGTACTGGGACGAGGACAAGAAGTGAAGCAGCAGCCAAGAGGGCAGTAGCTGAAAGATTGCCTGAGAGGTTAGTTTGGAAGCACGCTGAAACTCCAGAGAGAGAGAGGTGCTGGCCTGACGACATTTGTATGTCCGAGGAGAAGGAGAAGCTAAAAGGCAGGAAAACACATCCAGTGTTTGGATTCTTTGCTGACCCAGCAGTGCTGAGAAGGTCCTCTTTTCAAAAGCCAAAAGGTAGGCTGCCCAAGTGGTATAGAGGGGAAACTAAGTGACAGAGTTCTCCATGTGTGTGCCAAGATGTGCTGGACTCTCCTTATATAAAATCCCATATATACGGTAATTCTCAACCCTGCTCATTAGAGTGCTGTGAAGGGAAGCCTCGGGAAGAGAGAGGGTGAGTGTGCTTTGAAACACCGTATGATAGGGTGAAAACTTACTCAGCTGATAGTGATTGTGAAGAGATGCAGACGGAGCCTGCTATTGAGGACATAGCAGGGGAACAAATGGACTGTACTTTAACTATAGCTGATCATATAATCTCACTCTGCTAACTAGGCTGTTTAGAAGGCTGTCTCAAACAGCAGAAGAAAAGCAGAGTGTGTCTTTTTGATATAAAAGAGACTGTTAACTTTGAGCTTGTGCTAAGCTGCATGTTTGAAGTTTTGAAGCGAAAGAAGCTGTTTTCCTGAGTTCCTGTATTTTCCTTTATGCCAGAAGTGTATGGCTATTTTTGTTCTGTGTTTCAACTGCATTTAATCCGCCTGGAAGGGGAAATAAAAATCTTGTCCCTTTTGCCTAACCCACTCAACTACAATTGCTTCTTGTTTGGAAAGTAAGTGGAAACTACAACTCCCATGAGGCAGTGCATGCATAAAAGCCTTGCCATACTTTCTAAGTAAGGATGCCCAGGCTGACCAACCCTAGGTGCTACCGGCTCTGGGGTGGTTACTGGTGACAAGTTGGCGTAGTTTTTCAGATATTTGCCTGAAATACAAGGACATTTAAAAGGAAGAGACACCAGGAGACACCAGTTCACTAAGGGAAAGGAAACTGCTATCCTGTGAACAGAAGACGGATGGAGATTCGCTGGCAGATCGGCCAGGAGGACCAGGACTCCTTTCTCAATGCCTGAGTCTACACAGTGCCAAGGTAAAGGTAGCTGGGCACGGGTGTAGGTGGATAAGAAGTGAGAAAGGGAACTTCTATTCTGCAGTTTTAGACAGGGTTAAAAAAAGAAAGCTGTAGTGTGCCGCACTTGGTGGGCCCTTTTCTTTTATCTGTCTCTGCAGGAACAACAGCCGTTGGGATGGATCCACAGGACGTGATGAGCTGGATGTCTGCCCAATGGGAGAAGCAGATGGAGCTGGCACGTCTTACACAGGAGCAGAGTGCCGCAGCAATGTGTGCGCAGCAGAGACCCCTTATTGAGCTGCTGGAGGCTTTGCTGAAAAAGCCGAAGGACATTAAAGGAGCTATTCCCTCGTTTGCAAAGGGGGTAGGACTATCCGACTGTAGCGCTCTAGCGTTTGGACAGTTAACCGCCAATGATAACCTCGATGATTTTATAGAGGCATTTGAGAGAATTGCAGAGGCAGTCAAATGGCCAGTAGAACAGTGGGCAGTGAGGTTTGCCATGTCCCTCACAGGAGAGGCTCTGGCCGCTTATAAGACCATGCCCGCTGCTCTAGCATCAGATTATGCAGAGGTTAAAAAAGCTGTTAAGGACAGGCTGGGGTTAATACCATTGTTTTATAAACGCACGTTTAGAGAGGCTAAGCTAAAGCCTGATGAAACTCCAAAGGCTCTGTTTCAGAGGTTAAAAGGGTTGGCATGGAAATGGCTTGCTCCAGAGAGAAGGACTCTCGAGTCGGTGATTGACACCATCATCCTGGAGCAATTCCTGGAAGTCGTACGACCTGAAGTTAAAACTTTCTTGATGCTCCAAAGTTGCCAGACCACTGAGGAAGCAGCCAACCTCACAGAACGCTACTTTGAGGCCGAGTTGGCTGGCACCTCAAGAGGGGGCGTTCTGAAGGTGGTTGGGGTTGCTAACTTTGGGAGATCAGAAAGGAACCCAAGAGTTAAAATACCAAATGAAAATGCTGGTGTACCCTTGGTAAAAGGGAAATGTTATAATTGTGGCAAAGTAGGGCATTTGCGTAAAGAATGTAAGGTGCGAACAGCACTGGTGTCTGGGAGCGAGAAACAGGTACATGAAGGGTTCCTGTTGAAAGTGCAAGTAGAAGGCATTGAAGCCCAGGCCCTGCTTGACTCGGGTGCAGACCAGAGCATAGTCTTGCAGAAGCTCTGGCAGGCCATCGAAGCCCGCCTGCGATCTGCACCGAGTCAAGCAGAAGAGCGTGTCAAAATACGATGTGTGCATGGGGCATCTGCTTATTACCCCCTATATAGGCTATCTGTAAAAGGGCTGGTAACCGAAAGGGAGGTACTGGTAGCCATAGTTCCACGGCTCCCGTAGGATATTGTCCTGGGGAGGGATTGGCCCCCATTCTGCAAAGGGGTGAAGAGAGGCCTAAATGAGAAAATGGGTTTAGTATTCGCCCATTCCCAGGCAGGAACCTTAGGAGTAGGGGTAGGACAGCAGAATCTCCCAAAAATAGAGGCCCTAGCAGCGAAGGTCCCTAGTCCTCTATTTGAAAAGACCAGCAATACTAGCCCCCAGTCAAAATCACGGGTGGGGGAGGTGTCCCCAGTAAAACAAAGATTTGTTCTACAATTCTTCAAGGTCTTGGCTCAGGCCCAAAGCCCGAAGAGAGCCTCATTAGCAGCTGCCGGGTACGACCTGTTCAGTGCCGAGGATGGGATCGTGCCAAGGGGAGGGAAAGCGTTAATAGATATGGGTTTAAAAGTACAAATTCCGGAGGGCTGTAATGGACGCATAGCCCCTCGATCCGGTTTAGCTGCCAAGTATTTCCTCGACGTCGGAGCGGGGGTAATAGACCCCGACTACCGTGGCATAGTGAAAGTCTTACTTTTTAATTTCGGTGGGGAAGATTTTAAAGTTAAGACAGGCGACCGGATCGCTCAATTCATTTGCTAGCGTGTGGGATTCCCAACAGTAGAAGTGCCTTCGTTGACCCCCACGGGTCGGGGAAAGGGAGGATTTGGGTCTACTGGGTCAGGTGAGGTGAAAAGCCTAACAGCTATGGCTGAGGAGAGAATGGATGAGGACCTGGGTCCACAGCCGGCTGACGAAGTAAAATCCGGAGCCCCGAATAGGCACGGATCTGTCACCGCAACAGCGACAGGAGTTGGCTCGGGTATTGGTGAAATTTTCGGACGTCTTGACAACAGTGCCAGGCGAAACCCATATGGTGGCACATGAAATTGTTACCATGCCAGGGATCCGTTTTCCTTGCTGAATAGAGCATTGATGGTGCATTTTTAAGATGTTTATTCACTTTAATTATTAATCACACACTATAGCCGTAGAAAATATTGAGGTCGTTGATGCAAATTATAGCACCGATTTACTGGACGTAAGTCTGGTTATGAGTGCAATATCAGTCTGAGACCTGGCTATGCTGTGGGGCTATAAGTGTATGATGTACTCCAGTTTATTGATGTGTTGTACTTGAGCGTGACATTACGGATTTGAGTTCAGTGAATGCGTTCAGAGAAGAAGACCTTATTGTTTGTGAGGGGAAGATAGTTAGGCAACGGCCTTATCGGCTGCCCGAGGCCAAATAGAGAGAGGTTGTAGCCCAAGTGAAAGAAATGATCGCCATGGGTATAGTGGAGGAATCAAAAAGCCCTTGGTCCAGCCCGATTGTATGGGTACCAAAGCCGGATGGAACCCTCCGCTTTTGTATAGATTTTCGGCAGGTCAACAGTATTTCCCAATTCGACGCTTATCCCATGCCCCGAATTGATGACCTGTTAGACCGTCTGGGCCAAGCACGGTATTTGACCACATTAGATCTCACGAAGGGGTATTGGCAAATACCCCTGACCCGCGAATCAAAATCCAAGACGGCCTTCAGTACTCCTGTGGGCTTGTTCCAATTTCGCCGGATGCCGTTTGGTCTGCACGGAGTGGCCGCAACGTGCCAACGGCTCGTGGATCAAGTTTTAAGGCCCCACCAAGAGTATGCACTAGCATATATGGACGATGGAGAGTGGAGGCCATGCGAAGGGCAGGTTTGACATTAAATCCAGGGAAATGTCTATTTGCTAGTGAGGAAGCAAAGTATCTGGGCCACATGGTGGGAAGAGGACTGGTGAAGCCCCTAGCCAGTAAAATAGACAGTGTAAGGAATTTCCCCCGACCATTAAATAAGAAGCAAATGCGAAGTTTCTTAGGTCTCATCGGGTATTACCGTAGGTTTATCCCCCGATTTGCTGAAGAAAGTGCACTCTTTACCGAAATGCTAAGAAAGAATGCACCAAATAATATAAAATGGACCCCAGAGGCGGAGGAAGCATTCACAACCCTAAAAGAGAAGCTTTGTAAGGCCCCTGTTCTGAGAGGGATTAATTTTGGTTTGCCTTTTATTGTGCAAACCGACGCTTCAGAGACCGGGTTGGGGGTGGTCATGTCGCAGGAATTTGAGGGGGTAGAACATCCTGTCATATACCTTAGTAGGAAGTTATCAAGGGCAGAAAGGAACTACTCTAAAGTGGAAAAGGAATGCCTAGCAATTAAATGGGCTGTAGAGGCTTTGAGGTTTTACCTCACGGGGCGCAAGTTTCTTTTGGTCAAAGACCACGCTCCTTTAAGGTGGCTAAACCATATGAAAAATAATAATGCCCGATTAACTAGGTGGCATTTGGCATTGCAGGCCTTTAATTTCATGGTGCAACATAGGGCAGGAAAGTTACATGGTAACGCTGACGCACTGTCAAGGATTACGTGCTGTCCAACTAAAAAGTCAGCAGCCCGTAATATCTTAAGGGGGGAATCTGTCAGGTAGAAGACCCTTCTGGCCCCATAGAGTTCAGTGAAGCAGAGGAATTGGCTTTACAAGCTGACAGGCAGGCAGAGCACATGGCTCAAGGTTGCCAAGGGAAACGTAAACAGAATGAGTCATGGGAGGAGAAAACACGCCCCTGCTGCAATGGTTCCCCGGCATCAGGAGTTAAGGGAAAACACCTGGTTGGGGGAGGGGCGGAGCTGAGCCCTAAGAAGCAGGGAGATAAAAAGTGCTCATTAGATTTAAGCAGTAGCACCGGGAGGAGTAAGAAGGAAAGCACCGGGAGGAGCACCAGCACAAGCACCGGGAGGAACGAGAGAGAAAGCACCGGGAGGAGCACGAAGGAAGGCACAGGGAAGTGCACTAGCACTGGGACGAGAACAAGAAGTGAAGCAGCAGCCAAGAGGGCAGTAGCTGAAAGATTGCCTGAGAGGTTAGTTTGGAAGCACGCTGAAACTCCAGAGAGAGAGAGGTGCTGGCCTGACGACATTTGTATGTCCGAGGCGAAGGAGAAGGTAAAAGGCAGGAAAACACATCCAGTGTTTGGATTCTTTGCTGACCCAGCAGTGCTGAGAAGGTCCTCTTTTCAAAAGCCAAAAGGTAGGCTGCCCAAGTGGTATAGAGGGGAAACTAAGTGTCAGAGTTTTCCATGTGTGCGCCAAGATGTGCTGGACTCTCCTTATATAAAATCCCATATATACGGTAATTCTCAACCCTGCTCATTAGAGTGCTGTGAAGGGAAGCCTCGGGAAGAGAGAGGGCGAGTGTGCTTTGAAACACCGTATGATAGGGTGAAAACTTACTCAGCTGATAGTGATTGTGAAGAGATGCAGACGGAGCCTGCTATTGAGGACATAGCAGGGGAACAAATGGACTGTACTTCAACTATAGCTGATCATATAATCTCACTCTGCTAACTAGGCTGTTTAGCAGGCTGTCTCAAACAGCAGAAGAAAAGCAAAGTGTGTCTTTTTGATATAAAAGAGAGTGTTACCTTTTAGCTTGTGTTAAGCTGCATGTTTGAAGTTTTGAAGCGAAAGAAGCTGTTTTCCTGAGTTCCTGTATTTTCCTTTATGCCAGAAGTGTATGGCTATTTTTGTTCTGTGTTTCAACTGCATTTAATCCGCCCGGAAGGGGAAATAAAAATCTTGTCCCTTTTGCCTAACCCACTCGACTACAATTGCTTCTTGTTTGGAAAGTAAGTGGAAACTACAACTCCCATGAGGCAGTGCATGCATAAACGTCTTGCCATACTTTCTAAGTAAGGTTGCCCAGGCTGACCAACCCTAGGTGCTACCGGCTCTGGGGTGGTTACTGGTGACACAACATAAGAATTTGCAAGTTAGATGCAAGGCATTGATAAAAAGGCAAAGAGAGGATTTGAAAAGAAGTTTGCCATGGAAACAAAAATGCATAATAAAAAAAAAACTTTTTCAAGTACATTTGTTGCAAGAATCCTGTGAGTGTGTCAGACCATTCGACGATAGAGGGATAAAAGGGGCGCTAAGGGAGGACAAGGCCATAGTGGAGAGATTGAATGAATTCTCTGCTTCGGTCTTTGCTGAAGAAGATGTGGGGAAATTACCCATGCTTGAAATGGTATTTAATGTTGTTATATTGGAAGAAATGACAGAAATATTGATAAACCGGAAAGATGTATTACAACTATTTGATAAACTGAAGAGTAGCAGATCACCTGGACCGGATGGTATACATTCAAGGCTGTTGAAAGAACTGAAATATAAGATTGCAGACCTACTATTAGTAATCTGTGAACTATTACTAAAATCATCTGTAATACCAGAAGATTGGAGAATGGCCAGTGTAATGCCAATAAAAAAGGTTCTAGGGGTGATCTGGGAAACTACAGACCAGTGAGCCTAACGTCATTACCGGGCTAAATGGTAGAAACCATTATAAAGAATAAAATTACTGAATATGTGGATAGTCATGGTTTAATGGGAAAAAGCCAACACAGACTTAGCCAAAGAAAATCTGTTATATCTTTTTGAAGATGTGAATAAACAGGTAGACAAAAGTGAACCGGTTGATATAGTGTAACTGGATTTTTAGAAAACGTTTGACAAGGTCCCTCTTGAGAGACTCTTGGCCAAATTAAAAAGTCATGAGATTGCAGGCAGTGTAGTATTGTTGATCAGGAACTGGTTAAAAGCTAGAAAGTAGAAAGTAGGGCTAAATGGCTAATTTTCTCAGTGGAGAAAGGTGAATAGTGGAATACGCCAGGAATCTGTGCTGGGCCCACTGCTTTTTTAACATATTCATAAATGACCTGGAAATAGGAACAAGAAGTGAGGTGATCAAATTTGCAGAAGACACAAAATTATTCAAAGTTGTTAAAATCCAAGACGATTGTGAAAAATTTCAAGAGGACCTTGATAAATTGAAAGACTGGACATCCAAATGGCAGATGAAATTTAATGTGGGCAAGTGCAAAGTTATGAACCTAGAAAACAACCACCCAAACTATATCTACACAATACAAGGTACCACCTTAGAAACCACCATCACCCAGAAAAAAAAAGATGTAGGTGTCATCATAGATAATAGTTTGAAACCCTCCACTCAGTGTCCAGAGGCGGCCAAGAAAGCAAATAGAATGCTAGGAATCATAAGGAAAGGAATGGAGTATAAAACCAAGGATATTATAATGCTTCTGTATCATTCCATGGTGCGAATGCACCTTGAATATTGTGTGCAATTCTAGTCGCCATATCTTAAAAAGGATACAGCAGAATTGAAAAGTTACAGAGAACAGCAACAAAAATTGTAAAGGGGAGGCTTTGAGGAGAGGTTTAAAAGTCTGGGACTATTCAACCTGGAAAAGAGACGACTTGAAGGGGGGATATGATAGATATCTATAAATTAATGAATGGAGTGGAACAGGTAAGGCGAAATTTCACTTACCATTAATTTCCTTTTCTGGAATACTGATAAACCAATCCAGACTAATGGTTTAACTCCCCCTCCCAGCAGATGATGGGAGACCGAGAAAAAAAACCCCAAAGCTTAAGCTACATCCCCTTTGGTAGTAATCTCAGGACCCCTAGGGGGTCAGTTTTAGTATGCCATTGGCAAAGCATGAGGACTTCAAAATCCAGTTCAGCGAAAGGACACCACTAGTCAGGCTTGGCACAGTGAACAAACATGATATTAACTAAATGGCTACTTGCAGTGAACTAAGGCTACTTGCAGCCGAACTATGTACACAAGCAGAGATAAGCCAAAGCTGTCCGACATGTGGAAAAGATGACATATGAGAGTCGGTAAAAACAATTTGAGTGTTTGTCAGGTGAAATCTCAGAGCAGGGAACACAAAGGAGTGGGTCCTGAACTGGTCTAGCAGGATTCCAGGAAAGAAAATTAATGGTATGTGAAATTTCACCTTCAAACTCATACTGCCAGACCAGTCCAGATTAGTGGGAAGTATCACAGCTACTCCACCCCTGAGCAGGAGGGACAGCCACAGCCAATATAGGGGCCCCAAAGCAAGCTGCTTCCCTGGCTTGGAGATCCAAGGGATAGTGATGGGCGAAAGTGGAAGATGACCAGGTCGCTGCTCAACAAATATTAAGTGGCGCCACCCGCAATTATTCCGCCCATGAGGCTGCCTGCGCTCACGCAGATTGTGCCCCGAGCCCCTCAGGATATCCCTGTAGGATATAGGCTGCCTCAATCGTATGCTTAATCCAGCGAGCAATAGTAGCTTTTGATGAGGCACACCTCTTATGGGACACTGAAATCAAGACAAAGATGATCTGAGAGGCAAAAAGGATTAGTAACTTTTGAGATACCGATGCAACGTTCTACTCACATCCAGAAAGCGGAGGTTGGAATTGCACCCCGAGCACTGTTCCTTCGAAAAGGAGGGGGGCGGGACAGTCTGATTCACATGAACTCAGACAAGACCTTAGATAAAAAGGAAACTTATTCAGGGGACAAAGACAAGAATGTGCCTCTGCATGACAAGGCCTGCAGCTCAGAAAGCCGGGCCTACGCAACCACTACCAGGAATGCTATCTTAAGCGTGCAATCCTTTAAGGTTGCAGTCTTCAGCGATTAGAAGGGCACCCATCTGAGTGCTTGGAGGACCACGGAAAGATCCCACGGCAGTGTCACCGGCCGAAGTGGGGGGGGGGGTCCACAAGGTGCGGACTCGGTGCAGAAATCAAGTGACATCCACATGGGAAGCAAGGGAACATCCATGCAGCGGTCCCCAAAAGCAGGTCAATGCCGCCACTTGGACCTTCAAGGAGTTGAGGGTGAGATCTTTCTCAAACCCAGCTTGCAGGAAGGAAAGGATGTCTGGCACCTGAGCTTGCCATGGAGAAAGGGAGTGCCAGCCACACCAGGATTCAAAGAGACGCCAAAGCCAGAAACAGAGAAGGCCGCTGAACCTTAAGCAAAGTGGCTACCACAGGCTCTGCCTAACCTTGCGAAACAAATGGCACCTTTCAAGAGTCAAGCTGTAAGCGAGAAAGGAGTGTGGTCGTCCATTACGATTGGACCCTGCCACAAGAGGCCCCTGCGTGATGCAAGCGCCATTAGTGCTGCTAACATCAACCGCACGAGGTCGGCAGACCACGGATGATGGGGCCAATGTGGAGCCACCAGAATTACTCGCCCGGGATTTGTATCCATGCGCCAGAGAGGCGGCCGATCACAGCCCATGGGGAAAAGACATATAGAAGCTGCAATGGAGGCCAAGACTGCACCAGAGCATTGACGCCCTAAGAGTTCAGCTCCTTCCACCAGCTGAAGAAGGCCTTTGCCTTGGAGATGGGAGAGGTTGCCATAACCGCTGAACAATGCAGTCGAATGCCCAAGGGGCCAGCTCAAACTTGCCCGGATCCAGCGCATGCCAGCTGAGGAGATCCGCCTGCACACTGTCGACTCCCACAATGTGCTGTGCTGACAGGGCCTGCAGGTGACATTCCGCCCAGGGAAAGAAAAGATGCCTCTCCTGGGCCAGCCCTGGACACTTGGTGCCACCCTACCTGTTGAGGTAGGCCACTGTCGTGGCATTATCAGATAAGACCTGGACTGCCCAGGTGCAAAGGAGAGGCAGAAAGTACTGTAGCACCAGCAGCACTGCGCGGGCTTCCAGGCAGTTGATGGTCCAGCTGGCTTCCTGCCACAATCGGGTGCCCTATGCCATTTGACCGAGGTAGTGTGCCCCCCCAACCTGAGAGACTGCCACTAATTGTCAAGAGCATCTAGTGGAGGACTTCCAAAGGAATCTCCTTCATTAAGTGATCATGGCGGAGCTACCACTGGAGGCTGCCATGGGCATCAGGAGAAGACAAACGTAATCCTGAGTCGCAGGAGACCAGCAGGACAGAAGGGAGCGTTGTAGAGGCCACATACGAACTAGAGTCCAACATGGCCACTATGGCTCCAAGAACCTGCAGGTAATCCCACACTTTGGGAGATTTCAGGTACTGAAAGGCTTGAATTTGTTTGCAAAGCTTTTGGCACCCTTCCATGGTAAAGAAGTCGCAGACTTCCCCAGACTCCGAGAAAGTCAAGAGACTGAGCAGGATGAAGAGAGCTCTTGGCGTGATTGACTACTCAGCCTTAGCGTTCCAGAACTCTCACCACCCGAGACACTGCTGAAAGCACCTCCTTGAGGGACCTGGCCCCGATTAGCCAGTTGTCTAGCTATGGGTGAACCTGAATGCCCTGATGAAGCAATGACGATGTTACCACTAGCATCAACTTGGAGAAGGTAAGGGGCACTGAGGCCAGTCCAAAAACGGAAGAACTCTGAACTGATAGTGTTGGTCCAGTATGGCGAAGCGCAGGAACCACTGCTGATCTTTGCGGATTGGAATGTGGAGGCAGGCTTCTGCGAGGTCCAAGGATGCCAAAAACTCTCCTGAGCAAATGGCCTGTATGACAGACTAAAGCAGCTCTATGTGGAAGTGCGGTACTTGTAGGCAGCTATTGCCCCCTTGAGGTCTAGAATGGGCCAAAAGGAACTGTCCTTCTTGGGGTGGATGAAATAGATGAAGGAACAACTGGAGTCCCTTTCCAATGGAGGCACTGGACAGATAGCCTGGAGCTGGAGCAGTCGCTGAAGAGTCGTATGTACTACGGCTCTTTTGGTGACGGAACCACAAGGGGAGACTAGAAAGGTGTCGTGGATTGGCTTGGAGCAGTCGAGGGCGTTACCCTGCATCACAACATTGAGTACCCAGCTGAGGTGATTTGGGCCCATTCATGGGAAAAAGGTGTAGCCACCCACCGACCAGTGGCACCCCAGAACGGACCCGGGGCCTGTCAGTGGCAGAGTTACCCAGCTCCTGAAACTTTGGTACAGAAGGGGTAGTTGTCTCACAAGCAGCAAAACCCTCGAAAGGGATGAGACTTGGAACCCTGCTTGGCCAAGGAGGCGGTGGACTTCCCGGCCTGTATTGCAGAGAATCTCAAAAGCAGGATGACAAACTGCCCCCTCTGAACAAACACATATTCAATTTTTGCCTATCCTCCCGGAGGCATTGTGGTTTAACTTTACTCAAATCCTTTACAAGCTTCTCAAGATCCTCCCCAAAGTGGAGATGGCCCTCGAAGGGAAGCCGGGCGAGCCGAGCCTTGCATGCAGGATCTGCATTCCAGTGGCAGAGCCACAGCCAACATCACTGCCACAACAGATCGAGCTACTAGGCGAAGGAGGTCATAGAGAGCGTCCATCAAAAAGGCAGTAGTTGGGGGGCGCTAGTGAGCCCGTGAAGAAATGGCCGCACTTTAATTCGGCTCCAGACCGGGATCTCCCCTTCAGCACGCTAGCAATTGCATATCCTCAGCATTATTCCCCGATCCTACCCGGACTTGATAGCTGGGTGTCTAGCGTCTCAACCTGTGCCCTGGAAGGATAATCGGAGCTCTGTGGGGTGCCTGGAGCCTGGCGGCATACTATCCCGCGGCCGGAGCTGCTATCTTTCTGCTGGCTGCCGACGCTGATCGGAGCGGGGCATCTCCCTTCGTGCTCCCTGCAGGGAGGTCGCCCAGTGCTGCTGCACCAAGGTCCGCGGGCCAGAGCTCGTAGGGAGACCGGGACTTGCTCCGAGACTGATTGACTCCTTGCCGGGAACTAGAGCAGTGCATGAGATCGGCTCCCTGGAGAAACCACCGTGCTGGTTCGCCGCATCATCTGGCAATGATTGAAGCAAGCGTCCTTTGAGGAGGTGAGAGCCCCGCGGTAACCAGTGCGCTCTGGTGAACTGAATACAAGTGACTTGGTGGGGCACCTCGGCGGCCATTGCCATGCGGTCCTGGAACGCATAACCCTGTCTGCGTTCCAGTCGGCCGCGGCGGGAAACAGTCACGTGGGTTACAGCCAGCTAATCAACCTCTGGCTCCCTTTGTCTCAGCGCTCCCGAAGTTAGCAGATTTGACTGACAGTTCCTCTTCTCTTGCCCAGCCTTTGAATCCGGTCGGCTGAACCTTTTGCTATGCACAGCTGAACTTGTGCTATCTACACTGGGTATAGCTTCTCCCTGAGCCTGGTGGACCGGCTGAACTTCAATTGCTTGCATCAGGGACAGTTCCTCTCATTGCTTCTTAGATCCTGCCATGTTAACTGATCCTGGAACGCCACCTGTTGCTTAAGAGTGGGATTGCTCTGCTATTCTTTATGCTGACAACTGCCCCTCTCCTCGCAGCTGATTCCTACCTATTTTACAAATTATAGGATTCGTCAGACTACCCATGGCTGCCAAGACCAAGGGACTCGAAGTCCGGGAGGGAATGAGGACTTCCCAGCGTCTGCTAGGGAAGAGTGGCTCACAGACCAGTCCAACCGGTAAGCAGCCCTCGGAGAGATCAGGTGACGAGACAGTGAGTGAAAATGACCTGGGCCCTGCAGCGCTATCTTTGCATGCCCTCCTTCAGCGGGAACTTCGGAGGGGCTTTGAGGATTTGGCTGGCGAATTCCATTCCATGCGCGAGGAAGTGATGAGCACTATTGCGGACCTCAGGGGTGACATAAAAGACCTAGGCACCCGAGTGGAAGAAGTCGAGACAAAAGTTGAAGATCATGATGGTGCTCTGGTGGATTTACAATGTGCTATAGATAGGCACCGCTCGCAGGCGATGGAACGGACTACAAAATTGATGACATTGAAAACCGGTCCCGTCGCAACAATGTACGCTTCCGTGGAATTCCGGAGGCGGTGGGGGGCGATGAAGACCTGACGGTGGTCCTCAAAACTTTGATGGGTGAATTACTCACAGCAGAAGAACTGGCATCCCGTGGGCCTGGAGTAGAGATTGAGCGAGTGCATCGTGCCCTGGGAAAACCTCCTAACAATCAACCCTGGGATGTTAATGTCAGATTCCTGCGCTACACCGATGCGGAGCTTCTCCTCCGAAGGGGCCGGGAGAAAAAAAAAAACAATCCAGTACCAAGAGGCAGCGGTGACCGTATACCAAGACCTCTCCGCTTTTATGCTAGCTCGCCGGAGGGAGATGAAACCCGTCACAACGGTGCTGAACAATAAAGGGATTCGATACTCCTGGTCCTTTCCGTTCCGGATGAACTTCCTCTTGGGAAATAAAAAGATCTCAGCAAAAGACCATACCGAGGCTTGGAGAGCGCTCCGCCAGGCGGGCCTTGTGGAAGACAATGCATTGCCAACGCCTCCGGCCTCTAAGCCTCAGCACTCGAAATGGACTCGGGTGGGAAGATCTGCCTGAATCTTCTGGGCTCCTGCGCCTCTGGTCCAGGGGTCCTTTGGTTTTGAGACTTAACTTGTTTGCTCAGTCTTGTACACTTACGATGTCCCCCACCCTTGTTCTTGCTGTACTAAATGTTTCTGGTTGTGTGGGGACTTTGACACTTGCTTTTTACTATAAAGCGACGGGGGGGGGGGGACGTGATTCTGCTATGGTGTGAGTAGTAGTAAGAACAATGCTTTACTTGTGAATGGTACAAAGGGGAAATGATTATGTGTTACTGTATCATGTTTTTTTCTGTAAGGGGGCACGGTGGGAGCTGGGTTTGGGGTCAGTCTAACCGTGTCCTGTTTTTCTCTTGGCAGGCTGGTGGTACTGACGGGGAGGGGGTGGGATTGGATGGGGGGCGAGTACAGTTGAGGGAGGGTAGGGGGACGGGTGTGAGGGCTAAGGGTTTTTGGGTACTCTCATGGGGTGGGGACTGTTGGTGGATGTGGGGTGAACCTCCTAAGATAATTAGGCAGTGGGGGGGGGGGAGTAGGGCCACTTTTTCTGCTAAAGGTATGTGGCTCTGCAAGCACTGGGGGGGGCTGGATCATACAGGCAGGGGGGGAGAGAGGGGCGTTAGTGGTAAGGTGATTGATTACCTATGTTGAAAGTGATTTCTCTGAATGTCAAGGGTCTTAACTCCCCTAGAAAGCGTTCTCTGCTGTTTTCGGAGTTGAGATCCTTGAAAGGAGATATAGTGTTTTTACAGGAGACACACCTTCGTAGTAGCAATCAGGGATGGTTAAAACGTAATCCTTATACTGAGGTATAGGTCGCTTCGGACTTGAATGGCCGGAAGAAATGTGGGGTGGCCTTGCTATTTCATCAGTGCTTATCCCTCAAAGTGGAGGAGGTTAAGAAAGATACTTTGGGAAGGTGGCTTTTTATTAATGTGCACTTGGAGGGCCATCTATTAACGCTGGCTAATATTTACTCCCCTAATGAAGGCCAGGTAACCTTCTTTGCGCGGCAGAAAGCCTTGTTAGCTGATTTTGCGAAAGGCCCTATCATATTGGGCGGGGATTGTAACGCCCACATGGTACCACGCATGGATTCGACGGGTAGCGCTAGGAGGGTGGCGGGTGGACCCAGTAAGGCGTTGCGGAAATTTATGCTGGAATTAGGCTTGCGTGACGTTTGGAGAGATACCCATGAAGGGGAGAAAAGTTACACCTACTACTCGCCCGTTCACCAGGTGCATACCCTTATAGATTATTTTCTATTGGATCAACGCCTGATGGATGAGAGAGTGGAGGCTGGGCATGGGGCCTTGACTTGGTCGGATCATGCCCCGTGTTGGATTGCTCTTCCGGTGGATTTGTTTAGTGCATGGCACTCGCTTTGGCGATTAGATGCTCGGTTTTTTCGGCGACAATGCGCTGTTCAGGAGCACGGCCGCTTCATTACCGATTTTTTTTGAGTTGAATGATTCTGGGGAGGTCCCGCTTCCCACGGTCTGGGACGCCTTTAAGGCCACGGCTCGGGGCCGTCTAATAGCGGAAGCGGCTCGTACCCGGAGGGCTTGGAGGCGGAAGCATTGCCAACTGACAGGGGAAATTTCCCGTCTCCAATTGGAGCATGCTCGGACTGGCTCTAAACGGGTCTTGCGCCAATGGCGGGCGGCCCGTGCCAACTTAGATGCGTGTCTACAGAGAGAGTTGGATAACCAACGTCGGAAATTACGACAAACTTTTTATGAGCGGGGGAATAAACCAGGACGCTTTTTAGCCTTGCGACTTCGGCAGCAGCAGACTATGAGAGTGGTCCGTGAAATTCGAGACTCCGGGGGGCAGAGGAGGGTTGTCTCTTGGGAGATACGCGATGTTTTCGTCACGTTTTTGGAACGGTTATATAAAGCTGAGCCTTTTGATTTGACCTGTGTACAGGGTTTCCTGCGATCTGTAACTTTGCCGAGGTTGAATGACTCAGATCGAGATCAAATAGATGCGGAACTTACTGTGGAAGAGGTGGAGCTTGCAATCCGCCGGATGAAAGCTGGGAGAGCGCCGGGTAGTGATGGCTTTCCCGCGGAGTACTATAAAAAATTCCGTACTCAATTAGCTCCAACTCTGGTAGTACTTTTTAATGAGGTTCTGCGTGGGGAGCCGCTACCCCCCTCTCAGCGAGAGGCTCTTATAGCAATGATCCCTAAGCCGGGTAAACCCTTGTAACCTTCCCTTCTTATCTAAAATCCTCGAAAAAGCTGTTTTCTCTCAACTTTCTGCCCATCTTGATTCTACCCACTTTCTTCACCCCCGTCAGTCTGGCTTCCGCCCCGGCCATAGTGTCGAAACTGTTCTTCTTGGTTTCCTGAATGAAATTCACACTGCACACGACCGTGGTGATCTTTCGGTGGCAGTTTCCCTTGACCGCTCCGCTGCCTTCGATCTTGTAGACCACTCCCTACTCCTAGCCCGTCTTCGCGAAGCAGGCCTCTGCAGCACCGTCCTTCATTGGTTTCACTCCTTTCTCTCTTCTAGGTCCTTTTCAGTTCTCTCTGCCTCCTCTTCCTCAACCGCCTCTACACCTACTCCCCTGCTTTGCGGTGTCCCCCAGGGCTCTGTTCTGGCTCCCCTCCTCTTCAATGTCTTCCTTACACCCCTCTCTCTACTGGTCCAACAACATGGGATTTCTGCCTTCTATTATGCTGATGACCTCCTTCTTCTATACCACACCTCTCCCCTTTTCCCTGACCTCTCTCCACTGAATACCTGTCTCGCCGCTGTAGCCCACTGGCTTACCACCCACTGCCTACACCTTAATCTTATTAAGGCCCTGGCCATCTGGTTCTCACGTGATGGTAACCCCCCTTCGGTTTCCCCCTCCTTCTCTGGTTCCCTCATTCCCTTAGTCTCCACCTTTCGTTACTTGGGTGTCTTCTTCGACCCTGGCCTCACCTTTCGGGATCACATTGCTCACGTCTCAAAGACCTTGTTCTATTTTCTGCGTCAGATTCGTGCCATTCGCCCCTTCCTCTCTTCACAGGGAGTTCCACAGGGCGGGGGCAAGGAAGAAAAAGGCAGAGGAACGGGTGGATTGAAGGCGGGCACAAGTGGGTGAGGGGAGATGCAGGCGATTCAGGTGAAAGGAGCGTAGGGAACGGGTTGGATTATGAAAGTGAACCAAGTCAGCTAGATATTGGGGGGAGTGGGTGTGGAGGATGCGGTGGAGAAGGACCAAAATTTTGAAATGACTGCGAAACTTGACAGGGAGCCAGTGGAGACGGATGAGGAGAGGAGTGATATGATCACGGATAGATGCATGAAAGATGAGCCGGGCAGCAGTGTTTTGAATACGTTGAAGGCGTTGTAATTGGGAAGCGGGGAGACCAGACATAACGGAGTTGCAAAAATCGATGCGAGATATAACCAAGGAAAGAAGGAGGGTAGTATCGATTTTTGCAACTCCGTCATGTCTGGTCTCCCCGCTTCCCAATTACAACGCCTTCAACGTATTCAAAACACTGCTGCCCGGCTCATCTTTCATGCATCTATCCGTGATCATATCACTCCTCTCCTCATCCGTCTCCACTGGCTCCCTGTCAAGTTTCGCAGTCATTTCAAAATTTTGGTCCTTCTCCACCGCATCCTCCACACCCACTCCCCCCAATATCTAGCTGACTTGGTTCACTTTCATAATCCAACCCGTTCCCTACGCTCCTCTCACCTGAATCGCCTGCATCTCCCCTCACCCACTTGTGCCCACCTTCAATCCACCCGTTCCTCTGCCTTTTTCTTCCTTGCCCCCGCCCTGTGGAACTCCCTCCCCTCTTCTATCCGCCTCGAACAAGACCATGCCACCTTTAAGAACTGCCTTAAAACTCACCTCTTTTCCCTTGCCTTCGACCTTCCTGAACCTCCCACATGACTTTGTCTCCCCTTCCCCCTCCCCTCACTCTCCCCTCTATCGTCCTGTTGTACGAATCTGCCTAGTTTGCTTTCCTATCAACAGATGTAACTTCTTTTCCTTTCCTCTCACCTCATGGTGACCATTATAATTTGAACTCTGTAAACCGCTATGATGTTCCTTATGTTTAGCGGTATATTAAGTTAATAAACCATAAACCATAAGAAGCTGCCTCATACCGCCCCATTTCCCTACTAAACACGGATGTTAAAATACTGGCCTCAGTACTGGCTGCCCGGTTAAACCGGGTTCTCCCAGCTTTGGTACATCCGGACCAGGTCGGGTTTGAGCCAGGTCGTCAGGCGGCGGATAATATTAGGCGAATGCTACAGGTTATTCATACTGCTCGTCAGGACTCTCAGCCGACACTCCTGGTGGGAGTTGATGCCGAGAAGGCCTTTGATCGTGTTAGCTGGGGCTATCTTTGGTGCGTGCTAGATACGCTGGGGTTTGGTCCTAACTTTATCCGTTGGGTCCATAGTTTATATCAGGACCCTATGGCCTGTGTTCGGGTTAATGGGGGCCAATCGAGAAGCTTTCAGTTGGAAAGGGGTACACGCCAGGGATGCCCTCTGTTGCCATTGTTGTTTGCGTTGGTGATGGAACCTCTGGCGCAAAGCTTTCGCGATCATCCCGGCATTGGGGGCGTGCGAGTGGGCCCTGCTGACTACAGAATTGCACTTTTTGCGGATGATATCATATTATCGTTGGTGAATCCGGTTGCGTCCCTCTCCGCTGCCATGCAGCTCTTTGAGGCCTTCTCCCAGGTGTCTGGATTCAAAATCAACTACACTAAATCTGAGATTCTCAATGTCGGGGTTCCAGAGGCGGTCTGTGTGGACTTGAGGGCTACCTACCCCCTTCGTTGGGTGACAGGTGCTCTTCGCTATTTAGGGGTGAACTTGACGGTGGAGCGGACGGCGTTTTTTAAGGCTAATTATGACCCGCTACTCCAACAGGTTTGGCGTGATTTGAAGTCCTGGGCTAGCTTGACGTTATCTTGGTTTGGGCGTATAGCGGTGGTTAAGATGATTGTCGTTCCGAAGTTCTTGTACCTCTTCCAGGTACTTCCTATACCCCTGTCTCGGGGAACTTTGGACAGCTCGCAAACCATACTTATGAAGTTTATTTGGCACTTTCGTCGACCACGTATCGCGCGTCGAATTCTTTTTACGAGCATGCGTTCTGGGGGCATGGGGGTGCCCAACCTCCATTGGTACTAAGCGGCTGCGCAATGTCGTGCCGGGGTGGAATGGATGAACCCGGCTAGCCCCAAATGGTGGATACAATTAGAAATGCCATTGCGGGGGGGGGGGGGGGAGGGCGGGACTAGGAGACCGGCTGTGGCTTGGTCCCAAGTTGCGCGGTGGCTTGCGTTTAAGCAATCATAGAAACATAGAAACATGATGACAGAAAAAAGACCACATGGCCTATCTAGTCTGTCCTTCCATATCAACAACTACAACAGTCCACTTTTTACCTTTAGAGATCCTCTGTGCTGGTCCCATGCTTTTTTGAATTCAGTTACTGTCCTCATCTCTACCACCTCCACTGGGAGACTATTCCATGGATCCACTACTCTTTCCGTAAAGAAATATTTCTGCATATCACTCCTGAATCTATCTCCCTTCACCCTCATCCCATGTCCCCTCGTAGCAGAACTTGCTTTCAATTGAAAGAGGCTCTCTCCCTGAACATTTATGCCACGGAGGTATTTAAACATCTCAATCATATCACCTCTATCCCGCCTTTCCTCTAAGGTGTACATATTAAGATCCTTAAGTCTGTCCTCATATGCTTTATAATGAAGCCCACTAATCATTTTAGTAGCCACCCTCTGCACCGACTCAATCCTGTTCACATCCTTTTGAAGGTGCAGTCTCCAGAATTGCACACTATACTCCAAATGAGGTCGCACCAAAGACTTATACAGAGGCATTATCACCTCCTTTTTTCTGCTAGCCATTCCTCTCCATATGCACCCTATATCCTGCAATCCCTATATCCTGCATACCCTTCGCTGCTGGGACCAATCTTTTCGAGCTCGGGGGGCAGACTTGACTCCTCTGGCGCCTATCGTGGACAATGTTATGTTTCCCCCGGGGATGACTAACCCGGTTTTCTGGATGTGGGGGCACAAGGGACTTAGTCGCGTGGGCCAATTATTTTATGAGGGTAGGCTGCGGTCTTTTAGGGCACTTCAGGAGGAATTTGACATTTCTGATTATCATGTTTTTCACTATACGCAAGTGGCTCACTGGGTACAAGCTCGAAATGTGCGCTCTCAAGTGGCCCGCGACCTGTCGGATATAGAGCGATACTGTGCGGAGTGTACAACCACGAAAGGTCTTATGGCTACCTTATATGCCCATCTGCAGGCGCAGCAGCCGAGATTAGGCAAGTATCGCGAACAATGGAATTCTGACTTGAGTCTCCACTTTACTGAGCAGCAATGGGAGCAGGTAGAGGGCAGGTTGTGGAAGAGTTCGGTGGCTATTAATGTCCGTGAAACTAACTATAAGATTTTATACAGATGGTATATGACACCTGAACGGATAGCTCGCGTGTACCCCGGGGGCTCGGATCTGTGCTGGCAGAGATGTGGACAGAAAGGTACTGTGGCGCATGTCTGGTGGTCCTGTCCTCGCGTCCGAACCTTTTGGAGAGGGATTCAATACCGCTTAAAGCAGTTAGTTGGGCTGACCATTCCCTGGGATCTGGGCATTTTCCTTTTTGGTGTTAATGTGCCGGGGGCACGCAATCCCCAGCTGGCCTTGATTCAGCATGGTCTGAATGCGGCACGGCTATCTGTGGCAACTGCGTGGAAGCAGGTCCTGCCACCGTCCTTTACTGCCTGGTTAGAGCGGATGTGGGATACATATACAATGGAACGTGGGGTGGCAGCCAGTAAGTTGCGATTGTCCCGCTTTGAGCAGGTGTGGGAAGCCTTTGTCCTACACTATGGTTCATGATGACTTGAGGGCGCTGTGTATCCCGTGGGGGGGCTGGTACCGTGCTGTCTTGTGAGATGGGGTCTTCGAGTTCCCCTCTAGCTTCCTGAGCACTGGTTGGCTGGTCCGCTCCCTTCATCTGTAACGGGCGTGGAGGTTCGTGGGGGGGGGAGGGGGAGATCGGGGGGGGGGGGATTGGAGGGTGGGGGGGTAGGAAGAGGGTTCTGGGAATGCTCTTTGCTGATAGGTGCTGAGCCGGGCAGGGGGAAAAGAAAAAAAGAAAGGGGGGCGTTTTGTTGGATTACTAATTGATGTATGCGCTCTTAGCAATTGTTACCTTCTGTTATTGTACTATGCATATAGCGTTTGAGGCTTTTGTGTTTATTTGCTGCCTTTCAATAAAATAAAATTAAAAAAAAGGCAGTAGTTGATTCCAGACACACTAAGAAGGGATCTTCGTGCAAGAGCTGGATCCATCATAACAAGGTGCGCGTTGCCAAGCTACCACAAACAGAGGCTTGCAGTGCAAACGATGAAGAGGAGAAGGCTATCTTCAGGAGACCCTCCACCTTATGATCTTACTGATCCCGCAGAGCAGTGCCCCTTTCAACTGGAATAGAAGTGTGCTTCGTGACTGCCGTCACGAGTGCATCCACCTTTGGAAAACAAAGTCACCTGTCCAAGTTGATCAGGAACCAGGCACAGAAGCAACCAAGACAACGAGTCGAATGTAAGGAAGCACCTGGAGAGTCCCAATTCAGGAACACTGTTTGTCGAAGCTCCGTAGGAAAAGCAAAGGCCATAGAAAGTTTCTAAATATCTACAATAATAGGACCCACCTGAGATGTGGCTTGGGCAAGATCTTTTGGCACCTCAGGCTCAGAGAGATGAAGTGACTCTATGATCTGCACGATCAAAGCCAGAGTTCATCCTTATGGAATAAGTATACATCCTGACCTTCCTCCTGGTCTTTGGGGTCCTCCTCTGGAGAAAACAACTTACCCTCCTCTCGTTCCGAGCCACTGCTCAAACTGTGAGTCTCCAAGAGACTCCCTGTCCTCGTTCGGCGGAGACAAATTCCTCCTGGAGAAGAGCATCTCCATAGTTCAAGTCATAAGAACATAAGATATGACATACTGGGTCAGACCAAGGTCCATCAAGCCCAGTATCCTTTTTCCAACAGTGGCCAACCTAGGTCATAAGTACATAGCAGTTTCCCCAAAAGGCACAGGTTCCTCAATGCTTGTATTGAGTCAAGCAGTGATATCCTGGGTCCCTTCTAATAGTAGTTTATGGACCTTTCCTCCAGGAACTTGTCCAAACCTTCTTTAAACCCAGCTACACTAACAGCTTTTACTACATCCTCTGGTAACAAATTCCAGAGTTTGATTACACGTTGAATGAAAAAATATTTTCTCTTAAATAGGTTACCCTGTAGCTTCAATGCATGTCCCCTAGTCTTTCTATATTCTGATAACGTAAACAATCGATCTACGTTTACCCGTTCCACTCCATTCATTAATTTATAGACCTCTATCATATCTCCCCTCAGCCGTCTCTCTTCCAAGCAGAAGAGCCCTAACCTTTTTAGCCTATCTTCATAGGAGTATCCTTACTTCCCTTTTACCATTTTGGTGGCTCTTCTCTCTACCTTTTCTAATAATGCTATATCTTTTTTAAGATACAGCGACCAGAATTGCACACAATATTCAAGGTGTGGTCGCACCATGGAATGATACAGAGGCATTATAATATCCTTTGTTTTAATTTCCATTCCGTTCCTTATGATACCTAGCATTCTAGTTGCTCTCTTGGCCGCCGCTGCACACTAGGCGGAGGTTTTTAACATCTTATCCACGATGACACCTAAATCTTTTTCCTGGGGAAAGGGAGTGCCAGCCACACCAGAATTCAAAGAGACGCCTAAGCCAGAGACATAGATGGCCGCAGAACCTTAAGCAAAGTGGCTACCACAAGTTCCGCATTACCTTGCGAATCAAATGGCGCCTTTCAAGAGCCAAGCTGTAAGTGAGAAGGGAGTGTGGTCGTCCATTACGATCGGAGCCTGCCACAAGAGGCCCCTCGTGATGCAAGTGCCATTAACATATATAGTAACATAGTAAATGACGGCAGTAAAGACCAGTATGGTCCATCTAGTCTGCCCAGTAAGATGGTCGGAGTAAGATGGCAGGAGTAGGTGCCACTCTGTGCAGGCCACCCCTCCCCATGTCTTTGTTTAGGGGTGAACCCACTGCTCCATGCAGGACACCCCTATTTGTTGAGAAGTTAGATGGTTCCGTTTATTTTGATTTTATTCTGTTGCTATAAATGGATCCATTGTGTCTGTCCCATGCCATTTTGAATTCTGTCACTGTATTTGCCTCCACCACCTCAATCGGGAGGGCATTCAAAGCATCCATCACCCTCTCAGTGAAAAAGTATTTCCTGATATTGCCTTTCAATTTTCCATCTTGCAGCTTCATGTTATGCCCTCTCGTTTTACAGCTTCCCCGTCTTTGGAAGAGGTTTGTTTGTTCATTATTTCTCCTTAAGTATTTAAAAGGTCTAAATCATATCTCCCCTATCCCTCCTCTCCTCCAAAGTGTACATATTTAGATCTTCAAGTCTCTTCTCATAAGGTTTCTGACGCAGGCTCCAAATCCTTTTGGTCGCTTTCCTCTGAACAGTTTCCATTCTTTTTACATCCTTTGCAAGATACGGTCTCCAAAACTGAACACAGTATTCCAAGTGAGGCCTCACCAGTGACTTATACAATGGTATTAGAACCTCTTTCTTTCTGCTGGTAATTCCTCTTCGTATGCAGCCCAACATCCTCCTGCCTTTTGCCACTGCCTTGTCGCACTATTTTGCCACCTTGAGATCTACAGAAATCATACCAAGGTCTTTCTCCTGATCCGTGCACACCAACCTCTCGTCCCATATCATGTACATTTCTCTTGGGTTTCTGCTACACAAGTGCATGACTCTCCACCTCTTTGCATTAAATCTTAATTGCCAAGCATTTGACCATTGTTCCAGCTTTTGTAGATCTTTTCTCATGTTAAGGACTCCCTCGGGGGAGTCCACTCTGTTACAAATTTTCGTGTCACCTGCAAAAAGACAGACCTTTCCGTTCAGTCTTTCAGCAATATCACTCACAAATACATTGAACAGTGCTGGGCCCAGGACCGAACCCTGGGGCACACCGCTAATCACCTTCCTTTCCTCCAAGTGAGCTCCAATTACCATCACCTTCTGTCGTCTATCAGTCAATCAATTTCTGATCGAGTTTACCACCTTGGGACCCATCCCCAAACTACTGAGTTTATTGATAAGCCTCCTATGAGGAACAGTATCAAAGGCTTTGCTGAAATCCAGGTAGATGACATCCATCACATGCCACTGATCTAGTTCTCTGGTCACCCAGTCAAAGAACTCAATAGTGCTGCCAAAATCAACCGAACGAGATCGGCAGACCACCGATGATGGGGCCAATATGGAGCCACCAGAATCACCCATCCGGGATTTGTCTCCATGCGCCAGAGAGGTGGCCGATCATGACCCATGGGGAAAAGATATAAAGAAGCTGCAACGGAGGCCAAGACTGCACTAGGGCATTGACGCCCTAAGAGTTCAGCTCCTTCCGCTGCTTGAAGAAGGCCTCCGCCTTGGAGATAGGAGAGGTTGCCAAAACCACTGAACAATGCGGTCGAACGTCCAAGAAGCCAGCTCACACTTGCCTGGATCAAGCGCATGCCAGCTGAGGAGATCCGCCTGCACACTGTCCACTCCCGCAATGTGTTGTGCTGGCAGGGCCTGCAGGTGACATTCCGCCCAGGGAAAGAGACGATGCATCTCCTGGGCCACCCCTGGACACCTGGTGCCACCCTGTCTGTTGAGGTCGAACACTGTCATGGTATTATCAGAGAGGACCTGGTCTGCCCTGGTGCGAAGGAGAGGTAGAAAGTACTGTAGCGACAGCAGCATTGCGCAGGCTTCCAGGCAGTTGATGGTCCAGCTGGCTTCCCGCAATGTGGAACCTTGCAACATGTAACCATAGTTTGGGTTGTTCTTTCCTAGGTGCATAACTTTGCACTTGTCCACATTAAATTTCATCTGCCATTTGGATGCCCAGTCTTCCAATTTATCAAGATCCTCTTGCAATTGCCCACAATCCTCATGGGTTTTAACAACTTTAAATAGTTTTGTGTCATCTGCAAATTTGATAACCTCACTCGTTATTCCCTTTTCCAGGTCATTTATGAATATGTCAAAAAGCAGCAGACCCAGCACAGATCCCTGGGGTACTCCACTATTCACCTTTCTCCATTGTGAAAACTGGCCATTTAGCCCTACCCTCTGCTTTCTATCTTTTAACCAGTTTCTGGTCCACAATAGTACACTGCCTCCTATCCCATGACTTTTTAGTTTTGCCAAAAGTCTCTAATGAGGGACCATGTCAGAGGCTTTCTGAAAGTCCAAATACACTATATCAACCGACTCACCTTTGTCTACCTGTTTATTCACACCTTCAAAAAAACATAACAGATTAGTAAGACAAGATCTTCCTTGTCTAAAGCCATGTTGGCTGTCTCCCATTAAGCCATGACTATCTACATGTTCAGTAATTTTGTTCTTTATGATGGTTTCTACTATTTTTTCCCGGTTCTGACATCAGGCTCACCGGTCTGTAGTTTCCCGGATCACCCCTGGAACCCTTTTTAAAACTTTATCTCCCTAGCATGCCCTGCCTTGACACTGACCCAGTCAATACCAGGGTAACTGAAATCACCCATTATTGTTACTATGCTGTAACCTTTGTTAGCTTTCCTGATTTTTTTGAGCATTTCATCATCCATTTGTTCATTCTGGCCAGGCGGTCGATAGTACAACCCCAATGCCATCGCCTTCCCCTTTTTACATGGAATTTCAATCCATAGAGATTCTACAGCAAATTTTGTTTCCTCTAAAAAACTTTAATCCTTTGTGACTCAATGCCCTCACTAACATAAAGCGCAGCCCCTCCAACAATTTGATCAGCTCTATCACTGCGATACAGTTTGTACCCAGGTATCATAGTGTTCCACTGGTTGTCCTCCTTCCACTATGTCTCTGAGATACCCATCATATCTAACCTCTTATTTAGTGCTATATAGTCTAACCCTCCCATCTTATTTTTTAGACTTCTAGCATTTGCATACAAGCAGTTTAGAGACTGTATTTTATTCATATTAAATTTGGCTATTGGTAGGCAGGGGTAATTTGGAATCTTTAAGCTCTGTCTGCTCCATACTCAAGGGCATTTGGGCTACTTTTGTCTTTAATGGAACCTCTCTGCTGATATGCCCTAACTTCATTCTTTTGGTAGTATCCTTCAAAGATACATTGTTCCAAACCATGTGCTCTTGGGTGACTGACTGTCTGCTCTCCCTTATTATCTAGTTTAAAAGCTGCTCCATCCCCTTTTTGAAGGTTAATGCCAGCAGCCTGGTTCCATCCCGGTTAAGGTGAAGCCCATCCCTTCGGAAGAGCCCCTCCTTTCCCCAGGATGTTCCCCAGTTCCTAACAAATCCAAAACCCTTATCCTGAGAGTCTAAGGTAAGCCTGGCTTGCTTCCTGGACTGTGATGCTAGTGCAGCCAGTGTTGCCGCTGATGCAGGAATAGCACAAGTCCCACACTTGTTTGAAAAGGTTCATAAATTGAGATTCTGTAGCTTCCAGCTGTTGCTGGAGACAAAGGCTGCTGAGGCTTTGAGCCCTCTACAAGCAGGAGAAAAGGAGGAGGAACATCTCCAGAGCGAGTGGCCTGTAGTGGAGGTGCAAACCCTTGATCAGCTACACAAGCAGAACAAAGTTGATCTTTAAGATGGTGGCATTTTTGGCCACAGCCCAAGCAGAGCTGCAGGGCTGAAGACATTTCCTGATGCAAAGCCTTGTCCTTACTTTACAATGGCTCCTGAACCTGTGCTGTAGAGGAACTCTTCAAAATAGCGTTTTTCTCTTGCCACTGACAAAAACAGCGGGAAAACGCAGCCGCAGTGAAAATTGTTTAGACTGCAAGGGAAGAAAACTGCCTCAAAACAGAAATCTTGTGGTTTAACTGGCACGAAATCCTCCCCCTTGTGGGGATCGTGCAGCTGCAGCTGATGACAGGTGAGCAGAAGCGGCTAAAAAATGGCACGCAGAATCCTGATGCTGCAGCAGGCCCGAGGGATGTGAAATAAGAAGAACATAAGAACATAAGATATGCCATACTGGGTCAGACGAAGGTCCATCAAGCCCAGTATTCTGTTTCCAACAGTGGCCAATCTAGGTCATATGTACCTAGCAGTTTCCCCAAGAGACACAAGTTCCACAATGCTTGTACTGGGTCAAGCATTGATATCTTCGGTCACTTCTTAATAATGGTTTATGGACCTTTCCTCCAGGAACTTGTCCAAACCTTTTTTAAACCCAGCTACACTAACAGCCTTTACAACATCCTCCGGTAACAAATTCCAGAGTTTGATTACACGTCATATCTCCCCTCAGCCGTCTCTTTTCCAGGTTAAAGAGCCCTAACCTTTTTAGCCTTTCTTCATAGGAGTATCCTTCCATCCCCTTTACCATTTTGGTGGCTCTTCTCTGTACCTTTTCTAAAATCGCTATATCCTTTTTAAGATACGGCGACCAAAATTGCACACAATATTCAAGGTGCGGTCTCACCATGGAACGATATAGAGGCATTATAATATCTTTTGTTTTATTTTCCATTCCTTTCCTTATCATACCTAGCATTCTATTTGCTCTCTTGTCCGCCGCTGCACACTGGGCCGAGGGTTTTAACATGGTATCCACAATGACGCCTAAATCTTTTTCCTGGGTGGTGGTTCCTAATGTGGAACCTTGCATCGTGTAACCATAGTTTGGGTTGTTCTTCCCTAGGTGCATAACCTTGCACTTGTCCACATTAAATTTCATCTGCCATTTTGATGCCCAGTCTTCCAATTTATCAAGATCCTCTTGCAATTTTTCACAATCCTCTTGGGTTTTAACAACTTTAAATAGTTTTGTGTCATCTGCAAATTTGATAACCTCACTCGTTATTCCACTTTCCAGGTCATTTATGAATATGTCAAAAAGCAGCGGACCCAGCACAGATCCCTGGGGTACACCACTATTCACCTTTCTCCATTGGGAAAATTGGCCATTTAGCCCTACCCTCTGCTTTCTATCTTTTAACCAGTTCCTGATCCACAATAGTACACTGCCTCCTATCCCATGACTCTTTAGTTTTGCCAAAAGTCTCTGATGAGGGACCTTGTCAAAGGCTTTCTGAAAGTCCAGATACACAATATCAACCAACTCACCTTTGCCCAACTGTTTATTCACTCCTTCAAAAAAACATAACAGATTAGTAAGACAAGATCTTCCTTGTCTAAAGCCATGCTGGCTGTCTCCCATTAGGTTGTGACTATCTACATGCTGAGTAATTTTATTCTTTATGATGCTTTCTACCATTTTTCCCGGTACTGACGTCAGGCTCACCGGTCTGTAGTTTCCCGGATCACCCCTGGAACCCTTTTTAAAAATTGGTGTTACATTGGCGATCCTCCAATCTTCAGGTATTAGAGATGATTTTAATGATAGTTCACAGATTACTGATAGCAGTTCTGCAATCTCATATTTCAGTTCTTTCAACACCCTTGGATGTATACCATCCGGCCCAGGTGATTTGCTACTCTTCAGTTTATCTAATAGTTGTAAGACATCTTCCCGATGTATCGATATTTCCTTCAATTCTTCCGCACCTTTAAATACCACTTCAGTCATGGGTAACATCCCTACATCTTCCTCAGTAAAGACCGAAGCAAAGAATTCATTCAGTCTCTCCGCTATCGCCTTGTCGCCTCTTAGTGCTCCTTTAAACCCCTTTATCATCTAATGGACCAACTGACTCTCTCACAGGTTTTTTGCTACGAATGTACTTGAAAAGGTCTTTATTTCGCATTTTTGCTTCCGCAGCAAGCTTCTTCTCAAATTCTCTCTTTGCCTGCCTCATCAATGCCTTGCATTTGACTTGCCAGTGTTAACTGGATCCGGGAAAGAGCACAGCGTCAGGCTCTTTCCCTACACTGGCACTCTCCCCCTGCGAGAACTGCTCAAATCGGTCAAGTAGGAGGAAGAAGGGAGGAGAGAAGATGGAGTTGTAGACTCACTGTGAAGTTGTAGAGTAGCTGCCATTTATCTGTCTCTAACTAGTTGTACTGCAGGTACCTAACTACAAATTCTGATTTTTTTTTCTTCAAAGTAAGAAACTTTAATAAAGCAAAGAAGGGCTCTAACCATGACTAGTGGTGCTGACACTGAGGCAGAGGATTGAAGCACTCCACAGGGCTGGCCTGCTCTTCGTGAGCAGGAGCCCCTTCCCTTCCACTGAGGCACTCAACTGATCCTCCTGATCAGGAGCACAACCTCAGGGGAAAAAAAAAGGAAACTCCAGGGAAGCACCTCCTGTGCACCCTGGAGACATCCAAACTAGAAAGCTGGAAAAAACTGACAAGACACTTTCTAAGTAACTGTCAGGAGCTGTAAAAATTGAAGTCCATCATCTGCTGGAGACAAGAGAAATGCAAAATTGTTTCTTAGGGGTCATAAAATTACTACCAAAGGGGGTGTAGCTTAAGCTTTTGGGGTTTTTTCTCCGTCATCTGCTGGCAGGCGGGAGTTAGCCCACTAGTCTGGACTGGTCTAGCAGGATAAGTTGAAAACATAGATTGGGTGTTTACGTCATCAAAAAGTAGAAAGACTAGAGGACGCAATGAAGCTACAATATAGCCCATTTAAGAGAAAATATGTTTTTACTCAACACGTAATCAAACTCAGGAATTTGTTAGCCGGAGGATGAAGTAAAAGCTGTTAGTGTATAGCTGGATTTATAAAAGGTTTGGACAAGTTCCTGGAGGAAAGGTCCATAAACCATTATTAAAAAGGACCCGTGAAATACACTGCTTACCCAGAGATGAGCACTTTGGAACCTGTGTGCCTTTTTGGGAACCTGCCAAGTACTTGTGACCTGGATTGGCCACTGTTTGAAACAGGATACTGGGCTTGATGGGACCTTTGTCTGACCCAATATGGCATTTCATATGTTCTTATGCAGAAAAGTTGAGTCTGGTCTTTTAAATGCACTGTTTCTTCCAAAGGGAGAACAGAAGAATCAAAAGCCTGGGTGAAAGAGATTGGAATGTGGAATGAAAACAGTGAGAAAATAGGGGGCAGAAGGAGGAAACAAAGAAAGTGCAGCGAAACAGCTGTGGGCTGGAAAGTAAGATTGGTAGCCCAGGGAGAGAAGAAGGGAGCTAGGGAGCTCAAAAAGAGAGAAGCTGCAGAGTCCATTTTGTTTTCACACTTCAACATATCCCCCATAACTGTATGTCATCTCTTGGGCTTCTCCTCCCTCCCAACCACATTCTTGTTTGAATATTCACTAAATATAAATGACCATTTTCAGACGACATGAAGAAGACTTATTTCACTAGCATGGAGTAGCTGAAGGAGTGGAGGAGCAGCCTAATAACTAAAAGTAGCAGGCTGAGAACCAGAGTTCAAATTCCACTGACACTTTTTGGGACCCTAATCAAATCACTTCATTATCCACTGCCTCAGATACAAACTTAGGAGGTCTATTTATTAAGCTGCACTATGCCCACATATCTTAATGCAAAAATTGATCCTAACACGTGCTAAACGTTAATGAGCTGCAAATACAAAGCAGCTCATTATTATGCAAAATGAATAACAGCTTGCAGTAAGCTTCACAAGTAGCACTACTCACTGAAAGATAAAACAAAACTTCAGTAAGTTTTGTTAACTTTCCTCCAAAAACATCAGCCTGCTAACGTGTGACCTGACGCGCTCAGGGATGCTTTGAAAGAGGCTATTAATGTAAATGACAGCCCTTCACCAAAAGGCTGAGCTCCCTTCCCATCCTTAAAAAATGTAATCTCAAAACTTCCCAAATAGAAAAAGGTCAACCTATCACAGAGCTAAAATTGTCAAAAAAAGAAATCAACTCTGTAGTTGAAACAATAAAGTAAAAAGTATCAATAAGAAGCTAGTATATAGTCTCAAAAGATTCAGCAGTAGCAAAGCCAAATCAACCACTCGCAGAAGCAACAAGAAGGTCTCAGTCTTCCCGGGCAAAACAGAACCGGCCAGATTTATCTTGGCACGGCATAGCCCTGTTAGCATCAATGACCCATAGAAACAGTTGCTCTGAGGTGGACATCAACCAACTCTTTCACGTGCACAGAATTATTGATAATTATTGAGAATTCCAACATAAAGACATCGAAAGAGTGGTATGATAACACTTAGCTTTGCAGTTGTAACCGTGCTCATATAGTAGTGCTAAGCCAGTGCCATGAGGGGATCATGGCACTGGCTTAGCACTACTATATGAGCACGGTTACAACTGCAAAGCTAAATGTTATCATACCACTCTTTCGATGTCTTTATGTTGGAATTCTCAATAATTATCAATAATTCTGTGCACGTGAAAGAGTTGGTTGATGTCCACCTCAGAGCAACTGTTTCTATGGGTCATTGATGCTAACAGGGCTATGCCGTGCCAAGATAAATCTGGCCGGTTCTGTTTTGCCCGGGAAGACTGAGACCTTCTTGTTGCTTCTGCGAGTGGTTGATTTGGCTTTGCTACTGCTGAATCTTTTGAGACTATATACTAGCTTCTTGTTGATACTTTTTACTTTATTGTTTCAACTACAGAGTTGATTTCTTTTTTTGACAATCTCAAAACTTCCTACATTCTCCCTCCACAACACCTACCAGGGTAGCCTAGGTGAGTAGGAGCAAGAGTAGCAGCAATGACCTAGCATTCCTGTCCCAGTGGCTACTGCTTTGAAAATAGCACCTGCAAGCCCCTCACTATAGTCCCATGCTACTATCTCTAGGGGTCAGACTGCCAAATAAGGGAGAGGATGGAGGGGGAGGATGAAGGGGCTATTGCTTTTACTGTGGGCTAGAGTTGGGAGAATATAAGGAAATTAGACCTTACCTGCTAATTGATGTTCCTTGAGTTACTCTAGTCCAGTCCCGGTACTTGTTGGTCTTCACACCCCACCAACAGCTTGGAGACTGAGCACGTCATGATCTTCATGACATCCCCCTAGATAGGCAGCTGGCACCTCACACCAGCCTCCAATATCCTATTGACAAAGCAAACTCACGGAAACAACTATAACAAAAAAACTATTTCAATAAACCAAATTAATACCCCTCCCCCCCAGGGAAGGAGAAGCATCCACATGTCACAGATGGAAAGAGATCCTCTGGAGACCAGTCACCTCCGCCCCCGACACCTTTCCCATCCTCAATGAGAGACAAAGGAACCTTTCCCCTCTTTTCTCCCTTCTATGCTCTCCTCTTCTGACTATTTTTTTTTTACTCTTCTCCTGACTCGTTTCGCACATGTGTGCCTCCATCTCCCGGTCTACTGCGAACTAGGTAGACTTCTTGCAGCCGGGGAACCATGTGCTAACAGCCAGTATCTGCCAACAGGAGGGCATTTGGGACTTGCCTGGAGTAAGTCAAGGATCATCAATTAGCAGGTAAGGTCTAATTTCCTTTTCCATATCGTTCCTCCAGTACAGTTCCGTACTTACGGGTTGTATCATACCAGTACTATCCTCAGGAGGGACCTGCTAACCCGGCTTGTAGTACCATGGAGCCAAAACGTGCATCCTCTGAAACCTGTACATTCAGTCGATAATGTTTCACAAAGGAATTCAAAGAGGACCGAGTTGCCACTCTACAGATATCCACTGGCAGCACCAAACTGAACTCCACTCAAGACACTGCCTGGGCACGGGTCGAATGCACATGCAGTCCTAATGGAACCAGCCTACCCCTCAACATATAAGCCAAGGAGATTGCCTCCCTGTTCCATCTAGATATTGATGCTTTGGATGCCACCTCCCCCATACAGGACCCTCCAAACAGCACAAATAAGCGCTCTGCCTTCCAGAAAGACTCTGTGCTCCAAGTATCTCCATAACACGTGATGCACATCCAGCTGCTCCAGGAGGGGATCCAATGTTGTCCCCGTAGCCTCTGAGAAGACCGGAAAGGATACAGTGAAAAACTGATAGCACCTTAGGTAGGAAGGAAAGAAGGAACTGACCGTATGACCACCTTATCTCTTGATAATCACCAGGTATGGCTCCCTGCATGAAAAAGCCTGGAACTCCAAAATTCTCCTAGCTGAACAAATAGCCACCAAGACCACCACCATCTTCAATGTCTAGTCTTTCAGTGTATAACCTGCCAACGGCTCAAAGGGTTCCTCTGTTAAGACGGACATCACCAAATTTAGGTCCCACGGCGGAACGAAAGAGCTACAGGCCAAACTTTTTTCCATGCCGGCTTGCAGAAATGCCCAAATCTCTGGCACCAAGGCCCTCAAACCAATGTTCGAACACTCTCCACACTCGAATATATGCTAGCGAAGTAGCTACCTTGCTAAAGAACCGCAGACAGTCTATCACCGAGGGCACATATCCTCTCTTTCTCAAACACGCCCTCTCAAGAACCATACCATAAGCGAGAACCAACACCAAAAAAAAGCAAATACCACGCAGAGAGTAGCAACCAGTCCGAGGCGTGATAAAAGTGGAAAGACAGAATCTTTATTTAAAACCTTTGACAACCCGACACAGGCCGTGTTTCGTTACCCTTCGTCAGGGGTTTGTCAGGCACACACTGAAAACATAAACATATACATACTTAAAAGCATAAAAGAACAGACCATTATTAGCATAATATACAAATGAATAAACAAAACCAATAAATAACAAATCAAATGTTAAAAGATGAATAAATCACTAAAATTAAAATAAGAATATAATGTGTCATATACAGCAAATATAAAACAAACTGAACAAATGTGCTCAAGAAGATAAAAAGTATAAATACCTCTGTTAAAGCCCATTAAAACAGACAGTCTTGTATCATGCTGTTATAGGGCTTAATAAAAAACATACACACTAAGAAAAACATAAATAAATAAGGTTAAAAACAAATAAAATTGTATATAATACATCCATAGGTGTACTAATCATGATATAATAATTGGGGCCAAATGAAAACGGAGGACAAACATATTGATTGAATAAGAAAATCTCTTTATAACAAAAATACAGGAGTGAGTCAGTTAGAGTGAATGAGCCAAAAAAAAAAAAAGAGACTATAAAGTAATACAATACTTTAAAAACTTAACTTCTCCAAAAGGAATCAAAACGGGTATAGGATTTGAACCATGAAAAAGCAGTGCGACAAGCAGGGCATGGCATACAAAGGGAACAGTTTCAGCCTCCTTCGCATTATCAAAAACTGTTATTAGTAAATGTAATACGTTCTTGCATATGCCGTGCCTGTCATGCACTAAACAAAAAATAAATAAATGGTTTCAAAAATTAAATGAAATGAAGCGCATCAGCGTTTAAAAGTAAAACACATATCGGTGGAAATCACTCTGAAAAGGATTGTCAAACCCAATGTAAAAAGGAAAAAGTATAAAAACTGTTACCACTACAAAATAGCATCGGCATCACAGAAAGGTTCTGTACAAGCTCCAGGAAATCAAGAAGTAGAGGAAATATTCTCAAAATAACCTTTCCTTCTGAAGTCAACGCTTGCGGCTGTGAAGGTTAAAGACGCCCGCTCATGCGCGTGTGAAAAACAGCATGATACAAGACCATCTGTTTTAATGGGCTTTAACAGAGGTATTTATTCTTTAAAACCTTGCGCTTTAAAACCCTGCGCTTTCGACGAGTTGAAGGTCGCCAACAGGTCCATGATTGGCTGCCCCCAATGGCTCACCAATTCTGTGAAGACACCCTGGATGAGTGTCCACTCTGCCGGGTCGATTTGCACTTTGCTGAGATAGTCTACTGCTATGTTCTCTCGACCGATCACGTGAGCTGCTGAAAGAGCCAACAAGCTGCTTTCTGCCCATTCCAGCAAGGGCCCCATCCTCCTTTTCCAGTTGTGCACTACCTTGTCTGTTGATATAAGCCATCGTTGTGGCGTTGTCAGATAATACTCTGCCTTCCCATTCAGAAAGTTCAGAAAGCTTTGCAGGGCCAAAAAGACTGTCCTCAACTCCAGGCGACTGATGGGCCGCTTTATCTCCTGTTCTGACCATAGTCCCTACACAATCTGAGTCTCACAATGCACCCCTCCATCCCATCAGGCTGACATCCGTTGTACCGAAGGAGGCACTTCCAGAGGCATGGTGGTTGAAGTCACCAATGGAAAGCCTGCTGTGCCTCCTCCGTGCAAGGCAGCTGATGTGAGATGGGATGGACCTGGGCAACAATGCCCATTGCAATGGTCGCATGTGTGCCCATGCCCGTGCCCAGGGAACCACATCAGTCGATGCCGCCAGTGAACTCAACACTTGCAAATAGTGCCATGTGGATGGTCTCTGCATCTGCAGAAACTGCCTCATTTGCCCCTGCAGCTTGTGCACTCTCGCAACGGGCATTGAAACTCATCCTATATCCGTCTGAAACAGGGCACCGAGGTACTCCAGGTCTTGTGCCAGCTTGATCTGATTCTTGGCAAAGTTGACCACCCATCCGAGGTCCTGGAGAAACGCTATGACCCGTGCTGTCACCCACTTGCTCTCCTCGAGAGACTTTGCTCAGATGAGCCAATCATCGAGGTAATCTAGAATGCCTTCCTGCTGAAGCATTGCTGCTACTACCACCATGATCTTGGTGAATATCCGAGGCACGGTCGCCAGTCCAAATGGCATTGCCACAACTGAAAGTGCCCCATCAGCACAGAGAACCTTAGAAACTGCTGGTGCTCAGCCCACACTAGAATGTGGAGATAAGCCTCGGTGAGATCAAGGGAAGTCAAGAACTCCCCTTCTCATACCGCCACCATCACAGACCGCAATGTTTCTATATGAAATCGCGACACCCGCAGGGCTCGATTTACATACTTGAGGTCTAGGATGGGTCAAAAGAACTCTCCTTCTTGGAAACCACGTAGATGGAGTATCAACCACATCCGTGTTGGTTTTCTGGGACTTCCACTACTGCCTGCAAGCCCTGTAACCGCTGCAGGGTTTCCCAAACTGCCTCTGCTTTTTGCAGAGGGAAAGACATCCCGGAGGGGCTGAGCGAACGCTAAGGCATAGCCTTCCCAGGTGACCTCTAGCATCCACTGGTCGGTCATGATGCGGATCCAGGCATCGTAAAACTCCCATAGCCAACCCTCTATGGGAATTATGTTTGCCTGGCCCATCCTCGATTCATTGCAACTTCTTGGGAGCAGTTAAGGCTGAACAGTAAAAAAGTTCTCTTCCAGTGTCTCTTAAGCCCCGAAAGGACTGGCCTCTCAAGGGGAAATGGCCCCTCTGATAGGGTGGCGAACCTCACTGACCGAAACCTCTCAGCTGTCCCCTTCCTGGGGTTGAGGACCTAATGACTTTCAATTCGTCCTCTGGTAATCTTCCTCCCTTGAATTCCCTCAGGTCTTTTACCAGCTTCTCCAGATCATCTCCAAAGAGTAGCTTACCCCGAAATGGCAGCTTGCTCACATCTGCTGACCAGTTACATAGCCACAAAAACTGCCTCGCTGCTACCACCGAGGCCATACCCTTGGATAAACATCTAATGAAGTCATAGAAGGCATCCGCTAGATATACCGCCACTGATTCCAACTTTGCTGTCTCTGGGAGCAGAGGTTGCTCTGCCCCTGAACCCTCCAAGATACCTTGCACCCATCGCAAACATGCCCAGGCTACAAAGGCTCCACATACTGATGCCTGTAATGACAATGCATTAATGTCAAATGCTTGCTTCAGGAGAGTTTCCAATTTCCGGTCCTGCACATCCTTGAGGGCCGAGCTGCCCTCCACTGGGATTGTGGTTTCCTTTGTTACTGACGAAACCGCTGCATCCACCTTAGGTGCGTGCAATATCTTGCGTTCCCGATCTGGCAAGGGGTGGAGACAAGCCATCATCCAAGTACCTCTGAGCACCCCCTCAGAGACATACATTCATCTTGTATCATACGGCAAATGACTCTATGCAATAGGAACACCTCCTGACATGACCAAACCACCTGGAATAGAAGGTCCTCCAGAGGTTCCTCTTCCTCTGGTGTCTCCGTACACACATTCAACACCTAGAAGAATGCGCTATCAAAGCCGTCAATTCCTCCCTGCAGAAAACCCAGATGATGCGAGAATCCTCCCACTGGGGAATTTCTCCTTCTTCCAACTCAGTCCAGAGCCTCTTCCTCTTCCGACTCCTCTAGCAACCATAGAGGTCTCCTCCCAGAGGACATCCTCCATCTGCTGCCTGCTACAACCTCGCTCTCCCTCTGCCCATCCCAGTGGCATTTCCCTGTCGGAGGACCGCTTCACTCCAATCCGTAGAGCCGCCGGCTCCTCCCCTGCTCTCTGCTTCATATAAAAGGCCTTGTGGAGCAATAGCACAAATTCTGGTGAAAACCCCTCTGGAGGGCTAACCCCTTGAGCCTCCTTGGAGGCAGAGACCTTAGAGGCTTTCTTTCCTTTGCCCTTCTGGCCCTTGATGGTAAGAGGCTCCCCTCCCTCCACATTTACTGAAGTTCCTGTGCCTGTCACAGATGCCTCTCCATCTCCTGAGGAAAGCACAGCCCCTACTCAATCCCCATACCACTTGGGGACTCCTCCGTCCTGTCCTCCCAGAGAGTAACCTCCACTGACCAGGTGGTGGACATGGAACCCCTGCACAAACCGCATGCTACGCGGGTCTGCTTTGCAGGCATGCTGCAGGCCTGTTTTCTTTTTTTTTCCTTTCACGTGACACTAACTGCTTCTTTTAAAAACAGTCCCCAAAACAAAAAAAATCACAAGGGCAGCAATCTTCTGGGCGTCCGCCTAGAACCCCCCTCCTGAACTCTGTCACCCACGGCTCCTGCCCTGCAAGTTCACGTGCTGTTCCTAAATTGGCCGCCGTCACAGTGTGGCTCCCTCAGGCTGCTCGTTGCCTTACCTGCCCCTTTTTTGCCACAGTTCTGTCCCTCACTGGCATCAGAGCAACCGCCCCAATGCTCAACCACCCTCAGTGCTTTAGCATCGGGCAGATTCGTAACTGGCCTCCTATGCCGTGACGACTCTTCAACCCTTCTCTCTTGCAGCTCTGGAGTCATAGCGCATGCACCTTTCCCCCGCTGCAAGTTCTGCGCTGTGCTCTGGCCTCTGCCGGCGGTCCTGAAACTCTGCCTTTACCCTGTAAAAATACTACCCCACAGGGAAGTCCTCTGGGAACCGGAGAATCACCAACTGAGCCTTTGTTTAATAAACAAAAACAAAAAAAAACACAACAATCTTTAACCAGCAAAGCAGAGAATTGAAGGATAACTCTTTACGGCTGCCTTCAGCTCCTTTCCCGCTATTAAATTGCTCTCACAGTGGTCTTTATTTTTATTTTATTTTTTTTCTCTGTCCAATTTAAAACCCCTATTGTTCCTTAAGCGAGTCCTAGCAAGGGACTTCACATCTCTCTAGCTGCTTGGAGACTGAGATACAGGATATTGGAGGCTGGTGGGAGGTGCCAGCTGCCTATCTAGGAGGAATGTCATGAAGATCGCAGTCTCCAAGCTGCTGGTGGGGCATGAATATCCACAAGTACCGGGACTGAACTGGAGGAACGATATGGAACTTCATATTGCTACTAATAATAATCACTTATATAGCGCTACAAGGCATACACAGTGCTGTACAAACATATAAAAAAGACAGTCCTTGCACGTAGAGCTTACAATCTAATCAAGACAGACAGAACAATACAGTGGCAGGAATGCATCATGTTCCTGGCTGCAGCAATACAAAATACATTTACTATGGGATTCACTAACCCAGAATACTTAGGTACCATGGGTTGATGAATCCTGCAATAAATCATCACACATACAAACTATTTTACTCTGGGTTAACAAACAGGGACCTTAGTGGCATGGTCACTAAGCCGTGCTGGTAACGCAGGTAGGCGAGTAATCTGTCCCCCTGCGTTTACCACACACAGCAGCAACTGCCATGACTCTAAAATGGCTGTAGTTGCACCTGCATTGCCTGCACCAAGAGCAGGCAGCATATATTTGAAATGTTCAAGCTAGCAGTGCTATGGCAGGAGCACCCCATCCTACCCAGTCTCCATCCCAACACGTGCTGCTAGGATAGCATGGCATACCGTATATACTCGAGTATAAGCCGAGTTTTTCAGCACATTTTTTGTGCTGAAAAACAGCCCCCTCGGCTTATACTCGAGTCAACGTCTCTGCGCATAAGTTGCTGCCGCTGCCGAGTCCGCTTCTCGGCAGCGGCAAACTCACCGACTCCTTCTTCTGCAGCCGCGGCTCCCTGCCTCTTAGGGAACCGCGGCTGTGCTTGTAAAATCATCTCGGAGCCCTTCCTGTCTTGAGCGGGACAATGCTGCACGGAGCCCGTCAAGACAGGAAGGGCTCCGAGATGATTTTAAAAGCACTGCCACGGTTCCCTAAGAGGCAGGGAGCCGCGGCTGCAGAAGGAGGAGTCGGTGAGTTTGCCGCTGCCGAGAAGCGGACTCGGCAGCGGCAGCAACTTCTGCCCCCCTCCCTCCATGTCAGCTCCCTCCCTCCCTCCATGTCAGCCCCCCTCCCTCCCTCCCTCCCTCCATGTCAGCTCCCTCCCTTCTTCTGCAGCCGCGGCTCCCTGCCTCTTAGGGAACCGCGGCTGTGCTTTTAAAATCATCTCGGAGCCCTTCCTGTCTTGACGGGCTCCGTGCAGCATTGTCCCGCTCAAGACAGGAAGGGCTCCGAGATGATTTTACAAGCACAGCCGCGGTTCCCTAAGAGGCAGGGAGCCGCGGCTGCAGACGAAGGGAGGGAGCTGACATGGAGGGAGGGAGCTGGTATGGATGGATGGAGGGAGGGGGGCTGACCTGGATGGAGGGAAGGAGGGAGGGGGGCTGACATGGAGGGAGGGAGGGAGGGAGGGAGGGGGTTGACATGGAGGGAGGGGGGCTGACATGGATGGATGGAGGGAGGGGGGCTGATATGGATGGAGGGAGGGAGCTGATATGGATGGAGGGAGGGGGGCTGATATGGATGGAGGGAGGGCGGCTGACATGGAGGGATGGAGGGAGGGCGGCTGACATGGAGGGATGGAGGGGGCTGATATGGATGGATTGGGGAGGCGGGCTGACATGGAGGGAGGGAGGGCTGGCTCTGCCGGGCAGGGGGAGCCCTGCGGGACATGCGATTTTGCCGCGGCTGAGGGGGGGGGGTTAGAACTGGTAATGTGCTGTGGGCTGGGGGGGTTTAGGACTGGTAATGTGCTGAGGAGGAGAACTCCAGTTTTGAAGGATTTTAGCTCTTGTGTGTTAGCTTGGTTGCTGATTAAGCTAAGGTTGATGTACTTTTAAAGATACGGTATTTTTGATACCATATTGTTTTTGTTGACCCCATTTTCCACTTACAGAGCTATTTTACTGTTTTTCGTTTAAATAAATATTCATGTAATTTTATTGGTCTCTATCTTTATTTTTTACATTGACTAGTAGATGCCTCATTTCCCACCCTCGGCTTATACTCGAGTCAATAGTTTTGCCCAGTTTTTTGTGGTAAAATTAGGTACCTCGGCTTATATTCAGGTCGGCTTATACTCGAGTATATACGGTATTTCACGCAGGACTCTGCTGCATTTTAGTACAGTGTCAAAACCACATGCTAAACCCACACCACTCTTGGAGCCTGCTTTAGTAAATATGCCCCTTAGATTGTAAGCCCTCTGGGGAGGAAAAACATTCTGTATTTGAATGTAACTCTTCTTGAGCTACCATTGAAAAGGCATGAGCTATATCCAAATAAATAGCAATTACAAAGAGTACCATTAAAGTACTCTTGAACTCATATAAGTGCCAACTGCAGAGAATCAAGGAAAGAAACACAATCAGAGATTAAAGCAGCAGGAAAAAAGACAGGAAAGAACACTACAAAAATGTATTATCCATAGCACTTTAACTCTTATGATGTTCTGAATGTGACAGTGTCCCTCTTGAACATTTTTTTAAAATAAACCTGGCTACTGAACCATCACATTTACTGCATATATAGAGAATAACAGATCTTGCAATCACTAATTATCCAAAGTGGTTGCACATATCAAAAGCTTGCCCGCCACAAAGTTATGCTACCCTGGAAATGCCATTCTATAAGACCTGCTCAGGGACAACATGGTTCCAAGACAATTCTCTCAAATCTGTGAATAGGAGGTACAAAAACGCTCATTGTCTCACCGTTGATGAGATGCCCCCAAGACGGATAGGCTCAATGAGAGTGGTGGTTGTTTTCTCTTCTGGGTTGGCTCGCTTTTCTGAGGGACCAGAGACCCCTTCCCCTGCAGCACGCTTGCTGCCAGCCCCAGACATAGCTATCTTTCTCAACAGAGCTCCTAGTAAGAATCCGACTTTTTTCACTTTCTCTCTCTGGCATTGGATCATTCACCTGAAGAAAAAAGATAATCCGATTTAGGCATGATGATAACAATAACTATCCCCCACCTTCGTCACTTCTCCCATGACTGACACAAAAGAACCCGAGCTGAATATAAATATTTTCTTCTCGTAGATCTAAATTCAGCAGACGTCAACAACATCGCTTCTCCCTTTCTCCCTATGACAGTGACAGTAACAGAATACCTAGAGTCAGTATTGCATATAAATTACATCTCTATCCACCTCCTTCCATCTCCCTAGAGTTCAGGGGTATAAACGAAGTATATAACTCATTCTCATCTCTGCACCCTACCTACTTCTACCACCACATTCCATAGCCCGGATATGATTGAATGCCTTCAGCCCTTTGCGACTGCGCGGAAATTGCGCATGCGCATTAACACCCAAGACTCAACTGCTGAGTGGAAATGACGTTTTCTGCTCTGTAGGTGTCAACATTTTTTTAACATTGTAATTTTTTTGAGAGTTTTATTACGATTGTTGAATTAACGATATTACTTACTCTTTCTTTTGTATTATCTTTTTTTCTGAAGTTGAAGTTCTTTTACAGCATCGTCCCTTTCGTATATTTTATTTTTCATTATTTATAGCATCTTTGTTTCAGCATTAGTTTTGCTAGTGTTCATTATGCTTGCTTTAGACCTTGATTATTACTTGACTTTAGTATCGTATTTGGATTTAACTCGCATTATTAATACGAATTATGTTTATTAGCATATGCGACTTTTAATACATATATATATATAGTGGTGGAGAACAGTGTTTATCTATTATTTTCCCCGCATTATTCCTCTATTCATATCAATTAATAATATTAAATCTATTCTATAATTTGTGTATTCTGGTGAACGAAAAGGGGGGGAAATCTATTTTGATTGATTTAGTAAGTGCTATAGTAACCAGGACAGTCTCTTTTCGCACGACCTGTGTAGAGGAGGGTTTCTTCTGTTTTCCCCCCCTCTGGGTTTATTCCATTGGCTAATCTCTGCGGGTGAAAGCATTGGATTGGCGGTAACCCTGGAGACGGTTTGGTATTTGTGGGAAGTGAAATGTCGGTGAACTGGGAGCAACTGTGGCCGGTGAGTGATACTGTATATTCCAGATGGTACCTGTCGCTTTATTGTTACCTGTATTGTAGGGTAGGACCTTAGCTCTGTCTGTTATTTACATGCGGTGCACTCTTATTACCCGTATGTATGACAGGTTTGTAAAATGTTATTTACCCGTTACACTCTGAGATGGGTAGCTCTGTCACCCTGTAGTATTTATTCTTACTGCCAGTTGGTTAACTCTCCCCCTTTGTATTATTCCTCTGCATTATATACTGGTTCCTATAATCCTGCTATTTACTTGTATGGAGGCTGAGATTTAAAAATCCTGTGGCTCATTTGCCTACATTGATCACTGTGTAGTACCTAGTTCTGTGCCTTAAATAAATATTGCACACTGAGCCATGTACTGTATTTAAGTGCATTATTTTCTTCCATTGTATGCTGGGATCTGTAATCCATCTTATTTACTTACAGTTTAATTTTTTTTCCAGTCTAAGGCTCACAGAGCAAGAATTTGCTTATGGTAAGTAAATTGTAGAATTTAGAAATATAAATTTTTCTAATGGATCTGAAATTGTGAAATCTCCAACACCTTGCTCTCTTGTATAATTGTATATATTTTCTTCAAAACAGGCTGAGACTGATGTCTGCAAAAGTTATGAGTTACCTTTTAATGTTATTCCTTTCAGGCGGGACCTCAGTATGCAGCAGATGGAAGTAATAGGGAAAGCACAAACTGGAGAAGAACTGAAAAAGTATGTGATAGTCAAAATAAATCAGTCTGTCAATGACTGCTGTTAGGGAGGCATCATTATTCTTTGTCCTCTTGCTTCTCTTTCTCATGATTAATGGCTGAATGTGAGAGTGAACTATTCCAAAGTCACTCCTTTCTGTCTCTACAGGGTATTGGCAGGGCTGTTCTCTCTTACATGGGCAGAGATGGATCAACGTGCTGCAGTCCTGTTGGAACTATATTATTACACTGTGCTCTTCTGTCGAGAGCAAGGATTCAATGATGCTCAAACATCCTGTTTTTTCTCCATTATAAAGAAGACCCACGAGGTCTGCATGGGTAAGGAAGAAGGAATGAAGCTACAATGTAACCCATTTAAGACTAATAAGAGAAAATATTTTATTCACTCAAATCAAACTCTGGAATTTGTTACCAGGGCATTTACTAAAAGCTGTTAATGTAGCTGTGTTTAAAAAAGGTTTGGACAAGTTCCTGGAGGAAAGGTCCATAAACTATAATTAAAGAGGGCTTGGGAAACCCACTGATTACCCCAGGACAAGCATTGTGGAACCTATATACCTTTTGGGAACCTCCCAGGTACTTGTGACCTGGATTGGCCACTGTTGGAAACAGGATACTGGGTTTGATGGTCCTTGGTCTGACCCAGTATGGCATTTCTTATGTTCTTATGAATAGTAAGAAGGAAATCTCTTAATTCTCTGTTACATATTGTTAATGTCACATTTAAAATATAAACAAATATAGAGGGAGATATCAGTGGCTTGCCTCGTGGTCACATACAGGCAAGTAGCAAATCTAGATATCAGAACTCGTATCCAATTCAGTTTTCTGCAGCATAATATTTTGTGATCTCAGAAGAGAATATGTTTAAACACCGGAAGAATTCTGCAAGAAGTCTTAAGAAAATTTAGTAACAAAGTTAAATTCTGTTGTCTATTTGCATGACTTTATGTTTTTTTGTGGCTTAATATAATTTTAAAACTACTGTAAAAATAGCCTTCTAATTTTGCTGGTGTGTGTATACATTATTTCAGGGCATTTTTTGAGTAGCATAAAAGTATCTCACTGGGATTAGGATAGGGTAGAAGAGGAAAAAAGAATCTCAGGAATATAGAGAATGGATTTTAGGGATAGTTAGATAAGGACAAGGAGGGATGACTACATTGCAGGGCCAGAACATGATGTGGCCGCCCCTCATTGCCGCTGCTATCATCCCTCACCGGGACCTACAGTAGCAGCAATAGATTGAAACAGCCCCACAGCACTAACCTGCAAACTTCAGCATCGTGGGGTTGTCTGCTTCTGCCTCCACAAATGGCCGACTTTCTGTTTGCATGGGGGAGGAAGCAGTGCCAAAGTTTGCAGGTATCTGCTATGAGGTTGTTTCAATCCATTGCTGCCGCTGTAGGTCCTAGTAAGTGGTGACAGCGGCAGCAATGGATGCTCCCAAAAGGCTGGCTTTCTAGGCTACTGCCTACTACACATAATGGTCATGCTGGCCCTGATGATTGGAAAGGTTCATAAGAATTCAAGATATGGGTTAGACCAAAGGTCCATCAAACCCAGTATCCTGTTTCCAGCAATGGTCAGTCCAGGGTAAAAGTACCTGTCAGATTTCCAAAAGGTAGACAGATTTCATTCCGGGGTAAGCAGTGGATTTCCCCAGTCCACTTTAATAATGGTTTAAGACTTTCCTTGTCTAAATCCATGTTGGCTTTCTGCCATTAAACCATGACTCTCTATATGTTCAGTAATTTTGGACCCGATATTCAGCACTGATGCTGAAATTTAAACACAGATATTCAGTGCTAGAGTCATATTGAATATCCGAGGCCGCCACGCAGCCACAGAAACTAACTGGGTAGCGGCAATATTGCATCGCTACCCGGTTAGTTACTACGGGTAAAACTAGGCCAGCTTTTGCTGCGCCTAGCTTTACCCGCAGGTCGCTGACCAAGTAGCGATGCAGTATTGCTGCTACCCAATTAGTGACTGTTGCTGCCCATGACACGCCCACGACACGCCCTGATGTTAAGCCCCAATATATGTGCCTTTCAATATCGGGCCCTTTGTTCTTCATAATGGTTTCTACCATTTTGCCCAGTACTGACGTCTGGTTCATTGGTCTGTAATTTCCCATTTCATCCCTGGAACCCTTTTGAAAAACTGATGTTACATTGGCCACTCTCCAATCTTTAAGTACTACAGATGATTTTAATGATAGTTCACAGATTACTAATAAAAGGTCTGCAAATTCATTTTTTTAGTTCTTTCAGCACTCTGGGATGTATACGATGTGATCCAGATGATTTGCTACTCTTTATTTAATCAAATTGCTGTATTACATCTTCCAGGTTTATCGACATTTGTTTCAGTTCCTCTGATACATCACCTTTAAATAGCATTTCTGGCATGGGTAACTTTTCTATGTCTTTTTCAGTAAAGACCAAAGCAGAGAATTCATTCAGTCTCTTTGCTATTGGCTTGTCCTCCTTTTACCCTCTGTAATTTAATGACCCAATTGACATTCTCACAATTTCCTTTTTGCCACAGATATGCTTGAAAAAGTTTTTATTATGAGTTTCTTCTTCCACAGCAAGCTTTTTTTTTTATTATTCTGTTTGCCTGCCTCCCTTATCAGTGCCTTACATCTAACTTGCCAGTGCTTAATTTTTTCCTGTTTTTGTCATTTTGCTTCTTTTTCCATTTTCTGAAAGATGCTTTTTTTGGCTATAACAGTCTCTTCCTTATCATCCCTCCAGTCCAGTCCCGACCAGCGGGTGGTCTCCCCCCACCTGCAGCTGGAGACCGAGCATGCTCAAGCCTTGGTGGTGTCACCCTACATAGCTTACCAGAGCCACCCACCAAGGCCAGTATCTCAGTCTCCAGCAGCTGGAGGGGTGTTTGTCCAGGACAGGACTGAACTAGAGGGATATTCCTTAGGTTCCAGGAGTTAGATCTTGGTGCAGTTTTTGCTTTATATTTAGAAGACAAACAGGTTGTATAGCAACAAAACAAAAGTGAAAAAAAAAGTAAAGACAAGGCACTAATTGAAGTGGTCAGAGGATCAGATTGACCTGGGCAGACCCCTTGAGTGGGGGGCTTCAGGTCTAACGTGCTGAGAGCACATCAGGAGGGCCGGAGCAAATTTTCTGAAGGACCAGGATCATTTGATTGATCCAGTTCTGCTTCGGGGGCAGCACTGTCAGAGCGATCCCCAGTTCTCCCCCTCTCGTCCACGTCAGTCAGCATTTGCCTGAATTCCTGCTGTGGAAGCAGAGGTTTGATCGTGGTGGTAAGTGGTTCCTTGTCCCTTTCCCTTGGAAGACCTACTGCTTCAGTGTTGCAAGAAGCCCCAGTCGGCCTTTCCCATGCATAGAGTTATAAGGCAAATGGTGGACACAGAATGGGAGAGGCCAGAAGAAGGACTGTGTGGCATTTGGATCATGGCTCGCTTATATCCGTTGCCATAACAGGAGAAGGAATGACTCCAGTCCCCTAAGGTGGACGCCGCGGTGGCGGCATTCAAGGATCCTCAGGACAAGAAGATGGTGGCCCTACTCAAGCAGGCATTTGACATTAATGCCATGACCTTGTAGATGGCTGTATGTGGGGCATATGTTTCCATAGCATGTCTCTGGTGGGTGCTGGCCCTTCCTGGACAGAGAGTCGTTCCCAGCAGGGTCCTGCAGAGGCAGCCCATCTGGAGCATCTGGGGCCACCTTTCTGGCTGATGCCGTCTATGATTTGTTCAGGGTCTCCTCAGAGAGTTTGGCCTCTGTCATTGCTGTATGGCAGCTCTTATGGCTGCAGAACTGGGCAGCAGATACACCCTCCAAGGCACTCCTTAGCCGGCTCCCCTTTAAAGGAAAGCTTCTCTTTGGGGAGGCTCTAGAGAAGATGGTAAAGGAGTTGTGGAGACCAAAGGGGGTAGACTCCCAGAAGACAAGCCAAACCGGTTAAGAACCAGGCACCAGCTAGGGCCAACCAAAGGACTATCAACTGTTTCAAGCAGTCAGGTTTTCCCCGTACCAGCGGGCATGGTACCCGGTCAGGAACCCTTCCTTTCGGAGGGGGGTGGGGGACAGAGGGTTGGGCAGAGGATATTTCTCTGCCACCTCCTCTGCCTCCAAGAAGACCCAATGAGGCGAGGGGTCGGGCACAGCTTCAGTGGTTTCTGCCCACCTGGGCCCAGATCACCTCTGACCAGTGGGTACTAGAGGTGATTCGAGAGGGCTATGCACTGGAGTTTGTGAGCCCTCTGGTGGACTCTTTTGTATGCTCGCCGTGCAGAACGTCCAAGAAGGCTGGGGTGGTCACAGACACTACAGCGGTTGCTCCAGATGGAGGTCATGATTCCGGTGCCTGCGAACCAGTCTTTATCTTTATTTCAAACTTATTATACCACCTGAACCAAAAGGTATACGGCGGTTTACAATAAAACAAAAGGATACTACTGGAGAAGAAGGAAAACAAGAAAGGAACGCCATTTGTTTACAGAAAAGGATAGCAGTAGTAGACAGTGCGATAGAATGGAACACCGTCAATGGTCAGCGGAAGGAGGAGGGGGGGGGTGGAAATCAAAAGTTGTGCAAAAGAGGTGAGTCTTAAGTTTGACTTTGAAGGTGTGAAATGAGAGTTCCAGACGTAGAGCTGATGGCAATGAGTTCCAGAGACGGGGACCGAGAAATGAAAAAGGCAGAAGAACGTGTGGATTCAAGGTGAGCCTGTGAGGGAGGAGGAAGAAATAGGCGATTAGCATGAATCGATCTAAGAGCTCTGGAGGGGCAATGGAAATGAACTAAATCAGAGAGATAGAGTGGGACACCGGTGTGCAGAGATCTGTGTACATAAATGAGGATCTTGTATTGAATGCGAAACGGAATAGGTAACCAGTGTAAGCGAATAAGAAGGGGAGTGACATGAGCAGATCGGGAAGTGAGTCAGAAGACGGGCAGCAGTGTGGTGAACTAACTGGAGTCGACGGAGCTGAGTGAGAGGAAGACCAGCCAAAGATGCGTTACAGTAGTCCAAACGAGAAACGACAAGGGAAAGAAGCAGTGTAGTTAGAGAAGGGGGTGAAAGAAAAGACCGGACTGCACGAAGTTGCCTCGGTGTACAGAAAGAACGTTGAACGACAGAAGAAATGTGATCTTTGAAGGTTAAAGCTGAATCCAATGTGACACCCAGATAACGCAGAGATGTAACAAGAGGGATAGGACCAGCAGAAAGAGATGGAACAAGAGTAGGAGTAGGAGCACCAGCAGTGAACCATATAGCTGAGGTTTTGGACAAGTTAGCATGTAGGAAGTTCTCTGAAAGCCACGAAGAAACAGCAGAGAGACAGACATTAAGGGGGCCAATATCAGTGCAGCAGCAGTCGATACTTGATCTATTTTGTGGTCCCCAAAAAAGAGGGGTCACACTGGCCTATCTTGGACCTCAAGCACATCAACAAAGCCCTACGAGTGCCCCATTTCTGCATGGAATCCCTGTGATCGGTAATTGTTGCAGTGAGGAAGGGGGAGTTTCTGATGACCCTCAACCTCACAGAGGCCTATCTGCATATACCAATCAGGCTAGAGCATTAGCGGTTTCTCCGTTTTGCAGTACCGATGGGGCACTTTCAGTTTCATGCGTCGCCCTTTGGGTTAGCCACAGTGTCAAGGACATTCAAGGTCATGGTCATCATGGCGATGGCTCTACGGCGGGAAGGGGTACTGGTGCATCCCTATCTTGATGATTGGTTGATACAAACCAAGACGTACGAGGAGAGCCAGAGGGCTACCCGGCATGTGGTTTCATTCCTTCAGCAACTCGGCTGGGTGATCAACTTTGCCAAAAGCCAGCTGGAACTAGCACAAGATCTGGTGCATCTGGAGACACGGTTCCAAACAGCAGAAGACCGTGTGTCGTTGCCTCGGGAGCGAATCCAAAAGATCCAGATGCAAATTTGGACCTTCTTGCGAATGGCATCGGCGTGGCACTACCTACAACTGCTGGGATCTATGGCAGCCATGCTGGAGCTCATGCCTTGGGCATGGGTGCAAATGCAGCCGCTGCAGAGAGTGTTGTTGTAATAGTGGTCTCCAGAGTGCCACAGTGTGACTGTAAGGTTGGTGTGCCCCATGATGACTCAGATGGAGCGCTGGTGGTGGCTGGGCTTAGCGAACTTTGCAGTGGGGATAACGCTGGAGGCTCCTGACTGGGTCCCACTGACGACAGATGCCATATTCAATATTCAAGTCTGTGGTGCACATTCAGGGTTGCTGGACATGCAAGCAGAGCACTTGGCCCATCAAAACGCTAAAAATGAGGGCAGTGTTCCTTGCCCTACAGTTCTTTCGCCTGATGCTTAAGTGAATAGTGGTTGAGGTGTTCTCCGACAATGTAATGACAGTGGCATATTTGAATCGGCAGGACGGAACAGGCAGCGCAATCCTGGGGGCCAAAGTAGTACTGATCTTGCTTTGGGCAGAGGCAAATCTGTTGGCCCTCTCAGCAGTGCATGTAGCAGGAAGAGACAACATACAGGCCAATTACCTCAGTCGACATCAGCTGGATCCTGGGAGTGGTCCCTCGATGCAAGGTGTTCCCACCGGTGACCCAGCGCTGGGGCTTGCCGAGCATGGATCTCATGGTGACTTTCGAGAATGCGAAGGCACCCAGGTTCTTCAGTTGGTGTCGGGAGCGAATATCCAAAGGCCTGGATGCCTTGGTACAACCATGGCCTCCACACAAGCTATTGTATGTGTTTCCGCCTTGGGCCCTCATCGGGTGTAACCTACATCGCATCGAGGCTCATGCTGGTCTGGTGATTCTGATTGTACTGGATTGGCCCCATCACCCGTGGTATGCGGACCTGACAAGATGGTTAGCAGACAAGCCCTGGCAGCTACGGGAGAGGCCTGATCTGCTATCGCAGGGACTGATCCTCATGCTACAGGTGGATCGATTTTCGCTTATGGCCTGGCTCTTGTAAGGACTCAGTTGAGAAAGTGAAGCTGCATGTGGCGTGTCTTCGAAGGCCGATGTGAGGATCATAGAGTAACAGCATTAGCAGCGCCCTTATCAGCACTTCTCGCCTTCCTTCAAGTGGGCCTGGAGAAGGGTTTGGTCCTAGGCTCGCTGAGCAGACGTGTTACCAGGGGAGAGTTCAGAGCATATCTCTGGCAGTTCACCCAGATGTGGTGCATTTTCTGCGATCTATAAAGCATGTATGACCACTGCTGCAGGCCCTCGTGCCAGCATGAGATCTCAATTTGGATCTGAAGGCCCTGACGGAGGCACCCTTTTAGCCATTATGGTTGGCTTCTCTGAAGGTCCATACTTTGAAGGTGGTCTTCAGGGTGGCCATTTGTTCAGCCCGGCGGATATTAGAGCTGCAAACCTTATCCTGTCAGGAGCCATTCCTGTTGGTCTCTAAGGAAAAAGTAGTTTTATGCCCGGTACCATCCTTTTTGCCTAAGGTCATTTCGGCCTTTCATGTAAATGAGCCGGTGAACTTACCAGTCTTTGTGAGGGACAGCAATTCAGAGGAGGACAGGCAGTTGTATCTCTTGGATATACAGTGCACCCTTCTGCTTTATCTGCAGAGCAGAGGGCCGATTCAGAAATCAGATCATTTGTTTGTCTTGTTTGGGGGTCCATGGCAGGTGAGGCAGCTTCCAAAGCTTTGGTGGCACGTTGGATCAAGGAGACCATAGCATCAGCTTATTTGTTGAGATGAAAGCTGCTTTCGAAGGGTCTATGAGGGCACAAGCAGCTTCTTGGGTCGAGTGTTTCTTGGTGCCTCTGGTGGAGATCTGTAAGGCGGTGATGTGGTCGCCATTGCATACCTTTGTGCACCATAATCGCTTGGATATCCAGGTGGCGCGAGACGCAAGATTCAGGGCTACGGTGTTGCAAGCCGGGCTCGCGGGCCCATGTTTAGTACTGCTCTGGTATATCCTGCTGATTGGGACTGGACTTGGAGGGACTCAAGGAAAGCAAATTAGCAGGTAAGAGCTAATTTCACCTTTGACCTCACCTTTAAATCATGCTGGCAGTTGTTTGGCCTTCCTTTCACCTTTCTTAAAGCATGGAATACATCTGGTCTGGGCTTCCAAGATAGCATTTTTAAACAGCATCCAGGTTTGATGTAAAACTTTTTAACCTTTTCAGCTGCTCCATTTTAGGTTTTCTTAACAGTTTTCCTCATTTTATCAAAGTCTTCTTTTTGAAAGTCAAATGTAAGAGCTGTGGATATCCTTGCTGTCCTTTCTGCATTTATTAAATCAAATATGGTCATGTTATCATCACTATTATCAAATGGCCCCAACACTTATCTCTCACATCAAATCTTGTATTCCACTAAGGACAAGGTCTGAAATAGCTCAGTTCATGCAACAGCTGCTCCATAAAGCAATCATTTATTTCTTCTAGAAACTTTCTTTCTCTAGCATAACCTGATATGGCATTGACCCAGTCGATACCAGGGTAATAGAAATCACCCATTATTACTGTGTTGTAACTTTTGTTAGCTTACCTGATTTCTTTTAGCTGTCCATTCTGGCCAGATGGATGGTAGAACATCACCACTGCCATTGCCTTCCCCTTTTTTACATGAAATTTCTATTCATAGAGATTCTACAGTCTATTTTGTTTCCTGCAAAACCTTTATCCTGTTTGATTCAATGCCCTCTCTAACATATAGCGGAATCTCTCCACAAGTTTGATTTACGCTATCTTTGCTATATCATTTTTACCCTGGTATCACAGTATCCCATTCCATATCATCCTGCTAGATGTGCAGACAAGTGAGTTGTGTTCCCCTATCAGCAGATTGGTGGAGACAAAGAACCAATGAAAAACCCAACTTTAAATGACATCATTCCCTTGCCTCTATCCGCCTCAGCCACCAGAGGTCTCTTCAACATTTCTTTGTCTTCAGCAGATGGTGGATGGATTTTCTACCTGAATAATTTAGAGGAAAAGATTGATTTAAACACTTGTGAATGATCACCTTTGGAGTGACTCCTTTACTTGAGCACAATGTGGGAAGCTCCATTAGACAGTGGTCTTTTCAGTAGCCATAGAAGGAGGGAAAATTGGTTCATCCCCACACTCTTATCCTGTTAAGAGCCTATTGAGCAGCCAGAAAATTGGAATAATCTGAAAGATTTCTGCAGCCTCACACAACCTCAGTGCCTCCTCCCTCCTCCTCTGTCTCCCCTGCTCTCTCCCGAAGATTACAGAGGGCTCTCAGAGGAATCTGCCTTAAACACAATGCCCTCAAAGCAAAGAAATTGTTTCAAAGAAGTAGAGCTGAGCCCGGCATGTATTTCTGCCTGGAGCTCTCGTGGGAGAGTACCAGGGCTTGACCTCATTATTGTCCTTGTTGGAGGCTCCCGATTCCATCCGTCTGGGGTTCAATTCGGGGTAGACTGCTGGCAACCGTTGGTGCAGTGTGGGGGCTTCTGCCATTTTCTGCACACTTTAGTAGTAACCTTTACTATTATGCATCATGTGGTTGCGCAGTTGATAAGTGTGTTCTGCCCAAGTGATTCCAATGTGCGTTCCTACCCAAGCGTCCGTAATGCACTTTGCTAAATGTGTGCAGTTAACGCGGTTCTTTCAGGCCACTGCAGCCTTAGTGCACGCTGTAGTGATACTTGCCTTAACTCTGTGTCTTCTTCCAGGAAATGTTACTTGGCTTGTGGCAAGTGAGGCACTTCATCTGGACTCTTCTTTCATGGCAGCTTCTGAGTTATCCCTGGAGACCTTGCCCCCCCCCTCTCCCAGTTGCGGGATACAGTTAGTCTGGCCTTGCCTGCCTTTGGGCAGGTGGCGGCGGATGGCACTGTAGGTAACGCCAGCAACCATGCTGTGGGCCGCTCCCCATCCTCGAGGGGATCTACAGCGACTGTGTCCCCTGGTGTTGGGAGGTTATTTCCGAGAGGAGAACGTCCAGACTGAAGATTGTCCTCCCCGGGATTCTTTTCCTTTTTTCAGCAGGCCTGGTCATTCTAGTGTGAAAGTTCAGATCCTGTGGCCTCTGTGTGCCCCCGGGTGCAGTCTTGTGAAGAGAAGCCTGAAAGTGGAAGCCCTGTTTGGTTGTCTATGGCTAAGTGTCCCCTGACAAAGTTTGCCCCCTAGAGATGGGCATCAGCTGGGATTTGTCCAAGATTTGGACTGTCTTGAACATACGAACATAAGATATGCCATACTGGGTCAGACCAGGGTCCATCAAGCCCAGTATTCTGTTTCCAACAGTGGCCAATCTAGGTCATATGTACCTAGCAGTATCCCCAAGAGACACAAGTTCCACAGTGCTTGTACTGGGTCAAGCATTGATATCTTCGGTCACTTCTTAATAATGGTTTATGGACCTTTCCTCCAGGAACTTGTCCAAACCTTTTTTAAACCCAGCTACACTAACAGCCTTTACTACATCCTCCGGTAACAAATTCCAGAGTTTGATTACACGTTGAGTGAAAAAATATTTTCTTTTATTAGTCTTAAATAGTTTACCCTGTAGCTTCATTGCATGTCCCCTAGTCTTTCTATATTTTGATAAGGTAAACAATCGATCTACGTTTACCCGTTCCACTCCGTTCATTAATTTATAGACTTCTATCATATCTCCCCTCAGCCGTCTCTTTTCCAGGTTAAAGAGCCCTAACCTTTTTAGCCTTTCTTCATAGGAGTATCCTTCCATCCCCTTTACCATTTTGGTGGCTCTTCTCTGAACCTTTTCTAAAATCGCTATATCCTTTTTAAGATACGGCGACCAGAATTGCACACAATATTCAAGGTGCGGTCTCACCATGGAACGATATAGAGGCATTATAATATCTTTTGTTTTATTTTCCATTCCTTTCCTTATCATACCTAGCATTCTATTTGCTCTCTTGGCCGCCGCTGCACACTGGGCCGAGGGTTTTAACATGGTATCCACAATGACGCCTAAATCTTTTTCCTGGTGGTGGTTCCTAATGTGGAACCTTGCATCGTGTAACCATAGTTTGGGTTGTTCTTCCCTAGGTGCATAACCTTGCACTTGTCCACATTAAATTTCATCTGCCATTTTGATGCCCAGTCTTCCAATTTATCAAGATCCTCTTGCAATTTTTCACAATCCTCTTGGGTTTTAACAACTTTAAATAGTTTTGTGTCATCTGCAAATTTGATAACCTCACTCGTTATCCCACTTTCCAGGTCATTTATGAATATGTCAAAAAGCAGCGGACCCAGCACAGATCCCTGGGGTACACCACTATTCACCTTTCTCCATTGGGAAAATTGGCCATTTAGCCCTACCCTCTGCTTTCTATCTTTTAACCAGTTCCTGATCCACAATAGTACACTGCCTCCTATCCCATGACTCTTTAGTTTTGCCAAAAGTCTCTGATGAGGGACCTTGTCAAAGGCTTTCTGAAAGTCCAGATACACAATATCAACCGACTCACCTTTTGTCCACCTGTTTATTCACTCCTTCAAAAAAACATAACAGATTAGTAAGACAAGATCTTCCTTGTCTAAAGCCATGTTGGCTGTCTCCCATTAGGTTGTGACTATCTACATGCTGAGTAATTTTATTCTTTATGATGGTTTCAACCATTTTTCCTGGTACTGACGTCAAGCTCACCGGTCTGTAGTTTCCCGGATCACCACTGGAACCCTTTTTAAAAATTGGTGTTACACTGGCGATCCTCCAATCTTCTGGTATTAGAGATGATTTTAATGATAGTTCACAGATTACTGATAGCAGGTCTGCAATCTCATATTTCAGTTCTTTCAACACCCTTGGATGTATACCATCCGGCCCAGGTGATTTGCTACTCTTCACTTTATCTAATAGTTGTAAGACATCTTCCCGATGTATCGATATTTCCTTCAATTCTTCCGCACCTTTAAATACCACTTCAGTCATGGGTAACATCCCTACATCTTCCTCAGTAAAGACCGAAGCAAAGAATTCATTCAGTCTCTCCGCTATCGCCTTGTCGCCTCTTAGTGCTCCTTTAACCCCTTTATCATCTAATGGACCAACTGACTCTCTCACAGGTGTTTTGCTACGAATGTACTTGAAAAGGTCTTTATTTCGCGTTTTTGCTTCCGCAGCAAGCTTCTTCTCAAATTCTCTCTTTGCCTGCCTTATCAATGCCTTGCATTTGATTTGCCAGTGCTTGTGCTGTCTCCAGGTTTCGTCGTTTGGCTCTTTTTTCCATTTTCTGAAAGATGCTTTTTTGGCAACAGCAGCCTCTCTGACCTCACCTTTAAACCATGCTGGCAGTTTTTTGGACTTCCTTCCACTTTTCTTAAAGCGTGGAATACAGCTGGTCTGGGCTTCCAAGATAGTATTTTTCAGCAACACCCAAGCTTGATGTACATCTTTAACCTTTGCAACTGCTCCTTTTAGTTTTTTCTTAACTGTTTTCCTCATTTTATCATAGTCTCCCTTTCGAAAGTTAAAAGGTAGTACTGTGGATTTCCTTACTATCCCTCCTCCACTAATTAAATCAAAGGCGATCATGCTATGATCACTATTGCCAAGTGGCCCCAACACCCTTATCTCTTGCACTAGATCTGGTGTTCCACTAAGGACTAGGTCTAATATGGCTTCCCCTCTGGTCGGTTCATGAACCAGCTGCTCCAAGAAGCAGTCATTTATTTCATCTAGGAACTTTATCTCCCTAGCATGTCCTGACGTGACACTGACCCAGTCGATACCGGGGTAATTGAAATCACCCATTATTATTACTGCTCTGTAACGTTTGTTAGCTTCCTTGATTTCTTTGAGCATTTCATCATCCATTTGGTCATTCTGGCCAGGTGCTCGATAGTACACCCCCACTGCCATCGCCTTCCCCCTTTTATATGGAATTTCAATCCGTATAGATTCTACAGCAGATTTTGTTTCCTGCAAAACTTTAATCCTTTCTGAGTCAATGCCCTCTCTAACATAGAGCGCAACCCCTCCACCAATTTGATCAGCTCTATCATTACGATATAGTTTGTACCCAGGTATCACAGTGTCCCACTGGTTGTCCTCCTTCCACCATGTCTCTGATATTCCAATCATATCTAACCTTTCATTTAGTGCTATATATTCTAACTCTCCCTTCTTATTCTTTAGACTTCTAGCATTTGCATACAAGCATTTTAGAGAATGTATTTTATTCATGTTAATTTGGCTATTGTTAGACATGGGTAAATTGGGATCTTTAAGCTCTGTCTGCTCCATACTTGAGGGCATTTGGGCTACTTTACTCTTTTGTGGAACCTCTCTGCTTTTGGTAGTATCCTTCAAGGATACATTCTTCCGAACCATCCGCTCTTGGGCGACTGTCGGCTTTCCCCTAATATCTAGTTTAAAAGCTGCTCTATCTCCTTTTTAAAGGTTAATGCCAGCAGCCTGGTTCCATCCCAGTTAAGGTGAAGCCCATCCCTTCGGAAGAACCCCAGATGTCTGAATTCAATGAAGTGCTTTTGCCTTCAGAGGATTGTGAGGTGGCCAATGTTATCCACCTGTTTTGGGAGTAGGAATGGAGGCATTCCTAGGGTCTTATCCAGCTTGAGCTTGGTGGATGCTCCAGGCATTGAGCAGGATCCAAAGATGCAAGGGTGTGGAAATTCACTACTGTCTTCCCATTCTCAGAGGTGCTCAAGGGCCTGTTCTGGACAAAATGGGATTCCCTTTACTCCCTGCCTAAGGGGCCGATGGTGTATAAGAGGATGCATGCTCTCCTGGAGAAGGAGTGTGTAGTATTTCCATGGTGAATGCGCAGGACACAGTGGTTACCAAACGGACAACCATTCCTGTGGAAGGTGGATCGGCCTTAAGGATACTCTGGACTGAAAGGTGCTTTTGTGTTGAAGAACCGGTTTGCTGCGGCTGTTGCTATTCTTCATTTGGCTGTATGTGCAGGCCTGATGTCTTCAGCCTTGCATCAGTGGATTCAATCTCTTCCACTGGATGATTCTATTCCTCTTTTGGAATCACCTATGGCCTTCCTTTCTGATGCCATGTACGACCTGGCATGTCTAACAGCCAGAGATTGTGCTCTGTCAATTGTGACATGGCATTGGATTGACTCTGACACGGTGCAATGGATTCATCTTTGAGGGGAATTGTGGCTTAGTGGTTGGGACAAGTTACCTCAGGCTGGAGGGCCGGAGGTTCGATTCCCACTCAGGGATAGCTGGCTGGAGAGACTGGGGCCTCTGTTCCTCCTGGGCACTCCTTGTGGCCTTGGGCAAGCCACTTAACCCTCCATTGCCTCAGGTACACATGTAGATTATGAGCCCTTTGTGGACGAGGGAATATATACAGTACCTGATTGTAAATTGCCTAGATTGAGTTGTTTCGTAGATGGGCAGTATATAAATGCTTCAAATAATAATCTTCAAAAGCCCGGTGGCCCATCTGGCTTTAGAAAGATTCTTCTGTTGGGTCTGATTTGGAGAAGCTGGTGAAGGACCTGGGAGAGATGAAATCTTTCCGCCTTCCGGAGGACAGTTCCAAGGAGCCCCATCAACCTTTGCTTGCTTCTTGCAGGCGCGTTGGTCAGACTCCCAGGGGTCTTGGCTCCTGTCGTTACCGGCCTGAAAAGCCTTTCTTCCCCTCTATTTATGGACTTCGGGCTCGTTCTCAATCCTTTTGTGCAGGGACCCAGTCCCATCCAGAGGAGGACTCTGGGCCCCAGGCTGTGCAATGAAGGTTTTGGGGCCCATTTCTTGATTCCCCCAGTTGGGGGCAGGCTTCACCTCTTCTTTCAGGAATGGGCCTGGGTCACCAAGGATCGCTGGATGCAAGTCCCCTTATAGTATGGCTATGACCTGGAATGCAAAGAACCGATCCCAGCCACTTTCGTCTGCTCCACTTGTGGATCAGCAAACAGCAGGGCTGCTGTGCGGATCACCTTGGACAAGGCAATGGTGCCCGTTCCCCTGGATGATTGGAGCAAGAGCAGGTATTCTGTCTATTTTAAGGAACGTTCTGGCCCATTCTGGACTTCAAGTGTGTCAACGAGCACTTGCACATCATGCATTCTGGATGGAAACTTTGTGATCCATGATTCAAGTGGTGCATCGAGGGGAGTTCCCGCATCTCTGGATTTGATTGAGGCAAATTTACATATCCCGATCTGGGGAATTGGCAAAGTATCTATGTTTTACTGTGCTTGGCTCTTACCTGCAGTTTGCCATCCTCCCATTTGGACTTTTCTTTCCCACAAGGATGTTCTCCAAGGTCATGGTGGTGGTGGTTGTGACGCTACAGCGCCAAGGAATTATGTGCACCCTATCTGGACTACTGGTTTATCCAAGCCCATATTCTTTCAGAGGCATCTCGGGTAGCTCCCCGAGTGGTATTCTTTCTGGTAAGTCTTGGCTAGGTGATCAATTGGGGAAAGAGCCAGTTGTTGCATTCCCAGTCCCTGGAGTTCCTGGGAGCAGGTTTTGATACTCGAACATGCAGAGTTTTCCTGCCAAAGGAGAAAGTCAAAGGCTGTTAATTGCCTAGTGTTGTTCTGTTTGCAGCAGGCTCCCAGAGTCCAGGTTAATCCTCAGCTCCTCGGATTGATGGCGATAACCTTCGAGATGGTGCCATGAGTGCATGCTCATAAGTGGTTGCCCAATGGTCCTTATTGACCCGGTGGTCCCCGAGTTCTCAGCGGTTCAAACTCATTCTCCCGCTCCCAGAGTTGGTAATGGCCAGTCTGCAGTGGTGGCGATAGCCCAGTCTTCTGAGGAAGGGCATGTCACTGGATGATTGCTCATGGATGCTTTTAGCGACAAATGCCAGTCTCTCAGGCCGGGAAGCCCATTGCCAAGGCCAAATGATCCAGGGCCATCGGAGCCATAGGAGGCGGTGTGATCCACTGATTGCCTGCCAAAGTGTGACGCTTCTTCAGTCACCGCACAGAGACGAGGTCTGAGGGCATTGATGCCCTGCCTCAATCTTGAGCAAGTCAACATCTGCCATATGTGTTTTCCTCTGTGGCCCCTGGTGGGGCATGTGATTCGATATATGGAGCACTACCTGGGAAGAATTATTCTGGAGACGCCACGTTGGCCAAGGAGAGCATGATTCGGAGAGATGATGCAGCTCCTGCAAGTGCCACCTCTTCGTATGCCTCCATCTTGGGGCCTGTTGTGTTGGGGGCTACTTGTCCTGGCAGATCCGGCTCCCTTCTCACCTACAGCTTAGCTCCTGGAAGGAGACTGTTAGTGTGTACAAGCTACTCTCTGGCGGTGGTTTTCCACTATGATCAGAGGAAGTTTACCAACTCAGCATAAGTGTTGGTCTGGTGTCTTACTGCTAGTGTGGCACATGGCAGCTGGCTCCTGAGGTGGCCAGGGTGCCGTCTCTGTTGGCCTTTTCTGTGGGACGGTCTGGAGAAGGGTCTTTCTCTTGCTCCCTGAAGGTTGAGGTGGCAGTTTTGGCCTGTTTCAGAGGTCCGTTTGCCTGGTAGCCTCTAACCTTACACCCAGATATTTTGCGCTTTCTTCAGGGGGTTTAATGTTTGCGTCCTTCCCTCCAGTCTATTGTCCCTTCCTGGGATCTATGTTTGGTGCTCAGGGCCCTGTTGTCACAGCCCTTAGAGCCATTAAAGCGCAGAACTCTGAAGGATTTGATGCCAAAGATGGTCTTCTTGGTTGCGATTTGCCCCGCAAGGACGATTCTGAGCTGCCGGCTCTGTCTTCCCAAGATCCTTACCTATCTTTTTCTGAAGAGGACGTTTTCCATTCAACCAGTGCCTTCCTTCTTCCCTGAGGTGATTTCTCCCTTTCGTGTGAACCAGGTGCTTTGCCTGCCCTTCTTCTCTAAGGAGCAGTATCGTAGGAATGGTGAGGATCTTCACCTTGTAGATGTCCAGAGAGTGCTTCTCCGGTTCTTGGAGGTAAGAATTCTTTTTGTAAGTCAGACCATCTTTTTGAGCTGTTTGCTGGCTCATGCAAGGGGACACAATGGCTAGGTCTGCACTGGGGCACTGAATTAAATAAACCATTGCCTCGGTGGATCTGTTGTAGAACTGGCCAGTTCCAGAGGGTTTCCTGCCAATTCTACTGGAGCAAGTGTCCTCTTAGGCAGAGCAGAGCTCTGTAGCCCTGCAGGCAATTGTCTGGCGGCAACGTGGATATCACTTTCCACTTTTGTCAAGCATTTCCGCTTGGATGTCCACGCTAGGGCAGACACTGCCTTTGACTCTAAGGTTTTGCAAGCTGCTATGTCTTCTTCCCTCCCAGTGGAGGCATAACTGGTGCGTTCCACTTGTCTGGATTGGTCTAGCAGGAATCAAGGAAAATATATTATCTGGTAAGTAAAATGTCACCTTGGTTGTCCTCCTTCCACCAGCTCTCTGAGATACCAATTATATCTAACTTTTCATTCAGTGCTATATATTCTAACTCTCATCTTATTTTTTAGACTTCTAGAATTTACATAGAGGCATTTCAAGTTTGTATTTTGCTCATTTTAACAATCTGGTTATCACTTGACAGTTGTAATTTGGAATCTTTCAACTCCTGTCTGCTCTTTACTTGAAGCCATCTGGGTTACTTTTTTTACTTTTATTCAAACCTTTCTATCCAGATGCCCTAATTTCTGTTCTGGGACTGGGGGATGAGGAGAGAATCTGGACTCAGAATCAGGGAGAAGGGAAGCTTGTTCTAGGGATGGAGAAGGGGAGGGGTCTGAGAATGGAAAAGAAATCTGGAATAGGGACAGGAGGAGGGAGCCGTACCTCCTTTAATCCTATATGCCTCTTCTCTCACACATCCTCGCCAGCCAGTTCTATCCTTACCTCCCTTTCTCTCCACTCCCTCCAGAACAAGAAGAGTCTGTAAGAGACGGTAGAGGGGGAAGTGGTGATGACTCAAATTGTATCATCCTCATCTGCTGCCAGGAATAGAGCTAGGGTTTCTGACGCCCCTCTGTATCCTATAAATCAGTCAGGAGTTGTAGGACCAGCCTTGATGGCCCCCAGACATTTACAACCTCCTGCCATGCATGCTATGTTTATTGAGTTGCACTGGCCTGGTCTACTGCAGTTGTATAGGACACTATTATATAGCAGGTGGAGTGGAGGAGTGGCCTAGTGGTTGGGGCAAGGTACTTCAGGCCGGAAGGTCAGCGGTTCAAATCCCACTAGAGGACAGCAACCTTGGGCCGGAAGGACTGGGGTTTCTAGTCCCACAGGTGCTCCTTGTGGTCTTGGGCAAGCCACTTAACCCTCCATAGCCCATGTTCCCTGTAAAATAGTTATCCCCAAGTTATAATGCCCTGTTCAATGTAATTTCAGTTTGTTCAATGTAAACCACACTGGTGCAGAATAGCGCGGTATATAAGAGAATGTAAATAAATAAATAAATAGGTAAAAACATAACACTCAAGCTCTGGAAAGCAGGAGAAGATACAACCAGAAACACTTCCATAGACTTTCCTCTGCTGGCCTAAACTAGTACAAGGGGACTGGTAAAAGCAAGCGGTACTTCCTTATCGTCCCTCCAGTCTAGTCCCACACCTCTGGGTAGTGCACCTCCTCCAGCAGCTTGGAGACTGAGCATGTCCAAACTTGAAGTCACCAGTACTAGTACGGCTGGCACCACCCACCAGCTCCCAGTATGCTTGGTCTCCAAGCAGCTGGAGGTAGTGAGCCATGGTGCGGGGCTCACTGAAGGAGCAAATAAGGAGTCTATTTGGTTTATTTTGGTTCATTTCTTAGTTAAAAAAAAAAAGAAGCAGGGAAGTAACTGCAGGCTCCAGCCCAGAGAAGCAGGGCTTGTGCTGAGGAGAATTCCCCCCCCCCCCCTCGCTGGGTTCGGAGGAATGTGCAGATGTCTGCCGGGGATCTGGGGCTGGAGGACGGCCCCCGATCCTGTGAACGGGTGAGGAGCCATCTGTGCTGCGCTGCAAGTTGGGTGTTCCTGCTTCCTCCCCCTCAACGCCGAAGCCGCATGCAGGCTGAGCGTAAGGAGGGCAGGCGGGCCAGCGTTGGTAAGAAGGACTGACCAGAAGCAAGAGGTGAAGTCCAGTGGAGTCATAGAAGCCCCTGCTTCCTTCCAGAGTGCTTTCAAGTAGGTCGTCTGCTGGGGCGCTGGAATTTTGGCGCAAAGAGGCTTTGCCGGGGGTTCGGGGCTAGCGTCTCATGGTTTTTGGCAGCAGCTGAAGTGGGGGAAGGCAGGACTGCTCTGTTTTCCCCCGCACTTTCTCTGACGCTGGAAGTGGCCCGCTCTGCCGCCGGGGGTGCGTGACCGATACAGTTGGGGGCTTCTTCATGCCCCCCTTTGCCTCTGGTTTCTTTGATTTAAACAAAAAAAAAGATTATTAAAGCAAGTTAGCACTGACAGGTTTCCCTTTTGCACGGCCTGTTGGATAAGGGGTCTCGGGCCTTCCCCGTCGACGATTGGTGGATAGCGGGCACGTTACCTTGCCGTCACGTCCACAATGCCTGATCTGCGGAACCTGGTGGGTCCATATCGGACGAGGGTGTGTGCTGTGGCTGTGCGGCGCAGGCTACTAGTATGGAATAGGTGATGCGGGATAAGGCATGGGAGTCTACATCTGTGCCGGCCCAGGAGGCCCAGACCTTGCTGGAGCCCCCTTCTTCTCCACTGGGGGCAGTTCCTAGGCCCTCAACATCCCAAGGATGAGGTCACAGGGGCTCTGGGGGGATTCTCCCCAAAGTTTGTGATCCTTTTGCACCAGGCTTTCTGCTTGCCCCAGAAGGGTGCAATGGGGATCCCTCCCTAGTGGAGGTCAGTGTGAAGAGAGGCTCCATGGGGAGGGAAGAGACTCCTGGTGTGGTGCTGGTTAAGAAAGCCAGGCCTTCAGAGATGTATGTGTCCGAAACCGTCTACTGGGTCCGAGGGACTGGAAGGGCACGAGCTGGAGTTCGAGCCAGATTTGGATGGCGATGAGCTTGAGAATGGAGAGCTCCCGGAGCCAGAAGATCAGGCTCGGATTGTCCGGATGTTTCAGCGTGAAGAGTTGCCTGCCCTGATCGCAGAGTCCCTTAATGTCCACAATTTGCCTGCCTGCCCGGCAGCGGATGAGGACATTCTGGAGGACCCGTTGATACAGGCAGTGCGGAAGTCTCAATCTGTCTTTCCGGTGCACCGGGTGGTCAAGCAGATGATTCAAAATGAGTGGGACCTGCCAGAGGTGGGTCTTAAAGGGCCAGGACAATGTCGCGACTCTACCCCTTGGCGGATCAGGAGCGTGAGGTGTTCCGGTCCCTGCGCGTGGATGCCGCAGTTGCGGCAGTGACTAAGAAGACCACAATCCTGGTTGAAGGGTCCGCGGCCCTGAAGGATGGTCAGGACAGGAAGCTCGACACCTTGTTGAAGCAGGCGTTTGATGTCAACGCCCTAGCCTTGCAGGCCTCCATCTGCGGGGCCTGGGTGGCAAGGGCCTGTCTGCGTTGGTCGCAGCGTCTGCAGCAGGCGGAGGACTCCACGTTGGAGCAAGGGGGGAAGGTGGCCAAGCTGGAGTCTGGGGCCACCTAACTCGCCAATGTTCACTATGATCTTATTCGTGGTTCTCGCCAGAAGCATGGCGTCGGTGGTGGCGGCCCGTCGCTATCTCTGGCTGCATAATTGGGCGGTAGATAGCTCTTCCAAATCTCGGCTGAGTAAGCTGCCCTTTAAGGGGAAGCTTCTCTTCGGGGAGGACATGGATAAGTTGGTGAAGGATCTGAAAGAATCTAAAGGCAGGCGTTTGCCGGAGGATAAGCAAAAGCAGGGTCGTAGTTCAGCGCCGTCTCGGGGCCAGGCCTGTGACTTTTGGCATTTTCGTACATCCCGCCTGAGTTCCTTCCAGAGGGGTAGGTTTCGCACTTGGGGGCAGAGGTTCCGATGTTTCCAAGAGGCCGGCAGGGGTTTCTCTGCCACCTCTACCTCGGAATTCAAGAAGCCCCAATGAAGTGAGGGGGGCCCAGGCAGAGGGGCTGCCCGTGGGGGGTTGGCTACAGGAGTTTTATTCTGCCCGGGTCCAGATAACATCCAACCAGTGGGTCCTGGAAGTCATCCGCGAACGCTATGCCCTCGAGCTTGCTCGACCGATGAGGACCAGAGGAGGACAGCAGAAGAAATGACCACGGCCTACCAGATGATGAATAAAATTCTTTATTGAGGACCCAACTTAACAAGTTTCGGCCGAAGCCTTCATCAGGGGTCTAAAAAACAAACATACATAAAATAAGCCAAGGGTTAAAAACTAAGAACAAAGAAATATGGACATCATAAAAATGGACATCTTAAAACATAGATACACTATACGATAAAAATTTACCAGGAAACCACATAGATGATGTAAGAAACACATCTATGCAGTGAAGCAATCACTCTTCCCAATCTGAAAAGCAATAAAATTGCAAATATGAATAAGCGAAAATATAGAAATCTGTGTAGCACAACGATAAAAATACAGAAATATGTAGAAATCAATTCAGGCAACAATACAAAACTAATAAAATATTGCAAATTGTAAAATAAAAAAAAACAATAAGATACAAGAGCAGCAAAACACATGTGATGTAAAAATACAGACATAAAGCTATATCCATAGCATCAGCTGTGGAGTGCTGAAAAAAGCATGTTTAAACATAAAAAAACAGTGATAAAAACTATGAAAAGACCAGACTATGCAAAAATATTGCAACCAACTAATTATACCACAAAAAACATGAGCAGAAGGGGGAGAGAACCCACATATATCAGCTGCAAGGAAGAACTAGAATTTAGACAAAGCCTAGAGAAATGTAAGTAACACATAAATAGTGTACATAAAGAGAGCTCAGGGAGGACAACATTGCATATGTAATTACATGTGCTACCAGTATGCTTTACCAAAAGAGGGGGCAGAATAAAAAGATGGAAAATGACGACTTGTGTACACAAGGGAGTACAAGTGAACGGCAAAATAGGTTGTTCCACGTTAAAAGAACATACACCATTGCAATGTAAAGGAAATATTGATGGTGTGTGCAAATTCAATTAAAACATGAAAGCACATAAATGTAGCTTCCACAAAAGGGTGGCCAGGAAAACTGTCAAATAAGCCTTAAAAATAATATGTCATGAAACGTGGTCTGCAAGGTGAAGATGTTAGAAAACAAATAAATACATGCATAAACGATTCAAGTGAGTGAGCCATGCGTACCTTTAAACACCCAAATGATCAAAAAATAAAAAAATAAATAATAAATAAAAACAAAAACGTATGCAGATAAAAACCACTAAAAACATGGACTGTACAAAAGCAACCCATAAAAAAGTAGAAGAGAAACCTTTACTGAAACAGCCGGGGTATACAACACATTACATCTGTGACAGCTAGAGTCAAACACCGATAGCACTGCCGTGCATGCACTCAAAAAAAGGGCGGGAAAACCTTCATACTGTGAAAATGAAACTAAAATTAAACATAACAGGCCATGTAAAGGAGACCTGCATCTTAATAACCATGTGCGCGCATACAATTCAAAAATACACTAAAAAACACTTATAAAACCAATGTCGGAAAAACATCGCGCTATAAAATAAAACCGCCGTGAAAAACCAGAAGTAAAACAGGAACCGCATCCTGCTGTCAGGGAGTGTATAAAAACAAATAGCGGCTGGTGAACACTGTATAAGGAAGCCAAGAGGTGTAAAAGAGTTCACGCTGCAAAAAAGTGAAAGATAAAAGGCATGAAAAAGATCTATGTTGGCAACTCTAAAAATCAGCCTTGAAAATGGCCCCGGTCCGCGGCTGCCTGGTAACCGGGTTCCCGGGGCCCAGCCACGAGGCAGTCCGCTTCTTGTGGGGGGGGGGGGTGAGGCGCAGCCAGGCATGCGCCCTGGGGGCTCCACGCGCTTCTGCGGGAGCCCAATGATTGGCCGTTCTGACGGTCGCTGGGCGGACGGTCGCTTGCTCGCGACTGAAAAGGTTTGTTCCTGCTTTTTGCCTGCTGGGGGGGTTAGGCCTCGTGGTGCCTCGTTGTGTACCGGGCCTTCGTGGGTCCCCCAAACGGGATGCCGACGCCACGTGCCGATCGCTCCGGAGCACGTGGGGGGGCTCGTTTCCCTGCCTCTGTGCGGCTCGGCGAGCTGCCCTGCTCCTTCGACGGGGAATTTGGTTTTAGCGGGCCTGCGGTCGGGTGGTTTCTAGGCGGGCCCTCTTCCTCCCCTCTCTTACTTTTCCTCGCGTCCTTAGCCCAGCACAATAAAAATAAACAAAAAAAAAACTAAAAAAAAATAATAATAATACAAAAAAAAACAAACAAACCCAAAAGAACAGGCACAGAGTCAGCTGAGCCTAGCCTAAGGCCGCAGACCTGCACAGCAGGCCCCTAGGCCGCTGGCAGCTCCTTGGCCACTGAGCAGCATTCATGGCCAGACAGGTTCCAGCGCGAGGCGCGGCCAAGGGGCCGCGGGGCGGCGCTCGTGGGCGTGGGGCTGTGCGGCGTGGGTCCGCTCCCGCGGGCCGCAGTAGGGTGGTGCCCCCTGCTGCCTCGGCTACCGGTTCCCGAGCTGGGGCCCGGCAGGGGCGAGGGCGCAGTAAAATAGGCGGGGCCCGGGGGGAGGGGCTTCCGGGGGGCGCATCGTGCCCGTGCCTGCGGCTGTGGGCGCCTCTGTGGGTGATCCGGCGCCTCCTGTGGGAATTTTGGGTGGGGACGGCGATTTGGTGTTGCTCGGAGGGACGCAAGAGCAGGGCTGCCCGCTCGTCACCGGGCCGGGGTCCCCGCGGGCTATGGTGGCCAACCCGCCTCCCGGGACGGGGGGCGGGTGGCTTTCGACTCCATCCCCTTCCCTTTTAGGGGTGGGGCCTTCCCCCTCGTCTCCCCTCCTCCTCCTGGGTTTCTCGGTCCCTCGGCCCCTTGGGCGTATGGGGCGGTGCCGTGGGGGGGTTTAGGGCCCTGGAGGGGTGGCTGGGGGGGGTGGTTCGGGGAGGCGCAGGGAGGGGCTGGGGGTGCCGCGGCGTGGGATGCTGGGGACTTGGGGCCTTCGGCGCGCGCCTGGGGGGTTGGGCCCTCGGCAGTTCTCAGTACCCCTGGGGCAGGTTCCGAGGAGCCACCCTTTTGTGGAAGCTACATTTATGTGCTTTCATGTTTTAATTGAATTTGCACACACCATCAATATTTCCTTTACATTGCAATGGTGTATGTTCTTTTAACGTGGAACAACCTATTTTGCCGTTCACTTGTACTCCCTTGTGTACACAAGTCGTCATTTTCCATCTTTTTATTCTGCCCCCTCTTTTGGTAAAGCATACTGGTTGCACATGTAATTACATATGCAATATTGTCCTCCCTGAGCTCTCTTTATGTACACCATTTATGTGTTACTTACATTTCTCTAGGCTTTGTCTAAATTCTAGTTCTTCCTTGCAGCTGATATATGTGGGTTCTCTCCCCCTTCTGCTCATGTTTTTTGTGGTATAATTAGTTGGTTGCAATATTTTTGCATAGTCCGGTCTTTTCATAGTTTTTATCACCGTTTTTTTATGTTTAAACATGCTTTTTTCAGCATTCCACAGCTGATGCTATGGATATAGCTTTATGTCTGTATTTTTACATCACATGTGTTTTGCTGCTCTTGTATCTTATTGTTTTATTTTATTTTACAATTTGCAATATTTTATTAGTTTTGTATTGTTGCCTGAATTGATTTCTACATATTCCTGTATTTTTATCGTTGTGCTACACAGATTTCTATATTTTCGCTTATTCATATTTGCAATTTTATTGCTTTTCAGATTGGGAAGAGTGATTGCTTCACTGCATAGATGTGTTTCTTACATCATCTATGTGGTTTCCTGGTAAATTTTTATCGTATAGTGTATCTATGTTTTAAGATGTCCATTTTTATGATGTCCATATTTCTTTGTCCTTAGTTTTTAACCCTTGGCTTATTTTATGTATGTTTGTTTTTTTAGCCCCCTGATGAAGGCTTCGGCCGAAACTTGTTAAGTTGGGTCCTCAATAAAGTATTTTATTTATCATCTGGTAGGCCGTGGTCATTTCTTCCGCTGTCCTCCTCTGGTTGTCTAATTGCGGAAGAATCTCTTCTTTTTCTTCCCTCCGACCGATGAGGACTCCTTCATCCAGTCCCCTTGCAAAGCTCCCAGCAAGGCAGCAGCCATACGGGATACCTTGTCGCAGCTGCTTCGGCTCGGAGCAGTGGTCCCTGTTCCCTGGGAGCAGTACGGCTGCGGTCGATACTCCATTTATGTCGTGGTCCCCAAAAAGGTCAGGTCCTTTCATCCGATTCTGGATCTCAAATGAGTGAACCATTGTCTGTAGGTTCCGCATTTCCGGATGGAAATGTTGCGTTTAGTGATGGTCGCAGTGAGAGAGGGGGAGTTTTTGATGTCCCTCGATCTCACAGAGGCATATCTTCATATTCCCATCAGTTCGGAGCACCGGCGGTTCCTGCGTTTTGCGGTTCCAATGGGCCATTTCCAGTTTCAGGCGTTGCCATTCGGCCTAGTTATGGCCCCCCCCCCACCTTCACCAAGGTAATGGTGGAGATGGCCGCTGCATTCCGCAAGGAGGGGGTGCTCATGCACCCTTACCTCAACGACTGGTTGATTCGGGCGAAGTCCAGAGACGAGAGTGTGCTAGCAACCTCGCGGATGGTGAGTGTGCTCGAAGGCCTCGGCTGGGTGGTCAACACTGCAAAGAGCCATTTGGTCCCGTCGCAGAATTTGGAGTATTTGGGGGCAAGGTTCGACACTCGTCAGGGTCAAGTCTTTCTGCCAGAGCAGAGGGCTCGAGGACTGCAGCGACTGCTATTTCACTTTCTGGGTCTAGCAGAACCGACGGCTTGGCAGTATGTGCAGGTGTTAGGAATATGTCGGCTACCCTGGAGGTCGTGCCATGGTCAAGAGCGCATATGCAGCCTCTTAAGCGGGCCCTGCTCCAGCGGTGGTCACTTCAGATGGATTCCCTGTCCCGGAGACTCCCTTGCCCACGGGAGGTCAGGAGGGCACTCCAGTGGTGGCTCTGTCCGTAAAAGTTGGCAGCAGGCATCCCCCTCGAGGTGCCAAAGTGAATCCCGGTGATCACGGATGCCACTCTAATGGGTTGGGGGGCCCATTGTGAGGGGTCCTTTGCCCAGGGGACCTGGAGCACACAGGAGGCGTGCTGGTCGATCAACGAGCTAGAGATGCGAGCTGTGGCCCAGGTGCTCTGTGCCTTTGAGTTGGGTCTTTGAGGAAAGGCAGTCAGAATCCTTTCGGACAACACAACGGTGGCCTACCTCAACCATCAGGGAGGCATGGGCAGTGTGGCACTAGAGGAAGAGGCAAAGCGGCTATTTGCCTGGGTGGAGCCTCGCCTTCAGGCGATTTCGGTGGCGCACATTGCAGGAGTCGACAATGTGACGGCAGACTATCTCAGCTGTGTGCACGTGGACCTGGGGAAGTGGTCTCTCTAGGCGGAGGTGTTCGCGCAGATGGTATGCAGTTGGGGAACGCCGGTCATGGACTTCATGGCCACGTTCGAGACCGCCAAGGCGGGCCAGTTTTTCAGCAGAAGACGGGAAAGAATGTCCAAGAGTCTAGATGCTCTGCTACAGCAATGGCCTCCTTGGGCGCTGATCAGCCAAGTGGTGCAGCGGATTGAGGCTCACAGGGGGCGGATCATTCTGATATCCCCAGACTGGCCGCGGCATCCATGGTATGCAGACATGGTTCGGCTTCTGGAGGACCGGCCGTGGTGCTTGCCATCTCAAACCGACTTTCTGGTGCAGGGTCCAGTGATCATGCCTCAGGTGGATCGGTTCTCACTTACGGCTTGGCCCTTGAAAGGGCGCGGTTGAGGAGGAAAGGTTATTCTGGTCCAGTCATTTCTACCTTGTTGAAAGCGCGGAAGAGGTCTACCTCGCTTGCCTATATTAGGATATGGCGAGTTTTTGAGGCTTGGTGTGCAGAGAAGCAGGCGCGACCCATGGCGACTATTGTCCCAGAGATCTTGGCCTTCTTACAGAATGGTTTTGATAAGGGCCTAGCGGCCAGCTCGTTGCAGGTGCAACTGGTGGCTATTGCCTGTTATCGTGGAAAGGAGCAACGGGTGCCGTTGGGTTCTCACCCGGACGTGTTGCGGTTCCTGAGGGCGGTAGCTTGTTTGCGGCCGCTGCGCAGAGCGGTGGTGCCACAGTGGGATCTCAATATGGTTCTCTTGGCACTCGCTAGGGCGCCATTCATGCCCTTGAGCCGCACCTCATTGAAGGATTTAACTCTGAAGGCGGTTTTCTTGGTGGCGATCTGTTCTGCGCGTAGGATCTCGGAGTTGCAAGCCTTATCTTGTCGGGAGCCATACCTTTCATTCTCGCAGGCAAAGGTGGTGTTGCGTCCTGTGCCTTCCTTCCTCCCGAAGGTGGTTTCCGCATTTCATGTCAACCAACCCGTGTCTATGCCCGTCCTGGAGGGCTCGTGGTCTGATGCTGCCAGCCTCAGCTTGCATCTCTTGGATGTGAGCAGGACTCTCAAGCGATACCTGAAGATAACAGCAAGTTTTCGCAAGTCTGATTGCCTGTTCATGCTCTTCGGGGGTCCGCGCAGGGGTGAGGGGGTTGCTAAGGCCTCGATCTCCAGATGGATTCATAAAGTGATTGCTTCGGCGTATATCTTGCAGGGACGTCAGGTCCCGGTGGGTCTGTGTGCTCATTTCACAAGAGCTCAGGCGGCTTCTTGGGCTGACTTTAGCTTGGTGCCGCCGGTGGAAATCTGTAGGGCGGCGACCTTGTCCTCTCTGCATACTTTCAGTAAGCACTATCGTCTGGATGTTCAGGCTGTAGGGAATGCCTGTTTTGTAACAGCGGTGCAGCGTGCCGGTATTGCGGGTCCCTCCCATTAGGTATACTGCTCTGTTACATCCCAGAGATGCGGGACTGGACTGGAGGGACAATAAGGAAAGTGAAATTAGACTTACCTGCTAATTGTTGTTCCCTGAGGAACTCCATTCCAGCCCTGGATCCCACCCAGGGGTTTTTGGTGAGGGCCTTGGTCGTGGTGATCAGTCTGTCTGCTTAGTTGCTGTAGGCATCAGTGGTGCCGGGGTAGCATGGAATCTCCGGTGCTTTAGCGTGCCGGGGCGGGCCGGGAGTGCTCTAGCTTTGGGCAGCTCTTCGGTGTCGAATTCCTCAGGCGGGCCTCTTCCTCTCTCGTCCTCTCTTGTGGGGAGGTGGCAGAGTTCCTTCTCGGGGCCAGGGAGGGGGAGGAGTTAGTTCAGTTAAGTTTAGTCATTTGTTCTGGTTATTACCTGTTTAACTACTTATTTGTTGCTCCTGTGAGTATGCTTTGTCAATAGGTACTGGGAGCTGGTGGGTGGTGCCAGCCGTACTAGTACTGGTAACTTCAGGTTTGGACATGCTCAGTCTTCAAGCCGCTGGAGGAGGTGCACTACCCAGAGGTGCGGGACTGGACTGGAGTTTCTCAAGGAACAACAATTAGCAGGTAAGTCTAATTTCGCTTTGTGTGCTTGGTTAGTTAGTTCATTCTGGCTGTCAGTTTTCATGGGATTCCAGAAATTCCTCATCTGGGGTTGTTTTTTTCAGGAATTAAGAGCCCTGGTTTTTATGGTGCAGGATGCAGTGTGTGCCATTGAGTTAATGCTGACTCCTGGCAACCCAGCAGTCCCTTGGTTTTCTTGGCAAGTATGACCAAAAATAGATGCCAGGCCTTTCTTCTGAGTTATAGGATGGTAAAGTGACTTGCCCAAGGCCACATGGAGTGCCAGTGAAAATCAAATGCTTAGTCTTTTGGTTACCAGGCCACTACTCTAACCACTAGGCTACTCCTCCACTCGTGCAAGATGATAGTATATGAATATTAGCTTCCTCCTTTTCAGCCCCCCATAATCATAAGACTCAGTAATAAGGTTTTGAATGTCTTTTTCTCTCTGTTTTAGAGACACCATTGGGAAACATAGAGACTTGTTATAATTATTTTACTGAGCTCTTGCTATGCCACACTATAAGGGTAAGTGTCTGTCCCTATAAGCACCTTCATAGCAGTGGAAGTACAACAAGGCAGAATAGAAATTAATGAGGTGGAGTAAAAAGGAATGTGTGGGGTGGGATGGGATTGAATATGATGGCATAGTATTAGATGGATAGGATGGGATATAATGGGATAGCATGGAGTGAGGTAGGATAATATAGAGTAGGGTGAAATGGGATAGTATGTTATGTGATGGGCTGGGATATATAAAAAAAAGAGCATGTTGAAATTAAATATGAAAAGAAAAATAATGTGATAATGTAGCTTTTGGGTATGCAACCTTTCCAGACTTTCCTGCTAGACCAGTGTAGACAAGTGATGGAGATAGAGGTAAAAAACAGAACACTGCCGTGACATCATTATAGGCATAAAACCTCCAGCAGATGGTGGTTGTTGTTTCAGTGCAGCTAAGGCCTGGAGCTCCTAGCAGCTGTCTTGGTGACTCCTGCCAGTTAAGCTCAATGGCTCAGGACCTCAGGGCGTATTTGAGATAGCCCTCTGGGCTGTCTCTTCTTCTTTTGAGGGTAAACTCCTGGTCACGAGGGCCAGTGGTGTGTTTGATGGTGGATCCTCTGTGGGGGGGGGGGGTGCCTAAGTCCTAGTCTCCCTGCTCTTTTTTGCTTCTTTCCTTTGAAGTTCTTATACTTTCTTTCTTTTTTACAAAAAAGAAGATAAAAGGATTGAGTTAATAGGAGAAAGGGTCCTTTAAGGCACTTGATTGACATAGCCACTCTCCCCCTCCCCCCCCCCCGCCCTGACCTGCAGGATCAGACAACCGATATTCCTTATCGTCCTTCCAGTCCAGTCTCGAACCTCTGGGTTGTGTACCTCCTCCAGCAGCTTGGAGACTGAGCATGTCAACTTTTGGTGACACCCCTGTACTTATGTAGCTGGCACCATCTACAGCTCCAGTAAGCTCAGTCTCCAAGCAGCTGGAGGAGGTTGTGAGCCAGGATGGGAAAACTAAGGAGAGAGAGAGGCCCTTTTTCTTTGTGGTTCCCTTTATTTTGAAGTAATTTCCTTTGGTTTCTTTATTTCTGCACGGAGACCTGCTTTGCAGGGGGGGAGGGTTGTGCTCAGGAGACCTCTACAGTGGAGAAGGATCTGCAGGAAGGCCAGGATAAGCCCCCTTCCCCGGATGGGGAGATCCAGGGCGCCGGAGGGCCAGTGGAGATCTTGGATGCAGCCTCCTGTCTTCAGTTCAAGCCCGGGCCTTCTACTTCGCGCCAGGGTGACTTAGGGTTCCCAGGTGATTTTTTCCCCCAAATTTGTTCTACTACTTCACAGGGCCTTCTGTCTGCAGCAGCAGGGACACCCTAGCGTCCCGACAGTGCGGGATGGTGGAGCTAAGAGAGCAGCGGATGAGAGGCCTGGGGCTGAAATAGTACCTACTAAGAAGGCACGACCCTTGGAGGAGAGACAGGTGCCTTCTCTGATCTCGGAAGAGCCGGACATGGATGACCTGGATACAGAACTGGACGCCCAGGTGGAGGAGTTGGAGGAAGGAGAGATCCCGGACCAGTTGCGAATAGTGCGGGTGTTCCGTAGTGAGGGGTTGGCAGCTCTCATAAGAGAGTGCTTAAAGGCTCTGAATATGCCAGCGGGTGTGCCGGCAGAAGAGAAGGCTCTGGAGGACCCGCTGCTCCAGGCGGTGCAGAAGCCTGTTACGCCGCCACCACCACTCGCCTCTAGGTTAGAGGGGCGTGGATTATTGAAGGAACTTTCTGCTGTATGCTTTTTCAGCTTTTTTTTAAACTATTTCCCTGCAATGCCCTCTGGGAAATGTAGTCCTTATTCAGCTGTATGAGTGCACCATGCAGAAAGCTGTAGTCAGGCTCAAGTAGGTAAAGCAAATGACAGAAATTTATTATTTTTATATACACAATGGTTCGATCATACCACACATAGGATTGTTGGTTCAGGACTCTTGGAAGCTAAAATTGTCCAAAACATATCCAACCACAAAATGCAGTTTAAAGGTTCTCTCTATTGCAGGATACACAGTCTTTACCAGCAAGCCTAATTGTATTCCCTTCTTAGCTTTGCTGGCTAAAGCACCAAACAAAAAGCACATTTAAAGTCTGTGGTAAACTTCCCCTTTATAAACACATGGGGATCTCAGCCACCCTGCTTGTGATATAAGGGTACCTTTTTCCTGGGAGACCTTCTTTCGGGACTGGCTTGCTTTCTCTACGTTCCCGGGTATTATTGCTTGGCACAAAGAACAGTCCATGGGAGTGTCCTCCTCAGTCAGCTTCACCTCGGGCTCTCCCAGCTGCATAGGCTCTTTCTCCCCGTCCTGCTCAGCTAACAGCCTCCCGGGGGATCTTAGAGTCTCTCTTGTTCCTGGCTCCCAAACTCTCCTGCAGCCATGCTACATGCCAAATAGCACTCTCTCCAGCTGGAGGCTCCTCTGCTCTGCCTGGCTTCCTGCTTCTTCTTTCCACTAAATCATACTCTGCTCTGGGTTTATATGTCCAGGGCTCTAGCTCCAACCCCACCCTACTCAGGTGACGGCAATCAGCCTGACTCCAGGCACCTGAGTGCTTGAAGCATTCACTGCCTAAGGGGTTCTGAGCCTTGTATCCTCTCCCCTTCATTCCACTAGGGGGAGCATGAAATGTTTTCCACATGGAAGTTTTCTGATCCCTGGAGGTGTTTATGGATTTCCTACCCTGTCTTGGTAAAAGGGGGCCCTTTACTAGGGTGAATTCCCTGTCTCCTGTCCTCCCCTGGACTCTGGATAGGCCTCCTTGCCACAAGCCGCAGAATGACTTTCCGGTACACAGAGTGGTCAAGCAGATGATCCAGGAGGAGTGGAATCTGCCAGAGGCAGGCCTCAGAGGGTTACGGGCCATGTCACGGCTATACCCGTTACCGGAACAGGAGTGCGAGTTGTTGCAGTCCCCCAAGGTAGATGCTGCCATATCCACAGTTACTAAGAAGACGACGATACCAGAAGAGGGTAGCACAGCCCTCCAGGATGCCCAGGACAGGAAGGTGGATACCTTGCTGAAGCAGCCCTGTGATATCAATGCCCTCACTCTTCAGGCCTCTATTTGTGGGGCCTGGGTAGCTAGAGCATGCCTCCGTTGATCTCAACGGGTACAGCAGCTAGGGGGGGCGGATTCTCCTGGCGAGGCGGCCAAGCGTACCTAGTGGACACCCATTACGATCTCATCAGAGGGCTCTCGAAGAGCATGGCATCCCTGGTGGCGGCTCGTCGCTATTTGTGGCTAAGGAGCTAGGCGGCGGATGGTTCCTCCAAGTCCTGGCTTAGTAAGCTTCCTTTCAAGGGCAGGTTGCTCTTTGGGAAGGATTTGGAGAAACCCAAGGATATGGGTTGAATCCAGTCTGCCCGAGGATAAACAGAAGCAAAGTCGTCCACCCTCAGCATTGAGGAGTCAGTCAAGGGACTTCAAGCATTCTCGCGCCTCCAGATTTGGCCCTTACCAGAGAGACAAACCTGCCTTTCTTGGGCAGGGTTTTGGGGTTTCCAGGAGGCAGGAAGGGGGTTTGGGACCCCTTCTTCCCCGGGACCTAAGAAAACCCAATGAAGCGAGAGGTGCCCAGGTGGAGTTGATTCCCATAGGGGGCCGACTGTGGGACTTCTACTCTGCTTGGGTCCAAATCACGTCGGACCAATGGGTTCTGGAAGTCATCCGGGAAGGCTATGTCCTCGAGTGGGCGTGCCTGATCATCCCCTTGTTTGTCCAGTCTCTGTGCAGGGCGCAGGGCAAAGCTGCGGCGGTAAAGGAGACCCTGGCAAGGTTGTAACAGCTAAAGGTGGTGGTGCCGGTGCCCAGAGACCAACTCGGGTGCAGTCGGTACTTCATTTATTTTGTGGTACCCAAGAAGGAAGGTTCCTTTCAGCCGATTCTCGATCTCAAGGGCGAAAAAACGCTGTCTCCAGGTATTGCACTTTCACATGGAAACCCTGCGATCCGCCATAGTGGCTGTGCAGAGCAGGGAGTTTTTAACATCATTCAACCTGTCCAAAGCATACCTGTATTTCCATCCGGCCAGCGCACCAGCAGTTTCTCCACTTCAGGGTGCCGATGTGGCATCTCCATTTTCGGGCATGGCAACCGCGCCATGCACATTCACCAAGTTATGGTGGTGGTAGTGGCGGCTCTCCGCAAGGATGGGTTTCTGGTTTACCTGTACCTGGACGACTGGCTCATCTGGGCAAAGTCCGGGGACAAGAGCACAGTTCCTGGAGAGTCTGGGGTGGGTGGTCAACTTGGACAAATGCTGGTTGATACCCTCTCAGGAGTTGGAGTATTTGGGAGCATGCTTCGACACCAAGGCAGGAAAGGTCTTTCTGCCAGAGACGTGGGCTCGGTGGCTGAGGCTTCTGGTACAGATGCCACGATCATGAGCTTGGCATTATTTGCTTCTTCTCAGAACCATGGTGGCCACACTCGACTTGGTCCCGTGGGTGAGGGCTTAAATGCGGCCCTTGCAGAGGGCTCTCTTGCATTGGTGGTCCCACCAGACGCAATCTCTGTCCCACAGGCTACCATGCCCAAGGCAGACAAAGAGGGCACTGAGATGGTGGCTGCGCCCAGAGAATTTGGAGAGGGGCATGCCTCTCAAGATGCCAGATTGGGTATCACTGATGACAGATGCCAGCCTGGCTGGTTGGGGGGGCCCATTGCGAGTGATGCTTCGCTCAGGGACGGTGGAACGCGCAAGAGGCCCACTGGTCCATCAACAGGCTGGAGATGTGGGCAGTGTTCAGGGCACTGTGGAATTTTGAGTCCTGGCTGCAGGGAAAGGCGGTTCAGGTATTCTCTGACAATGCGACTATGGTGGCCTACATCAACCGCCAGGGCGGCACGGGAAACATGGCCCTGGAGGAAGAAGCAGAAATGCTGATCACCTGGGCATAAAAGCATCTCCAGACCTTGTCGGCAACGCATGTTGTGGGAGTGACAAAATGACAGCAGACTTCCTGAGCAGGATGCAGGTGGACCCTTGAGAGTGGTCTCTCAACCAGGAAGTGTTCGAGCAGGTGGTGAGTTGGTGGGGCTGTTCAGTGCTGGATCTGATGGCAACCTTCCAGTCGTCCAAGGTGAGCCGTTTTTTTAGCAGAAGAGAAAGGATGTCAGAGGGTCTCGATGCCCTCATGCAGAGAGGGAGCTGCTATATGTGTTTCCTCCATGGAAGCCCACCGAGGATTAGTGATACTGATCGCCCCAGATTGACCTCGATATCCTTGGTATGCCGATCTGGTGCGAATTCTGGCAGACCGACTATGGCGGCTACCTTCTCGGGAGGTTCTGCTGATGCAGGAGCCAGTCTGCATGCCACAGGTAGATCGGTTCTCGCTTACGGCATGGCTCTGGAAAGGGTGAGGCTAAAGAAGAAAGGATATTCGTGGCAAGTGATAGCAATGTTGTTGAAGGCCAGGAAGAGGACTACTTGCCTAGCGTTCATCCGGATATGGTGTATCTTTGAAGCATGGTGTGCAGATGGACAGTCTCGACCGGCCATGGCGTCTGTTCCGGACATACTGGCTTTCTTGCAGGAGGTTTTGAAAAGGGATTAGCCACTAGCTCCTTGAGGATGCAGCTGGCTGCGATTTCTTGTTACAGAGGCAAGATCCACAGAGTAGCGTTTGGCGTGGACGTGCTGAGATTTCTAAGGGCGGTGACTCATTTGCGACCTCCACGGAGGTTGGTGCTCCCGCCATGGGATCTCAACCTGATGCTTTCCGCACTGGCAGGGGAACCTTTTGAGCTGATGAGTCGGGCTTCGCTGAAGGATGTGACCCCGAAGATAGGTTTTCTGGTGGCGATTTTGTTCAGCACGCAGAATTTCGGAGCTTCAGGCCTTATTTTGACAAGAGCCTTTCCTTTCTTTTTCACAGGAGAAGGTGGTTCTGCGTCCAGTGCCGTATTTCTTGCCCAAAGTAGTCTCGGTTTTCCATGTGAACCAGGTGGTTTCCCTACCCACCTTGAAGGCTGTGGGGGAGGGGCTCCGCCAGCTCGCAGTTGCACCTATTGGATGTCAAGAGAGCCCTGCAGTGCTACTTGCACCAGACAGATCCTTTCAGTTAGTCAGATCGCATGTTTGTCTTGTTTGGGGGGCCACTAAGAGGAGAAGCAGCCACCAAGGCCTCTGTTTCCAGATGGATTAGAGAGGCCATTGCGTCTGCGTAAATCTTGAGGGGTAGGTTGATGCCGACGGGATTGAGGGCACATTCCATGAGAGCCCAGGTGGCTTCGTGGGCAGAATTAAGCTTGGTGTCGCCAGTGGAGATCTGTAAAGTGGCAACGTGGTCTTCGCTCCATACCTTTGTGAGGCATTACCACCTGGATGTCCAGGCAGTGGGAGATGCCCATTTTGGATCAACAGTACTGCAGGCTGCGGTTGCAGGTCCCCCCCTGTTAAGTTGACTGCTCTGTTACATCCCAGAGATTCGGGACTGGACTAGAGGGACAATAAGAAAAGAGAAATTAGGCTTCAGCTAATTGTTGTTCCTTGAGGAACTCCAGTCCAGTCCCAGATCTCGCCCTAGGAGTTTGAGAAGTTTCGACACCTACGCCTGGGTCTCTGTTGGCTCTGCATCAGGGCAGAAGTGAGGTGGTGTCAAGGATACACATGGTGGGCGTTTTTGTGGGTATAGTCCGGAGGAGCAGCCTGTCTTGGGCTCTGTGCGGTAAGGCTTTGCTTGGGAGTCTCACAGGTAAGCCTGCCCATCTTGTGAGAGATGGGAGATTCCTCCCTGATGAGGGTGGGGAGGCAGGTAGTTAGTTTGTGTGTTAGTTCAGTTTTTTATCCCTGTTCAGTTACTTATTTGTTGCTACTGTGAGTCTGCTTTGTCAATGGGTTACTGGGGCTGGTAGGTGGTGCCAGCTACAAAAGTACAGGGGTGTCACCAAAAGTTGACATGCTCAGTCTCCAAGCTGCTGGAGGAGGTACACAACCAGGGGCAGCTCAAGCGAGGGATGAGATGGTGCCCACCTCCCCCATAGCATGGGGTGTGCTTTCAGGGACTAAACCAAACCAAGAAGCCGATTAGATAATATGGAGGAAATGCAAGATGTTTGTATGCCAAGGAACTAAAAGAATGAGTGAGAACCACAGCACGCTTTATAAAACTTAATTATAACTCATTTTTATTTTTTTATAAACTGCATTATGGTTCTTTTGCATCCACAGAACCCCCTCCCTCAACAGTGGGTGCAGAGCAGAACTAGGATTTTCACCGACAGAACTCAATAGCTTAAAAAAAAATCTGATTCTGGTCATCTTACTAACAAACATTTTCTAGTACTAGGCATTTTGAGAACTAATATAAAACCCTACAAAAGCACCAAAATCTACAAGGCCAAATCTACCATACCATTACCAGCATAAACCTTCAAAACTCATACAAGGTGCCTACCCAGAAAAAAGCAGCAGGTCCTAGAACATCTAACACCTATTTGAAAAGCTGAACAAGTCAAATTACTACAGTACAGATCCCTGCGTACAAATTTTATTTTAACAGAACATCTGGCCTTGGTCATACACTCAGAACACAGACTCTCATCAAGTACAGAATAAGTGATCACAATCTAAAGTAAAAATAAAATATTTAGAAAAATATTAAACCAAAACCCCAAGAAGCCAGACTCTGCAGGCAGTGCAACAGCAGATGAGAGATTCAATTCCCCATACCGTGTAAAATATAAAGATAGTGCAAAATCCATTCACTAAATTGAAAATACATTTTTTTTCTACCTTTGTTGTCTGACCATTTTATTTCTCTGGTCATGCTGGTCCTGATCTGAGGCTTCTGCTTTCCTGTCTTCTCTTAGCACTCTATCTGCCATTTCTTGTCTATTCTTTAGTTTTCTTCACTTCCTTCCATCAGCTATTTCCAGTCCCAGTAACCCTCCCCACGTATCAGCTCCCTTCCAGTCCCAATGGCTCCTCCCTGCCAGCCTCCTCCCCATTACCCAGCCACCTACCAGTCCCATCCCCAAGTGTCAGCTCCCTCCAGTCCCACTCCCAGGTGTCAGCTCCCTTCCAGTCCCCCTCCAGTACCATCCCCAGGTATCAGCTCCCTTCCAGCCCCCACCTTCCCCCCATGTCAGTTCCCTTCCAGTCCTCTCTTTCCCCCTCTGTCAGCTCCTTTCCAGTTTCCAGCCCTCTTTCCTCCCCCCCTGTCAGCTCCCTTCCAGCCATCTCTTTCCCCCTGTGTAGCTCCATTCTGCTCCCTGTCTTTCCCCCTGTGTAGCTCCATTCCGCTCCCCCTCCTGCTGCCCGTGAAGCTCCATTCTGCTCCCTCTCCTTGCCCCGTGTAGCTCACTCTGCTTCCTCTCCTACCACCCGTGTTGTCTCTGTTCTGCTCCTTCCCTAGCGGCTGCAATAACGATAATTTCAAATGAAAAGGAAACCAATGTGAAGCGTCCCGGCCCTATGGAACCCCTGCAACTGCATCCCACTCTAGCATCACTTCCTTTTGGGGATGGGACATAGCTGCAGGGGTTTCATAGGGCTGGGAGACCTCACACCGGTTTCCTTTTCATTTGAAATTACCGTTATAGCAGCGGCTTGTCCACCTTTTATATTTTTTATTTTTTAAAACTGAAGGCGGAGTGAAGCAGCTCTTTTGGGGGCATTTTTGCCAACCCCAAAAGTTTGCTGCCTGAGGCCACCGCCTCACTCTGCCTCATGATAGAACCGCCTTGTACACAACCCAGAGTTTTGGGACTGGACTGGAGTTCCTCAAGGAACAACAATTAGCAAGTAAGTCTAATTTCTCTTTCGAGAGGATTGAAGCATTGGGTCTGTGAGTACCTCTCTGTTTGACTGAGCCCAGGGGTTGCTCGTCTCTTTAGGTTGTGGTTCAGTGCTTGAGGCCTGATTCCCACTCATCTCCAAGGCCCCACACCCGCGTGTACATGAACTTTTTGACCTGCAATGCCTTCTTCATTTCCCCAGTGTCTCGGCTGAGGCAAGCGGTGGCGTTTTTTATTGAATCATTTGTGTGCCGCTTGCGCAGCCGATCCCGGGGAGACATTGAAGCAGTCCATGACAGCTTCTCCCTGGGTGCAGGCAGCCTTGCCTGCAGAGGCCCCGTCTTCTTTGGTTACTCCAGAAGCGGCTCCTGCGGTTCCCCTGTTAATGCTAGTAGCAACACAGGCTTCGGGTTTGCCCCCAGAGAGGGAGTCTAACCCTCCCCTTTTATTTCCCCATCCATAGCAGCAGCACTTTCCCACGGTTAGGAACCCAGTGGCAGCCGAGTTTGCTGCCTTATTTCAACATGCCCCTGTAGAAAGGGGATCAAGGGGTTCCTCTGTCCCAGGTCCAATCCTCTCCTCCTTCAGCAGCTCTTTCTAAACCCACTGAGGAAGCTTGAAAGTGTTCCCAGTCCGTGGACTCGGACCACAGTTGTGACCACCCATGCAAAGAGTCGGCATGGGATCTAGGTGATGCTGACTCCTTGGATGAAGCAGATACGGGGTTTCTGGATGATTCTTCAGCCAGTGAGTCCAGTCTTGAGGTGGGGGGTATCCCCTCTGGATAATGACAGTGCGTCTTTTCTGCAGGGAAATGATCCTGGCTTTGATTGTTCAAATTGCTTCAGAGCTCCATATTCCTGATTCATCCATAGGGAGCCAGAATCAGATGATGTCCGACCCCATTCTGATGAGCATCATGAGACTCTCTAGGGCATTTTCCTTTCCACCTGAACTTCAACAGATAGTGTCATCATTAGTTATGGCTTCAAAATTGGTCTGCAGATTCAGCCTCTAAGGTGCACTTGGCCAGGTTGCCATTTAAAAGCAGATTGCTTTTGGGGGAAGACCTGGAGAAGCTCATTAAGTACCTTGGTGAGGTCAGGCTTCAGCAGTTGCTGGAAGATAAGTCCAAGGTTTCCCCCGAGTGCTCTTTTTTTCTCAAGCACCAGTTCCTCTCGCTCTCGCTTCCGTGATGCTAGGCGCAATCATCCTGGGAAGCAGACAGCTTCCTTTTATGGTTCAGGGTCTGAGGCGTAGCCCTTTTGTGGAGCCTTACAGTCTAATGCCCCCGCTTCCTCTGCTGGCAAGTCCTCTTCTTCTTCCTCCCACTGATGTGCAGGGGGCCCATTCTGGGGTGTCTCAGTCATCTCTGCCTCTTTTACTGCAAATTGGTCCCCATAACGATGGATTATTGGGTCCTGGACATCATAAGGCAGGGATATGTATTGGAATACGCAAGTCCCATACGAGGCTCCTTTGTGATTTTCCCCTTGCGACTCTGCTGTTAAAAAAGCAGCCGTGTGGGCACGAGAACATACTCCAGCTACTCTGTTGTCCCAAAGAAGGATGAATACTTTTGCCCCATCCCTGATCTCAAGTGAGTCAACCACAGTTTGTGAGTTCCCTGTTTCAGATGGAGATGCTGAGGTCGGTGATTCAGTCCATACCGCACGGCGAGTTTCTCATCTCTCTAGATCTGGCAGAAGCATACTTTTCATATTGTCATCGGGGAAGATCAGCAGCACTTCCTCAGATTTGCAATTCTGGTCCAACATTTCCAGTTCTGCGTTCTTCCATTTGGGTTGGCAACCACATCGTGGACATTTTCCAAGATCATGGTGGTGGTTGCGACTGCCCTCCTGTACGAGGGCATTTGTATACATCCTTACCTGGACGACTTGCTCATCTGAGGCCAGTCCCATTCAACAGCTGTCCAGTTGGTACAGCAGGTGATGCAGTTTCTCGAAGAGCTCAGTTGGGTGGTCAATCACAGCAAGAGCTGCTTGACCTTTTCCCAGAAATTTGGAGTTTCTCGGCACTCACTTTGATATTCATCTAGGGAGCGTTTCCTTGACTGTGGAAATCTGTGGGATTATCTGCAGCTGCTGGGAGCAATGACTGTGACCTTGGAATTAGTTCACCTTCTTGTGTTGCAGCCTCTAAGCCTGTGGATTCCCTGACTGGCCCTTGAGAGACAATGCCTAGTGTGTAAAGGTTGTTTGGCGACAGTTGTTGACATTCTGAGGGCCAGATGCTGGTCCACTTCTGTGGCCTATGTCTGGTGCCACTTAGAGAGCTGGTGCCATCTTGGCAAGGTTTCTCAGTAGTGGGCGCCGTTCTTGGATTCCTGCAGGATGGGCTCAAAAAGGTCTTGACTTGTCCTTGAGGGTGGAGGTTGCTGCTCTTTCCTCTTGTGGAGGACCTTTGGTGAGCTGTTCCCTTGCTTCATACTAGGATTTGGCGTGTTTTTCTGAGGGGCATCCGGGCCTTGTGCCCTCCTGTCCATCCGGTGGTGTCTCCTTGGGATCTGGCACTTGTTCTTCAGGCGCTTATGTGAAATCCAGTTGAGCCCTTGAAGAGGGCTACCCTTAAGAATTTGTTGTTGAAAGCAGTCTTCTTTTTATTTGTTTTTTTAATGTAATTTTTATTGAAGTTTTGACATTTTTCCAGCACAAAACAGAGCATCACCAGTCTATCCAACAGGCATGGGTTTCTAGCTAAACATACTCAATGTATGTAGACTGCCCCTCAAGGCATACCAAATTACATAAACAACCCCCCTCCCCTCCAACTTCCATCCCCCAACCCATCTCCCCTCCACCAAGTCCAATATTGAGTCCAGAATTCTTCAGCATGATCTTGCCGTCTTCTGCAAAGGTGCGAAAATCTTTGCAAACTAAAAGTCTTGTTGCTGAACATGAACCCCTCCCACCCCCCCCCCCCCCCAAATCACAGTGGACTCCAGTTTTCCAGTTGCATGCCATCTCTCCTCTCACTGCCACAATAGCAAACTTAAGGAAGTCTCAACACTGCCATGGGACAGTTGCTAAATTAGTCATGCAAAAGGAAAATCTTAGGGTCACGTACCAACTGGAGATCTACCACCCCCTCCATTCACCTAATACGTTTCTCCCAGTAATGCTGAACAACCAGCATTGCCACAACATATGAAAATATGTCCCAAACTGGCCACACCTGTGGGGATTATTAGTACAAAACAAAAATAAGTTATGCTCTCAGTTATATCCAGGGAAAATTAGCTACCAATGCCTGGCTCAAAGTTTGATGAGATTGCAATGAGCCACAAAAAGAGCCTTGTCTGTTTATATATATTATGTTTGCTATGGGTAACAAGGTAGAAAAGATATACAGACTTATAGGTATATTATTAAAAATATGAGATAGCAAGTTGTAGCAGCACAACGATTATAGTTAGATAAAGTGCTAAATTACTGATTAGTAACCAAAGGTCACCAGTTTGCTCTGCACTCAGAAGAGTACGGAAACTAGTTCCTAACAAACTATCACCCTCCTGGAGGAAGAGAGAAATAAGACAGTACCTTTGCTTGGCCAAGTGGATGAGCTGGGATCCAAGAGTCTCTGGAGCAGCACAGGGGTCCAAAGAGGCAGCTAGACAAAACTAACGCAGGCTACAGCCCTTTTGGAGGCAAGCCGCTTGAAAACACAGAACCGGAGGTATCTGTGAAAGTCTTCTCTCTGTCCTTAGGAGAATGGCCTTGCACACACATAGTGTTTATCTGTCTTCGGGACAGGCAAGGTAGTAAGCACAAGGCACACAGAGCACAAAAGGCACAAGAGGCATAAAGCTCTGTTGCATGCTGTAATTATTCTTTGTGTAGAGTCTCCATCATCGGACCATCTTGTGCCAACCAATCACTGGACCTAAGTGTTCTCAGCGAATCAAAAGGTAATGAGAGAAGATAACAGTATGCAGTTTTGGACATCCCAAAGTCAGTAGCATAGTTTGTGGATGATGAAGACCAGAGAAGCAGATGTTCTTGTCCTCATTAGCAGCTAAGTATGTCTTGATTTTCCCAAGAATATTCTCCCCACATGAATTTAGTAATGACACATAGGGTGTCTCAAGAATATGAACATAATGATATTTACATGGTGGTTCATTTTCCTCCTTGTCTCTAAGGGCTTCTTTAGAGTACTACCTAGTTGCAACAACATGTTGCTTCCACTGTATCCACAGTCTCCTTTGATATTGTATGGTATTTTATTTCACTCTCCTTATTTATGTATTTATATGTGTTTATTTATTTTATTTTTCATGCTCTAATTGACCAAAGAAGGTATTGCTTTTTAATTTTTAATACATAAGTTTTATCATGTATTTTTAATTATTTATTATATGGTTTTGTTCTTATGTTATATTTGATTTGATCTATAATGGTTTATGTTTTTAATTTATTGTTTTATCATTTTCTGTTGGAGACTATCCTACCCCCTGAAGAAGGCATACGTGCCAAAACACTGTAAGTGTAGGGGTTAATAAAGCTGTGTTGGACTTTAAGAGGTGTTTGTCTCTGCTTTGCTCTTTGCTGTTCCCCAGTTTGCTTGCAAGCGGTTGTGCCCATTCTGACTCTCCTGTAGCTCATCTGTACATAGTTCAGGTTAAGTTCTATAGTTATTCGGTTGGTCTTAGAGACCCCTTCAGAGGATTCTCCTGGGTTTTCCATTTACTTTGTTAGGAAAATACTGGAGGGTGCCCCTAGCTGTACTGGGTTTTATGCCAGTGATGATGTCACAGCAGTGTTCTGTGTTTTTTCTCTGTCTCCATCTCTGGTAGGGGGAGATAACCCACTAGTCTGGATTGGTCTAGCAGGACTCCAAGAAAGGAAATTATTGGTAAGAAAATTTTTATCTTATCTTATCCCTTTCTTATCTCCTTCCTCAGCGACCTCCATTTAGTACTGATATCTTCAGCCAGGATCATGTGCCACTGATAACAGACTATGTCATCAACACCTACTTCCGTCATTTCAAGCTCTACAAATATGTCTTCACTTCACAGGTAGCAATTCTTAGACATCTGCACATTATGTTCTTACATATACCACCTGGAGAGATATTTAGATATCAAGGCACATAGAACATAATTTTATAAAATGTTTTCAACATGTACAACCTGATTTACATGTAGAAAAGTACTTTTATAAAATTGTGCAGCAGTATGCACATGTTTAAGTACTCTCAGGGGCAAGATGGCACAGTGTATAGGCATTCCCAGATGCATAGTTTGGGTAGAGTAGTCCAGATAAGTAGATAATGTCCCCCTGCCAGCAGATGATAGAGGCAGAGAAAAAACTAGAAGTTTCTACTGACAACATCACTGGCACTAGGCTTGCTGCTGCTAGGGGCAACCTTCAGTATTTTCTCTGTCTCTAGCAGATGGTGGTTGCTGTATTGATGCAACTCCTGGGATCTTAAAGCTTCTGGGCAGCCATCTTGTGGGGTGACTTCCCAGTGGAGTCAGGTTTTGGGGGGTCTCCAGGGTATATCTGTGAATACCCCTTTCCAGATCTTCCTGCTAGACCAGTCCAGAGAAGTGGGTTATTTCCCCCTGCCAGCAGATGGGAGACAGAGAAAAGAAAGTAAAACTATGCCATGACATCACCACTGGCATAAAACTTAGTACAACTAGAGGGAGACCTCAGTATTTTCTCTGTTTCAGCAGATGGTGAATTCTTCCAGAAAGGCCTAGAGAGGCTTATAGCTCCTGCCTAGGCCACTTTAGATCCCAAGGGTTGTACGAGATACCCTTTTCTGTTTGATCTGTTACTTTGGGGATAGCTCCTGGCCAGGAGAGCCAGAGTAGCTTGGTGGGGGCTTTGGATCACGAGAATCCTTCTGAGGGACCCTTAAATGTATTTTGGTCTTTTTCTTCGCTTTTTTCCTTTACTTTTCTTTCTTTATACCAAAAAAAGGATAAAAGGTCTAAGAGTCTTCTGCACAGCTCCATGTAGCTCCTTAGCATGTGGCTGATTGTGGTTTCCTCCTTGCGCCCCACCCACCACTGCCCCCACTCTCCTGTGCCCCCCCGGGGGACCGCAGCACTGAGGCTGCAGTGGATCGCTGCCTTTTCCAGTGGGCAACTGCAGAGGATTGCTGCCTGAACTTCGCCAGCAGCAAAAAGGGGCCGCTGCACCTAACCGTGAGTGTTTGCTGTGATCCCACCTTTCCTACCTGACTGGCCTGTGCAGGCTGCGCACCAGCAGCAAAAACAGCCGCTGCACCTAACCATGAGTGTTTGCTGCGATCCCACCTTTCTCTCCTGACATCCCCGGCCTATGCAGGCCGCGCTCTATTTTTCCTTCCTTAAGGCCCTCAACTCCTGGTCAGTTTGAGACTGGTTTCAGTGTAGCTTGGCCAGCCGAGACCCCAGAGAATATCTGAGGTGGTCCTCTGTCTTCCTCCTGGGGCAAGCTCCTGGTTACAAGAGCCAGTGTAATTCAGTGGTGCATGAGGATCAGTGCCTATCTAATTGCCTTGATGCCTTGGCTGCAGTAAGTGACTATGGTTCCCTTGTTGATCGTCTCTGCGCCACTTGCACAGCCGATCTGGGGGAGACTTCTGTCAATTCATCAGAATCCGCAAAAAAATTAAAACGCTCCTTTTCCAGGAATACTTTACTTTTGTACCACCCCACATAGCTCCATCCAGCCAAGTGCTACCTAGACTTAGCTAACATCCTCCTCTACATTCAATATTCCCCCTTTTCCCTCCTGCATCCTCCCCCCCCCCCATCCCCATCTAATGTACATAGTTGCCTCTTTCAACTGTTATTTTTGTTTGTACTTAGATAAGTACCCCTAAGTTTTTGTTCTAGGTAAAACAGATTTCCTTATCGCTTCTCCGGGCCAGTCCAGGGAATGTTAGGGTTGTCATTCCCCTTCAGCAGCTGAGGACTGAAAAACTTCAAGCTTTGCTGACAGCTCAAGCCACTCCACCTGATGTCAGTGTACCAGTCTTTCAGTCCTCAGCAGCTGAACAGGACATCGATGCTGACAGTCTCCCTGACAAGGAAATCAGTTTTGTTGTTTTTTTCACAGTAAATATATAGCAAATTGGCTCTAGCAGGGCTGATAATTGGCTATATTCCCCGGTGCTACGTAAAGTCTATTAAAGATAGGAAAAAAAAAAATCCAGAGACGTCGTAGACAGCCCTTGCCTGCATGCTCTAAGCAGCGGAGGAGAGCAGAGCCTGCCTTCTCTCGGGCGTCTGTCTACGTTGTTGGTGGATTGGTCCTGGGAGCCCCAGTTACCCTCTATCTTGCTGGTCTGCCGCGTTTTCTCAGCTCCCGCTAGCAGCGGGAGAGCGGACCGACGGCACCGCGCTGCTTCGCTCAGCTCAGGTGAGCTTTTTGTTTGGGCAGGCAGAAGCTTTTCTTTAACCAGACGTTCACACGTCGGCGGGGGTTTCCCCGGTGACGGTAGTGCTCCGGCGCTGTAAGTAAATTGGGAGCTCAGTCTCTTAGTGCTGTTCAGTGCACATTCTCTATCCCTGGTTTGCTTTGTTTTTCCCGGTCTGTGGCAGATGGAAGGTAAGCTTTCTTCAGATTTGGATAGGCCTTTATTATCCTCTGAAAAGGTGGGAACGGCGCCATTTTGGTTGAGCCGTCGGTTTCTCCCGTGGGCCACCACAAACAAGGAAAGAGAAGGTCAAAATCTACTAAGGAGGCTCCAGCTATAGTTAAGACTCCACAGAAATTTCCTGAAGCTCAGGAAGTATTTCTGCCTTGTTTTCCCCCAAATTTATTTTGGCGCTGCATACGGCTTTTTTATTGACATCCTCTCAGGCAGGCTCTTCTGCCTCCAGTTCTCTTTCTTTAGATGTAGGTCAGCCTGCGGATTCTGCTGTAGACCCTGGGGAGGGTACTTCCCAGGCGGGGCTGAAAGCGCAGTCCGGATTGGAGCCCTTTGGGCCCCTTGTCACAGACTCTCAGATAGTGGAGGAGGGGGATGTCCTCTCGGAAGCAGGCTTGGACCTTTGGCCGGGGGAGCTTGAAGAGGGTGAGATTGCGCCAGGCGAAGATCCTAATGTTTTTAAGTTGTTTCGCAAAGAAGAGCTCGGAGCGCTTATCTCTCAGTCCTTAGCTGCTCTGAACCTTCTCATGCCCTCAGTGTCTCAAGAACCTCTAGAGGATCCGTTGTTGCAGGGCTTTAAAGTGGAACAACGCTGTTTTCCTGTGCACCACGTTATAAAGCAGATGATTGAGCCTGAGTGGGAGTGTCTGGAGGCTACGCTGAGTGGTAGTCGCGCCTTGGCTCGCCTATACCCAGTGCCTCAGGAAGAGAGAATTGTTGAAGATGCCTAAGGTAGATACTTAGGTTTCGGCGGTGACTAAGAAAACAACAATTCCAGTGGAAGGCGCAGCGGCGCTTAAAGATCTGCAGGATCGTAAGCTGGAGGTTCTCCTTAAGCAGGCATTTGATTCTAGTGCTCTTGCACTGCAGGCTTCCATTTGTGGGGCTTATGTGTCAAGAGCGTCCATCCGTTGGCTCCAAGGGGAAGTCTCTGTGGATTCAGCAGATGCTACTTCCGCGGAAGGAGCGAAATTGGAGTCAGCAGCGGCTTTACCTGGCAGATGCCTTCTATGATTTGGTAAGGATTGCTGCGAAGTCCATGGCATCGCTAGTTGCGGCCAGGCGCTTCCTTTGGTTACATAATTGGGCAGCTGACGTCTCGTCTAAATTGCGTCTCAGTAAACTCCCCTATAAGGGTAAGTTGCTTTTTGGGGAGGCCTTGGAAAAGACTGTTAAGGATCTCTGAGACTCCAAGGGGGGTCATTTGCCGGAGGATCGTCCAAAGACGCCTAGGGGGGGGAGCCGGGCAGCGGGGTCAAGGTAGAGATTCTCATAGGTTCAGAGGTGCTCGGTTTGCTCCCTATCCCAGAGGCCGTTTCAGGTCTCGCGGTCAGTCCTTTCGCGGAGCTAGGGGGTTCGGTAGGACCTACTTTAATGCCCAACAAAACGCTTCTAAAAAGCCACAATGAAGGTTTGCTGGTCCAGGCACAAATCCCTGTGGGGGGCCGCTTACAGGGATTTCTCTCGGCCTGGACCACTATAACCTCAGACAAATGGGTGCTAGAGATCATTCAAAAAGGATATGCGCTGGAATTCGCTTACCCTTTGACAGAGGCCTTTGTGATGTCTCCATGTGGTCCGGGACCGAAGACACAAGCAATTGCCGACACGCTAACGCGTCTGTTTCAACTGCAGGGGTGGTACTGGTACCTCGCGACCAGTGCGGATTAGGTCGATACTCAGTTTATTTTGTGGTTCCCAAAAAGGAAGGATCTTTTCATCCAATTCTGGATCTCAAGCACGTAAACCGTGCCTTACGAGTTCCGCATTTCCGGCCATAGATCTCACAGAGGCTTATCTGCACATACCCATCAGGACGGATCATCAACGGTTTTTAAGGTTTGCCCTTCCTATGGGTCACTTCCAGTTTCGAGTGTTGCCTTTCGGACTGGCGACTGCTCCTCGAACCTTCACGAAGGTGATGGTGGTAGTTGCGGTGGCCCTGCGGAAGGAAGGAGTCCGGGTGCATCCGTATCTGGACGATTGGCTGATCAGGGCGGATTCTCGGCCTCAGTCGTGGCAACTGCTCGGGTGGTTCAGCTTCTAGAGCAGCTAGGTTGGGTCATCAACCAAGCAAAGAGTCACCTGCACCCGGTAAAACAGCTTACTTATCTCAGAGCCTTCTTCGACACGGCCCGAGGATCGGTCTTTTTGCCCTAGAGCAGGGTGCTAAAGATTTTGAAGCAAGTGCGGGCGTTTTTGCGGATACCGGCTCCTTCGGCGTGGACCTATTTACAACTCTTGGGGTCCATGGCGGCGGCCTTGGATCTAGTCCCGTGGGCCAAGGCGCATATGAGACCTCTGCAACACGCGTTGCTCTCCAGGTGGTCTACACAGCTTCATCCTCTCTCACAGAAACTGGTCTGTCCGGAGCTGGTGCATCAAAGTCTGGTATGGTGGATGAATCCCACCCATCTGCGGGCAGGGTTTCCTTTGCAGGATCCAGCGTGGGTGCTAGTGACCACAGACGCCAGTCTCTCGGGCTGGGGTGCTCACTATCAGTCTCAAGTGACACAGGGCTTCTGGTCTGAGGAGGAGAGCTCGTGGTCGATGAATCAGTTGGAACTCTGAGCAGTACGTCTCACGCTCCTACATTTTGAACGCTTGATCGAAGGGGCGGCGGTCCGTGTTTTTTCCGACAATGCGGTGACGGTTTCCTGTATCAATCGGCAAGGGGGTACGAGGAGTGTACCTTTGCTGGAAGAATGCCAGGACTTGATGGTTTGGGCAGAGAGTCATCTGGTGGCTTTATCGGCGGCGCACGTAGTGGGCAAGGACAACGTGCAAGCCGATTATCTCAGTCGCAATGTGCTTGATCCCGGAGAATGGGAACTAAACGCGGCTGTGTTTCACGAACTTACGCTACGCTGGGGGCAGCCGGGGATGGATCTAATGGCTACTCTCGGCAATGCCAAAGCATCTCGGTTTTTCAGCAGACGCAAGGAGCACATGTCGGAAGGCCTGGATGCTCTAGTACAGCCCTGGCCGTTAGGCACGCTCCTGTACATGTTTCCACCGTGGCCGATGCTAGGTCGGATCATTCAGCGTATAGCGAGTCACCGGGGTACAGTGATTCTCATTGCGCCGGATTGGCCTCGACGTCCTTGGTATGCCAATCTGGGGCAGCTGTCGATAGATTCTCCTTGGCGGCTTCCAGTCCTGGTCAATCTGTTAAGTCAGGGTCCGGTGCTCAGGCCGCAGGTAGATCGCTTCTTGCTTACGGCTTGGCTCTTAAGGGGGATCGCTTAAGATGAAAAGTTTACTCAGAATCCGTGGTGGCCACCTTGCTACGGTCTAAAAGGCCTGCAACATCGCTAGCATATGTGCGCGTCTGGCGAGTATTTGAGGATTGGTGTGCACAACGGGGCTTTAGGCCTATGTCTGCTGCGTTGCCGCAACTGCTTTTGTTTCTCCAAGACGGCTTGGATAAAGGATTGGCTCTCGGCACGCTGAAGGTGCATTTGGCGGCCCTGACTTGCTTTAGAGCAGGGGTCTCAAACTCAAATTGCTTTGAGGGCCAAATGAGGACTTGTAGAGTAACCCGGGGGCCGCACAAGACGCAGGCCTCATTTGCATAAGGGCATCATTTGCATAAGGGCATCATTTGCATAAATATTTGCATAATGTTACCATACACTAACTTTTAGTAAACATGCCTCTTAATGAGTGTATGGATAAAGAAAGACTAAAAGATTTCTACATTACTATAAACCAGTGCCAACCGCCAGGCACATTAGGAACTACTAGAAACACTGCCCATTTAGAACCCATAGCAAACCTGCCGTGTCCTAACAGCACTACCAGGACTCACAAAGCACCATACCCTAACTATCAAAAGGCAACACTGCAAATATTAAATCAACACATTTCAGAGAATAACAATACATGACCTACTCGGGAAAGAGAACAAGTGGCAATGTCAAATAGGAATTACATAAACAGAATACCTCAGCTCAGTTACACATGCAGAACATACACCATCACCAAACAAGGAATCACAATTTAGAAACAGGAAGACAATTAAACTGGAAACCCCAAAAGCCAAACTTAGAATGTACAACACTGTAGAAATAAAACTATACATTGATTTCCTCTTGTATTAAATAAAGTGCAGACGTTAAAGATGCACATTTCCAAGAGCTGACATATTTCAGTTAATAAATTCAAAATAAAGAGATATTTTTCTACCTTTTGTGCATTTTTTTTTCAGTTGCAATTGTTCCAGTCACTTTCTTCTGGTTTCTTTGTGTCTTCTGCTAACTCTCCATCGTCTGCTGTCCATTTCTCCTTTCTTCTTTCCTAGTTTTTTTCCATTCTCTCTACATCTGCTTTAACATACTAATCATTCTCCTTTTGCTCTTTCCTCATTCCTATTTCATCCACTCAAATTTTACCCCTCCATCCTCAATCCCCACTTACTCTCCCAATACCCGGCCAATTGTAGATTTTTCTTCCCTCCCACACAAAATATATTTCCCCTCTCCATTTCACTCTCCCAGCCCCATCCCATTCTAATCGTCCCCCAACATCAACTCCCTTCTAGCTCCTGCCCAACCCAGCATCCGCTCCCTTCTAGTCCCCGCATCATCAGCCCATTTCCAGTCCTAGCTCCCTCCCCTCACAGCCCATTTCCTTTCCAAGCCCCCCTCCCCATCAGCCCATTTCCATTCCAAGCCCCCTTCCACTCAGCCCATTACCATTCCAAGACCCTGTCCCCATCAGCTATTTGCAGTTCAAGCTCCCCCTTCTACTCGGCCCATTTCCAGTCATAGCACCCCCCCCCCCAGTCCATTACCAGTTCTAGCCCCCCCCCCAGCCCATTATCGGTCCTAAGCCCCCAACAGCCCACTTCCAGGCCTAACCCTTCCATCGCCCCATCTTCATTCTTAGCCCCCCCATAACCCCATTTTCAGTCTTAGGCCCCCAGTCAGACCACCTCCAGTCCTAACCCCCATCTGTCCATTACCAGTCCTAACCCCCATCACCCCATTTTCAGTACTACCCCCCCCCAGCCCACATCAAGTCCTGCTCCCCCCTACATCGTCCTGCTCCCCCCCACATCGTCCTGCTCCCCCCCATCAAGTGCTGCTCCCCCCCATCAAGTCCTGCTCCCCCCCCACATCAAGTCCTGCTCCCCCCCAGCCACACATCAAGTCCTGCTCCCCCCCATCAAGTCCTGCTCCCCCCCCCATCAAGTCCTGCTCCCTCCCCCCCCCCGGGAAAATTAAACTTTAAAAAAAACCCGGCTTCTGCTGCTGCTGCCGCCGCTGCCGTGGCCGGCAATAGCAGCAATATCGCAAGTCCCGCGGGCTCCCCCCCACCCGGCAGATCCCTTCCTGCTTGCCTGCCAGTTCTCCGCTTCGGCTTTCAGAGCCGCGAAGGGAGAGCTTCTCCCTCGTGACTCTGTTAAGCCCGCTGGGGCAGATGGGAAATTTCCCATCTGCCTCGGCGAGCTTAACAGAGTCGCGAGGGAGAAGTTCTCCCTTCGCGGCTCTGAAAGCCGAAGCGGAGAACTGGCAGCATTGGCAGGCAAGCAGGAAGGGATCTGCCGGGTGGGGGGGAGCCCGCGGGACTTGCGATATTGCTGCTATTGCCGGCCACCTCAGCGGCGGCAGCAGCAGCAGAAGCCGTTTTTTTTTTTTCCCCCCAATGCTTCGCGGGCCGCACAAGGGTCTCTCGCGGGCCGCATGCGGCCCGCGGGCCGCGTGTTTGAGACCCCTGCTTTAGAGGAACGCTGCAGAGTCGCCGTCTCTCGGCGCATGGTGATGTACAACTTTTTTTTCGAGTGACCAGGATTATCAGGCCTCCGTTACGCCACGTGGTGCCTCCTTGGGATTTGAATATGGTCTTGGAAGCGTTGACGCAGCCGCCATTTGCTTCCGCTTCCTCAGTGCGTTTGAAAGAATTTTCCTGGAAGATGGCCTTCCTAGTAGCGTTGTGTTTGGCAAGGAGGATTTCGGATTTGCAAGCTCTGTCCTGTCGTGAGCCCTACCTTCAGTTCTTACCGGGAAAGGTGCTGTTACATGCTGTGCCTTCGTTTCTGCCTAAAGTGGTGTCCGCTTTTCATGTTAATCAGTTGGTGGCGTTGCCAATTTTCTCCGATCTATCGGGTTCTCCGATGGATCGCTCACTCTGAAAATTGGATCTGGGACGTGTCTTAAGGAGTTACCTTAAGATCACTAAGTCTTTTTGCAAGTCGGATAGGTTATTTGTGCTGTTTGCCAGCCCACGAAAGGGTAAAGCGGCTACGAAGTCCTTGATTGGCCGATGGGTGAAGAATGCTATCGTGGCAGCTTACGAAGCCGGGGGGAAAACGCCGCCACAGGGGCTCAAAGCACACTCCACTCGATCTCAAGCAACGTCCTAGGCGGAGTACGCATTCATTCCTCCGGTGGATATCTGTAGGGCGCCAACGTGGTCCTCACTGCATACGTTTGCTAGGCATTACAGATTAGATGTTCACGCCAGAGAGGATGCGAAGGTGGGGGCCTCGGCCATTGTCGCAGGTCTTGCGGGTCCCTCCCGAGTTTAGGTACTGCTTTGGTACTGCCCTAACATTCCCTGGACTGGCCCGGAGAAGCGATAAGGAAGGTGAAATTAGGTCTTACCTGCTAATTGTCTTTCCTTGAGCTCTCTCCGGGCCAGTCCAGGGCCCACCCTTTAGCGTTTGTTTCACGGTCTTTCCGTCTACCTGAGCACAAGAGCGGTTGCAGATCCAGTTTTGGTTGTGTAGGCATGACTTTGGGGCTCCTTCGGAATTCTTCGGGGGGATGTTTTCTGTTTGGTTTGTGAAAGCAAAAAAAAAAAAGATCGACTCAGAGTGAGGCTCACATTGCATTTGGCGTGTGCAGTCCGTTCCTGGGGAATGTAGAGACATATCAGTTCCTATTTTGGTTTGCCTTATCTTTTCCGATGTTGAGCTTTAGCTGCTTTGTCAAAAGAAGACTGGTACACTGACATCAGGGGGAGTGGCTTGAGCTGTCAGCAAAGCTTGAAGTTTTTCAGTCCTCAGCTGCTGAAGGGGATTGACAACTCTAACATTCCCTGGACTGGCCCGGAGAGAGCTCAAGGAAAGACAATTAGCAGGTACGATCTAATTTCACCGTACCCACACTGTTATTGTTGAGTTCCATGTAAACCGTCTTGAATTGTATATAAAAAAACTTTAAATAAATAAATTCAGCGTTGGCGGTTCTGTCTCCCAATGCAGTTGAGGCTTCATTGCTGCCTTCCACATCAGGGATTATCATTGCTCTTCTCCAGGCAGACCTGCTGTTCCTACGATGCCGAGTTTCGCCATGGGACTGGCTCCTCTGGTGAACAGGGAGTCTTCTCTCCCTCTGTTTCCAAAGTTGCAGCGCTCCGAGCCACAGCAATCACAAGTGCTTCAGCCACAGTGGTTGTCAGATTCCGCTGCGGCAGATTTTTCGCCCAGCTTCCAACATGCTTGAGGACTATGAAAGGGGGGTCAAGCCCTTGTTCCCTCTCAGCCGGGCCCATCTTCCACCGCTCCTCCAATAGTCCTTGCAGGCGGTTCCCACAAATGATCAAGAGGGCAGGACTGTCCGGGAGGGTTTGTGGCCCCCTCCAAAGTCCCTTATTGGAGCGAGGAAGAATGTCCCATAATGACTCTGGTTCAGCTGCCTCTTAATGCGGAGGAGGTGGAACTCTTTCAGGCGTGGTCTATAGCGACTCTCATGTGGTGCATCTCTTGTTGCTGAGAAAAGATCCCCCCCCCCCTAGATTGCCACTGAAATGTGCATTCTGGAGCTCTCTGGACTGGCCTGACTCCCTCCACTTCTGATCCTGGCATAAGGAGGCCTTCCAGAGCCTTTCTTTTCCTGCTAGAGCTTCTCCTGATGCACCCCTCAAGAAAGCCCAGCGATAGGGTCGCATTTACACCTGGTCACCAACAGCCTTGGAAAGTGGTTTCAGTTTCCTAGGTTCGACATCTTGATCACAGCGGTCACCAGCATATCATCATTCCCATAGGAGTGGAGCTACCCTTCAGGACCTGCAGGGCCAAAGGTGGAAGGACTCCAGATGGCCTTCTCTTCCACCTCTCTAGCCTTTCAGGTGACAATGTGGGGCAGCCTCTGTGCACGTGTCCTCCTCCACTGGGTCTAGCTCCTTCCTGAAGATGAGTATTTGGCCCGCCTCGAATATCTGGCAGTCAGTGTAAAATTTGTAGATAGTTACCCCTAGTTATATCCAGGTTATTACCCCTGTTTATTGTAAATACAATGCAGCGCGACTGCATGTATAATGTTTGTTGAATGTAAACCGCACTGATGTGAATAGCGCAGTATAGAAGAAAAGCTAAATAAATAAATAAATAAATAAATAAATAGTCTTCTTGGTGGATGCCTTTTATGATCTCTTATGCCTTTCTGCACGGGGAGTCATAGCGGCGACAGTGGCTCACTGAGTGCTATGGCTCAGAAATTGTTTAGTGGATGTCGTATCTAAGAGGCACTTAGCCAAATTGCTCTTTAGGGACAGGCTCCTGTTTGGCAAGCACTTGGGAAAGTTAGTCAAGGAACTCAGAGAGGTCAAGCCCCAGCAGCTGCCGGAGGATAAACCCAAGGGTTCCTCCAAGCACTCTTCTTCCTCAGTAGGGGGGTGTCATCTTTGCTGCTGAAGTTCCGCGATTCTCGTCAGTATCAACAGAATAAGCATACCTCCTCTTCTGGAACAGGATCCAAGTCTTAGTCCTTTCAAGGAGGATGCCAGGACTATTCACAGACTTCCGTGGCAGGAAAGCCCTCCATCTCGCCAATCCCGCTGACTATTCTGGGGCCCATTCCTACCTCCTACAAGTGGGAGGCCATCTGCAACATTTTTATTGTGAATGCGCCCATCTAACGAATGATCGCTAGGTGCTCAACATTATAAGACTAGTATATGTTTTAGAGTGTGCTCAAAAGGGTCAACTGCAGTTTGAGAGTTCTACGGTTCCGCATGGAAATGCTGCAGTTTGTTATCCAGGCAGTCCAGAAGGATGAGTCATCGTCTCGTTGGATTTGGCAGAGGCTTGTCTTCACATTGCCATCCGGGAGGACCAGCAGTGCTTTCTCCAGTTTGCAATTTTGGTCTCTCACTGCCTGTTTTGTGTAATACCTTCAGCCTGGCCACCACCCCTTGGATGTTCTTCAAGGTGATGGTGGTAGTTGTAGCAAGACTGAGGCACAAGGGTGTCTGCGTATACCCCTACCAGGATGATTGGCTTATCCAGGCCAAGTCTCAGCCAGAAGCCATTCGGGCATTGCATTGAGTGATCCAACTCCTCGAGCGGCTCGGCTGGGTCATCAGTAGCAGCAAGAGCTGCCTAATGCTGTCTCAGAAACTAAACTTTCTTGAGGACAGTTTTGACATCCGCATAGGCAAAATCTTCCTTATGGGGAGCGCTAGGCCAAGTTCCACACCCAACCTTAGGACCTTTTTGGGAACTCCACTCCCACAACTTGGAGCTACCTTCAGTTTTTGGGAGCTATGGCTGCAACCCTGGAGCTAGTGCACTTGGCACAAGCACACATGCATCCTCTATAGTGGGCCTTGCTGACTGGCTGGTTCCTGTGCTCGCAGGACTATCGTGGCCATCTCCTGCTTCCTCTCTCATATCGACACAGCCTCCTCTGGTGTGTTTCCCCTGACAAAATATTGAGGGGAATGCCCCTCGAAACTCCAGCCCAGGTGCTCCTCACCACTGTTGTCAGTCTCTCCAGTTGGGGAGTTCACTATCTTGGACAGACCACACAGGGTCAGTGGTCTCCGGTGGAAGGAAAATGGGCTATCCGTCACCGAGAGGCCAGGACCATCTATCTGGCATTGTTGCACTTAAACGGGCTGCTCCATGGGAGCGCTGTGTGAGTCTTCTGCAACCGCGATGGGTTATGTCAATAGCCAGGGCAGAACAAAGTGACTGGGATTAGCTTGGGAAATGTCTCTACTGTGCACCTGCACAGAACTGCACCGCCAAGCGCTTAAGTAATAGTAGTACAGCCTAGCACATCGCAGGCGAGGACAGTCTGGAAGTGGATTTCCTCAGCCATCACTTCCTCGATCCCAAGGATTGGGAACTTACCCCATGGGCATTCAACTGGATAGTGGATCGGTGGGGCCTCCCAGGGGTGGACTGGATGGCAACAGCAGCCAATGCCAAGGTTTCCTCCTTCAGCCATTATTTGGAGCCCAAGTCCAAGAGGGTAAACATACTGGTCCAGCCCTGGCCCCCGGATCACCTGCTCTGTGTGTCCCGCCCCATGAGCCAGGATACCCAGAGTCTTTTGGAGCATCGAGGGTCATCTGAGTCTGGTGATCCTAGGCTGGCCTCATCGTCCTTGGTATGTAGACACTGTCTGTCTCCTAGCCTCCCAGCCCCTGTGCCTCAGGGACAGGAGGGGCTTACCATGGCAGAGTTGCCTAAGGTGTAAGGGCTATTCCCTGTTGAAGATCAGGCTGTGCTCCACCTCATTGTATTATGCCTGGGTCTAGTATCTCTTCGAGAACTGGTGTCATCAATGTCGCTTTTCCCCATGGGGTATTGATACCCTCAATTTTAGCCTTCCTATAAGAGGGAGTTAAGAAGGGTTTAACAAGCTTGATCAGGGTGCAGGTAGCGGCACTTTCCTGTTTTCACGGTCCGGTGGTGGGCCATGTGCTGGGGGCTCACCGGAATGTGAGCCACTTTCTCCATGGGGTTCAGACCCTTCGTCAACTAGTAGACCCCATAGTTCTACCTTGGGACTTGATGCTCGTTCTTTGAGCGCTCATCTGTCCACCCATCAATCCGCTTTAAGGCAGACTACCTTCAAAGATCTGTCCCTGAAAATGGTGTTGTTGGTAGCTATCACTTCAGCACAGTGGATTTCAGAATTGCATGTGCTTTCCTGCTGCAACTCCTTATTGACTTTCTCGGCTGAAGGGGGTGACCTTTTGCCCGGTTCTCTCCTTCTTGCCCAAAGTGCTCTCTCTCTTTCACATCAATTAGGAGCTGTTCTTGCTGGCCTTTTTGCCAGACTAATTTTATTTATTTAGGCTTATATACTGCATTTCTATCAGTCAGAGCAGTGTACATTCAGGTACTGTATATATATATTTTTCCCTTGTCCCCGAACGGCTCACAATCTGAGGCAATGGAGGGTTAAGTGGCTTGCCCAAGGCCACAAAGAGTACCTGTGGGATAGAAACCCCAGTCCTTTTGGCCCAAGGTTGCTGCCCTGTAGCGGGATTTGAACCCCTGGCCCTCCGGCCTGAGGTAACTTGCCCCAACTACTAGGCCACTCTTCCCTATGCACCAGACCAGACAAGGGCTTGTGTTTTATGGACTTCTGTCATGCACTCTTGGCAGTACTTGAAAGTGATGAATTACTTTCATCTTTCCAATCACTTCTTTGTCCTTTTGGCTAGATCCCGGAATGCAAATCAAATCAAAGATGTACTCTCAATGTTGTTGCAGAAAGTGAGAAAATAAGTGTACTATTTTGAACCATGTGGTAAAATAATGGTTTTTTGGGAAGGGTAAGGTCTCAGAACTTGCGGGCTGTCAGCGGCTAATGTTAATGCTCACTGAACAAACCCTTTGCATGAGACCTTACCCTTCCCAAAAACCCATTATTTTACCACATGGTTCAAAATAGTACACTTAGGGGCTTGTTTACAAAGCCGCGGTAGTGGTTCGCGATCGCAGCCGCGGCCCCATTGAAATCAATGGGGCCGCGGCTCCGATTACGATCGCAAAACGCTACCGCGGCTTTGTAAACAAGCCCCTTAGTTTCTCACTTTCTGCAACAACACTGAGAGTACATCTTTGATTTGATTTGGGTTCCCTTATTACTCTCACAAACCACAGACCGTTGTTTAGGTTAGATCCCGGAATGGACAAGCGGCGTCCACGGTGACCCTAGGTCACTGGATTAATGATACTATCGCCTCAGCCCATCTGATGCAGGGTAGGTCTGTTTCCCCAGGCCTCAAGACTCATTTGACTCAGGCCCAGGCAACTTCCCGGGCAGAGTCATCTCGTGCATCGCTCTTAAACAATTGCAGGGCAGCTACTTGGTCCTCCTTGGCTCCTTCGCATGGCACTACTGGCTAGATGTGCATGTCCAAGCGGCCACACGGTTTGGCTCAGGTGTTCTTCCACTGCACTCTCTTCCCACCCTGTGGATAAACTTGGATAAAAATAATTTTAAAAAAGGATGATAATTGTCGGAGTGTACTGTCAGACGGCTGCCTGGGTGAGAATGTTCACAGTCTTGGCAAGTGCATATATCAATATGATTTGCAAGGGATTGTGGGAAATGTAGTCCATTCACACCAGACACAGCTGCTCACAATAATTAGTTGTGCTTGAGTGTAAAGCCAATAAGATATTTATTTATGGGGTTATTTCTCCCAACACAGATATGCTTGGTAGCACATAAAACAGGATACTTGCTTTCAGTGTTAAACTTAGAAAAACAAAATCAGGAAAACAACAGTTGAACTTGTCAGGCAATCAAAGCAAAAGAATAAAGACCTGGTTGGTAACAAACTGGTCTTTTCTGTAGGCTTTAGCTAATATTTTCTTAGCAGTGTATCAAACAACAAGCAAAACCCACAAAGAAGGGAAAAACTGTTCTTTTCAGGTTAACTTCTTATATCTTCACACATAGATTCAGAAGTGATTCCCTCAGAGCTCACAAGCAATTAGGTAAGGCTCAATTGCTAGCAGTTACCCAGCTGAAACCCCTTAGCTGGCTTGCTTTCTACTGCGTGGCTCAAATCCTACTTCAGGAGCTTTTCTGAGTAGATTAAAGAACAAGTTTGTATTTTTTTGTGATGGTGGTTGTACTTTGTAACAGAAAATTACCAAAGGAGTTTAGACAGAGAGCAATCCATATATTCACAGCCTGTATCTAAGACCGCTCCCCCTTCCTCAACAATCATCGGTTCAATATCATGGATTGGCACAGAGGAATTTCTCAGTGGAACACTTTCAGGAGAATACTTGTTTCCCTGCTGTCTTTCAAGGTTATAGCTAGGGCATAGATCAGTGTTCATACCTGAGCTTCCATTGCTGTTAGAGTTCCTCTCTAAATAGCCTGGCCAGTATGTAGTCCAGTTCTTATGTCCAGCCTTCCAATCCAGATCCCTGGACACTGTATCTCTCTTCACATACCTTCTGGCATGGGTCTTAGAGTCCCTTCCACATGCAGCCGTCTCCCTCACAGGTACCGTCTGGAGATTCCTAGCTCTGCAGCACCATTCCTCTGGCTTTCCCCAGTCCAATGGTGTATGCTGGCCTTTTGAATGTCTCCCAGTATACGTACTGCCCTGGACTCCTTTAGACCTCCCAAATGCTTTTCTCTTCTTTCTTCCAAAGGGTTTCTTGCCCTCTCTGTCCGTCCGTTCTGGCTTCTGCTTCTGATGATCCTCCAGATGATGAAGACCTCCAAGCTGAGGATATCCAAGCTGATTCTGAGGATCTCCCAGATGAAACTGAGGATGAGGATAATTCTCTGTAGAATAAACTCTACCTTTATTCTGCTTTAATGAGTGCTCCACCCTAGCACAGCTGTGCTGAATCAGGCCCTGCCCTTTGAGATGAGTGCTTAGGGATTACCTCATAGCCCTCCTGATTGAACACACGTTTCCCCACTTCAGCTCCTCTAATGGCTGTTGGAAACCTGGTGCATTCTGGGACTGGTAGTCTTTTATGGGAAAATTCTGTTTTCTTATTTCTACCAGAACTGACAGGTTGCTTGTTCAGAGTCACTTCACCTTTACTATAGCTCCTTCCTGAGCTATGATAAGCTTCCTTATCACAGTACACAAGAAAAGGTCATTGATGTGAACAGCAGCGCTAGTAAGGGTGGTGAATTTGAATGAACACCTTTTTACAAATAGCTGCGTATGTTTTAACTGAGACCTTAGTACACAATTGCAATATGTCCTACTAGTTTCAAGAGGTGAATATTCGAGTAAATAAATATTTTTGTTACACTCTAGTAGTAATTGCTCGATTAATTGGACCAGTTCTTTGTATCATATACAACAATGGTGATGTCACGGCATAGTTTTACTTTCTTTTCTCAGTCTCTCATCTGCTGGTAGGGGGAAATAACACACTTGACTGGACTGGTCTAGCAGGACTACAGGAAAGGAAATTAATGGTAAGTAAGATTTCTCCTTGAAGCCTCCACTTGGGAGGGGGTTCCAGGCTCCCTGTCAGCCATATCTGACTGAATAAGCTCCATAAGTGCTCTGATGGTGCAAGTTGAATTGGACCTGCACAGAAGTACCCTTAATTGACCTCTCTGTGCCTTCTCCCTCTCCCACCCCCCCACCCCCCATCTTCTCCTCCTTGTTCCCTCCCTTGGCTTTAATGTAAACATTTTTTTAAAAAAGTTAAAGTTTCACTAAACTTGCAGTGTTCCAACAAGCAGGGCCGATGCAAGGAGATGAGGCACTCTAGGTGAACCTCATCCCTTGTCCCCCTCCCTTCTCTAGTGCCTATTGATTCCTCTTCCACCCCTCTCCAGGACATGCAGCAGCAATGGCCACAAACAGCCCCAAAGCATTTACCTTTAAACTTCGGCACCCTGAGACTGTTTGCGCCCATTGCCACCACTTTCTCTCCCGAGAGGGATAGCATGTCTTGTCAAGGCTGGAGGGGGTAGACTTTGACTGGCCTTGTCTCTGCGGCTGTGGACACAGAGGAGGAGTCCCAACTTATTGATTTTTAAAAGACTCTGTTCGTGAGGAGCTAGCTAAACTAAAATTAGACAAAGCAATGTGACCTGATGGGATAAATTTGAAAATATTGAAGGAACTTGGGGAGGTTCTAGCAGCTCCACTGACTGAACTTTTCAATGCTTTTTTAGAGTTGGGAGTGGTCCCAGAGGACTGGAGAAGGACACATGTGGGTCCCTTTTCACAATAGCGGAAGTAAGGATGAGGTTGAAAACTACAGGCCGGTTAGTCTAACCTCTGTGGTGAGTAAATTATTGGAAACGCTGCTAAAAGGGAGAATAGTGAGGTTTCTGGAGTCCAATGAATTGCAGGATCCAAGGCAGTATGGGTTTACCAGAAGCAGGTCTTGTCAGACAAATTTGATTGATTTCTTTGACTGGGCGACCAGGCACTTGGACTGAGGGAGAGCCCTAGATGTGGTGTACTTAGATTTCAGTAAAGACTTTGAGATTGTTCTGCACAGGCAACTTATAAACAAACTGAGCACCCTAGGGATGGACCTTTAAGTGACTGACTGGGTTAGAAATTGATTGAGTGGGAGACAACAAAGGGTACAGGTAAATAGAGTTCACTCTGAGGAAAAGGATGTTATCAGGGATGTGCTGCAGGGGTCTGTCCTTCCTTGGTCCAATTATTTTTAACATCTTTGTTAGTAATATTGCGGAAGGGCTGTCGGGTAAGGTTTGCCTCTTTGCGGATGATACCTAAATCTGCAATAGAGTAGACACCTATAAAGGAGTAGATAACATGAAGAGAAATCTAGCTAAGCTTGAAGAATGGTCGAAGATTTGCAGCTGAGATTTAATGCATTTGGGCTGCAAAAATCCAAGGGAGCGGTACAGTGTAGCGGGTGAAGTACTTCTGTTCACAAAAGAAGAGTGGGACCTAGGCGTGGTTGTGTCTGATTATCTTAAAACAGCTAAACAGGTAGAAAAGCTGACGGTGAAAGCCAGAAGGATGCTTGAGTGCATAGGAAGAAGAATGGCTAGCAGAAAAAAGGAGGTGATAGTGTCTCTGTATAAGTCTTTATAGTGAGACCTCATTTGGAGTATTGTGTGCAATTCTGGAGACCACACCTTCAAAAGGATAAAAACAGGATGGAGTCTGTGCAGAAGGTGGCTACAAAAATGGTTAATGGTCTTCGTTATACAGCATATGAGGACAGACTTAAAGATCTTAATATGTGTATGTTAGAGAAAAGGCAGAATAGAGGAGATATGATAGATGTTTAAATACTTCCATGGCATAAATGCACAAGAGGAGAGCCTCTTTTGATTGAAAATAAGTTCCATTTTATGACATTTATTTATTTATTTACATTCTCTTATATACCGCGCTATTCTACATCAGTGCGGTTTACATTGAACAAACTGAAATTATATTGAACAGGGCATTATAACTTGGAGATAACTATTTTACAGGGAACATGGGCTGTGGAGGGTTAAGTGGCTTGCCCAAGATCACAAGAAGCACCTGTGGGACTAGAAACCCCAGTCCTTCCGGCCCAAGGTTGCTGTTCTCTAGTGGGATTTGAACCCACGACCTTCTGGCCTGAAGTACCTTGCCCCAACCGCTAGGCCACTCCTCCAATCAATATAGATAGAGAGCTGGTACCTCCCACCAATCTTCAGTATCTCATTCTCTAAGCAGCTGGAGAGGCGTGAATTCCATGTTAGGACTCACTGAAGGAACATTCAGACTCTTTTCAAATTGACTTTTTTGGGTGTTAAGTACTGAGCAGATAGCACAAACACAGTTCTCCTGTGCTGTATAATGTTTTTTGGGCTGCCTTGACCACTTAAAATTTCGAGAAAAAAAAAAAAAGCAAGTCCAAAGTGCCAGCATCTCGGAGAATTGCCCTGTGGGGTTTTGGAGGTGAGAGACTGCTTCAACATGGCGACGCTCTGGGAAGAAGAGAGAGGCTTGCCTGCCAGAAGACGCATGTGCGATGACTCCGGAGCCTCAGGAAGGCAGGGTGAGGAGTTTTCATGCTTTGTGTGAGAGAGAGAGAGAGAGGCTGGTCATTGCTCTACCTGACGTAGAAGCCCCAGGGGAGGCTTAGCGTCGGAGTGGGAGTTTCCCTGCTGATAAGGATTGAGCATGGAGATGACTGTACAGTGGGGCAGGCATAGTTAGAGTGCAGGGGGTTCACTGAGCCATGTGGCAGCCAGCGGCCATTTTAAAGAGCGTGGGAAGGCAGAAGGTCTGCGGGGAGGCTCGGTGACAAGGGGGGATCTCTGCATTCAGCCCAGTATGCTGCCCTCACATTTTATTATTTTTCTGGAGTAACCTTTCTAAAAGCATTATGGTATTGAAAGAAAAAAAAAGAAAGTGAGTGAGAGAAAATACAGGCATTAGGACAGACAAAAGTCACAGACAGCATGTTTGCAAAGTTGACCTGTATAGCATGTGGCTCATGCAGTGGGTCAGTCTCCACATCCGGGTTCTGCTGTGGTTGTGAGGCAGAATCCTTGTTAGTGGAGGCAGAACTGATGGATGACAGGCCAGAAAAGTCTCTGGGGGCGTAGGAGCGCTTGTAGCATCTATTCCATCCGCTGTAGTGACACAGATGTCAGAGACAGGTGCGGGGCCTGTGCTAAGTGCAGTGGCAGCTGAACCTCGTGCAACCAAGGACACGAAAGGCAAAGGCAAGAAGAATGGGAAGGCTCTTTCTCCAAGGGGGATCAAGAGGATAGTCTTCCAGGAGGTTTTCCCCAGAGTTCGTGCTGTTGCTACACAAGGCCTTCTGCATGAAACAGCATGCCAGAGAGGGGCCAAACACTTCCCAGAAGGGGCCAAAACTTCCCCTACCTCAGGCTGAACCACTGGAGATGTCGGAGAGAGAACCAGGACTTAGCAGACCATGGCTGGAGTTCAAGGTCTGGGAGGATGTAGGGTCTGTGCATTCCAGGGATGCAGAAGATGAACAGGACTGGGGCTCAGACTTGGAAGAAAGTGAGATTCCCCAGGGGGAGGATCCTCGCATCATCCAAGTTTTCTGTAGGGAGGAGTTGGCGGCCTTGATTGCGCAATCCTCTAAAGCACTGAATGTGCATACGGAGGCGCCAGAGGAAGAGGAACCCTTGGAGGACCTTCTTTTCCAGGCAGTCAGATCTTCACAGCAAGTGTTCACTTTACATCGACTCATCCGAGCACTGTTCCCTCTAAGCTGTGCGCGTGTGCGCGCGCACACACCTCGCCGAGCGAGCGCACATACTTTACAACAGAGCGCACAAAAATTATGGCTCTGATTCTGATAGAAAACAACACAGATGTCTTAAAATTTAAAAGTTATGATTGTAATTACTAGAAATTTCCCACTTCATTTAGTAATCGTCTATTTCATTTAATTTGATTAAAATCAATGTGGTGTACATACTGTATTCTGACGTGTAGTCAAATTTTAAAGTATATAACTCCGAGTGTCGTTATGTGGCGCACAAAAATTTAACCTTCCTTCAAAAGCTGCACACAGCTGATATTTTATGCGCACACAGCCTACAGAAAATTAGAGGGAACATTGCATCCGAGGTATGATTCAGGATGCATGAGATATCGCGGAGGGAGCACTCAGAGGTACCCGTACAATGACAAGGCTCTACCGCCATCCAGACCAGGACAGAGTTATTGCGCGCTGCAAAAGTGGATGCAGTGGTATCCGCGGTAACAAAGAAGACAACAATTCCAGTGGAGGGTAGTTCGGCCCTCAAGGATGTGCAGGATAGGAAGTTAGAGATCCCCTGAAGCAGGCCTTTGACATCAATGCTTTGTCATTGCAGGCTTCTGTTTGTGGAGCCTTTGTAGCCTGTGTTGGGCACAAGCTAACTGGGAGGGTTCAAGAGTGGAGCAGTCTTGTCCGTCGGGAGCAGTGAAAATGAAGTCCAGGGTGGTGTATTTATTTATTTATTTATTTATTTATTTATTTATCTAATTCTTCTATACCGCCCCTTCCAGAGATCAGGGGCGGTTTACATGGAACAAAGTAAACAAATTTGTACACTAATGTATACATTACATGGAACATAGTTTTTTAACTTTATACAGATAATATTTAGTAACTTTATACAGATAATATTTAGTAACTTTATAACTTTCTAACTTTATACAGATAACTGTGCATTAATTGTTGTAACTATTTACATTTTGTATATAATTATAAATATAATTATAAATATGTATTTGGCAGATGCCTTTTATGACCTCATTCGCAGTTGGTCCAAAGGGATGGCCTTGGTGGTAGCGGTGAGATGTTATTTGTGGCTCTGGAGTTGGTCAGCAGATGTTTCCTCCAAGTCTCAGCTAAGTAAGCTTCCCATTCAGAGGCAAGCTTCTCTTTGGGGGACGATCTGGAAAAGCTTGTAAAGGACCTGGGGGAGTCCAAAGGTGGTAGGTTACTGGAGGATAAGCAGAAATTAGCCCGATCCTTGGCTCCCTGGAGGGACCAATCAAGAGAATTTTGCCGTTTTGGGCGACTAAGATTGCACCTTTTCAGAGGGGACTTTCCCTCCAGAGGGCAATCGTTTTGGGGATTCCGGAGCACAGGCAGAGGTTTTTACATTCCTGCCTCGACGGCTCCCAAGAAATTGCAACCCTTCAACGGCTGCAAACTTTACAGGCCGTGATAGAGGTACCCAAAGACCAGTGTGGATGTGTCCGCTACTCCATCTATTTTGTGGTCCCAAAAAAGAGAGGTTGTTTCGGCCCATTTTGGACCTCAAGCATGTAAATCGCAGCCTCTGACTGCCGCAGTTTCAAACAGAAACGATAAGGTCAGTGATTGTGGCGGTGCAAGAAGGAGAGTTCTTGAACTCCCTCAATCTTACTGAGGCATATCTGCATATTCCAGTGTGGCCCAAACACCAGCAGTTCCTCAGGTTCTCGGTACCCATGGGACACTTCCAGTTTCGGGTGCTGCTGTTTGGGCTGGCTACCGCGCCCTGCACTTTCACCAAGGTTATGGTGGTGGTGGCAGCAGCGCTGTGTCAGGGCATTCTGGTGTACCCCTACCTTGACAATTGGCTCATCCAGGCAAAGTCCAGGCAGGAGAGTGAAAGGGTGATGGTCAGTCATGAGTTTCTCCAGGCTGGGTGGTCAACTTTGCCAAAAGTCACCTAGAACCATCTCAGGATTTGCAGTACCTCGTAGCTCGGTTTCTGACCGACCTGGATCGAGTCTCCTTTCCTGTAGGGTGCATGCGAAAGCTACAGTTGCAGATTCAGCAATTTCTATGGATGAGCAGACCAACAGCATGGAACTACTTACAGGTCTTAGCTTAATGGCTGTTTTAAACTATCTGGTCCCTTGGGTGTGGGCTCACAAGAGGCCACTGCAGTGGGCGTTGTTGTGCTGGTGGTCGGCGCAGAGCCATCTACTTTCATGCCACTTGCCTTGTCTGGGGGAGGCACGGAAGGCCCTCCAATGGTGGCTGCAACCCAAAGCGCTCCTGAAGGGCATGCCTCTAGAAATGCCTCCTTGGGTCCTGCTAACAACGGATGTTAGTCTAGCGGGATGGGGGTGCATTCCGAAACACGGTTTGTGCAGGGCCTGTGGTCACAACACAAGTAGGTGTAGCTCATCAATCACCTATAGCTGAGGGTGGAGCTTTGCGGACAGTGTCACTATAGTGGCTTATCTCAACTGGCAGTACTAGTTGGAACAGGAGGTGGGGCCGTTGCTGGAGTAGGGACGCATGGTGCAGAGGATCGACGCTCATTGGGGGCTGAGGAAGTCATGGTACGCTGATCTGGTACAGCTCATAGCCGAGCGGCTGTGGAGATTGCCAGTCCTGGTGGATCTACTCGTCCAAGGGCCCATAGAGATGCCCCAGGTGGATTGTTTCTCACTTATGGCTTGGTTCTTGAGAGGGCGAGGTTGAGACAACTTGGCTATTTGCCTACTGTGATAGCAACGTTGCAGAGGGTCCATAGGCAGTCATTGGTGTGTGGACCACACTTATTCCAACATGAAGGCCGCTGTGCCAGAGATTCCGTCCCTCCTGCAAGTGGGGTTAGATAAGGGACTGGCCAGCAGCTCCTTATGTGTGAAGGTGGCAGCTCTTTCCTGTTATTGAGGCAGAATTAGAGGGGTTCCCCAGGCCACTCGCCTGGACATGGTCTGATTTCTTAGGGCAGTGAAGCAGGTGAGACCACCGGTGCAGTGTGTTGTGCCTCCTGGGATCTGAACTTGGTGCTGTCAGAATTGACAGAGAAACCTTTTGAGCCTTTGGCGGACTGCACCCTAAAGGATTTGATGTTGAAAACAGTGTATTTAGTGGCCATTTGCTCAGCTAGGAGGATTTCAGAGCTGCAGGTGCTATCATGCCAAGAACTGTACTTGGTGATATCTAGAGAGAAGGTGGTTTTACGGTCATTGCCTTCCTTTCTCCCTAAGGTTCTGTCAGTTTTTCATCTCAATCAGTCAGTATCCCTGCTAGTGTTCTCGGCAATGGAAGGGATATCATTGGACTCTCTGCTGCGACGATTAGATGTGCGGTGCATACTGCAGAGGTACTTAAAGGTCAGAGTCTTTCCAGAATTCGGAGCAATGTTTTGTGTTGGTAGGTAGGTCACATAAGGGGGAGTCAGCTTCCAAAGCTTCACTATCAAGATGGATAAGGGAGGTCATCTTCTTGGCCTACCTATTGAGGCGTAGAACTGTGCCCTCAGGATTGAGGACGCATTCAACTTGTGCCCAGGCTGCGTCTTTGGCAGAGATTAGTTTAGTGTCACCAGTGGATGTTTGCAGGGTGGCAACACGGTCGTCCTTGAGTTCCTTTGCAAAACATTACCAACTGGATGTACAGGTATCAGCGGATGCCCGTTTTGGAACAGTGGTACTTCAGGCCGGGTTAGCGCGGCCCTCCCGTGAATAGTACTGCTATGGTACATCCCACAAGTACTGGGACTGGACTGGAGGAATGAAATGGAAGAAGAAATTAGACCTTACCTGCTAATTGATGTTCCTTGAGTTCATGCAGCCCAGTCTCAAATCCCCTCCCTTATAGCATATACCGATGCTTGGCGCATGGCTCCCCTGTTTGAAGAAGTACAACTGGTTAGTAGATAGCAGTGATGGTAGAGCGCAGGTGCTCAATACCTCAGGGGCAGAGTAGTGGAGGTTGGAGGAAAAAAAAAAGAGGGCAAACATTGGTGGAAGTGTTGGGGGCGGAGTGGCTGGCCTCCACAACATCTCTTTCCATCCGTGACTGGTGAGTGTTTTTCTCCTTCCGTAGCGGGAGGAGGTGTTGATCTGTTATAGTTAGTTCTGTGACTCTGTAGGTTCCATGATTCTGCTTTGTGAATATGATACTGAAGACTGGTGGGAGGTGCCAGCTCTCTATCTATACTGATGTCATGAAAAGCATGACATGTTCAGTCTCCAGTCTGATGGTGGGGCGTGAATACCCAGAAGTACCGGGACTGGACTGTAGGAACTCAAGGAACATCAACTAGCAGGTAAGGTCTAATTTCTTCCTCTGCTACGAGGGGACATAGGATGAAGGTGAAAGGGGATAGGCTCAGGAGTAATATGCTAGTAGTTAGTAGTCTTCCTGCTACTATCTAGAACATAACACATTGTACCATAATGTATACAGCCAAAGGTTCCTTATATTCACTCTAAACCACCAGACACGTACTAGGATCAGGATTATCTGTAAATGCAGTAGTTATTAATTACCTATAATCATAGTTATCTTAGTAATTACTTACTACACATGTTCTCTGTTATATGTACTTTCTCCGGGAACAAGCAGGAAGTTAGTCCTGACATATGGGTGACGTCGGCACCAACGGAGCCTGCGCAGAGCAAATCCCCAGCTTTCAAAGAAAGCCTTTAGGATTGCTACCATGCATGTGTGGTCCCCCAAGGGTGCCATCTTGCTCAGTCTCTTTTTTCCACAGAGCCCACCAGACGTCGTCTGCTTTTTCCCCGGAAAAAGTTGATTTTCGAGTGTTTTGCTCATCTCCGGTCTTGCACCGGTACCTTTCCCACCCCGACTTCAGTGCCTCAATATTGGGGTTGATTCTTTTACTTAAGTTTTATTTTTCTTTTGGCCTCTTCGCGTCCTTTTTCTTCGCTGGCAGCCCAAAGGGTCTTCGACCTTGCTGGGGTTCTTTTTTCCCCCATGGCTACCAGCGGCTTTAAAAAGTGTGATCGGCGTGATAAGATTATGTCCCTAACCGACACACATGACTGCTGCCTCCAGTGCCTTGGCCCGGACCATCACCTGGCGGTCTGTGGCCTGTGTAAGAAAATGTCTTCCAAGGCCTTGAGGAGCCGCCAGCAGCAGCATGACAAAATTTTTCCCGACTCCCCGGTGCCTCCGAGATCCAGGACCTCATCTGAGGCCTCGACACCTCGGGAGGAACATTCCAAACCTGAGTGTCGTCATGGGTCCTCGGAGAGGGGGGTCTCCCTCGAAGGAACCGAAGAGGAAGAAGAAGCCCTCGATGGCGGCGTCCTTGAATGGCTCCGATTGGCCGGGATCCTCCCGTTCCTGGTCACAGAGCCACGGGCGTCCGCTCGTCAGAGAGGGAGCGGCCAGCCAAGATTCCCCAGAAGAATCCGGTTGCGGACCGACCTCGGCAGGTAGACACGGTCCTGGTTGAGGATTCCCCTCCTGGGGAGCCACTATTGGGCCCGAGTCCATCGGTGCCTGTGCCGAAGGCTGCGGAGCCACCGGGACTAGTATCCAGGATAGCAGCCTTGGAGCGCAGTGTGACTGCCTTCTTGGACCAGCAGTGGGCGCTGATGTCCGGCACATCCGGTTCCTCCGCCCCGACCACTGGGCGTTCGATGTCGAAGACGTCCCCGGAGGCTGAGTCAATCCTCGAGGCCATGTGGGCCCGAGTTGATCCTCGGCCGAGATCGCGCTCGGTCTCACACTCGTCGGGGCCGAAGTCATCACCGATGAGTTTTCCAGGCTCGGGGCATGCAGTGACGGGGCTCTCGAGGCCCGAGGAACACCAGGAGTCCTCCTCGAAGTATTCCGACTGGGAGACTGAGGACGAGGAGTCCCTGGACACCCTTCAGCACCAAGATGTCACTTCAGTTTCCACGGTCTCTGAACCTCGGAGAAGGTCCCTATCCGAGGATAAGGGCTTCTTGGACTTCGTCAAGGACATGTCCAAGGCCTTGGCTTTTCCTACTGAGTCCGAGGAGGATCCTCGGGCCGACGAGCTTGAGATCCTCCAATACAAGGTTCCTCCGTGGGAATCGCTCACGGTGCCCATTCCTCCCATCCTGGAGTGGCTTATGTTCTGCATGTGGGAGACACCGGCGTCAACGCCAGTGGTCAGCAAGTGGCTCGACTTGATGTATCGAGTCCGCTGGAGCCCTCGGTTTTAGAAGTCACAGCTGCTGCATAACTCCATGTTTGTGGAGTCACCATGCGTCGGCTGAAGAGTCAGAAGACGCACTTCTATGTGCCCCCTGGCAGGGAGGCCTGCTCCTTGGATGCCCTCAGCAGAAAGTGCTACCAGGGCTTGATGCTGAATTGCCAGATCCAGGCCTTCCAGTTGTACATGGGCATGTACCTGAGGGACCTGCCGAAGGAATTCGCTGGGTACTCAGCTGGTCTCTCCGAGGAACCTTTGCAGTGCCGTCCATGAGTGCTCCAAATTTATGTCTCCGGTGGTCTATGATGGTTTCAAGTCGGCGGCCTGGGTATCCGTGGCAGACATCGGTGCACGCCGCCAAGCTTGGCTCCAGTCGTCTGACCTCGAGCAATGGGTACAGGACAAGTTGGTCGATGTCCTGTGTCAGGGGGAAAACCTCTTCGGCAAACCCATGACCGACAAGGCCGCAGAGCTGGAGACCGAGTTCATGACGAGCACTAGGCTCTCCAAGAAGAGCACTGCCCCTCCCCGAAGGAAGGGCTCGGGTAAAAAGCCCTTTTAGCCGAGGACGTTCCCTGCTTACCAAAACTACCCACCTTACCAGGCCTCCCCGGCTCCCCAGCAAGGGCAGCAGGCCAAGGGACAAGGACATGGCCTGCGTAAGCAAAAGGCTCCCAGGCCCTGGCTCTGGCCCAGCCTGGAGGGAGCTTTTGACTCCTGCAGCATAGCCCCTCTCCCAAATGGAGATCAGCAGCCTACAGGAGGTCGCCTTACCCTTTATGCCCACAGGTGGGGAGCTATAACCACTGACTCCTGGGCATTAAAGGTGGTCAGGGAGACTTACCTCCTCCATCTGAGCCAAGTACATCCACACTACTTCCCAGGAGAGCCTCTCAGGTCTCCCATTCACCGGGACCTTCTGAAGGAGTTGGCAGGCCTTCTTGAGGACCAAGCAATGGAACCGGTGCCCCACCACCTCAAGGGCAAGGGGTTCTACTCCAAGTACTTCCTCGTGCCAAAGAGGACAGGGGGCCTAAGGCCCATCCTCGACCTGCGCAATTTCAACAAATTCCTGGTGAGGGAGAAGTTCAAGATGCTCTCCCTTGGAACATTGCTGCCTTACCTCCACCAGGGAGACTGGCTATGCTCCTTAGACCTATAAGATGCCTATACTCGCATCCTAATCCACCCAAACCACAGGCAGTACCTACGCTTTGTGGTGGGAGGCAATCATTTCCAATACAGGGTGCTTCCCTTCGGCCTAGCCTTGGCCCCCAGGGTATTCACAAAGTGTCTGGCAGTGTTCGCCACCTTTCTCAGGCTCCAGGGGATATTTGTCTTCCCCTGTCTCGACGACTGGCTCATCAAGGGCACTACAGCCCCCAAGGTGCAGCAGGCCATGACACGCAGCACCTAGGTCCTGCAACACTTGGGTTTTGTTATAAACTACCCGAAGTCAAACCTTTTCCCGTTGCAAGAGCTGGAATTCATTGGGGCAAGAATCGACACCCTTCAGTCAAAGGCCTTCCTGCCCGCAGACAGGGCAGCCAGGCTCATGGTGCTAGCCAGAGATATGCAGCACCGCTCCTCAGTGCCAGCCAGGCATCTTCTGCGCCTTCCCGGGCACATGGCCTCCATGGTGCATATCACTCCAGATGCTTGCCTACACATCTGAACAGCACAGTGGTGCCTCAGGGACCAATGGTCCCAGGCCACGGGACACCTCCAGGACAGAGTCCAAATGGCCCGCTAGCTGGTAAAGTCCCTGATCTTGTGGCTGTCGCCCAAGCACTTGGAGGTGGGCATGCCTTTCCAGACCTCGGACCACTCGAGGGTCCTCACCACAGATGCCTCCCTGCTGGGCTGGGGAGCCCATTGCGAGGGCTACCGCATCCAGGGCACTTGGTCCCCGGACGAGAGCGCTCAGCAGATCAACCTCATAGAGCTGCGGGCCATTCATCTCGCACTGAAGGCTTTTCATCATCGCCTAGGCCACCGGTCAGTGTTAGTTCAGACAGACAACCAGGTGGCCATGTTCTATGTGAACAAGCAGGGAGGCACGGGGTCACGTTCCCTCTGCCAAGAAGCCCTGGATCTGTTCTCTTATGCAGTCCAACAGGGCATCCTCCTCAGAGCAGTATTCCTGCCAGGCCAAGACAACTTGTTGGCCAACAGACTCAGCAGGATTTTCCAGCCGCACAAATGGCAGCTGAACCCAGGGGTAGCCAGCAGGCTTTTCCAGACCTGGGGGGAACCGGCGATGGACCTGTTTGCAAGCCCGGACAATCACCAATTACCCCGTTTCTGCTCCCGTAGCCTCACCCCACCAGGGTGGCCGCCAATGCCTTCCTGGTCTCATGGTCAGAGGGACTTCTGTACGCTTTCCCTCCGACACCACTGATTGCCAGGACGCTGTTCAAGACTCTCCACGACAGGGCCTCGGTCATCTTGGTAGCTCCAAGGTGGCCCAGGCAACCATGGTTTCCACTGCTCCTGCAGCTGGCGATGGAGGACCCCATACCCCTGGGTCCGCCCCCCAACTCCTTTCTCAGGAGCTCTTCCCAACCTTGGTTCCCTCTTGCTGACAGCGTGGCTGCTGAGAGGGTGACTTTAGCCTCGCTCTACTTCCCTAGGGAGGTGGAGGATGTTCTGCTAGCCTCACGCAAGGCGTCTACCAGATGGGCCTATGCCTTTAAGTCAAAAAGAACAAAACCCCCCAACGGTAATCAAATCATTAAAGTCCACCAAAAAAGATACCGTAAAAACCCTTCTATTTTTATTATTTTTTGTCGGACATAAACTGTGAGAGAAAGACACTTCAAATCTTCCCCAAACCACAATACATGTCTCTTTTATTCATCCGAAAAATTTTTTAAGATGCGGGTTTGTAATTCAAATAAAAATAACACTTGGCTGGTCATATGCATGACGTGCACGTTTCGGGGAGACCCCCTGTATCAAGCGCTCCCAACATGAATCCAGTGTGTCAAAATCTTCTCCACAACCGTCAAAAAATGCCAAACATTTGGCTGTTAAAAAAGGGATACCATCTCACGATTGGCTAATTACAAACCGCCCATCACCTCAGAACACCAATCACTAGCAGGGGCATAGATTTGCACTTTGGTGCACTGAGCGGGGGGCCGACCTCTTCTCTTGCCCGGTGGTCATGGTGTTGCAATACCTGCTCCACCTCTCTCATGCGGAGCTGAAGTCTAACTCTGTTAGAGTACACCTCAGTACCCTAGCGGCGAACCACCATCAGTTGGACAAGAAGCCCCTCTCGGCCCTCCCAGTGGTGTCCCGCTTCCTAAGGGGCCTACTCCTGTCTAAGCCCTCGGTTCATCCTCCGGCAACCGAATGGGATCTCAATGTGGTGTTGGGACAGTTCATCCTGCCACCATTCAAGCCCCTGGCTACTTCCCACCTTTGCTATCTCTCCTAAAAGGTGGTTTTCCTGGTCGCGCTCACTTCTGCCTGTAGGGTAAGCAAGTTCCAGGCCCTCGTGGCTGAGGTGACTTACACCAGGTTTTTCAAGAAAAGGGTGGTGCTTCACACACATCCATATTCCTTCCGAAGGTGTTGTCCTCTTTCCACCTCAATCAGGAGGTGGTCCTCCCTACCTTCTTTCCCAGACCGCACGCCCGTTGGGCGAGACGGTCCTCCATCCCTTGGACTGTAAGAGGGCCTTGTCCTTCTATATGCAATGCACTCAAGGCCACCGAAAGTCTCTCAGCTTTTCGTTTCCTATGACCCCAATAAGCTGAGGGAGGCGGTGTCCAAGCGTACGCTGTCCACATGGGTGGCGGACTGTATTGCCCGGGCCTATGAGGAGGCGAGGCTTCCGTTAGAAGACCGGGTCACGGCACACTGGGTCAGGGCTATGGTGACCTCAGTAGCCAACCCACGTTCGATCCCGCTAGCAGACATCTGCCAGGCCGCCACCTGGTCTTCAGTCCATACCTTCGTAGCTCATTACTGCCTGGATAGAGAGTCCCAACGGGACAGTACCTTCGTCCAGGCCATGCTCCGCAACCTACCGGAGTGCTAGTTCCATCAGACACAGGGGTTCTGTTTGGTCCGTTTATACGGACTTCATTGCTGCTGCTTGTGGCTCTTCACAAGGGAGCCCTTTTTTGGCTATAGGTTCTTGGTAGCCTGTAGCTGGGGAGTCCCATATGTGAGGACTGACTTTCTGCTTGTTCCCAGAGAAAGCATAGTTACTCACCTAACAGGTGTTCTCCGGGGACAGCAGGAATCAGTCCTCACAACCCTCCCTCCTCCCCTTGGAGTTGCAGTCATACCATCTTTGTTTGTTTTTGCCATCTTTTAGCTATGTCATTTGACTGAGCAAGATGGGCGGGAAGGGGACCACGCATGCGTGGTAGCAATCCCAAAGGCTTTCTTTGAAAGCTGGGGATTTGTTCCGTACGGGCTCCGTCGGCGCCAACGTCACCCATTTGTGAGGACTGATTCCTGCTGTCCCCGGAGAACACTTGTTACAGGTGAGTAACTACGCTTTTTTTCTCTGTTGCATGTAAACCGTTTTGATTCCAGATAAAGCAGTATATAAAACCACATAAATAAATAAATAAATATTTCTTTACGGAAAGAGTGATTGATGCATGGAATATTCTCCCAATGGAGGTAGTACAGATGAGGACAGTATCTGAATTCAAGAAAGCATGGAACAAACACAGAAGATATCTAAAGGGAAACAAGGGGACTATTGTAATTGGTATGGAAGGGCAGACTAGATAGGACATGTGGTCTTTTTCTACCATCTTGTTTCTATTCTAGTCTTGCTACCACCATGGTTCTGCGAGTAGTAATCAGAAGGGTGAAGCGGTACTTTTTTGCTCTGCTGCTCCTGCATACCACTGGAGTTTTCATTCAAGGTGGCTGGGTCTGTAACTGGCTTCAGCCTGTGTGTGGATGATGATTTTGTGCTGGATCATATGAACAGCAGGGGAAGCCTGGAAGAAGGAGAGGGGGATGACTCTTTGGTTGTCTGTCTTTTCCTGTGTGAGGAGTTATTGGCCTTGATTGTCCAAATCTCATCTTCAATCCGTATGGCCAAAGCTCCCCTGGAAGAGAAAAAGAAATCTGATCTTAAAGAGTAGACCCTTTAAGGCCTTTCCACTGTCACAGGTATTCCGGTACTTTGTCCTTCTGGAATGGGACACCCCTAGACATGCCCTTTTCGGCCACTAAGGTGATGGACAGGTTATATGCCCTGCCTCAGGCTGATATTGACAGATGGTTGCACCTCCTCAGGGTTGTTGCGTTTGGTGGCAGCTGTCACGAAGTGCACCACAATTCCGATTGAAGGGGGTACGGCCTTCAGGGATCAGCAAGACAATAAGATGGAGGCACTGATGAAGGCAGTTTCTCATCCTTGTTTCTTGGGCTACAGGCATCTGCTGGTGGGGACCTGACGGCATGTACACGTCTGTGCTAGGTGTAACAGCTACCAGAGAATGTGACATCAGCCTGCCTTGAGTTGATGGCGGCTTTTCTTGCGGACAACTTTGTATGATCTCATTTGTCTTTCGGCTAGAGTGGCCACAGCAACTAGGCGCTATCTTTAACTTCATCATTGGTCCATGGATGCAGCATCCAAGATTTGTCTAACCAAGCTTCTTTTTAAGGATCAAATCCTTTTTGGAGAAGACCTGAAGAAGCTTGTGAAAGACGGGTGAGACTAAACCTCAGCACCTGCCTGAGGATTGGCCGACGGGTTCTTTAAAGTGCTGGGCGTCTTGTTTCTGGTTTAGGGACTTGCAGCGTTACCGTCTGGGTAAGCAGGTGGCACCGTTTGGTAAGACTTAGGGAAATCTTATCCATTTTGAGGTGTCCACAAAGCCAAAGACTGCTCTGCCTCTGGATCTACTGCCTCCCATTCTGGAATGCCACATGTGCAGCCATTTACACTTCTTTCACCAGGAGTTGGGTCACCTCTGATCGACGGTTTCTCAACATCACTTGGCACAGTTAAATCTTAGAGTGCGTTTAGTCTGTTTCAAACATCTTTGTACTCTCTCCAGTCAGTTTCTCATCCAAGAGAAGCCACAATCCAAACCTAAATAGAACCAACAAACATGCCACAAAGAGTTCATACTTTACGCCCCTTCTCTATGGAACGCCCTTCCTGACACACTAAGAAACATTTCCAATCTCCCTGCCTTCCGCAAGCACTTGAAAACCCACCTATTCACTAAACATTATGGTCCCTCCACCTAACCCCCTCTTTCAACACAATACTAGTAAACAAAAGCACAAATGTAAATAGCTGTTTGAATATACCATCTAGCTTCAATATTTGTATATAGTACCACAGTTTATATTTAATATGGTTGTTAGCAAAACGTTAAACTGTTTCAACTGTTAACTGTTACTCTGTTCATTGTATGACGTATGTTTACTGTAAAATGTTTTGTTCCCTGTAAACCGCTTTGACCCGGTGAAAAGCGGTATATAAAACTAGCTAAATAAATAAATAAAACAAGAAGGTGGCCATTAGGACCACCTTAGAGAGCCTTCTCCAGCTCTGAGCCATTGTGCCAGAGCCACCTCATTCCCTTGCAGTTAGATACCCACTTGGCAGAGTGTTTCTGATCAGCAAAAGGCAGAACAAGTTCTTCATCCAGCTCACAGCCTTCCAGAGCTAGCTAGCATCCAGGACCTGGGAATGTTTGCAGCTGCTGGGCACAATGGTAGCCACAATAGATCTTGCTCCCTGAGCAAGGGCCCACATGCGCTTGCTCCAGAGATCATTGCTGATACAGTGCTCTCTTTCACAGGATTATGAGATACAGCTTCCCTTGCTTCTGTTGGTATGGAAGATCCTGCTATGGTGATCCCAGCCTTCTAGTTTGATGAAGGATATACCCTTGGAGAGTCCACAATGGTTAGTGGTGATATCAGTTGCCAGGCTCTCAGGCTGGGATGCGCAGTGCTTGGGCCGGATGGCTCAGGGTTAGTGGTCTGCCTGTGAAGCATCCAGGCCAGTCACCTAGAGGTGTGGGCTATTCACCTATCTGTGTTGCAGTTTTGTCCCCTGGTATGCCAACCTGATGAGGCTGCTGGAGGGGTGGCCCTTTCCCTTCCACCAGAGGAGGGGTTTACAATGTCAGCAGATCATCCTTCTAGACAACCCAGGTCCATTCACACTTGCAGCTTGGCCCTTGAAAAGTACCTCCTAAAGCAGAAGGGATTACTCTTCCACAATGATTTCCACTCTCTTGAAAGCAAGCTGCAGATCTACTTGTCTGGCCTATGTCTGGGTTTAGTATCTCTCTGAGGCGTAGTGTTAGGAGCATGGGCATTCTCCTTTATGAGTTGACTTGCCATGCCTATTGGCATTCCTTTAGGACAATTTTGACAAAGGGCTCTTTGTGGGTTCAGGTCACAGCGTTGGCATGCTTCCAAGGGCAGAGCACCAGACGCTCTGTGGTCTCGCACCCCAGTGTCTCCAGTTTTCTTCGGGGAGGGCATCATTTGTGTTCTCCCCTCCTCCCCTACCCCCCTGTCTGGCCCATAGTTCCATCTAGAGACTGGTCTAGTTCTTCAAGCCTTGATGAGGGCTACATTCAAAGATTTGTCTCTCAAGACAGCATTTTTGGTGACCATTTGCTCAGCCCAGCATATCTCCGAGTTGCAGGTAGTGTCATGTAAAGATCCTTCCTTGATCTTCTCAGTGGAAGTGGTTTTGCTTTGTCCTGTTCCTTCCTTTTTGTCTAAGGTGGTTTCAGTATTTCATGTCAACAAGGTGGCATCTTTTCTAGCTTTTTCCTCTGGTCAAGTTGGGGTAAGGATAAGGACTTCCATCTTTTTGATATCCACAAGGTGGTGTTCTATTACATAAAGGAAACTAATCCTTTCTGTAGTCCAGCCAGCTGTTCGTCTTGTTTGGAGGATCACAGAAGGATGAGTCAGCCTTCAAAGCCACCCTGGGGCACTGGATTAAAGAGGTGGTGGTGTCCGCCTACATTCTGAAGGGGTAAGTCTGTATTCCTTATCCCTCCAGTCCAGTCCGGACAAGCGGGTTGACACCCCCCACCAGCAGCTTGGAACTGAGCATGATCAACTTTGATGATGTCACTCTATATATACTGCTTGTCATTCCTACCATAGCTAGTAACTCAATGGCCAGCAGCTGGTGAAAGGTGTCTGCCTAGTTCGGACTGGATTGGACTGAACTGAACAGATTTAAATAGCCTGTCAGGTTTGGATTTCCGTGAACTTGCAGGTAGCCAAACAGGTTCGCAAGTGTCTAAACTGAATGAAACGAGAGAAAAAAATTTATTGGAGTTAGGAACTCTGGCTGGGCTAATCCCTTTGGTGGGAGGCTGGCAGCCCTGTGACAGTGCTGAGAGCAGTCCAGAAGTGTCCGGGGGGGGGGGGGGAGGCTTCCTGAGGGGCTGGGATTGTTCAATAGGTCTGGCCCTGCTTAAACAGGGAATTACCTTAGAGGAGACTCATGTCCCTTCCCCGACGTAACCAGCACTGATGCACTGAGTTTAAGTGGATGGCCGGCGTCCCAGGGTTGTCCAGGTGCAGGTACGGCCATAGCTGGGGAGTTGCGACTTGGAGTGCTGTCTGGCAGTCGGTGCGCTGCATGACCGGGAGAGTGGTTTGTGGCCTCCATGGAGCGTACATGTGGTGCGGGCCGCTGTGGCATCTGAGCTCTGGGCCCAACTGGCATCCAGCATGTCGGCACCTGTATTTGTGGCGCTTGGTAGAGTGGCGAATTTGGAGCGAGCGAATAGCGGGAGCATGCCAGCCACGAAGAGCATGTGCATGGCGTGCAGCTCCTGTTGCAGCAGCCTCTCAGCGGCCGGGGTTTGCAAATCATTTGAGAGGGAAACTCGGTCCACCGAGATGGCTGTTTCCTCCGGTAAGTCATCTTCAGTGGATCTGGTGCAGAAGGCTTGGTCACCACTGCAGGAGCAGCTGGCGAGCCGGGACCCTCTCCCTGTGGTTTTGGTAGGGACGGAGGCCATCTTTTGATCTGTGCGGCAGAGGGGATCTGACATGGCTCCCGGGATGGAATTCTCCCTGATGACTCCAGAGGAGTCTGGGAATGGCACAGATGAGTCTGAATTGGGCTCCTTTTCACCAGAATTTGTATTACTCCTTCATCGGGCCTTTTACATTAAGCAAGGGAGAGGGACTGGGTCACCTGCAGCCCGCAAGACCCCTGCTCCACGGGGCCCAGATGCAGAGAGAAGGAGACTTGGAGGAACCAGTGAGGAAACATCCCCGCTTGGAGTTAGAAGTTTGGGAGGAGCCCCGGGGGGGCACTCGGACACCTCGGATGATCCATTGGAAGGGACCTCAGATGTTGGAGGAGGCTCCTTCCCTGGAACCCGACAATGAGGATGCCCTCACTGGGGAGGATCCCAATTTAGTGCAAGTGTTCTGGTGGGAGGAGCTTCCAGCGCTCATTGCTCACTTGCTAGCAGCCCTAAATATTGTCCCAGCTGTACCAATGGCTGAGGATCCTCTTCTGAACGCCTTCCAGCAAACCCAGGTGGCCTTTTCCAGTGCATCGCATTATCACGCAAATGGTGGGGCATGAGTGAGAGATGCCGGGAGTCTGGCCTGCGCGGGAGCTGGGCAATGGGCCGGCTGTACCCACTGCCTGAGCTGGAGAAGGAAAAGTTAAAGTCCTCAAAGGTGGATGCAGCGGTCTCTGCCATCACTAAGAAGACCACTATCCTGGTGGAAGAGGGTGCAACGTTAAAGGATCCGCAGGATTAAAAAGCCGGAGAACCTCCTAAAACAGGCCTTTGATATTAATGCCCTGTCGTTGCAGACAGCTATTTGTGGGGCCTACGTATCTATTTATTTATTTACATTTTCTTATATACCGCGCTATTTTCCATCAGTGCGGTTTACATGGAACATTTTACATACACATTTCTAGTGCATGCCTGCGTTGGGCCCAGGTCCTGCCAGAGCTGACAAGCCAGCTGCAGCAAGTTTCCCCGGAGGGGGCGAGGCTGGATTCGGGGACTGCCTTCCTGGCTGATGCATTTTATGACTTGATTAGGGCAACCTCCAAGAACATGTCATCGGTAGTTGTAACTTATCGCCTTCTATGGTTCTGTAATTGGGCTGTGAATGCTTCCGCTAAGGCTTGGCTTGCATGACTTCCTGTTAAGGGCAAACTGCTCTTTGGAAAGGCCTTGGAGAAGATGGTAAAAGAGCTTGAGGAGACAAAGGATGCCAAGCTCCCCGAGGATAAGCCTAAGTCGGTCAAAGAGCTGTCTCTGAAGCAAGTCGTTTTCGGGCGGCTCACTGCTTCCTTTCAGAGGGCATAGTATCCAAGTAGGGGACCATTCTTTCGCGGGAGCAGAGGAGTCAGCCACCGCCTTGGCCCCCAAGAAGCCACAATGAGGTGAGGGGGGCGCAGGACGTTGCAGTACCGATGGGGGGACATCTTCAGGGGTTTCTGTTCACCTGGGCCCAGGTGACCTCCGACCAGTGGGTGCTGGATGTTCTTCGGGATAGCTACATGCTGGAGTTCACGCAGCCCTTGGCAGATGCCTTCTTGCGGTTGCTGTGTCAAACCCAGGGAAAAGTGGCAGTGGTGTGGGACAAGCTGCAGCAGCTACTGCAGCTGGAGGTGGTGGTACTGGTTCCCGAGGACCAATGCAGAAGCGGTCGGTACTCCATCTAATTTGTGGTTCCCAAAAAGGAGGGCACCTTCCATCCCATCCTCAACCTCGAGCACGTGAACAAAGTTCTCCACATTCTGCACTTTCGGATGGAAACCCTACGCTTGGCCATTGTAACGGTTCGCACCGCGGAGTTCCTGACAGCGCTCGACCTAACAGGCATATCTGCACATTTCCATACACCCAGCACATCAAAAATACCTACGTTTCGCGGTGTTGATGGGGTATTTCAATTTCATGCATTGCCATTCGGCCTAGCCATGGCCCCACGGACCTTTACCTAAACCTGCTAGCTATACCAAAGGCTGCGACAAAGTCCAACATGAACACCACAAACAGAGCATTCAGTTTTTATGTCCCCAAATGCTGGAACACTCTACCCCCCGACATTAGGGCCATTACCAATCTATATCAGTTCAGGAAGGCTCTCAAAACCTACCTGTTCTGCCAATACTTCCCAGACAGCAACTGAACTAGATATCCCTTCCAAGAAATGACCCAGTCTAGAAATGCCCTCACAACTTATTTCTACAGTGTAGATAGCTTATGTATATAGTTAACCCAGTTATCCATGTTTGTACTCCTGTTCAATGTAAAACCTGACAGTTTTTCGTTATGGTCGTTTTGTTATGATGTAAACCGCGCTGATTCTAAATAGCGCGGTATATAAGAAACTGTAATAAATAAATAAAATAAATAATAATAAATAAAGTGATGGTGGTAGCAGCCGCAGCTCTCCAACAGGACGAGGTCTTGGTTCACCCCTACCTCAACGACTGGTTGATTTGGGCAAAATCGGTCAAGGAGAGCAGGGGGGCCACTGAGCAAGTTATTGCTTGTATTCAACAGCTAGACTGGGTGATCAATTTCGCCAAAAGTCATTTGGAGCCTTCCCAAGATTTGGTGCACCTCGGGGCATGGTTTCAGGCAGAAGTGCGACAGGTTTCTCTACCCAAAGACTGGGCACGAAAGTTGCGGCTCCAGGTGAGTCTCTTCCTGCATCTTACTGCCCTGTCAGCGTGGCATTATCTGAAACTCTTGGGCTCGATGTCAGCCACCTTGGAGTTCATCCCTTGGGCTCAGGCGCATATGCTTCCCCTGCAGCGGGTGCTTCTGGAACTTTGGTCCCTGCAGAGACATGAGCTGTCAACCATGCTGGTGTGCCCCCTCTCCACATGGAGGGCCCTCCATTGGTGGTTGGTTCTGGCGAATCTTTTGGCGGGGTTGGCCCTGGAGGCTCCCGAGTGGATCACTCTGACTATGGATGCCAGTCTTTCGAGTTGGGGGGCTCATTGTCTGGCCCAGGTAGCGCAGGGGCAATGGTCCAGGGAGGAGAGCAAATGGTCCATCAATCGCTTGGAAATGTGAGTGGTCTTCCTGGCCCTGCGCTACTTTCTCCTGCTCCTCCAGGGAACAGCAGTGGGCGTGTTCTCTAACAATGCAACAGTCACCTACCTGAATCATCAAGGGCACAGGTAGGGTCATCTTGGCAGATGAGGTAGCTCCCCTTCTGTCCTGAGTGGAGGTCCATCTACTCGCACTCTGTGGCGCACATGGTGGGGCAAGAAAACATGCAAGCCGACTTTCTCAGCCGTCATCAGCTGGACCTGGCCGAGTGGTCCCTAGATCGGGGGGGGGGTCTTCAATGGGGTGGTCCAGTGGTGGGGGCAACCAGTCATGGACCTCATGGCAACCTTTGAGAACAGGAAGGCAACAGTCTGGACGCATTGGTACAGCCCTGGCCACAGGGGGGTGCTTCTCTGTATTTCTTCTGTGGGCCTTGATTGAGCAGATCCTGCAGCGCATCAAGGCCCATGTGGGTCTGGTAATTCTCATAGCCCTGGATTGACCACATCGGCCGTGGTATGCTGACTTAATACGGCTGTTGGTGGTATCTCAAGGCCTGATTCTCATACCTCAGATAGATTGATTCTCACAGCCTGGCTCTTGAAAGGGCACGTCTGCTAAAGAAGGGGTATGCACCACAGGCAATCGCCACTTTGCTGCGGGCCTGGAAGTGATTGACCACCTTGCTACATGTGCATGCCTGGAGAGTCTTTGAGAATTGGTGTGAGGAGTGCAGACTGATTGCCCTGGTAGCTCCATTGCTGGGTATTCTGGCTTTTCTGCAGGCTGGTCTGGAGAAGGGGCTGTCCCTGAGTTCTTTGCAGGTACACATAGCTGCCTTGGCCTGTTACTGGGGAAAAGTACAGGGCGTGTCTCTGACATCTCATCCAGATTTGGTGCATTTTCTGCAGGCAGTCAAGCAGTTAAACCCACCGTGTCCTGGTACTACCTTGGGACATTGATTTGGTCCTTTTGGTGTTGACAGAGGTGCCTTTTGAGCATTTGGCCTTGGCAACCATCAGGAATCTGACTTTGAAGACGGTATTCCTGGTGGCTATCTGTTTGGCTCATCAGATCTCTGAGCTGCAGGCGCTCTTGTGTCGGGAGCCTTTTGTTGATTTTGTGTCCTTCTTGCCAAAGGTGGTGTTGGCATTTCACTTGAACCAACTGGTGACCTTGCCTGTTTTTGCAGGTAAAGGGCAGTCGGTGGAAGACTGTCAGTTGCATCTCTTGGATCTTCGGAGAGTATTGCATCGCTATTTGAATTTAACGGAAAGTTTTTGGAAGTCAAATCACCTTTTCATCCTCTTTGGGGGGACCACTCAAGAGTGAGGCAGCTTCCAAAGCTTCTGTGACTTGTTGAGTCAAGGAGGCAATTGCTTCAGCCTACCTCTTGAGACATCGGTCACTGATGTCGGAGTTGAGAGCGCACTCAACCAGAGCTCAAGCGGCTTTGTAGGCGGAATGTTCTTTGGTGCCACCGGGCGACATTTGTAGGGTAGCGACTTGGTCTTTACTACATACCTTTGTGTGTTTTTACGAATTGGATGAGCAAATTACTTGGGACGCTTGTTTTGTGGTCTCAGTGTTACAGTCTAGGCTCGCCTATCCCACCCGAGTCTAGTACTGCTCTGCTACATCCTGCTCATCTGGCCTGGACTGGAGTGGAGGGATGATAAGGAAGATGAAATTAGGTCTTACCTGCTAATTTTCTTTCCTTGAATCCCTCCAGTCCAGTCAAGAGCCTTCCCAGAGTTCTGTGGGTACAAGCCTGGTGTTCAGCTGATCTTAGCAGTAGTTGACTGGTTTCTGAGAGGGGTTTTCTCCAATAAGTGTTGCTGGTTCAGGAGTGGCCAGTCTATTGTCTTCTGTATGTCTTTCCACCATGCCCCTTATGGATCATGTTTTGCAGAAGATAGAGAACCGCCCAGGAGGTCATGGCACGGCCATCTTCTAAGGCTGCATAGACTGTCTTCTATTCCAGGGTATGATCCAGATGGAGGGTATGATTTGGTTTTTACTTATGGTCTGACTGTTGAGTGGGCTCGGTTCTTGAAGCAGGGTTATTCACAGGCGGGGGGGGGGGGGGTGATCTCTACCTTGTTAAAGGCTCACAAGAGATCTACCTTCCAATCCTATATTCGCATTTAGAGAGTTTTTGAGGCATGTTGTGAGGAGGGTACAAGCGCTACAAGCTTCTCTTCTGGATATTTTGGCCTTTCTTCTGGACAGCCTGGACAAGGATCTGGCTTTGAATTCCTTGCGCATGCAGACTGCAGCAATTGCCTGCTACCAAGAGTTGCATCTTGAGATGAGTTAAACATTTACATCCTCCTTCACAGCCAGTGGTTCCCCCTTGGATCTTAACCTGGTTTTGCCAGAACTGGTCAGAGTTCCCTTCAAGCCATTATGGTCTGCAAACTTGAAGGATCTCACTCTGAAGGTTGTGGTTTTGTCGGCCATATCGTTGGCTAGGAGGATTTGTCATTTGCAGGCCTTGTCATATCAGGAACCTTTTTTGATAATGTCCAAAGAGAATGTAGTGGTCTGTCTGGTACCTTCATTTCTACCAAAGGTAATTTTACAGTTTTCATCTGGATCATGCAGTTTCCCTGCTGGCTTTCACTATGAAGGAGACAAGAGGCTAGTGAGAGATACGTAGACATTTGAAAATCCGGAGGCCCTTGAAACTATCTCAGCAGAATTCAAGAGTTCAGCATTCAGATCATGCTTTTCAGCAGGGCTCAAATGGATGAAGTGGCTTCTAAAGTGTTGCTTGCCTGTTTTGGGTCAACAAGGCAATCAGTTCTGCATATCTCCTCATAGGCATGAGACTCCTTTTGGATTGCGAGTACATTCACTAAATTGCAGGCGTCTGTGGGCAGAACATAATTTGGTTCCTCCACAGGACATTTTTAGAGTGCCCATATGGATGTCCTTGCATTTCTTTGTGCGGCACTACTGTTTTGGATGTTAAGGTTCGTCAGGGTGCAGTCTTTGGGGCACATGTCCTCAAGGATATGGGAGTCTGACCCTCCCTCAGTGATCACTTCATGAGTATTTCCCATGCATCTGGTCAGGATGGATGATGAGGAAGGAGAAATTAGATCTTGCCTTCGGTATTGATGGCTAGCTTGGTCCCTGACACATGGTGACAGCTTTGTTGGACACCTTTGTTCCTTCCTCTAACTCAGATTTTGCTTCCTCCCCTCCTGCTCTGAACTTTCTAGTCTTGTTCTTGACCTAACGACTATTTGTTATCTTAATTTTAATTGTTATTCTTTTGATTTTAATCTACTGTAAACTGCTTTGATATTGATAAGGTGGTATATCAGAATAAAACAATAAACAATCTTTCCTTGAGTCCCTCCAGACTATCCCAGAATCCCCCCATGGCTTCTGCTAAGGTTACATGCATCGCAGTTAGAGAGATAAGGCTTGGCAGGGATTATTGCCCTGGCTTCTTGTTCTTGGATTGCCTTGCTGGATTTATAGTGTTTATTTAATTTATTTAACAGGTTTTATATACCACTTTATCATTTCAATCAAAGCGGTATACATTGAAACTTAAACTTGGTAATGTACATTAAACAAGGACATAGATAACTTGGATTTTTTTCTGAGGCAATGGAGGGTTAAGTGACTTGCCCAAGGCCACAAAGAGTGCTAGTGGGAATCAAACTCTGGTCTCTGGGTTCTCAAGCCATTGTTCTTAACCATTAGGCTACTCCTCCACTTCCTTATGACAGTTATACATTGGCCCCTTGCCTCTTGTTTGGAGGAGGAATGAGACTTCTTGTTCAATTGCTGTGTGATAGAAATACTGGTCGAGGGTAAGCTGCACTGGTCCCTTATCTGGGTGACATCAGCAAACCAGTGGTTCTTATTTTCCAGGTAGGAGAAGGTAAACTCATCTGTCTGGACTGGTCTGGAGGGACTCAAGGAAAGAAAATTAGTAGATAAGATCTTATTTCTCAACTTCTGCTTTGACAATTACACCAGTAAAATTAGTGTTATATTTACATCTGCTGTTTACCGTGCACAAATTTTCTTGATTAATTTAAGTTCGTGCCAAATTTTTGAAAGTATGCACATAAATTTAAACATCTTCCCATCCGCATTTCCAGGAACACCTCTACTCAGTCTAGGTAAAGATATGCATATAATTTACCTGCATATTGGGCAGAGGGTTTTATAAAAGCCTATTATATATATATATATGTTAATATTATTTATTAGCTCATCAAACTATCTAAACAGCAGTTTCTCTTGTTATAGTCCTTTCCTCATCGTCCCTCCAGTTCCATCCAGATTGTCACCCTCACGGTGGCCAGCCCAACGCCTAGGGCGCTGAGACTTGGTCTGCCTGTGGTGTTCCTGCCTCAGAGAGCGTGGGCTTGCTTTAACTCTGCAAGGCCTTCTGGGAATGTAAGTCCCTTTACCCTTTGAGCATAGATGAGTTGCAGTCAAGTGTTTCAGGCAATGACAAGAATTTATTTTCCCCTTCCCAGTGGATTAAACGCAAGTGAATAACTCAGGACAAAACATGCCATACAATTGGCTTGAGGAAATTATACATGAACTCAGGTAAGTTAGCCTTGTCAGCTTCAGGCTTTAAACGTGCAGTGCTTGATACAAAACAAATCACAACAGCTTCAATTAGCAAAGAAAATGTTCCCTTTTCTTCTGCTGCTTTTACATTCTCTCTTAGACACTGTTCAGCATAGGGAATTCACCTGGTCAGCCAAAGATAATGTACAGTCCATCTGATCATCCACTATTTCATTATGGTCAGAATCTATCTGCATTTCCTCAGCATCAGGAATAGCAGGGTGTGGCAGTAAGCTGCTATCCTGATCTTTGAAACAAACGGTTTCTCTGACCTCACGTGGTTTCTCTCTGTAACACTCTCCTGAGCAGGGTTGTAAACTACCATATATGCTGTAGTTTTTGTCCAGGGAGTTTGCTACTTTCTGATAACTGTAGGGAACTGCTTTATAGCTAGGTTCAAACTTGTATGAATTATTAAGCCTACCTTTTGGCTTTGAAAGAGAAGGAACTCTCCACTCTGCAGGGTTAGACTGGTTCTCAAACACAGCTGGTGTTTGCTTGCCTTTCAGCCTATTAACTTTCCCCTCAGACGTACCGGCATTCTCCAACCAGCCTGTCTCTCTCCTCGGAGCGTGTGAGCTTTGCCAAGCCTGCCTCTCAGGAAGATTCTGCTCTCTCCTGCCTTTACCAGACAACCCCTGTCCTGGGTTGCTTCCCTCTGGCCTCAGGAATATGGCTCCCTTGGTTCTCACTCCTCCTTGACTCCTTCTAGTCAGTGTGCTCCTTTGCTGGCTTCCTTTTTCGTCCTCCCTCCGGTTCTGCTTGGTCCAAGCTAATGACCAGTTTTTATCATTGTAACTCTCAGGGCTTAGCGGTGCCCTGCCCTGAAACAGGTGAAGCTCATTACCTCCTGAGCTAGGGAATACGTCACTGCAGGGACGTGTCTTTCTAGCTCGTGACTCTCTTTCTTTACTTCTTCTTTGAAAACACTGAGCCATGTGCTCAGACTGCCTGTCAGTTTCTGAAAGAAAATCCTCATCTTGCCCTACCTCCATAGACTCAGAAGGGTCTTCTTCATGACAAGATGCATAGGTTTATGCCCTCCTACCAGTAGATGGAGACTGAAAACCACCGGTTTTATGATACCACAGTATAAGGGTCCTGTGCAATCTTTGTATTTATCAAGTTCCAACAGAAGATTGTCTAAACCTGTGCTGTCTGAAATGGATTGGAAGAGACGTGGATAATGAGGAATATTGCAGCAAACCAGTAGGGATAGGTTGGCCATGGCCACCTGCAGTACCTTGGAATGCAGAACTCTGTGGTACCAGGTCCTTCTCCAACCCTCTCATTTACCCATTCTCATAAAAACATAAGATATGCCATATTGGGTCAGACCAAGGTCCATCAAACCCAGTATCCTGTTTCCAACAGTGGCCAATCTAGGTCATAAGTACCTAGCAGTTTCCCCAAAAGACACAGGTTCCACAATGCTTGTATTGGGTCAAGCAGTGATATCCTGGGTCCCTTTTAATAATGGTTTATGGACCTTTTCTCCAGGAACTTGTCCAAACCTTTTTTAAACACAGCTACACTAACAGCTTTTACTACATCTTCTGGTAACAAATTCCAGAATTTGATTACACATTGAGTGAAAAAATATTTTCTCTTATTAGTCTTAAATAGTTTACCCTGTAGCTTCATTGCATGTCCCCTAGTCTTTCTATATTCTGATGACGTAAACAATCGATCTACGTTTCTCCAGGACCAAGCAGGAAGTCAGTCCTCACTTATGGGTGACGTCGGCGCCGACGGAGCCCTCGCGGAGCAATTTTCCCCAGCTTTCAAAGAAAGCCTTTGGGAATTGCAGCGCGCATGCGCGGTCGTCTTCCCGCCCGAGGGTGCCATCTTAGCCAGTCTTCTTTTTTCCGCGGAGCCCTACAGACGTCCCCGTCTTGTCCCCGCGAAAAAGTTGATTTTCTTCTTTATTTTATCCTTTTTTCTTTCGGTTCGACGCCGATCGTTTTCCCGTCCGGACTCGCGACGCCGGTCTCGAGTCCTCTTACTTTTTTCGGTTTTTCTGACTTAGTCAGCTTTCGTTTTCGTTTTCCCTGGCAGCCCGGTCCTTTGACCTCGCAGGGGCCCTTTTTCCCCCGATGGCTGCCAGTGGGTTTAAGCGGTGTGGTCAGTGTGACCGAAATATGTCACTAACCGACACACACGACTTTTGCCTCCGCTGCCTGGGCCCGGATCATGAGGAACTGATCTGTGGGCCCTGCAGCAAACTGTCCTCAAAGGCGTTGAGAAGTCGGCGGCATCAGCGTGAGAGAATCTTCGCTGACCCCAGCCGTACCCGGACCTCGTCGGAGGCCTCCGTGTCAAAAGGCTCCAGCTCGGACCGTCGCCGGAGCTCCTCTGACCGGGGTTCTCCCTCCGGGGACCATCGTCGGAAGGAAAAACCCGCGAGGGCGGCGTCGGTGGACGCTCCTGGTTCCGTGAGGGCCAGGTCGCATAGCCCCGACAGCCGCCCCGGGTCCTTGGAGAAGGAACACGTCCCGAAGCGACCTCGCCTGGAGTCGGAGATGCCTGCCCGGGTAAGTCCTGTGGTCCTTCTGGACTCGCCTCCGCGACAGCCGACGTCGGGCCCGACGCCGTCGGGGCCCGAGTCGGGGACTGCTGGGTCACCTGAGCTCGGACTCAGGTTGACGGCCTTGGAGAGCAGACTGTCTGCCTTCATGGACCAGCAGAGGGCACTGCTCGCTGGCTTCGCTGGCGTCGCTGCCCCGACCGCCGGGACGTCGACATCCAAGTCGACCCCGGAGACCGAGCCGATCCTCGAGTCGATGAGAACTCGAGTCGATCCTCGGTCGAGGTCGCCCTCGGCCTCCCGTTCGGGACCGAGGTCGCCGACGCCGACTCCCTCGGCGTCGGGGCGGCTGGCGCCGCACCCTGCCCGGGCCGACCCCACCGAGTCCTCGTCGGAGTCGGTCTGGGAGTCTGAGGAGGAAGAGTCACCTGATTCTTTCCGGACTCAGTGTGTCCCATCGGACTCACCGGAGTCCGAGCCTCGGAAGCAGTCCCCCCCGGAGGATGCCCGGTTCTCGGACTTCGTTAGGGATATGGCCAAGGCTTTGGCCTTCCCTGCGGATCCCGAGGAGGAGCCTCGAGCCGAAGAGCTCGACGCCCTCCAGTATGACTCTCCCGCGAGGGAACACTTTACTGTGCCGGTTCCTCCTATGCTGGAACGACTACTCTTCCGCATGTGGGAGAGTCCGGCCTCCTCGCCGGTCCTGAGCAAGCGGGTCGATTCTATCTATCGAGTCCGCAAGAGCCCTGGCTTTCAAAAGGCACAGCTGCCACACCATTCCATGGTAGTGGAATCGGCCATGCATCGTCTTAAGAGCCAGAAGATGCACTCCTCGGTGCCTCCTGGCAGGGAGGCCCGTAACCTGGATGGCCTTGGCAAGAAGTGCTTCCAGGGCTCTATGCTCGCATGTCGTGTCCAGACTTACCAGCTATACATGGGCATGTATCTCCGGGATCTGGCTAAAGAGCTAGCCGGATTCTCCGCTGGTCTCTCCGAGGAGCCCTTGCGGAGGTTCCTAGCCTTGTCCACTGGCATTCGGGAATGCTCAAAGTTCATGTCCCGAGCAGCCTATGATGGCTTTGAAGCCTCGGCTCGAGTGGCCGCAGCCGGCATCGGTGCCCGCCGACAGGCTTGGCTTCAGTCGTCAGACCTTGAGCCCTGGGTGCAGGACAAGTTGGTCGATGTCCCCTGCCGAGGCGAAAACCTCTTTGGCAAGCCCATGGCGGAAAAGGCTGCGCAAATTGAGACTGAGAGACTGTCACCGGACCAGGCTTTCTAGGAAGACCTCCGCCCCTTCCCAGAAAAAGAAGGGCTCGGGGAAAAAGTCCTTTTACCCGAGGAAGGCGGCTGCCTACAAACAATACCCCCATTATCAGGCCCCTGCAGCTCCCCAACAGGGCCAGCAGGCCAAGGGACGGGGTAACGGGTCCCGTAGGCAGCAAGCCCCCAAGCCTGCACCACCAGCCCCTGCTCAGCAGGGTGGGGGCTTTTGACTCGCTAAGCATAGCCTCTCCCCCCCCGCTGGTTCCTCCCAGCACCGGAGGCCGGCTGGTTCACTTCGCCCACAGGTGGTCCAGCATCACCGCAGATGCCTGGGTGCTTCAGGTCGTGCGAGAAGGCTATCTTCTCCACTTCCATCAGGTCCCTCCCTCCTATTTTCCGGGAGAACCTCCGCGCCCCCCTCTGCACAGGGAGTTGCTCCTTCAGGAGTTAGCAGGTCTTCTGCAGGAACAGGCGGTGGAACCGGTGCCACACCACCTGAGAGGTCAAGGCTTTTATTTCAAGGTATTTTCTGATACCAAAGAGAACAGGGGGCCTCAGACCCATCCTGGACTTGCGCAACCTCAACAAGTTCCTTGTGTGGGAGAAGTTCAAAATGCTTACCCTTGGAATCCTTCTGCCCTACCTCCAGCAGGGAGATTGGCTATGCTCCTTGGATCTAAAGGATGCCTACACGCACATCCTCATCCACCCAAGCCACCGCCAATACCTAAGGTTTGTGGTGGCAGGAAATCATTACCAGTACCGAGTACTGCCCTTTGGCCTGTCCTCCGCACCGCGAGTCTTCACAAAATGTCTCGCGGTCGTGGCGGCCCATCTCCGGCTTCACTGCCTCTATGTCTTTCCGTACCTCGACGACTGGCTCATCAGAGCAGCGTCCGCTCAGGAGGTCACCAACGCCACGTGCCGCACGGTGACTCTGCTGCAGCACTTGGGCTTTGTCATAAACTTCGCAAAGTCCACTTTGCTCCCCTCACAGGATCTCGAGTTCATCGGCGCAAGGCTGCACACTCCTCAGGCGCGAGCATTTCTACCGCTCGACAGGGCTCAACGGCTCATGGACCTAGCCGACCGCTTTCGCAGCCAGCCCCTGGTCTCCGCCAGGCGCTTCCTGAGACTGCTCGGCCATATGGCTTCCACCGTCCATGTGACCCCCAATGCCCGCCTGAATATGCGGTCTGCTCAATGGTGTCTCCGCCAGCAGTGGCGACAAGCCACGGGCGGCCTAGCAGACCTAGTGCGCGTTTCCGAGCCGCTGGTCTCGTCTCTCCGGTGGTGGCTCCGGCAGCCGAACCTGATATTCGGAATGCCTTTCCAGTCACCTCAGCCGACCCGGGTGCTGACCACCGATGCATCCCTCCTGGGCTGGGGAGCACATTGCCAAGAGGCACGTACTCAGGGCCTCTGGAACACGTGGGAGTCTGCTCAGCAGATCAACTTCCTGGAGCTCAGGGCGATCCGCCTGGCTCTCAAGGCCTTCTCCCACCTGACTTCCCAACAGTCCGTCCTTGTCCAGACGGACAATCAAGTTGCCATGTTCTACGTGAACAAGCAGGGGGGCACGGGCTCCTTCCTCCTCTGCCGGGAGGCACAGAGGCTCTGCTCTTGGGCCGTCAGTCACGGCATTCTCCTCAAGGCAGTTTATCTCCCGGGCCAAGAAAATTGCCTTGCAGACAAACTCAGCAGGGTCCTCCAGCCGCACGAGTGGCGTCTGGATCCCTTGGTAGTTCAGAAGCTCTTCCTCAAGTGGGGTCTCCCCACGGTGGATCTCTTTGCCAGTCCTCACAACCGGCAGCTTCCTCGCTTCTGCTCTCGTCGGCCACACCCCCTTCGGGTGGCGGCGGACGCCTTTCTGATCTCGTGGTCGGGGAGCCTTCTGTACGCTTTCCCTCCCATTCCGCTGGTCTCTCGGACTCTTTTCAAGGTTCTCCGAGACAAAGCCTTCATGATCCTGGTGGCCCCTCGCTGGCCCAGGCAGCCGTGGTTTCCGCTCCTGCTGCAACTGGCGGTGGAGGATCCAATCCCTCTGGGGGTGCAACCGGATCTCCTCACTCAGGATCAGGGGTCCCTCCTGCACCCCAACCTCAGGTCTCTCAACCTCATGGCCTGGCTGCTGAGAGGGTAGTCCTTGCTCCCCTTCTCCTGCCGGCGGAGGTGGAGGAGGTCGTCTTGGCTTCGCGACGGCCTTCTACCCGCAAATGCTACGCCCTTAAATGGCGTCGCTTTGCAGTCTGGTGTACCCAACAGTCTCAGGATCCCTTCTCCTGCCCGGTGTCGGTGATCTTGCAGTACTTGCTCCACCTCTCTAATCTGGGACTTAAGTCCAACTCCGTCAAAGTTCACCTCAGTGCTCTTTCAGCACATCATGTGCCGGTGGACGGCAGACCTCTCTCCAATGACCCTCTCGTAGCGAGGTTTCTCCGAGGTCTCCTTCTACTTAAACCACCTCTGCGCCCGCCAGCGCCTGACTGGGACCTGAATGTGGTTTTGCAGCGGATCACCTGTCCGCCTTTTGAACCTATGGCTACCTGTTCTCTCCGTTTTTCTGTCTTGGAAAACACTGTTCTTGATAGCCCTCACTTCCGCTAGACGCGTAAGTGAATTGCAGGCCCTCGTGTCTGATCCCCCTTACACTAGGTTCTACAAGAATAGGGTAGTCCTACGGACTCACCCAAAATTTCTGCCTAAAGTGGTCTCCCCTTTTCACATCAATCAGGAGGTGGTACTTCCAACCTTCTTTCCCAGACCACACTCCAGCCGAGCTGAGACGGTCCTCCATACCCTGGACTGTAGAAGGGCATTGAACTTCTACCTTGACCGTACGCGGGAGCACCGTAAAGCTGCTCAGCTTTTTGTGTCTTTTGACCCCAATAAATTGGGGCTCCCGGTCTTCAAGCGTACTCTGTCCATCTGGGTTGCTGACTGTATCGCTTGGGCTTATGGGGCAGCCAGACTCTCCTTAGAAAGTCGAGTCACGGCTCATTGTGTTCGGGCGAAGGCTACGTCAGTGGCTTACCTCCGCTCTGTTCCGCTGGCAGACATCTGCCGGGCCGCTACTTGGTCTTCGAGCCAGACTTTTGCGGTCCATTACTGTCTCGAGAGGGAGTCCCGCAGGGACAGTGCTTTCGGACAGGCAGTCCTCCGAAATCTCTTCGAGGTTTGAGCAACTCCTACCCTCCATCCCGGATGGGGGCTACCGGTGGGTAATAATTCAGCGAAGATTCCTTCCTTCTGTTCTGCTGAGCAAGAGGGAGCTCATTTTTGTGCTTAGGGTCTCCGGTAGCCTTAAGCTTGGGAGTCCCATATGTGAGGACTGACTTCCTGCTTGGTCCTGGAGAAAGCGTAGTTACTCACCTGTAACAGGTGTTCTCCAGAAGCAGCAGGAATCAGTCCTCACAACCCTCCCTCCTCCCCGTGGAGTTGCAATCATCTGCTTAAGTTTTTTTTGCAAATTTTTATGCTGTCTTTTAGCTATGTCATCAGACTGGCTAAGATGGCACCCTTGGGTGGGAAGGCGACCGCGCATGCGCGCTGCAATTCCCAAAGGCTTTCTGTGAAAGCTGGGGAAAATTGCTCCGCGAGGGCTCCGTCGGCGCCGACGTCACCCATAAGTGAGGACTGATTCCTGCTGCTCCTGGAGAACACCTGTTACAGGTGAGTAACTACGCTTTACCCGTTCCAATCCATTCATTAATTTATAGACCTCTATCATATCTCCCCTCAGCCGTCTCTTTTCCAGGTTGAAGAGCCCTAACCCTTTTAGCCTCTCTTCATAGAGGTATCCTTCCATCCCCTTTAACATTTTGGTGGCTCTTCTCTGTACCTTTTCTAATAACGCTATATTCTTTTTAAGATACAGCGACCAGAAATGCACACAATACTCAAGGTGTGGACGCACCATAGAACGATACAACCAAGTCAACCATGGAAAAACCTAAGAGCCAGAAGACCCACTCTTCTGTCCCCCCTTGGAAGGGATGCTAGAGCCCTCAATGCCCTTGAGTGCAAGTGTTACCAGGTCTTGATGCTGGGGTGTCGGATCCAGGCCTATGAGTTATTCATAGGCATGTATCTGAAGGCTTTAACCCAGGAGTTGTCCAGGTTTTCAGCAGGGCTGGCCGGGAAACCCCTCTAACAGTTTGTGATAAGGAAGCTTATCATAGCTCAGGTAGGAGCTATAGAAAAGATGATGTGACTCTGAACAAGCAACCTGTCAGTTTTGGTAGAAGTAAGAAAACAGAGTTTTCACATAAAAGACTACCAGTCCCAGAATGCACCAGGTTTCCAGCAGCCATGAGAGGGGCTGAAGTGAGAAAACGTGTGTGCAATCAAGAGAGCTATGAGGTAATCCCTAAGCACTCATCTCAAAGGGCAGGGCCTGATTCAACACAGCTGCGCTGTGTTAGGGAGGAGCACACATTAGGACAGAATAAGAATAGAGCTTATTCTACAGATAATAGCTTCAGACACAGATACAGCAACAGCTTCAAGCTCAGGCACCAACATCATCTCGAGAAGCAGAAGCCAAGCCAAGCGGATAGAGAGAGAAGGAAACTCTCTGGAAGGAAGAGAAGAAAGGCCATTGGAAGGTCTGGGAGAGTCCAAGGCAGTACCTATACTGGGAGGTATTCCAAATGCCAGCAGAGTCCATTGGACTGGAGTCAGCCGGAGGAATGGAATGGCAGAGATAGGAATCACCAGTGGCTACCTGGAAGAGAGAAGACTACACGTGGAAGGGACTTTCAGACCTATGCCAGAAGGTATGTGAGGGAAGATCCAGTGTCCAGGGATCAAGATTGGAAGGCTGGACATCATAACTGGATTACGTACTGGCCAGGCTATACAGAGAGGAATTATGATAGCAGGAGAGGCTCAGGTATGAACACTGATCCAGACCCTATCTATAATAGTGAATGGCAGCAAGGGAATAAGCATTCTCATGATAGTGCCTTATGGAAAGACTCGTCTGTGCCAATGTATGATAGTGACCCTATGCTGATTGATGAAGGGGGAGATACAGCAGATGAAACTATTAATTACATGGACTGTTCTCTATCTAAATGCTATTGCTAGCTTTCTGTGAGCAAACACATCAGCCATCACAAAGAAACCTAACTTTGTTCTTTATTCCACTGCAAACAGCTCTTAAAGCAGGATTTGGGTTCACACTGTAGCAGCCAGCCAGCTAAAGGGTTTCAGCTGGTCAATTGATAGTAATTAAAGCTACACCTGATTGTGAGTGTGAGCAAGAGAGAATCACTGCAGGATCTGTGTGGAAATTAAGCAGAAGTTAACCTAACCAGCAAAGTTTATTCATTTCTTTGTGCCTTTTTATTTGGTAATTATTTGCTAAGAAAACATTAGATAATTGCCTGACAAGCTGAAGGTTGTTTTCTGATTTGCTTTGTGACTTTATGTTATCCATTTAAACACTGCAAGCAAGTAACCTCATTTATATTGCTACCAAGCATACTTGTGCTGGGTGAATTAAACCCCATCAATAAAAGAAGTATTTTATTGGCCTTACCACTGGTTTCACAACTCAATTATTGTCTTCAGCTGTGTTTGGAGTGAAAGAACTACATTACCCACAATACCTTGCAAGAATCATATGAATATATGCATCGTCAAGATTGTGTAAGTTCTCACCCTAGGCAGCCGTCTGACAAGTTCCATTCTCTGACCTCCGGGATCAAGGACTGCTCTGTTCCTCTCCTGGGTGTCCTACGACAGCTTTGAGTCAGCAGCCCGAGTAGCAGTGGCCGGCATCGATGCCTGGCGCCAAGCCTGGCTACAGACTTCAGACTGCAAGCAATGGGTCCAAGACAAGCTGCTTGATGTCCCCTGCACAAGGGAGAACCTGTTTGTCAAGTCTATGGCCGACAAGGCAGCCGAGATTGAGGCCAACGTTGTAACCCGACAGAGGCGCTCAAAAAAGACCTCATCCTTTCCCTGTATGAAACCATGGGGGAAAATACCCCTTTTCCCGAAGAAAATGGGGTAATTTCAAGAGTCACCACTACCAGCCCTTCTCGGGCCAGCAACAGGGTTCTCATCCCAAAAGACAAGGCCATGGAGCCCAAAAACCAAAGGCTCAGACGCCTCAGGCCCCGGCTCCCGCCCATCCTGGGGAGAGCTTTGGACTCCCAGGGCAGGGCCTCCCCTCCCCCGGGAGACCTTCACCAGCCCACAGGGGGCCGCCTGACACTCTTTGCCCACAGATAGGTTAAGGTCACATCGGACCAGTGGAGCTCCAAGTGATAAAGGAGGGATACCTCCTCCACTTACAGCAGATACCACCCAGATTCTTTTCAGGACAGCCGGTGCAACCTCTCCTTCACCAGACCCTTCTGCTCTCAGAGCTCACAGGTCTGCCCAGGGACAACGCAGTAGAGCCTGTCCCCAAGCACCTATAGGGAAAAGGCTTTTACTCCAGATACTTCCTTGTCCCAAAGAGAACTGGGGGCCTCAGGCCCATACTAGACCTGAGAAACTTAAACAAGCTTCTGATGAGGGAGAAGTTCAGGTTGCTCTCCCTTGGAACACTGTTGCCTTACTTCCACCAAGGAAATTGGCTGTGCTTCTTGGATCTAAAGGATGCATGCACACACATACTAATCCACCCCTCCAACAGGCAGTACCTATGATTCATGGTAGGGGGAAGGCACTACCAGTACAGGGTGCTACACTTCTGCCTGGCCTCCTTGCCAAGAGTCTTTACCGAATACTTGGCAGTGGTGGCCGCCCATCAGCCTCTACAAGGGGCTTTCGTCTTCCCCTTCCTAGATGACTGCCTAATCACAGGGGTGGTACGGCCTTAGAGGTCAGGCCCAGAGCGTGCAACTCTCCTTCTGCAGCATCTGGGGTTCATCATTAACTACCCCAAATCCCATCTCTCTCCAGCCCAACCCCTGGAGTTCATAGGTGCTCAGTTGGGCACGTTACAGGTCAAGGCCGTCCTCCCAAGAGAGAGGGCAGAACACCTCAGGCAACTGGCAGGAGAGGTACAACACCGCCAGTCAGTACTGGCTCATTTCTTTCTCCACCTGCTGGGCCATATGGCCTCGATGGGCCACGTCACTCCCTCAGCCTCTGTTCACAGTGGACTCAAGCCACAGGCAGGCTATGGGACAGGGTCAGGGTTACCCGCCAGCTGGTGGAGTCTCTCAACTGGTGGCAAAACGTGCGCCATCTCCAGGCGGGAATGCCCTTCCAGGCACCCGTGCCTAAGAGGACTTTGTCTACGGACACCTCCTTCCTGGGTTGAGGAGCACATTGTGGGGACTACCATACACCGGGCAGCTGATGCCCAGTCTTTATCAAGATCCTCTTGCAATTTTCTACAATCCTCTTGGGTTTTAACAACTTTTAATAGTTTTGTGTCATCTGCAAATTTGATAACGTCACTCGTTATTCATAAATGACCTGGAAAAGGGAATATGTCAAAAAGCAGCGGACCCAGCACATATCCCTGGGGTACACCACTGTTCACCTTTCTCCATTGGGAAAATTGGCCATTTAGCCCTACCCTCTGCTTTCTATCTTTTAACCAGTTCCTGATCCACAATAGTACACTGCCTCCTATCCCATGGCTCTTAAGTTTTGCCAAAAGTCTCTGATGAGGGATCTTGTCAAAGGCTTTCTGAAAGTCCAAATACACTATATCAAACGACTCACCTTTGTCTACTTGTTTATTCACATCTTCAAAAAAATATAACAGATTAGTAAGACAAGATCTTCCTTGCCTAAAGCCATGTTGGCTGTCTCCCATTAAGCCATGACTATCTACATGCTCAGCAATTTTGTTCTTTATATTTATTTATTTATTTTATTTTATTTAAACAGATTTATATCCCGCTTTTTACTTCAATCAAAGCGGTCACAGTACAATACAATACAAGGTTAAACAGAGGTGAATGAAACATATACCACTCTTCATAACATCAGAGCGGTAATAAAAGGGATTACATAACACAGGGAGTACATTACAGTACATACATAGAATAACTATACAGAATAAGTTACAACATGGGTTACAGTACATTACATACCATCTGCAAGGGGTGAAAACAGTCCCAGCCACCGCACCTCGCCCAAAGGCCAAGCCAAACAGTAACAGTAAGAAACCACAACAACCCAGACCAACGGAACTTCAGAAACAGACGCCATGGACCAACGCCTAAGGGCCACGCCAAAAGGCCCTCAGGCACGGGCCCACAAGGCACGGGCACACCCTGGAAACGGCGGTTTTTATGCCGTTGAGCATGATGTCAGCTTGGCGGCTTAAGGAGGAAGGGGGAGCTCCTGCTCTCACCCCTGGTAGGATGACTTCTCTCCCGCAGCGCTGGAAACGGCGGTTTTTATGCCGTTGAGCATGATGTCAACTTGGCGGCTTAAGGAGGAAGGGGGAGCTCCTGCTCTCACCCCTGGTAGGATGACTTCTCTCCCGCAGCGCTGGAAACGGCGGTTTTTATGCCGTTGAGCATGATGTCAGCTTGGCGGCTTAAGGAGGAAGGGGGAGCTCCTGCTCTCACCCCATGTAGGATGACTTCTCTCCCGCAGCGCTGGAAACGGCGGTTTTTATGCTGTTGAGCATGATGTCAGCTTGGCGGCTTAAGGAGGAAGGGGGAGCTCCTGCTCTCACCCCTGGTAGGATGACTTCTCTCCCGCAGCGCTGGAAACGGCGGTTTTTATGCCGTTGAGCATGATGTCAGCTTGGCGGCTTAAGGAGGAAGGGGGAGCTCCTGCTCTCACCCCTGGTAGGATGACTTCTCTCCCGCAGCGCTTTATGATGGTTTCTACCATTTTTCCCGGTACTGACCTCAGGCTCACCAGTCTGTAGTTTCCCGGATCACCCCTGGAATCCTTTTTAAAAATTGGTGTTACGTTCGCCATCCTCCAATCTTCAGGTATTACAGATGATTTTAATGATAGTTCACAGATTACTAATAGCAGGTCTGCAATCTCATATTTCGGTTCTTTCAACACCTTTGGATGTATATCATCCGGCCCAGGTGATTTGCTACTCTTCAGTTTATCTAATAGTTGTAATGCATCATCCCGATGTATCGATATTTCCTTCAATTCTTCCGCACCTTTAAATACCACTTCAGTCATGGGTAACATCCCTACATCTTCCTCAGTAAAGACTGAAGCAAAGAATTCATTCAGTCTCTCCGCTATCACCTTGTCGCCTCTTAGTGCCCCTTTAACCCCTCTATCATCTAATGGACCAACTGACTCACAGGTTTTTTGCTACAAATGTACTTGAAAAAGTCTTTATTACGCGTTTTTGCTTCCGCAGCAAGCTTCTTCTCAAATTCTCCCTTTGCCTGCCTTATCAATGCCTTGCATTTAACTTGCTAGTGCTTGTGCTGTTTCCAGGTTTCGTCATTTGGCTCTTTTTTCCATTTCCTGAAAGATGCTTTTTTGGCAACAACAGCCTCTCTGACCTCACCTTTAAACCATGCTGGCAGTTTTTTGGACTTCCTTCCACTTTTCTGAAAGCGTGGAATACAGCTGGTCTGGGCTTCCAAGATAGTATTTTTCAATAACACCCAAACTTGATGGAACTCTTTAACCTTTGCAACTGCTCCTTTTAGATTTTTGTTAGCTATTTTCCTCATTTTATCATAGTCTCCCTTTCGAAAGTTAACAGGTAGTACTGTGGATTTCTTTACTATCCCTCCTCCATTAATTAGATCAAACGCGATCATGCTATCATCACTATTGCCAAGTGGCCCCAACAACCTTATCTCTTGCACCAGATCTGGTGTTCCACTAAGGACTAGGTCCAATATGGCTTTCCCTCTGGTCGGTTCAAGAAGCAGTCATTTATTTCATCTAGGAACTTTATCTCCCTAGCATGTCCTGCCGTGACACTGACCCAGTCGATACCGAGGTAATTGAAATCACCCATTATTATTACTGTGCTGTAACTTTTGTTAGCTTCCTTGATTTCTTTGAGCATTTCATCATCCATTTGTTCATTCTGGCCAGGCGGTATATAGTACACCCCCACTGCCATCGCCTTCCCCTTTTTACATGGAATTTCAATCCATAGAGATTCTACAGCAAATTTTGTTTCCTGCAAAACTTTAATCCTTTCTGACTCGATGCCCTCTCTAACATAGAGCGCAACCCCTCCACCAATTTGATCAGCTCTATCATTACGATATAGTTTGTACCCAGGTATCATAGTGTCCCACTGGTTGTCCTCCTTCCACTATGTCTCTGAGATTCCAATCATATCTAACCTCTCATTTAGTGCTATATATTCTAACTCACCCATCTTATTTTTTAGACTTCTAGCATTTGCATACAAGCATTTTAGAGACTGTATTTTATTCATATAAATTTGGCTATTGGTAGGCATGGGTAATTTGGAATCTTTAAGCTCTGTCTGCTCCATACTTGAGGGCATTTAGGCTACTTTACTCTTTTTTGGAACCCCTCTGCTTTTGGTAGTATCCTTCAAGGATACATCTTCCGAACCATGCGCTCTTGTGCGATTGTCGGCTTTCCCCTATTATCTAGTTTAAAAGCTGCTCTATCTCCTTTTTAAAGGTTAATCCAGCAGCCTGGTTCCATCCCGGTTAAGGTGAAGTCCATCCCTTCAGAAGAGCCCCTCCTTTCCCCAGAATGTTCCCCAGTTCCTAACTAAGTTTCGCTGGTCACTTCTCTCCGCTACCTTGGTGTTACTCTAGACTTGGCTCTTTCCTTCCATGAACACATTTCACTGCTGGTGCGCCAATCTTTTCTCTCCCTCAGACAGATAAGATCCTTGCACCCGTCCCTGGATTCTTCTTCTCTTACTGGTTACATCCTTTTTTGTTATTGTAACTCCATTCTTGACGGTCTTCCTCAGTTTCAGCTTCGTTGCCTACAACTCATTCAAAGTATGGCTGCTCGGATCATCTCTCACGCATCTCACTTCAATCACATCACACCACTTCTCATCAGTCTCCACTGGCTTCCTGTACAATACTGTATTCATTATTTATTTTATTTCGATTTGTTACATTTTTCTATACTGCCCCTTCCAAAGATCAGGAGCGGTTTACTTATAACTAACATTTTACATAGAAGAGTTGTTTTTAGAACTACTTACATAAAAACTTGCAACACTTAACAACTTAACATATTATTTAGAACTATATACATGCTGTTTAAAGGCGAATGTTGTCTGTACTTTGGGGTTACAAGATACTTATCTTAGTTCACAAGGCCATCTACTCACAGACTCCTCAGTATCTATCTGATCTCCATTTCCATAATCCAACTCACAGTCTTCGTTCAGCTCACATTAACCATCTTAACCTTCCATCCACAAACAATGCCTTCCTCGAATCCACTTACCATTCTGCTTTCTTCTTCTTGGGTCGCTCCCTATGGAAACTCCCTCCCAACTGCCCTCCGTCTAGAACCCTCTTTCCCCAAGTTTAAGTCTCTTCTCAAAACTCGCCTCTTTCTCTGTGCTTTCAATCTACCACCTACTGGGTCTTGACATTTCTTTTGCTATTTTTCTTCTCTTCTCTGGTTGTATGATTGACTGTCCTCTGTCCTGTCGAACTTTGTAGTTCTTTTCTTTTTGCCGGCCTTTGGCCTCCTTTCATGTAATTTATAATATTGTAAACCGCCCTGACAGAATAAAGTGCAGTATAGAAAGTGTATAAATAAAGATAATAAAGAGCCCCCAGCTGTTCCCATCCCGCTAACGACTCTTTGAAGTATTATCCCATTTTGGCAAAATTTGTTTTCCTAAAGCCTAAGACCCTCGCATTTGAATGGAGTTTATCAACCCTAGTCCTAATACTGAACCACACCATCTGATGATCACTGGATGCGAGATGAGCTCCCATTATGACATCAGAAACACCTTCCAAATTGGTAAGCACCGTTCAGAATGGCCCCTTCATGAGTGGGCTCTGTTACCAGTTGCTGGAATAATTCTACCTGTAGAGAATCTAGGATCTCCTTACTCCTAAATGACACCACAGCAGGGAAGTGCCAATAAACATCCGGCATATTGAAATCACCTATCAGTAGCACTTCTCCTTTCATGGCAATATTGCATATTGTGATAAGGAAGCTTATCATAGCTCAGGAAGGAGCTATAGTAAAGGTGAAGTGACTCTGAACAAGCACCTGTCAGTTCTGGTAGAAATAAGAAAACAGAATTTTTCCATAAAAGACTACCAGTCCCAGAATGCACCAGGTTTCCAACAGCCATTAGAGGAGCTGAAGTGGGGAAACGTGTGTTCAATCAAGAGGGCTATGAGGTAATCCCCAAGCACTCATCTCAAAGGGCAGGGCCTGATTCAGCACAGCTGCGCTGTGCTAGGGTGGAGCACTCATCTAAGCAGAATAAAGCTAGAGTTTATTCTACAGAGAATCATCCTCAGATTCAGCTTGGACATCTTCATGATCTTGGACAGCTTCATCATCTGGAGGATCATCAGAAGCAGAAGCCAGAGCGGACGGACAGAGAGGGCAAGAAACCCTTTGGAAGAAAGAAGAGAAAAGCATTTGGGAGGTCTAAAGGAGTCCAGAGCAGTACGTATACTGGGAGACATTCAAAAGGCCAGCATACACCATTGGACTGGGGAAAACCACAGGAGTGGTGCTGCAGAGCTAGGAATCTCCAGACGGTACCTGTGAGGGAGACGGCTGCACTTGGAAGGGACCCAGCAATGGAAGCTCAGGTATGAACACTGATCTATGCCCTAGCTATACCCTTGAAAGACAGCAGGGAAACAAGTATTCTCCAGGACCAAGCAGGAAGTCAGTCCTCACTTATGGGTGACGTCGGCGCCGACGGAGCCCTCGCGGAGCAATTTTCCCCAGCTTTCAAAGAAAGCCTTTGGGAATTGCAGCGCGCATGCGCGGTCGTCTTCCCGCCCGAGGGTGCCATCTTAGCCAGTCTTCTTTTTTCCGCGGAGCCCTACAGACGTCCCCGTCTTGTCCCCGCGAAAAAGTTGATTTTCTTCTTTGTTTTATCCTTTTTTCTTTCGGTTCGACGCCGATCGTTTTCCCGCCCGGACTCGCGACGCCGGTCTCGAGTCCTCTTACTTTTTTCGGTTTTTTCTGACTTAGTCAGCTTTCGTTTTCGTTTCCCTGGCAGCCCGGTCCTTTGACCTCGCAGGGGCCCTTTTTCCCCCCCGATGGCTGCCAGTGGGTTTAAGCGGTGTGGTCGGTGTGACCGAAATATGTCACTAACCGACACACACGACTTTTGCCTCCGCTGCCTGGGCCCGGATCATGAGGAACTGATCTGTGGGCCCTGCAGCAAACTGTCCTCAAAGGCGTTGAGGAGTCGGCGGCATCAGCGTGAGAGAATCTTCGCTGACCCCAGCCGTACCCGGACCTCGTCGGAGGCCTCCGCGTCGAAAGGCTCCAGCTCGGACCGTCGCCGGAGCTCCTCCGACCGGGGTTCTCCCTCCGGGGACCATCGTCGGAAGGAAAAACCCGCGAGGGCGGCGTCGGTGGACGCTCCTGGTTCCGCGAGGGCCAGGTCGCATAGCCCCGACAGCCGCCCCGGGTCCTTGGAGAAGGAACACATCCCGAAGCGACCTCGCCTGGAGTCGGAGATGCCTGCCCGGGTAAGTCCTGTGGTCCTTCTGGACTCGCCTCCGCGACAGCCGCCGTCGGGGCCCGAGTCGGGGGCTGCTGGGTCACCTGAGCTCGGACTCAGGTTGACGGCCTTGGAGAGCAGACTGTCTGCCTTCATGGACCAGCAGCGGGCACTGCTCGCTGGCCTCGCTGGCGCCGCTGCCCCGACCGCCGGGACGTCGACGTCCAAGTCGACCCCGGAGACCGAGCCGATCCTCGAGTCAATGAGAACTCGAGTCGATCCTCGGTCGAGGTCACCCTCGGCCTCCCGTTCGGGACCGAGGTCGCCGACGCCGACTCCCTCGACGTCGGGACGGCTGGCGCCGCACCCTGCCCGGGCCGACCCCACCGAGTCCTCGTCGGAGTCGGTCTGGGAGTCTGAGGAGGAAGAGTCACCTGATTCTTTCCGGACTCGGTGTGTCCCATCGGACTCACCGGGGTCCGAGCCTCGGAAGCAGTCCCCCCCGGAGGATGCCCGGTTCTCGGACTTCGTTAGGGATATGGCCAAGGCTTTGGCCTTCCCTGCGGATCCCGAGGAGGAGCCTCGAGCCGAAGAGCTCAACGCCCTCCAGTATGACTCTCCCGCGAGGGAGCACTTTACTGTGCCGGTTCCTCCTATGCTGGAACGACTACTCTTCCGCATGTGGGAGAGTCCGGCCTCCTCGCCGGTCCTGAGCAAGCGGGTCGATTCTATCTATCGGGTCCGCAAGAGACCTGGCTTTCAGAAGGCACAGCTGCCACACCATTCCATGGTAGTGGAATCGGCCATGCATCGTCTTAAGAGCCAGAAGATGCACTCCTCGGTGCCTCCTTGAAGGGAGGCCCGTAACCTGGATGGCCTTGGCAAGAAGTGCTTCCAGGGCTCTATGCTCGCATGTCGTGTCCAGACTTACCAGCTCTACATGGGCATGTATCTCCGGGATCTGGCTAAAGAGCTAGCCGGATTCTCCGCTGGTCTCTCCGAGGAGCCCTTGCGGAGGTTCCTAGCCTTGTCCACGGGCATTCGGGAATGCTCAAAGTTCATGTCCCGAGCAGCCTATGATGGCTTTGAGGCCTCGGCTAGAGTGGCCGCAGCCGGCATCGGTGCCCGCCGACAGGCTTGGCTTCAGTCGTCGGACCTTGAGCCCTGGGTACAGGACAAGTTGGTCGATGTCCCCTGCCGAGTCAAAAACCTCTTTGGCAAGCCCATGGCGGAAAAGGCTGCACAAATTGAGACTGAGACTCTCACCAGGACCAGGCTTTCTAGGAAGACCTCCGCCCCTTCCCAGAAAAAGAAGGGCTCGGGAAAAAAGTCCTTTTACCCGAGGAAGGCGGCTGCCTACAAACAGTACCCCCATTATCAGGCCCCTGCAGCTCCCCAACAGGGCCAGCAGGCCAAGGGACGGGGTAACGGGTCCCGTAGGCAGCAAGCCCCCAAGCCTGCACCACCAGCCCCTGCTCAGCACAGGTGGTCCAGCATCACCGCAGATGCCTGGGTACTTCAGGTCGTGCGAGAAGGCTACCTTCTCCACTTCCATCAGGTCCCTCCCTCCTATTTTCCGGGAGAACCTTCGCGCCCCCCTCTGCACAGGGAGTTGCTCCTTCAGGAGTTAGCAGGTCTTCTGCAGGAACAGGCGGTGGAACCGGTGCCCCACCACCTGAGAGGTCAAGGCTTTTATTCAAGGTATTTTCTGATACCAAAGAGAACAGGGGGCCTCAGACCCATCCTGGACTTGCGCAACCTCAACAAGTTCCTTGTGCGGGAGAAGTTCAAAATGCTTACCCTTGGAATCCTTCTGCCCTACCTCCAGCAGGGAGATTGGCTATGCTCCTTGGATCTAAAGGATGCCTACACGCACATCCTCATCCACCCAAGCCACCGCCAATACCTAAGGTTTGTGGTGGCAGGAAATCATTACCAGTACAGAGTACTGCCCTTTGGCCTATCCTCCGCACCGCGAGTCTTCACAAAATGTCTCGCGGTCGTGGCGGCCCATCTCCGGCTTCACGGCCTCTATGTCTTTCCGTACCTCGACGACTGGCTCATCAGAGCAGCGTCCGCTCAGGAGGTCACCAACGCCACGTGCCGCACGGTGACTCTGCTGCAGCACTTGGGCTTTGTTATAAACTTCGCAAAGTCCACTTTGCTCCCCTCACAGGATCTCGAGTTCATCGGCGCAAGGCTGCACACTCCTCGGGCACGAGCGTACCTACCGCTCGACAGGGCTCAAGGGCTCAACGGCTCATGGACCTAGCCGACCGCTTTCGCAGCCAGCCCCTGGTCTCCGCCAGGCGCTTCCTGAGACTGCTCGGCCATATGGCTTCCACCGTCCATGTGACCCCCAATGCCCGCCTGAATATGCGGTCTGCTCAATGGTGTCTCCGCCAGCAGTGGCGACAAGCCACAGGCGGCCTGGCAGACCTAGTGCGCGTCTCCGAGCCGCTGCTCTCGTCTCTCCGGTGGTGGCTCCGGCAGCCGAACCTGATATTCGGAATGCCTTTCCAGTCACCTCAGCCGACCCGGGTGCTGACCACCGATGCATCCCTCCTGGGCTGGGGAGCACATTGCCAAGAGGCACGTACTCAGGGCCTCTGGACCACGTGGGAGTCTGCTCAGCAGATCAACTTCCTGGAGCTCAGGGCGATCCGCCTAGCTCTCAAGGCCTTCTCCCACCTGACTTCCCAACAGTCCGTCCTTGTCCAGACGGACAATCAAGTTGCCATGTTCTACGTGAACAAGCAGGGGGGCACGGGCTCCTTCCTCCTCTGCCGGGAGGCACAGAAGCTCTGCTCGTGGGCCGTCAGTCACGGCATTCTCCTCAAGGCAGTTTATCTCCCGGGCCAAGAAAATTGCCTTGCAGACAAACTCAGCAGGGTCCTCCAGCCGCACGAGTGGCGTCTGGATCCCTTGGTAGTTCAGAAGCTCTTCCTCAAGTGGGGTCTCCCCACGGTGGATCTCTTTGCCAGTCCTCACAACCGGCAGCTTCCTCGCTTCTGCTCTCGTCAGCCACACCCCCTTCGGGTTGCGGCGGACGCCTTTCTGATCTCGTGGTCGGGGAGCCTTCTGTACGCTTTCCCTCCCATCCCGCTGGTCTCTCGGACTCTTTTCAAGGTTCTCCGAGACAAAGCCCTCATGATCCTGGTGGCCCCTCGCTGGCCCAGGCAGCCGTGGTTTCCGCTCCTGCTGCAACTGGCGGTGGAGGATCCAATCCCTCTGGGGGTACAACCGGATCTCCTCACTCAGGATCAGGGGTCCCTCCTGCACCCCAACCTCAGGTCTCTCAACCTCATGGCCTGGCTGCTGAGAGGGTAGTCCTTGCTCCCCTTCTCCTCCCGGCGGAGGTGGAGGAGGTCGTCTTGGCTTCGCGACGGCCTTCTACCCGCAAATGCTACGCCCTTAAATGGCGTCGCTTTGCAGTCTGGTGTACCCAACAGTCTCAGGATCCCTTCTCCTGCCCGGTGTCGGTGATCTTGCAGTACTTGCTGCACCTCTCTAATCTGGGACTTAAGTCCAACTCCGTCAAAGTTCACCTCAGTGCTCTTTCAGCACATCATGTGCCAGTGGACGGCAGACCTCTCTCCAATGACCCTCTCGTAGCGAGGTTTCTCCGAGGTCTCCTTCTACTTAAACCACCTCTGCGCCCGCCAGCGCCTGACTGGGACCTGAATGTGGTTTTGCAGCGGATCACCTGTCCGCCTTTTGAACCTATGGCTACCTGTTCTCTCCGTTTTCTGTCTTGGAAAACACTGTTCTTGATAGCCCTCACTTCCGCTAGACGCGTAAGTGAATTGCAGGCCCTCGTGTCTGATCCCCCTTACACTAGGTTCTACAAGAAATTTCTGCCTAAAGTGGTCTCCCCTTTTCACATCAATCAGGAGGTGGTACTTCCAACCTTCTTTCCCAGACCACACTCCAGCCGAGCTGAAACGGTCCTCCATACCCTGGACTGTAGAAGGGCATTGAACTTCTACCTTGACCGTACGCGGGAGCACCGTAAAGCTGCTCAGCTTTTTGTGTCTTTTGACCCCAATAGATTGGGGCTCCCGGTCTCCAAGCGTACTCTGTCCATCTGGGTTGCGGACTGTATCTCTTGGGCTTATGGGGCAGCCGGACTCTCCTTAGAAAGTCGAGTCACGGCTCATTGCGTTCGGGCAAAGGCCACGTCAGTGGCTTACCTCCGCTCTGTTCCGCTGGCAGACATCTGCCGGGCCGCTACTTGGTCTTCAAGCCAGACTTTTGCGGTCCATTACTGTCTCGAGAGGGAGTCCCGTAGGGACAGTGCTTTCGGACAGGCAGTCCTCCGTAATCTCTTTGAGGTCTGAGCAACTCCTACCCTCCATCCCGGATGTGGGCTACCGGTGGGTGATAATTCAGCGAAGATTCTATCCTTCTGTGCTGCTGAGCTAGAGGGAGCTCATTTTGTGCTTAGGGTCTCCGGTAGCCTTGAGCTTGGGAGTCCCATAAGTGAGGACTGACTTCCTGCTTGGTCCTGGAGAAAGCGTAGTTACTCACCTGTAACAGGTGTTCTCCAGGAGCAGCAGGAATCAGTCCTCACTACCCTCCCTCCTCCCCTTGGAGTTGCAATCGTCTGCTTATGTTCTTTTTTGCAAATTTTTATGCTGTCTTTTTTAGCTATGTCATCTGACTGGCTAAGATGGCACCCTCGGGCGGGAAGACGACCGCGCATGCGCGCTGCAATTCCCAAAGGCTTTCTTTGAAAGCTGGGGAAAATTGCTCCGCGAGGGCTCCGTCGGCGCCGACGTCACCCATAAGTGAGGACTGATTCCTGCTGCTCCTGGAGAACACCTGTTACAGGTGAGTAACTACGCTTTCTCCTGAGAGCACTCCATTGAGAAATTCCTCTGTGCCAATCCATGATATTGAACCCATGATTGTTGAAGAAGGGGGAGAGGTTATAGATACAGGCTGTGAATACATGGATTGCTCTCTGTCTAATCTCCTTTGGTAATTTGCTGTTACAAAGTACAACAACCATCACAAAGAAATACAAACTTGTTCTTTAATCTACTCAGAAAAGCTCCTGAGTAGGATTTGAGCCACGCAGTAGAAAGTAAGCCAGCTAAGGGGTTTCAGCTGGGTAACTGCTAGCAGTTGAGCCTTACCTAATTGCTTGTGAGCTCTGAGGGAATCACTTCTGAGTCTATGTGTGAAGATATAAGAAGTTAACCTGAAAAGAATAGTTTTTCCCTACTTTGTGGGTTTTGCTTGTTGTTTGATGCACTGCTAAGAAAATATTAGCTAGAGCCTACAGAAAAGACCAGTTTGTTACCAACCAGGTCTTTATTCTTTTGATTTGATTGCCTGACAAGTTCAGCTGTTGTTTTCCTGATTTTGTTTTTCTAAGTTTAACACTGAAAGCAAGTATCCTGTTTTATGTGCTACCAAGCATATCTGTGTTGGGAGAAATAACCCCATTAATAAATATCTTATTGGCTTTACACTCAAGCACAACTAATTATTGTGAACGGCTGTGTCTGGTGTGAATGGACTACATTTCCCACAATCCCTTGCAAATCATATTAATATATGCCTTTGCCAAGACTGTGAACATTCTCACCCAGGCACCCGTCTGACAAATGGCGTAGTTTTTCAGATTGCTTTTGCGCAAAAGGATTTACATGCTAAGGATTACAACTCAAGTCTGAAGAAAAAAGAAAGTTCAAGTTTCAAAGCTGGAAAAAAAAGATTTTCCCTCAACTGCACTTTGGAGGAGAGGTGGCTGTTCCAGGTAGCTGTCCCAGGAGGAAAAGACCCTGTGTAGAGCTGGATTCATCACTGGCATAAGGTAACAAGTACCTGGGCATGTCTAGTGGTGGATGGGAGTAAGGCACAGGGGTAATTGAAAAAAAAAAGTAGAAAAAAACACCTGTTTGGAAGGTGGTGCACTGTGGGGTTTTTTTTGTGTTTTCTTGCAGGGATCAAGATGGATCCAAGGGAACTAGCTGATTGGATGGCAGCCCAGTTTAGCAGGCAACAGGAGCTAGCACAGCAGGCTCAGGACACTGCTATGAAAGCCTTAATGGACCAGCAGAGGCCAGTGCTTGATCTGGTGCAAGCCCTAGTTAAACTGCAGAACCAAAGTGGACCAGATGCAAGACCAGCAGTAAATACTGGTACACCACATGTGGACAGTGTGGGACTCAATCAAGGAATTGGGGCATTTAGTTTTGGGAAGTTAACTCCAGATGATAATGTTGATGATTTTCTAGAGTCTTTTGAAAGAGTGGCACAAGCATTAGCATGGCCAGAGACCCAGTGGGCAGTAAGGCTGGCAGCCTCATTAACTGGAGAGGCGCTTGCAGCTTATAGAGCAATGCCAGCAGCCCAGGCTTTGAATTATAAGGATGTAAAGGCTGCTATTAGAGATCGCCTAGGGTTGTCTATTTCAGAGTATAGGCGAATGTTTAGAGCTACTTCATTAAGAGTGGGTGAAACACCCAGGGCTCTGAGTCAGAGAATCAGAGGATTAGCTGTAAAATGGTTGGAGCCTGAGCAAAAGACGGTAGAAATGTTATTAGACATTATTATGCTTGAACAATTTCTGCCTGCTGTGCCTAAAGATTTGCACACTTTCCTTATACAGCAAAATTGCCAAAATCTTGGAGAGGCAACCATGCTAGCAGAGAGATTCTTGGAAGCCACGCAGGCTTGCCATAGAATGGGTGGCCCTCTGAAGATGGGTGCTGAGGCAAGCTGTGCTGTATCAGAAAAGAAAATGCTTAAAAGTGTTTCTGAAAATAAATGTACTGTGCCAAACCAGATGACACAGTGGAGTAGAAAGAAATGTTTCAAGTGTGGAAAATGGGGACATTTAGAAAAGGGATGCCAGACACACACTAGCTTAATGGGTGTGGATTTAAAACAGCCCAAAGAAGGATTTCTTTTGATGGTTGATGTGCAAGGAATTACCACAAATGCTCTGTTATACTCTGGGGCAGACCAGAGTATGATGTCAAAAAGGCTTTGGAAGAGGATAGAGGCCCAAGAAGGATTTGTGCCTAGAACCCCTGAGAGCCAAGTTCACATCAGATGCATTCATGGTGCTGCAACATCATATCCCACCTATAGGCTAAAGGTTAAGTGCCTGGGGGAACAAGAGGAAGTCCTGTTAGCAGTGGTGCCTAGGCTACCCTTTGATTTGGTTCTAGGAAGAGACTGGCCAAGATTTAAACAGGGTCTAGTGGAAGGACTAGGAAAGAAGGAGGGAGAAGGTTTAATGGTAATAGCTCCCGGGCCTTTATTTGGAAGTCCTCAGACCCCAGCTAAAAAGATGGTTAAGCGTCCAGAAGACCAAGCTACCCCAAAGCAGACATTTGTCTTAAAGTACCATAGGGTCACAGAGAAGGCCCAAGCTCCTAAGCGGGCAACCCCTCAAGCTGCTGGGTTTGACCTGTGCAGTATAGAAAATGTGACTGTACCTAGCCAAGGGAGAGCCCTGGTTGACACCGGTCTCCAAGTGGAAATACCTATTGGATGCTATGGGAGAGTAGCCCCAAGGTCCGGATTAGCCCTTAAATATTTCATCGATGTGGGTGCGGGAGTAATTGATCCCGATTACAGGGGAAATATTAAAGTTCTGTTATTCAATTTTGGACAGAATGATTATCACTTGAAGACAGGAGACAGAATTGCCCAATTGATCTGTGAGAGACTGGGTTTTCCACCTGTGGAGGAGGTCACATCCCTGGAAAATTCTGAGCGTGGAACCAAAGGCTTTGGTTCTACTGACGTCAAAGGGGTTAAAAGCCTAGCTGCCACCTGTGCCCGAGAGAGGGAGGTGAATGAAGAGGAAAATTTGGGACCCCAGGTATCTGATTGTAAAGAAAAATCAGAGCCCCAAATAGGTGAGGACCTGACAGTGGTACAACAGCAAGAAATTAGGAAATTGCTTAAAGAATTCCCAGATGTGTTGACACCCATACCTGGGGAAACACATTTGGTTGCCCATGAAATAACTCCACCTGGGAAATTAATTCGTCAAAGGCCATACCGCTTGCCTGAAGCCAAGAGACAGGAAGTAGTGGCACAAGTCCAGGAGATGTTGGACATGGGAGTAATAGAGGAGTCAAAGAGTCCCTGGAATAGCCCCATAGTCCTGGTGCCAAAGCCTGATGGCTCTTTAAGATTTTGTATTGACTTCCGGCAGGTAAACGCAATATCAGTTTTTGATGCATATCCAATGCCAAGAATTGAAGAGCTGTTGGACCAGCTGGGACAGGCTCAATACTTAACCACCCTTGATATGACAAAAGGATATTGGCAAATCCCTCTAACCAGGGAGTCGAAGCCGAAGACTGCGTTCAGCACCCCCGTTGGCCTTTTCCAGTTAAAGAGGATGCCTTTCGGACTGCATGGAGCAGCGGCTACCTGCCAAAGGTTAGTGGATCAGGTACTTCGACCCCACCAAAATTATGCTTTTGCATATATGGATGATGTCATAATCCATAGTAACACCTGGGCGGAGCATCTAAAGAGGATCAGGGCAGTCTTGTGCTCCATGAAGCAAGCAGGAATCACTTTAAACCCGAAGAAGTGTGCCTTTGCAAATAGGGAGGTAAAATACCTGGGCCACCTAGTGGGAAGAGGAAAAATTAAACCTCTAATGAGTAAGGTAGATAGCATCAGGAATTTTCCCCCTCCAACAACAAACAACTAAGAAGTTTCTTGGGACTTATTGGATACTACCGCAGGTTTATACCGCAATTTGCAGAGAAAAGTGCAATTTTCACGGATATGCTGCGGAAGAATTGTCCAAACCAGCTAAAGTGGACACCTGAAGCTGAAAAAGCATTTTCAGTCCTAAAAGGAAAATTGTGTACAGGACCGGTACTGAAAGGGGTGGACTTCAGGAAACCCTTTCTGGTTCAAACAGATGCATCGGATGTAGGGCTAGGAGTGGTTCTATCCCAGTGTCATGAAGGGGAGGAGCATCCTGTGATGTACCTGAGCAGGAAGTTGTCACCGGCTGAACAAAAGTATTCCACAATAGAAAAAGAATGTTTAGCTATAAAGTGGTCAGTGGAGGCGTTAAGGTTTTACCTTACAGGGAGAAAGTTCCAGTTGGTCACAGACCATGCCCCACTTAAGTGGTTGGAACCACAATGCCAGGTTGACATGCTGGTACATGGCCTTACATGCATTTGATTTTCAAGTGGAACATCGTGCTGGGAAGTTACACAAGAATGCGGATGCCCTTTCCCGTATTACGGACTGTAGAGAAGAAGTTTCACCAGTTACACCAGTCCGTAATAACTTAAGCAGGGGGGTATGTGATAAGGAAGCTTATCATAGCTCAGGAAGGAGCTATAGTAAAGGTGAAGTGACTCTGAACAAGCAACCTGTCAGTTCTGGTAGAAATAAGAAAACAGAATTTTTCCATAAAAGACTACCAGTCCCAGAATGCACCAGGTTTCCAACAGCCATTAGAGGAGCTGAAGTGGGGAAACGTGTGTTCAATCAAGAGGGCTATGAGGTAATCCCCAAGCACTCATCTCAAAGGGCAGGGCCTGATTCAGCACAGCTGCGCTGTGCTAGGGTGGAGCACTCATCTAAGCAGAATAAAGCTAGAGTTTATTCTACAGAGAATCATCCTCAGATTCAGCTTGGACATCTTCATGATCTTGGACAGCTTCATCATCTGGAGGATCATCAGAAGCCAGAGCGGACTGACAGAGAGGGCAAGAAACCCTTTGGAAGAAAGAAGAGAAAAGCATTTGGGAGGTCTAAAGGAGTCCAGAGCAGTACGTATACTGGGAGACATTCAAAAGGCCAGCATACACCATTGGACTGGGGAAAACCAGAGGAGTGGTGCTGCAGAGCTAGGAATCTCCAGACGGTACCTGTGAGGGAGACGGCTGCACTTGGAAGGGACCCTAGGACCCGTGCCAGAAGGTATGTGAAGAGAGATCCAGTGTCCAGGGATCTGGATTGGAAGGCTGGACATAAAAACTGGACTACATACTGGCCAGGCTATTTAGAGAGGAACTCTAACAGCAATGGAAGCTCAGGTATGAACTGATCTATGCCCTAGCTACACCCTTGAAAGACAGCAGGGAAACAAGTATTCTCCTGAGAGCGCTCCATTGAGAAATTCCTCTGTGCCAATCCATGATATTGAACCCATGATTGTTGAAGAAGGGGGAGAGGTTATAGATACAGGCTGTGAATACATGGATTGCTCTCTGTCTAATCTCCTTTGGTAATTTGCTGTTACAAAGTACAACAAAGAAATACAAACTTGTTCTTTAATCTACTCAGAAAAGCTCCTGAGTAGGATTTGAGCCACGCAGTAGAAAGTAAGCCAGCTAAGGGGTTTCAGCTGGGTAACTGCTAGCAATTGAGCCTTACCTAATTGCTTGTGAGCTCTGAGGGAATCACTTCTGAGTCTATGTGTGAAGATATAAGAAGTTAACCTGAAAAGAACAGTTTTTCCCTACTTTGTGGGTTTTGCTTGTTGTTTGATGCACTGCTAAGAAAATATTAGCTAGAGCCTACAGAAAAGACCAGTTTGTTACCAACCAGGTCTTTATTCTTTTGATTTGATTGCCTGACAAGTTCAGCTGTTGTTTTCCTGATTTTGTTTTTCTAAGTTTAACACTGAAAGCAAGTATCCTGTTTTATGTGCTACCAAGCATATCTATGTTGGGAGAAATAACCCCATAAATAAATATCTTATTGGCTTTACACTCAAGCACAACTAATTATTGTGAACGGCTGTGTCTGGTGTGAATGGACTACATTTCCCACAATCCCTTGCAAATCATATTAATATATGCCTTTGCCAAGACTGTGAACATTCTCACCCAGGCACCCGTCTGACAATATGTCTCCTATTAAATCTCCGTCCATGTCTTCTCCCTGTGAGGGGGATCTGTATATCACTCCAATGCAAATAGATTTCCCTTTCTTTCTTTCTAGTTTAACCCATAGTGCCTCCTCGCTCCCTTTTAAGCTCTGTAATTCTATTGCCTTAATACATATAGTGCTTCCCCTTCTCCCTACCCTGTCCTTCCTGAATAAATTATAGTCCGGTATAGTTATATTCCAGTCATGGTTGTCCATGAACCATATCTCCGTAACTGCCACTAAATCCAAGTCAGCCTTTTCCATTAAAGCCTCCACATCTGGGATCTTATTTCCCATGCTACGGACATCGCTTTCTCAATGTTGCCCTTTTTATCCATTTCTACAGAGGTATTTAATCTTTCACTTACCTGGAGGCTTTCTTTCCCAATGAATCTAGTTTAAAGCCCTCTTCAGTAGGTTAACCAGTATCCTGCGGAAGACCCTTCGACCCTTCTTGGACAGATGGATGCCATCTCTGTCCTGCAGCCCTTGTAACATCATCCCATGGTCCAGGAAACCAAAACACTCTCTAACACCATCCACACAGCCATGCATTCATCTCCAGAATGCAAGCTTCTCTGCCTGAGCCTTTACCCTCAACAGGGAGAAGTGAACACCACTTGCGCACCTGTCTGCTACACCCTCTGTCCCAAAGCCATTAAGTCACTTTTGATATGCTCAGAAGGATACCTATCAATATCATTTGTGTCAACATGGATGAGCAACATTGGTAATAGTAGGCTTGATGAGTCTCGGCAAACTCTCCCTAACATCTCGGATTTTGGCACCTAGCAGACAGCACACCTCTCTGGACATCAAGTCTGGTCTGCAGATGGATGCCTCAGTACCCCCTCAGAAGAAATTCACCAACCATCACTACCATTCGCTTCCTTGTGGTCACTGAAGCTGCAACTTTGGGGTGCTTAAGCTCTGATTCTTCCCTTTCCTGAGATGCTTTCATCTCCTCCACTTCCAGGGCTGCATACTGCAATTCAAGGACTGGAGGAGTTATATTGTTGATTCTGCAGGCTCTGGTGACTCATATGCAACTCTCTTCATTCTGTAGCCTCCCATCTTCACCTCTTTTGGAGAGCTTGGATGTTTCAAGAAGCATCTCATCAATGTTCTTCTAATTGTCTCGAATGCTTCTCAGCCTCGCCATCTCTTCTCTAAGCTCCTCCACTTGTTTCATGAGAGCTTCAGCTTGCAGGCATCCTGCACATGGAACTGGTCCAACTGGCATCAGGCTTTCTGTCTGGACAGAGGCAGAAGCTGTAATGGGGCAACAGCTTTGGCAATACAATTCTTCTCAGCCATTGTTCAGATGGTGGAGCTTTGGTACTTGTTAAAGTAAAAGAGAGAGACATACCAAAGTCCCTACCTTTTCCTGAGCTGTCCTTTAAGAGAAAAAGCAGTTAATCTCTTTTAAGTATGTTCTAACAGCGCTGTTCTATGTCTGTGTGTGTTGCTAATTGGGGACTTGCCCTATAAAGCAAGAATGCTCACATAGGATAGGTGGGAGCAGTGGTGGGTAGGGAGGAATCTAACACTTGATGAGGTCAGTGGCTTCAAAGAGCATGCTTTGAATGGGAAGCTGGAACAAAAAACAATGAACCCTGACAGAGCTTTGCCCAACACCACAAAAAATTCCCCTTTTGCTGTACAGAAAATGCATTAGCTTTTAAAAATGAAAACCAAAACCCCTTTAAGAGCTCTCAGGCAAAGAAATTGTATGTAAAAACCACACCGTATTACCTTGCTTGCAATGGAGTCCCTCTTAGACCCCCTGCATCATTATGGCTGTGAATTGATTTTTTAAATTTTTATTAGGGACCTTGTGTGTAGCCCATGACAGGGTATAATTGTGCAAGTTCTCACTGCAGGCTGTCAAGGACAGGCTGATATTCTGGCTGAGGAGCTCCCCCTTTCTGCTGGTTCCCAAGCTTGGAGTGGAGGAGTGGCCTAGTGGTTGGGGCAAGGTACTTCAGGCCGGAAGGTCGGGGGTTCAAATCCCACTAGAGGACAGCAACCTTGGGCCGGAAGGACTGGGGTTTCTAGTCCCACAGGTGCTCCTTGTGGTCTTGGGCAAGCCACTTAACCCTCCATAGCCCATGTTCCCTGTAAAATAGTTATCTCCAAGTTATAATGCCCTGTTCAATGTAATTTCAGTTTGTTCAATGTAAACCGCACTGATGCAGAATAGCGCGGTATATAAGAGAATGTAAATAAATAAATAAATAAATCCAAGCAATAATGACAGGCGAAGGTAAACAAGGAAGACCAGGTCGCTATCCAGCAAATGTCAATCAGGGAAACCTGTGACTTTTCGCCAAAGAAGCTGCCTGAGCCATGTCGAATGAGCCTTAAAACCAATGGGAACAGGCTTTCCCTGCAAAATATATGCCGACTCAATGGTCTGCTTGATCCAATGCTCTATCATGGATTTAGAAGTGGCACACCCTTTACAGAAGCCAGAAAATGAGACAAACAAGCTGTCAGAGAGGTGAAAGGGATTAGTTACCTTCAAGTAACGGCACAGTGCTCTGCTGACATCCAATGAATGAATGTCCCTATCACGACCTGTACAGTGCTCTCCAAAAAGGAAGCAAGATTGTCTGTCTGATTTACATGAAAGGCAGACATCACCTTGGGCAGGAAAGAAGGTACTGTACAAAGAGTGACTCTGAAGAAAAAAAAAAAAAAGACAAGAAGGGGTCTCGGCAGAAAAGCGCCTGTAGCTCAGACAAACGGCAAGCCGAAATAATAGCTACTAAGAAAACAGTCTTGAGAGTCTTTTCAAGGGCACGAAGGACGGGCGCACAGAGAACCATGGACAGATCCCATGATGGCATGATTGTCCATATAGGAAGATGTAAGGAACACCCCACACAAAGGAAACGCCCAACATTGGCATGGAAGGCAAGGGAGCGACCCCCAGTAGGCCCACGAAAACAAGTTAAGGCACCATTTGTACTTTCAAGGAATTCAAGGTGAGGCCCTTGTCGAAACTGTCCTGCAGAAAGGATAGAATGGCCAGCTTTTGAATCCGCCATGGAGAAAGTGAATGCTGAGAACACCAAACCTCAAAGAGACACCAAACGCGGGCGTACACCAGAGAGGTAGAAGGCCGCCATGCCTTAAGCAAGGTAGCTACAACCTGAGTTGAATAACCCTTTTCCACTAAACAGCACATTTCAGTAGCCAAGCCGTAAGCGAGTAAGAAGTGAACTTCTCCATGATGATTGGCCCCTGCCTCAAGAGGCCTCTGCGGGAGCCGAGCTCCAAAGGCGCTGCCATCAGTAATCTAACCAGGTCAGCATACCACGGGCAATGAGGCCAGTCCAGTGCTACAAGAATCACCTGTCTGGCTGCGACTGTATGCGCTAGAGAACTCAGCCTATCATGGCCCACAGAGGAGCTGCGATAGAGGCCAGAGTTGGACTTGCGCATCCAGATCCTGGGAATCTGGTTCCTTTCAGCAGCTGAAGAAGGCGGGCACCTTGGTATTGGTGGAGGTGGTGAACAATGTGTTTGTATACCCAGGGAGCAAGTTCCAATTTGCTCAGGTCCAGAGCATGGCGACTGAGAAGAATTGGCTTGCACATTTTCCACTCCCATAATGTGCTGCACTGACAGCATCTGCAAGTTACACTTGGCCCATGCAAACAGCAGACTCATTTTCAAGGCCACTCCTGGACATTTGATGCTACCTTATCAATTTTTTAAATACCACTTTATCATTTAGTCAAAGCAGTTTACATTTTAAATTAAACTTGATAATGTACATTAAACAGGGACATTGATAAACTGGATTTTTCTGAGGCAATGGAGGGTTAAGTGGCTTGCCCAAGACTACAAGGAGTGCTAGTGGGAATTGACCCCTGGTCTCTTGGTTCCCAAGCCAAAGCTCTAACCATTAGGCTACTCCTCCACTCCCACCACCTTATCTGTTGAGGTAGTCCACCATGGTGGCATTGTCCAACAGCACCTGAACCACCTGGGCGCAGAGATGTGGCAGGAAACAGCACAGCACTGGCCGCACTGCCCCTGCCTTAAGGTAATTGATGGTCCAACCGGCCTCCTGACATGACCAAGTGCCCTGTGCAGTCCAACCCAGGCAATGCATGCCCCAGCCCATCATATTGGCATCCGTGGTGAGGACTACCCAGCAAGTGACTTCCAAAGGCACCCCAGCAGCAAGCAGTCTCGGTAGAGCCACCACCGGAGGCTGTGGCGTATGGTGGGAGGAAGAGAAAGACGGATGTTGTATTCCTGGGAGCAAGGGGACTAGCAGGACAGCAAGGAACGCTGAAGTAGCCACATGTGTGCCCAAGCCCAGGGATCCACTGGCCATGGCCATGGCCCCCAGGACCTACAGATAATACCACGCTCTGGGAGCTAGGTGGAGCTGAAAGGCATGGATCTTCCTGCAAAGCTTTTGGCAGCTGTCCTGAGAGAGAAAGATGTGCTATATCTTCGTGTCAAAGTGAGCACCAAGAAATTCGAGGAACCAAGACAGACAAAGACAGCTCTTGGCGTGATTACTTTCTGGAGAGCCTGGGCTGGGTGGTCAAACTATGTGAGAAACTGCTGAAAGCGCTTCTACATGAAACTTTGCCCGGATGAGCCAGCCGTCTAGATAAGGATGGACTCTGATATCTTGGTGATGCAACGCAGCTGTGACGATCACCATGACCTTGAGAAAGGTGCAAGGGGCCATGGCCAGGCCAAATTGTAGAGCATGGAACTGATAGTATTGACCCAGAAGTACGAAATTCAGGAAGCACTGCTGATTCTCATGGATAGGAATATAGAAGTAAGCCTCTGTTAAGGTCCAGGATGCCAGAAACTCTCCCGGGCGGACTGCTTGTATGTCTTCAAGGTTTCCATTCAAAACCGAGGCACTCTTGGGAATGACAAAATCAATGGAGTACCGACCCGAGCCTCTCTCAGAAGGGGGAACCGGACAAATTGCCCGGAACTGCAAAAGTCATTGAAGAGTTGCCTGCACCGCCGCCGCCTTGCGAGCGGAATCACAAGGAGAAATCAAAAAGGTTTCTGTGATGGGCTTGGCACATTCAAGGATGTACGCCTGCATGAGTACGTCGAGAACCCATCTGTCTGTGGTTATCCATGCCTATGCATGGGAGAAAAGGCGCAGCCGTCTGCCAACCCATGGAGTCCTGGAACAAACCTCGATCCAGTCAGCAGGAGGACTGTGCTATTCCGGAGAACTTGGTGGAGGAGGAGTAATTGTCCCATGAGCAACAGACACCCCAAAAGGGCTGTGCTTTGGGACCCAACTTGGCAGAGGAAGAAGATGATTTTCTAGGTCGATTAAGCCAAGAGTCTCGGAAACATGCCAATGAGGAAGATGATGCTCCAGAACCTCTTCATCGAGAACCTGATTTAGGTTTATCCTCAGGTAACTGTTGAGGCTTAACCTCGCCCAAATCCTTGACAAGCTTTTTGAGACCCTCTCTGAAAAGAAGCCTGCCCTTAAAGAGGACTTAGTAAGTCGAGCCTTAGAGGCAACGTCAGCATTCCAGTGGTGAAGCCATAACCACTGCCTTGCAGTCGTAACTGCTGCCACTGACAGAGTTGCCAGATGCAGGCCATAAAAGGAGTTCTCCAGAAAGGCAGTAACAAACTCCAAACATGCCGAAGAGGGATCTTCAGGCAGGAGCTGAATCTACCATAAAAGAGCACTTCTCGCCAGGCCTTCATAGACTGAAGCCGGGAAGAAAAGAAAAACACTATCTTCAGAAGCCCCTCAACTTTCCTATCTTCTTGATCCTGGAGAGCAGCCCTGCCTTCTACCGAGATGGTAGTATGCTTAGTGACCACAGCCATGAGGGCATCAGTCTTCGGAAGATGAAGTCATTTGTCCAAGTCATTCGGAGACCAGACATAGAAGCGACTTAGCCGCCTAGCAGTGCACAAGGAGGCATCCAGAGAATCCTACTCAGGGAGACCATCTGCTGAAGCTCCGAAAGGAACGGAAAGGCCTTTGATGGTTTTTGAATATCTATTATAATAGGATCTGCCTGAGACGGGCTGGTTGGGATACTGTTGATCCTGAGGCTCAGAGATATGAAGGGACTCCACAATCTGAGAGATCAAGGCCGGAAGTTCCTCCTTGCAGAACAGACGAACATCCTGAGTGTCATCACAGCTTCGAGATCCTCTTCTGGAGGTGACAATTCACCGTCCTCCCGCCCAGAGCCACTGCTAAGACTATCCACCCCAGAAAGGTGTTCCCTGTCATCCTCAACGGAGAGATCCCAATCCCCAGAAGCCCAGGAAACTTCCTTGTGGGAACGTTCCCTGTCCTGTCCTGGGCAGGCCTACAGCGTTTCCTGGATGAGTGGGCTTAGGGTGCCACTGCCCTGGAATGCTGCAGAGGAGGAGTATGAAGCACAGGAGCAGAGGAACCGGAACACTATAGGTCCCAAGCCTGGCGAAACAAGAGCATAAAGTGTGAAGACTCTGGGTCCACAGACTGTGACTGAGATTGATCTATTTGCTCAGGGAGAAGGACCAGAGGGGAAGGGGTGTCCCCGGACCGGGGTGCAGGGAAAACGCTGTTGAAATTACTGCGGAAGGGCGAAGGGACTGGTACTACTACTAGAACTATTAATCATTTATATAGCTCTACAAGGCATATGCAGCACTGTACAAACGCATATAGAAGGCAGTCTCTGCTCGTAGAGCTTACAATGTAATTAAGACAGAGACAGCACAATACAAGAGAAATAAGTGGTTCAACAGGGAGAGGAGACACAAGGGGAACAGGAGAGTAGGATCCAAAAGCAGCATCAAAGAGGTAAACCTTTAGCATGGATTTGAAGAGGGAGAGAGATGAGACTTGACGAAAAGATACAGGAAGTTTGTTACAGGAATAAGGAGCAGCAAGGTGAAAAGATCGAAGTCTGGAGTTGGCAGTAGAAGAAAAGGGCATAGAGAGAAGAAAGCTAGAGGTGGGGCGGAGTTCACGAGGAGGGGTGTAGGGAGAGAGGAAAGGTAATAATTAAATAAATAATGAGGGGCAGTAGAGTGAATACATTTATAGGTTAGATGGAGAAGTCTGAAATGGATACAGAAATGGAAGGGGAGCCAGTGAAGTGATTTCAGAAGAGGGCTTATATGAGTGTATCGGCACTGGCGGATGATTAGCTGCGCAGCATAGTTCTGAATAGATTGAAGAGGAGAGAGATGATTGAGGGTGACCAGCAAGGAGGAGGTTGCAATAGTCAAGATAGGAGGTAATTAAAGAGTGGATAATATTTTTAATAGTGTGTTCAGAGAGGAAGTGGCAAATTTCGTTAATGTTATAGAGAAAGAAATGACAGGTTTTAGCAATCTGTTGAATATGTGTGGAGAAGGAAAGGGAGGAGTCAAAGATGACCCCAAAGTTGTGGGCTGAGGAAACAGGAAGAAGAAGAATATTGACAACAGTGATAGAGAAAGGAGGAAGGGGGAGGAAGGTTTAGGGGGAAAGATAAGAAGTTCGGTTTTAGCCATGTTCAATTTCAGATGGCGGCGAAACATCAAGGTAGCGATGTCAGATAAGCAGGCAGAGATACGAGCTTGGAGTGTAAGAGAAATGTCAGGTGAAGAAAGATAGATTCGAGAGGCATCAGCTTAAAAATGATACAGAAAGCCATGGGAAGAGATGAGGGCACCAAGGGACTGGGTATAGAGAGAGAAAAGGAGAGGGCCTAGAACAGACCTGTGGGGTACACCAACTGAAAGAAGGATGGCAGTAGAGGAGGAACCACCAGAACAAACACTGAGAGATTGGAGAGAACCAAGACAGCACAGAGACTCTAAAACCAAGAGAGGATAATGTGCTGAGGAGGAGGAGGTGGTCAACAGTATCAAAAGCAGCAGAAAGGTCAAGAAGAATGAGAACTGAGTAAAAGCCTTTGGACTTAGCCAGGAACAAGTCACTGGAGACTTTGGCAAGAGCCATTTCAGTAGAATGAAAGGGACGAAAACCAGATGAGTGGATCAAGAAGGGCATGAGAAGAGAGAAATTTGAGGCAGCAGCAGCAGAGAACTATACGTTCAAGAAGTTTGGAAATGAATGGGAGAAGGGAGATGGGTGATGGGTCAGTAATTAGAAGAACAAGTAGGATCGTGAATGTTTTTTGAGGAGAGGAGTGATCATAGCATGCTTGAAGGCTACAGAGAAGGTTGCAGTGGAGAGTTAAAGGTTGAGAATATGTGAGATGGAAGGGATGATGGAGGAGGAGATGGAGTTGGAGGAGATGGGTGGGGATAGGATCAAAAGAACAGGTAGTGAGTTTAGAGGAGGAAAGAAGAAGAGGGGTTTCCTTTTCAGAGATTTTAGAAAAGAGTGGTAAACGTTAAGGGGAAAAGATGGTATTGGAGAGGCATAAGAGGGGGGTGAAGAAGATTTACCGGTAGTAGGAAATTGAAAAGTAATCTTATAGGTACATAAGATATACCATACTGGGTCAGACCAAGATCCATCAAGCCCAGTATCCTGTTTCCAACTGTGGCCAATCAAGACCACAAGTACCTAGCAGCTTCCCTAGAAGACAGGTTCCACAATGCTTGTACTGGGACAAGCAATGGATTTCCTGGGTCCCTTTTAATAATGGTTTATGGACCTTACCTCTAGGAACTTGTCCAAACCTTTTTTAAACCCAGCTACACTAACCGCTTTTACTACATCCTCCAGTAATGAATTCCAGAGTTTGATTATGCGTTAAGTGAAAAAATATTTTCTCTTATTAATCTTACACTGTAGCTTCATTGCATGTCCCCTAGTCTTTCTACATTTTGATGGCGTAAACAAGGTCCCTCATCAGAGACTTTTGGCAAAACTAAAAAGTCATGGGATAGGAGGCAGTGTACTATTGTGGATCAGGAACTGGTTAAAAGATAGAAAGCAGAGGGTAGGGCTAAATGGCCAATTTTCCCAATGGAAAAAGGTGAATAGTGGAATACCCCAGGGATCTGTGCTGGGTCCACTGCTTTTTGACATATTCATAAATGACCTGGAAAAGGGAATAACGAGTGAGGTTATCAAATTTGCAGATGACACAAAACTATTTAAAGTTGTTGAAACCCAAGAGGATTGTGGAAAATTGCAAGAGGATCTCGATAAATTGGAAGACTGGGCATCCAAATGGCAGATGAAATTTAATGTGGACAAGTGCAAAGTTATGCACCTAGGAAAGAACAACCCAAACTATGGTTACACGATGCAAGGTTCCACATTGGGAACCACCAACCAGGAAAAAGATTTAGGCGTCATCGTGGATAACATGTTAAAACCCTCCGCCCAGTGTGCAGCGGCGGCCAAGAGAGCAAATAGAATGCTAGATATCATAAGGAAAGGAATGGAAAATAAAACAAAGGATATTATAATGCCTCTGTATCGTTCCATGGTGCGACCGCACCTTGAATATTGTGTGCAATTCTGGTCGCCGTATCTTAAAAAGGATATAGCATTATTAAAAAAGGTACAGAGAAGAGCCACCAAAATGGTAAAGGGGATGGAAGGCTACTCCTATGAAGAGAGGCTACAAAGGTTAGGGCTCTTCAATCTGGAAAAGAGACGGCTGATGGGAGCATTCTATTTGCTTTCTTGGCCGCCACTGCACACTGGGCAGAGGGTTTGAATGTGTTATCCACAATGACGCCTAACTCTTTTGCTTGGGTGGTGGTTCCTAATATGGAAACTTGCATCGTGTAACCATAGTTTGGGTTGTACCATCTGAGCCACCGAGTTCTTGCCACTATCACATCCTACTGCCGAAGCCCCTATGGCAGAAGATTCTCTGGGATCTGCTGCACATGTCATGCAAAGTCTATCCATGAGAAAACTGCGTTTGCAGCCACAGCCCAAACAGCGCTGCAGACTAGAGGGCATGTGGACAAAATGAAAAACAAGTTGCCCTGCTGATCTTCAGCACTAGAAAAATGGCGGGAAAGAACAGAGTAAAGGCCCAAGAAGTGCAACTGCCCCAGCACTCCACTGCTGATCCTCACTCTAAAGGAACTCCCTGTTGAAGAAAGAAAGGGGCAGAAAAAAGAGCCATAACCGGAAAAATGACCCCTTCAGTTGGGAACACCGCTGAGGAGAAAACGGAGGGAAGGCAAGCCACCGCCTGCCTTGACTTTCTTTTTTAAACTTTAAATGAAAACGAGACAGACTGAGCCTGATAGGGGAGATATCCTCATGAGCCAGGGAAGTTGAGCCACCCCTCAGGGTTGCAGTGCTTAGCGCCGGTCCACTTCACTGGCTTATGTCCGTCCTGGTGGTTGTTTGAGGATTGGTGCAGGAACCATACTCTTTCCTTGGCTAGCTCGCATTCTGATTTTAGCCTTCCTTCAGGATGGCTTCCAGAAAGGTTTGGCTTGCAATTCCTTATGGGTACAGGTGGCATCCCTTGCTGCCTTCCGGGGACTCATAGAGGGCAAGTCCCTGGCCTGCCATTGCGATGTGGGCCGATTCCTCAAGGGCGTGCACTCCTGGCATCCTGTACAACCGGTTGTGCCTCCTTAAGAACATTAGATATGCCATACTGTGTCAGACCAAGGTCCATCAAGCCCAGTATCCTGTTTCCAACAGTGGCCAATCTAGGTCATAAGTACCTAGCAGTTTTCCCAAAAGACACAGGTTCCAGAATGCGTGTATTGGGTCAAGCAGTGATATCCCAGGTTCCTTTTAATAATGGTTTATGGACCTTTCCTCCAGGAACTTGTCCAAACTTGTCCTTGGAACCTCTCTGTGGTCTTTTGGGTTCTTGTGCGGGGGCCCTTCGAACTATTGCAGTGGGCTACCCTCAAGGATGTCACCTTGAAGGCTGTGTTTCTTGTGGCCATGTCCGACTCAGCGCGCTTGGACATGCAACTACTTCTAGAAACGATAACCAAAATCAACACAACGACATCACTCCTTGATCCATGTCCAATCTCCTGGATAAAAGCAACAAAAGCTGAACTAGCACCTGTACTGCTCAACGTCATTAACGATGCACTCTCCCAAGGAATTATGCCAAACTCACTTAAACTGTCAATCATTCACCCCTTACTTAAAAGCATGTCACTCAACAAGGACGACCCTTCTTCATACCGACCAATAGCGAGCATTTCATTTTTAGCAAAGATAATTGAAAAATTAGTCCAGCTCCAATTACAAGACTTCATTGACCTCAGTGCACCACTTGATCTTCATCAATACGGTTTCCATTCTTACCATGGTGTTGAAACACTCCTCTTAGTATTATTTGACACACTTATGTGTGGACTGGACGACCCAAATCAGGCATTCATCATGATCTTCCTAGACATCTCCTCTGCCTTTGACAGCATTGACCACATCATCCTCCTAGACAGACTAGCAAGCTTAGGTATTGCTGGAACAACCTTGTTTAAATCCTATATATCCAAGCGTCACCAATTCGTAAAAATCAACCAAGGTGTATCGGCAGCATTACCCCAAGAACAGGGTTTACCCCAAGGCTCGGCCCTCTCAGCATTACTATTTAATCTATGCATCCAGCCTATATGCACAATATTCAAAACATACAATATGAAATATCACATCTACGCTGACAATATAATGGTTTATGCCCCAGTTGACATAAGAAACCCCCAATACAATAACATTACTGATGGGCTAGTTGAAGCAAAAGCTTAGCTAAATGCAAATAACATGCAAATTAACCTCAAAAAAGCAGAAATCTTATTCACGACGAGAAACCAAAACTTTACACCTCCCACCACCTTCAAAATTCAGGACATCGAATTTCCAGTCAAACAGGAAGTAAAGTATCTGGGTGTCATTATTGACAGGGCACTCACTATGACCGCCCAAGTCAAACAAACTGCTAGAGCAATATTCTTCAAATTAAAAACAATACAACATCTCAGACTAATCCTGGAATTACATGACTTCAGAATTGTAGTCCAGGCCTTGATTACCCCTCACTTGGACTACTGCAACAGTCTGCTACTAGGCCTACCTAAAACAACACATGCTTCAACTTGCACAAAATGTAACCGCTAGAGTTATAGCCAGAGCAAGCCTCACTGACCATATCACCCCAATACTCTACAATCTCCATTGGCTCCCCATTGCATCCAGGGTAAAATACAAAATGCTAGTCACAACTTTTAAACTACATAACAATATCTCCCCCTCACATCTCTCAACCCTAATTCATTCTCAAGCTGATATCAGAATCAGAAGAAAAAGTACAAAAGACCTCGCCATACCTTCCTCAGTAAGGAAAAGTAAGAAGTCAATGAGCAACAGAGCTTTCAGGTACTCTGCCCTGGCCCTATGGAATTCCCTTCCCGATACTATAAGATCAACGAAGGACCGTCAGGACTTCCGTAAACTACTTAAAACCCTCCTCTTCTCAGAATACTACAACTCATCTGCCTCCCCCCTCTCTCCTCCTCCAGCCCCCCCAGTTCAAAATAACTGCCTCTGTTCTGCTCTGTTGTAAATACATTATGTAAATAGTTCAGACCTAGCCTTCATTACATCTCGGTTTATTTAAACTGATTTGTAATATGTATATAGTTTATTATAGTTTGAAATGTTCTCTGTAACCAGCATTCTGGAATGTTGTTCAATGTAAACCACCTCTGATCGACGGAAGGGAAGGTATATAAGAAATGTTCAAATAAATAAATAAATAGGCAGCTCAGTTCGGCACTCGTGCTATCTGCTGCACTGTCGACCTGCCCAGATGGGGACTGGTCTAGCAGGATGCTCTGTAAGGGAAAATTTTACTTACCAGCAATTTCCTTTCTTGGAGTCCTGCTAGACTAGTCCAGGACCCACCCTGTTGGTGCTTTCTGGCAGGCTTGCCGGACTGGATCTCCTGGTCTTACCTGTCTGATCCCTTAGCCTCTCTGGCTTCTATACAGTCAAACCTCGGTTTTCATGATTAATCCGTTCAAAAAAGTCTGACTATAACCGAAACGGACTAAAACCGAAGCAAGATTTCCCATAAGAAATAATGTAAATTCAATTAATCCGTTCCAGACACCCAAAAATATTGACAAAAAATACATTTTATAGAGAATAACTATCTTTTTACATACAGAAAACAATGAGAAATACATATAAATGACTAATGAAATGGATAAATGAGCATGTAACATCACTTTTACCTTTATTGAAGACTTTTGTTGGCATATGGGACGCACTCCAGCCAGCTCCAGCTGCTCTCCCCTATGGGGATCGAGCAATCACCACCAGCAGCGGAGGTGGGAACAGCCGTCTTGGCCGTCTGCACAATCGGGGCTCCAGCCTGCCTTTTAACTTAGCAGCCATCACACCCAGTTACCAAGCTCACAGTGTCAGGAGAGGTAGTGCCAATGTCAGCAAAAGTAAGGGCACCAGAAAGAGGACAGTGCCCGAAGTCACACCAGCCTGTAGGGCAGCCACTCCTACACAGTGTCGGGAGAGGTGGAGAGGCAGTGTCAGCCAAGCAGCAGGCAGTTGAGAAACAGTGGGACAGAGAGTCTTAGGCTGCCTCCGGCCCCCCTAAGGTAGCAGCCTGACACAGGTGAGAGTCAGAGAACAGCGTGGGGCTGTGCCAGCAGGAGCCTGCAGCTGCAGACTGCAAGGTTTCAAGGAGAGGCCGCGTGTGCAGGCCTGCAGGACACCCAGAATCCAATCGGGAGGGCAGGGGCCCCGGCGGGAGACTGGGCCGCCAAGGAGAAGCAGATTCGGTCACCAGCTCCTGTCCCGGTTCAAGGGATGTGCAGGGGAAGAGGCAGCAGGCAGACGTCAATCGGGGGAGAGTCCGGGGCAGGAAGCAGTTTCGGGCAGGCCACGCTGGAGCGTTGAACTCCTCGGCTCCCCAGAGGTCCCGCAGAATCGCTGGCTCAAGCTCCGTGGGAGATCGCTGGCTCACGCTAATCCATGGCAGGTACGGGGGGGGGGGGTAAAATGCTGTACGAAAACCGAGACAACGTACGAAAACCGAAACAAAATCTTGATGAAAAAAGTCAACGAAAACCGAATCGTACGAAAACCAGGGCATACGAAAACCGAGGTTTGACTGTATATAGTTTCCTTTTGGAGGATTCTGTCTGGGTTCCATTGCTTGCTACGTAAATACTGAAGAGTGCCCCTAGCTGTACTGGATAAGGTGCTAGTGATGAGGTCACAGCACTGCTCTAGTGTTTTCTCTGTCTCATCATCTATTGGTTGGGAGAGATAATCCAGTGGTCTGGACTGGTCTAGAAGGATTCCATGAAAGGAAATTAGCGGTAAGTAAAATTTCCCCATAACATACAAACTAACATAAAATTTTTCCCCTTTCCCAACACAGCCCTCCTAAACTAAACATACAGCAATTTCCTTTCTTCTTCCTGCAAAAACGTTTGCTTAAAAAGCAATGTCCAACCTCTGCTGGACGTCCCATATTTTGGTGCAATTCCGAAGACCCTCGGGTTATTTGTCCTACTCAAAAGGCGCAGCCACTAAAAATGCCCCTAAAAGTGGCTGTCTCGGGCCCCTGGTACCAGTATTAACTTCTGATTCTGGGAACATATGGGCCTTATTGGGACATATTCACACAACCTCTCACAAATAAATTAGGCTCCATCCTCTCAGTGCCTTAAATGTCAACAGCAATAGTTTAAACCTTACTCTGAACACAAGCAGCAGCCAATCAGTTGCACTTTCCACACTGCTTAAAACTGCTGGTCGAGGACATAGCGGAGAAAATGAGATCCTCGAGATCAAACTCAGACTTCTCAATCAGGTAGACCATGAGAAAAAACACTGCGTGCCAAAAGAAGAAAAATTGAAGAAAAAATACCCGAGCAAAAATCAAGACACCGAGACAAAGACTCTGGCGCGGAAAGATGATCAACACGAGCACTTGATGAAAATAGAAAAACTGAGTAAAGGGTCAAAAAACTTCTACTTTTACCGGGGTCCACAGACTCTGTGGAAAAAGACAGACTAAGGCAAGATGGCACCTTTGAGCGGGAAGGTGACCGTGCATGCGCAGTGTAGCTCCCAAAGGCTTTCTTTGAAAGCTGGGGAGTGGATCTGCGTGGGCTTTGTCAGCACCAACATCACCCATATGTGAGGACTGACTTCCTGCTTGTTCCTGGAGAAACTCTATCTTCACCCCTCCATTGATGCCTACCCAAATGAGACAGTGACTGTGGTATACTAATAAACTCTCAGATAAGGAACCAAAGAGTAGCTTTTGCTACATATTTAAACATTTAAACATGCAGCACCAAATTCAGACTGTAGCAAAAACCATCCTTTATTTATTTTATTTAAAAAGATTTATATTTTCCATTATAAATCTAAGCAAATTACAATAAAAACATGCAAATACCAATTCTCAAAAGCTGAACATTATTCAGAGATTGAAGCCATTTCTATTGGAAGACAACCTTCGCACAGTCATTCATGCCTTAATCATTTCTCCTTTGGATTATTATAATAGTTTGTATCTGGGATGTCTGGCTTATGTTATTCAAAAACTCCTAATTATTCAATATTCAGGTGCATGGATAAGCACTGGAACAAACATATCACGATTATTCTTTTTAGCCTACATTGGCTTTCCAAGAAGTGACATGTTGCATATAGGGGCAGCAAATGAGTCCAAGGTTGCAGACTCCTGAACAGCCTGTGTGTCCAGTAAGGAACTAGCACTCCGGTAGCCTGAACACAGAAGGGTCAGAGGGTAGGATTTGTCTAAACCCCGAACAGATTATGGAGTACAGCCTGGCCAAAGGTGTCCCGTCGAGATTCCCTCTCCAGGCAGTAATGAGTGGCAAAGGTATGGACCAAAGACCAGCAGCTCAGCAGATGTCCATCATTGGGACGGAGCACAGGTTTGCCACAGAGGCCGCCATGGCCGTAACACTGTGCGCCATGACCCAGTGCTCTAGCGAGAGCCCCGCCTACTCATAAGCAAGGGCAATACAGTCCACCACCCAGGTGGAAAGAGTCCGCTTGGTCACCCCCTCCCCCATCCGACTGAGGTCATAGGAGATGAAAAGCTGAAAGGCTTTGCAGTTGCCCTGGGTATGTTGAAAGTAGGAGGACAAGGCCCTCTTACAGTCCAGAGTGTGGAGGGCAGCCTCCACCCTGCTGGTGTGGGGCCGCGGAAAGAAGGTGGGGAGCACCACCTCCTGATCGAGGTGGAATGGGTACACCACCTTCGGAAGAAATTTGGGGTGCATGCAGAGCGTGACCTTGTTCTTGTAGAACCTGGTGTAGGGTGGCTCTGCCACCAAATCTGGAGCTCACTGAACCTGCAAGTGGATTTGAGCACCACCAGGAAGATGACTTTCCATGAGAGATACCTTAGGTGGCATGTAGCCAGGGGCTTGAATGGTGGCCCAGTGAGCTGCGACAACACCATGTTGAGGTCCCACTCCGCCACTGTGGGCGGATGGGGGGCTTGGACAACAGAAGACCCCACAGGAAGCGGATTATTAGAGTCTGCATAGAGAGGGGCTTGCCCTCAGGGTGGTGTTGCACCACAAGAGCACTCAAGTGCACTCTTACAGAATTGGATTTGAGCCCGGCTTGTGACAGATGAAGTATTGCAGCATCAGCTGCACAGAGCATGAGAACAGATTCACTCTTCTCTCCGTGCACCATATAGAAAACCTGCACCATTTGAAAGCGTAGGCTCGCCTGTTGGAGGCCAAGAGATCTCCTTCACCCCCCCCCCCCCCCCACCCCAAGAGGTTGAAAGGGACCAAGGCTACCCTTTCAGCAGCCAAGCTGTCAGCAACAGGGATCCCAGGTTGGGGTGCAGGAGGGAGCCCTCCTTCTGAGACAGTAACCCCGGGGCACTCCCCAGAGGGACTGGGACCTCCGCAGACAAGCGTAGAAGCAGCAGGAACCACGGTTGCCTGGGCCAACGTGGGGCCACCAGGATCAGTGATGCCCTGTTGCAAAGAAAAGGGTCTTGGCAATCAACAGTGTGAGCAGGAAGGCATACAGAAGGCCCTCCGACCACGGAATGAGGAAAGCATCTGCAGCCACCCAAGATGGGTGGGGCTGCCGAGAGCAGAAGCGGGGCAACTGGGAGTTGTTCGGGCTAGCAAAGAGATCCACTAGTGGGGCCCCAGAGCTGGAAGAGCTGATTGGCCACTCTGGGGTCCAGCCGCCACTTATGCGACTGAAGGACCATGCTCCCTTGTTTGTTGATGTAGAACATTGCGACCTGATTGTTCGTTTGGACCAGCACCAACTGGTGCTGCAGACTGTGGCGGAAGGCCCAGAGAACCAGGAATATGGCCCAGAGCTCCAGGAGATTGATCTGCTGCTGATTTTCCACCTTGGACCAACTGCTCTGAGTGCAGAGATCCTCGCAATGTGCTCCCCAGCCCAGCAAGGAGGCATCCATAGTGAGGACCCTCTGGAGGTGGGAATCTGAAAGGGCATCCCCACTTGAAGACGCTGTATGGCCTGCCACCAGCCGAGGGACTCCACCAGGCAACAGGTCACTGACATTCTGTCTCACAGCCAGCTCGTGGCCTGTGTCCACTGGGAGCGGAGGCACCACTGGGCCGCCCTCATATGAAGAGAGGCGTCAGGGGTAACATGGACCATGGAGGTGGGAATCTGAAAGGGCATCCCCACTTGAAGATGCTGTATGGCCTGCCACCAGCCGAGGGACTCCACCAGGCAACAGGTCACTGACATTCTGTCTCACAGCCAGCTCGTGGCCTGTGTCCACTGGGAGCGGAGGCACCACTGGGCCGCCCTCATATGAAGAGAGGTGTCAAGGGTAACATGGACCATGGAGGCCATGTGGCCAAGTAGGCGCAGCAGGAGGCGAGCAGACACTGAGGGACGGTGCTATATGTCTGCGGCCAGTGGCCTAAGGATTGGCCCTGTCCAGATGGAGGAAGACTCTGGCCTGAACAGTGTCTGGCCTTGCCCCAGTGAACTCCAGACACTGTGTTGGGAGGAGGTGGGACTTGAGATGGTTTATCACAAACCCCAGATGTTGCAGGATGGTGCGAGCCATGGCCTGCTGCACCTCGGTGGCCATGTTCCCTTTTATGAGCTAGTTATCCAGATAGGGAAAGACAAAGGCCCCTTGGAGATGGAGGTAGGCCACAACTATCACCAGGCATTTGGTGAAGACTCTGGGGGTGGAGACGAGGCCGAAGGGCAGTACCTTGCACTGATAGTGGCCGCCCCCACTATGAATCTGTGGCTGGGATGGATGAGGATGTGGGTATAGACATCCTTCAGATCCAAGGAGCATAGCCAGTCTCCCTGCTGGAGGTAAGGCAGCAGTATTCCAAATGAGAGCATCTTGAAATTCTCCCACACCAGGAACCTGTTTAGGTTCCACAGGACCAGGATGGGCTGAAGGTTCCTGATTTTCTTGGGTACGAGGAAGTAACGGAACTAGAACCCTTTGCCCCGGAGACTTGTGAGTTTGTGCAGTAGTAGATCCCAGTGAAGGAGAGTCCTGGAGAACTTTCCAGGGAAGAAAGGGGGAGACGTCTGTGCCAGGTGGAGGAGATAACTCTCCCGAGCCACCTGGAGTGCCAAAGTATCAGTGGTGATGGCTGGCCACCGGTGGGCAAAGTGGATCAGATGTCCCCTGTGGGCTGATGACATCCTGGGGATGGAGAGGCTATGGGCCAGAGCCTGTTCCTGGGGCTTGGGAGCCTTCTGCATACGAGGGCTATGCCCATGTCCCTTGGCCTACTAAACCTGCAGGGGAGGCCTTATACTATGGGTAGTTTCTGTAAGCAGTTCCCTTCCTCGAGTAAGGGGGCTTTCTTGGAGAGTCTGGTCCTCATTATGAACTCTGTCTCCAACTCTGCAGCCTTATTGGTCAAGGTTTTGCCAAAGAGATTCTCTCCCTGGCAGGGGACATCGACCAATTTGTCCTGAACCCATTGTTCCAGGTCAGACAACTTTATCCAAGCCTGGTGTTGGGCACCAATGCCCACCGCAGCTACTCTAGCCACCACTGAAAGGCTGCTCGAGTCATAAACTTGGAGCACTCACGGACAGCTTTGGCCAGGTTCCGGAAAAACTGGAGGGGCTCCTCAGAGAGGCCAGCCAAGAACCTGGCAAGCTCCCTCGCCAGGTCCCTCATGTACATGCCTATGTACAGCTGGTATGCCGGATCTGCTTGATGAGCATCAAGTTCTGGTAGCACTTTCTGCCAAGGGCATCCAAGGTGTGGACCTCCCTAACCCGGGGCATCGAGGAGTGTGCCTTCTGACTCTTGAGCCAACGCATGGTCGACTCCACAACCATGGAGTTATATGGCAGCTGTGCTTTCTGGAAACCTGGGCTCTGGAGGACTTGATACATCAAGTCAAGCCATCAGCTCACAATGGGCACAGACACCAGTATTTCCCACATGTAGAGGAGCAGCCGTTCAAGGATGGGCAAGACGGGCACTTAGTGCTTCCCTTGGTGGGGCCTCATAATGGAGGATCTCAAGCTGCTCCTTGCAAGGGTCCTCCTCTGATTCGGTGGCAAATGCCAGCGCTTTTGACATGTCCCGTATAAAGTCGAGGAATGCCATATCCTTGGGCAGTGACCGGCATCGAGTCTTGGAGGGGGATAGATCAGAGGGCATGGCAAGGTGCCAGTGAGTGTCCGGGGTTTCCTCGTCCTCTGCCTCCCTGTCCGAGTAATCTGTGGAGGAGTTGGGCGATCAAGCGCAGAGACCAATGGACCAGGTCCCTCAGAGGCTCTGCGGCTGGAACTGTGGGCACTCTCCGGGGAGGACCTTGGTCCCATGGAATGGGACTGGGATCGAGACCGATCTCGAGGATACGACTTGATGTCCAGGGATGTCCTCGAGGTCAAGGCTTGGTGGTCTGGGCGGTTGACCGGTGGAGCCAGGCAAGATGGCCCGCTGCTGGGCCATGAAGGCAGACAAACTGTGCTCCAAGGCTGCCATTCTGGTCAGTCCAGAAGGCTTCGCAGTTGGCGGCACGGGCACCAAGGATCTTGGGCCCATCGCCGGTTCTGTTGAAGGGGAGTCCTTGACCAGGATGGGCTTGGAGGCCCAAGATTGATCACCGGAGGCTGATGATTCTTTTCGGCTATGCTCTGAGCCCTCTGACGAGTGGCGTGGACTACAGGATCTGGCTCAGGACTTACCCGCCTTCCCGGATCAGTCCACAGATGCGGCCCTCGAGGGTTTCTTCTTCTTGTATTTCCCATCCGGGGAGACCCTCTCTGAGGACCCGTGGCCTCGATCGGGGCCCACAGAGTCACCACATGAGTCTGAGGCCTCAGAGGGAGTGCAGTGTTACTGGAGACTCCGGGAAAATTTTGCTATGCTGCTGTTGGCGGCTCTTGATAGCCTTCAGTGACATTTTCTTGCACAGGCCACAGTCTGAGGATTTGTGGTCCAGTCCGAGACAACGGATGCAGCAGTCATGTGTGTCGGTGAGGGACATGGTCCTCGAGCACCGATCACACATTTTGAAGCTACTGGCAGAAGCCATTGTGGGGGGAAGGGCCCCAGCTAGGTCGAGGACCCAAGGCTCTGCCAGTGGGAATAAAGGTGCAAAACCACACCAGGGAAAAAAATTAAAAAGACAAACCCGAGACGCGATGCCAAGGCAAGCGAGCTTGGGGGTGAGAAGAGTACCAGTGCAAGACTGGAAGAAAGAGAAAAACTAAAAAAATCTAGCACTTCTTCTGGGGAAAAAACAGACAGATGTCTGGTGAGCTCCATGGAAAAAAGGAGACTGAGGCAAGATGGCACACTTGGGCGGGAAGGGGACACACGTGTGGTGGCATCTCCCAAACGCTTTCTTTGAAAGCTGGGGAGATGCTTCCACGAGGGCTCCGGCGGCGTCGACGTCACCCATACGTGAGGACTGACTTCATGCTTGTTCCCGGAAAAACTAACTTTGCCAAGATGGGACAATACCTCAAAGAGTTGTTAGTGGGATGGGAACAGCTGGGGGATGTAGAAAAACAGTGGGCAGATCTGAAATGGGATATTTTATGGGCAACAAACCTTTTTGTTAGGAAAAGGAGGCCGCTATGGTTCTCAAAAGAAGTAGCTGAAAAGGTGAAGAAAAAGAGGGAGGCCTTCATAAGATCATAGAGAGAGAGGAAGAGAGGCATCTATATTTGGAAAAACTTAGAGAAGCTAGCAAAGTAGGCAGGAAAGCAAAGATACAAAAAGAAGAATAAATAGCCAATGCAATAAAATGCAGGGATAAGACATTTTTCAGATATGTTAGTGAGAGGAGGAAGGGCAAAAATGGTATTGTCAGACTTCAGGGTGCAGGGGAGGAATATGCAGAAACTGATGATGATAAAGCACAATTGCTTAATAAATATTTCTGTTCTGTGTTCACAGATGAAGGGCCAGGAGCAGGACCTCAGAAAATACCCACAAATAGGAACAGAAGCAACGGGGATCTTGAACATTTTTCAGAAAACGATGTTTGTGAGGAACTAGCTAAACTAAAAGTAGATAAAGCCATGGGTTCAGATGGGATACGTCCAAGAATACTGAGGGAACTGGGGACGTTCTAGTGGCTCCACTGTCTGAACTTTTCAGTGCCTCTTTGGAGTTGGGAGTGGTGCCAGAGGACTCGAAAAAGGCACATGTGGTCTCTTTACACAAAAGTGGATGTAAGAATGACATTGAGAACTACATGCCAGTTAGTCTAACCTCTGTGGTTAGTAAATTATTGGAAAGGCTACTAAAAGAGAGAATAATGAGGTTTCTGGAGTCCAATGGATTGCAGGATCCGAGGCAGCATGGATTCACCAGAGGCAGGTCTTGTCAGACAAATCTGATTGATTTCTTTGACTGGATGACCAGGGAACTGGACCGAGGGAGCCCCCTAGATGTGGTGTAAGCCTTTTACACCATTCTGCACAGGTGACTTATAACCAAACTGAGCACCCTAGGGTTGGACTAAAGTTACTGATTGGGTTAGAAATTGATTGAGTGGGAAGTGACAAAGAACGCAGGTAAATAGAGCTCACTCTAAGGAGGAGATTACCAGTGGTGTGCCACAGGGATCTGTCTTTGGTCCAATTCTTTTTAACATCTTTGTTAGTGATGTTGTGGAAGGGCTGTTAGGTAAAGTTTGCTTTTTTGCGGGTGATACCAAAATCTGCAATAGAGTAGACACCCAGGAAGGAGTAGATAACATGAGGACGGATCTAGCTAAGCTTGAAGAATGGTCTAGAATTTGGCAGCTGAAATGTAATGCTAAAAAAATGCAATTTCATATATTTGGGCTGCAAAAATCCAAAGGAGCGCTACAATGTAGGGGGCGAGATACTTTTGTCCACCAAAGAAGAGCGGAACCTGGGCATGATTGTGTCTGACAATTTTAAAGTAGCTAAACAGGTAGAAAAGGCGACTGTGAAAGCCCAGTAGGATGTTTGGGTGTATAGGGAGAGGAATGGCCAACAGAAAAAAGGAGGCGATAATGCCTCTGTATGAGTCCCTTGTGTGACATCATTTGGAGTATTGTGTGTAACCTTGGAGACCACACCTTCAAAAGGATTTAAGTAAGTTGGAGTTAGTGTAGTGGGTGGCTACTAAAATGGTTAGTGGTCTTCGTTTTGTAGCATATGAAGACAGACTTAAAGATCTTAATATGCATACTTTATAGGAAAGGCGGGATAGGGGCCATATGATAGACATTTAAATACCTCCGTGACATAAATGCACAGGATGATCTCTTTCAATTGAAGGCAAGCTCTGCTATGAGTGTACATAGGATGAGAGTGAAAGGGGATAGACTCATGATTAATATGCAGCAATATTTCTTTATGGAAAGAGTGGTAGATGCATGGAATCGTCTCCTAGTGGAGGTGGTTGTCACAAGGACAGTATCTGAATTCAAAAAAGCCTAGGATAAACACAGAGGATCTCTAAAGGTAAAAAGGGGACTATCATAGTTGATTTGGAGGAGCAGACTACATAGAAAAATGATGGCAGAAAAAGAACACATGGCCTATTTTTCTGTATTTTGATGTAGCATGAATTGTAAGGGGAAACATTCTAGTTCAAGCTAGCTAATTGGCCAGCTCTTTCTAAATTATCTTCAACCAGTATGGTATGGGTTTAATTTAGAAATTTTAAGCCCAGTTTTCTATTGGGCATCTGGGTAGAAATTCAGATGTCCAGGTGAAGACATTCACAATTCCTTGAGCATTTTACAAAAGGTTCAACTGAATGCTGAGCCTTTTGTAAAATACACATAAGGACACTGAGAAGTACATGTGCACCAGCCATTTTAGAAATAAACACATTGGGGTATGTTTACTAAAGGGCGTTAGCTAAACATGCAAATGTCAGATTTTATAAAACTACATCTAGAAAGGGAGCCATTTAAGAAACCTGGGTGAAATAGCTTTTTTCATTTTTTAAGAACATAAGATATGCCATACTGGGTCAGACCAAGGTCCATCAAGCCCAGTATCCTGTTTCCAACAGTGGCCAATCTAGGTCATACGTACCTAGCAGTATCCCCAAGAGACAGGTTCCACAATGCTTGTATTGGGTCAAGCATTGATATCCTGGGTCCCATTTTAATAACACAGGTCTGCAAAAAAACATTTTTCGGGAGCTGTTTTGGTTATTCCACGTAATCTTTATGGTTTTTGGTGCGCTGAATCCGAAAATGACCTCCATTTTGTCATAGGACATCACTTTTCCTGACAATTTAGGTAACTATGTTAAATAAGGCAATACCTCAAAATAAATGGAAATAGACTTATAAAATTAAAGTTTTATTACAGTATTCTCATGAAAATCCTTTTTTGAACTGAAATGAGCTCATCTACACACACTGAACTCGATTCTTCTTCCTTGTGAGGCTCTTCCTGGTGCATTTACGCTTGTGAGTAGCATCTGGAATGTCTCTCTGAAGCATCCAACAGTAGTCTGCCATCGTTGTAATGCTCCATTTTCCCTGGTATCTCCTTTCCATCTCTTTAATGTCTTGGTGGAATCATTCACCTTGTTCCTCACTCACAGCTCCCAAATTTTCAGGAAAGTAGTCAAGGTGGGACTGGAGGAAATGCACTTTCAAACTTATCAGGCAACCTAAACCTTGAACTGCTTTCAGCATTCGTCCGACGATCTTTTTGTAGTGAGGATCTTTGTTATTGCCTAAAATTTTCTGTACGACTTCTTTAAATGCAATCCACCTTTCTTTTTGAGGATCCGTCATGGTATTGACAAACTCTTGATCAACTATAAGCCTTCTAATGTCTGGTCCGACGAACACACCTTCCTTCAATTTTGCCTCCGACGGGCCTGGAAACTTGGTGACCAAGTATCTGAAGCATTCTCCATCTCTTGGAAGTGATTTTACGAATTGCTTCATCAATCCCAATTTTATGTGGAGAGGTGGTAGAAGAACTGTATGGGAAGGTACCAAAGTTTCTCAGAGGACATTTTTTTCACCGACTGTTAGCACCCTCGGCTGTCAACTCTTCTTGATCCAGTGATTTTGTCGGTCTCGACTGTCCCATAGACACAGAAAACAAGGATATTTGGTATACCCAGCTTGTTGCCCGAGCAGCATGCACAAGACCTTCAAGTCCCCACACACTTGCCAACCATGGTCTTCATATTTAAGTTTACGAAGAACCAATTCCAAGTTCTCGTAGGTTTCCTTCAAATGTATGGAATGACCTACAGGTATGGAAGCGTAAAAAACGTTGTGGAGTAAAACTGCTTTGAGACTTCTTTTTGAAGAATCTATAAAAAGATGCCATTGCTCTGAATCATATTGGATTTTAAATTGACCCATCAGACTTTCGACATCGATGCAATTAACCAACTTGTCTTCCTGGGCGAAGTAAGGAACGAACTCCTTTTCACGATGTCTGAACCATTTTACCGATGTGTGTAAGATTTTTTCTTACCCTTGAACCAGATTCGGAGGTCCTCAACACACCGTTTGCGGCGCCCAGACTTTATCTTGATCTCCAATTTTTAGTCCCAAGTATGCAAAGTATACTTTTTTCACAAAGTCTGTAATATTCTGCTGTTGCTTCAACACTGTATATTCACCACAGATGAAACAGAAACTGTCTGGCGAATTAATACACTTTCGCGGAGCCATAACATAACGGTTGAAGAATGACGAGATCACACTTTTTCATCGCAATTCGTGTTAACAGCCTAGAACCAAGAAACTGATGATGATTCGTGCACAAGTGTGGCATGCAGGAGAGAGCAGCTCTGTGTCTGTACAGGAGACGTCACAGTGCTGGCCACGCCCCCCTGCACTGACCGGAGCTGCTGCTATCTGCCCTGTGTCTCCCTCTCACTGGATTCTTCAGGAAAGATTAACCCCTTCTACCATTAGAAGCACGGACTTAAAACTTGCTTAGCTTATGTATATATTGCTGACCACCAGATTTACAGTGCTATATTTTTTTTACATAACTCGGACAACCCCTTTAAGGTTTTTTTGGCATTTTATATCTTAAATGCACTTATGTGAATTAATTAATAGTAATTTGAATTAATTAATAGTAATTTGAAAAAAATTGATAAATTTGAAGACAATTTTGCATGTTGTGGCAAATCATGACGTCTAGGAGTTTTTGCAATATTTTATTTGTTTTCAGCACACCAAAATACATGGAAATTAGATGAAAATAATCAAACAGCTTTTTAGTCGCAGACCTGTGTAATGGTTTATGGACCTTTCCTTCAGGAACTTGTCCAAACCTTTTTTAAACCCAGCTACACTAACAGCTCTTACTACATCCTCCGGTAACAAATTCCAGAGTTTGATTACACGTTGTGTGAAAAAATATTTTCTCTTATTTGTCTTAAATAGTTTACCCTGTAGCTTCATTACATGTCCCCTAGTCTTTCTATATTCGGATAGCGTAAACAATCGATCTACGTTTACCCGTTCCACTCCATTCATTAATTTATAGACCGCTATCATATCTCCCCTCAGCCGTCTCTTTTCCAGGTTGAAGAGCCCTAACCTTTGTAGCCTCTCTTCATACGAGTAGCCTTCCATCCCCTTTATCATTTTGTTGGCTCTTCTCTGTACCTTTTCTAATAACGCTATATCCTTTTTAAGATACAGCGACCAGAATTGCACACAATATTCAAGGTGCGGTCGTACCATGGAACGATACAGAAGCATTATAATATCCTTTGTTTTATTTTCCATTCCTTTCCTTATGATACCTAGCATTCTATTTGCTTTCTTGGCCACCGCTGCACACTGGGCGGAGGTTTTTAACATGTTATCCACAATGACTCCTAAATCTTTTTCCTGGGTGGTGGTTCCCACTGTGGAACCTTGCATTGTGTAACCATAGTGTGGGTTGTTCTTTCCTAGGTGCATAACTTTGCACTTGTCCACATTAAATTTTATCTGCCATTTGGACGCCCAGTCTTCGAATTTATCCAGATCCTCCTGAGGTTTTCCACAGTCCTCTTGGGTTTTAACAACTTTAAACAGTTTGGTGTCATCTGCAAATCTGATAACCTCACTAGTTATTCCCTTTTCCAGGTCATTTATGAATATGTCAAAAAGTAGCGGATCCAGTACAGATCCCTGGGGTACTCCACTATTCACCTTTTTCCATTGGGAAAATTGGCCATTTAGCCCTACTCTCTGCTTTCTATCTTTTAACCAGTTCCCGATCCACAATAGTACACTGCCTCCTATCCCATGACTTTTTACTTTTGCTGAAAGTCTCTGATGAGGGACTTTGTCAAAGGCTTTCTGAAAATCCAGATACACTATATCAACCGACTCACCTTTGTCTACCTGTTTATTCACACCTTCAAAAAAACATAACAGATTAGTAAGACAAGATCTTCCTTGTCTAAAGCCATGTTGGCTGTCTCCCATTAGGCCATGACTATCTACATGCTGTGTAATTTTGTTCTTTATGTTGGTTTCTACCATTTTCCAGGGTACTGACGTCAGGCTCACCGGTGTTGTAGCCAGGTTAACTGTTACTTTAAATTAAATATCTCTCCCTGCTCTGTCCCCAGAACGTGCTGCGTTTTAAACTTGTGTTCCAGTTCATACTGCTAGACCAGTCCAGACAAACGGGTTATGCACCCCTGCCAGCAGATCTTGGAGACAGAGAATTCTACCAGAGCTCTGATAGGCTGGAGCCTGGTGATATAATCCTACCCCTAGGGGTCTCCCTCAGTTTTTCTCTGTCTCCAGCAGATCTGGATGCTTTTTTTTTTTTGCTCCTTCAAAAAATTTAAGATGCTTTATTTCTTTGTGATTTCTCTTGGAGAGATTATACCCTGTAGTTGCCAGTGTACTTATCTGAGCACCAGGATGAATTCCAGCTGAACTCCTGTGTCCTGTCACAGTAGAGATCGCTGATGTGCAGACTTCCCAGCACTAGTCAAGAAGACTATTTAGCTGGATGGTAAGCCTCCTAAAATCCAGTCCCTGGGGCTGATTTTAGTGGTGAGGCAGCTGGCAGTGGTCTCAGCAGCGGTCCGTGGCTTCTCTGCACTTTCGGTACTGTGAGTACAAAACCTGTCTTTCTCCCACTGCTGTCTGCTACTCTGTGGTGACTTGATTTATTTTTCTTGATTTTTCAGCGATTTTAGGCATTTCTCTCATGCCTGCAACCCTCCCACCTTGTCATTTGACTTTAAGTTAATTCCTTAACATTTGGGGGTTTTAATTCACTCTTTTTGAGGTTTATTTTTGCCGGCGGCCATTTTGAATAGCTAATGAGCCCCGGTTTTTGGCAGGAAGCCAAATTCCTTCTCTCTTTGCTGGCTTCTAGCACCAAAAAAATTGCTGTTTAAATTTTTCCACAACACTTGCTAGCTGTGAGTTGTGTAGGGGTTCTTTTTTTCTCTGCCTATGTATTAACATAATGAATAAAAAGTACGGAAGGCATGATTAGAGAACCGGATGCAATTCAGAGCCACAGTACAATGCTAAGACACTGACCACTGGTGCAGGGCTCATGGGTTCCATCCCCCACTGTGCCCAACAAAGAAGGCTGGCTGAGGCATTGCCTGGTATGGGGAATATTGTTAAATGCCTGTTCCTGCGGGGCAGAGTTATTTTTTTTTTTTAGTTCTCCCTATGCCTTATTCAGGTCTACGCTCCATAGGCTGTCAGAAGAGACACAGGGACCTCAAGAATCAACTGTGCTCTTCCCCCAGCGTCTTGATTCCCCAGATAAACTTGGGAACTCCTGAGCCAGGCTTCAGAGGAGCTCTCCATTGGCTTTACGCTGCGCTGAGTCTTTGCCACGAGGGTTTGAACATCCCCAGGAAGTTCAGGTATCAATTTCTGAAAGGAAACTGTGAGTAGCCTGTTTTTTTCTTACTTGCCTCTGCTGCCCTCAGTTGATTTCAACTGCACCCGGACCGGCTGCCTCTGAGTTTTGAAGTTCCTACTTTAAAAATTTTAATCCACAAACTGCAGCCGGGTTACTTTGTACGTCTTACTGGAATATTGTACCTGTCTTTTTCAATATACCATTTGATTGGAATTTTAAGTCAGTGTTTTGGATCCTGACTGTTTTGGGCTCTGCCTAATTAAGCATACTCACTGTCATCTTCCATACAGCTGGATTTGAGCTTCTACATCCCTCCCCAGAAACACCTTTCAGCCCCTACCATGGAGGTCTGAGTGGCTGCGGAGGAATCAAACTCTAATTTCTCAACTTTCAGTCACTGTAATTGCCTTACCCTGACTTTGAAAGTTTCTCTGTACCAGCACAGTGAATGACTGACAGTTCCCTTCTCAGCTCAGTGCCTACCTGACAGTTTTTCTGTGCCAGTGGCCATTTTGTTTTTTCTCTTCAGTGTTTCTTTTTGGAGGGAACAGCTCTAGACAGCAGTTTCCACACATTTCAACATGCTGTGGAGGCACGGGGAGTTTCAAGATCCTTTTCTTTGAAGAGTCTAAGGTTTCCCTGAGCCTCCCTTGATTTTTGTTTTAAATGCTAAAACAAAAAAAAAGAAAAAAAAACAAAGCGGAAAGGTGGTTTAAGTCTCTACAATGCTTGTTTCTCTGGCTGTATTATATGTAATAAGTACTCAGCCGAATGGGGAATTAATAGATTGCTTGTGTTCCACCTGCACGCTGCATCCCGGAGACTCTTTCCCCATTCCCACTGCGCTGCTAGATGGGTTCATCAGCACCTTATCTCCTCCCTCCTCAGAGCCCCTGCTGCGGGATCTTCCTGCAGGAAACCATTCAGTCAGCTCCCATGTCGCTTCCAAAGCCGCTGGGGCCACAGCAGCCTTCACTGACAGTGCCTTCCTCACACTCTTCCATCTGGCATGACGCCTGTGACTTTTGGAGTCTTTTGGAATATCTCCTACACCTGCCCAGTAGCAGGCAAGCATATGGCGTGGTCTCGCAAGTGGTCCCATAAGTCCTCAGACCTTAGAGCAGTACGTCCTCCTTGGAGCGTTGCATGTGCCTTGCGGGGTACGATGGATATTCAAGAAGACTTTAAATCTTCGGAGGTCAGCCCTGACTCGTTGGAGTACGGAGATGGGGAATATTCTCCGTCTGTTTTTCTTCGCTGACGGTTCTCAGCCTTTTTCGGAAAGAGGAGTTGCCGGCTCTCATCACACAGGTGATGGAGTCGCTCCCCCTAGCCGACACGCCTGATCCTCCGGATTCTCAAATCCGGTTGCAGCCGGATCCCATTTTCCAGGGCATTCGTACGGCACGCGGTATTGGTCAGTTATTCCCTTGGTCTCCCTTTCACTTGGACCGTTGGCTGACATACCCGACAGTTGATGCATTCTGACCAGGGTCATCAGGCATACCACACTTCCGGTTGAGGGCGGAGGGGCGCTCCGCGACCAGCAAGACCTAAAGAGTTGGGAGGCTGCTGAAGACGGGTTTTCTTTCGCCCGCTATTTCCTTCTTGCAGGGGTGTGCAGAGGTCTAGCAGCTCGGGCCTCCCTTCGATGGATTCAGCAGCTTCCAGGTGTTCCCGAGTTGGTTCATTTCGAATCCATCGCTGCATTCCGGGCAGAGGCATTCCGTGATCTCTTGCGGCTGTCAGCTCGCTTCCTAGCACCGGTGTCGGTAGCTCGGAGATGGCTCAGCCTGCGTCAATGGGCAGCGGATGTTGCTTCATTTAAAGGCTCCAGCGTTTAGATGCCATTCGTCCCGGTTGGAAGGAGGACTGGGCCGTTACTCTGTATATTTTGGGATGCTTCAGGTCCTGGATTTTCTAGGGGCTGGGTGCGACACTCGTCGGGGGCGGGTGTTTCTACCTCAGGAACGTTTTCAGAAGATCTCTCTTCAGCTCCGCCGCTGCTTGGATCAAGCGGCACCTCGGCCTTGGGGGGCTACCTTCATCTCTTGGGGTTCTTGGCGGCAACAATAGCCCTTGTTCCGTGGGCAAGAGCGCACATGCGCTGCTTGCCAACGGCGCTTCTATCTCGTTGGTCGCCGGTATCGGACAGTTATCTAATCCAGTTACCTTTGCTTCTGCCGGTGCACCGCAGCCTCCGCTGGTGGCTTCAGGCACACAATCTTCTACAGGGGTCCCTCTGGAGTCTCTGCGCTGGATCTTGGTGATGCCAGTCGCTGACCTCTCCGGTTGGGGAGTGCCTTGCGGCTTGGCCTCGGCGCAGGGGAGTTGGTCACCTCGCGCAGCCCAAGTGTCTATCAATCGTCTCGAGACGTGGAAAGTGCGCTTCGCTCTTCTTCAGTTTCAGCCTCTTCTGCGGCGGCATGCGGTTCGGATCCTGTCCGACGCCACGACGGTTGCTTACCTAAGCCGCCTAGGCGGCACGCAATGTCCGGATGTCTCACAGGAGAAGCGTTTGCTCCTCCCGTGGGTGGAGGAACCTCTTCAGGCTATAGGCGCAGCACATCGCAGGCGTGAACAATGTGTAAGCCAATTTTCTCAGCCGGCACTCTCTGGAGCCCGGGGGCTGGGCTCTGCAGCCGGATGCGTTCCGGTCCATTGTTCACCTGTGGGGACTACCGATCATGGATCTAATGGCTACGGCGCAGACGGCCAAGGCTTAGCTGTACTTCGGCCATTGGAGGGACGAGGGAGCGCACGGCATAGATGCTCTCTCTCAACCGTGGCCGACTCATCTTCTCTTGTGTGTTTTCCCTCCCTGATCCGTGATATGCATGGTTCTCCGGCGGCTCCGAGACCGTCGCGGCCCTGTACTCCTGCTGGCTCCGAATTGGGCTCGTGGACCATGGTATGCGGATCTCTTCCGTCTGTCTGGGGCGTGGCTGCTCCGCCTCGAAGCGTTTTTCGGCCTTCTGCTTCACGGACCGGTGGAGATGGAAGACCCGGCTCCTTACTCGCTTGCGGCCTGGCTATTAAACGCCGCCGGTTTGCTCGCTACGGCTCTTCGCCTAGCGTGGTCGTGGCGCTTCTCACGGCGCGGCGGTCTTCCACGACGCTGACTTGTGCTCGGGTTTAGCGTCTCTTGATGGTTGGTGTTCGCGAAATAACCTCTCACCCTGGCGTTGCGGTGTTCCGGACATCCTGTCCTTTTTACAGGCCGGAGTGGATAAGGGATTAGCGCTCGATTCCTTGCGAGTACAAATGGTCGCTTTAACTTGTTTTCGGGGTCCTATACCGGGGCGATCGATAGCTTCGTATTCGGACGTGTCTCGGTTCCTCCGCGGAGTTAGGGCCTTCCGGCCTCCTCTGCGTTCGCCTGTGCCGGCGTGAGCTCTCGTGCTTGTCCTCTGTGCCCTCGTTGCTCCTCCCTTTGAGCCTCTGAGGGCCTGTTCTCTTCTAGATTGGACTCTGAAGGCAGTCTTCTTGGTGGCCATAACTTCAGCACGCCGTATTTCTGAGCTCCAGGCTCTCTGTGTCGAGATCCCTATCTCTCGTTTTCCTCCGAAGGCGTTTCTCTGAGAACTGTCCCTTCCTTTTTTTGCCCAAAGGGCTGACGCCGTTCGCTGTTGACCAGCCTCTTTTATTTCCGTCTTGTCCAAAGACGCAATGTGACAGTGGTCGGTCTCTGTTGCGGGCGGTGGACCTTAAGAAGGTTCTTTTTCGGTATCTGGGGGTCGCGAGACCCTTCCTTATGACTGTTCCTCTTTTGTCTTGTTCGCGGGTTCTCGTCGGGGATCCGCAGCCTCCGAATCTACCATTTCTAGATGGGTTACGGAGGCCATTGAGGCGGCGTACCTTCTTCAGGGAGAGCCAGCTCCACCGGGACTCCGTGCTCACTCCTCTCGGGCGCAAGCAACTTTGTAGGCCGGGAGGTCTCATGTAGTTCCTCTCGATATTCGCCGGGCGGCGACTTGGTCATCGCTGTCCACCTTTGTCGGTCATTATAGGTTGGACGTTCATGCCCGTCAGGAGGTCCGTTTTGGAGTTGCTGAGCTGTCGGCGGCCTTGCCCCCCCTTGAAAGCAGGTAGCTTGGGTACTGCCCGTTTGTCTGGACTGGTCTAGCAGTATGAACTGAAAGGAGAAATTTCACTTACCGTTAATTTCCTTTCCTGAAATACTGCTAGACCAGTCCAGGACCCGCCCTGCTGTTGGTTGGAGTGCCGCTAGTGCGGTGCAGCCGCCGACCGCGGTTCTTCTCTTTGCCGGTATGCCTCGCCATGGGCAGTCCATGGGTTCGTAGGTGGATACTGTTTTCAGCTCTAGGGAGTTCTTCGGCTCCCTTGTATATAGTTCACTTGGGACCCTCTGGGGTGATGTTACAGTTCATGTTGCATTAGCTTGTGGACGTAACTGAGGGAGACCCCTAGGGGTAGGATTATATCACCAGGCTCCAGCCTATCAGAGCTCTGGTAGAATTCTCTGTCTCCAAGATCTGCTGGCAGGGGTGCATAACCCGTTTGTCTGGACTGGTCTAGCAGCATTCCAGGAAAGGAAATTAACGGTAAGTGAAATTTCTCTGTCTTGGGCAAGCCACTTAACCCTCCATTGCCCATGTTCCCTGTAAGTATTAGCATATGTGTCTCATATCCCCTCATGTTTATTTATTTATTTTATTTATTTGCACACAATTTTTATACCGCTCCTTCCGGTGATCAGCAGCGGTTTACATTTTAACAATTTGTTCTGCAATGATAGCAGTTACATAAAACATCAGTAGCATATAACAGTAGTAACGGTAGTAACAGTAGACTAACTATGTACAAATAACAGCAGTAATAATAGAATAAACGATGTACAACCCATGGATACAACGATGTACAACCTATGTTAAATGTATCCCCCAATTGTGTTGTGACCACTTTGATTGAAGGATAAGGTGGTATACAAAACTGCCTAAATAAATAATTTCTGAGCTGGGAAAATGAAAGTAAAAATAAAAAAAATTGCAATGGAGTTGTTCCCCCATCAGAGCAGGCCTCCCCCTTTGCTAGCTAGCTCTTCCTAACTGGCTTACTCACCCAGAAGATGGTGGCATGCTTCCAACTTCAAGTTTGCAAAATGGCGCTGACACCATGTGGTTCGCGGCACTGCAGGCAAGCCACAACTGTGAAGAGAGAGAATGCTGGTTCAGCATTTACCAGACAAAAGGGTTGAGCTCTGCTCCTTGCAGTCCCGCTTGCTATCTGTTCTTCCCCCGCTTCCTGCTCAGCCTTCACTTACCGGCTTAGGCAGGAAGGCGGGAGCCCGATGGAAAGCCGCACGCTGTCTGCACTTGGCTTCTCTCGTGGCTCCTCACCTGCTAAAGGGTTCGGGAGCCATGGCAGATGTCCTAAAGCGATCGGGAGCCTATTTCTTCCTAGCAGAGAGGGCCCCTCTAACATCGCTGGTGGCTGATCCCCTGCATCTTTTCTTTTAACCAGCTATATCAGCCTACAGCATAGCCTCCACTTTCCCACACTGAAGAGCTCTAGCTGAGCTGCCTGTATCTTCCACATCTAATGAAAAGCAATAAATAGGCCTCTTAGTTGTCTCTAAAGTGAGTCCAAACCTTGGGATCACTCGCTCCAGCTGCTTGGAGACTGAGCTTACTGGGGCTGATAGGTGGCGCCAGTTGCCTGAGTACTCTGATGTCATCAAAAGATGACATGCTCAGTCTCCAAGCTGCTGGTGGGAGTTGACTACCCAGAGGTCGGGACTGGAGTGGAGGGCCGACAAGGAAAGCAGTATTTACACATGTAAATGCCCTACAGGTGTGTCAATTTTGCAATATTGCTTTGGGTGGTCCAAAAATATCTATATTTACTAATTTACAATGGGAAATATGTATATTTTTAAAACTTTCCCTATTGATATTTATGCCTGCTCTGATGCAGGCATGCTAGCTACCCGGTCATTTGGATTGAGGTCTTCACCAATGATTAAGGAGGCAGTTATTCTTACCTCTAGGGTGTCGTAACACCTGTTTGCCTCTCTCTGCTCTGGGAAGAGCAGTGCCCTCACAGTGCTCTGCTAGAGAGGTGTTCCAGCATTTAGGTGCGGCGAGCTTAAAAGCCCTGTTCGTTGTGCTGTGGCAACACTTGGCCGTTACTTTTGGGACTATTAGTTTGTTGGCGGCATGAGATCTTCTAGATCTATTAGGGGGGGTTATCAGTATGAGATCGGATAAGGAAGATGGGGCGAGTCTGTTTATGATCACTTAAAGTGCTTAATATGCTTACCAGAGAAGCCCCGGAGGACAGCATCCTGAAGGATCCACTGTTTCAGTCCGTTAGAAAGTCGCAAAAGGTGTTTCCTATGGATTGGGTGATTAAGCAGATGATCCAGGATGAGTGGGACTCCCGGAGGCCGGGCAAGAGAGGTTACTCTGCTCAAGTGATTTCCACTCTGTTGAAAGCTCCACCCAAGCGGTCGATGTCGTCGTCATATATCCAGGTGTGATGTGTCTTTGAGGCCTGCTGTGCGGAGTCTGGCCTGGACAAAGGGTTATCTTGTGGTTCCTTAGAAACAGAAATATGACGACAGAAAAAGACCACATGGCCTATCTAGTCTGTCCTTCCATATTGTGGCGCTCGCGCCCCTACCAGGCGGTCGCCTAGTAGGGACGGGTGACCACCTCTTATATTTTCCTAGGGTTGTAGTTGTGTGAGGAATAATGAACCGAGTGGTTTAGAAAAGCGCACAGGAATTTATTCAGCTTCCTTGCAGGTAAGTGGATACAATTTCTTCAAGCACATTTACTCTCCAGACAAAAGAAAATAATGGATACTTCTCCAGTAACAAATGTCCAAACAAAACAACAGCGAATTCAACTATCAACTGTTTCTGGCTCACACTAATTTACCTTAGTGCAGGCATCACATTCCATCTCCGATACATTGGAATTTACATCACCTTCTTTGGGTTCAATCTCCATACTCTCAGCCGAGCTATAGCAGGGTTCTGCTTGGTAGCGCTCAGGGACTTTCTGCTTTAGAGTTTTTAACAGGTCAAACAACCTCTCCCACTTTCTTGCCTTCCCTCCTCTGGGCAGGTCTCCTATGGGGTGCTCTTGCTTAACCTTCCTGGTGAAACATTCCTTTCTGCACTGTGTTCTCTGGGGTATAACCGTTTCATCAGAGTCAGAAGAGAAAACACACTTTGAAGGCCTAGTTGCCTTCCTTCTCCTACCTTGGGCTTTTGGTGCAGTATTCTCTCGGTTGGAACTTTGGCCAGTCAGGACTCCCTCTGCCTCAGCGTAGGGCAGAGACTTGTGGTAGAGCTTTCCCACTCTCTTGCTAGGGTAGGTGGTTCTCCCCCTGGAACCTTCCCTATGTCCTCTGTGGCTACTGTGCTGAGTATGGTGGCTTCCTTTGTACCTTCTCTGGTTGTCTTTATAGCGGTTCCTTTCTCTGTTGCTCCTTTTGGCTACAGGGCTGTTCCCTCTGTACCTTCTGGAACCTGGACTGGAACCTGAGCTGCAACTCCCACTTAGGCCTGGACTGCAACTCCGACAGCAACTGCCACTGCAACTGCAACTGTCTCCAACCATGCTTCTCACCATGCTTCCAACCATGCTTCCAACCAGCTCTTGAACCAGCCCTCCAACCAACTCTATCTCTAGTGTTTGTTTGCTCCCTTTCAAACACTGAGCAGGGCAACTCCCTTCCTGGCTCCGCCCTTCTGTACCTCCCACTCCTATCTGTGGCTGACCTGGAGTGTGGGCGTGGCTTACAGCTAGGTCTGCCCTCTAGGTTTCTCTCCAGGCTTCTGCTGTGGACTATGTGATCCTGTGTACCCATCCCCCGCAAAGAGGAAAAATTCTTCTTCTCTTCACTTTTTCCTGGCTGGGCTGCACTCTCCTTACCACAATATCAACAACTACAACAGTCCCCTTTTTACCTTTAGAGACCCTCTGTGTTTGTCCCATGCTTTTTTGAATTCAGTTACTGTCCTCATCTCTACCACCTCCACTGGGAGACTATTCCATGGATCCACTACTCTTTCCGTAAAGAAATATTTCCGCATATCACTCCTGAATCTATCTACCTTCACCCTCATCCCATGTCCCCTCGTTGCAGAACTTGCTTTCAATTGAAAGAGGCTCTCTCCCTGAACATTTATGCCACGGAGGTATTTAAACATCTCAATCATATCACCTCTATCCCGCCTTTCCTCTAAGGTGTACATATTAAGATCCTTAAGTCTGTCCTGATATGGTTTATAATGAGGACCACTAATCATTTTAGTAGCCACCCTGTGCACCAACTCCATCCTGTTCATATCCTTTTGAAGGTGCGGTCTCCAGAATTGCACACTATACTCCAAATGAATTCGCACCAAAGACTTATACAAAGGCACTATCACCTCCTTTTTTCTGTTAGCCATTCCTCTCCGTATGCACCCAAGCATCCTTCTAGCTTTTGCCGTTGCCTTTTCTACCTGTTTAGCAACTTTAAGATCATCAGACACAACCACGCCTAGGTCCCGCTCTTCTTTAGTGGACAAAAGTACTTCACCCCCTATACTATATTGCTCCCTTGGATTGCCACAGCCCAAATGCATGACCTTACATTTTTTAACATTAAATCCCAGCTGCCAAATTCTAGACCATTCTTCAAGCTTAGCTAGATCCCTCCTCATGTTATCTATACCTTCCTGGGTGTCTACTCTATTGCAAATTTTGGTATCATCCGCAGAGGCAAACCTTACCCGACATCTCTTCCACTATATCACTAACAAATATGTTAAAAAGAATCGGACCAAGGACAGATCCCTAGGGCTCACCACTGGTAACATCCTTCTCCTCACAGTGAGCTCCATTTACCTGTACTCTTTGTTGCCTCCCACCCAACCAATTTCTAACCCAAGCAGTAAATTTAGGGGTTCCTTGTGGGTGCAGGTGATGGCAATAACTTGCTACCGCAGCAGAATCCAGGGGGTGTTCTTAGGGATGCACCCTGATGTGATATGGTTTCTTAGAGCATTCAAGCAGCTCCATCCGCCAAAGCAGACGGTGGTTTCCTCCTGGGACCTCAATTTAGTATTGTCAGGTATGGCAGAGGAGCCATTTCAGCCATTGGGCTCCTGCACCCTGAAGGACTTGACACTTAAGACTGTGTTCCCAGTGGCCATCGGCTTTGCCTGTAGGATATCGGAGCTCCAAGCGTTGTCCTGTCGGGAACCTTTTCTCACCATCTCCAAGGAGAAGGTAGTCTTGCAGCCGGTCCCATCATTTTTACCTAAAGTACTTTCAGCCTTTCATGTTAGCCAACCATTTACCCTACCGGTGTTCGCTGGGGGGGGCCAGAGGGGGTCACAGATCCCCAGTTGTGCTGGTTGGACGTGCACTGAGCCTTACGGCGCTGTTTGTAGCAGACAGAGCCTTTCAAAAAGTTGGACCGGTTGTTTGTCTCTTTTGGGAATCCCCAGAGGTGGAAGCCGCCTCGAAGGCCTCCATCTTTTGGTGGCTAAAGGGGGCTATCGCCTCGGTATATCTGCTGCGGCGGATAGCGGTGCCACAAGGTTTGTGCACCCATTCAACCAGGTCTCAAGCTACTTCTTGGGTGGAGGCATGTTTAGTTCCGCCAGCAGATATTTGTAGGGCGGCAACTTGGTCATCTCTGCATATCTTTGTGAAGCATTACTACTTGGATGCGCAGAAAGGGAGAACATGAGATTCAGGGCATCAGTCATTCAGACCGGGCTCGTGGGTCCATTCTGAGTGTAGTACAGCTATGGTACCTCCCAGAGGTCGGGACGAGACTGGACTGGAGGGCCAATAAGGAAGGTAAAATTAGGCCTTACCTGCTAATTGCCTTTCCTTGAGGAACTGCAGTTCAGTCCTGGATCCCTCCCTGATTCAGAAATGGTGATATATTGCAATAGTGGAGCAATCCCGGACCAGAAGAAGAAGAGTTCACGGGGCAAGAGTGGTCTGGGGTTTTCTTGTAGGAGTCAGTGGTACTCAGGGGGCTTGGCAGCCCTGCGTGAGGAGCCACACATAGTATAAAGTAAGGCATTCCAGCAGGGCTTGCGACAGGGGCGTTCAGAAGAATGATGGGTAAGCCTTTTTTCTTCCGTGTTGTTAGAGGGTCCCTGGAAGGGTGCAGGGAATGATGTTTCTAGTTTCCTGTTGGAATATGTTTAGCGTAGTTCTATTTTGACTTCTTATTTGTTGCTCCTGTGAATCTGCTTTGTCAGTAGGCTACTGGGGCTGATAGGTGATGCCAGTTGCCTAAGTACTCTGATGTCATCAAAAGATGACATGCTCAGTCTCCAAGCTGCTGGTGGAGATTGACTACCCAGAAGTCGGGACTGGACTGGAGTTCCTCAAGTAAAGACAATTAGCAGGTAAGGCCTAATTTTACCATTTACATGTATAGAAGTCACACAAGCCTTCTAAAATAACCTCCTTTATGTTTTTTTAATATGTTTGCAGTGACACATTCATCAGACAGCATGATATTATGTGCAAAATACAGTTTAACCTTTCCACTTGGATACATTTTCTGTGTCGCTCATGCTATGCCAGATTGGAATAAATTTTAACAAGAAACTGTCCAAATTACAACCAATGTGACATACACATTACAAAATGTCCCATAGGGCGGGACTTATGAGCCATAAACTAGCATGTTATTCATATGTCCCACAGCGTGGGACAGCCAAGTGCAAAAGGTTAATATTTAAAAGTTGGGCAATTCTCAGAGCTGTACATTTTGGTGCAAAGTCACCAGTTTGCACATATCTCCCCTTTGAACAGAATGTACATTTAAGTAGTATAGGGTTGACACGTTTATCTGTATCCATCAGTATTTATCCCTGTAATAACTTTTGAAAATTGTCCTCCCTTTGTCCAATTATGTGTTCTTACAGGAATTTTCTCAGAATAATGGATTATGGGGTTATAATAATTATTGAGTTTAATTATCAAAAGCTAAAAGTGGCCTATAGACCTAACTATTGGAATGTGCGGAGGAAGGCACAGGGATGAAAGCTTGCCTAGGACAGTGGTTCTCACCTTGAGGTTCTTGGGACACCAAAAAAAAAAAAAAAGAGAGGCTGGTGGGAATTGGTTGGGGAATAAAGAGACTGGAAGGAGGAAGGAAGAAAGAGACAGAGACGGATGAGGATAGGCTAGAAGGAAAGTGAGATAATAGTGGAGACAAGAAGAGAAAGGGAGATAAAACAGGCAAATAGGAACAGGCTTGGCACTGAGGGGAGGGGTCTGGGAGAAAGAGTAAGGATGAGCTGCAGATCCCTGAACTTTTGGGAGATTAAAAAGGGGTCCACACAATCAAAAAAGCTGGGAGGCCTAGGGTATTTACCTGTGCACTGACCATGTATATGTGTATGTATACATTTGTATCTCTAAACACACTCACCCTGCCTTCAAACATTTACATACGTTATGTCCCTTATATCAGATTCAGCTTTGCTACAGAGATGGGATTACACCCAAACACATGCTTTTTTGTGGATTTCTGACATCTTTTTTTTCTTTTTCAAGGTGCGACTAGATATTTCCCTGTCTTACATTGGCCTTCCCGAGTCAGAAGTGAAACTGAAGAGCAATGGCTCAGGTACAGACAGAAATAGACACTCTAATTTTGGTCTCTGATTTCTAACAATAACTCATAAGCTTTTGCTGTCCCAATTTCATCCAGTAGAAGGTATTGAAAGTAAATTAACAGGAACTATGACTGTGTGGCAGTTCTTGGCATATCCGATTCTCTCACCAAGAGCTGCTGAAGGGAATAATTATGACATCTAACTGGATAATCCTTGTGCTGCAGTGGCAACATATCTTGAGGATGCGAGTAGCCCAAGTGCTCAGGAGAAAGAGCAAGCCGCTGAAGAGGAAGCAAGAGAAGAAGCTCAAAGTAAGATACTAAAAGAAAAAACTGCAGTCGTATGCATGGTTTTCCATATTCCCTCACTCTAGTTATATGGATGAATACAAACACTCAAGCAAAACTTTCGCTCTTGGGTATTGTCAGAGCAGTTCACCAATAAATGTCATTAGACACTGTATCATCAGTGTGACACAGCTGTGATACAAGGCTTGGTCACTTTAGCACCACAGTGACATCTCTCATGGTTTAGCTGTGGCTCTTCAGTTTAGTTCTGGGTTTTTACACTCTCCTTCTCCTCTGAGTGTTTAATTTTTTTTTTACAGGCCCCATGGCACCACTGAAAAACTACATAAAAACACAGCTAGCACAGGAGGTCTCCCATCTACTTTCAACTGTAGAAGAGAAGCTCCGTGCTAGTGAGCAGAATTTAAATTCCAAACTGGCATTGCTGGAAGAGCCATCCAGTAACAAAAAACCCCCAGGAGGGAACAAGGGCAAGCGCAAGTGACAAAAAAAGAGGTACAGAGGAGTCTCCTGCCTGTATTAACATTGATGAGGAAACAGTTAAGAGATTACAGCCTCTAAAGAATGCAGAAATGGAGGTGGTGATAATGCTATTCTTTTATGGTCTTTTAATGAAAATAAAAATAAATGCTTCTGCAATCTTACATGAGACTTTCCAATGTTCCTTGACAGACAGTACTGGAACAGATTCAGTGGCAAAAAGGGGCAAGGATGCGCTGCAGTATAAGTTTCTTTTAGTCTACAGTTTTTCTGCAGAGGAGCAGCATATGCTAATTTGCAGGAGGTCAAACTCTATGCCATGTATACAAAAGAGATAGAACATTTATTGTATTTTGATTTTGCAAAACATTTGTGAGTTGAGTCATTCTGTCACTGTCTGTGGGTCTTTAGATAAAAGACACAAATGCTTTTATTTCTTTTAATTTACTATGTATATCTTTATTGTTTGGAATCCAATCTCATATCAGAGTCAATACACAACTTTAAATAAAAATATCAAAATTAAAAAAAAATTGTGGTATGGTACAGCAGAACCAACTACACAAGAAAGATGTCCATATATATCTGCAGGGAGGTGGGCCTCTGTGGTACATGTTTGTTCAAAAAGGAACCATTTAGTGCATACTCACGAGTCATAGGATCCCTTCAGAGGTCTCTGTACACAAAGACTGGCAGGAGTTTTATAGATGGCTGGAAATGACACCCCCCTCCCACTTTTTCTTCCCCTCTATCAGTCTCCCTCCCCAAGTGGCATCCTTAGGGGGTTACAGGTACCCTAAATGGCGTGGGGGGGGGGGTGTTTGGTGGCCACCACATTGCATGTTTGATGGCAGAGCTGCCACAATAATAGCAGCTACCCTTCTTACCTCCCTTTCCAGGCTTGAGTGGCTCCAAAAGATAGGTGATCTGAACTCAGAGCAACATGCAGTGTTACAGTATGAACCAGAGGGCCATCCTAACTCCATAAATCTTTTAATAAACATAATTTAAAATAGAAATCCCTTTCATCTATTGGAAAAGAGCACCATTTCTAAGCCTCTGCAGGGAACTGCATCCTCTATTTGATAGGGTTGTGTTTTCAATATGGATATGGAATGTGGATTTTCTTGCAAGCCACAATATCTTTTATTGGACTGACATAATTCTCCAAAAACAATAATATGAGATTTTAAGACTGTATGGGCTGCCTTGGATAGAGATGTAGAGTACTTTGTGCTAGAGATAGGGGATGAGATAGTCCCATCCCTTTAGTACAGCACTGTTTCAAGTTCCTCACTCTCCTCTTCTTCACTGGCCAGCATCAAGATAAACACCTTTGGTGCATTCTGGAAGAGTGCTGCCCGATTCTGCTGTTCACCCTTCTTCACCCAATGACCATAGATGCGGAAGGCACAGGCATCAATTAGTTTGCGCACCCCACGCAAAGCATAAGGGTCTCGCATCAACACCTCCTTTGTCACTGGTCGCACCCGTCGATAATTGCCATAAATACGAATGGAGGCAAGGACAGTCCATATAGTCACCTGTAGGGAGAGGAAAGCAGTATGAAAGTACAAAAAAAGGGATGGGAACAAATCGTTCTCCTAGAAAAGGGTGTATCACCCAACAAAAAATTACCATTTTCCTATTAGAGAGAAGGGTATAGCAAAAGCACATACATATCTATTATCTTCACAAATAGATATGTATGTGCAACATCAAATAGAGCTTTCAAATTCTGTGCCCCTAGACTCTGGAACGCTTTACCCTCAAGCATCAGAACCACCACTAACCTACTTCAGTTCAGAAAAGCCCTCAAACACTACCTCTTCCTCAAATACTTCCCAGAGAACACAGAATCACATACACTGAATACTTGTAACTATACCAACACACCTATTAGACCAAGGAACACTCCTAGCTAGGTGTCCTGTACATAGTTTCTCATGTCATAGCTACTCTTTGACTCCAGTATGTAAATAGTTTCCCCCTGTTACCCAAGTTTTTCTGACCTGTTATTTGTAACACAGAACTATGTACATGTTCTGATTTTTCTGTTCCATGTAAACCACGCTGATGTCGAATAGTGCGGTATATAAAAAACTGTAAATAAATAAAATAAATAAATAAATAACGCAAAGTATCCACCATTGTAAGAAACCTACACAGAAATGGGTGTGTTCCATTAAGGAAGGAGCCATTTTCTCAGTGGGAGGTTTTGGATGGGAAGAAGCTGTTTTCCTAGTGAAAAGGTGTGTGTTCCACTTGGGAGGGAACTATTCTACAACTATAGACAGGTGGTGGTGTTCTCATTAAAAAAAAGAGCTGCAGTCTAGTACAGAGAAGGTGTGGGTTTGTGTTTGCTTGGTTTTTTAGGAAGAGATTCAGCAGGGAGGGGATCTCATGACCATTATAAAATAAAGATAGACCTCTGAGGGCCATGCCCTTGTCCCTTGGTCTGCTGTTTCCGTAAGCCTTCCTCTTTTTTTGGGGTATAGGGGCTTTTTACCCAAAGCCTTCCTCCAGGAAGGATCAGTGGTCTTCTTAGAGAACCTGGTCCTCATGATGAACTCCGACTCCAGCTTGGTGGCCTTTTCTGTCATGGATTTGCCAAAGATATTCTCTCTTCAGCAAGGGACATCAACCAACTTGTCCTGCACCCATTGCTGCAGTTTGGAATACTGTAGCCAAGCATGGCGGCAGGCACTAAGGCCCACCGCTGCTACTCTAGCTGCCGACTCCAAGCATTCATAGGCCACTCAAGTCAAACATGGAGCACTCCCTGACCATGAAGACCAGGATCCAGAACTGCTGAAGAGATTACTCAGAGATTAGCTGTAAACCAGGTGAGTTCCTTTACCGTATTCTGCATGTACATGCTCATCTACAGCTGGTATGCCTGGATCCAGCTGATTAGCATCCAACCCTAGAAGCATATCCTGCACAGTGAATCCATGGCGCGGACCTCCCTACCCAGGGGCACAGAGAAGTGCATTTTCTGGCTCTTGAGCCTCCGCATGAGCAACTCCACTACCATGGAGTTGTGCGGCAGTTGAGCTTTCTAGAAGCCAGGGCGCTGGCAGACCCGGTATATAGAGTCCAGCCGCCTGCTTACAATAGGAACCAAGACCGGGGTCTCCCACATTCAGAAGAGCAGCAGCTCCAGGATCAGGGGAATAGGTACCATGAGGGCCTCCTTAGGTGCAGCCTCATACTGGAGGATCTCAAGGTCCTCCACTCATCTCCTCCTCAGACTCAGTAGGCCTTCACCATGTCCCTCATGAAGTCCAGGTCCTCAGGTGGGGACCAGCACAGGGTCACCGGAAGGGGAAGGGTCCGAGAGCACATCCCTGTTAAGCCAGGTGTCCAGAACTCATCACACTTCAGCTTGCAATGAACACAGCCATCAGAATATTGCACGGAGCCTCTAGGAGGGATCACGTAACCCCAATCTTGAAACAACTCCATTGGCTGCCGGTCCACTGCAGACTCTCCTTCAAAATACTATTGATGACCTTCAAAGCCATCAACAAGTGCTCCTCCACCTCCCTCACAAACCTCGTCCACCCCACTCCCCCTAACAGAACCAGGAGGTCATTCACCGCCAACACGCTGATAATACCAAATGCAATAACAAAATGCTCGCAAGCAACAAGAAACAGAGCCTTTGTATTCTATGCACCCACATGTTGGAACGCCCTTCCACCCACCATCCGGGCCATCACTGACCTCACCCAATTTAGGAAGTCACTGAAGCACCATCTCTTCCTTCAGCACTACAACCATACTAGCGACAAATCACAACCAGCCATACTCAACCGCCAGGATACCGCCCCCAGCACTCCCACCCCACACTGTTGCAGCCCCACCCTTTAGCACAACGGTACACCCAGTATATTGAACGTGTATATAATTTCTAATACTGCAAATAGATGCTAATGTGTATATAGCCTTCTAATATTCAGATAGACGCCAAGCATCCCCGGTCAAGGTGTACATCTGCGATATGAATGAACAACCTGTATATAGTTAGACAACCTGTAAATTAGTTGCCAGCCAATCCGGTCACCTACGACCGGTTCGCTCAGCCTGTACATAGTTACCTTTGTTAGTCCCAAGTTGTAACACCTGTTCATTGTAAGGACAGTACAGGTTCTGTCTGCACTGTACAAATTTTATTGACTGTAAACCACACTGATTCTAAAGAGCACAGTATAGAAAAGACATTAAATAAAATAAAATCCTTGGTCTCCCAGTCTGAACCAGAGTCCGAGGAAACCTCAAAGGTTTCTCAGGCTGGAACCCTTTCCCTGATGACCCAGGTGTCCTGGTGCCCCAAGTCGAGTGCGCTCTGCAGGAAAGTCCTTGGGACCGGACCCGAGGAGTGTCTCGAGGCCAGTGGCACTCGAGGACTGGCTCCACCTCTAGGGAAACCCTTGCTGTGGAGGGGCCTGTGGTCATAATTGATGACCCGGAGGAACTGGGCATCAGAGTCCACTGTTGGGCCAGAAAGGCAAACTGTGTTCTAAGGCCATCTTCCTGGCCATGATGCTAGATAGCCCCTTAGCCACTGGAATGGGCACCGAGGACCTTGGGCCTGACACCAGCGCTGTTGAGGGAGTGTTCTCAACAAAGGATGGCCTTGGAGGGCTAAGACCAGTCCCCAGATGCCAAAAGGCATTCTCTCCTGCTGGGGCAGCTTTGACGGCCATGCCCGACTGTCACCCACGATCTCGTGTCAAGGGCTCTGGGGTGGTGTGGGACTTCCCCATGGTCCTGAACTAGTCACCCAAGGAGGCCACTGACAGGCTCTTCAAGGGGCATTACTCCTTGCAGGAGCCCCAACTCAGCACTGTGTCCTCAAAGCTCTGAAGTGGCACAGTTGCTGCGTGAGGAGGAAGTCCCTGCAGTGGCCCTCAAGGGCGCTGGCCCCAAAGACAACTCTGGGGCTGAGTCGATCTTGGAAAAAATTGACTCGTGCTGCTTCTTGCAGCCTCAGAGGGCCTTGGAGGCATTTGCTGGCAGAGACTACACACCAAGGCACTGTGATCTGGCCTGAGGCACCAAAGGCAACAATCATGTGGGTCTGTGTGCGACCTATTGTGAGCATACTGGTTGCACGGCTTGGAGCCACTGACCAAGGCCATGGCAGGGAAGACAGTCCTCATGAACTCAGAATCCCTAAGCCTGGCCAGAAAGGGTATGAAAACCCGCACACTGGAGAAAAAGACCCCGAAGGGGAAAAAGAAAAAGGAACCTCAAAAAGACACTACACCGGAAGCAAGCAGAACTGGGAGATGGGAGGGAACCGGTATGCGACCGGAGAAAAGCAAGAGAAAAAGGAGGAAAGAACACCTTTATTCGGGGAAGACAGACACATGTTCGATGGGCTCCGTGGCAAAAAAGGGACTAAGGCAAGATGGCATCCTTAGACAGGAAAGTGGCCACCATGCATGGTACATCTCCCAAAGGCTTTTTTTGAAAGGTGGGTTGAGGTTACCGCAAGGGCTCAATCGGCACTGAAGTCATCCATATGTGAGGATTGACTTCATGCTTGTTCCTGGAGAACCCACGTTTTTGGTGGAAACGGTGGCCATTTTGTCTTCACAACAGGGAGAAGCAGATTTTCTGTCAGGGCGGTAGCTTCAGCAGCCATGAAAAATTACAGCCAGAGGCTCAGGGGGGTTCCTCAAATCTGCCCTTTTCCCCAGATTTCGTGCTACCTTCGGAGACAAGTTTGCTTCAGCAGCTGTGGTCCCCAGCACTTTAGATACTGTATGGCGAAGGAGGGTCCAGAGCCTCCATTCAAATGCCATAGGCTAGAAGATGACCTGATGGAGGAGCAAGCGTTGGTTATGTCCGAAACGTCTGAGGATCCCCCATGAGACGCCTCAGGGCTTTTGGGTGACCCCTCTTCTTTAGAGTTGGAGGAGGGAGAGATTCTCCCGGGAGAGGACCCAAATATCGTTAAGAGTGTTCTGCCGGTAAGAGTTAATCTTTATCTTTATTCAGTCGCTTGATAGACCGCCCAGGCCGAAGCATCAGGGCGGTGTACAATAACAGGTAAAATGTCAGCTGCTGGAAACGAAATGTCATTAATAGCACAGTTGTTGGTGGCACTTAATATTTCATTCAGTACCCTAACAGAGGAAGCATCCTTAGAAGATCCCCTCCTTTAGGGCATATATACACTGCAGAATTCATTCCCAATACATAGTTTATTGTTTATTACCAACTTGGTTGACCGCCGTTAACGTCATGCATCAAAGAGGTTTACAAAACCTAAAAATATACAGCGATCAAAACAGATGATAGATGCGGAATGGGATGTGCCAGAAGCAAGCATGCATAGAAGCAGAGCTATGGCCTGCCTGTGCCACATTCCACCAGTAGAGAAGGAACTTCTCAAGTTACCAAAGATGGATGCCTTAGTGTCGGTGGTGACAAAGACGAAGGCCATTCCGGTTGAAAGTGGGGTGCCGTTAAAGGAAGCATAGGACAGAAAGCTCGAAATTCTACTTAAGCAGTCTTTTGAGATAAAACACCCTCACTTTATAGACTTCCATCTGTGGAGCTTATGTGGCTCAGGCATGTTTAAGGTGGGCAGAACTTGCCCAATCTTGATCAAGACTCGCAGCAGGCATCCTCCAAAATGGCTAAGTTGGAATCCAGTTTGGCGTACTTGACAAATGCTTTCTATCATCTGATGAGAGCCTCAGCAAAGAGCATGGCTTCAGTGGTCTCGGCGTGTCATTTTCTTTGGCTGCACAATCCGGCTTAGTAGGCTTCCACTTAAGGGCAAGCTGCTCTTTGGAGAAGCCTTGGAGAAGTTGGTGAAAGATTTAGGGGAAACCAAAGAGTCCAACAAAAAGCACAGTCCACGTACCAACAGCAACCCAGTAAAAACCGTGGAGGCAAGGAAGGAACTATAATACCACCTTTATTGTGGGCCTGGCTTTATGAAATAAAGGTGGTATTATAGTTCCTTCCTTGCCTCCACGGTTTTTACGGGGAAACCAAAGAGGCCAGACTTCCAGAGGATAAACATAGAGGGGAGAAGTCTGTGCCTCCGGTCAGAGGACAGTTTAGATATTTCCATATGTTTTGCACAGTTTGCTTTGTTCCTTTTCAACGAGCTCGATATCCATTCAAGGGACAGTCCTTTCAAGATAGAGGAATAGGTAGAGGAAATTATGTGGCAGCCGCAGGGGTGTCTAAGAAGTCGCAATAAAGCGAGGAGGGCCCAAGGGGAGTCAATGTTTATAGGTGCTTTGCTACAACATTTTTACTCTGCTTAGGTCCAAATTACATCTGACTAGTGGGTGTTAAAAATAGTTTGAAAAAGGTATGCCCTAGAACTGGCTTGTCCTATCTCCAACACTTTCATGTTGTCCCCTTGCAAGGCTCCCATCAAAGCTGAGCAGATAGAAGACAAGCTACAGTGATTAACCCAGTTAAAGGTGGTGGTCGAGGTTCCCTCAGACCAATGCAGACTAGACTGATACTCCATTTACTTTGTTGTACCCAAAAAGGAGGGTTCATGCCGACCAGTTCTCAACCTCATGAATGTCAACAAAGCCTTAAGAGTGTCTCGGTTTCATATGGAAACATTGCAATCAATGATAGTGGCTGTGTGAAAGGGTGAGTTCTTGATGGCTCTGGACCTCATGGAGGCATATCTGCATATTCCTATTCACCCAGACCACCAGCCCTTTCCTGCAGTTCGTGGTACCAATGGGGCATTTTCAATTCTGGGTGCTTCCGTTCGACCTAGCAATGGCACCCAGGACCTTTATGAAAGTCATGGTGGTTGTAGCAGTTGTTCTACAGCCAGAGGACATGCTAGTGCATCCATAGCTAGATGATTGGCTGATTAGAGCAAAGTCAGTGCAGTAGAGTCAGGAAGTCACACAGCAAGTAATAGCATTCCTTCAAGGTCTGGGATGGGTAATCAATTTCAGCAAGAGCAAGTTAGTTCCATCTCAAAATCTGCTGCATCTAGGAGCACATTTCAACACAGACAAAGGCCTCATGTCTCTACCTCCAGAGATGACCAGAAAGGTTCAGAACCAAGGATGGTGGTTCTTGTGGATGGAGGTGCCACTGGCATGGCACTATCTACAACTCCTGGGCTCTATGGCAGTAACCTTGGATCTGGTATCTTGGACAAGGGCATATGCAACCTCCTTAGAGGGCCCTGCTGATGCATTGGTTGCCCCAGAGGCAAATGCGCTCGAGGCGCTTGTCATGCCCGAGGGAGGCAAGAGTGAGCTTGCAATGATAGATTACACGAGATTAACAGCGGGACTGCCATTAGAAATGCCTGGCATGGGTGGTCTTCACCACCCATGCCAGTCTGTCAGGATGAGAAGCACATTGCCTGACACAGGAAGCACAAGGCTGGTGGACTCCAGAGGAGAGCTCCTGGTCCATAAATCGCTTAGAAATGCAAGCGGTGTTTCTAGCCCTCCAATACTTTCACCCGCTACTGCAGAACAAGGCAGTAGGGATTTTTTTCAGACAATGCCACCACGGTTGCTTACATCAATCACAGGGAGGCACAGGAAGCACAAGTTTGGTGGACAAGGTAGCTCCGCTTCTGCTTTGGGCAGAGACAAACCTGCTAGCACTCTCACTTTACGTTATCAGAATATAGAAAGACTAGGGGACATGCAATGAAGCTACAGGGTAAACTATTTAAGACTAATAAAAGAAAATATTTTTTCACTCAACGTGTAATCAAACTCTGGAATTTGTTACCGGAGGATGTAGTAAAGGCTGTTAGTGTAGCTGGGTTTAAAAAAGGTTTGAACAAGTTCCTGGAGGAAAGGTCCATAAACCATTATTAAGAAGGGACCCAGGATATCAATGCTTGACCCAGTACAAGCATTGCGGAACCTGTGTCTTTTGGGGAAACTGCTAGGTATGTATGACCTAGATTGGCCACTGTTGGAAACAGGATACTGGGCTTGATGGACCTTGGTCTGACCCAGTATGGCATATCTTATGTTCTTATGTTCTCAGTGGCGCATGTGGCCAGAAAAGAGACTGTGTAGGCAGACTTCCTCAGCAGACAGTTTGGGCCTGGAGGAGTAGTCACTAATGGACTCTGTTTTTCACAGCATAGTTTAATACTGGGGTCTGCCAGTCATGGATCTAATGGCATCAGCCTCCAATGGCAAAGTGGACTGGTTCTTCAGTCACCAGCATGAGAGGATGTCCAAAGGTCTAGACCAGGGTTCTCAACCCAGTCATCTGGGACTTCCAAGTTCAGTCAGGTTTTCAGGGTATCCACAATGGATATGCATGAGATGATCTGCATACAGTGGAAGCAGTGCATGCAGATCTATCTCATGCATATTCATTGTGGATATCTTGAAAACCTGACTGGCCTGGGGGTCCCAGAGGACTGGGTTGAAAACCACTGGTCTAGACACTCTAGCTCAACCTTGGCCAAAGAGCGGTCTTCTCTACATGTTTCCGCCATAGTCACTAATCGGACAGCTGCTTCAGAAGATAGAACTGCACCGGGGACTGGTGATACTGGTAGTGTGCCGGACTGGCCTCAGAGGCCTTAGTATGCGAATCTTGTCCGGTTGACGGTAGGCATTCCTTGGCACCTGCTCGTGAGGGACAATCTGTTGTTTCAGGGGCCGATTCGCATGCCTCGAGTGGATCGATTCTCACTTACGGCTTGGCTCTTGAGAGGGCTAAGTTAAGAAATAAAGCTACTCAGCTCAGGTAATAGCCACTTTGCTTTGAGCTCAAAAGTGTTCCACTTCTTTGTCGTATATGAGTTTGGTGGATTTTTGAGAGCTGATGTGAAGACAACAACCTTCAAGCACTTTCGGCCTTGATACCAGATGTGCTAGCTTTACATTACATTTTCTACAAGTGCAGGTGGCCGCTTTAGCCTGTTATGGCCAGGTGCAAGGCGTTTCATTAGCATCCCATCCTGATGCAGTGCATTTTCTCAGAGCCATTAAGCAAGTTTGTCCACTGGTACGCCAACTGGTCTTGTCAGCATTGACAGAGCCTCCCTTCAGGCCATTGGGCAGGTCTGTGCTTAAGGACCTTACACTGAAGGTAGTTTTTCTGGTAGCAATATGCTCCACTCGTTGCATCTTGGCGATTTAGGCTTTATCCTGTCCTTATGATTTCTAAAGCAAAAGTGGTGTTGCGTACAGTTCCTTCTTTCTTGACAAAAGCTGTTTGTAACTCATCTTAATCAGGCTGTGTCCCTTCCAATGTTTTCAGGCTCAGAGGACCGGCAGTTGCATCTGCTCAACATCCGTAGGGTCCTGCACCTATATCTAAAGCGAATGGAACCTTTTCAAAAATAAGACCATCTCTTTATCCTTTTCGGGGGGGGGAGGGGGCGCACAACGGGGAAGTGGCCTCAAAAGGCTTCCATAGCATGATTGTTGAAAGAGGTTATTGCCTTGACCAACTTCCTGGATGGCATATAGTCTCGTGCCACCGATGGATATCTGTAAAGCAGCTACTTGGTTGTCTCTGCATACCTTTATGAGGCACTATTGCCTTGATGTCCCAGCCAGAAAAGAAGGGTGATTTGGGGCCCGGGTGTTACAGGCCGGTCTTCTGGGTCCCTCCCATTCATAAGTATTGTTATGATACATCCCATACATCTGGATTGAACTGGAGGGACGATATGGAAGGTGAAATTAGGCCTTACCTGCTAATTTTCTTTCCTCGAGTCCCTCTAGTCCAGTCCAGTCCAGAACCCACCCATGTCTTTCAGCTTCTCATTGCAGCGAGCCCGGATATACAGAGGTTTAAGCCCCAGTTCGGGTGTTCGGGAGCAACTCACCGGGTTTGTGCCCCAGGATAGAATGAATATTTGAGAATTCTCCTCTCTCAGTTTTCAATAATCCCTTTGTTTCTCTCTAGAGTGGTGTGTTTACTTCCTTTAACATCTCTCTAAGTTTGCACTTATTGCAAGGTTATTAAAAGTTATTTAAAATTTATTTCGCATTTCTCGTGTTGGAGTCTGCTTTGTTATTAGAACATTGGTCAGAGAAGAGATGCACAGAGCCCTTATACTGTTACATCATCAGTCAGTCATTCTCAGTCTGCATCTGCTGGTGATAGGGCATAATCCATGCATCTGGACTGAAGAGACTCAAGGAAAGAAAATTAACAGGCAAGGCCTAATTTCACTTGTACACACATATACCTACTAATTAATGCAAGTACAATCAATCAGATTACACATTTTTAAATTCATCCACAGATATAGCACATACTTAAAAAAAAGCTCTAGGGGATCCCACGTGATGCATGAGTAAGCAAGGCAGTTTCTTGCTTGCTCCGGGGCTGCCCCGAGGAATCAAAGAAATAAACCTGTGATTTTGGCACATTAACTACCGCTGAGGAGAGTGATCGGTGCCTAAGTGTTGGCGGATGAAACGGGGGTTCGTGGTGGACGGTTTCATGCCTAATCCGGCGAAAAAGGACAAGGAGAAGGCGAGCAAGGTGGGAACTGCTGGCATAGCAAAAATAGCGCAGCCGGCCTCGCCGAGTGCAGGGAACACTGACTCTGCGACGGAAGAGCTAGCAAAGGAAGTAGCCTTTTTGTTGGAGCCGAAATTTGACCAGGTCATCAAGAAATTGGACACTCTTGGTGAATCACTTACTGAGATCGGAAAGAGAGTAGAGGAGCTAGAGCATCGGATTTTGAGCATGGAAGAGGGAGAGGGGCGGCAGGAGAGAGAATTGAATGCGCAGAAAAAACAAATAGAAGCCCTTCTCCTCAAGACCGATGACCTGGAAAATAGATCTAGGTGCAACAATCTGAGAGTAGTCCCGGAGTCCACAACTGATTGCATGCTCTTACCGCTGTTGGAGGAATGGCTGCCCAAGGAGTTGGGCCTTGCATCTCTCGTAGGAGCGCTTAAAGTGGAGCGTGCACACCGTATCGGGAGAAGGCGGGAAGAGCAGCAGAGGCCACGAGTGGTAATCATGAGGGTCCTGAACTTCCAGCACAAGGATTTACTTTTGCGGGCCTATCGTGAAAAGGGAGAATTGAAGCTGGAGAATCAGAAAATATTGATATTTCAAGACTATTTGGTGTTGGTTACAGAACAACGGAAAGCTTTCTCCCCTGTCTGTGCTGCGTTATTCAAACGGCAAATTCGTTTCATGCTTGCCTTTCCGGCGACTTTAAGAATCTGGCACCAGGGCAAGTCCTTTGCTTTTCAGTCATCGAGTGAGGCTCAACGCTTTTTGGACTGTATGACAAAGGACGGTGGAGGAGAGGCTGAGGAGTGAACTCTGTTGTGGCGGAGAAGAACGGGCCGGAGATGAGATCTTGGGAATGAACTGGCTGTGAGAGCAGATGCCGATCACTTGTATTGCTGAATGGACCTGGGGAAAGAGAAATGGTAGAGAACTTTGAGGGGCAGAATTTTGCATATCTGGACACTCTGTGTCTCTTGTAATTAGATTTTGCACTATTGGGGGTTGGGCACTTGGGGCAGCCCCGCTGCGTTACATTGGGGATCGACGCTCAGCAAGGGAGGCTGAGGGTTGTTAGAGGATGACGTGTCGGGGGGAGTGGGGGGTTGGAGAAGGGAGTGGGGAGGGGGGAGGGGAGGGGGAGGGAGAAGGGGGAAAGCCGGTTTGTGCAGTGTGTGTATTTGAGTTTGCTGGATGTGTGTGGTTTCCAGTTCGGGTTTAGAGGAGAGGGAAGTAGTACTATGAATGGGAGTTGGCATTTTATGTTCGGGGCTGAGGCTGGGTGGCTCCGAACTATATTGTTTTGGGGACAGCGCTTAAATAGCCCCACAATGGTTTTGTATGGCACTTAATTTAAGAGTTATTACTTGGAATGTGGGGGGAAATAGGGACACCTGTAAAGCGAACGAAAATTCTTCAAGCTTTAAAAAAAAAGCAAAGGCGCAAATAGCCTTACTACAAGAAACACATTTGACCCCCGTAGAACATGGGAAATTGTGTAAGGACTGGGTGGGGCAGGTATTTTCTGCCTCTTCAGGCGGAAGGAAGTGTGGGGGGGGGTAGCTATAGAGGTGATCTCAGAGGAATTGGATCCTCAGGGTCAGCTCCTATTCTTGCATGCTAAAGTTAATGGTGAGGAACTGTTTCTTGGGAATGTTTATGCCCCCAACATTTATGAACATAGGTTCTTCAAGGTGCTATTACAGAAGATTACGGGGGCGCCTAAGGTACCACTGATAATCGCGGGTGATTTCAACTGCCCGCATGACCCTTTTCTTGATAGGTCGCAAGGAATGCGAGAAGGGAAAGGAAGGGGGTGGGACAACAAAGGGGTGGATTTTTTTGTGCAAATGGGGAGATCTGCTGGATGTTTGGAGAGTTTTACATGAGGAGGAAAGGGATTATACCCATTTGTCAAGGGCCCATCAAACTTGGTCCCGTATAGATTATATTTTATTTATTTTATTTATTTAACATTTTTTATATACCGCACTATTCATCATCAGTGCGGTTTACATTGAACATCAACATACCTGTCAATCCATGACTGATCTAGGTTTACAGATAACAGGGAAGATAAACTGGGTGTTAACTGGGGAATAACTATCTACATAATTATATATACATTGAATAGGTTACATCAAGTTTTGATATTTGATAAGAATATAGTGTTTTCACATTTTGATCCTTTGTTCTGGATTGTTGTTATGTGTAGTAGTTATCTGAGTGATGCGGGAGACGGATTCTATTGTGTGTATGGTAGCTTGAAGTGTAAAGTGAATAGATAGTGCTTGATGGACTTTCTAAATTGGGTGATATTCCGGATTGATCTGATGTTTGGAGGTAGTTTGTTCCAGCACTTGGGAGCATAGGACACAAAAGCTCTGTTAATAGTTTGTTGTGTCCATTTTGTGGAGATACTGGGAGTAACTAGTGTGTTTTCTGCTACTAGTCTCCTGGGTCTGTTTGGTGTGTGGGTGATGAGATTTGAGATCGATGCAGGAGATAATTTATTAATAGCCTTGAATGTGATGAGGAGGGTTTTGTATGTTATTCTGCAGTTTATCGGAAGCCAGTGCAGATCGATCAGTATTGGTGTTATATGATCTCTTATAGAAGCTCCAGATAGGATGCGGGCTGCCGCGTTCATCGCCAGTTGAAGTGGATTTAGTGTATTCTTGGGGAGACCATGAAGGATGATATTCGCATAGTCGAAATGCGGTGTGACTATTGCTTGGAAAACTGTACGGAAGTCCTTGGTCTCCATCATTGGTTTCAGGTGGCGCAGTGTTTTTAGTTTGTAGTAAATTGACCTTACTGTGTTCTTTATGTGCTCTTTAAGATTGAGTTGTTGATCGAGTATCACACCGAGGTACTTTATGGAGGCTTTGATAGGGAGTTCTGCATCTCTTACTGTGAGGGTGGTTGGCGGAGCAAATTGCTTGTTTCTTGTTGCTATGAGTACTTCGGTTTTCTTGAAGTTTATTCTCATGTTTTGATTGAGGAGCCAGTCGGTTATTGCATTGAAACAATTGATTAGTGGAGAGTAGTCAGGATTTGATATATTGATTGGTGTGAATATTAGCACGTCATCTGCGTATAATAAGCAAGATATATCGAAATCTCTGGTGATTTGGCAGATTGGCTGCATGTATATATTAAAAAGCAATGCAGATAGAGATGAGCCCTGAGGTACTCCCTGTTTCTGTTTGAAGGGTTCAGATGTAATGTTGCCTGTACGGACCTGTTGCCAGCGCTCATCTAAGTAAGATTTGCACCAGTTCCAGGCTTGGTTGCGGATGCCTTTTTCGTGGAGTCTAGCTAGCATGATCTTATGGTCGACTGATATGTCGCTGAATGCCGCTGATATGTCCAGAAAAATCATTGCAATGGCCACGTGAATGTTGTCAATCCCACAGATGAGTTTGTTAAGTAGTGAAGTCATGAGTGTTTCTGTTCCGTGAGCTTCTCGGAATCCGTGTTGGCATGGGTCCAACGGGGCTGCTGTGTCAATGTGGTGTTGGATCTGCCTCTGAGTTTCCTTTTCAAGTATCTTGGCTAGGTAGGGAATGCTGGAGATTGGGCGGTAGGATTCTTCCTTCGTTGGGTCCATCTGGTTGTTTTTTAGGAGAGGGCGAATTGATGTTTGTTTAAGGGCGGTAGGGAAGATGCCAGTTAGATAGGAGATATTTGCGATCTTAGCTATGTAAGGGCTAAGCTCGGCACGTAAGGTTTTGATCCAGTGTGCTGGACATGGGTCATTTGGTGCTGTGGTGGTATTTATAGTAGCGATAATTTCTTCGATGGTTTTTCTTGATGGTGGTGAGAATTTATCGAGTGATGCTTGGGCCTGTTCTGATCTCTAGGGATTCATTTGGCAAAGTGGTGCGTGCAGAGATTGAACCGATAGTCATCTCTGATCATGCGAAGGTCTTGCTGGATTTGAAAGGGAGTTCCGCACCAGGGAACAGATTGTCCTTCCCCAGGCATTTATGGAAGAGGGACTTCTTCCGAACGTTCTTAGCCCAGCAATGGAAGGACTATCTGATTCTTAACAAATCTCCGGAGATCACGGCGACCACTCTTTGGGAGGCGGGGAAAGCAGTCCTGCGCGGTCACCTTATAGCATATGTGGCGAGGGACAGGAAATGAGTTAATGCGAGAATCTTGGAGTTGGCGTGTGCCCTCTGGGAAGCCAAGAGAGCTGCCATTGCCGATCCGGGAAAGTTGGGGGCATATATAGACATGCAGAGGGCCTTAAATGATGCCCTACAAGAGAGAGCAGTCTATTCGGACCAATACTATCAGCATCAGCTATTTAGACGTGATGATAGGGCGGGTAAATTGTTGGCAAGGTTAGTAAAGGAAAAGGGGGGAATTCAGGCGGTCACTGCCCTTCGAGATAAAGCGGGCAAGAGGCACAGGGATGCTGAGGCCATTCTGCGAGTGTTTGGGCAGTTCTATCGGGTTCTGTACACTCCAGAGCAGGAGAATAGAGTACAACACAGGGAATTCCTTGAGAAAGTCCCCTTCCCTAAACTTACTGATGAGGATAAGCAGCAGTTAAATGTGAGCATAACAGCTGCTGAAATACGGAGAGTTGTGCTCAAGGGGATGCCCCATAAGGCGCCTGGACCTGACGGTTATGGTGTTGAATTTTATAAAATACTACTACACCAGATTACCCCTACATTGATGGCTTTATATGAGGAAGGGCGGGAAAGGGGATCTTTTCCAAGAGATATGCAGACCGCAGCGATCACAGTCATACCGAAAGCGGGACGGGACCCAGAGAATCCTGCTTCGTACCGGCCTATTTCCCTAATCAACTATGATATGAAGCTTCTTGCGTCCGTGATGGCCAATAGGTTGCAGAGCATTTTGCCTCGGTTGATAGGTACTCATCAGTCGGGGTTTGTCAAAGGCCGTGACGCTTTTGCAAACATTACTAGAGTTTTATTAGGAATGGAGCATTGCATAGGGCAGGGGACTCCGTTGTTACTTGTGAGCCTCGATGCGGAAAAGGCTTTTGATAGGGTCTCGTGGCCTTATATGTTGGAGGTTATGGAGCGTTTTGGGTTTGAGGGAGCTTTCTTAGACTGGGTTAAAGTTTTATATATGAATCCGATGGCGTGCATCCTTAATGGCGGTCAATATTCTCAGCCCTTTGTGTTGCAGAGGGGAACACGGCAGGGTTGCCCGCTGTCCCCCTTACTTTTTGTTTTACAATTGGAACCTCTGTTGACTATTCTTAATGAGACGCAGGTAAAGGGGATTGACTGGGTAGGCGGTGGAGTTAAGCTAAGCGCCTTTGCCGACGATATGCTGCTGTGTCTTTGTGATCCACAAAGCTCGCTAGCGGTGGCTTTGCAGCTCATGGAGGAGTTTGGGTCGTTTTCTGGTCTGCGTATAAACCAAGACAAATCTTTGGCCCTAGATGTGGGGGGGAAGGCTAGAGGCCAATGGTTAGGGAGCTTCCCGTTGACTTGGGCAAAGGGCCAGATTCGTTATCTAGGTGTTTTTATTCCAGATCGTATCGAGAATTTATATGAGGCGAATGTTAGATCAATGATTGATAAAACAACTGCAAGACTTCTGAAATGGAGGGACCTCCCGCTAACGCTAATGGGCACAGTAGCCCTTGTAAAAATGGTGGAATTGCCTAGGTGGTTATATTTACTACGTCACCTCCCTATTTGGTTGGCGCGTAGGGATGTGGAGCTTCTACAGAAACATATAGCTGCGTTCCTCTGGAGGGGGAGGGGATCTCGGATACCGCTTAAGGCTCTTATGAAGACTGGGGAGGAAGGGGGGCTTGACCTGCCTTCCCTGCGGTATTATAATTTGGCTTGCAACTTAGGCCTCTTGTTGATTTGGTCAGGGCCATGGGGAACCTCCTCCCATTGGAATTGATAGACTGGATGGCGGCGCCGTTCCACAGAGTGTATTTACTACATGTTGATACGAGGAGTTTAACTAGAGCTTGGAGGGAGTCCATTTACATGGCAGCACTTAGGCAGGCATGGAAGGTGTTGTGTCAACTGCGGGGTGTGATCTGGAAGTGTACAGACTGTCTTCCTCTAGGGGGGAATGCGGACTTTGAACCAGGCAGGCCAGGGCCTGTTGTAAGCGCTTGGGCAAGGCCAGGGTTAGTCTATCTTGGGCAATTGCGGATGGCAGGAGCTGGGGAATTGGACTCTTTCCAGTCTTTATCTCGGAAATATAATTTAGAGCCTAAAACCTTCTATCTTTATCTGCAGTCCCGTCATTATGTTCGCAGACTGCAGAGGGTAATGGGATTACAGTTGAGGCAGGGTGGTCTCTGGGAGGTTCTGGCATCGTTAGGGGATAATATGTCACTGCGGGCAATTAGACAAGGGCTTTGGCCAGAGGGGGAAATGGGAATGTTTGAGGGGTTAACTCAGCGATGGGCCCGCGATGGTCTGTCGCAGATAACAGTGGAGCTGCTTCGGAAGGCGTTCTCTCGAGTTAAGCATAGTTCAGAGTCTATAAGGCTGCAGGAGCTTCAGTACACATTTTTATGGAGAGCTTATGTTTCTAATGTGCAGGCGGCTAAGATGGGACTTGCCTCGACAGATGTCTGTGGGTTGTGCTCTGTAGAAAGAGGAACGTTGTTACATCGATTTTGGCAATGTAGCAAAATCCGCAGTTTCTGGGCCACGGTGGTCGCTAGAATGGTGGGTTGGAGGCCACAGGGGGAGACAGCCTTCACTAGAGTGGTGCCTTTTTGGGGTCTATCAAGGGACAACCCAGCTGGATAAAGGTTGTAGGAATTTGTATGAGCGGGGTTTTTTTAGTAGCGAAGCAATGTATTTTAAGACATTGGATGGATGTCAATCCCCCGACGGTGTGTCGTTGGGTTCAGGGTATGATGGAGTTACAGGGTATGGAGCGGATGACGGCCACTCTTTTGGGAGGGCGGAAGGTGGAAGAAGCAGAAGCCATTTGGGAGGGGGTTGGATAAGTCACGTGGGGTAGGTGACTATGGAGAAATTTCACTTACCGTTAATTTCCTTTCCTGGAATACTGCTAGACCAGTCCAGACAAACGGGTTATGCACCCCTGCCAGCAGATCTTGGAGACAGAGAATTCTACCAGAGCTCTGATAGGCTGGAGCCTGGTGATATAATCCTACCCCTAGGGGTCTCCCTCAGTTACGTCCACAAACTAATGCAACATGAACTGTAACATCACCCCAGAGGGTTTCAAGTGAACTATATACAAGGGAGCCGAAGAACTCCCTAGAGCTGAAAACAGTATCCACCTACGAACCCATGGACTGCCCATGGCGAGGCATACCGGCAAAGAGAAGAACCGCGGTCGGCGGCTGCACCGCACCAGCGGCACTCCAACCAACAGCAGGGCGGGTCCTGGACTGGTCTAGCAGTATTCCAGGAAAGGAAATTAACGGTAAGTGAAATTTCTCCTTCCAGTTCATACTGCTAGACCAGTCCAGACAAACGGGCAGTACCCAAGCTACCTGCGTGCAAGGGGGGGCAAGGCCGCCGACAGCTCAGCAACTGCAAAACGGACTTCCTGACGGGCATGAACGTCCAACCTATAATGACCGACAAAGGTGGACAGCGATGACCAAGTCGCCGCCCGGCAAATATCGAGAGGAACTACATGAGACCTCCCGGCCTACAAAGTTGCTTGCGCTCGAGAGGAGTGAGCACAGAGTCCCGGTGGAGCTGGCTCTCCCAGAAGAAGGTACGCCACCTCAATGGCTTCCATAACCCATCTAAAAATGGTAGATTCGGAGGCTGCGGATCCCCGACGAGAACCCGCGAACAAAACAAAAGAGCAACAGTCATATGGAAGGGTCCCGCGACCCCCAGATACCGAAAAATAACCTTCTTAAGGTCCACCGCCCGCAACGGAGACCGACCACTGTCACACTGCGCCTTTGTTAAAGACGGAAAGAAAAGAGGCTGGTCAACAGTGAACGGCGTCAGCACTTTGGACAACAAAGGAAGGGACAGTTCTCAGAGAAACGCCTTCGGAGGAAAACGAGAGATAGGGATGTCGACACGAGAGAGCCTGGAGCTCAGAAAGACAGCGTGCCGAAGTTATGGCCACCAAGAAGACTGCCTTCAGAGTCAAATCTAGAAGAGAACATGCCCTCAGCGGCTCAAAGGGAGGAGCAACGAGGGCACAGAGGACAAGCACGAGAGCTCACGCCTGCACAGGCGAACGCAGAGGAGGCCGGAAGGCCTAACTCCGCGGAGGAACCGAGACTCGTCCAAATGCGAAGCTATCGATCGCCCCGCTATAGGACTCCGAAAACAAGTTGAGGCGACCACTTGTACTTGCAAGGAATCGAGCACTAATCCCTTATCCACTCCGGCCTGTAAAAAGGACAGGATATCCGGAACACCGCAACGCCAGGGTGAGAGGTTATTTCGCAAACACCAACCATCAAGAGACGCCAAACCCGAGCGTAAGTCAGCGTCGTGGTAGACCGCCGCGCCGTGAGAAGCGTCACGACCACGCTAGGCGAATAGCCGTAGCGAGCAAACCGGCGGCGTGGAATTGCCAGGCCATAAGCGAGTAAGGAGCCGGGTCTTCCATCTCCACCGGTCCCTGAATCAGAAGGCCGAGAAACGCCTCGAGGCGGAGCATCGACGCCCCAGACAGACGGAATAGATCCGCATACCATGGTCCGCGAGCCCAACTCGGAGCCAGCAGGAGTACAGGGTCACGACGGTCTCGGAGGCGCTGGAGAACCATGCATATCACGGATCAGGGAGGGAAAACACACCGGAGAAGAGGAATCGGCCACGGTTGAGAGAGAGCATCTATGCCGTGCGTTCCCTCATCCCTCCAATGGCCGAAGTACAGCGAAGCCGTGGCAGTCTGTGCCGTAGCCATTAGATCCATGGCAGTAGGCCCCACAGGTGAACAATGGACCGGAACGCATCCGGCTGCAGAGCCCAGCCCCCGGGCTCCAGAGAGTGCCGGGTGAGAAAATCGGCCTACACATTGTTCACGCCTGCGATGTGCTGTGCCGACAGCATGAAGATGTTCCCCCGCCCATGGGAGGAGCAAACGCCTCTCCTGTGAGACATCCGGACATTGCGTGCCGCCTAGGCGGCTTAGGTAAGCAATCGTCGTGGCGTCGGACAGGATCCGAACCGCACACCGCCGCATTAGAGGCTGAAACTGAAGAAGGGCGAAGCGCACTTTCCGCGTCTCGAGAGGATTGATAGACCCTTGGGCTGCGCGAGGTGACCAACACCCCTGCGCCGAGGTTAAGCCGCAAGGCGCTCCCCAACCAGAGAGGTCGGCGATTGGCGTCACCAAGATCTAGCGCAGAGACTCCAGAGGGACCGCCCGTAGAAGATTGTGTGCCTGAAGCCACCAGCGGAGGCTGCGGCGCACCGGCAGAAGCAAAGGCAACCAGATTCAATAACTCTCCGATACCGGCGACCAACGAGATAGAAGCGCCGTCGGCAAGCAGCGCAAGAGCGCTCTTGCCCACGGAACGAGGGCTATCGTTGTTGCCATGGACCTCAAGAGTTGAAGGTAGCCCCAAGGGCGAGGCGCCGCTTGATCCAAGCAGCGGCGGAGCTGAAGAGAGATCTTCTGAAAACGTTCCTGAGGTAGAAACACCCGTCCCCTATGAGTGTCGCACCCAGCCCCGAGAGAATCCAGGACCTGAAGCATTCCAAAATAGACAGAGTAACGGCCCAGTCCTCCTTCCAACGGTGGACCGGGACGAATGGCATCTAAACGCTGGAGCCTTTAAATGAAGCAACATCCGCTGCCCATTGACGCAGGCTGAGCCATCTCCGAGCTACTGACACCGGTGCTAGGAAGCGAGCTGACAGCTGCAAAAGATCACAGAATGCCTCTGCCCGGAATGCAGCAATGGATTCGAAATGAACCAACTCGGGAACACCTGGAAGCTGCGGAATCCATCGAAGGGAGGCCCGAGCTGCTAGACCTCCGTACACCTGCAAGAAGGAAATAGCGGGCGAAGGAAAACCGGACTGTAGCAGTCTCCCAACTCTTCAGGTCTGGCTGGTCGCGGAGCGCCTCTCTGCCCTCAACCAGAAGTGTGGTATGCCTGATGACCCTGGTCAGAATGCATCAACCGTCGGGTATTGTAGCCAACGGTCGAAGTGAAAGGGAGACCAAGGGTATAACCGAACAATACCGCGTGCCGTACGAATGCACTGGAAAATGGGATGCGGCTGCAACCGGATTTGAGAATCCGGAGGAGCAGGCGTGTCGGCTAGGGGGAGCAACTCCATCACCTGTGTGATTAGAGCCGGCAACTCTTCTTACCGAAAAAGACAGAGAACCGTCAGCGAAGAAAACAGACGGAGAATATTCCCCATCTCCGTACTCCAACGAGTCAGGGCTGACCTCCGAAGATTTAAAGTCTTCTTGAATATCCATAGTACCCCGCAAGGCACATGCTACGCCCCAAGGAGGACGTACTGCTCTAAAGTCTGAGGACTTATGGGACCACTTGCGAGACCATGCCATATGCTCGCCTGCTACTGGGCAGGTGTAGGAGATAATCCAAAAGACTCCAAAAGTCACAGGCGTCATGCCAGATGGAAGAGTGTGAGGAAGGCACTGTCAGTCAAGGCTGTCGTGGTCTCCAGCGGCTGTGGAAGCGACATGGGAGCTGACTGAATCTTCTCCTGCAGGAAGATCCTGCAGCAGGGGCTCTGAGGAGGGGAGAGATAAGGTGCTGAGGAACCCAGCTAGCAACGCAGTGGGAATGGGGAAAGTCTCCGGGATGCAGCGTGCAGGTGGAACACAAGCAATCTATTAATGTCCCCTTCGGCTGATTACATATCACATATAATACAGCCAGAGAAAGAAGCATTGTAGAGACTTAAACCACCTTTCCTCTTCTTGTGTGGGGCTTTTTTTTATTTTTTTGCATTTAAAACAAAAAGCAAGGTAGGCTCAGGGAAACCCAAGACTCTTCAAGAAAAGGATTTTGAAACTCCACGTGCCTCCACAGCATGATTAAATGTGTGGAAACTGCTGTTTAGAGCTGTTTCCTCCAAAAAGAAACACTGAAGAGAAAAACAAAACGGCCGCTGGCACCGAAAAACTGTCAGCTATTCACAGAGCTGAGAAGGGAACTGTCAGTCATTCACTGTGCTGGCATAGAGAAACTTTCAAAGTCAGGGTAAGGCAATTACAGTGACTGAAAGTAGGGAAATTAGAGTGTGATCCCTCCGCAGCCATTCAGACCTCCATGGTAGGGGCTGAAAGGTGTTTCTGGGGAGGGATGTAGAAGCTCAAATCCAGCCGTAGGACGATTACAGTGAGCATGCTTAATTAGGCCGAGCCCAAAACAGTCAGGATCCAAAACACTGACTTAAAATTCCAATCAAATGGTATATTGAATAAGATAGGTACAATATTCAGTAGGACGTACAAAGTAACCCGGCTGCAGTTTGTGGACTAAAAATTTAAAATAGGAACTTCAAAACTCAGAGGCAGCCGGTCCGGATGCAGTTGAAATCATCCCAGAGCAGCTGAGGCAAGTAAGAAAAAACAGGGTACTCACAGTTTTCTTACAGAAAATGATACCTGAACTTCCTGGAGGTATCCAAACTCTTGTGGTAAAGACTCAGCGCAGCGTAAAGCCAATGGAGAGCTCCACTGAAGCCAAGCTCAGGAGTTCCCAAGTTCATCTGGGGAAGCAAGATGCTGGGGGAAGAGCAGAGCTGATTCATGAGGTCCCTGTGTTTCTTCTGACAGCCTATGCAGCGTAAACCTGAATAAGGCACAGTGAGAACTAAAAACAAATAACTGCGTCCCGCAGGAACAGGCATTTAACAATATTCCCCATAATAGGTAATGCCTCAGCCAGCCTTCTTTGTTGGGCACAGTGGGGGATGGAACTCATGAGCCCTGCACCCTTCGTCAGTGACTTAGCATTGTACTGTGGCTCTGAATTGCATCCTGTTCTCTATCCATGCCTTCTGTACTTTTTATTCATTATGTTAATACATAGGCAGAGAAAAAAGGAACCTCTTCACAACTCACAGCTAGCAAGTGTTGTGGAAAAAAACGTAAACAGCAATATAGCTGTTAGAAGCCAGCAGAGAAGTAATCTGGCTTCCCGCCAAAAACCGAGGCTCATTAGCTATTCAAAATGGCCGCCGTCAAAAATAAAACACAAAAAGAGTGAATTAAAACCCCCAAAAGCTAAGGAATTAACTTAAAAAGTCAAAGGAGAAGGTGGGAGGGTTGCAGGCATGAGAGAAATGCCTAAAATCGCTGAAAAATCAAGAAAAATAAATCGAGTTACCACAGAGCTGCAGACAGCAGTGGGAGAAAGACAGTTTCTGTACTTACAGTACCGAAAGTGCAGAGAAGCCACGGACCGCTGCTCAAACCACTGCAGCTGCCTCACCACTAAAATCAGCCCCAGGGACTGGATTTTAGGAGGCTTATCATCCAGCTAAATAGCCCTCATGACTAGTGCTGGGGAGTCTGCACATCAGCCATCTCTACTGTGACAGAGGACACAGGAGCTTCAGCTGGAATCATCCTGGTGCTCAGATAACACTGGCAACTCAGGGCATAATCTCTCCAAGAGAAATCACAAAGAAATAAAGCATTTTAAATTTTGTTTGAAGGAGCAAAAAAAACAAAACATCCAGATCTGCTGGAGACAGAGAAAAACTGAGGGAGACCCCTAGGGGTAGGATTATATCACCAGGCTCCAGCCTATCAGAGCTCTGGTAGAATTCTCTGTCTCCAAGATCTGCTGGCAGGGGTGCATAACCCGTTTGTCTGGACTGGTCTAGCAGTATGAACTGGAAAGTCATTTAGTGGGTGGTATGTTGGGATTTTGCGCACACACACACCTGCAACACACACTTCCACATCTTTTCTATTGGAGTAGACTGTTAGGTGGTATAGGGGGGGAGGGAGTGAGGGTGTGGATGGGGGAAGGGGGAGTTCAGTTTGGGTGGGAGGGGAGGGTGTATCTTTAGCACTGCTGTACTGGATGTTTATGTTTCTAGGATGAGAGTTAAGGGGGGGTCTTAGGAGCTTTGGGGGGTGATACTTTTACATGTTTAAGTATGTCTATATCTTTCTATTTTTATCTGTATAGATATATGTATGGTATAGACATATGAGTGTGTATAATGCATTGTGTCAAGTTGAATTGTTTGGTTGTATTTGTTGAGGGGGCTTTGTTTATAGGTATTATCTGTGGGAAGTTGCACTGTGAGGAGATGGGTGGGGAAGCTTATTGTGTACGTTGTGTATCATATGTACCAGGTGCAGTTGTGGACGTTGTCTATCATGTATTTTTTGTACTTTGAGCAGTTGTTGGTATATGACTGATTGCGTTCTGTTGGAAATAATAAAAAAATCATTTTCCAAAAAAAAAAAAAAAAAAAAGCTCTCATAACTCAAACGCCTGTGAAAAAAAGCCCAAAAAAGGGTTACTATTTGTATTCAAAGAGCATGAACCAAATTTTTCTTGGTCATGCACACCCCATCACACTTTCCATTATGCTTCCCTCCTCCCCTTGTGACATGTTTTGCTGCAAATTATTTCTATTTACTCAGTAGTCTCTCCTACTACTTGTTACCAAAATAGCATGCACAGTGTCATACTGATAACATTTTTTGAATTGGAATCTGGAGATATAATTTTCACACACTCCATTCACAAAGCTTCCAAGTTATCTAGTTTCAGGAAGGAGACTTTTTGGCCAGGCCTGGTTTTGAACTTCATCCTATTTCAATAGGGTAGCTGTAGTCCTTGATTCATAGTAACATAGTGTATGATAGCAGATAAAGACCAGTACAACCTTGGTCAACATTATTGGCACACTTGCATTTTAGGTATGTTGTGTACAATATCTTGAGAAATAATTAAAAATATTTCAACTGTATATCATATATTTTAATAGTATGTTCAAAGGTATACAACAAAAAAAAATGTCGTCTATGCAACCTAGACTAGTAATTTCTTAGGAAAAAAAACAAAACAAAATATAACCCACGCTTCAATTGTGATTTGCTTCAGCTCATGAATGTATCCAGGATTCCTTTTAACAATGGCAGATTTCAGCTCTTTCCAATCAAGAACCAGTTTAAAACAGTCCATTGGGGGAGGGGGATCACATGATGCAGTGAGCCGGTGAGGACATGCCTCTTTTGCCTCTGGGCTACCTGTCCTGAAACCTGTAAATCTATTTCTTTAATTAACCGATTTCCACTCATCTTGCTCATTGCTGATGCAGTAAGCCTTTCAACAGTCTTCACATATTCTTTTAGCGCTGCTCCAGCTGCCGATGACCTCAGAAAGAGCTTGGCAGGACAAAGGACAAATATCTGATAGCAAGATGACTGATGTTGCTCCAGCAAGCCTGCATGCTGAACTTTCTTCAAACATGGTCTCTGAAGTGTCCACCACAGTAGTACAGGCCCTTGAGGATCGCTTTTGCTCTCTCAGATCAAATCGCACAAATTGGTCAGTCGGTTTTGGACTTTAGCAACCAGTTTGATCATGTTGAGCAGCGGGTGTTGGATGTGGAATATGCCCAACTCTCACAGGACAACTGTGTGAAACTCCTGGAGGCGCTTGTTCAGCAGCAAGGCAAAAAACTTCACTGAGGTCACAGGAAAAACCTCTGATTCATTGGAATTGAAGAAACAATGGTTGACTCGGAGTTGAGGAGTTTCCTCAAAGCCTGGCTTCCGCTAAACTTCCCTCTGGGCAATCAACCTAGGCCCATTCAGTTAAAACATGTTCATTGCCTAGGCCCGCAGAGGGCTAATAGCCAACATCCCACAGTAGTCATCGCACACTTCCATGATTATTTTCAGCAACGGCACGGAGGGCAGCTCACCGTTTCTGAAGCTCGGATAGCCCAAACCAGAAACTTCTCATTTTCCAGGACTACTCCTCAATGGTAAGCCAGAAGCATCATGCGTTCTCTTCAGTCTGTGGTCAGCTGGCAAACCGAAGAATGCATTTTTCTTTGTTGTATCCAGCTCAGCTTTGAGTAGATAATCAAGGGCATCCCGGTACTTTACAACAGCTGCAGATGCAGCCGTGTTTTTGGAAACTCATCTTGACTGGGTGCTCGGTGAACTCTACCTTCTGGAACCTATCTATGAGCCACCTTATATTAAAAAACAGTCCATTTGTTCTTTTTTAACCATTCTTTTGTACTTTTGGATATATGTTGTGAGGCATTGTCCTTCTGGAGGATCCATGACCTTCACTAGGTAATATATTTCACTCCAAAATACCTTGGTAGTCCTCTGACTTCATGATGCCTTTAATACGTTCCAGGCCTCCAGTTCCTGAGGCAGCAAAACAGCACCACCACATAAGCTTCATTTCTTGACCTGTAAATTGATCACTGGTGTGCATTGCCAAAGAGCTCAACTTTGGTTTCATCTGTCCACAGAACATTTTCCCAGAAGGATTATGGTTTCCCAAGATGGGTTTGAGCAAAGATCAGGCGTGCCTTTTTATGTCAGTCTTTGAGCAGTGGGGTCCTCCTTTGCTTAGTGCGCAGCATATGGTATGGGTTGAAAGCACCACTCCAGACTACTCCAGGTCAGCTTTAAGCTCTTTGAATATTGTACGTGGTGTTTTTCCAACAGTTTGCACTAATCTTCGAAGACTTCTTGGGTTATTTTTCTTCTTCCCACCATATTCTGGGAGGTTCTTAACAGTTCCAGGAGCAAAACACTTCTTAATAAGATTGCTAACTGTAGACACATGAATCCCAAGGTCTTTGGAGATGGCCTTGTATCCCTTTGAAATTTGAAGTTTGGTGATGATGGCTTTACTGACAGTCTTAGGCAGCTCTCTTGTCTTCACCATTGTCAAAATGGAACAAGGAGTGAATGCGGCCATTTTAAACTTTAGAGCCATCATCCATTGGTTGATTCATGTCATGTGAATACTTAATTGATCACAGGTGCATCTAATTTTACTACAATAGGAGTGTTGTTCTTCTGTTCAAACTGATTTGAATCATCTATAAGGGTGCCAATAATCATGTCCTAACAAACCATACACCCCCAGAAATCAACCCTAATAAATCCCAATAGCACTTGATTTCACCTACCTACTTTCCCTACAGGAACTATTACCCTAAATATATAAATCCTCCAAACAAGAAGTTAATTCTTAAAATCAAAATTATTATTTTTGTCAGATCGCTCACCATGAGAAGAAACTTTCCCTCTCTCTAAGTGAGCCCTCCTTTTTAATCATTTATAACCGACCTTATACCAGTCTTTTAAAACAGAATAAACAGCACAACATCACTGTCGTTACTATTCATACTCCCAAACTGTAAGTCCTTACATCCTTTTAATATGGCACTTATAAATACAGTTTATCCCTTTATGTTAATAAAATAAAAAGAGAACTTAGCAGGACAAATGCTTCAAAGGAGTCCACTAAATCGCTGCAGCTGGAAAAATGCTTCTGAGGAGTTCAACCGATCACTATGGACCTGCGTTTCCCGGCCCAGCCTCCATTTTCACGCCGGCCATACACAGTCCAATAACATGCTGATGATGGTTGCATAAACCGTTGAAATCCCCTCCAACGAATTGGAAACTCCTCCAAAGACAAAATTATGCCGAAAGTCAGCAAAAGCAAGGTTCACACTACACTAATTAGTGTTTCAAACCGCTCAGCTTTACAGCTCTTCCTCAGGCGAATGAACCTCACTGTCTGTTGATTCCAATTAAATCACATATCGTGAATGACATCAAAAACCGCATCATCTCCAACAAAATCTGCCTGGTGGACCTCATTATAATCACAATCCTAAACTCCACCAGTCAATCTCCACATTCATACCCTGTGGGACCATCAATTTTAGGCGAAAAATCCATTGTTGTTCCTTATATTGAAGTCTCGCATGGCGGTCACCTCCCCTACTAGAGAAGGGAACTACATCCAAAACTCTCCACCAAAGATCACTAAACTGATGACCCACCTGTTGGCAATGTGGGACCATGGGTGCAGAGATGTTTTGAATGGATCCTTGAGCGGTGTTCTAACAGGCGCTTCCTAATTGGACAAATAGTTCTACCCACATACATAAAATTACAGGGACATATTAATAAATAAATCACAAAGGTTGTTTGACAGTTAGATAAATATGATGAAAAATATTGGTAATCTGTAGTGGGATCTTCCCAAACGGGTCCTTGCAAAGCTGTAACACAAAAATCACAATTGGCACAAGCAAAGTGACCCTTTTGCTGTGGCTGCAGTCCTTCATGTTCTTGAGTACTGGTATGTACTATCCAATCTCCTATGGTGCGGGACCTTCGATAAGCCACCATCAAAGGCTTCCGAAAACATTGATGTAAAGATAACATCGACCAGTGTTGTCTAAGAATCTTTGCTACCTTCGAGGCATTAGGCAAAAACGGGACCACTCCTATTATTTTATCCCCCGTATCTCGAGACTGGGGAAAGCGATCCAACCACCAACCAGGATGGTTATACAATGCTCTCTTAAAGGCTTTATGAATTACTGCAGCTGGATAACCCCTCTCCCTAAGTCGATGACTCAAATCCATTGCATGTCTACGATATTCTTCCACAGAGGAAAGCATAGTTACTCACCTGTAACAGGTGATCTCCGGGAACAGCAGGAATTTAGTCTTCACATATGGGTATCGTGGGTACCGACGGAGCCTGCACGGGAACGCTCCCCAGCGTCCAATTAGAAAGCTTTTGGGAGCATCCCACAGCGCCTGCGTGCTGCCTTCCCGCCTTTCCCAACTGCCTCTCTCCAGATGAATTTAAAGCTGAGACAAAGAGAGAAAGAGATAGAGAGATACAACTCCTAGGGGAGGTGGGTGGGTTGTCAAATCTAAATTCCTGCTGTTCCCGGAGATCACCTGATACAGGTGAGTAACTATGCTATCTCCAGGAACAAGCAGGAATGTAGTCTTCACATATGGGGACTCCCTAGCTTTACATGCCAGAAGTTGTGTGTCCCTGTGAAAGGGCTCCACTTCCCCCCATGGATCTCTGGCATCCAACCAGGGATGGCGGGTAGGAGTTGATTAGGTATGGAACAGGTGTTGGAGAATTTAATTTTAATTTAATTTAATTAGCGAGTTTTTATATACCACACCTTCCATTGATCAGTTGCGGTTTACATGGAACAACAGTAAACAGGCAAAGCTGCTTTTACAGATAACATTGTGAAACTACAAAGAAATTCAATTTTACAATTAACAGTTTGAAACTATATACAACAGCCTGACCAAACAAGGCATCCCGGCGGGAGATCTTGTCAAAGCAGTAATGGGCTGTGAAGGTATGAACCGAGGCCCAAGTGGCTGCTCAACAGATGTCGTCAATAGACACAGAGTGCAGATGAGCCATTGATGCTGCCATGGCTCTCACATTGTGAGCTGTGACATGGCCCTCCGGAGGAAGATTCTTACTCTGATAGGCAAAGGAAATACACTGTGCAATCCAGCTGGACAGTGTTCTCTTGGAGACTGGAAGTCTCAAGTGAGAAGGATCAAAAGCAACAAAGAGTTGAGAGGACTTTCTGTGTTCTTTGCAAGTAAAAGGCTAAAGCTCTTTTACAGTCCAAAGTATGAAGATTCCTTTCTGCATTTGATGCATGAGGTCTTGGAAAGAACACAGGCAGGTAGACCGCTTGGTTAAGATGAAAAGGCGAGACCACCTTTGGCATAAAGTGTGGATGAGTCCTAAGGACTACCTTGTCATGATGGAACCTTGTATAAGGTGGATCAGCCACTAGTACCTGCAACTCACTGATGCAACATGCTGATGTGATTGCAATGAGAAAGATAACTTTCCAAGGAAGGAATTTCAATGAGGTAGTAGCTAAGGGTTCGAAAGGTGGCTTCATGAGCTGACCAAGAACCAGGTTTAAGTCCCATGCCACCGGTGGTGGCCTAATGTGAGGTTTAGTTAGAAGAAGGCCTCTCATAAATCTTGCTATAAGAGGATGGGAGGAAATAGGTTGTCCATTTAGAGGCTTGAAAGAAGCTGCAATAGCACTCAAATGGACTCTTACTGAGTTAGTCTTAAGTCCTGCATTGGTTAAATGAAGGAGATACTCCAGTAATGATTCCAGAGGTATCGCAAGGGGGTTAAGACCCTTCTGCGAACACCATATGGTAAACCTCTTCCACTTAAAAGAGTGTCTTGAGGAAGGCTTCCTGGAAGCATAAAGGACATCCTTTACTTGCTGAGGGAGGTTAAGATCATGAAGATCTAGGCCTTCAGCAACCAAGCTCTGAGATGCAGAGACTGGGGATTGGGATGCCATAACATTCCGTCCTCCTGTGACAGGAGATCTGGAGCAGATCCTAACTCCAGGGAGGGGGCTTGAGAGAGATGTAGAAGCAGAGGGTACCACACTTGCCGTGGCCAATGTGGAGCTATGAGAATCATATGGCCTCTGTCTCTCTGAAGCTTGAACAGGGTTTTGGGAATTAGGGGAATGGGTGGAAAGGCATAAAGGAAGTCTTGACCCCAGTGAAGGAGGAAGGCATCCTTGACCTGAGAACCCTGAGCCGGAATTCTGGAATAGAATCGGGGAAGTTTGGCATTCAACGGACTTGCAAAGAGGTCTATGTTCGGGGTTCCCCAAATTTGAAAAATCCTGGCCACCTGGTCTGCATGTAGAGACCATTCATGTGGAAGCAGAACTCGACTGAGTCTGTCTGCCCAAGAGTTTTGTATGCCTGGAAGATACACTGCCAGGAGATGAATCTGATTCTCTCTGGCGAGGGCCCATAGTCGCAAAGCTTCATTGCAAAGCGACAGAGCCTGTTCCTCCCTGCTTGTTCACGTAGAACATGGCTACTTGATTGTCCGTATGAATGAGGACTGTCTTGTAGCTGAGCAGGGTGTGGAACACTCGAAGAGCAAGGAAGATTGCTCTGAGCTCTAAGAGATTGATATGTAGATGAGTCTCCTGTGGAGTCCAAGTGCCCTAGGTGGAGAGGTCTTGCAGATGAGCTCCCCAACCCATTGGTGAAGCATCTGTTGTGAGAGTTGCCTAGGGTAAAGGCTGTTGAAATGGGGACCCCAGCAACAGGTTCTGAGTGGACGGCCACCATTGGAGAGACAAAATAAGACGGGATAGAGGTGATATGATTGAGATGTTTAAATACCTCCGTGGCATAAATGTTCAGGGAGAGAGCCTCTTTCAATTGAAAGCAAGTTCTGCTACAAGGGGACAAGGGATGAGGGTGAAGGGAGATAGATTCAGGAGTGATATGCGGAAATATTTCTTTACAGACAGAGTAGTGGATCCATGGAATAGTCTCCCAGTGGAGGTGGTAGAGATGAGGACAGTAACTGAATTCAAAAAAGCATGGGACCAACACAGAGGATCTCTAAAGGTAAAAAGTGGACTGTTGTAGTTGTTATGGAAGGACAGACTAGATAGGCCATGTGGTCTTTTTCTTTCATCATGTTTCTATGCTTATATGATTTGTGTTTGCTATTTTGTCTGACAGGCACCCTGATGCCTGGGTCCATTGAGTGGATAAGGTCCACTGGCCTGCTCTCATATGGAGACAAGCATAAGGAACCACATGCACTGTAGATGCCATGTGGCCTAGTAGTTGTAACATTTCTCGGGCAGTGAGATGAGGTTTTAGCACTGCTTGAGAAGCTAACTGCACCATGCGAAGGCAACGGGCCTGGGGAAGATAGGCCCTCACTTTTCTGGTATCCAGCAAAGCTCCTATGAACTCTAGAGACTGAGTAGAAGTTAGACTGGATTTTGGGATGTTTATGACCAGACCCAAATACTGAAGGATACGCATTGTGCAAGATAGGGAAGTCCTGGCCTCTGACTCTGATGGGGCTCGAATGAGCCAGTCATCTAAGTAGGGGAAGACGAATATCCCTAGAGTGCGGAGAAATGCTGCTACCACAGCCATGCATTTCGTGAACACTCTTGGTGCTGAGGCCAGGCCAAAAGGAAGCATCCTGTATTGGTAGTGCTTTCCTTGAAAAAGGAACCGAAGGAACTTTGTGAGTTGGATGGATGAGAACATGAGTGTACGCATCCTTGAGATCTAGAGAACAAAGCCAATCCTGACTCTGAAGGTATGGCAGCAGAGTTCCCAGAGAAATCATCTTGAATTTCTCTTTGAACAGAAATTTGTTCAGTTTGCTGAGTTCTAAAATAGACCTGTGTCCCCCTGTTTTCTTTGGGATAAGGAAATAGGGGGAGTAAAACCCCGTACCCTGTTGATGAATGGGTACTTCTTCTATTGCCCCTTGGGCAAGAAGCATAGTGACCTCTTGATCTAACAGGATGATGAGAGAGGTCTGATCATTGAACTGTCTTACCATTGTGGGAGGGGGCATACACAGAAAGTGAAGCTTGTACCCCTCTTTTATAATGGAGAGTGTCCAATGTTCTGCTGTTATCTGCCCCCATCTGGGGGCAAGTGACACAACCTTCCTGGAATGGTGGAAGGCTCTGGACCATTGAGGGCCAGGAAGGCTAAGTTCTCTAGATGAAAGTCAAAGGCCTTGTGGAGGGTGAGACAGTTGAGGCTTGGCAGTCTTTGCTTTCCTTTGTTTAGGTGGTTGCTGACCTTTCCGGACAGGCTGACCCGCAGAACGTCCCTGCTGGGAATAAGAGGGATAAAACCTCTTCTTTTTTGAGAAGAAAGAAATCTTTCAAGAAACCTTTCTTGCAGGATCAGCTGTGGCTTTGGATAACCTATCCAAAGTGGAGTTGTCAGCATCCAACTCATCGGCTTTTTCTTGCCAATTTTTGCCGAATAGGTTCTCACCTCTACAAGGGATATTTCCCAGTTTGTCCTGCACCCAGAGCTCCAAATCTGATGCCTGGAGCCAGACAATTCTACGTGCACCTATGGCAATGGCAGAGGTTCTGCTTATGCACTCAAAACAGTCAAAAGCTGCACGATTGACAAACTTAGAAACATCCTGAGCATGTTTAACTAGTGTGAGAAAATCCTGCCTCTTGTCCTCAGGAAGGAGAGGGCTTAAAATCTCCAAGTCTCCTGTGACTTCTTTAAGGAACATTCCCATATATAAACTATAGGAACTGATCCTGGCAGAGAGCATGGAAGCCTGGAAAGTACGACGTCCAAAGGCATCCAAAGTTCTACACTCACGTCCTGGAGGATTAGAGGCATGCCTCTTTGCACTCCTGATCCTTCTCATAGCTGATTCCACTACAATAGAGTGGTGAGGAAGCTGAGTTTTCTGGAAACCAAGACAAGGAGGAACTCGATACATAGTATCCAGTCTGCGAGAGTGAGGAGAGGTGGTAAGAGGTGTCTCCCACATTCTCAACATGAGATCATGTAAAATCTCATGGATAGGCAGAGTAGCTGCCTCCTTAGGAGCTTTGGGATATTGTAAAATCTCCAACTCCTTAGCCCTGGGCTCTGTTTCAGGAGCCACAGTGATGGACAGACCTCGAGCCACCTCCCTGATGAAATCCTGAAAGGAGATATCTTCTGGAGGAGACATCCTACGTTTAGGAGAGGAAGGCTCCTCCGGCAGAAGTATACCAGTACCGGCAGAGCAATCAGAATCCTCGGAGTCCTCCGAGGATTCGAAGTACCATCTGTCCGGATGCTCTTGAAGAGCCCGATACCCGTAACGACTGAAGTCGATACCGGGGGCATCAGTACCGGTGTATCAGCACCGGAAGGCATCACATGACTGGGTGCCAGCAAAGCCGACACTGATGTCGATGTCAATGCTATCGGTACCGGTACCAGTTGAACTGTCTGATGCGGTTCCGAGGGTGTCGATGCCGCAAGGAGAGCCGCCGGACTGCGTTCAATAGCCAGGAACCTCTGGTCTATCGACGCTGCCGATGCCTGGGTATCGGTACCAGAAGCAGCCGGTACCCAAGAGCATGGCACCAGTAGTTCTGCCAAGGTCGAGGCCTCGAGAACATCCTGGAGCCCCAATAATGCTTTGGAAGCTGAAGCCTCCCACCGGGGCTATTTTGCCGGTACAGAACCCTCAAGGGCAACGCCAGAGGCATCTCGACGCTTGGAAGGAAATCTACCCTTTGAGGACCGGCTAGACTTATGTTTAGTTACCTGAGATCTATGGGAGGAAGACGAAGCCCTGGAAGACGTCGATGCCACAGAAGCTGCATCGGAGGGAAAAAGGGCGCTGTGCTTAGCAGCTCGGTTTTGTCGACCCCTCTTGGACATCATGGCACAAGCCATACACTCTGCGATGGAGTGGTTAGGACCTAAACATTTAAGACACCACTCATGGGTGTCGGTGACGGAGATGGTACCGCCACACTTGGTGCACTTTTTAAAACCCGAAGCGGGTTTTTCCATAATGGAGGAAATTTTGGGCCTAAGGCCCAAAATGGCGCATGCACCTGGGAAAAAAAGTTTGGAAAAAATATAGAATTTTTTTTTTTTTTTAAACGTAAGAAAGAAAGAAAAGAGAACCGGTGGTACCAGTATAGCATCGAGGAAGGCAGACGCGACCACAAAAAAGAAAGAATAAGGATAAAATTTCTGCGGTGACAGGAACGACCTGCTGGCTCCGCGGAAAATGAAGAACTGGAGAGAGGTAGTTGGGAAAGGCGGGAAGGCAGCACACAGGCGCCATGGGATGCTCCCAAAAGCTTTCTAATTGGATGCTGGGGAGCGTTTCCGCGCAGGCTCCGTCAGTTCCGACGATACCCATATGTGAAGACTACATTCCTGCTTGTTCCTGGAGATCATAATCTCCTAACACGGAGAAACTGCCCGAATGGTAATCCCCTTCTCAAAGCTGGAGGGTGATAACTGGAATAATTTAAAAGCACATTACGCTACACTGGTTTTCTATAAAGGGTACTCTGTAATGTCGAACCCTGAATAAATAATAAAAGATCCAAATATTCTATCTCCCACCTATGATATTTAGGGGTAAACTGTTAGTTACTATCGAGAGAGTTTATCCAAGCAAAAAATTGTTTCAATGAACTTTCAGAGCCCATCCAAATGAAAAATATATCATCTAAAAACCGCTTCCATAGCAGCATCTGTTGGAAACTAGCTGAACTATAGATGAACTGTTCTTCAAAATTGGCCACATATAAGGATGCTACCGACGGTGCCACCGTAGCACCCATCGTCACACCAAACTTTTGATGGTATATCTGGGACCCATACATAAAATAGTTGTGATCCAAAACTAATTTCAATAACTTCAAAACAAATTCCCGGACCTGGTGTGATCGAGTCGGAGGTGTAGGGGGCCTGCTCGTGTGCCCCGGGAACTGCCACTGACTGGTGCCTTGCTGAGACGCTTGCCTCCCCCTTGGCTGTGGACAGGCAGCGTGGGGCCATCTCTATCCAGCGAGGACCCTGGTGAGGATAAAAGCTGCTCTGCCGTTTACCCAGTGGACCTGGTGTGATCGAGTTGGAGGTGTAGGGGGCCTGCTCGTGTGCCCCGGGAACTGCCACTGATTGGTGCCTTGCTGAGACGCTTGCCTCCCCCTTGGCTGTGGACAGGCAGCGTGGGGCCATCTCTATCCAGCGAGGACCCTGGTGAGGATAAAAGCTGCTCTGCCGTTTACCCAGTGGACCTGGTGTGATCGAGTCGGAGGTGTAGGGGGCCTGCTCATGTGCCCCGGGAACTGCCACTGATTGGTGCCTTGCTGAGACGCTTGCCTCCCCCTTGGCTGTGGACAGGCAGTGTGGGGCCATCTCTATCCAGCGAGGACCCTATTGAATATAGTTTACTGTAGTTTTGACCGCAGAGCGTGATCCGAAGGGGCGTGTACAAAGGGGCAGGATACGCCCCTTTGGCGCACCTTCGGTGTCACTAAGGCGGAAGGTGCATCTGTATGTATTTTGGATTTTGTTAGTTCTTTGTTAAGTTTGGAATGGGGAAAAGGAAAGCGAAAGCGGGGCAGGTGGAGGGTACGCCTGCGGATAGCGGTCCTGTTGTAGGCCCCCTTGACAAGCATTTTTCTCGCCCGGTAGCGCAGTCTTCCCCTGAGGGTGCCTCCCTCAGTTCCGGAGGGAGGACCCCACCTTCTTGCCCTGCTGTTTCAGCTTCTTTGGCGCCTTCGGGGAAAAGTTTAGACTCTGTAAGAGTAGCTTCTAATTCTAAGGTTTTAGTTACTTTGCCTCAGCCGGTTCGGTTAGCAAAGGAGGGAGACTCTTCGGGCCTCCCACCTTTGCTGCCTGACAAAGAGATAACGTTAAAGGATCTCTGGGCTATTTTACAGGGTATTGATGTTAAATTATCTTCAACTTTAAGTTCGCTATGCGATTTCTCGCAAGAAGCAGTTTCGACCTTTCAGCAGTTAGATGAGAAAGTTTCTTTTGTAGATGCAGCTGTCATTAGATTAGAGTCACAGTTTTCCTTGATGCAATCAACTAATGTGGCTGGAATTAAGGATTCCCTGATTATGCATACTAAATTAGAAGCTTTTGAAAATTCCTTACGTGCCTATAATCTACGACTTCTAAATTTTCCTTATACTTCTCTTCTCACTCCTAAAATTTTATTTGAGAAATACCTGAAAGAAGTATTGCTTATTGTGGATCCTATTGAAGTATCTCATTTATATTATATCTCACGCTTTAAACGTAATGAGAATGCTGAAGGAGAGCTCGATGTGCTTGAGCCCTCCATTTCAGATTTAACAGCTTTTCTGGAAGACTCCGCCGAGGTAATTAACTCTCGTTCCACACTAATTGTTACATTGAGATCCTTGGAGTGTAAACAACGTATACTTAAAGCTTTCTTTAAGTGTAAGTTAACAGTTTTTTGTGGGCATAGAGTTAACATTTTCCCGGATGTGTCACGTAGCACCCAACTTAGAAGGAGGCTTTTTTTAGCTTTAAAGCCTCGTGTTCTTAAGTTGGGTGCTACGTTCTTTCTTCGATTTCCTTGTAAATGTACTGTGAATTACAATAGTGTAATGTATGTTTTTTCTGATGTTGCCCATCTTGAGCAATTTATTACTGACAGACAGGACTTAGTTCAGGTAGAAGGGGATGAGTAATTAATCATGCCTCCCTAGATGTAGGCTTTTTCTTTAAGCCTTGTTTTCCTTTTTATCTTCTTCTTCATTATAATCACACTTAGGTCCCAGTGATGTGGGCTGTATCATAATTTTCCTTGCAGTTTCTGTAATGTATTCATGCAATTTCTTATTTGATTGACCTGTATGTTGTGGTTGGTTGTTATACTAATTATATAATCAAATTTAAAAAAAAACAAAAAAAACCCTTCAAAACAAATTCCCTAAGTAACCGTGCCGGAAGATCCAACTCCAACCCTGCTAAAACGTTATAAGCTTCAGCCTGAGGAATATTTGTGTATAGTGAAATCACATCAAGTGTTACCAAAAATGAACCCGGTGGAATTTGTAACTTAGATGTCAGGGATAGCAAATGGAAGGAATCCTTAATGAAAGATCAAATTGACATCGTTAATGGTTGGAAGAAGCGATCACAAAATTTTGACAAGGGCTCCAACACCGAATGTCTACAAGAGACAATCGGCCTCCAAGGAGGATCCACTAATGATTTGTGCACCTTAGGTACCATGTACATTACTGGAATTTATTTATTTATTTATTTATTTTATTTATTTATAGACTCTTATATACCGCACTATTAGGCATCAGCGCGGTTCACAAAAAACAGTGAGATACACAATTCAACAGTACTTTGTGTTTACAGAAAACAGGAGAATATAACTCGGATAACAGGGTATATAATTAATAAACATAGTCATATGACTGGAAAAGCAGGATTCAAAAATTCATATTCCTTTTTAGTTATCCAGCCCCGACTCAGAGCCTCTAAGGTAAGCTCCTTGATGTTTTGCTGCAACTGTCGAGTGGGATCTTCCACTAGGACTGAATAATATTTCGTCTCCGAAAGATGATCCTTCATTTTACTATGATAATCTGTTACCATTCGGGCAGTTTCTCCGTGTTAGGAGATTATGTTCCTCTGTGGAAGAATATCGTAGACATGCAATGGATTTGAGTTATCAACTTAGGGAGAGGGGTTATCCAGCTGCAGTAATTCATAAAGCCTTTAAAAGAGCATTGTATAACCATCCTGGTTGGTGGTTGGATCGCTTTCCCCAGTCTCGAGATACGGGGGATAAAATAATAGGAGTGGTCCCGTTTTGCCTAATGCCTCAAAGGTAGCAAAGATTCTTAGACAACACTGGTCGATGTTATCTTTACATCAATGTTTTCAGAAGCCTTTGATGGTGGCTTATCGAAGGTCCCGCACCATAGGGGATTGGATAGTACATACCAGTACTCAAGAACATGAAGGACTGCAGCCACAGCAAAAGGATCACTTTCCTTGTGCCAACTGTGATTTTTGTGTTACAGCTTTGCAAGGACCCATTTGGGAAGATCCCACTACAGGTTACCAATATTTTTCATCATATTTATCTAACTGTCAAACAGCCTTTGTGATTTATTTATTATGTCCCTGTAATTTTAAGTATGTGAGTAGAACTATTCTTCCAATTAGGAAGTGCCTGTTAGAACACCGCTCAAGGATCAATTCACGACAGATCTCTGCACCCATGGTCCCACATTGCCAACAGGTGGGTCATCAGTTTAGTGATCTTCGGTGGAGAGTTTTGGATGTAGTTCCCTTCTCTAGTAGGGGAGGTGACCGCCAGGCGAGACTTCAATAAAGCTGTAAAGCTGAGCGGCTTGAGACACTAATTAGTGTAGTGTGAACCTTGCTTTTGCTGACTTTCAGCATAATTTTGTCTTTGGAGGAGTTTCCAATTCGTTTGAGGGGATTATAACGGTTTATGCAACCATCATCAGCATATTATTGGACTGTGTTTGGCCGGCGTGAAAATGGAGGCTGGGCCGGGAAACGCAGGTCCATAGTGATCGGTTGAACTCCTCAGAAGCATTTTTCCAGCTGCAGCGATTTGGTGGAAGCATTTTTCCAGCTAAGTTCTCTTTTTATTTTATTAACATAAAGGGATAAACTGGATTTATAAGTGCCATATTAAAAGGATGTAAGGACTTACAGTTTGGGAGTATGAATAGTAACGACAGCGATGTTGTGCTGTTTATTCTGTTTTAAGACCGGTATAAGGTCGGTTATAAATGATTAAAAAGGAGGGCTCACTTCGAGAGAGGGAAGGTTTCTTCTCATGGTGAGCGATCCGACAAAAATAATAATTTTGACTTTAAGAATTAACTTCTTGTTTGGAGGATTTATATATTTAGGGTAATGGGTAATGGTTCCTGTAGGGAAAGTAGGTAGGTGAAATCAAGTGCTATTGGGAATAATCATGTCCTGACATGTCCCAGTTTTTATACTATTTCCTTTTTAAATTTGTCTTGTTTTATTTGATTCTTTTGTGTGTCAAATCTGTGTGCATATAATCTAAAGCCATTTCATTGGTCACTTTTTTAAGGAGATAGTGGACATCAAGGAGTTAAACTGCAAGGGTGCCAATAATGTTTACTACAACTGTATGGTCCATTTAGTCTACCCAGTAAGGTGGCTACAGTGGCGATGCTTGCTGCTCTATGCATGTCACCCTCCTTTATATCTTGGTTTAGAGTTGTACCCACCACTCCATGCAGGTCACCCCTCCCCCCATACCTTTATTTAGGGTTTTATCTGCCACTCTGTGCAGGTCACACACCCACCCCCCTCTAGTCTGGTCAATTGACATATGTGCTAAATGTTTCATAATGCACTGAGGGAGGCTGTCAGCAATCATGGACTGTCCTAAAATCTCCCTCCTGGAAATGGGTAACTTAGCAATTCTGCAATCAGAAGAGGATTTGCAAAATGTATTGCTCATTAACAATAGTATGCCAGTTTTGTTATTAAAAAAAAAAGTAATGCGGCATGATGGGGGGGGGGGTTGTTGTTGGTGGTGTTTTGTTAGATTCAAAGGCAAAAAGGCATTACAGCATGCCCTTTGAGACATAAAACATAGAAACATAGCAGAAAAAGACCAAATGGCCTATCCAGTCTGCTCTTCTATATCAATTACTATAATCCCCTTTTTTTCTTTAGAGATCTCCTGTATTTGTCCCATGCCTTCTTGAATTCAGATAGTCTTTGTCTCAACTGTCTCCACTGGAAGACCATTCCACACATCTACCACTCTTTCTGTAAAGAAATATTTCCACAAATTACTTCCTAATCTATCTCCTTTCATCTTTATTCCCATTAGCCTATATACCATTTCGGCAGCCACCCTCTGCAGAGAGACTCCATCCTGTTTATAACCTTTTGAAAGCGTGGTCTCTAGAATTGCACACAATACTCCAAATGAGGTCTCACCAAAGACTTATACAGAAGCACTATCACCTCCTTCCTGCTGGCCATTCCTCCCTATGCATCAAAGCTTCTTTCTGGCTTTTGCTGCCATCTTTCTACCTATTTGGCCACCTTAAGATAATCAGAAACAATCATCCCTAGGTCCCACTCTTCTTTCTTGGACAGAAGTACTTCACCCCCTGTACCATTACCTTGGATTTTTGCAGCCCAAATAGATAACCCTGCATTTTTTAGCATTAAATCTCATCTGCCAAATTCTCAACCATTCTTCAAGCTTCACTAGATCCTTCCTCATGTTATCTACATCTTAAAGAGGCAAACCTTACCTGATAGCCCTTCCGCAATATCACTTATAAAAACATTAAAAATAATTGGACAAAGGACAGATCCCTGCAGCACACCACTAGTAACCTCCTTAAAGTGAGCTCCATTTACCTGCACCCTTTGTAGCCTCCCACTTAACCAATATCTAATCCAGTCAGTCACTTTAGGGTCCCATCCCTAGGGTGCTCAATTTATTTATAAGATGCCTGTGCGAAACAGTGTCAAATGCTTTACGGAAATCTAGAGCTCTCCCTCTGTCGAAATCTTGGGTCACCCAGTCAAAATAAATGAGATTTGTCCGACAAGATCTGCCTCTAGTAAAACCATGCTACCTCGAATCCTTTAATCCATTGTATTCCAAAAACCTCACTATCCTCTGTTTTAGTAGGGTTTCCAATAGTTTGCTCACCACAGACTAACCAGCCTGTAGTTCCCAACCTCATCCTTACTTCCACTTTTGTGAAGAGACCACATGTGCCTTTCTCCAATCCTCTGGGACAACACCAATGCTAAAGAAGCATTGAAAAGGTCAAACAGTGGAGTCGCTAGAACTTCCCCAAGTTCTTTCAATACTCTTGGATATATCCCATCTGGCTCCATCGCTTTATCTACTTTTAATTTAGATATATCCTTGCAGACACAGTCTTCTGAAAATCATTCAAGATCCCCTTCACTTCTGTTCCTATTTGTGGTTGTTTTCTGAGGTCCTGCTCCTGTCCCTTCATCTGTGAATACAAAACAGAAATATTTGTTAAGCAATTCTGCTTTATCCGCATCAGCTTCTACATATTCCTCCCCTTCACTATTGAGTCTGACAATACCACTTTTGCCCTACTACCTATTCCACCCCTTCACTCTGAGAATACTACTTTTGCACTTCCTCCTCTCACTAACATATCTCAAAAATGTTTTGTCCCCCCATTTTACTGCCTTATCTATTACACAGGTACACTAAAAAAAAATTTTTTTAAACTGCCTCTAATGTTTCGATTGATTTTTACGTTTTTTGGTGCGCTGAATCCAAATCTGGTAACCAATTTGCTCCATCACGTACAGATTTTTTGCTACATTGGGTTAGCAGTTTGAGGTGAACGTTTCAGATTGAGTGCGATCGAGATAAAAGTTTCTTGGATGAATTCTTTATACTAATTGTTTAGTAGTTATTCAAATAAGAATAAAGAAAATTGTAACAAGGCAGCACATAAGAATAGAGTAATGTCAACAAAACACACTGTGATGGTAGCAAAATTGTCTGCACTTAAAAACAGCCACATACATGTGCACAAACATTGAGCATATAAGAGCGAGGTTAGACACAAAGCAAAGCAAAGAAATGTGCAAAAAATGTTGTACAGGTATGTATGTAAGAATAGAAAACGTAAACCGCACCATTGCAATACATGACGACAAACACCCGATGGTGTGAAAATAAAATTCTAATAAATGAGATCCGACACTGTGGTAATAACTAGCAAATTTTTATTTCAAAGTTTAGTAAAAACACGATATTTGTCAACACAGTTTAGATTTTAAAGTCATTCTTGGGTCAATCAATCTCCTGGTGGGCCCGTTTCTTCTTCCCCCGAATGCTTCTCTTGGTGCGCTGCTTGGCGTATTTTTCATCTGGGGTTTCCCGCAGCAGCAACCAGCAGAAATCAGCCATCATAGTGGTGTTCCATCTTCCTTGGTACCTTCTCTCTGCGTCCTTGATGTCCTGGTGAAGCCTTTCACCTTGTTCTTCACTGTACGCCCCCAGGTTTTCGGGAAAGTAGTTCACATGGGAGTGCAAGAAATGGACTTTCAGGCTCATGTTACAGCCTTGTTCTTTGAAGGCATTGAGCATCCTGGCAACAATATCCTTATAGTTCTCATCCCGCCTGTTCCCCAAGAATTTGAGAACAACATCCTTGAAGGAATCCCAGGCTTCTTTTTCCTTCTCAGACATCGTTTCAGCGAATGCTCCATCTGAAATGAGTTTCCTTATATCAGGGCCAACAAACACTCCTTCCTTTAGCTTTGCTTCAGAAAGTTGGGGGAACTTTGAGCAAAGGTACCGAAAGCACTCACCATCTTTTGGAAGGGACTTGATGAATTGCTTAATGAGACCCAACTTAATGTGGAGAGGTGGTAATAGAATTTTATCACGAGGTACCAAGCTCTCATGAAGAACATTTTTCTCACCGGGTCTCAAATACTCCCGAATTGGCCAGTCTTTTTTCCCCCAGTGTAGGTCGCGGGCCCGGCTATCCCACAAGCAAAGGAAGCAGGGATATTTGGTGAAACCGGATTGCTGCCCTAATAGCATGGATAGAATTTTAAAGTCTCCACAAATCATCCACTTATGCTCATCATAACGAATCTTCTGAAGAATCAGGGCCAAATTCTCATATTTTTCTTGGAAAATAACAGAGTGAGCAATAGGAACTGAAGCGAATGTGTTGCCATTATGAAGAAGAACACCTTTTATGCTGTCTTTTGACGAATCAATGAACAGCCGCCATTCAGCAGGATCATACTTGAGTTTAAACTTTTCCATCACTCCGTATATATCGTTGCAAAATACCAAATCTTCCTCTTTGCTGAAATACTTCAAAAATTGTGTCTCGCGGTTGCGGTACCAATAAAAAGTTGTTCCTGGTGACAATAGATTTTTCTGTTTAAGCCGAGAACCTAGCAGTTGGGCAGCATCTTTTGGGAGTCCTAAATCCCGGACTAAATCATTCAATTCAGCTTGAGAGAAAAGTTCAGGTTTCGGATCTGGTTCAGTTTCAAACTCGGAAGTACTGGACTCATCGGGAAAAGCCATCTGATGAGTCTCATCATGATCAGAACCGTCCACACAAATATGATCCAAAGATTTTGGTGGTTCAGGCACAGGTACTTTGTTGCTATGAGGCATAGGCCTAATTGCTGAGGGAAGGTTGGGGTAACTTATTACGTTCTTATTTTTTAAGTTGTATCCCTTCACAATGCAAGAGCAAAAATAGCAGTCACTGCTGTGGTCTCTTTGTTCACGCCACATCATAGGTATTCCGAAACGAAATGCTTGTTTTTTACCTTTCATCCATAAGCGTAGATCTTCCTCACATGTCTTGCACACTTTGTGAGGAGCCCACGGTTTGTCTTGATCGCCTAAATTCAAACCGAAATAGGCGAAATATACTTTTTTAATAAATGCAGAAATGTTTCTCTGCCGCTTTTTCACGGTATATTCCCCACAAATAAAACAAAAACTGTCCGGAGAGTTGACGCAACCTCTGGCTCTGTGAGCCATCACAAATACACAGCACTGCAAACTACAACTGTAGTGAACCACTTCGGAATAAAGCTGGATTACGACTGAGCAAACAAAAGGTAATAATGAACTTGCAAGAAACTGAAATTTGACAGGAACGTTCATGTCGCAACCACCGTGTTTGAGCGAGCGAACGAGGCGAGGCGAGGCGAACAGGAAAGAACATGCACCAGCGCGAGTACTGGATTTAGCCCCCCGCCTCCCAATTGTCCTATTAATGTATAAAATGAATACAAAACTCTAAAATATCATGAGGGAGTGTGCCAAGAAAATAAACTGCAGTCGGCTAAAAAGAAATTATGTGAACATTCCTTATATGGGTAAGAAATCTAATTTTGCAAGAAAACGTGACGTGATGGAACATTTTGGCTATTTTTCCTGGATTCAGCACCCCAAAATCTATAGGAATCAGTTGCAAAACTGGAGGCAGTTTTTTGGTAGTGTACCTGTGTTATTCTTCCATTTGTATCTTGGCTTTTCTTACTACTTTCCTAGCTTCTTTTAGCTTTTCTGAAAATTGATACTTATCTTCCTGTTTCTGTGATCTCTTGTATTTTATGAAGGTGACCCTCTATTTCTTCACCTTTTCAGCTATTTCTTTTCAGAACCATAGTGGCCTCCTTTTCCTGTTGCATTTACTTGTTTTCCTAATAAGGTATGTTGCCCTTAAAATATCCCCTTTCAATTTTACCCACTGCATTTCTATATCTCCCAGCTGTTCCCATTGCGCGAATGACTCCTTGAGGTATTGTCCCATTCTGGCAAATTAGCTTTCCTAAAGTCTAGGACCCTTAGTTTTGAATGGACTATATCAGACCTTAATACTGAATCACACTATCTGATGATCATTGGATGCGAGAAGATAACCCAGTGTAACATCGGAAACACTCTTCCCATTTGTAAGCAATAGATACATTACGGCCGCCTCACGTTGGATTCTATTACCAGTTGCCGGAATGGCTCTCCCTATAAAGAATCCAGAATTTCCTTACTTATAGATGACACTGCAGCAGGGATGTCCCAATCAATATCGTACAACAGACCTCCTATAACCCGTTATTATATTGTTTTTAATTTCTTTTTTGTCGGAACAGTCATACAAAAGAGGGAGGAACAAAAACCTCCCCCTCGCTGTGACTGCTCCTTTTAATCATTTAAACATGCAATATTGTAAAACACTTAGCTTATCATAATATTTGGAGCTCAGTAAAACCGCAAGGATCAAGATGAACGACGTGGCCCCGTTTCGGATCAAATAAATTTCTGACCCTGCTTCAGGTTAAGTGAATCCTGCAGTCGTATAAGTGTTTTACAATATTACATGTTTAAAATGATTAAAAGGAGCAGTCACAGCGAGGGGGAGGTTTTTGTTCCTCCCTCTTTTGTATGACTGTTCCGACAAAAAAGAAATTAAAAACAATATAACGGGTTATAGGAGGTCTGTTGTACGCTAAGGTTTAGCATTATTTCTTTGATATTTTGCCTTGAGCGGGGTTTTTTTGTTTAGATCCAATCAATATCGGGCATATTGAAATCATCTATCAGCAGCATTTCTCCTTTCATGGCAATGCAATGAATGTCTTCAATTAAATCTCTGCCCACTTCTTCTACCTGTGAAGGGAATCTGTATACAACACCAATGCTTCATTCCTTCTTTCCAAGTTTAACCCACAGTGCCCCTCCTTGAGTAAGCCTTGAGGTTCAGCAGCTTTAATATTTTTTACATATAGTGCCACTCCTCCTTCCCTCTTTCTTTCTATCCTGTCCTTCCTAATAAATTATAGCCCAGTATAAGTATGCCCCAGTTATGGGTCTTTGTGAACCATGTCTAACTGCCACCAAATCCAAATCAACATCCTCCATTAGAGATTCTTAACTTAAAGGGAGTGTGATGGAGGTGTTGAAGCAATTCCAAAACACCAGGAAGGCAGCTATGAATATCAGTTGCTGTTTATTGTTTTTAATCCAATAATGCCTACAGAAATAAGAGTGGCATTTAGTAAATACCTGTAAGTAAAGCCAATGGAGTAAATTTTCAAATATCCACACAGTGACTACACCACTCAGTTATTTTCAGATGATTATCCTTAACACTAGAAGCCCCAAAGTGCATCAATTGACGCAAATGCATCTTCGAAGTTGTATACCAGCGCCACTGCTAGAACCATGTCAGTCATGTTCCATGACTTTGTTAGCAAGGTCAAGATGTTCAAATATGTGCATCGAAAATTAATGACAGATGCACCACCTAGCGGGAAAATGAATTTATACCTAGAAGCCCCAAAGTACGTCAATTGATGCACTCAATTGTCTTGGATGTGTCAATTGACGTACTTTGAGGCTTCTAGGTATAAATTCATGTTCCCACTAGGTGGCGCATCTCAATCACTGTTTAGTATTACTCCGACATTACAAACAATAAAGACACGATGACATCATGTAATGACATCACATACTGCACGTATTAACAAATAAACAACTTCACATTAATTCACATCTGCATTTCATGCTAAACACTGTCGTCATGATAATGCGTCAATTGACGCACTTTGGGGTTTCTAGGTAAAATTCCTTTTGGGGCTTCTAGTGTTAAGCTAATTTTCCTCCACCACACAGCAGGTTAAAAGATAGCTGAAAATTAGGTTAAGTGTTTTTTTGTCGAGAAGCCAAAGCCAGGGTCTTGAAGGACTACAAAACGGGACTGCTACTTCTGGAGAGAGATCGACAACTAAGTATTTACTTCCGGGAATTTTTCTAAATCTTGGGGAAAAAGGAATTTTTTTAGATTAAAGCTAATTAATCTGTGTAAATTAGAATCCAGTGTATTTTTAAATCGGTCAGGGCCTAGTATCAGCAGATGGCTTTTAGTTAAATTAAAAATTCAACAGGTAGCTTTCAGTTTAAAACACAGCAGAGGGCTTTCAGTTTAAATTAAGAACCCAGCAGAGCACTTTCAATTCAATTTAAAACCCAGCAGAGAGTGTCTAGTTTAAATTTAGTACTCAGTCAGGGCCTAGTATCAGCAAAAAGCTTTAATTTAAATCAAATCAGAGTATAACTTAGCATAAAAGAAAAAACAGGGTCAGTATTCTTTGAGCAATAAATTGTTTCTAGAGACCTTTACAAAGGGGCCTTCTAGACAGCGGGGCAAGAGACCTTTGAAATTGTTTTAAATAGGTATTAAAGCCAAGTGACAGATCAAAGGGGCATTTTGGAAAGACTCCCTCTATCAAAGCAAGGGCTGGATGAATCACCCAGGAAATTGGTCACAGATTACCCTAGAAGCACAGGGCAGGGTACTTGTGTAACAGCCAGCTTTTAATATGATTGGTATCTCAGAGACATGGTGGAAGGAGGACAACCAGAGGGACATTGCGATACCTGGGTACAAACTATATCATAATGACAGAGCAGATCAAATTGGTGGAGGGGTTGCACTCTATGTTAGAGAGGCATTGAGTCACAAAGGATTAAAGTTTTGCAGGAAACAAACTTCACTGTAGAATCTCTATGGATTGAAATTCCATGTAAAAAAGGGGAAGGGGAAAGCAATGGCAGTGGAGGGTGTACTATTGACCGCCTGGCCAGAATGAACAAATGGATGAAATGCTCAAAGAAATCAGGGAAGCTAACAAAAGTTACAGCACTGCAATAATAATGGGTGATTTCAATTACCCCGGTATTGACCGGGTCAGTATCATGGCAGGACATGCTAGGGAGATAAAATTTCTAGATGTAATAAAGGACTGCTTCTTGGAGCAACTGGTTCATAAACTGATCAGAGGGGAAGCCATTTTGGACCTAGCCCTTAGTGGAACACAAGATCTGGTGCAAGAGAGAAGGGTGTTGTGGCCACTTGGCAATAGGGATCATAGCATGATCATGTTTGATTTAATAAATGGAAGAAGGAAATCCACAGTGCTACCTTTTAACTTTCAAAAGGGAGACTATGATAAAATGAGGAAATAGTTAAAAAAAAAACCTAAAACGAGCAGTTGCAAAGGTTAAAGATTTACATCAAGCATGGGTGTTGTTTAAAAATACTATGCTGGAAGCCCAGACCAGCTGTATTCCATGCTTTAAGAAAAGTGGAAGTCCAAAAAACTGCCAGCATGGTTTAAAGATGAGGTCAGAGAGGCTGTTTATTTATTTTATTTATTTTAGTTTCTTATATACCGCACTTTTTGAGATCAGCGCGGTTCACAGGGAACAATAACATAAAAAAGCATCTTTCAGGAAATGGAAAAAGGAGCCAAATAATGAAAACTGGAAACATCATAAGCACGGGCAAGTTAGATGCAAGGCATTGATAAGGCAGGCAAAGAGAATTTGAAAAGAAGCTTGCTGTGGAAACAAAAATGCATAATAAAGGCTTTTTCAAGTACATTTTAGCAAAAAACCTATGAGAGAGTCAGTTGGACCATTAGATGATAGAGAGGTAAAAAGGGGCACTAAGAGGGGACAAGACCATGGCAGAGAGACTGAATGAATTCTTTATTTTGGTCTTTATGGAGGAAGATGTAGGGATGTTAACCATGACTGAAATGGTATTTAAAAGGTGATGCTGTAGTAGAATTGAAAGAAATATTGATACCAGGGGAAGATGTATTACAACAATTTGATAACTGAAGAGTAGCAAATCACCTGGACCGGATGGTATACAGCCAATGGTGTTGAAAGAACTGAAATATAAGATTGCATACCTACTATTAGTAATCTGTGAACTATCATTAAAATCATCTGTTATACCTGAAGATTGGAGGATGGCCAATGTAACGCCAGTTTTTAAAAAGGGTTCCAGGGGTGATTCAGGAAACTACAGACCGGTGAGCCTGACATCAGTACAGGGAAAAATGGTAGAAACCATTATAAAGAATGAAATTACTGAACATGTAGATAGTTATGGCTTAATGGGAGACATCCAACATGGCTTTAGCCAAGGAAAGTCTTATCTTACTAATCTGTTATGTTTTTTTGAAGGTGTGAATAAACAGGTAGACAAAAATGAATCGGTTGATATAGTGTATCTGGATTTCAGAAAGCCTTTGACAAGATCCCTTCATGAGAGACTCTTGGCCAAATTAAAAAGTCATGGGATAGGAGGCAGTGTACTACTGTGGATCAGGAACTAGTTAAAAGATAGAAAGCAGAGGGTAGGACTAAATGGCCAATTTTGCCAATGGAGAAAGGTTTATAGTGGAGTACCCCAGGGATCTCTACTGGGTCTGCTGCTTTTTAACATATTCCCATTTCCAGGTCATTTATGAATAACGAGTGAGGTAATCAAATTTGCAGATGAGAGAAAATTATTCAAAGTTGTTAAAACCCAAGAGGATTGTGAAAAATTGCAAGAGGATCTTGATAAATTGGAAGACTGGGCATCCAAATGGCAGATGAAATTTAATGTGGATAAGTGCAAAGTTATGCACCTAGGAAAGTACAACCCAAACTAAGTTACACAATGCAAGGTTCCACATTAGGAACCACCACCCAGGAAAAAGATTAAGGCATCATCGTGGATTACATGTTGAAACCCTCCACCCAGTGTGCAGCAGCAACCAAGAAAGCAGATAGAATGCTAGGAATCATAAGGAAAGTCATGGAGAATAAAACAAAGGATATCATAATGCCTCTGTACCTTTCCCATGGTATGACTGCACCTTGAATATTTGTGTGCAATTCTGGTCACCATATCTTAAAAAGGATATAGCGTTATTAGAAAAGGTACAGAGAAGAGCCACCAAAATGGTAAAGGGGATGAAAAGATACCACTATGAAGAGAGGCTAAAAAGGTTAGGGCTCTTCAACCTAGAAAAAAGATGGCTGAGGGGAGATATGATAGAGGTCTATAAATTAATGAATGGAGTGGAATGGGTTAACGTAGATTGATTGTTTACGCCATTAATTATAGAAAGACTAGGGGACATGCAATGAAGGTACAGTGTAACCTATTTAAGACTAATAAGAAAAATTATTTTTTCACTCAACGTGTAATCAAACTCTGGAGGATGTAGTAAAAGCTGTTAGTACAGCAGGGTTTAAAACAGATTTGGACATGATCCTGGAGGAAAGGTCCATAAACCATTATTAAAGGAGAACCGGGAAATCCACTGCTTGCACCAGTATAAACATTGTGGAATATGTGTCTTTTAGGGAAACTGCTAGGTACTTGTGACCTGGATTGGCCACTGTTGAAAACAGGATGCTGGGTTTGATGGACCTTGGTGTGACTGCACCAATATGGCATATCTTATGTTCTTAAGCAATTAACCAGGCCATGTCAGCAGCTTACTCAAGATCTATGCCAACTGAAAGACCCTGGGATAGCTCCCCATGCTCCTGACACCTTTGTCAAACAAGGCGGCACTGGATCTACTCATCTACTGCTAACAATGGAACTCCATCAAGCTCTCCTCAAGAGTAGTTGTTATTCATTTTTAAGGGAAAAATGTACGTTTTCTGATGAGAGGCCAAAGCCAGAGGAAAAAGAGGTAATCATAGAACTTAATAGATCTCCAGTGTGCGACAATGCAAGATAGTGGAGGAGTGGCCTAGTGGTTGGGGCAAGGTACTTCAGGCCGGAAGGTCGGAGATTCAAATCCCACTAGAGGATAGCAACCTTCGGCCGGAAGGACTGGGGTTTCTAGTCCCACAGGTGCTCCTTGTGGTCTTGGGCAAGCCACTTAACCCTCCATAGCCCATGTTCCCTGTAAAATAGTTATCTCCAAGTTATAATGCCCTGTTCAATGTAATTTCAGTTTGTTCAATGTAAACCACCTTGATATCATGAAAGGCGGTATATAAGAAATGTTAAATAAAATAAAATAAAGAAAGGGAAATACTACAATGATGCATACAAGGAAATAGAATCAGAACCTATCATAGGAAGAACAAGATCAGCTTTCCGAAAGCTATGAGAGTTAAACTTGACACTTTACTTATCAGTTAATGTTCTTTCTTTGAGTCCTGCTAGACCAAACCAGACAAGTAGATTGCATTCCCCTACCAATAGACTGGGGGAGACAGAGAACCAATGAATAGTCCAGGCTTCAATGACATCACTCCTATGCCTCTATTTGCCTCAGCCACCAGAGGTCCCTTCAGTATTTATCCCAAAGCATATGGGAGAAACATATTAAGCCTCACACAACCTCAATTGTGGGCAATAATGAGTAATCAACAGTAGAGAACTATGTACAGGAAAGCATAAACATAAGGCTGAAGATGAACCTGCAGAGCAAAGTATAAAAAATCACAATAGACCCAAAGGTACCGCAGCAGAAGAACAGAATATAGTTCCAGCGGACCTGGACTGGCCTGTTCTAGCAGGACTCAAGGAAAGGACATTAACTGTTAAGTACAAAGTCACCTTCCATATCGTTCTGCTAGACTAGTCCAGACAAGTGGGATGTACCAAAGCTACAACTCCACTGGGCGGGAAGAAGACACAGCAGCTTGCAAAACCCTTGAGCCAAAAGTCATGTCTGCCCATGCATAGACATTCAAGCAGTAATACTTAACAAAAGTGTAAAGTGGTGCCCACATGGCTGCCCAACAAATGTCTTCAGGGGCTACAGAGCTCTGCTCTGCCCACGAGGATGCTTGTGCTCGGTTAGAATGGGCACGCAAACCCTCTGGAACCAACTGATTCTGCAATAGATATACAGAGGCAATAGCCTTCTTAATCCAGTGCCCCGAAGTGACTTGGCCGCCGCTTCACCCTTGCGTGGGCCAGCAAACAGCACAAAAAGATGGTCTGACTTAAGAAAGGAATTTGTAACCACCAAAGTACTGGAGAACTCCCCTCCTGACATCCACCAGGCAAAGATACTTATCTCCTTCCCCTGACACTGCTCCTTCAGGATGGAAGGCAGACAGACCACCTGGTTTATGTGAAAGGGAGAAAGCACCTTAAGCAAGAAGGAAGGTCCCAGCCGAATGGAAACTGCCTCCTCAGAAAAGGATAGATAAGGATCTTGGCAAGACAGATCCTGCAGCTCAGAAAATCCACCTTGCGGAACAAATCGCGATCAAAACAACCATCTTGAGTGTCAAATCCTTTAAGGTAGCAGGCTTCAATGGCTCAAAGGGTGCATCAGGGTCCTGAAAGGTATCATAGACCAGAGGGGAGGATGCAGATGCCAAACCCCCTAGAGAAAAACGTGAGACATCTGGGTGTAAAGCCAGAGACCTGCCTGCCACTGGACCCCAAAAACAGGCCATTCTCTAGGCCACTCTGTTGAAAGGCCAACAGCAAGGACACCTTGGCTGCCTCAATGCTCAAAGAGGCACCATAGTCTAGCTTGATAGATCTCTTCCGGGCACCGAGCAAAATAGAGACCACTGCTGGAGGATAGCCCTTATATGCTAGCAGTCTCTTTACAAGAACCCATGCTTTAAGAGAGAAGGGAGTCAGGTCCTCCAGGACTATTGGCTCCTGCTGAGATACACCCCAAAATGGAGCCAACCGTAGAAAAGGTGCCTGTAGGAGTCACACCAGGTCTCCAAACTACACTCTTGGCCAATTCGGTGCCACCACAACAAACCTGTCAAATCACACGCCCCACCAGGGGCTATGGAGGAAACACATACAGCAGTCGCTGACTTGGCCAAGGTTGAATCAAGACGTCGAAGTCCTCTGATCCCATCTCCATGTGGCGACTGAAGAAGCAGCAAACTTTGGCATTGGATTGGGTCACCATCAGATCCATTTCAGGGTGACCCCAGTAGCACAGAATCAACTGAAACACCTACTGACTAAACTCCCACTCTCCAGGATCAAGAGTGTCAACTAAAGAAGGCCACTTCCACATTGTCCACCCTGGCAATGTGCTGGGCCAACAAGACTAGGTTCTTTTCCACCCAGGGAAACAGGAAAGCCATCTCCAGAGCTATCTCAGTGCCTCTTGTGCCACCTTGCCAATTAACATAAACCAACTCTGTGGCGTTGTATGAAAACATTCAAACTGCCTGGCCTTTGACCAGGGGCCGGAAATGCATTAGAGCCAACCTGATGGCTCTCGCCTCGAGGAGGCTGATGAGCCACACCACTTCCCTGTGGTTCCAACAGCCCTGGGCCATATGGTCTTGGCAATGGGATCCCCAGCCTGAGAGACTGGCATTGTCAGCAGGATCCAGGAGAAATCGTCCAATGGTACACCCTTTCTCAGATGACAGAGTTGCCGCCACCACTGCAGGCTGAACCTCACCCTCAACATGAGCGGAAGCCTGCACTTGAACTCCTGAGAACTCAGGGATAGCATAGTTACTCACCTATAACAGGTGTTCTCCAGGAACAGCAGGAATCACTCCTCACATATGGGTGATGTCGACGCCAATGGATCCTTCGCAGAAGCATCCCCTCCCCTTCCCACCCAAACGTGCCATCTTGCTCAGTCAGATGACATATCCACGTATATATTGGGTCAAGTTTACTGAGGGTTAAGTTGTATACTAATAATGAAGTGTGTCCCTCAAATATCAACTGGGCTATGATCTTTTACCAATATGCAACTGATGACGTCTAAAATCCCAGAAAAAATTAATCAAAAACTTGAAAAGAATATTAATCAGATTCGCTATTCAACGTTCCACGTCAGTGCGTGAAGCGTATGTTAATCTTGTTCATTAAGCTTTTCATGCCACTCTCCCGTTCTTTTCCCCAAAGCCAATTCCAGCAGTGGGATGTCCTACCGTATAACATACTTGTTAGCCTATTATAATGTTTATCGTCATGATGGTGAATCAAGATACAGAGAGACCAGTTCGAAATGGTCATCTCAAGCACACGCCGTCCATTCGATGGTATTATTCAAACCTTTCGGACTGACCGATTGTAATGTGAAAATCCAGCGTTGCTTGCAGATCAATGTTTGATCTCGAGATTTACCGCCACGGCCAGAATGTACTGTGTCAATACAAAAACAGCGTAATTCCTCGAATGAATGATGTTGGTGTAGGCAGTGGGCCACTATCGGAGCCTCAACAACTTTACATTTAAGTCTGTTACGATGTTCATTAATTCTTATTCTGAAAGGTCTTATGGTTTTACCAATATAGATTAGATCTTGATTCACCATCATGACGATAAACATTATAATAGGCTAACAAGTATGTTATACGGTTGGACATCCCACTGCTGGAATTGGCTTTGGGGAAAAGAACGGGAGAGTGGCATGAAAAGCTTAACGAACAAGATTAACATACGCTTCACGCACTGATGTGGAATGTTGAATAGCGAATCTGATTAATATTCTTTTCAAGTTTTTGATTAATTTTTTCTGGGATTTTAGACGTCATCAGTTGCATATTGGTAAAAGATCATAGCCCAGTTGATATTTGAGGGACACACTTCATTGTTAGCAGTCAGATGACATAGCTAGAGCCGACAGAGTTGGCCAAAAAAATAGAAGAGCAACTCCAAGGGGAGGAGGGACGGCTGTGAGGACTTATTCCTGCTTTCCCTGGAGAACATCTTTTACAGGTAAGTAGGTAGACTTTCTCCACAAACAAGCAGGAAGTCAGTCCTCACACATATGGGACTCCCTAGCTACAGGCTACAGAGAACCTGTAGAAAAACACGGCACAGCTGTAAGCAGTCGCAAGCAAATATGAGGACAGACTCTGAGGACCCCATGGCTCCGGTAGACTGAACAAGAAGGATCAGCGGGCAAGAGTTGCCTAAACCCCGAACAGATTCTGGAGTATGGCCTGACCAAAGGCACTGTCCCTTCAGGGCTCCCTCTCGAGGCAGTAGTGGGCTGAAAAAGTGTGAACGGAGGGCCACGTGGTGGCCCAGCAGATGTCTGCCATTGGCACCAAGCGGAGGCTTGCAACAAAGGTCGCCATCACCCTGACATTGTGTGCCATGACCTGGCACTCCAACAATAGTCCCAGCCTGATCATGGGTGAAGGCATTGCAGTCTGCCACCCAGGTGAATAGGGTTCGCTTGGTGACAGCCTCTCCCAGACGACTGGGGTTGAAGGAAACCGGGAGGAACTTCAGGCGAGTGCGGAGCACGACCATGTTGTAGAACCTGGTGTATGGTGGCCACCAAAGCTTGAAGCTCACTGACTCTGCGGGCAAAGGTGAGTACTACCAGGAAGGCCACCTTCCAGGGCAGGTAATGCAAAGGGCAGGTAGCTTAGGGTTTGAAAGGCAGCTTGGTAAGCTGCGCCAGGACCATGTTGAGATCCAATTCTGCTGGAGGCGGCCGAATGGGAGGTCTGGAGATCAGCAAGCCTTGCATGAATCGGGTAATGAGGGGCTGCACAGAAAGCATAGTTACTCACCTGTAACAGGTGTTCTCCAGGGACAGCAGGAATCAATCCTCACTTATGGGTGATGTCGGCACCAATGGAGCCCGTGCGGAGCAATTCCGCAGCTTTCAAAGAAAGCCCCTGGGACTGCTGCCACGCATGCGTGGTCCTCTTCCCGCCCAAGGGTGCCATCTTGCTCAGTCAGGTCCCTTAGCTCGAGCCCTATCAAGCAGATGGCAAGGGAAGGACAAACAGTCAGCAACTCATCAGGGAAGGTGGGAGGGTAGTGAGGACTGATTCCTCCTGTCCCCGGAGAACACTTGTTACAGGTGAGTAACTACGCTTTCTCCAGGAACAAGCAGGAAGTCAGTCCTCACTTATGGGACTCCCTAGCTACAGGCTACCGAACCTGTAACCAAAAAATGCTGTGAAGGAGGGTCGGAGGGCTGGAGTTGCTTATACCCCAAACAGGTTACAGAATACAGCCGGGCCTGGCGGGACTCCCTCTCAAGGCAGTAATGGGCAGCGAAGGTATTCGTGGAAGATGCAATCCACCAACCAAACTGAGAGGGTGCGCTTGGTGACCGCCTGCCCCGGTCTATTGGGGTCATAAGTCATGAAAAGCTGGCCATACTTGCGATGAGTCTGGATGCGCTGCAAGTAAAAGGCAAGGACCCATTTGCAGTCGAGGGTGTGGAGAGCCGTCGACGCCTGTTCGGCGTGGGGCCTTGGGAAGAAGGTCAGCAGGACTATCTCTTGGTTGAGGATGTAAATCCAAAATGACTTTAGGCAGAAATTTTGTGTGGGTATGGAGGACCACCCTGTTCCGATAAAACCTGGTGTAAGGGGCATCAGCCATGAGAGCCTGGAACTCACTGACTCGGCGGGTTGAGGTCAGCGCCACCAGGAAGGCTACCTTCCAGGACAGGTGCCGGAGTGAACACGTCACCATTGGCTCAAAGGGTGGACAGGTGAGCTGCGTGAATACCACATTCAGGTCCCATTCCACCGGAGGAGGGCGGATGGACGGCTTGGAAAACGGAAGGCCCCGCATGAAGTGAGAGACTAACGGCTGCCCTGAGAGGGGTTTTCCCTCGATGGGGAGGTGATTCGTCGAGATGGCGCTCAAATGAACCCTGACAGAGTTTGACTTCAGTCCTTCTCTCGAGAGATGGAGGAGGTACTGGAGAACCCATCGAACAGGGCACGAGAAGGGGTCGATCTGGCGCTCCAAGCACCAGAAGGAGAAGCGTCTCCACTTAAAGGCATAGGCTCACCTAGTGGAGTCCTTCCTCGACCTCCTCCAGAAGGGCCAGAAAGGCTAGGGAGACCCGTTCAGCCGCCAGGCCATGAGGGATAAGGAGGTTAGATTCGGGTGCATCACCCGACCCTCCTCCTACATCAGCAAATTCCAGGCAGAGTCCAGGGGAACTGGAGGCTCCGTAGACAGCCAGAGCAGGAGCGAGAACCAAGGCTGCCAAAGCCACGAGGGGGCCATGAGAATCAACTATGCTCCATCCCTCTGCGCCTTGAAAAGAGTCCTCGCAATGAGGGGGAAAGGAGGGAATGCATTCAGAAGGCTGGATTACCAGTCCAGAAGAAATGCATCGGGGCCCTCCCTGCTCGAGTGCGGCACTGGCCTACAAAAGCGGGGGAGCTGTGCATTCTGGGGACTGGTGAAGAGGTCTATCGCTGGCGTTCCCCAGCAGAGAAATAGCCAGTCTGCTATGAAGGGATCCAGCCGCCATTCGTGGGGGCGAAGGATTCTGCTGAGTCTGTCCGCCAGGCCATTCTCCTGACCTGGGAGGTACGTCGCCTTGAGGGACATTCTCCGTCGGACAGTGAAAGAGCAGATGAGGACCGCTTCCCGGCAGAGTGAGCACGATCCCGTGCCTCTCTCCTTGTTGATGTAGAACATCGCCACACGGTTGTCGGTCTGCAAGAGAACTGACATCCCGCTGAGGAGTTCCTCGAAGGCCCTCAGGACCCACCGAATTGCCTGGCTTTCAAGCAGGTTTATTTGCGCTGAGGCTCCTCGGGTGACCATTGCCCCTGCATGAAGAGTGGCCCGCAGTGGGCTCCCCACCCTAACAGGGAAGCGTCTGTCGTCAGCACCGCCTCGTGCTGCGGGGCCTGAAAGAGCAATCCCCGCAGGAGGTTGTGGGGATTTTGCCACCAGCTCAGGGACAAGCGGAGGCCGGGAAAAACCCTGACGGGGTCCCTGAGGTGTCCAAGGGACTGGCTCCATTGGGCACTGAGACACCACTGAGCCATGCACATGTGCAGGCGGGCGTGGGGAACCACATGTATGGTTGAGGCCATGTGGCCCAGGAGACGTAGCATGGTCTAAGAGGTGACCTGGGGAGTGCTTTGGACCCGAGCCACCAGAGCTCTGAGGCGGGTGGCGCGATCCATTGGTAAAAAGGCGGTCACCTGCTGATGTATTGAGATGCACCCCGATAAACTCGAGAGCCTGTACCGGCTTGAGGTGAGACTTCAGGTAGTTGACCAAGAACCCTAAGCTCTCTAAGAGGACAGTGCGCAACATCGCTCGCCAAGCCTCCTCAACCGAGGAGCCTGTAACGAGCCAGTTGTCGAGGTAGGGAAAGACCGGCATGCCCTGACACTGAAGGTAAGCAGCGACCACGATGAGGCACTCTATGAAGACTCGTGGGGCAGACACGAGGCCGAAGGGGAGCACCCTGTACTGGAAGTGCTCTCCCTGCACCCTGAAATGCAGATACTGCCTGTGTTGGGGGTGGATTAAGATGTGGGCATAAGCGTCCTTTAGATCCAAGTCGCCCTGCCGGAGGAAGGGTAGCAGAACACCAAGAGATAGCATCTTGAATTTCTCCTGCACCAGAAACTTGTTTAGCCTGCGGAGGTCAAGGATGGGCCGCAGACCCCCCGTCTTTTTCGGGCCGAGGAAGTACCGGGAATAGAAGCCCCAACCTCGAAGGTGGGGAGAGACCTTCGACAGCCCATTGGGAGAGGAGAGAGTGTAATTCCCGCTGCAGCAGAAGCTGGTGCGTGGGGAGTCAAGGAGGCTCCGCCGGGGAGAAAGAAGGTGGAAGCCTGTCGAAATGAAGGCGATAGCCACTCGGACGACTTGGAGGACCCAAGTGTCCGAGGTGATGGAAGCCCACAATGGGGCGAAGTGGGACAGGCATCCCCCCACTGGCTGCTGCATCACCGGAGGGTGAGGGGCTATGCTGATGGCATCAAAACCCCTGAGTGGGGGGGGGGGCGATCGTGAGCCCGCAGCGTGATGGCCGCATTTTGCTAGAGCTCCGTCCTCACAATCCCAAAATCATAGCAAACATGCGCTAACTTTAGCAAATTGCCCCCCTCTACCTACCCTGGGTCGGCGTGAGTAGGTGGTCCCCCTCGGAGCCGGGTTCGGCGGCTTGGCGGGCTCCCTGGAGACTGGATAATCGAGGGGTCATTCCTGGAGCGAGGCCTGCTGAATGCCTCCACCCGACGACGGATCCGAGCCTGCCTGCAACCGCGGCTAACGGAGGAGCCCTACGCGAGTTTAAATAATTCTGGAGCAGAGCCCTGCACGATCGAGCGGCTGCTTCTTGGGCGCTGCACTGTGGAACGTGCGGCAGCCCGTTGGTCGGGGGAGGCAACTGCTCCAAACACTGAGGCCTCTGCGTGTGCTGTTGCAACTTTGCCTACGAGGCCTGCAGAACCGGCGTGGAGACCGCATGGCAGCTGCCGGCGTGTGCTTTCATCCTATGCTATAACGAATCGCCCCGAGGGGGGTAAGTCCGAGCGTCCACTTCCCTCCTTCTTGCACTTTGGCTTACATCTGGAGCGGGTGACAGGGGCCATTTATTAACAGCTTGGAGCCCCGCCGAAGCCTATGTCCCCTCTGAGTGGAACTTGGGGGCCCTGCTAAATACTTGTTGCCCTGGGAGGGCTGGGGCAGCTTTCTCCAAATTTTTTCTTCTCTGCTGTCTCGCTGACTACCCAGTGCCCTATGCCTTGCTGACATTGCTTATACCCGTCTCCTGACACTGTGTGGTGGTAACTGCGCTGAGGATTGGTGAGAGCCTGGACGCTGCGGTCTCCTTGGGGTCCCAAATTTTTTTTTTTTTTGCTGACATTGGACACATCTCTCTCCTACCACTGTGAGCCTTTGGTGACTTTGTGAGATGGCTGCCAAAGCTAAAAGCTCTGAAACTCGGGAGGGGATGCGCTCCTCCCAGCGCCTGCAGAGCAAGTCCGGAGCCCCCAGTAGCCCACACGAACAACCCCTCCCATCAGGTTCTGATGATGAGACTGTCAGCGAGGAGGACTTGGATCCGCACAAGCAACTCTCCTCGGCTCAACTCAAACAAGAACTCCATAGGGGCTTTGCGGAACTAGCTAATGAGTTTCGCGCACTACGAGAGGACCTGATGAAAGATGTCGCCGAACTCAGGACTGACGTCAAGGAGCTGGGAGCTCGAGTGGAAGACGTGGAGACCAAGATGGTAGAACAAGATGGGACGCTGATGGATTTACAATGTGCTTTAGACCGGCAGCATGCGCAAGCAATGGAACTGACTTATAAAATTGATGACATTGAAAACCGCTCCCGCCGCAACAATGTGCGTTTCCGTGGAATTCCAGAGGCGGTAGGGGGCGGAGAAGATCTACCAACTGTACTTAAATTGCTGATAGCGGAATTGCTCTCGACAGAGGACATGGCTGCACACGCCTCTGGTATGGAAATTGAACGAGTTCACCGCGCTCTGGGGAAACCCCCTAACAACCAACCTCGCGATGTTATTGCGAGATTTCTGCGCTATTCTGATGCTGCGCTCCTTATCCGGCGAGGCCGGGAGAAAAAGACGGTCTGATTTCAGGATGCGACAGTATCTATTTATCAGGACCTCTCGACGTTCACCCTGGCGCGGCGGAGAGAGATGAAGCCGGTCTCCGAGGTCCTGAACAGCAAGGGGATTCGCTATTCCTGGTCCTTCCCATTTAGGATGAACTTTCTCTTGGGCAACAAAAAGATCTCTGCAAAAGATTACACTGAAGCTTGGCGAGCCCTGCGCCAGGCGGGCTTAGTAGATGACAATGCTCAGCCTCATCCGCCGCCCCCTAAATCCCAGCACTCCAGGTGGACTCGGGTGGGCAAGCCCACTTGAATTCTTTTTGTGGTCTTGAGGAGCTCCTCTTATTTTTTCTCTTTTAGGGAGTCTCATTCTGTGGGTCCCCCGATTTTTTGGATACCTGGTGGTGGGAAATAGATTGGGGTCCCCACTCTTTTTTCTTTTTGATACCCGGGGGGCAGCGGATGATCTGCAAACGTTTTGTTGATGTTATTGCTTTGATAGAGGGGCATGATGAGCTTGATGATCCGGGGAAGGTGGAGGAGTAGTGGGGGGTATGTTTATCTCTGTTCTTCACTGTTTAGGCTAAGTTTTTGCCTTAAGGGGTTCTGGGGGGTTCGGGGTTTGTGGTCAATTTACCGTGTCCTGTAATAATTTAAACAGGCAGGTGGTATTGACGGGAAGGGGGGGGAGATGGGTGGGGGGGGGCTTTTTCTTAACATGGAATTGGTGGGTGTGCTTGGGCTTGGGAGGAGGGACTATGGCTCCTGTTCTTGGAAAGTGGAATGGGTGGGTCCGGCTAACTAATTCCCCAGGTTTGAGGGGGGGGAGCTACCATTGGGACCTTCTGGATAGCGGGCGGCAGCGAGGGAGTGGATTGTAATTGCTAATGGTGCGCTTTATCTCCTTGAATGTTAAGGGCCTTAATTCCCTGAGGAAGAGATCCCTACTGTTCTCCGAATTGCGCACTTTGCAGGGGGACATTGTTTACCTACAGGAGACCCATCTTCAGAACTGTAAGCAGGGCTGGCTAAGGAGGTCCCCATATACTGAGGTGCGGGTGGCCTCAGATGCACAGGGACGGAAGAAGCGGGGAGTGGCCTTACTGTTTCACCAGAGCCTCTCTCTACAGATAGAGGAGATAAAGCAAGATACTTTGGGGAGGTGGCTTTTCTTGAATATCCGTCTAGAAGGGCACCTGCTCACCTTGGCTAATGTTTACGCTTCCAATACAGGTCAAGGGGCCTTCTTTGCACGATTGAAAGCCTTATTGGCGGATTTTGCAAGGGGTCCTATTGTTCTGGGGGGGACTGTAACACGCACCTGGTGCCCCACCTGGATTCCACAAGTCTTGCTGGGGGGCGAGTGGGGGGACCGGCAAGAGCCCTGCAAAGTTTTATGCTTGACTTAGGTCTGAGGGAAGCCTGGAGGGATACCCATGGGGGGAAAGAGGCTATACGTACTACTCTCCGGTCCATCAGGTTCACACTCGCATTGATTATTTTCTATTGGATCAGCGCCTGATGGACGGGAGAGTGAAGGCTGGACATGGAGCGCTGACCTGGTCAGATCATGCCCCGTGCTGGCTTGCTCTTGTACAGTGAGCACCAGCGGCTTTGGCGCCTAGACGTGAGGTTCCTACGGCGGCAAGGTGCAGTGCAGGATCATGTCCGTTTTATGACGGAATTCTTTGAGCTTAACAACTCTGGGGATGTTCCTCTCCCTACGGTTTGGGATGCTAATAAGGCTACGGCTCGCGGTCAACTCATGGCGGAGGCGGCCTGCACGCGCAAAAAGTGGACGCGTGATCGCGACCAGTTGGTGGCGGAGGCTACCCGCCTAGGTTCGGAACACGCCCGCACTGGTTCGCGACAGGTCCTGCGCCAGTGGCGGACTGCTCGAGCCAACTTGGATGCGTGTTTGCAGAAAGAATTAGATAATAAGTGCCGGAAGTTACGACAAACTTTTTATGAGCATGGGAATAAAACAGGCCGCTTCCTAGCTTTGCGTCTTCGCCAACAACAATCTGCGCGAGTGGTACGCGAATTGCGTGACACTGGGGGACGGAAGAGGGTTATCTCCCGGGAGATACGTGATCTTTTTGCTGACTTTCTGGAGCAGCTCTATAAGGCGGAGCCCTTTGAGCGGGATCGTGTACAGGACTATTTGCGGGGGATTGGTCTGCCGCATCTTTCTGACCCTGATCGGGCTCAGCTAGATTCTGAATTAACGGTAGATGAAGTGGAAACCGCAATCCAGCGACTGAAAACTGGGAGTGCGCCAGGTAGTGATGGCTTCCCAGCAGAATATTATAAGAAGTTTCGGATACAATTGGCGCCAACCTTGCCTATCTTGTTCAATGAGATCCTGGGAGGGGCCTCCTTACAACCGTCCCAGCGCGAGGCATTGATCGTGATGATACCCAAGCCTGGTAAACCATTGCACGACACGGCGTCGTACCGCCCCATCTCTCTGTTAAATGTTGACGTTAAAATATTTGCCTCTGTACTGGCGGCGCGCCTGAATCGGGTCCTTCCGGGCTTGGTCCACCCAGATCAGGTGGGCTTCGTGCCAGGTCGCCAGGCGGCAGACAACATTAGGCGTATGTTGCAGGTCATTCACGTAGCCCAACGGGACCCACAACCAGCCCTGCTGGTGGGGATTGACGCAGAAAAAGCCTTTGATCGGGTTGACTGGGAATACTTATGGTGTGTTCTGGAGAAAATGGGCTTCGGCTCTAATTATATCTGTTGGGTTCGTAGTCTCTATCAGATGCCCCAGGCGTGTGTTCGGATCAATGGGGGACACTCGAGACGCTTTCTGCTGGAACGGGGCACGCGACAGGGTTGCCCTCTTTCGCCCCTACTCTTTGCACTTGCGATGGAACCCCTGGCCCAGAGCTTCCGAGAACATCTAGGCCTGAGGGGGGTTCATATTGGCCCTGCGGATTATAGGATTGCGCTTTTTGCGGATGACATCATACTGTCCCTGGTGGATCCGTCCACTTCCCTTCCAGTTGCGATGCAACTGTTCGATAACTATGCGCGAGTATCCGGTTTTAAAATTAATTACACTAAATCGGAGATTCTGAATGTTGGGGTCCCCGGGGCGGTTTGTGCGGAGCTCCAGGCGGCTTATCCTCTTCGCTGGGTGTCCGGAGCTTTACGTTATCTAGGGGTGCAGTTGACCGTGGAGCGGGCGGACCTTTTTAAGGCCAACTATGATCCCTTGCTTCGTCAGGTTCGGCGGGACCTAGAAGTATGGAATGGCCTGCTCCTTTCCTGGTTCGGGCGTATAGCCGTAGTCAAAATGGTGATTGTTCCCCGCTTTCTTTACTTTTTTTCAGGTTCTGCTGCCGCTTCCCATCGCGCGGGCCACTTTGGCGACCTGGCAGCAGTTGCTTATGAAATTCATTTGGCATTATCGTCGCCCACACTTGGCGCGACAGGTTCTTTATGCCCGTACGCGCTCTGGAGGTATGAGCATGCCCAATTTATATTGGTACTATGCGGCGGCGCAATGTCGGGCGGAGGTGGAGTGGATGATTGCTGGTAGCACTAAGCGATGGGTGCAACTGGAAATGAACTTGGTGGGGGGAGCCGGCTTGGGAGACTGGCTGTGGCTTGGTCGAAAACTTCGACGTGGTAAGCGCACTAGCAATCCCTATATTCTTCACACCCTCCGTTGTTGGGACCGGCACTTTCGATCTCGCGACATGGACTTAACCCCTTTAGCTCCTATAATAGATAATGCTTCTTTCCCGCTGGGGTTAAGTGATGCAGTTTTTCGGCAGTGGGGATATCACGGCCTTAGTCGGGTCGGACAGCTTTTTGATGATGGTCAACTACAATCCTTTCGTGCGTTACAAGATGAATTTGACATTCCGGCCAGGCAGCATTATCAATATATGCAAGTGACACACTGGGTTGGATCCAAGCTTGTTCGGACCCACGCTGCACGGGCCCTGACCGATTTGGAACGTTACTGTGAGGGGTGCACTACCACTAAGGGACTCGTGGCGACCCTGTATGTTCACTTGCAGGGCTCTCAATCGTGTTCTACAAGACACAGGGAACTTTGGAACTCCGACTTGAACCTCTCCTATACTGAGCAGCAGTGGGAGAGGGCGGAAACTCACTTGTGGAAAAGTGCGGTAGCGATTAATGCCCGTGAAACCAATTATAAAATATTGTACCGTTGGTACATGACTCCGGCGCGGATTGCGCGCATATATCCTGGGGCGGTGGACCTCTGCTGGCGTAATTGTGGGCATCGGGGTACCCTAGGGCACATTTGGTGGGACTGCCCCCGCATTCGCGCCTATTGGATGGGTATACAATTTCGGATGCAATTGCTTTTGGGAGTGAGTGTCCCTTGGGATCCAGGGATTTTCCTGTTTGGGGCCGCAGTGCCGGGTGCACGAGCTCTACAGCTTGCTTTACTTCGCCATGGCCTGAATGCAGCTAGATTATCCCTTGCAGCAGCCTGGAAGTGTGCCTTGGCCCCCTCCTTTCAGACTTGGCTGGAACGGATGTGGGATATGTACACCATGGAACGAGGGGTAGCGGTCAGTAGGATGCGCCTGGCGCGCTTTGAGTTGGTGTGGGCACCCTTTGTCTCTCGTTACGGTGCGTGACTGTGCTGGATAAGAGGGGGGGAACATGCAAACTTTAAAGGGAGCTCGCCCCTTGAGTGTATCTGTTGCTCATCACCTTCCCGTATTTGAACGTTAGCAAGCCACAGAGGGGGGACTGGGAGGTTGGGTGGGAGGGGGGTCCTGGGCTAGGGAGGTTTCGGGGGGGGGGGGAGGAAGGGAGGTTGGGGGGTTACTGTTCTCCTTTTCCTTATTTTAAAACTGCAAAAATGAAGGCATATTGTTGAATGCCGTTGTGATCTGGTGTTATGTTATTACTGTTGCTTCTTCTTTGAAGATCTTTGTGGTTTATGGATTTTATGTATTCTTTGGAAGCCTTTCAATAAAAAAAAAAAAAAAAAAAACCCTGAGTGGGTTGTGGGGGAGCCGGCGTCTGGGCCTTCGGTCCTTTTGACTTCGATGCCCCTGGCCAGATTGTGCCGGAGTGGTCGGCATGGAGGTAGCCGGATATGGCGGATATCCCTGATACTGGAGACCCTTTCTAGGGAAGAAGGGCTTCTTGGTTGGCTGCTTCTTCCGAGACAGGGTGGAAGTTTTGCGGGAGAGACAGGTTCTGGTGACGAACTCAGTCTCAATTTCCACGGCCTTCTCCTCCATCGGCTTGCCGAAGAGCTGCTCGCTGAGACAGGGCATGTCCAGGAGTTTCTCCTGCACCCATTGCTACAAATCCGAGGATTGGAGCCATGCCTGGCGGCAGGCCCCAATGCCTGCAGCCGCCACCCAAACCAATGTCTCAAAGCCATCATAGGAGCCTCGGGAGAGGTACTTAGAGCAGTCCACAACGGACTTAAACAGGGTGCCAACCTATTGGGCTCTCCCTCAAGGCCCGCGGAGAAAACCCCGAGTTCCTTAGCCAAATCGCGCACTAACATACCAATGTACAGTTGATATGCCTGGATGCGACAAGAGAGCATGGAACCTTGGTAGGCCTTGCAGCCTAGGGCATCAAGGGCTCTCGACTCTCAGCCAGGTGGTACCAACGAGTGTGATTTCAGACTCTTTTGCTTCCTCATGGCCGATTCCACTACCATCGAGGTGTGTGGGAGTTGGGTCTTTCGGAAGCCTGGCCCACATTGTACCTTGTACATCGTATCAAGGCGCTTGCTTACGATGGGGACCAAGGCTGGGGCCTCCCACATGCGGAGCAGCAGCCGAGAAAGAATAGGAGGTACAGGCACAGTGAGGGATTCCCTGGGCAGGTACTCGTATTAAAGAATGTCGAGTTCTTCAGCACGAGGGTCCTCCTCAGCCTGGGTGACCAGGTTAAGGGCCCGTGTCATGTCCCGAATGAACACCAGGAAGGAGGTGTCTTCGGGTGGCGAGCGCCGCTGAAAGATCCCGGTGGGTACAGGTTTCCAGGGAGGTGTCCCCATCGGACTCCCACTCCGAGAAATCGGTCGAGGAATCCGAGCCAGGCAGATCACCCTGTCCAACGGCTGGTGCCCGCTTGGTGCCGGAGGCCCTGGACGATCTCACCTCAGAGGAACGGGAGGGCGAGCAAGACCGACGTCGAGGACCCTCACAAGGTCCGTGGCTCTTGGGGGTTTCCTGGATGGATTTGGGTGTCCTAAGCGAGGGACTCATGGTCTCTGGGTGCAAGTCAGCAAAGCTAGCCGTAAGCGCCTGCTGGGAAGCAATGAACACAGAAACACTGTGTTCTAGCGCCAGCAGGCAGGACTCCCACGCAGGCGTGGGGCCCTGCAACGCCGATCCCAGGGTCACCAGATCAAGCTTTGAGGAGGAGAGGGGGTCTCCACCGGGACGACCCTCAGGAGACAGGGTGCCTTCACTGGAGGCCTCCGCTTCCATGCGGGGTACCTTGTGGGGCTGCTCCCTGTCCAACTCTCGGAAACGCCAAAGGGGGCTAAGCAACCAGGCACGGGAGCGCTCGCGCTTGTCGGGAGCCCCCGACAGTGACTTCGAGGCTTTCTTTTTGTGCCGCTCCACCTTAGGGGACCCCTGGTCGGAGTGCCGCCGAGAGCGCGGGGCCGCAGGGGGGAACCCACCGGGGGAGGGATGACCAAGGGTGCCACCGGGGACTCCGAGGCAGCCTTTCAGAAAATGTCTTCGGACTTCTGCTTACAGCTGAACAGGGTATTAGCGGACATTTTCTTGCAGAGTGAACAGAGCTCTGGATCATGGTCGGCTCCGAGGCACCGCAGACAACAGTCATGAGTGTCTGTAAGCGACATGTTCCTAGAACATCTATTGCATTTTTTAAATCTGGTGGCCATTGGGTAAAAATGGCCCCTGCGAGGTCAAAGACCCATGCCTTCCAAGATGCGTTACTTAGACAAATGGTGATGAAACCGACCAGGGAAAGCTCGATACTGGATTTAGTGCTCATCAATGGAGATAGTGTGTTGAATGTCCGGGTGAGTGCCTCTGTGAGCAGCAGCGATCATCACACGGTGTAGTTTGAGATAAAAGCCAACGTGCACTCCAATCATAGCAAGTTCAAAGTCCTAGACTTCAAAAACACTGACTTCAGTAAAGTGGCCAAGTATCTGAAGGAGGAGTTGGCAGGGTGGGAGGGGATAAGGGAAGTGGAATTGCAATGGGCTAAACTAAAGGTGGCAATAAAAGGGGCAACAGATACATATGTAAGGAAAATAAACAAAAACAAGAGGAAAATGAAGTGGCTGCTCAAATAAAGGCAAAAAAACTTTCACAAAATTCAGAAGCTCGCAAACAGAGGAACACAGAAAGGAATACAGCATCAAACTAAAAAAAGACAAAAAGAGAACTAAGGATAGCAAAATCAAAGGCAGAAGAAAAGATGGCTAAAGATGTGAAGTGTGGCGACAAAACTTTCTTCAGGTATATTCGGGAGAGGAGGAAAATCAGAGGTGGAACTGCAGGACTCAGAAGTGCTGGGAACGGACTCGTGGAAAGTGACATTGAAAAAGCAAAAGTTCTAAATACTTCTGCTCTGTTTTTACTAAAGAAAATCCTGGAGAAGGACCACCTGTGACTCCCAAATATAAAAATGGGAATGGAGTATATACCACACCATTCACAGAAGATGATGTGTTAGAACAGCTTGCAAAACTGAAAGAGGACAAGGGCCATGGGACCGGATGGGATACATCCCAGGATACTGAAAGAGCTCAGAGGTTCTTGCAGGCCTTTAAAGGATGTTTTTGACAAATTCTTGGAGAGAGGAGAAGTTCCTCAGGACTGGAGAAGGTGTGATGTGGCACCTCTTCACAAAAGTGGTAACAGGGAAGAAGTGACAAACTACAGTCCGGTAAGCCTTATCTCGGTGGCGGGAAAAGTAATGGAGGCGCTCCTGAAATAGCGAATAGTGGACTTTTTCAAAACCAACAGGTTGCATGATCCGAGGCAACATGGTTTTACCAAAGGACGATCTTGCCAAACAAATCTGATTGAGTTCTTTGATTGGGTGACCAGAGAACTAGATAAGGGGCAGCGATGGATGTCATCTACCTGGATTTCAGTAAAACCTTTGATACTGTTCCTCATAGGAGGCTTATCAATAAACTCAATAGCTTGGGGATGGGTCCCAAGGTGGTGAACTGGATCAGAAACTGATTGACTGACAGATGACAGAAGATGATGGTAAACAGAACTCACTCAGATGAAAGGAAGGGGATTAGCAGTGTGCTCCAGGATTCGGTCCTGGGACCGGTACTGTTCAATGTATTTGTGAGCGATATTGCTGAAGAACTGAATGGAAAGTCTGTCTTTTTGCAGATGACAAAAATTTGCAATAGAATGGACTTTCCTGAGGGAGTGGAGAACATGAGGAAAGATCTACAAAAGCAGGAAGAATGATCTAATGCTTGGTAGTTAAGATTTAATGTGAAGAAGTGCAGTGTCTTACACTTAGGAAGCAGAAATCCAAGGGAAATGTACACGATAGGGGTGAGAGGTTGGTGTGCACGGACCAGGAGAAGGATCTTGGAGTGATTATTTTTGAGGATCTCAAGGTGGCGAAATAGTGCGACAAGGCGGTGGCAAAAGCCAGAAGGATGCTGGGTTGCATACAAAGGAATTAGTAGCAGAAAGGAAGAGGTACTGCCACTGTACAAGACACTGGTGAGGCCTCACTTGCAATACTGTGTTCAGTTTTGGAGACCATATCTCACAAAGGATATATAAAGGACTGGAAAGGGTTCAAAGGGAGGTGACCAAAATGATTTGGAGCCTGCATCAGGAGACGTATGAGAAAAGACTTGAAGACCTAAATATGTACACTCTGGAGGAGAGGAGGAACAGGGGAAATATGATTCAGACCTTTAAATGTTTAGAGTATTAATGAACAAACAAACCTCTTCCAAAGAAGGGGGAGCTGTAAAACTAGAGGGCATAATATGAAGCAGCAAGGGGGTAAATTAAAAAGGCAATGTCAGGAAATACTTTTTCAGTGAAAGGGTGGTAGATGCTTGGAATGCCCTCCCAATGTTAGTGGTGAGGACAAATACAGTGACGGAATTCAAAATGGCATGTGACAGACACAGTGGATCCCTTTATAGCAACAGGATAAAATCAAAATAAACTAAGCTATCTCATATCTCAACAAATAGGGGTGCCCTACACAAAGCGGTGGGTACACCCCTAAACAAAGGCATGGGGAGGGGTGACCTGCATGGAGCGGCTGGTGCACCTACACTTACCACACTGGTCTTTATCCGCCGTCATATACTATGTTATTATAATGCAGCCTTGTGCTTGGAATCTGAGGATATCTGAGATCCAGGAGAGGATGAAAAGGCCCTTGACGAAGTGGACGCCAACAATACCGCATCCGAGGTTAAGAGTGTACCTAATTTAGAGGCCCTGTTCTGTAGGCCTCTCCGGGTCACTTTCTGGCAAACAGGACAGTCCTTTTGAGGTGGAATCCAGACAGGTAAGGGTTAATTTGGTGATATTGTGTGAAAAAGGATACACCCCCTTGGTGAAGTCATATCCTGATACATACTTATCCCTCCCCTATTCAATTGTCCTGCGTTTGCTTGCTAGAGATAACTTCTTTTCCTCTGCTTCGCTAGAGATAAGAGTATAGCAGAATTTCTCCAATGTAATAAAGTAGGACCAATCATGGAGAAATGCTGTGATGAATTGATAAGATGTCTATATAGTCTCTATGAGCTCTCAGAGCGAGGCTCAGAATTTATGAAACTTATTTTCTCTGAGCCTGTGTGCACAGTAAACGCAGCTTGCTTCCTGAAAAGTGACTCCTGAGTCTCCTTTCCTTCCTTGTTAGCTGTTACATTTGGTGCGTTGGCCTGAAAGGACAGGAACGAAAAAAGGTTTTTACCTCTGGGTTCAATTGGTTTGAGCCGGAGGGTGGCGAACGCGGGAGGAAATACCAGGTACCCCCAGACCAATTGTTCTGGAGAGTATTGCTTCCTGATTCGCCACGGCTGCTGGCTTTTTCCTATCGACACCTATGAACCCTTGGAGTCCAGGAACCAACCCATTAGTCTCCGGAAGACATCTGAATGGGTAAGTGACAAAAGGGTCTGTCTCTGTATCTGCAGTTCAGAAAAATCTGTCCTTCCTACGGGGAGAAAGAGAGCTTGATCACCTCTCGGGAACGCCTTAATAGCCCAACACTTGGGTGAAACCGCATTCCTTATAGTCAGACTGTTTTCTGGGGGACTGGGAGAGTGTCTGTGTGTTGGTGTGTGTAATTGATTTAAGTGTTTGAAACAAGCAGAAGCTTGTGGAGTGAGCGTGCATTCCTGAGTAGCGCTGTTCCTGGCCGGGCGACCGCGCCCAGGTCTGGAAAAGGAGGAAGCGCCATTTTGTTAGTCACTCATTTTGTGTCTAAGGCAGCAGGATCCCTTATTTCTTTGATCTGTGTTTTCAGAGACTGGAAGAAAGATATGGGGGGGGATCAGAGACGAAATGCAGCCCCTTAGAGTGTATTGTAAAGCATTTCAGGAAGGGATTCTCTGCAGCTTATGGGGTTTGTATGACTCCATCCTTGTTAAAGAAATATTGTGAGCATGAGTGGCTAAGCTTTAATACTGATTGGCCCCGAGAAGGAACCTTTGATTATGACTTGGTTAGCAGAGTGCACCAAGTTGTGATAGCTAAACATCCCGATCAATTCTTATATTGATTCCTGGCTGGATGTCTGTAGGCAGAAACCTAAATGGCTAAGGAGATGCAATGAGGAATACTGTCGCATACTTCTGTCTCGTAGTCCACAGGAAATGCAGACTAAAGCAAAAATAAAACTACCGGTTTTAGTACAGGAGCTAGAGACAGAAGAATTTCCTCCCCCCTATGTTCCCCGGCAGATGACTCCAGCTAGTTTAGCAAGCTCAGCAGGGACTCTAGCTAGGACGGATTCAACTTCTCCCCTGCCCCTTTCGACAGCTACTACTTTTTCTGATAGTCAGAAGAGCACTGCCAGTGAGGCAAGAATGGCATTTTCAGATACAGACCTGCCCAGCACTTCAGAAAGTTCCCTGAGTCCCAGATCTGAGGGAAGTCAGTCTCAGATTAATACGCCTCCTTCCCCAGTACTGAAGCATTACGACCTCAGGAGAGACCCCCACACAGTACGTGCTAGCAAACAGTCTCCAGAAGTTAGTTTCCACCTACCCATCCACCTTTAATGCCCAGGGAGAACTCGTTGAAGGCTCTCGAACCTTTGTATATGTACCCTTTTCTAGCACAGACTGTTGAACTGGAAAACTCAGCTATGATAGATTTGTTTTCATCTATTATTCAAACCCATCGTCCAACTTGGGCAGACTGTTGTCAGCTCCTTTGAACCTTACTCAGTACTGAAGATAGATACCAGGTGACTGGGTCAGCCATGAAATGGTTGGAAGAGAACCCTCCAGGTGAACAGGATCCCAAGCAATCAGCTCTGAGAGACTTTCCTGACCTAGAACCTAATTGGGATGCAAACAATGATGCAGGCCGCCTTGCTCTGAATTGTTATTATCGGGCTCTCCTTGAAGGCTTTAAAAGGGGGGGCCAGAAAGCGATGAATGTAGGGAAAATATCTGAGGTACTGCAAACCCTCGATGAGAGCCCTGGCTAGTTTTATGAAAGACTCTACATTCAAAGGAAACTTCCGAAGCTTGAGGGCTTTGCTGGAATGAATATAACCTAGCTGATGGAAGTTGCTATTAAAGTATTTGTGAACAGAGATCAGGAGATGAAGCGTGAGTGTGAACGAAAGATAAAAAAGAAAGCTGATATGTTAGCAGCGGCGCTAGTCGAGAAAGGACAAGGAAAGCGACATGGGAACCGAGAAGCCGAGGCCGGGGTAGAGGAACCCGGCGAGGATCATTGGAGCAAGGACTATTGGAACGAGATCAATGTGCCTATAGCAGAGAAATGGGCCACTGAAAAATAAAAAAACGAATGTCCCAATTGTGTCAGGCAATATTCCCTGCCCCGAAGAGATGTTGAGGGCATTCATAAACATCTCCAGCGATTACTCAAGTTTAGACTCCTGAAACCATGCCAGTTACCCTGGAATACCCCTTTGCTGCCTGTTCAAAAACCAGATACTAATGATTACCGACCTGTACAGGACCTACAGAAGGTAAATGAAACTGTTGTTACCATCCATCCTGAGTTTTATTCCTGCACAAGCAACCTGCTTCACTGTTCTGGACTTAAAGGATGCCTTTTTCTGCCTGAGACTGGACACTCCTAGCCAGCCACTGTTTGCATTTGAATGGGAAGACCCTATTACTGGCAGTAAGAGACAATTGACATGGACACAGTTACCCCAAGGATTCAAGAATTCCCCCACGCTGTTTGGGGATACACTTAGTCAAGATTTGCGTCAGTTCCAGTCTTGCCCTTCTCAACGCGTATTGTTACAATATGTGGGCGATTTACTCATTGCTGCTGTTTCCCAGGAAGAATGTTTAACCGCTACTTCATAACTTCTACACCTACTTTGGATGTCTGGCTATCAGGTGTCCCGAAGTAAGGCCCAATTGTGCCAGACTGAAGTCAGATACTTGGGATTCCATGTTGCCCAAGGCCTTCGAAGATTGGGCTCTGAGCGGAGGGAGGCTGTTTGTTCTATTCCTGAGCCACAAAATCGTAGGCAGTTGAGAGCCTTCTTAGGTGCTGCCGGTTTTTGTCGAATTTGGATACCCAACTATGCAGTGTTGGCAAAGCCCCTGTATGCAGCCACAACAGGGGGAGAACGAGAACCTTTCGACTGGGGTCCGGACCAAAAGAAGGCCTTTCCGGATATGAAGGCGGCTTTGCTATCAGCACCCAGTCGTGTGGAAAAACCATTCCACCTGTATGTCCATGAAGAGAGGAGGATGGCAGTTGGTGTTCTCACTCAGAGCCTAGGCTCCTGGCAAGGACCGGTGGCTTATCTGTCCAAACAGCTGGATCCAGTGGCAAGAGGGTGGCCTCCCTATCTTCGCGCAGTAGCAGCGACAGCTCTTCTAGCAACAGAGGCTGATAAATTGTCCCTTGGGCAAGAACTGTATGTTAAAGTGCCTCATGCAGTACTGACCCTGATGAAGTACAAAGGCAATTATTGGTTTACTAACGAGCGGCTGACAAAGTACCAGAGCATGCTGTGTGCGAATCCTCAGGTTCACTTGGAGATAGTGAAAACACTCAATCCTGCTACTCTACTCCATGTAGCACCTGGGCTACCTGAACATGATTGCATCCTGGTTATGGATGAAGTGTATTCCAGCCGCCCAAATCTGAAGGATGTATCGCTGGCTTCTCCTGATGTTCAGTACTTTACCGATGGCAGCAGTCTCATGGAAGATGGACAGCGGAAGGCTGGATATGCGGTGGTCACTCCTGGGGTTGTTGTGGAGGCTGAGCCCTTACCCCTGGGGCCTTCTGCCCATAAAGCTGAACTCATTGCCCTTACTCAAGCCCTCCAGTTAGCTGCAGGTCTGAAGGCAAACATTTTCACTGATTCTAAGTATGCATTCACTACACTCCATGCCCATGGGGCCCTCTATAGAGAAAAGGGACTCATAAATTCAAGCGGGAAATCTATAAAGTATGGGAGGGAGATTTTGGAGTTACTAGAGTCTGTATGGGCACCAGAAGCGGTGGCTGTTGTTCACTGCAAGGCACACCAGTGAGGGGACACTCTGGTCATCCAGGGTAACCGCAGGGCTGATAGGGAGGCCAAGCTAGCAGCCCAGCGAGGAACAGTCCCAGTAAGTGTTCAAGCCCCCCCTGTTTCCCATTCCTATGTCAGAGTGGGACCCACGTTATACCAGGAAAGAGATGGATTTCTTCACTCAGGAAGGGGCTACTCTCACCACTGCTGGGTGGTTGCGGTTATTGGAAGATCCACCCCGATATGTTATCCCTGAGAGTCTAGCGCCTGCTTTTGTCCACCGATTTCATGAGACCACCCACTTAGGTAAGACCTCCATGCAAACCATTCTTCAGTCTTACTTCTATGTCCCACATCTGACTGCCTTGACGGCAGCTGCAGCACGTCCTTGTCTCCAATGTGCCAAGAATAACCCCCGCCATGGGCCTCTACCTCCCGTTTCTATACAGGCAGTTGGGCTGCCCTTATGGAAAATATTGTAGTTGATTTCACTGAGTTACCCCGAGTAAGGGGTTATCGATATCTGCTGGTCATAGTGTGTACATTTTCAGGATGGGTTGAGGCCTACCCCTGTAGAACAGAGACAGCCCGAGAAGTTACAAGGGCCCTGCTGAAAGAGATCATTCCTAGGTTTGGCCTACCCCTTACTATATGGTCAGATAATGGCCCTGCCTTTGTTGCTAAGCGCATTCAGGACCTCTCCAAGGCCCTCCAGATTACCTGGAAACTTTATACTGCTTACCGCCCACAGAATTCAGGGAAAGTGGAAAGGATGAACCGAACCCTGAAGCTCCAGTTATCCAAACTCTGTCAGGAAACTCATCTTAAGTGGGATCAGGTCTTCTCCGTATTCGGTCCTCTCCGACTCAGACCCTGGGAATATCCCCTTATGAAGTACTGTATGGTCGACCACCACCCATTGTTCAGGGCCTTAAGGGAGACCTAGAGCAGATAGGTAATGACCTTGCGAGACAACACCTACTGGCATTGGGATCTGTTTTTCAGTCTTTGAACAGGTGGATACAAGAGCGACTGCCTATCTCTTTGTCAGAGCCGCTCCACCCCCACCAGCCGGGAGATCGTGTGTGGATTAAGGAATGGAAACATGAACCACTGTGCCCTATCTGGAGAAGTCCTTACACAGTTCTCCTGGCCACACCAACCGCAGTCAAGGTTGCAGTGGTTACCCCATGGATTCATCATACCCATCTCAAGAAAGCTGCTCCTGACCTGGATGACAAGTGGACGGTGCACGAACTGTCTCAGGATCCCTTACGTCTCACATTGCGGAGAACCAGGGAATCGGCAGACGACAGAGCCCTGTGCTAGCCGCACACCGGAAGCCGGCTAGTCTACGCATGGCGGAAGCTTTAGGAGTCATCTTCAGATACTGCTAAAGGACCAAGGTGTAGTGGAACACCAGCTCCATGGTTAATATGCACCTGCTTATGTTGACTTTGGTTCTGGCATTTGTGTGGGGCCTTCCCTTGTTGGCCTCAGGAACTTTAAACACGGTAACATTACTTGCCGAGAATGCTTTGAATACTTCGAACTTTTGTGTACGTAGTACATCTCAGGCTGGAGCCCCATTATCAACTTGCCTTACTGTAGTGCCTTCTAATTTGTGTGAAATGCAGAAGTTTATAATACTGAACAATTTGAACTGTAAACAGCCTAAACTAACATTTTCTACCTTATTCTACTTTATTGTTGTTAGATATCCTTCCTCAGCCTATTATAACAAAATCCTTTTTTTCCTTGCAGGTTGCCTCCATGCTCAAGCCCACAGAATGCTTTATTTTTGAAAACGCTAATATTGGTGCTTTTGATTTATCTAACACTATTATCTTGCAACTTTATTACCAAGGTTTCTTATGGTCATTCAGAAATGTATCTTCCTTTAGGATGGTTCTTGATATGTGGTCAAAATGCGTATACTTATGTTCCCGCAATCACTATGGGTGGGCCTTGCACCTTTGGTAGATTAACTACTGCTGCCCATGTGATGGCAGTATGTAAATACAAATCTCTTTCAGTCAGATCAAATCATATGAGAAAATTGGCCTCCTTCATTACGAAGGCAAATTTTTCCTTAAAAAGGGGGGAATAATGAGGTGGAATCCAAACAGGTAAGGGTTAATTTGGTGATATTGTGTGAAAAAGGATACACCCCCTTGGTGAAGTCATACCCTGATACATACTTATCCCTCCCCTATTCCTTCCTCCTGCCGTTTCTCTCTGCTTGCTAGAGATAACTTCTTTTCCTCTGCTTCGCTAGAGATAAGAGTATAGTAGAATTTCTCCAATCGGGACTACACTGTAATAAAGTAGGACCAATCATGGAGAAATGCTGTGATGAATTGATAAGATGTCTATCTATGAGCCCTCAGAGCGAGGCTCAGAATTTATGAGTTTTCTCTGAGCCTGTGTGCACATTAAACGCAGCTTGCTTCCTGAAAAGTGACTCCTGAGTCTCCTTTCCTTCCTCATTAGCTGTTACACTTTGGCTGGTGGTTTGTGCCGAGGCATTTTAGTCACTAGTCATGTGTGCCAGTCGCCGAAATGGTGCTGGCACACTTAATGCATCTTTTGAAACCACTAGTTTGGTTTCTCCATACTCTCAAGGATGAAGAGTATGGAAGGCTTAAGGCCTAAAAGGGCATCAACACCCAAGGAGGTACTTTTTTTTTAGGAAAATAAATAGAAAGAAAGAAAAAAAGAATAAGGGAACCAGCGATGTCTTATACGGTGCTGATGTCAATGGGCAGACGCTATCCACAAAGAAGTTTTATCTCCAGGAACAAGCAGGAATGTAGTCTTCACATATGGGTATCGTCGGTACCGACGGAGCCTGTGTGGGAACGTTCCCCAGCGTCCAATAGGAACGCTTTTGGGAGTATCCCTCAGCACATGCACGCTGCCTTCCTGCCTTTCCAACTGTCCCTCTTCAGTTCCTTGTTTTCCGCGGAGCCGACAAGACCCATACCCTGTCACCGCAGAAAATTCTGTCTTTAAAATTGTTTTCTTGTGGTCGCGTTTCCCTCCGCACGACGCCTACCGGTACCGCCGGTTCTTTTCTTTTCTTTTTTCAAAATATTTTGTACTTTGAACTGTTTCTCTTCAGAAACATTTCTTTTTCGGTGCTAGGCGCCATTTTGGGCATTAGGCCTTATATTCCTGAAACATGGAAAAACCAACTAGTGGTTTTAAAAAATGTACTAAGTGTGGCGGTACCATTTCCGTCACTGACACCCATGACTGGTGTCTTAAATGTTTAGGCCCTGAACATTCTCCATCTGAATGTCTGTCCTGTATGGGGATGACTATGAGAGGAAAACAGAACCGGGCTGCAAAGCTCGGTACTCTTTTCTTCGGATGCCAGATCCATTGCATCGACATCTTCAAGAGCCTCCTCTTCCTCCCATGGATCTCAGGTAACTAAACAAAAAAGCAGGTCCTCAAAGGGTAGCTCTCCTGCTAAGCATCGAGAGGCCATTGGCATTGCCCTTGAGGAAACCACACCGGCAAAACAGCCCCGGCGGGAGGCTTCAGCTTCCAAAGCATCAATGGGGCTCCAGGATGTTCGAGGCCTCGACCTTGCAAGAACTACTGGTGCCATGCTCAGGGGTCCTGGCCGTTTTCACCGGTACCGACACCCAGGCATCGGCAGCGTCGATAGACCAGAGGTTCCTCGCTATCTAACGCAGCATTGCAGCTCTTCTCACAGCTGCGGTACCATTGACACCTATGGTTCAACGGGCACCGGTATCGACACTGGTACTGGTACCGACGGTACCGGCCCCGGTGGGAATTCTTTGCACGCCATCTTTGGCTGGAATCGACAGATCGGTACCGGATCAACTCGGTACCGACTTCGATCGATACTGGGACTGTGCTTTACATGAGCATCATGATCAGGAATACTTCGAATCCTCCGATTCCGAAGACTCTGACAATTCTGCTGGTACCAGAGGGTTTCTCCTGGAAGAGCCCTCTTCTCCCTAACGCAGAGTGTCACCTCCAGAGGACATGTCTTTTCAGGATTTTATTCGTGATGTGGCCAAGGGCCTTTCAATCACGGTAGCTCCTGAACAGGAACCCAGAGCAAAGAAATTGGAAATTCTCCAATATCCTAAAGCTCCAAAGGAGGCAGCCACTCTGCCCATCCATGAAATTCTGCATAACTTGATGCTCAGAATGTGGGAGTCACCTCTGACTACATCTCCTCATTCTAGGAGGCTTGATACTATATATTGAGTTCCGTCATGTCCTGGATTTCAAAAGACTCAGCTGCCACACCATTCAATGGTGGTGGAGTCAGCCATGCGTAGGATGAAAAGTGCAAAGAGGCATGCTTCCAATCCCCCTGGTCGTGAATGCAGGACTCTGGATGCTTTTGGGCGCCAAACTTTTCAGGCTTTCATGCTTTCAGCTAGGATCAGTTCATATACACTATATATGGGCATGTTCCTCAAAGAAGTTACAGGAGACTTGGAACTTATGAGCCCACTTCTCCCAGATGACAAGAGACAAGACTTTCTTGCTCTAGTTAAGCATGCTCAAGATGTCTCCAAGTTTGTGAATCGTGCAGCCTTTGACTGCTTTGAATGCATCAGCAGAGCCTCTGCTATTGCCATTGGAGCACGACGGATTGCCTGGCTTCAGGCATCAGACTTGGAGACTTGGGTACAGGACAAGTTAGGCAACATTCCTTGCACGGGAGAGAATCTCTTTGGCAAGAACTGGCAGGAAAAGGCTAACGAGTTAGATGCTCACAATACCACTCTAGATAGATTGTCAAAATCTACAGTCACTCCAGCCAAAAGGAGGCCTTATAAAAAACCCTCTTTCAGCAAAAAGAGGAAATTTTATCCTTCCTATACCCAGCAGAGTCAAACTCAGGGTCAGATTGCCCAAAGGGGCAAACTAGACAGCAAAAGAAGCCAAAAGGCCCAAGAGCCCAACCAGCTCCGCAGGTTCAGCCCCCTCAAGGGCTTTGACTCCTTCCTTGAGAGCTTAGCCTTCCTGCCTCTGAGGGGTCCCCAACCCCCCAATATCCAAGGCAGGTTATGCCACTTTGCCAACAGATGGCATCAGATAACAGCAGAAGATTGGACTCTGTCCATTGTAGGAGAGGGGTACAAGCTCCATTTTCACAGCATTCCCCCTCCTACAATTCTAAGGCAATTCAATTCTCAAACCTCCGCAGACAATCTGCTAGATCGCGAGGTCTCAACACTTCTTGCCCAAGGGGCAATAGAAGAGGTACCCATTCTTCAACTGGGTGCAGGGTTCTACTCCCCCTATTTTCTTATTCCAAAGAAAACAGGAGGACAAAGACCCAATTCTAGACCTCAGAGAATTCAACAAATACCTGTTCCAAGAGACGTTCAAAATGATTTCTCTTGGAACTCTTCTGCCATACCTTCAAAGCCAGGATTGGCTTTGCTCTCTAGACTTAAAGGATGCATACACTCACATTCTGATCCATCCAAATCACAGGAAATTCTTACGATTCCTTTTCAATGGAAAACATTTCCAGTACAGGGTTCTTCCCTTTGGTCTGGCTTCAGCTCCAAGGGTATTCACGAAATGCATGGCAGTAGTAGCTGCATTTCTACGAACCCTGGGGATATTCGTCTTCCCTTACTTAGATGGCTGGCTCATTTGAGCCCCTACCGTTGCAGAGGCCAGCACTGCACTGTCTCGCACAATGCAAATCCTCCAATACTTGGGGTTGGTAATAAACTTCCCAAAATCCCAACTTGTTCCTTCCCATTGCCTGGAATTCATAGGGGCCTGTCTAGATACCAGACAGGCAAAGGCTTTCCTTCCACAGGCCCAGTGTCTTCGCATAATGCAACTAGCTTCTGAAGCAGCAGGGAAATCCTCCCTAACTGCTCAAGAGCTACTGCAGTTGCTGGGACATATGGCATCCACAGTTCATGTAGTCCCAAATGCTTGCCTCCACATGCGAGCAGCTCAGTGGACCTTATCCAAACAGTGGACACAGGCCACAGGACGTTTATCAGAGAAAATAGTAAACTCTCAACGACTAATTTTGTCCCTCCAATGGTGGCAATCACTAGAAAATCTGACAGTGGGGTCTCCTTTCCATCAACCCCTTTTTCAGGCCACCCTAACAACACATGCATCACAGGTGGGTTGGAGAGCACACCTGAATCACCTCTCTACCCAGGGCACCTGGACTCCACAGGAGGCTGGTCTACACATAAACCTCCTGGAATTAAGAGCAATCTATTTAGCTCTTCGAGTATTCCACACCCAGCTCAGCTACAAGACAGTCCTAGTTCAGACGGACAATCAAGTAGCCATGTTCTATGTGAATAAGCAGGGTTGGACAGGCTCTCTGTCGTTATGCAATGAAGCTTTACGACTGTGGGCCCTCGTCAGAGAGTATCAAATTCACCTTCTAGTGGTATATCTTCCAGGTATTCAAAACCTTTGGGCAGACAAACTCAGTCGAGTACTGCTGCCTCACTAGTGGTCTCTCCACCTAGACCAGGTGGCAAAGATATTTCATCTCTGGGGCACTCCAGACATAGACCTCTTTGCAAGTCCATTGAATGCCAAACTTCCCCGGTTCTGTTCCAGGATTCCGGCTCACAATTGTCAGGCAAGGGATGCCTTCCTCCTTCACTAGGGTCAGGACTTCCTTTATGCCTTCTCACCCATTCCCCTCATCCCCAAAACACTCTTCAAGCTTCAGAGAGACAGGGGTCGCATGATTCTCATAGCACCACAATGGCCACGCCAAGCGTGGTATACCCTGCTTCTACATCTCTCTCAAGCTGCACCTCTGGAGTTAGGACATGCTCCAGATCTCCTTTCCCAAGAGGACAGGACGCTATGGCACCCGAGTCCCCAGTCCCTGCATCTCACGGCCTTGTTGCTGAAGGCTTAGACCTCCAGGATTTCAACCTGTCCCAACAGGTAAAGGATATCCTTCAGGCTTCTAGAAATCTTTCCACAAGAAGATCTTATGCCTTCAAGTGGAAACGTTTTACTATATGGTGCTCCAAGAAGGGATTAAACCCCCTTGTCATGCCTTTAGAATCGATACTAGAGTATCTCCTTCACTTATCAAATTCTGGTCTAAAGACCAATTCGGTAAGAGTCCATCTTAGTGCAACTGCAGCTTCTTATAAGCCTCTGAATGGACAACTAATTTCCTCTCATCCACTCATATCCAGATTTATGAGAGGTCTTCTGTTAACCAAACCTCCCATTAAGCCACCACTGGTGGCATGGGATCTAAATCTAGTTCTCGGGCAGCTCATGGAGCTGCCTTTTGAGCCTTTAGCCACTACAACCCTTAAGGTTTTGACCTGGAAGGTCTTCTTAATTGCAATCACCTCTGCACATCACATTAGTGAACTGCAAGCTTTAGTGGCTGATCCTCCTTATACTAGGTTTCATCATGATAAGGTTGTTCTTAGAACTCATTCACACTTTATGCCAAAGGTGGTTTCGCCTTTTCATTTGAATCAATCAATTTATCTTCCTGTATTTTTTCCAAGGCCTCACGCCTCTAATGCAGAAAGAAACCTTCATACTTTGAATTGTAAAAGAGCCTTAACCTTTTACCTACAGAGAACACAGCAACATAGAAAGTCCTCGCAACTTTTTATAGCTTTTGACTCTAGTCATTTGGGACTTCCAGTCTCCAAAAGAACTTTATCTAAATGGATCGCCCAATGCATATCCTTTGCTTATGAGAGTAAGGGTCTTCCTCTTCAGGGCCATGTCACAGCTCATAACGTGAGAGCCATGGCAGCTTCCATGGCTAATCTCCACTCCGTGTCTATCGATGACATTTTTCGAGCAGCCACCTGGGCTTCGGTACACACCTTCACAGCCCACTACTGCCTGGATAAAGCCTCCCGTCGGGATGCCTTCTTTGGCCAAGCTGTTCTTCAAAATCTCTTTCAGACCTAATTCAACTCCTGCCCACCAACCCTGGTGGAATGCCAGAGATCCATGGGAGGAAGGATGCCTACCTTTCTAGGGTGGCACCTTCCTGGGGCTATCTCCCTGGCATCTTCAGCTAGGGAGTCCCCATATATGAAGACTACATTCCTGCTTGTTCCTGGAGATAGCGTAGTTACTCACCTGTAACAGGTGATCTCCGGGAACAGCAGGAATTTAGTCTCCACCCACCTCCCCTAGGAGTTGTCTCTCTATCTCTTTGTCTCTTTCCTCTCTCCCTCTATCCTTTCACTCAGCTACAAACCTAACTGAAGAGGGACAGTTGGAAAGGCGGGAAGGCAGCGAGCATGTGCTGAGGGATTCTCCCAAAAGCGTTCCTATTGGACGCTGGGGAGCGTTCCCGCGCAGGCTCCATCGGTACCGACGATACCCATATGTGAAGACTAAATTACTGCTGTTCCCAGAGATCACCTGTTACAGGTAACTATGCTTTCTGCGGTGACAGAATTTGCTTACTGCTGGCTCAGCAGAAAACGAAGAACTGAAGAGAGAGAATTGGGAAGGCATCAATGCAGACACAGTGGAGTGCTCCCAAAGGCTTTCCTATTGGATGCTGGGGAGCGTCCCACGCGGGCTCCATTGGTACAGACGTCATCCATATGTGAAGACTACATTTCTTGCTTGTTCCTGGAGATGGCTTTTTTCCCATTCTGTATCTATGGGAAAAGGAAGTCAAAGGTCTCTCTCCACTCTCCAGCCTCCCATGCTGTCAGCAGCATGTTGGTGACTCCTGCACAATGCCCTCGCTCAGTCTCTCTCCCCCCCAATAAATCCAATCCATTACCCCGAACAAGTTGACCACCCCTCACCACCTCATCTTCTCTCTTTTAACCATTTATAATATAATGCATATCTTGAGGTAAAATTATCTGCTTGGGTTAGAAATTGGTTGGGTGGGAGGCGACAAAGAGTACAAGTAAATGGAGCTCACTCTGAGGAGAAGGATGTTACCAGTGGTGTGCCCCAGGGATCTGTCCTTGGTCCGATTCTTTTTAACATCTTTGTTAGTGATATAGCGGAAGGGCTGTCGGGTAAGGTTTGCCTCTTTGCGGATGATACCAAAATTTGCAATAGAGTAGACACCCAGGAAGGTGTAGATAACATGAGGAGGGATCTAGCTAAGCTTGAAGAATGGTCTAGAATTTGGCAGCTGGGATTTAATGTTAAAAAATGTAAGGTCATGCATTTGGGCTGCAGCAATCCAAGGGAGCAATACAGTATAGGAGGTGAAGTACTTTTGTCCATTAAAGAAGAGCGGGACCTAGGCGTGGTTGTGTCTGATGATCTTAAAGTAGCTAAACAGGTAGAAAAGGCGACGGCAAAAGCTAGAAGGATGCTTGGGTGCATACGGAGAGGAATGGCTAGCAGAAAAAAGGAGGTGATAATGCCTCTGTATAAGTCTTTGGTGCGACCTCATTTGGAGTATGGTGTGCAATTCTGGAGACCGCACCTTCAAAAGGATGTGAACAGGATGGAGTCGGTGCAGAGGGTTGCTACTAAAATGATTAATGGGCTTCATTATAAAGCATATGAGGACAGACTTAAGGATCTTAGAGGAAAGGCGGGATAGAGGTGATATGATTGAGATGTTTAAATACCTCCGTGGCATAAATGTTCAGGGAGAGAGCCTCTTCAATTGAAAGCAAGTTCTGCTACGAGGGGACATGGGATGAGGGTGAAGGGAGATAGATTCAGGAGTGATATGCAGAAATATTTCTTTACAGAAAGAGTAGTGGATCCATGGAATAGTCTCCCAGTGGAGGTGGTAGAGATGAGGACAGTAACTGAATTCAAAAAAGCATGGGACCAACACAGAGGATCTCTAAAGGTAAAAAGTGGACTGTTGTAGTTGTTGTTATGGAAGGACAGACTAGATAGGCCATGTGGTCTTTTTCTGTCATCATGTTTCTATGTTTCTATCTGTTGGTTAACATAAGTAGGACCAAGCAGCCATTAAAAAGAGCGCCATCGGACATGCCCGCGCCTGAGGGCCTTGCAAGAGGGCTCTTTGGCGTGGCCCTTAGGCAGGGTCCTTCAACGAAGCAACCACGAACCCAAGAGATAGCTACAACAAGTAAGAACTAACGTTTGTGCCGACCGTGTCAGACTCTTTAGCAAATCACTACTTACTTGTTCTGATAGCGCATAAGTGTAGCACTATAACGTACCTAGGTGAATTAAACATAACGAGCTCTCACTGACGAATGTAAACGCATCCAAGCTAAATATTTCATACAATGCTAGTATCAGAGTAAGTTGCTAGTATCAGAGTAAGATGCCAGTTTTATAAATGTACCCACTATGCTCCATGCAATTGTTCCTATGATAAAAAGGAGCAAGCTGTGATATTGTACCCACTCAACTGCTAAAAACTCAAATGTTATTCACAAAGCAGAGCATATCACCTATAGCGCAAATGGCACCCTACCTACTCACACACCTTTTCTATAACACCCTTGCCCTCACCACTTCCCAAAACCAGATCCCAGTACTTTTAAGCCAGGGAAAAAAGACACTCATGGAACTCCCACCAACCACCCCCAGAAGCCAAACATAACCTACACCCACACCTACTACACATACCCATTCAACACATCACAAAGGCCAAGGCAGAGAAGCACCAGAAGCCCCATAACCTAAGATGTGCCCTCAAATGCACGCTCGGTCCGCAGAAAATGGCCAGCCATCACGGACCTTATCACCCACCACGGGTTAGATATGCTACTAGTCATCAAATCATGGCTCACAGACTCAGACTCAGTCCTACTCAATCAGTTCATTCCCACTGATTTCTCCATCCACACATGCCACAGAACTAGCTGAAGAGGCGGAGGCGCCTTCATCCTAGTAAAGACGGAGCTCCAATTCCAGCTGCAGTCCTCCAATAGCACAGCCAACATGGAAGCAATCACCATAGCCAAAGAGCACTCCACCATCAACCTTATCTACAGGTCACAATCCTCCTCTCCGGACGATTTGTCGACAATAATCGACCTAGCCTACAACCCCAAGAACCCACACCTACCGAACTGGGTAATGGGTGACCTTAACCTGCCAGCTCTCCAACTCACCCAGGTCGAAGCCTTCCTCGAAGCTCTCAACGAGCTAGGATACAAGCAGGTAATTGACGCCCCCACCCACATAAAAGGAAACATACTGGATCTGATCTTCGTGTCAACACCTACTATAAGCCCAACATACAACCTCGAATTATCCATCATGCCAGTTCCTTGGTACGACCACAGCCTAATTAAATTTCAGATACCCATGAACCAAGATAACTCTCCATGCAGGAAAGATGCGATTCCCTTAGCACCTGCAAGGCAATTCCGACTCTTTGATAAAGAAGAGATCATCAAAAATGTACTACCCAACCTCATCCTGACATCGCCCAGCCTCGACCAAGCGAAATCCAAATGGAATGAAAGCCTAAGCTATGCAGCACACCTACCTGCCTCAAACCCACCACCAAAAAGAAGAAAAGTGGCGCCATGGTATTCTGCCGAAATTCGATCTTCGCTACTTCACCTTAGGAAGCTTGAGAGGCGATGGAGGTGCTCCCGATCCAAAGATGACCTGGCAGCCTACACCTCCTTCTTGGACTTACACCGAGAAACAATCTCAAAGAAACGGAAGGAACACCATGCCGAACTCTTGCGACGATCCCTAAATAAACCCCACAATCTGTTCAACATTGTGAGGTCCCTGACGAAGGAGCCTTCTCTCCCCCAACAAGCTTACTTGACCCCCAGGAATTCGCTGACTACATACAAGCCAAGTCCAGCCAAATCAACGCCACCATAACCCAAGATCCAGAGCCAAAGCAGCACCACCAAACAATGCTGACAGCGTTCACACCTCCATCCACAAAAAGAATAGAAGAGACCATCACATCTATAAACACCACCACAGTCCCCAACGACCCCTTGTCCAGCATTCTGGATAAAATCACTATGCACTGAATTAAGCCCATTCCTAACCAGGATCATGGACCTATCCTTCTCAACAGGTGTATTCCCGGCGACCCTAAAACAGACCTCCCTCCTTATAAACAATGACCCCAAAAAAGCAGAATCCTACTGTCCAATCTCCGGCATTCCCCTACTGGCCAAGAGAATAGAGAAGGACGTACAATGACAAATCCAGCACCACACTGATACCACTGCACCACTTGACCCATGTCAACACGGATTTAGAGAAACCCATGGCGTGGAGACCCTCCTCACCACTCTATTCAGCACCCTAATCACAGGGATTGATAAAAGCAATAAAGGATATGCATTAATCTTCATGGACATTGCTGCCGCATTTGACTCTGTTAACCACGAGATGCTTCTGTCACAACTCCAAGAGAAGGGAATCCACGGCTCAGCCTTGAGTTGGTGCAAGTCATACCTGTCAGATAGATGGCAGCAGGTAATAACTGACTCAGGGACCTCCAAGCCATTTAAACAAACGCAAGGGGTCCCCCAAGGATCATCACTCTCAGCCCTCCTTTTTAACATACTGTGATAAGGAAGCTTATCATAGCTCAGGAAGGAGCTATAGAAAAGGTGAAGTGACTCTGAACAAGCAACCTGTCAGTTCTGGTAGAAATAAGAAAACAGAATTTTCCCATAAAAAGACTACCAGTCCCAGAATGCACCAGGTTTCCAGCAGCCATTAGAGGAGCTGAAGTGGGGAAACGTGTGTTCAATCAGGAGGGCTATGAGGTAATCCCTAAGCACTCATCTCAAAGGGCAGGGCCTGATTCAGCACAGCTGCGCTGTATTAGGGAGGAGCACTCATCTGGGCAGAATAAAGGTAGAGTTTATTCTACAGAGAATTATCCTTATCCTGAGAATCAGCTTGAGCATCAGTTTCATCTGAAAGATCATCAGAAGCAGAAGCCAAACTGGACGGACAGAGAGGGAAAGAAACCTTTTGGAAGAAGGAAGAGAAAAGCCTTTGAGAGGTCTAGAAGAGTCCAGAGCAGTACATATACTGGGAGGCATTTCAAGGGCCAGCATACACCATTGGACTGGGGAAAGCCAGAGGAATGGTGCTGCAGAGCTAGGAATCTCCAGACGCTACCTGTGAGGGAGACGGCTGCACGTGGAAGGGACCCTAAGACCCGTGCCAGAATGTATGTGAAGAGAGATCCAGTGTCCAGGGATCTGGATTGGAAGGCTGGACATAAGAACTGGACTACATACTGGCCAGGCTATATAGAGAGGAACTCTAACAGCAATGGAAGCTCAGGTATGAACACTGATCTATGCCCTAGCTATAACCTTGCAAGACAGCAGGGAAACAAGTATTCTCCTGAAAGTGCTCCATTGGGACATTCATCTGTGCCAATCCATGATATTGAACCCATGCTTGTTGAAGAAGGGGGAATGATAGCAGATGAAGAATCTGTTTACATGGACTGCTCTCTGTCTAAACTCCTTTGGTGATTTTCTGTTATAAAGTACAGCAACCATCACAAAGAAATACAAACTTGTTCTTTAATCTACTCAGAAAAGCTCCTGTGTAGGATTTCTGGCCACGCTTTAGAAAGCAAGCCAGCTAAGGGGTTTCAGCTGGATAACTGCTAGCAATTGAGCCTTACCTAATTGCTTGTGAGCTAGGAGAGAATCACTTCTGAATCTATGTGGGAAGTTATCAGAAGTTAACCTGAAAAGAACAGGTTTTTTTCTTGCTTTGTGGCTTTTGGTTTGTTGTTTGATATATGCTAAGAAAACATTAGCTAATGCCTGACAAGTTTGAATGTTGTTTTCCTGATTTTGATTTTGTTTTTCCAAGTTAAACAATGGAAGCAAGTAACCTGATTTATGTGCTACCAAGCATATCTGTGTTGGGAGAAATAACCCCATAAATAAATATCTTATTGGCTTTACACTTGAGCACAACTAAATTATTGTCAGCAGCTGTGTCTGGTGTGAATGAACTGCATTGCCCACAATCCCTTGCAAATCATATAGATATATGCACTTGCCAAGACTGTGAGGATTCTCACCCAGGCAGCCGTCTGACAATACACATGCAACCCATCTGCGCAATCATCCGTTCCTTCAAGGTCTCCTGCCTAGTATATGCTGACGATGTGCTACTCTTCTCTCCATTCTCAATCAAACGATTTCTCATCCCTGACAAAGTGCTTTGAGGCTGTCACAGATGGGCTCCACACAAAGAGCCTCAGAATTAATTTCAAGAAAACTGATGTCCTCTTCATCACAAGGATCACTCCTTCACCCCACTAACATCAATAAGAGTAAGAGACACGGAACTCCTAAGCAAGCCCACCATCCGCTACCTGGGAATCACCCCCGACCAGCATCTCGACTTGAAAGCACACATAAGCAATACAGTCAGAGCAATCTATCATAAGATACGGACCATCCGCTACCTGCGATCCTTATTGGAACCAGATGATTTCCGGACAATTTTCCAAGCCTTGGTAACCCCACACTTCGACTATGCCAACGCTATTTTACAAGGACTCCCAAGAACACTCTGAACCCCCTGTAGCTGGCAATGAACACAGCCGCCCGAGTTCTGCATGGAGCCTCCAGAAGGAACCACATAACCCCGGTCCTAAAACACCTCCACTGGTGGCCCATGCACGCAGACTCACTTTTAAAGTGTTACTAATGACATTCAAGGCCATCAACAACCTAGCCTCCATCTCCCTAACAGACCTTATCCTCCCCATACCTGCTAATAGGACCAGAAGATCATGCACTTTAAAACACACTCGTAATCCCTGGAGCAATAACAAAATGCTCCCAGACAGCAAGGAATAGAGCATTTATATATTACGCACCTACGCTCTGGAATGTCCTCCCAACCTCCATCCAGGCAATAACTGACCTCGCCCAATTTCGAAAGGCCCTGAAGCACCACTTATTCCTCCTTCATTACTCCCTGCCCGGTAAAACACAGCCAAGCTTACCCCCAACCACCTTAATGACACCACTGTTACACCCAGGGCACGATAACATACCCACTGTCTGAATAAGACTACCCAAACTTATATATAACCTAATATGTAATCAGCTCAGAGTGCCTGTGACAGACATGTTGACGCACAGCTCAGTTGTACATAGTGTAAATAGTTGCCCCGTTGAATCCAAGTTGTAAAAACCTGTTCTCTGGAATGTACACCGCATGCCTGCTGCTTTGTAAACTTTTTGTGTCATGTAAACTGTGCTGATTTTAAGAGTGTGGTATAGAAATAATATAAATAAATAAATTAAATAAATAAATATAAATAAAAGTATATAGAACATCGCTCATGGAATTCTTTCCAAACTCTTTGCACGTGCACCTGTTTGCATCTACATAAGAACGGCCATACTGGGTCAGACCAAGGTCCATCAAGCCCAGTATCCTGTTTCTAACAGTGGCCAATCCAGGTCACAAGTGCATGGTAGTTTCAGAAAAAGACACAGGTTCCATAATGCTCGTTTTGAGGCAAGTAGTGGATTTCCCGGGTCCTCTTTAATAAAGGTTTATGGACCTTTCCTCCAGGAACTTGTCCAAACCTTTTTTAAACCCAACTACACTAACAGCTTTTTATTATTATTATTATTTATATTGTTCAGCAACAAACTTTAGTGTATAACAATGAAACAGTAAACACACTGTACATCCAACACCTCAATAAACATAATTATATTATTTACATCTTCAATGTATGCTGCTATGTTTTCAGAATCATTATCCTCCCCCACCCCCCTTCCCCTGGTGTGTGCAAAACCCTTAACTCTTGCATTCCAGAACATCTATCACTGTGAATCCGCACTACTGACCCATTCAACTGATGGATATATGGGCTATAAGCAGGGTCAAATGCATGCTATATTGCCATACATCCTTCATTTGCAATCATTCATTCCCACCACCGACCTCTTTATAGATGGCCCTTTAGCTCTTTTTCCCCTCCTTTTTTGTTTCCAGCTATGATATGTCTACTCAGTCTTTGATTTTTGTAAGCTGTTAAATCAAGCTTTTGGAGAATTTCATCCTCACTTGGCACTCTAACTTCTTTCCATACTTCTGCCAATCTCACTCGCACTGCTAATCACAATTGCCTTCTCCACTGAGCGGCATGCATGTCTAAATGCTCTGGAGATAGATTTAAAAGCATGTATTTTGGGGAGGCCTGTATCATCCCACTTATGGCCTCAATTTCCCTGCCCGTGTCCACACCTTTGCAACCTTCCCACAGCTCCAACACAGATAGAAAAATTTCCTTTCCCACCACATCCTTTCCAACATTTCCTCTCTCTCCTCCAAATCTACTCAGCTGGCAGGGTGTGGGATATGTTAAATACAGAACTTTATATGCATTCTCCTGCAATTTTGGCAGATATCGATACCCAGCAGGTGTGCTCATATATTTTTCCCCACTGCCAATCAGTGAGAGGGCCTCCCAAATCTTTTTCCTATGCTACTTGAAATTTCAAATTGAATTCTTCCCCCTCCAGTCTTAACTTATATAAAATTTAGACTTTATCCCTTTACTAGTCCCACACTTCCCGTGATGACTTTCAAATTTTGTTTCCTGTCAGTTCAAACCCTCCTGTATGGGTTTGCTACAGTAAAAGGAAACCATCTGCATATACGAGGTATAGATATCTATCTCCCACAGCCTTCCACTTTCCTTTATCTCAGATCCCCCCATCCTCCTTTTGGAGATGTGCTACCCTCCATATCCCTCCTCTTTCCCATCTGCGTCTACATGGGTTCTCAATCCCTGGTGTAAATGCCTGGTTTTCCCAGAGAGGGGTTAGCCTTCCCTCCCCTCTCCCTCCCTTGATCCATCTCCTATATGCTGACCAACTCTTCTCGGTGTCTCCTCCTTTCCTCCCTTGGATGTTCAGCCATGGTGCATCTCTCAAGCTGCCCTGTCCCCATGCACCTTGTTCAAGTACAACCTAATTTTTTGCACCCCTCTTTTCCTTCCTTCCAGTCAAAAATACTACACACTTGGGCTGCCTCATTGTAGGCTTGAAGGCATGGTACTCCCTTTTTCCTCTCCTGCCATAGTATTTGCCTGGATATCCTTGGGGGACTTTTTCTCCAAATAACTGAGAACACTTTTTGCCAAAGCTTTCTTAATTGACCACGAGGGATCTCTACAGGGAGTGCCGTGAAATAAAGGAGGCATGGCAGCACATTCATTTTGACTATGGCTACTCTACCCAACCAGGTGAACTACCCCTTTCCTCACTTCTCCAAGTCGTCTTCCAGGGTCTTAGAAAGAGGCTTATAATTCAGTTGCTATAACTCCTGCCATTTTTCCCCACTTGGATGCCTAAATACCTCAATGTTGTAGTTACCCATTTAAATGGGAAGGATGCCCACAGATTCCTTTCCTTCTCTGCATCAATTTGTACTCCCAATATGTCTTGAAGGACTAGAAAGGGGGACTGTTACTTCTGGAGAGAAATCTGAAACTGTGAGTATATACTTCTGGTAATTTTCTAAAAATAATTCTTTGTATTAAAGCTACTTAATCTGTGAACCCACTGTTTTTTGTTGGATCAGTTAGGGCCTAGTAGCAGCAATTAAAGTTTGAATTTAAAACACAGAGGAGAACTTTCTGGTTACATTTCATACCCAGCAGAGAGCTTGTAGTTTAAATTTAATAGTCACTCAGGGCCAAGTAACAGCAAAGTACTTTTAGTTTAAATTTAACACACAGAAGAGAGCTTTCTGGTTACATTTGGAACCCAGCAGAAAGCTTGTAGTGTACATTTAACAGTCACTCAGGGCCTAGCATCAGAAAAGTACTTTTAGTTTTAAAACACAGAAGAGAGCTTTCTGGTTAAATTTAGAACCCAGCAGAGAGCTTGTAGTTTAAATTTCATAAGAAGTTAGAGCCTAGCAGCAGCTAAGAGCTATAATTTAAATCAAATCAGAATTTAGCTTACCTCAGCAGCACAAGACAGGGTACTGTGTAGCAGCCCTCTTTTAATAAGTGTTATTTCCCTCCCTCCCCACACCCACCCACCCCTGGGATAATCATAGCTTTATAGGTACTTACATATCTTAAAAGACAGGAGGTGCTTTCAGGTGAAGCTCATTACCCAAATCAGTCACACACTAAGGACCTGAGATTAATTAAGCTTCAGGTGAACAAGGTATATTAAACGTATTAGGTACAGTTTTATTGGTATAAATACCCATAGCAACCCCTAGTAAGTAAGAACTTAAAGATCTAGACACATACTTAAAACTAAGATGCAGACAGCAGTCCAGCAGTGGGATGGGGGCTTTCCAGTCTTTTGCATTGAGTGTCACATGAATGATTTTCTCCCAGTTGGTGAGAGGTCTTATGTGTGCACTAGGTGCAAGGAGCTCTTTGCTCTCAGGGAACAAGTCCGTTCTCTAGAGGCTAAAGTAGCAGACTTGAAAAACATAAGACAGACAGAGAGGTACATAGACGAGACCTACAGGGATATAGTCCTGAAGTCCCACCTCCAGTCTGGCAGCACCCCTGTTGCCATGGAGGAGAGAGGTCACGTGACAGGAGAGCATCACCCTGATGTGGCAGGAAGTGATCCTGTAACTAGGACCTGTCCTCCAGGTGATGTAAAACCCTCTCGCACCGAGGAAGTTTCTCCAGGGCCATGTGCCCATGAGGGAAGGGTCAGGACAGCCGTTATAGTTGGTGATTCGATCATTAGGCATGTAGATAGCTGGGTGGCTGGTGGACGTGAGGATCGCCTGGTAACATGCCTGCCTGGTGCGAAGGTAGCGGACCTCACGCGCCACCTAGATAAGGTCTTAGATAGTGCTGGGGAGGAGTCTGCTGTCTTGGTACATGTCGGTACCAATGACATAGGAAAATGTGGTAGTGAGGTTCTGGAGGCAAAATTTAGGCTTTTAGGTAGGAAGTTGAAATCCAGAACGTCCATGGTAGCATTCTCCGAAATGCTTCCTGTTCCACGCGCAGGACCCAAAAGGCAGGCAGAGCTCCAGAGTCTCAATGCGTGGATGAGACAATGGTGCAGAGATGAGGGTTTTGGATTTGTTAGGAACTGGGGAACATTCTGGGGAAAGGAGGGGCTCTTCCAAAGGGATGGGCTTCACCTTAACCGGGATGGAACCAGGCTGCTGGCATTAACCTTTAAAAAGGAGATAGAGCAGCTTTTAAACTAGATATTAGGGGAAAGCCGACATTCGCCCAAGAGCGGATGGTTCAGAAGAATGTATCCTTGAAGGATACGACCAAAAGCAGAGAGGTTCCACAAAAGAGTAAAGTAGCCCAAATGCCCTCGAGTATGGAGCAAACAGCACTTTAAGATCCCAATTTACCCATGTCTAACAATAGCCAAATTAACATGAATAAAATACATTCTCTAAAATGCTTGTATGCAAATGCTAGAAGTCTAAAGAATAAGATGGGAGAGTTAGAATATATAGCACTAAATGAAAGGTTAGATATGATTGGAATATCAGAGACATGGTGGAAGGAGGACAACCAGTGGGACACTGTGATACCTGGGTACAAAGTATATAGTAATGATAGAGCTGATCAAATTGGTGGAGGGGTTGCGCTCTATGTTAGAGAGGGCATTGACTCAGAAAGGATTAAAGTTTTGCAGGAAACAAAATCTGCTGTAGAATCTATATGGATTGAAATTCCATATAAAAGGGGGAAGGCAATGGCAGTGGGGGTGTACTCTCGAGCACCTGGCCAGAATGACCAAATGGATGATGAAATGCTCAAAGAAATCAAGGAAGCTAACAAAAGTTACAGCGCAGTAATAATAATGGGTGATTTCAATTACCTCGGTATCGACTGGGTCAGTGTCACGTCAGGACATGCTAGGGAGATAAAGTTCCTAGATGAAATAAATGACTGCTTCTTGGAGCAGCTGTTTCATGAACCAACCAGAGGGGAAGCCATATTAGACCTAGTCCTTAGTGGAACACCAGATCTAGTGCAAGAGATAAGGGTGTTGGGGCCACTTGGCAATAGTGATCATAGCATGATCGCCTTTGATTTAATTAGTGGAGGAGGGATAGTAAGGAAATCCACAGTACTACCTTTTAACTTTCGAAAGGGAGACTATGATAAAATGAGAAAAACAGTTAAGAAAAAACTAAAAGGAGCAGTTGCAAAGGTTAAAGACGTACATCAGGCTTGGGTGTTGTTGAAAAATACTATCTTGGAAGCCCAGACCAGCTGTATGCCACGCTTTAAGAAAAGTGGAAGGAAGTCCAAAAACTGCCAGCATGGTTTAAAGGTGAGGTCAGAGAGGCTGTTGTTGCCAAAAAAGCATCTTTCAGGAAATGGAAAAAAGAGCCAAACGACGAAACCTGGAAACAGCACAAGCACTGGCAAGTCAAATGCAAGGCATTGATAAGGCAGGCAAAGAAAGAATTTGAGAAGAAGCTTGCTGCGGAAGCAAAAATGCGAAATAAAGACCTTTTCAAGTACATTCGTAGCAAAAAACCTGTGAGAGAGTCAGTTGGTCCATTAAATGACAAAGGGGTTAAAGGAGCACTAAGAGGTGACAAGGCGATAGCGGAGAGACTGAATGAATTCTTTGCTTCGGTCTTTACTGAAGAAGATGTAGGGATGTTACTCATGACTGAAGTGGTATTTAAAGGTGCGGAAGAATTGAAGGAAATATCGATACATCGGGAAGATGTCTTACAACTATTAGATAAAGTGAAGAGTAGCAAATCACCTGGGCCGGATGGTATACATCCAAGGGTGTTGAAAGAACTGAAATATGAGATTGCAGACCTGCTATCAGTAATCTGTGAACTATCATTAAAATCATCTCTAATACCTGAAGATTGGAGGATCGCCAATGTAACACCAATTTTTAAAAAGGGTTCCAGGGGTGATCCGGGAAACTACAGACCGGTGAGCCTGACATCAGTACCAGGAAAAATGGTAGAAACAATCATAAAGAATAAAATTACTCAGCATGTAGATAGTCACAATCTAATGGGAGACAGCCAACATGGCTTTATACAAGGAAGATCTTGTCTTACTAATCTGTTATGTTTTTTTGAAGGAGTGAATAAACAGGTGGACAAAGGTGAGTCGGTTGATATTGTGTATCTGGACTTTCAGAAAGCCTTTGACAAGGTCCCTCATCAGAGACTTCTGGCAAAACTAAAGAGTCATGGGATAGGAGGCAGTGTACTATTGTGGATCAGGAACTGGTTAAAAGATAGAAAGCAGAGAGTAGGGCTAAATGGCCAATTTTCCCAATGGAGAAAGGTGAATAGTGGTGTACCCCAGGGATCTGTGCTGGGTCCGCTGCTTTTTGACATATTCATAAATGACCTGGAAAGTGGAATAACGAGTGAGGTTATCAAATTTGCAGATGACACAAAACTATTTAAAGTTGTTAAAACCCAAGAGGATTGTGAAAACTTGCAAGAGGATCTTGATAAATTGGAAGACTGGGCATCAAAATGGCAGATGAAATTTAATGTGGACAAGTGCAAGGTTATGCACCTAGGGAAGAACAACCCAAGCTATGGTTACACGATGCAAGTTTCCACATTAGGAACCACCACCCAGGAAAAAGATTTAGGCGTCATTGTGGATACCATGTTAAAACCCTCGGCCCAGTGTGCAGCGGCGGCCAAGAGAGCAAATAGAATGCTAGGTATGATAAGGAAAGGAATGGAAAATAAAACAAAAGATATTATAATGCCTCTATATCGTTCCATGGTGAGACCACACCTTGAATATTGTGTGCAATTCTGGTCGCCGTATCTTAAAAAGGATATAGCGATTTTAGAAAAGGTTCAGAGAAGAGCCACCAAAATGGTAAAGGGGATGGAAGGATACTCCTATGAAGAAAGGCTAAAAAGGTTAGGGCTCTAACCTGGAAAAGAGACGGCTGAGGGGAGATATGATAGAAGTCTAAAAATTAATGAACAGAGTGGAACGGGTAAACGTAGATCGATTGTTTACGTTATCACAATATAGAAAGACTAGGGGACATGCAATGAAGCTACAGGGTAAACTATTTAAGACTAATAAAAGAAAATATCTTTTCACTCAACGTGTAATCAAACTCTGGAATTTGTTACCGGAGGATGTAGTAAAGGCTGTTAGTGTAGCTGGGTTTAAAAAAGGTTTGGACAAGTTCCTGGAGGAAAGGTCCATAAACCATTATTAAGAAGTGACCGAAGATATCAATGCTTGACCCAGTACAAGCATTGTGGGACTTGTGTCTCTTGGGGAAACTGCTAGGTACATATGACCTAGATTGGCCACTGTTGGAAACAGAATACTGGGCTTGATGGACCTTGGTCTGACCCAGTATGGCATATCTTATGTTATGTTCTTATGTTATTGGTTTTTGACATATTTACCTTGCAACCTGAAACTCTGCTATAGCTGTCTATTTCTTTAAGTAATACTGGAAGAGATAACTGGGGATCTCGAAGTGAAAATATAATATCATCTGCAAACAATGAGATATAATGTTTGCTTGCCCCCACTTCCACCCCCCCCGAATATCTGAGTTGTCCCTAATCCTTGTTACTAACACCTCTATAACTATAACAAATAAAAGCAGGCACCACAGGCATCCCTAACGGGTTCCCCTACCCAGTTTGAACTCCTCTGAATATTGTCCATTGACCCGTATTGTAGCTGTAGGGTTATTATACAATGTTCCCACCCACTGGCAAAATCGTGGACCAAATCCCATCCTAATACTTGAAACATAAACCCCCATTCTACGTGATCAAACGCTTTTTCAGTGTCAACCACCAGCAAGATAGTGTCAATTTGTTTTTGTTGCACCCACCAAATGAGGTTCAAGACCCATCGAATACTGTCTTTAGTTTGGTGCCTTGGGACAAATTCTGTCTGATCTTGATGTATGAGGTTTGACAGGTATACCTGCAATCGGGTCGCCATAATTTCTGCAGAAAGCTTAGTGTCCACATTTCTGAGGAATATAGGCTTATTTGAACTACACTGAGTCACATCTTTCCTGGTTTAGGAAGCACCATAATGCCTGCCACTGCCATTGATCTGGGAAGGGTACCACTTCTACCCGCCTCATTAAATAGTTCTACCAGTATTTCCCCTACTTCCTCTTGGTATATTTTATAAAACCTGGCTGTCAGCCCGTCTAAACCTGGGGCTTTCCCCTCTTTCAACTCCTCTATTTCTGCTTGTACTTCTGCTAGAGTAATATCTCTATCTAATAAAGCAGAATCTTCTTCTTGAAGCTTGGATATTTTACAGCCCTGTAGATATTCTTGTCCTATGCTTCTACCCTCTTCAATCTCCGAGGTATAGAGAGTCATATAAAACTTTTTAAAGGCTTCCTGTATTTCAGATGTCTTAAATTGTGTTTCCTCCTTCCTGGATTTTAGCAATATGCTGTTCATTCTGCCTTGATAGAATCTACCCTGCTTTTATTATTTCATTCCAATGAATTTTGTTTGAGACAGTCTAACCGATGTGCTATTTCCCCTAACTGTAGTTGGTACAGTTTTTGGAAGACTCTCTCTAACGCTCTTTAGTTCTGCCTGTTAGGGGTCTGAAAATGGCACTCTCACTTGCTCCAGTAAATGTTTCTCCTTCTGCATCCTTTGTCGTAGGCCGCTATGCCTATTAACTGTCCCCGCATAACTACTTTCAGACTGTCCCATCTGACTTGTACTGAAGTTCCTTCACTCGTGTTTACCTCTAAATATTCTTTCAATACCTTCCTTACCTGTTCTCGGGCCTGTTTTTGTGTTAATAGTCCCTCATTGAGTCTCCAAAATTGTAGTCCACTCTTTTCCTAATGAATTTCAAGTGCCATGATCACAGGCACGTGATCTGACCACACTTTTACCTCTATCTCTACTAATTTACCTGGAGCATAAATTCTGCTTCCACCCAGAACATATCGATACGGCTGTATATACTATGGAGGTTGGAATAAAATGTATATTGTCTATGTGAGCCATGTTTCTGTCTCCACACAGCCACTAATCCCCCACTGCGCAAAATTCCTAACATACGCTTCCGTTCCTTTCCTATCCCCCCTTTATCTGTTTTGGAATTGTCCAACCTAGGATTTGCAGTAAGATTAAAGTCTCCACCTAACACCAAGGGACTTGTTTACAAAGCCGCGGTAGCGGTTTCTGCCTGATATCGGAGCCGCGGCCCTATTGAATTCAATGGGGCCACGGCTCCGATATCAGGCGGAAGCAACTACCGCAGCTTTGTAAACAAGCCCCCAAGTGTCCTTTCCCTAATGTCTCCAAAACCACTACTAGCTTTTCATAAAATTCCCCTTTGTCCTGGTTCGGGGCATAGATATTTACAAAATTGTATAAAGTCCTCCTCACGTTAGCTTGCACCACCAAATACCTCCCCCTGTATATAACAGTATTAACTACCACTCCCAAACGGCCATAAATTAGTATACCTACTCCTCCTTTTTTCGGGCCAGATATATTAGAGGCTAAAAATGCCTGAGGAAATAACTTACTCCTTAGTGCTCCCTCAAAAGATCTCTTAAGATGACCTTCCTGAATCATAAATATGTCTGCTCATAATCTACCTCCCTCCTGGGACATCAGTGATTTGTTTCCAGGAATTTAGCCCATGTACGTTCAACGTCACCACCACTAGCTCTCCATCAGATTTCACGGACCTTCTTTATTTTCCCCTATCCCCATCTACTTAAATATTTTGCACACACACTCCCTCTGTCTCCCCCTCCTCTTTTCCCCCCTCCCCCTCTCACCCCTCCTTTTACTCCCCCCTACAACCAGCTTCCAGCATCTAATAGGCCAACTATGTACAGGAGTAGTGATCCTCCCAGTGCATGTTCGACCCCCACCCGCTCTCTCTCCCACTCAGTTCTCCCGATCCCCCTTTAGTTTAAATCCCATCTCTATCAACCATCCTCACTTCTGCTCTTTTGTTTTCAAAATCGTACTCTTCCCAATACATACACATCATTCCTATCGTACCCTTACTCTGTCTTTATTCATTCCACCACATTCAACCCTAAATACCTCCCTTCCTTCATCCATGATACCCAGTCTCCACTCTCACCCCCTTTCTGTGCCTGCACCCCTTCTTTACCATTCCCAGCAGTTCATACCCAGCAAATATTTGTTATTTATTTTTTTTTAAACTCAACTCTCAGAATTTTAACAGTGAACTGTAAACTTGGTGTCCCATTATTTTACAAAAAAATCAGTCATGTCAAATGTTCTTCTCACCCTGTTTTCTACTTCCTGCATTTCTCACTTCTTTCTACCATTGTCCATTGCTTGTTTCTGGTCTTCTCTACTGGCCACGTGGGTATATTATTCCATACATCCATCAAGCCTTATGCTTCTAGAGTTCAATAGCTTCCCCTACTGTTGCGCGTTGTGTTGTACCATTTCTGGTAAATGTTAACCCAATTGGATAAATCCATTTTTATTTGATGTGTTCCTTGCGTAATCTTTTGGTGATAGGGCCAAAGCCTTTTCTGCGCTGTAAAGTCCCAGTAGATAAGTCCGCAAATAGTGCTACTGAGTGGCCTTGCCACTGAAATTTATCCATTTGTCTCTTTTTTCCAGCCACTTTTTCTTTAATGGCATAATTATGAAGACAGGTAATTATATCCCTGGGCCGCTCACTGCATTGGGATCCCAGCGCCCTATGCACTCTGTCCAACTTTATGTCCACAGCTTCTCCATTCCCTCCACCTTGCTCTAATAGGGCTTGAAATATAGAAACTGCCACCGTCATGCAGTCCTGGTAATCGGGATCTTCTGGGACCCCTTTAATACACAGGTTATTGCATCTGCTATTCTTCTATTTTTAGTCACATTTGCTGCGCCGCATCTTCCATTCTTCTCAGAATATCTTGCAGGCATTCCTGCTTCGCTTGACATTCATCCACACTTCCTTCCACCTCCTCCATTCGTTTCCCCAGTTCATGGATGTCTTATCTTAAGTCCTCCACTTTACATTCAAGCTCAGTCCTTACCGCGCCAATCTCCTGCTTTAACTCACTGAACCAATGCTACATTTCGTTTTGCTGACATGCACCACTGTACCTGCTTCCTTTACCACATTTTTCTCCTTCTCTGCATCCTCTCCACCTGCTTTGCCCACCGCCGGCGCCATTTTGATAGCATGCTCTTCACGGCTCTGAATGCAAATTCCTTTAAATCAGCTGCTTTTTGCTGGATCTGGGTCTGGGTCATCCCACCAAAACTGGGTGTTCTCTTTTCTCCTGCGGGAAGTTCAGCCTTAATGGGGCTTAGGGAAGCACTTTTGTACCCCTTTTGAGTGATCAAGTCAACAGAGCACTCGGCTCAGCTGTCCATGCAGTGACGCGACATCACTTCCTCCTCTACACTAACAGCTTTTATTACATCCTCCAGTAACGAATCCAAGAGTTTGATTACACGTTGAGTGAAAAAGCACAGTTACTTAACTGTAACAGGTGATCTCTGGGAACAGCAGGAATTAGTCTTCACATATGGGTATCGTTGGTACCGACGGAGCCTGCGTGGGAACGCTCCCCAGCGTCCAAAAGGAAAGCTTTTGGGAGCATTCCACAGTGCCTGCGCGCTGCCTTCCCGCCTTTCCCAACCGTCTCTCTCCAGTTCAAGTTTTAAAGCTGAGACAAAGAGAGAGAGAGGAAAGGAAAGATAGATAGAGAGATACAACTCCTAGGGGAGGTGGGAGGGCTGTGAAGACTAATTCCTGCTGTTCCCAGAGATCACCTGTTACAGGTAAGTAACTGTGCTATCTCCAGGAACAAGCAGGAATGAGTCTTCACATATGGGGACTCCCCAGCTAGAGATGCCTGGGAGATCACCCATATTGTGAGTCCCTGGAAGGGCTCCATCTCCACCTATGAATCTCAGGCATCCAGTCAGGGATGGAGGGCAGGAGTTGATTAGGTATGGAACAGGTGTTTGAGAACAGCCTGACCAAACAAGGCATCCCGGCGGGAATCCTTGTCCAAGCAGTAATGGGCTGTGAAGGTATGAACAGAGGCCCAGGTGGCTGCTCGACAGATTTGGTCGATGGACACAGAGTTTAGATGAGCCATAGAAGCTCCCATGGCTCTCACATTGTGAGCTGTAACATGGCCTTCCAGAGAAAGGTTCTTACTCTGGTAGGCGAAGGAAATACACTGAGCAATCCAATTGGACAGAGTTCTCTTAGAGACTGGAAGTCCTAAATAGGAAGGATCAAAAGCAACAAAAAGTTGAAAGGACTTTCTATGTTGCTGTGTTCTTTGTAAATAGAAAGCAAGTGCTCTTTTGCAATCCAGGGTATGAAGACTCCTCTCTGCACTTGATGCATGAAGTCCTGGAAAGAAGACAGGTAAATATACCTCCTGGTTCAGATGAAAAGGTGAGACCACTTTAGGCATAAAGTGTGGATTAGTTCTGAGAACTACCTTGTCATGATGGAATCTTGTATAAGGAGGATTAGCCACTAGAGCTTGTAACTCACTGATACGGCGAGCTGAGGTGAGTGCAATGAGAAAAATAACCTTCCAGGAAAGGAATTTCAAGGAGGTAGTGGCTAAGGGTTCAAAGGGTGGCTTCATAAGCTGGCCAAGAACCAGGTTTAAGTTCCATGCCACTGGAGATGGTCTAATGGGAGGTTTAGTTAAAAGAAGGCCTCTCATGAATCTTGCTATAAGAGGATGAGAGGAAATGGGTTGTCCATTAAGAGGCTTCAGGGATGCTGCAATAGCACTCAAATGGACCCTGATTGAATTTGTTTTAAGGCCTGCATGGGATAAATGCAGCAAATAGTCCAGTAACGAATTCAAAGGTATTGCAGAAGGGTTAAGACCATTTTCTGCACACCAAATCGAAAATCTTTTCCATTTAAAAACATAAGAGTGTCTGGTGGAAGGCTTTCTGGAAGCATGAAGGATATCCTTCACTTGCTGAGAAAGGTGTAAATCTTGAAGGTCTAGGCCTTCAGCAACCAGGCTTTGAGATGAAGAGACTGAGGATTTGGATGCCACAGGGTTCCCTCCTCTTGGGAGAGGAGATCTGGAGCAGACCCCAGGTCCAGGGAGGGAGCTTGAGAGAGATGCAGAAGTAGAGGGTACCACACTTGGCGTGGCCAATGTGGAGCTATGAGGATCATAGACGCATTGTCTCTCTGAAGCTTGAACAGTGTCTTGGGGATTAGGGGAATGGGTGGAAAGGCATAGAGGAAGTCTTGTCCCCAGTGAAGGAGGAAGGCATCCCTGGCCTGAACTCCCTGACATGGAATCCTGGAACAAAACCGGGGAAGTTTGGCATTCCACGGACTTACAAACAGGTCTATGTCTGGGGTACCCCAAATCCGAAAAATTCTGGCTATCTGGTCCCCATGGAGGGACCATTCGTGTGGAAGCAGAACTCGACTGAGTCTGTCTGCCCAAGAGTTTTGAACCCCTGGAAGATATACTGCCATGAGATGGATTTGATGCTCTCTGGCGAAGGCCCACAATCTCAGAGCTTCGTTGCAAAGCGACAGAGAGCCCGTTCCCCCCTGCTTGTTCACATAGAACATGGCTACCTGATTGTCCATATGGATGAGGACTGTCTTGTAGCTGAGCAGGGTGTGAAATACTCTGAGAGCCAAGAAGATTGCTCTGAGCTCTAAGAGGTTGATATGAAGAGATGTCTCCTGTGGAGACCAGATGCCTTGAGTGGAGAGATCTTGAAGATGAGCTCCCCAACCTCTTGGAGAGGCATCTGTTGTAAGGGTTGCTTGGGGTAACAGCTGTTGAAAGGGAGACCCCAACAATAGATTTTGAGTGGACTTCCACCAGTGGAGGGACCAAAAGAGGCGACTGGAGGTTGCTACTTTGTCTGACAGGCAACCTGATGCCTGGGTCCATTGGGAGGATAGAGTCCACTGAGCTGCCCTCATGTGAAGGCGAGCATAAGGGACCACATGCACTGTGGATGCCATGTGGCCTAAGAGTTGCAACATCTCTCGAGCAGTTAAATGGGATTTTAACTGAATCTGGGAGGCTAACTGCACCAGGCGTAGGCAACGGGCCTGGGGAAGATAGGCCCTTGCAGTTGTGGTATCCAGTAAGGCCCCTATGAACTCTAGAGATTGAGTAGGGGTGAGATGCGATTTTGGAATGTTGATTACTAGTCCCAGGTACTGAAGAACACGCCTTGTGCAGGGCCAGGGAAGTCTGGGCCTCTGATTGGGATGGAGCTCGGATGAGCCAGTCGTCCAGATATGGGAATACGAATATCCCCAGAGTGCGTAGAAATGCAGCTACTACTGCCATGCATTTGGTGAACACTCTTGGAGCAGAGGCCAGACCGAAAGGAAGCACTTTGTATTGGTAGTGCTTTCCTTGGTAAAGGAACCGAAGGAACCTTCTGTGTGTTGGATGGATGAGGACATGGGTGTACGCATCCTTGAGGTCTAGAGAACAAAGCCAGTCCTGACTCTGGAGGTATGGAAGGAGAGTACCAAGAGAAATCATCTTGAATTTCTCCTTGCATAGAAACTTGTTCAACTCTCTGAGATCTAGGATGGGTCTGTAGCCCCCTGTTTTCTTTGGGATGAGAAAATAGGGGGAGTAGAACCCTGAGCCCTATTGAAGCAGGGGAACTTCTTCTATTGCCCCTTGGGCAAGAAGGGTAGCAATCTCTTGACCTAGAAGGTCGAGAAGAGAAGTTGGAGAGTTGAACTGTTTCACCATGGTGTGTGGAGGAAGGTTTAAGAAATGTAGCTTGTATCCCTCCCTTATAATGGAGAGGGTCCATTTCTCTGCTGTGATTTGTTCCCATCTGGGAGCAAAGTGAGCTAACCTTCCTGGGATGGTGAGAGGCTCTGGAAGTTCTAGAGCCAGAAATGCTAAGTTCTCTAGTGGAAAGTCAAAGGCCCAGTGGAGGCTGAGGCTGTTGGGCCGTAGCAGTCCTCGCAGTCTGAGGCTTGGCCTGTTTTGGTTGTTGCTGTCTCTTTGTAGCAAAACGACCCTGAGAAGAGGCCTGGGTCAATGTTCCCTCTAATTTTCTGTAGGTTGTGTGCGCATAAAATATCAGCTGTGCAGCTTTTGCAGGGAGGTTAAATTTTTGTGCGCCACATAACGACACTCAGAGTTATATACTTTAAAATTTGACTACACATCAGAATACAGTATGTACACCACATTGATTGCACTAGAAAACATTGTAGAATTTGTGAATACCGTAAATACATAACAACTTTTAAATTTTAAGACGTCTGTGTTGTTTTCTATCAGAATCAGAACCGTAATTTTTGTGCGCTCTGTTGTAAAGTATGTGCGCTCGCTCGGCCAGGTGTGTGCGCGCGCACACGCGCACATCTTAGAGGGAACAGTGGCCTGGGTATAACCAGAAGAAAATTTCCCTTTCTTTGGGAAAGATCCTTTCTTGAATAACCTCTTCTTGAAAGGAGTAGTAGTAGACTTTGAAAGTCTATCTAGAGCAGAATTTTCAGCATCCATCTGGGTGGCTTTTGCTTGCCAATCTTTGCCAAACAGGTTTTCCCCTGTACAGGGAAGGTTGCCCAGACCATCTTGTACCCAGGATTCCAAATCAGAGGCTTGTAACCAAGCTACTCTGCGTGTGCCTATGGCAATAGCCGAAGCTCTGCTGGCACCTTCAAAGGAGTCAAAGGCTGCACGATTGGAAAACTTGGATACATCCTGTGCATGTTTAAGCCAGGTAATATATTCTTCTCTCTTATCTTCTGACATAAAGGGAGTTAAGGTGTGTAGATGGTCTGTAACCTCTTTTAGAAACATCCCCATTTAGAGACTATAGGAGTTGATTCTGGCTACAAGCATACTGGCCTGGAAGATTTTCCTGCCAAAAGCATCTAAAGTTCTGCATTCTCTTCCTGGAGGAGCAGAAGAATGTCTTTTTGTGCTCTTGATTTTTTTCATAGCAGACTCTACCACAATAGAGTGGTGAGGAAGCTGAGTCTTATGAAATCCAGGACAAGGAGGAACACGATACATGGTGTCCAACCTACGAGAAAAGGGAGAGGTAGTAAGAGGAGTTTCCCATATACCTAACATGTGGTCATAAAGAATCTCATGTATAGGTAAAATGGCTGCCTCTTTAGGAGCCTTAGGATATTGAAGAATATCCAATTTTTTGGCTCTGGGTTCAGTTTCAGAGGCTACTGCAATGGACAGGCTTTTAGCCACCTCCCTGATGAAGTCCTGGAAAGACAAGTCCTCAGGAGGAGACATTCTCCTTTTTGGAGAAGAGGGTTCCTGAGGACGGATCTCCGATGCTTCGATGGAAACCTCTGATGCATCAGATTCAGAGGAATCGAAGTATCGACTGTCTGGATGCTCTCGTAGAGCCCGATACGAGTACCGAAGGGTATCGACATCGGGAGTTATTGGTTCCGGATCAGTACTAATAGGCATCACTGGATACCATATCGCTGCTTTCGGTGCTGATGCCGATGCGAGCGGTACAGGTATCGGAACCGGAGCTGGATTCGGAACCGGAATCGGTATCGACAACGGGGTTTGTTGTTGTACCGTGGGCGTCGCAGCTTGTATGAAGGCCGTAATGGCACGCTGCATGGTCAGAATGTTCTGATCCATCGACGCTACCAATGTCTGGATGTCGGTACCGGGGACCGCCGGTACCCCAGAACATTGTAACAGGTGATCGGTCGAGGCCATGCCATCAATGTCAACCTGTGACCCCATAGATAATGCTTTGGAAGCCGGAGCCTCCCGCCGGGGTAATTTTGCTGGTGTGGATTCCTCAACGGTAATGTCGGGAACATCTCGATACTTGGAGGGAGATGTACCCTTTGAGGACTGGCCAGACTTACGTTTTGCTACCTGAGATTCATGGGATGAAGAGGAAGCCCTGGAAGACGTCGATGCCACCGAAGCTGCATCGGAGGGAAACAGGGTACTGAGCTTGGCTGCCCGATTTTGTAACCCTCTTTTAGACATCATGGAGCAGGACTCACAATCCGCAATGGAATGGTCAGGACCTAAACATTTTAGACACCAATCATGGGTGTCTGTGACAGAAATAGTGCCACTGCACTTTGTGCACTTTTTAAACCCGGAGGCGGACTTCTCCATGAGGAAATAGACTGTAAGCCTAGGGCCACAGAAGAAAATGCACTGAGGCAAAAAGAAGGGCTTTTTTTGTTTTTTTTTTAAAGAAAGAAAAAAGACCGGCGGTACCGGTCTTCGAGAAGGCAGACACGCGACTAAAGAAAATAAGAATAAGAAAAGAAGAAAATAGAAATTCTTCAGCGGTGACAGGAAGCACGACCTGCTGGCTCCGCGGAAAAGAAGAACTGGAGAGAGACGGTTGGGAAAGGCGGGAAGGCAGCGCGCAGGCGCTGTGGAATGCTCCCAAAAGCTTTCCTTTTGGACGCTGGGGAGCGTTCCCGCGCAGGCTCCGTCGGTACCGACGATACCCATATGTGAAGACTCATTCCTGCTTGTTCCTGGAGATAATATTTTCTCTTATTAGCCTTAAACGGGTTACACTGCAGCTTCATTGCAGGTCCCCTAGTCTTTCTACATTTTGAGGACATAAACAATCGAATCTACTTTTACCCGTTCCACTCAAATCATTAATTTATAGACCTCTATCATATCTCCCCTCAGCCGTTTATTTTGCAGGTTGAAGACCCTAACTTTTTCAGCCTCTTCTCATAAGGGTATCCTTCTATCCCCTTTTACCATTTTGGTGGCTCTTCTCTGTACCTTTTCCAATTCCACTATATCCTTTTTAAGATACGGCGACCAGAATTGTACACAATATTCAAAGTGCAGTCGCACCATGGAAGAATACAGAGGCATTATATTATCCTTTGTTTTATTCTCCATTCCTTTCCTTATGATTCCTAGCAATCTATTTGCCTTCTTGGCCACCGCTGCACATTGAACAGAGGGTTTTGACGTGTTATCCATGATGATGCCTAAATATTTTTCCTGGGTGGTGGTTCCTAACGTGGAATCTTGCATCGTGGAATCATATTTCTCCAGGAACAAGCAGGAAGTCAGTCCTCACATATGAGTGGCATTGGCGCCAACGGAGCCCTGCGGAACATCTCCCCAGCTTTCAAAGAAAACTTTTGGGAGATCCACCATGCATGCGCGGGCCACTTCTCACCCAAGGGTGCCATCTTGTCTGTCTCCTTTTTCCCGTGGAGCCCATCAGACATTGTCTAGTTTTCCCTGGAAAAAGTCTGATTTTTATTGTTAAGTTTTCTCCAGTTTGCGTACCAGTTCCTTCCCACCCCCAAGTCAGTTCACCTTGGCGTTGCTCCTCGGGTTCGTTGATTAGTTTTTTCATCGAGGTGCTCCTTGACCGGCATTCGTGCCCTTTTTCAGCAAAAAGGCACCTACTCTTGTTGCCTTGCTGGGCAGACTAGATGGACCATACTGGTCTTTATCTGCCGTCATATACTATGTTACATCGTCATGTACCTGAAGGAACTAGTGGATTCTCGGCAGGCCTCAAGAGGGAACACCTATAGAGGTTCAAGGCCCTGATCTCATCAGTAAAAGAATACTTGAAGTTTTTGTTCCAAGCAGTCTACAATGGCTTTGAGTCATTGCCTGCGGCGGCCACCCTAGCCATCAGGGCACAAAGTAAGGCAGTGCTACAATCTTTACGGAAAGAGTGGTGGATCCGTGGAATAGTCTCCCAGTGGACGTGGTAAAGATGAGGACAGTATCTGAATTCAAAGAAGCATGGGACAAACAGAGGATCTCTAAAGGAAAAAAAGGGGACTGTTGTAGTGGTTGATATGGAAGAATAGACTAGATAGGCCATGTGGTCTTTTTCTGTCATCATGTTTCTATTTTTCTAATCATCCAATCTGGAACAGTGGGTACAGGACAAACTAATAGATATTCCCTATATAGAAGAAAACCTATTTGGGAAGGCCATCGTGGATAAGACAGCGGAGATGTTGTTGTTGTTAAGTGCCGTCGAGTCGGAGTCGACTCATGGCGACCCTCTGGATAGCTATCCTAAATTGTGTTCGGTCTTCAGTCAGGCGGTTCATTGTTGACAGACTGGTACCTGTAGCTGCTGTTATTGTATCGATCCATCTCATTGCTGGCCTTCCTCTTTTGCGTTGACCTTCTATCTTGCCAAGCATGATGTCTTTCTCTAATGATCTCTCTCTTCGCATGATGTGTCCAAAGTATGAAAGTCGAAGTCTTGTCATCTGAGCTTCTAAAGAAAGCTTAGCTTTGATCTCCTCTAGTACCGACTGGTTTGTTCTTCGGGCAGTCCATGGTATACACAGTATTCGCCGCCAGCACCATAATTCAAAGGCATCAATTTTCTTCCTGTCTGTCTTTTTCACTGTCCAGCTTTCACATCCATATGATGTTATTGAAAATACCATGGCTTGAACAAGTCGAATCTTTGTATGGAGAGAGACATCTCTGCTCTTGAGAATCTTATCTAGGTCTTTCATAGCAATTCTGTCAAGAACAATGTGTCGTTTGATTTCTTGACTGCTTGTTGCTTCTTTATTGATAGTTGATCCAAGTAGGTTAAAGTTGTTCACAATTTCAATTTCTTCTCCTTCAACAATGAACCTGTTGATTATGCCAGTTGTCATGATCTTTGTCTTCTTTACATTAAGGTGCAGGCCCATTTTGAGACTATGTTCTTTGATTGTGAGAAGCAAATGTTTCAGATCATCTTCACTTTCAGCCAGTAATGTAGTATCATCAGCATAGCAAAGGTTGTTGATGAGTCTTCCAATCTTCACACCTCTGTTGTCTTCATACAATCCTGCTTCTCTGATGATTTGTTCTGCATATAAATTAAACAAGTAGGGGGAAAGTATGCAGCCTTATCTTACACCTTTGCTTATTTTAAACCATTCTGTTTCTCCTTGTTCCGTTCGAACTGTTGCTTCTTGATTAATGTACAGATTGTGCAAGAGTACGATCAGGTGTTCTGGTATACCCATGCTTCTTAATGTGGCCCAGAGTTTCTCATGGTTTACACAGTCAAAAGCCTTGCTATAGTCGATAAAGCACAAATAGATATCCTTTTGGTATTCTTTAGTCTTTTCAAGGATCCATCTCACATCCGCAATGATGTCTCTCGTTCCTCGCCCTTTCCTGAACCCAGCTTGCACTTCAGGTAGTTCTTGTTCCAGGTATGGTTGTAGTCGCTTTTGAATAATCTTCAGTAAAATCTTGCTGGCATGTGGGATCAGAGCGATTGTTCGATAAATTTCCACAGTCAGTTGGATCACCTTTCTTTAGTACTGGTATAAACACAGATCTTTTCTAGTCAGTTGGCCATGATGTTGACTTCCATATTTCTTGGCAGAGCCTTGTAAGTATGGTAACAGCTGCATCAGATTACTGCAATACTTCTATAAGAATGCTATCAATGCCTGGTGCTTTGTTCTTTGATAAGGCTTTCAATGCTGCTTCAAGTTCTTCTTTCATCACCAATGGTTCCCGATCATAAGGTACAGGTTGAAACGGCTGTTGGTCCACTTGATCTTTATCATATAAAAACTCTGTATATTCCTTCCACCTTTTTCTTGATCTTCTCAGCATCATTCAACATAGAACCTTGAGCATCTTGTAACATTCCAATTCGAGGCTGGAACTTTTTCTTTAACTCTCGTAGCTTTAGGAAAGCCGATCTTGTTCTTCCTCTAATAGTTTCTGCTTCTATTTCCTTGCAAGTGTCATTGTAGTACTTTTCCTTGTCCTGTCTTGCTGCACGTTGGAAATCTCTGTTGAGTTCTGCGATTGTCTTTCTTTCTCCTCTGGCTTTAGCTTCTCTGCGTTTCTGGGCAATTTTCAGAGTTTCTTCCGTCATCCATTTTGGCCACTTTTGCTTTTTCACCTTTTGTAGAGACTTCTCACTTTCTTCCAACACAACCTTCTTGATGTCATTCCATAACTCTTCTGGAGCTCTGTCATTTGTATCTAAAGCAGCAAATCGATTTTGCAGGCAGTCTTTAAATTCCAGTGGTATATTCTCAAGGTCATATTTTGCTGCATTCATGAGTGGTTTGCTCTTTTTCAACTTTAGCTTGAGTTTGCATACTAGTAGTTGATGATCTGTACCACAGTCAGCTCCAGGTTTTGTCTTTGTTGATGTTATAGAACTTTTCCATCGTTGACTTCCACAGATTTATTTAACAGTATTTCTATACCGCCTTATCTTACAATCAAAGCGGTATCACAGCAAACAATCAAAAGGAGTGTTCGTGTTATACATGCAGTGAGGAGTATATCGTGTTAGGAGTGTCTGATGTGTTGTGTGTTTGATTAGGTGGAGCTATTTACATTGTGCACTATAATACAACGTGTGGTGCAATACATTTTTCTATACATTGTGAGCTATGCAATATCACGAGCTGTTATCCATTCTTCTATACGAGGGTCAGGAGGGTGTATGTTGGTTTGTTCTTGTTGGTTAGATTATGTGACATGTCCATAGTGCTCTGTGAACTGCATTGTCTTCAGCTGTTTACGAAAGTCTTTAAGGTCCGTCATCGTTCTCAGAACGTCTGGGAGGGAGTTCCAGATTGTTGGGGCAGCTAGGGAGAGTGCCCATTCAGTGGTGTCCTTGCGTGCTTTTCTGAGATCTTTAGGGGTGTTAACACGGTTGGAGGTGCCTTTTCTTCTTGGGCGAGTGCTGGTGTCTGGTTGTATGAGGGTGAGTAGGCTGTTGGCTGATGTGTGTTGTCTGATCTTGAATATGTTTATGATTGTTTTGTATTTGATGCGTGCGCTGATTGGGAGCCAGTGTAGGTCTTTCAGAATGGGTGATGTGTTCCTGTCTTGTTGTGCCAGTTATTATGCGGGCCGCCTTGTTTTTGTGCTAGTTGTAGTGGTCTGAGTGTTTGTTTTGCTAGTCCAAGGTAGATTGGATTGCAGAAGTCCAGGATGGGGGTTATTAGAGCCTGGCATACAGTACGGAAGTGCTCAGTGGCGAGAAGGGGCTTAAGTCTTCTGATGATTCTCATCTTGTAGTATGCATTTTTGATTGTTTTGTTTATGTGCGTCTTGAGGTTCAGCTCATTGTCCAGGGTCACTCCGAGGTACTTTACTTCCGATTTTATTGGAATGGTTGAGTTTTGTATTTTGATGTCTGGTGGGTGTATGAAGTCTGGGTTACGAGTGATGATTAGATGTAATCAATTTGATTTTTATACAATCCATTTGGTGAAGTCCATGTGTACAGTCGCCGCTTGTGTTCCTGGAAGAAGGTGTTTGAGATGAATAGATCGTTGGTCTTGCAGAATTCTATCAGTCTTTCTCCAGCTTCATTTCTGTTGCCATGTCCATATTTTCCAACTACTTTGCCTTCTTCTTTGTTGCCAACTTTTGCGTTCCAGTCACCCATGACTATCAGGATATCCTGTTTGCATGTTCTGTCAATTTCAGCTTGTACTTGTTCATAGAACTCTTCAATTTCATTCTCTTCTGCAGCTGTTGTTGGGGCATATACTTGAATTATAGTTGTGTTCATAGGCAATCCTCATAGACGAATAGAGATTAAGCGTTCGCTGACTGCATTGTATTTCATTACAGTTCTTGCAAGCTTCTTCTTTATTATAAATGCAACACCATTTCTTCTTTGTCTTTCATTTCCAGCATAGTAGACCATGTGATCATCTGATGCAAAGTGCCCGATGCCAGTCCATTTCAGTTCGCTGACACCCAACAGATCAAGTTGTACCCATTCCATTTCGTTCTTGACCACCTCCAACTTCCCTTGGTTCATGCTTCGTACGTTCCATGTTCCAATACGTAAGACATCTTTACAGCTTCTGACTCTCATTTCATGCGCAGCTACATCAGCAGTCAGACGTCCCGAGAGCTTTGATCCAACCACATCATAAATGCTGGCTTTACTCTGAAAAGTCTTCAGCTCTTCCCCAGTAGCTAGTTGAGTGCCTTCTGACCTGGGGGTCTCATCTTCCAGCACCATAGCACAATTTGTTTTGTTGTAACTATCCATTGGGTTTTCATGGCAAGATACAGAAGTAGATTGCCGGGCCTTTCTTCCGCGCAGTTTAAGTTTGGTGTTGTTGTCGTTGTCATAAAAATGTGATCCTCTGCTGTCAACACTATCCCATTCTGCTGCTGCCCAGATGGGTGGTTTGTCTTGGTCTGGCACCTCAGCTGAGACCTGTCCATCTTGGGAGACCCTGCCAGTAGTTAAACTACTGATAGTTTAGCTCTCAGCATCACTGATGCACGCAAGCCCTCACAGCACAACAAGCTGCAAACCAATTGAGAGCGAAGATAGAGACCAAGTATGTAACGAGAGCCAGGCTCTCAAAAAAGTGCACTCCCAGAAGAAAGCCCCGATATAAAAAACTCTTCTTCCCGAGAAAGAAAGGAGGCTTCAGTGGTACTCTGCACTTCCAGGCCTTCTGTGCCCCTCAACAGGGCCAGCAACAAAAAGGTCAGAGACATGGTCCCAGAAAATAAAAGCCTCGAAGTCACAGGTACTGGCCCAGCCTGGGGGGAACTTTTGACTGCCTGGCGTGACCTCCCTACCCCCAGAGGGGGCCCCTAACCATATTTGCCCACAGGTGGACAGCCATTACCCATACCTGGGTTCTACAGGTGGTCAAGGAGGGCTACCTCCTCCAACTATATTGGGCGCCACCCATGTACTTCCCAGGGGAGCCCACCAAGCCTCTCCTTCACCAGACCCTGCTCCTCACTGAGATAGCAGGCCTAATCAACGACAAAGCAGTTGAGCCAGTGCCGAAACATCTCTGGGGCACAGGCTTCTATTTCAGATATTTCCTCAACCCCAAGAGGACGGGGGGGGGGGGGCCTCAGGCCCATCCTGGACCTGTGAGAGCTCAACAGGTTTCTGGTCAGGGAGTTCAAGATGCTCTTCCTTGGGACACTACTGTCATTCCTCCAGCAGGAAGATTGGCTATGCTCCTTAGACCTAAAGCATGCCTAGACTCACATCCTAAGCCATCCCAGCCACAGAAAATACTTCCAGTTTGTGGTGGGAGGACAGCACTACCAATACAGGGTACTTCCCTTCAGTCTGGCCTCATCACCGAGGATCTTCACAAAGTGCCTCGCAGTGGTCGCAGCCCACCTCTGGCTCCAAGGGGCCTTCGTCTTCCCCTATCTGGATGACTGGGTCATAAAGGGGGGACATGGCTGGGACACGGCTGCAGAGGCACACCAACACTCTGCAGAACCTGGGGTTCAAACTACCCCAAGTCCCACCTCACTCCGGCCCAATGCCTAGAATTCATAGGGGCGCAACTAGATACCTTCCAGGCACAAGCCTTCCTCCTCCAGGAGAGGTCAAAATGCCTCAGGGAGTTAGCCACAGAGGTACACCGACGCCAGATGCTACCAGCCCTGCTCCTACTCTGTTGGGACACATGGCCTCCACAGTCCACATGACCCTGTATGCCCGCCTGCAGATGAGAGCAGCCCAGTGGTGCCTCCGCTCTGTGGATACAAGCCACAGGCAGGCTCAAGGACAAAGTAACCAGTCAGCTGGTGGACTCCCTCTAATGGTGGCAGAATCCACACCACTTTCAGGCTGAGATGCCTTTCCAGGCACCCAACCCTCAGAAGGTCCTCACCACGGATGCCTCACTAATGGGCTGGGGAGCACATTGCGGGAGCCTCCAGAGACAAGGCTGCTTGTCCCAGGAGGAATCCTAGTTGCAAATCAATCTGCTAGAACTCTGGGCAATATACCTAGCCCTCCGAGCCTTCCACACCAACTCCAGCACCACTCTGTGTTGATCCAGACCGACAATCAGGTCTCAATATTCTACGTGAAAGAAAAAAAAAACAGGGGGGGTAACAGGGTCATACCCCCTCTGCCAGGAGGCGGTGGCTCTCTGTTCCTATGCTGCATGCAGAGGGATGCTCCTAAGGGCAGTGTACCTCCTAGGCCAGGACAATGCCCTGGCAGACAAATTGAGCAGGGTCCTCCAGCTGTACGAGTGGCGCCTGGATTCAGTGGTAGCCTCACGGCTGTTTGTCTCTAGGGTGTTCCCTCGATAGAGCTGTTCGTCAGCCTGGACAACACACAGTTGCCCTGATTCTGCTCACGCCAGCCCCACCCCTCATTGGTGGCAGCAGATGCGTTCCTCATCCCATGGACAGAAGGCCTCATGATGCTTTCCCATCGACACCACTGGTAGCCAAGACGCTATTCAAGGTCCAATGTGACAGAGCATCGATAATGCTGATAGCCCCTCTGGTTCCCACTGCTCCTCTCCCTATCAGCGGTGGCGCCAATTCCCCTGGGCTGAGCTCCAGGGCTACTCTTACAGGAGCATGGCTCTCTTCTATACCCCAATCTGGGGGCTCTCTCTCTCTCACAGCTTGGCTGCTGCGTTAGCCCCCTTCAACCTCCCATGGGATATGGAAGAAATTCTTCTAGCTTCTCAAAAGGTCTCCACTAGAAGGGCATACGCCTTCAAGTGGCGCCGATTCTCAGTGTGATGTGTGGAAAGGAGGGTGAATCAGTTTTCCCGCTCATTACATGTGGTGCGCCAGTACTTGCTTCATCTGTGGGACTGAAATCCAATTTGGTCAGAGTGCAGCTGAGCACCATCGCAGCATATCACCATTCCATTGAGGGAAAACCCCTCTCGGCCCAACCCCTTTTGTCCTGATTCCTGTGGGGCCTCCTGTTATTTAAACCCCCCATCTGCCCCCCAGCAACAGAGTGGGATCTTAATGTGGTGCTCTTGTAGTTTATTAAGCCTCTATTCGAGCCTCTGGCTACCTGCCACCTCCAGTACCTATCCTGGAAGGTTGCCTTCCTGGTAGCACTTACATCAGCTCGTGGAGTCAGCGAGCTCCAGGCTCTAGTGGCATAGTCCCCCTACATGAGGTTCTACAAGAACAGGGTGGTGCTCTGCACGCACCCCGAGTTTCTGCTGAAGGTGGTGTCCCCATTCCACCTCAACCAGGAAGTGGTACTCCCCACCTTCTTTCCAAGGCCTCATACCGGTAGGGCAGAGATCATTCTCCACAATCTGGATTGTACAAGAGCCCTGTCCTTTTACCTGCAACAGACTCAGGTTCGCCGCAAAGCACCACAGCTTTTCGTATTCTACGACACCAGCCATCTGAGGCTTCCAGTGACTAAGCGAACGCTGTCCATTTGGGTGGCAGATTGCATTACCCTTGCCTACGAGCAGGCAGGGATCTCACTGGACCAGAGGGTCACACTGCACTGTGTCAGGGCCATGGCTACTTTCATGGCAAATCTGCATTTCGTCTCCATGACAGAAATTTGCCAGGCTACCACCTGGTCTTCGGTCCATACCTTCTAAGCTCACTACTGCCTGGGGAGGGAGTCCTGATGGGCCATATTCTGTAATCTCTTCAGGGTGTAGGCAACTCCTGCCCTCTGACCTTTCTTTTTTCAGGCTACCGGCGTGCTGGATCCCTGCCGGACACTTGGGTCTTGCAAAAGTCTCTCAATAGGGGTTCAACTGCTGCTGATCACGGCTCACCCTTTGTAGGTTGCTGTGGCAATTTTTGTTTTACAGGTTCTCGGTAGCTTGTAGCTAGGGAGTCCCATATGCGAGGACTGACTTCCTGCTTGTTTATGGAGAAAGCATAGTCACTCACCTGTAACAGGTGTTCTCCAGGGACAGCAGGAATCAGTTCTCACATATGGGTGACGTCGGCGCCAATTGAGCCCATGTGGAAGAATTACCCCAGCTTTCAAAGAAAGCCTTTGGGATATGCTACCACGCATGTGTGGTCCCCTTCCCGCCTAAGGGTGCCATCTTGCTCAGTCAGATGACATAGCTAGGATGGTAGTAAAAAACTAAAACAAGGTAGGGAGGCAACTCCCAGGGGAGGAGGGAGGGTTGTAAGGACCGATTCCTGCTGTCCCTGGAGAGCACCTATTACAGGTGAGTAACTACGCTTTCTCCAGGAACAAGCAGGAAGTCAGTCCTCACATATGGGACTCCCTAACTCCAGGCTGCCAAGGACCGAATCATGACAGCACCAACGGCGGCCAAGTCGGGTAGCTGTGAGTTGCAGAAGATGAGTCCCCAACTGATAGACTCTGCAAGACCCTAGCGTCTAGCGGCACCAACATTCCAGTAGCCTGAACACAGAAGGCAGGAGGGCAGGAGTTGCCTACACCCCAGATTGCGGAGTACCGCCTGGTTGAAGGCACTGTTCCGAAGGAACTCGCTCTCCAGGCAGTAGTGAGTTGCAGGCATGTGAACTGAAGACTATGTGGAGGCCTTGCAGATCTCTATCACCAGCACTGAGTGCAGGTTCGCCACTGATGTGGCCATCGCTCTCATGTGATGCGCCATGATCCAGTGTTCCAGAGATCCCAGCTTGCTCAATGGTGAGGGCGATGCAGTCCGCCATCCAAGTGGACAGAGTTTGCTTAAGTCATGGAGAGCCCCAGTCTGCTGGGGTCATAAGAAAAATAAATGCTGAGGAGCTTTGTAATGGCCCCAAGTCTGCTGTAAGTGGAAGAACAGGGCCTGTTTGGAATCCAGTATATGGAGTACAATTTCCTCCCAACCGGCTTGAGGCTGTGCGAAGAAGGAAGGAAGAACCACATCCTGGTTGAGGTGAAAAGGAGATACCACCTTTGGGAGGAATTTGGGTTGGTTGCGGAGCACCACTCTGTTTTTATAGAATCTTGTATATGGTGGCTCCGCCACCAGGGCCTGAAGTTCGCTTATTCTCTGCGTGGACTTGAGGGCCACCAGGAAGGCAACCTTCCATGAAAGATACCATAGATGGCAAGTGGCTAGCAGTTCAAAAGGTGGTCTGGTGAGCTGTGAGAGCACCATGTTGAAGTCCCACTCTGCCGCCGGAGGGTGGACAGAGGGTTTAGACAACAGGAGGCCCTGGAGGAACAGAGAGACCAGGGGCTGACCCGAGAAGGGTTTTCCATCGATAGGGTGGTAGTGTGCGGTTATTGCACTCAGGTGCACTTTCACTGAGTTGGACTTCAGCCCAGTGTGTGACAGATGCAGTATGTACTGGAGCACTAACTGCACCTGGCAGAAAAATGGGTTCTCCTTTCTCTCCTCACACCATATGGACAATCTTCGCCATTTGAAGGCATAGACTTGCCTGGTGGAGGGCTTTTGGGAGGCTAGCAGGACTTCCTCAACCTCCTTTGGGAGGTTGAAAGGGGCCAATGCTCTTTCAGCAGTCACGCTGTTAGCATTAGAGAACCCAGATTGGGGTGTAGGAGGAAGCCCTCCTCCTGTATCAAGAGGTCCGGGGCATGGCCCAGCAGAACTGGGAGTGCCGCCGTCAGGGAGAGTAGCAGTAGCAACCAGGGCTGTCTAGACCACCCCGGGAAGATTAGTATTAGAGATGCTCCCTCACACTGGACCTTGAAGAGGGTCTTGGCAACCAGAGGGATCGACAGGAAAGCATAGAAGAGGCCTTCTGTCCACGGGATCAGGAAGGCATCCGTGACCACTCTCTGGGTGTGGTTTCTGCGAGCAAAGGCGGAGCAGCTGGGTGTTGTCCGGGGTGGCGAATAGGTCCATCACAGGCCTGCCCTAGAGGCGGAAGAGTCGACCGGCCACTCTGGGGTCTAGGCACCACTCATGTGGATGGAGAACCCTGCTCAGCCTGTCCGCCAGGAGGTTATCCTGGCACAGGAGGTGAACCGCCTGCAGGAGCATGCAGTGGCAGCTACAAAGGATAAAAGGGTCATCACTTCCTTGCAGAGGGAGTATGACTCCCTGCCCCCCTGCTTGCTGACATAAAACATGGCAACTTGGTTGTCCATCTGAATCAGTAGACTGGTGTCACAGGCAGTGGCGAAACGCCCATAGGGCCAGAGAGATCGCCCTGAGCTCCAGGAGATTGATCTGAAGCAAAGATTCCACCTGTGACCAACTGCCTTATGTGCATCTATCCTGCAGTGTGCCCTCCCTCCCACCTAGGAGGGAGGCATCCATGGTCAGGATTCTCTGGAGCGCAGGTGCCTGGAAGGGCATCCCTGCTCAGAGGTGGCGGAGAAGTTGCCACCATTCGAGGGACTCTGCCAGCTGGTGGGTTATCCTGATCCTGACCCGCAGTCTGTCTGTGGCTTGCATCCACTGCGAACAAAGGCACCACTGGGCTGCCCATATGTGTAAGCAGGCTAGCAGGGTCACGTGGACCGTGGAGGCCATATGGCCCAGCAGGCAGAGGAGGAGACGAGCTGGCACAGACTGACGGTGTTGGACTTCCACTGCTAGAAGCCCGAGGCATCATGCCCTTTCCCTAGGGAGGACGACCTTGGCCTGTACTGTGTCGAGCTGAGCACCTATGAATTCCAGACTCTGGGCTGGGAAGACGTGGGATTTGGGATAGCTGATAATGAATCCCAAGTGCTGCAGCAGGAGAGTTGTACGTCCTGCAGCCTGACTGGCCTCTGTGGCTGTGCTGCCTCTGATGAGCCAGTCGTCCAAGTAGGAAAAGATGAAGGCCCCTTGCAGACGCCGATAGGCAGCTACCATTGCTAGGCATTTTGTGAAGACCCTTAGCGAGGTTGCGAGGCCGAAGGGTAGCACCTTGTACAGGTAGTGTTCTCCTCCTATCATGAACCTTAGGTACTGAAAGCCCAGATACACTATATCGACCAGCTCACTTTTGTTATATATTTTGAAGGTGTGAATAAAACAGGTAGAGAGGGCCCTTTGGCGTGAGACCGTGGCGAATGATCAGTAGCTAAAAGTCGTGAGCATAATTGTTTTGCTGGTATCTTGTGGATGAAACCTGCTATTTCCTCCCTTCCTGTATCTTCTTTCTTTTCTTTAACTGTCACTGTATCTCTTATTCTGTCCTATCATATAACTGGCGTTCCTTTCATATTTTCTGTGACATTATTATATTATTGTAAACCGCTCTGATGCTTAGGCCTGAGCGGTATATCAAATGTAAAGAATAAATAAATAAATAAATAAATAAATAAATAAATAATAAAACAAGACCTTCCTTGTCTAATGCCATGTTGGCTTTCTCCCATTAAACCAGGACTATCTACATGTTCAGTAATTTTGTTCTTTATAATGGTTTCTACCATTTTGCCTGGTACTGACGTCAGGCTCACTGGTCTGTGGTTTCCCGGATCACTCCTGGAACCCTTTTTAAAAATTGGTGCTACATCAGCCATTTGCCAATCTTTAGGTATTATAGATGATTTTAATGATAGCTCACAGATTACTAATAGTAGGTCTGAGATCTCATATTTCAGTTCTTTCAACACCTTTGGATGTATACCATCCGGTCCAAGTGATTTGCTACTCTTTAGATGATCAAATATTTGTAATACATCTTCCCAGTTTATCAATATATTTTTCAATTCTTCTGATGCATCACCTTTAAACACCATTTTAGTCATGGTAACTTTCCTACATCATCTTCAGTAAAGACCAAAGCAAAGAAACATAGAAATATGATGACAGAAAAAGACCACATGGCCTATCTACTCTGTCCTTCCATATCAACAACTACAACAGTACACTTTTTACCTTTAGAGATCCTCTGTGTTGGTCCCATGCTTTTTTGAATTCAGTTACTGTCCTCATCTCTACCACCTCCACTGGGAGACTATTCCATGGATCCATTACTCTTTCCGTAAAGAAATATTTCTGCATATCACTCCTGAATCTATCTCCCTTCACCCTCATCCCATGTCCCCTCGTAGCAGAACTTGCTTTCAATTGAAAGAGGCTCTCCCCCTGAACATTTATGCCACGGAGGTATTTAAACATCTCAATCATATCACCTCTATCCCGCCATTCCTCTAAGGTGTACATATTAAGATCCTTCAGTCTGTCCTCATATGCTTTATAATGAAGACCACTAATCATTTTAGTAGCTACCCTCTGCATCGACTCCATCCTGTTCACATCCTTTTGAAGGTGCGGTCTCCAAAATTGCACACTATACTCCAAATGAGGTCGCACCAAAGACTTATACAGAGGCATTATCACCTCCTTTTTTCTGCTAGCCATTCCTCTCCGTATGCACCCAAGCATCCTTCTAGCTTTTGCCGTCGCCTTTTCTACCTGTTTAGGACTTTAAGATTATCAGACACAACCACGCCTAGGTCCCGCTCTTCTTTAGTGGACAAAAGTACTTCACCCCCTATACCATATTGCTCCCTTGGATTGTTGCAGCCCAAATACATGACCTTACATTTTTTAACATTAACTCCCAGCTGACAAATTCTAGACCATTCTTCAAGCTTAGCTAGATCCCTCCTCATGTTATCTACCCCTTCCTGGGTGTCTACTCTATTGCAGATTTTGGTATCATCCGCAAAGAGGCAAACCTTACCTGAAAGCCCTTCCGCTATATCACTAACAAAGATGTTAAAAAGAATCGGACCAAAGACAGATCCCTGAGGCACACCACTGATAACATCCTTCTCCTCAGAGTGAGCTCCATTTACTTGTACTCTTTGTCGCCTCCCACCCAACCAATTTCTAACCCAAGCAGTAACTTTAGGGTCCATCCCTAGGGTGCTCAGTTTGTTTATAAGTCGCCTGTGAGGAACAGTGTCAAAGGCTTTACTGAAATCTAAATACACCACATCTAGGGCTCTCCCTCGGTCCAACTCCCTGGTCACCCAGTCAAAGAAATCAATCAGATTTGTCTGACAAGACCTGCCTCTGGTGAATCCATGCTGCCTCGGATCCTGTAATCCGCTGGACTCCAGAAATCTCACTATTTTCTCTTTCAGCAACGTTTCCAATAATTTACTCACCACCGAAGTTAAACTAACCGGCCTGTAGTTTTCAACCACATCCTTACTTCCGCTTTTGTGTAAAGGCACCACATGAGGCTCTCTCCAGTCCTTTGGCACCACTCCAGACTCCAACGAGGCATTGAAAAGGTCAGTCAGTGGAGCTGCTAGAACGTCCCCAAGTTCCCTCAGTATTCTCGGGTGTATCCCATCCAGTCCCATCGCTTTGTCTACTTTAAGTTGAGATAGTTTCTCACGAACACAGTCTTTTGAAAATTGTTCAAGATGTCCTTTGCTTCTGTTCCTATTTGTGGGAGTTTTCTGAGGTCCTGCTCCTGGTTCTTCATCTGTGAACACAGAACAAAAATATTTGTTAAGCAATTCCGCTTTATCCTTATCAGCTTTTACATATTCCTCCCCTGCACCCTTGAGTCTGACAATACCACTCTTGCCCTTCCTCTTCTCACTAATATATCTGAAAAATGTCTTATCCCCCATTTTATTGCATTGGCTATTTCCTCCTCCTTTTGAATCTTTGCCTTCTTGACTACTTTGCTAGCTTCTCTAAGTTTTTCCAAATATAGATGCCTGTCTTCCTCGCTCTGTGATCTCTTGTATTTCATGAAGGCCTCCCTCTTTTTCTTCACTTTTTCAGCTACTTCTTTCGAAAACCATAGCGGTCTCCTTTTCCTTTTACCTTTATTTACCATTTTAACAAAAAGGTTGGTTGCCCTTAAAATATCCCCTTTCAGTTTTTCCCACTGTTTTTCTACATCCCTCAGCTGTTCCCATCCAACTAACGACTCCCTGAGGTATTGGCCCATCTTCGCAAAGTTGGTCTTCCTAAAGTCTAAATCCTCGCCTTTGAATGGATTCCAACAGCCCTAGTCCTAATACTGAACCACACCATCTGGTGATCACTGGATGCAAAATGATCTCCCACTACAACATCAGAAACACTTTCACCATTGGTAAGCACCAAGTCCAGTATGGCCCCTTCACGTGTGGGGTCTGTTACCAATTGCCTGAATAGTTCTCCCTGTAGAGAATCCAGGATCTCCTTACTTCTAGATGATACTGCAGCAGGAATGTGCCAATCAACATCTGGCATATTGAAATCTCCTAGCAGTAGCACTTCCCCTTTCCTAGCAATGCTGCGCATGTCTTCAATTAACTCTCTGTCCACCTCTTCCTCTTGTGAGGGAGGTCTGTATATCACACCAATGTAAATAGATTTCTCTTTCCTTCTTTCTAGTTTAACCCAGAATGCCTCCCCTCTCCCTTTTAAGCTCTGTAATTCCAAAGCTTTAATAGTAGTTTTTACATATAGTGCCACTCCTCCTCCCCTACTTCCTACCCTGTCCTTTCTGAATAAAGTATAGCCAGGTATAGTTACATCCCAATCATGGTTTTCTGTGAACCATGTTTCTGTAAACTGCCACTAAATCAAAGTCAGCCACTCCCACCAAAGCTTCAACATCAGGGATCTTATTTCCCATGCTACGGGCATTTATACACACTGCTTTCCATATGTTATCCCTTTTACCCATTTCCATAAAGTTATTTAATGTATCACCTACCTGGGGGCTTTCACTTACCTGGGGGCTTTCTTCACCCTCCCCAACGAATCTAGTTTAAAGCCCTCTTCAGTAGATTAGCCAGTCTACTACTGAAGACGCGTTGACCTTTCTTGGACAGATGGATGCCATCTCTGCTCTGCAACCCTTGGAATAGCATCCCATGGTCTAGGAAACCAAAATGCTCTCGATGACACCATCCACGCAGCCATTCATTCATCTCCAGGATGCAAGCCTCTCTGCCTTGGCCTTTACCCTCAACAGGGAGGATTGAAGAGAACACCACCTGTGCACCTAACTGCTTCACCCTCTGTCCCAGAGCCATGAAATCACTTTTGATACGTTCCGAGGTATACCTGGCAGTATCATTTGTTCCAACATGGATTAGCAACATTGGGTAATAGTCAGTGGGTGCGGATCACTCTGAGGGCGTTTGTCACAGCCCAGAGTGCCAAGAAGTTGATCTGGAGGGCACTCTCCTCCTGAGTTCAGATGCCCTGTGACTGCAGACCATTGCAGTGGGCTCCCCAACTGAGCTTGGAGGTGTCCATAGTGAGGGCACGTTGTGTCGGAGAGGCCTGGAAGGGCAGGCCAGCCCTGAGGTTTAGCTGGTTCTGCCACCAGGCAAGGGAGACTGCCAGAGGCCAGGTGATCCGAACCCAGTCCCCTCCAGATGGCCCAACGGCCTGAGTCCACTGTGAGCTCAGAGTCCACTGGGCCTGTCGCATCCTGAGGCGTTCCTGCAGGGTCATTTACATGGTTGAGACCATGTGCCCCAAGAGGTGCAGCAGAAGTCAGGCAGACATCGTTGAGTGGGTCTGCACCTCTCCTGCTACTGACACAAGGTGCTACACCCGGTCCAGAGGGAGAAAGGCTCTGGCATGCATTGAGTCCAGGAGGGCTCTAATGAACTCCAGGCACTGAGTTGGGATAAGATGCGACTTTGGGAAGTTAATTACAAACACCGAGTCTGCAGCACCCTGATGGTGCGGCAAGCCACATTGCAGGCCTCCTCTGGTAAGCTGGCTTTTATGAGTCAGTCATCCAGATAAGGGAAGACGAAGACTCTAGCAATCGGAGGTGTGCGGTGACGACCACCAAGCACTTGGTGAATACCTGGGGGCCGAGAAGAGGCCAAAGGGGAGCACCCTGTACTGGTAGTGGCAATGTCGATGACAAAGCAGAGGTACTGACTGTGCCGAAGGTGGATTAGGATGTGGGTATAAGGCATCTTTGTGATCCAAGAAGCATAGCTAGTCTTCCTGGAGAAGGTAGGGCAGCAATGTTCCAAGGGATAGCATCTTGGACTTCTTGACCAGAAAGCAGTTTAGGTCCTGCAAACCCAGGATGGGACAAGGAAGTACCGGGAGTAGAATCCCTTGTCCCAGAGGGGCTGAGTTCCTTCTGCAGGAGCTCTCTGTGCAGGGAGATCATGGGAAGCTCCCCTGGAAGGACGGGATGCAGCGTCTGGTGAAAATGCAGAAGGTAGCCCTCTCGCACCACCTGCAGCACCCAGGCATCGGTGGTAATGACCAGCCAGATGTGGGCAAAGTGGACCAGACGTTCTCCCGTGTGCTTTGAGCCCTGGCCTTCTGGGGGAAGACAGGATATGTCCAAAAAGTCTAAAGCTCCCCCCAGGTTGCGCTGTTTGGGGCTTGAAGCTTACAGAGGTAACAACCTGTCTGCATGATGGCAAAAACTCTTAGCGGTCAGAGACCAACTATCTACAATAGCAGTGATTCTGTCTTCCTTTTTTTTTTTGGTAGCCTGGACAGAATAGAATGGGCCTAGGAGGGATGGATTCTAATTTCCAAACAAACAGATTCTGGAGTATAGATTTGTCAATGTTGCTGTCGCTTCAGGGATTCCTGTCTAGACAATAGTGAAATGTGACTGTGTGGACATAGAAACACATATGAGCCCTGCAGATCTCTTCCAGGGAGATAGAACGTAAGTTGGCCACCAACGCAGACTTTGAAAGCTCATGCCTACCTGGGTCCAAGCGAAGGAGATGCAGTCTGCTAGCCAAATTGAAAGAGTGCATTTGGAAACAGCAGTCCTTATCATGCTGGTGAAAAAAAAAAAAAAGAGACAAAAGCTGGATGGACCTCCTATGGGCGTTGTCCGCTCAAAGTAGGCAGCTAAGGCTCATTTGCAGTTAGACATGTGCAACACAGCTTCCCCTCTGTGGGCATGAGGCCATGGGAAAAATGTTGGTAGAACAGTTGACTGATTAAGATGGAAATGCGATACCACTTTTGGAAGGAATTTAGGATGAGTTCAAGGACCACTATTATTATGGAATTAGGTGTAAGGTTGGTAAACCATTAGAGCCTGACACTCACTCACTCCGCGTGCTGAAGCGACCGCCACCAAAACAATAACTTCCAGGTCCAAAATTCAGAAGGCAGGAATTGAGAAGCTCAAAAGGAGCTTTAATGAGCTGCGCAAGATTCACATTTTGGTCCCAAGACACTGCGGGATGTTTGCAAAGAGGTTTCCAGAGAAGCAACCCTCCGCATGAAATGAACAACTAAAGGCTGTATTGAGATGGCCGTCCATTCCACATCTTGATGATGAGCTCCAATTTCACTGATGTGAACCTTAACGAAGTTGGACTTAAGTACAGGCATGGAGAGTTGAAAAAGATACTCCAACAGTTTTGAGTGGAATAGATGCAAATTATAGGACCTGGTCCCTTTACCAAAAGCAAACCTCTTCCACTTGCTGAAAGAATGCGTAGTTACTCACCTGTAATAGGTGATCTCCGGAAACAGCAGGAATAAGTCTTCACAACCTACCCTCCTCCTGTAGGAGTTGTAGGGTCTTTGTTTTTTATTTTTCTCAGCTACAAACTCAACTGAGAGGAGTTGGTAAGGTGGGAAGACAGGCCCTCAGGCGCAGTGGAGTGCTCCCAAAGGCTTTCCTATTGGATGCTGGGGAGCGTTCCCGCATGGGCTCCATCAGTACCGACATCACCCATATCTGAAGACTGATTCCTGCTGTTCCCAGAGATCACCATATGTAATCGAGTGTAGGGGACCACATGGACTGTGGAGGCCATGTGACCCAGGAGCCGTAGCATCTCTCGAGCTGGGATGCAGCTCTACTTTTGCACTTGCTCCACGCCAGCTCAACGAGGTGGGCACAACGATCCTGTGGAAGGAAAGCCTGAGCCTGTTGGATATTAAGAATGCTTCTATGAACTCGTTGGGTTGGAACAAGGTGAGACTTTGGGAAGTTTATGACAAAGCCAAGGTGCGATGAAGGGAGAGAGAGAGGGTTACTTTCTGAAGGGAGTCTTCCCTGATCAGCCAGTTGTCTAAGTAAGGGAAGACTAATATGCCCAAGATGCATAGATAGCCAGCAACTACTGCATGCATTTTGTGAAGACTCTTGGGCAGAGGCTAGACTGAAGGGGAGAACCCGGTACTGATAACTGTTCCCCTGAAATGAAGCACAGATAATGTCTGTGCGAACGATGTATCAGTATATGCATGTACACCTCTTTGAAGTCTAGAGAACATAGACCATCGTGTCTCTGGCAGTATGGTAGAAGAGTTCCTAGGGAAATCATTTTTAATTTTTCTCAAACCAAAAGCTTGTTTAGGTTTCCAAGATCTAAGATGGGTCTGAACTGCCTGTTTTCTTTGGAATGAGAAAATATGGAGAGTAGAAACTCATCTTTTCTTGAGTGGGAGAACTTGTTCTATGCCACCCTGGGACAACAGGGTAGTCACCTCTTCTCTTAAGAGAGCTTTGAAGGGGTTGTGTGGGATAATCCCCTGTGAAGCTGGTGGGGGGGGGGGAGATAAAGTTTCAAAGTGAAGCTGATAACTCCTTTGGACAATCTGGAGTGTCCACTGCTCTGATGTTATGGAGATGCCACCTGTGGGCATGATGGCAAATTCTGCCTGCAATGTGGAGGGGCTGGGAGCTCTCCAGAGGCAGAATGGCAATGCTCTCTAGGAAAGAGTCAAAAACCAGACACAGGTTGTGGCTGTGCAGCTGGTTGAGGCTTAGGAGCCTTAGGCTTCTTGGGTTGGCAAGGGCCCTGTTGTTTCTGCTGTGGCAGTTGATAGGCAGCAGGTGGTCGGTAAGAAGGATAGTATCTCTTCTTTTTAGCACAAAAAGATTTCTTGTGAAGAGCCTTCATTTTGGAGGGGTCAGCTGTTTTCCTGGGAAGGTGCTTTAGGGTGAGATCATCTATTTCAATCTCCCCTGTCTTTTCCCTCCATTCCCTGCCAAAGAAGGTTTTCCCCAGTACATGAGATACTGGCTAGTTTATCTTGAACCCCCTGTTCAAGGTTGGATACCTGTAACCAGGTCATCCTACGAGCAACAATGCAGACTACTGAAGCTCTGCTTGTTGATTCAAAGGCATCAAAAGAGGCCCTGGTGAGAAACTTGGAAGGGTTCTGGCCTTGCCTATTGAGAATCTGAAATGCACTCCTCTTATCCTCATGAGAGGGATGAAAGTTTCCAGATCGCTGGTGACATACTTCAGAAACATGTCCATGTATAGTATGTAAGAGTTTATTCTGGAGGCTAACATGCATGTCTGAAGCATTTTCGCCCAAAGGCATCGAGTGTCCTAGAATCTCTACCAGGTGGCGTGGATGAATGGTTCTTAGAGCTCTTTATTAGGCACATCACCATTGAGTGGTGTGGAAGCTGAGATTTTTGAAAATCTGGGCACTCTGGTACTCGGTACATGGTATAGACACTCTTGCTGACAACAGAACTGTGAGCGGGGCCTCCCACATGCGGAGCATTAGATCCTGCAGGATATGATGCACCGGTAATTTAACAGTCTCTGTGGGCATTGGAGGGTATTGAAGTACCTGCAAATCCTCTGCCCTCTGTTCTTTCTCAGAGGCTACTGTAATGGCGAGCGCTGCTGTTATATCCCAGATGAAGTCCTGAAAGGATATATCCTCTGATGGGGACCGACGCTGCTTTTGAGGGGGTGAAAGTTCTGAAGGGATGTCTGCAAGCTCTCGGGAATTGAGTGAGCCCCCATCAGATTCTGAAGAACTAGAATCTGAGTCTGGTAAGAAATCAAGGTATCTGCGATCCTTGCTTCGACCTCGATGCGGCAAGGAAGTCGAAGGTCGATGCCAATACCAATATTCTAAGGTAACGGAACAGAGTGTCTGTTGTACACTGGGGGTATTAATCAGTTCCAACGAGGGTACTGACAATGTCATTTTAAGGGCCAGCATCATTCTGGTAGGCTTGGCTGTAGGCCCAGTACTGAAGCCTGCACTCCCAGAGCTCTTGATAATCGGTACCTAGGCTGCTAGGAGTGCTGCTAAATTCCTCTCGAAAGCCAGCATGCGCTGGTCCAGGGAGATGCCGATGTCTGGGTGGAGTCACCTATGGGGCTGTGCGCCACCGTCAGATCTCTGGAGGTCGATGCCTTGGGGACATCCCAGAGCCCCACTTTTGCTTTGAAGATCTTCCCACCGGGGCTGTTTGGCTGGTCAGTCTGCATTGGAAGCACCTCTAGGGGAGTCTCGATGCTTATGCTCTCTGGCCTCTGTATCAGTTCTCGATGCTGAGGATTTGGACGCAGTCAGAAATAGTGACTTACTCTTCTGTTTGAACTTCGAAGAAACCTGAGACCCCTGAGAGGAAATAGATGCCCTCGAGGAGGTTGAAGCTACTGAAAATCGAGTCTGAGGCAAATGACGATTCGTACCTGTTGGCTCGGTTTTTGAGACCTCTCTGTCATTTCCTGACACTTAAGAGTTGAGTTAGTGGTCAGGGCTCAAACACTTTAAACACCAGTTATGTTTATCAGTGACTGAGACAGTACCGTCACACTTGGTACCTTTCTTAAAACCAGTAAGTGGTTTGCCCATGCCTTCAAAAGGTCATCTTCAAGTTGAAGAGAAAGCTATAGAGGCTTAAAGGCATAGTATGGCAGTGAGAACCGCAAAGAAAAACAAAAAGAAAGGAAAAATTGAAAAAGAAAGGATTTATCGGGACCGGTATCTGATTCAACAGAACTGGCATCGACAGGAAGGCAGAAGCATGATGCTATACCGAAAAAGAAAAGTTTTTTGGCACTGACAGGAATAATGTGTACTGCTGGCTCTGCGGAAAATGAAGAACTGAGGAGAGGAGTTGGGAAGGTAGGCATACAGGCGCAGTGGAGTGCTCCCAAAGGCTTTCCTATTGGATTCTGGAGAGTGTTTCTGCACAGGCTCCATTGGTGCAGACCTCACCCATATGTAAAGACTGCATTCCTGCTTGTTCCCGGAGATGACTCTCTTGCTGAAATCCTCCTGGAGGCCAAAAGGAGATCGGCCACACCGGCTGGCAGATGGCGCTCAGACAACATTAGTCTCTAAACATGCATGCTGTGAGGGCCAAGGACTGGAATGTCGGGGTGCAACAGCATCCCGTCTTCCTGCAAAACGGAACCAGCATGTGGCCCAGCCAGAGTGGCTCCTGACAGGAGAGCTGTAGCAGCAGAGGAAAGCAAGGTTGTCTGAGTAGTAGGGAGCAATAAGAATCATCATGCCTCTGTTCGATTTCAGCTTCAGGAGGGTCCTCACAATGATAGGGATTGGAGGATATGCATAGGAATGCATCCGAGGCTAGTCCGCTGTATGATCTTACCCTGAAACAGAACTGATCCACCTGGGTATTCTGCTGAGTGGCAAACATATCTATCAAGGGGGCCCCTCTCCCGAAAGATATGAGGCGCAATCTCCCTACCCAGAGTCCATTTGTGTGGACTGCGGACTTGACAGTCTGTCCACAAGAGTGTCTTGTTTGCCTGGCAGATACGTGGCTCTCAAGTCCATCCCCTGTGCGATGGCTAACTTCCAGAATCTGACTGCCCAACACAGGAGGTACGAGCCCATTCCTCCATGCTTGTTGATGTAGAACATTGCGATTTGATTGACAGTCTGAATCCAAACAATTCAGCTGGCCAGCCATTCTCGGAAAGCCTCCAGAGCAGTTGCTCTTAACTCCAAAAAGTTGGTCTGGTGGAGACGCTTGAATGAATCCATCGTCCTTGGTGTGAAACCTATTGAGATGAGCTGCCCATCCTAGCTGGGAAGTGTCTGTTGTCTAACTTTTTCAGGTGAAGCAATTTGGAAGGGAGACCTCTAAGCAAGTTGTGATGGACTGTCCACCACTGCAGTGACTGAACGAGAGGATTGGTGACATATCAACGATCCCCGAGTCAACTTGAGGGCTGGTTCCACTGAGTTTGCCTCCTATGGAGGCATGCCTAGGGTGTGACATGCACAGTAAAGGCCATGTGGCCTAGTACAGTTAACATCCTGATGGCTGTTACCTGCCAACTCATTCAAGTTTCCCCACATGAGTGCTTCCAGTCTGAGTTCGGTTGTGTGGGAGGATGAACTCCAATTGCCAGGTTGAGTTGAAGCGGGTACTTGTAGTAATTTATAATGAGCCCTAGTAAGTCCAACACCCATATGGTCAATTGTGTGGATTTTTGAATCCCTTCAGGAGTGGTAGTCAGATTAGGCAATTGTCCAGATTGGGGAAAAACAGATTTCCAGCATCCGAAGGTATGCAGCTACTACTATTTATTTATTTATTTATATTCTCTTATATACTGCGCTATTCTGTATCAGTGCGGTTTACATTGAACAAACTGAAATTACATTGAACAGGGCATTATAACTTGGAGATAACTATTTTACAAGGAACATGGGCTATGGAGGGTTAAGTGGCTTGCCCAAGACCACAAGGAGCACCTGTGGGACTAGAAACCCCAGTCCTTCCAGCCCAAGGTTGCTGTCCTCTAGTGGGATTTGAACCCCCGACCTTCTGGTCTGAAGTACCTTGCCCCAACCACTAGGCCACTCCTCCACTCCTCTACTGTGAGGCAATATGTGAACATGCAAGGTGCTGAGACTAGGCCAAAAGACAACCCTCAGTACTGGAAGTGTTGTCCCACCAGGATGAATCTGAGATACCTCCTTTGAGCGGGATGTAACTGTATGTAGGTATCCTTGAGATCCTGGCAGCATAGCTAGTCTCCTTTTTGAAGGTAAAGATGATACACCCTTGGGGCAATTTGGTAACAGATACAATAAATGTTGTTTGTAACCACTTTGGACTATCTGTAGAGTTTATAAGTCTGAGGTTCAGAGTGGCCGCCTTTAAGCAAAGAAAGCGATCCCTCTCGAAACTGGAGGGTTTCCCACCATGGTTACTGGGAGAGTGGCCATGCTCTGAAGGAACGGCTTTGGCTGAGGAGCTGGTTGGGCTTTCTGAGGCTTCTCTCAACACTGTTGTGGGCTAGGAACCTGTTAGAGGTGGGAGGTTTAGGACCTGGAAAGTACCATGCCTACAAGAGTAATAGGTCCTTTTCTGTCCCGTTCCTTGATACCTCCAGGGAAAGGAGGCCAGCTTGGACGAATGCCCTGGGAGATTACAAAGTGTGGCATGTTACTTTTCGATGAAGCCAGCTGCTCTTCGACCTGCTCTCTTAAGATATGCTCTCCACATCTCGACACATCATCCAGACCTGAGGTTAATGCAAGGTGAGTCTCCAGGCACCAATACCCAACTTTAAGCGATCCTTGCTATGAGCCACTAGGAAATGATACCGTTCCAATTTCTCTGAAGGGAGGAACTGAGACAGCTCAGCGAGATCATACAAAATATTCAAGAACATGCCCCTGTCGGGCCGGTAAGAGGCCATATGGGCTATAAGCATGGGACCCTGAATTACCTTCTCATTAAAGAGGTCAATGTCCGCATTCCGCTCTGGGGCACTGAGGAATTAGTCTTGGAACTCCTCCTAAGGGCAGATTCGACCCCTAAGGAATGGTGAAGAAGCTGAGGCCTCTGGCATCTGAAGTCCTCTGAACATTGGACATGGATGCAATCTACTGCCTGGAGGCACCATGAGGCAGTTTTCCCACATTCTCCAGGACCAAGCAGGAAGTCAGTCCTCACATATGGGTGACGTCAGCGCCGAAGGAGCCCCCGTGCAGAGCATTTCCCCAGCTTTCAAAGAAAGCCTTTGGGAATGCAGCGCGCATGCGCGGTCCCCTTCCCGCCCAAGGGTGCCATCTTGCTCAGTCTTCTTTTTTTCCGCGGAGCCCGACGGATGTATTTTTGTTTCACCCGAGGAAAAAGTCGATTTTATTCTGCGTGAACCTGTTTTTCTTCGGTTCGTCACCGGTTTCCCTTTCCCGCCTGGGCCCGATACATCGGTATCGAGCCCGGACCTCTTTTTTTGGTTTTTATCATTAGTGACTAGTGTACGCGCCATTTTTTCTGTTTTCACTGGCAGCCCTATCTTTTGACCTCGCAGGGGCCCTTTTTCCCCCGATGGCTGCCAGCGGGTTTAAAAAGTGTGATCGGTGTAAGGAACTCATGTCTCTCACCGACACATGTCTGCTGCCTCCGGTGCCTCGGCCCGATCATGACCCGTGTGGGAAAATGTCCTCGAAGACGTTAAGGAGTCGGCAGCACCAAAAGGAAAGAATCTTCTCCGACTCCGCGTCCGGTCGGGCCCGGACCTCGTCAGAGGCCTCGACATCTCGGGACTCCGGCCCCGAGCAGCATTGAGGATCCTCTGAAAGGGGGTCTCCCTCGCGGGAGCATCGCAAGAAAAAAAAACCCACGAGGGCAGCGTTGGTGGACGCACTTGGCTCCTCGAGGGCGAAGTCGCATAGCCCCGAGCGCTGTCCCGGGTCTTTGGAGTCAGAGAGGCCTGCAAAAAAACCTCGTGTGGAGATGGAGTCCCCGGGTCACATGAGTACTGTAGTCCTTGTGGACTCTCCTCCAGGGGAGCCGACGTCGGGCCCGGCACTCCCAGGGCCCAAGTCGGGGGCTGCTGAGTCTCCTGAGCTCGGACTCAGGTTGACGGCCTTGGAGAGCAGCTTGGCTGCCTTCATGGAATAGCAGCGGGCATTGATCGCTGGTCTCACCGGTGCATCTGCCCCGACCACCGGGTCATCAACGTCCAAGTCGACCCCGGAGGCCGAGCCGAGCCTCAAGTCAATGCGCGTTCGTGTCGATCCTCGGCCAAGGTCTCCCTCGGCCTCCCGTTCGGGACCAAAGTCGTCGATGCTGGTACCCTCGGCGTCGGGGCGGATGTCATCGATGCCTGCCCGACCGGAGCCGCTTGATTCCTCCTCCGAGGCGTCCGGCTGGGAGACGGAGGATGAGGAGTCACCCGACACCTTTTGGACTCGGTGCGTCCCTTAGGACTCACCCGAGTCCGAACCTCAGAGAAGGTCCCCACCGGTTCTCGGACTTCGTGCGGGATATGGCCAAGGCTTTGGCATTCCCCGCGGATCTTGAGCCAAGGAGCTCGAGGCCCTACAGTATGACTCTCCTCCAAAGGAGGCCTTTACTGTTCCGGTTCCTCCGATGCTGGAACGGTTGCTCTTCCACATGTGGGAGGCGCCGGCGTCGACGCCGGTTTTAAGCAAGCGGGTCGATTCCATCTATCGAGTCCGCAAGAGCCCCGGGTTCCAAAAGGCACAATTACTGCACCACTCCATGGTTGTGGAATCGGCCATGCATCGTTTGAAGATGCACTCCTTGGTGCCTCCTGGCCGGGAGGCCCAGAACCTGGATGCCCTCGGTAAGAAGTGCTTCCAGGGCTCTATGCTTGCTTGCCATGTCCAGACCTAACAGCTGTACATGGGCATGTACCTTCGAGACCTGGCAAAGGAGATTTCCGCGTTCTCTGCTGGTCTCTCCGAGGAACCTTTGCAGAGGTTCAATGCTCTGTCCGCGGGTATTCGTGAGTGCTCGAAGTTTATCTCTCGAGCAGCCTATGATAGCTTCGAGGCTTCGGCCTGGGTAGCCGCGGCTGGCATCGGTGCACACCGTCAGGCCTGGCTACAGTCATCGGACCTCGAGCCATGGGTGCAGGACAAGTTGGTCGATGTCCCCTGCCGAGGTGAAAACCTCTTTGGCAAGCCCATGGCTGACAAGGCTGCAGAACTCGAGACCGAGACTCTTACCCGGACAAGGCTGTCCAGAAAAACCTCTGCCCCTTCTCAGAAGTTCTCGGGGAAAAAGACCTTTTATCTGAGGAAGTCATCTGCCTATAAACAGTACCCTCATTTTCAGGCCTCTGTAGCTCCCCAACAGGGTCAGCAGGCCAAGGGGCAGGGACATGGGCCCCATAGGCAGAAACCCCCCCAAGCCACCAGCTCTGGCTCCTGCACAGCAGGGAGCGGGGTTTTGACTCCAGTGGCATAGCCTCTCCTCCTCAGCTGGCCCCTATCAGCACTGGAGGCCGGCTGACCCTGTACGCCCACAGGTGGTCAGCCGTCACAAGGGATACCTGGGTACTAAGTATAGTCCAGAAGGGCTATCTCCTCCACTTCCACCAGGTACCCCCCTCCTATTTTCCAGGGGAGCCTCCCAGACTTCCTCTGCACAGGGACTTACTCCTGCAGGAGTTGGCAAGTCTTCTCAAGGAACAGGCGGTGGAACCGGTGCCCCACCACCTGAGAGGTCAAGGCTTCTATTCCAGGTACTTCCTGGTACCAAAAAGAACAGGAGGCCTCAGGCCCATCCTAGACTTGCGAAATCTGAACAAGTTCCTGGAGAGGGAAAAGTTCAAGATGCTTACCCTTGGAATTCTGCTGCCCTACCTCCAGCAGGGAGATTGGCTATGCTCCTTAGACCTAAAGGATGCTTATACCCACATCCTCATTCATCCAGACCACAGACAATATCTCAGATTTCTAGTGGGAGGACACCACTATCAGTACAGAGTACTGCCTTTTGGCCTTACATCCGCCTCCAGGGTGTTCACCAAGTGCCTGGCGGTGGTAGCAGCCTACCTCAGGGTTCAAGGCCTCTGTTTTTCCATACCTGGACGATTGGCTCATCAGGGGTCAATCCCCGCAAGAGGCCAATCAAGCACCCTTCACACTGTCGCTCTGCTTCAGCACCTGGGGTTTGTTATAAACTTTGCAAAGTCCAGTTTGCACCCCTCCCAGAACATGGAGTTCATAGGAGCTCGACTAGACACCTTTCAGGCAAAGGCCTTTCTACCAGTGGACAGGGCCCACAGATTGATGGATCACCTTGCTTCTCCTCTCATTAAGAAACATTAGCTGCATATAGCTGCTTTGTACATAGTTGCTTTTTGTACATAGTTTTATTATGTTCTCTGTTTATGAAACCTGTTTAATGTATACCCAGTTCATTGTCCTGTTCATTGTAAGCACTGATCAATTTTTGTGACGTGTAGTTTCTGTTCATTGTAAACCGCACTGATGTCAAATAGCGCGGTATAAAAGAAACTGTAAATAAAATAAAATAAATAAATAAATAAATCTAGCCAGGCTATTCCACAGCAATTCTATGGTCTCCGCCAGACAATTCTTGAGGCTCTTAGGCCACATGGCATCCACGGTCCATGTAACTCCAAATGCCCGTCTACACATGAGGCCAGCTCAATGGGGACTTAGGACTCAGTGGCACCAAGCCACAGGATGCCTCACGGACAAGGTGAGGATATCCAGCCTACTACAGTCTTCTCTGCAGTGGTGGCTTCATCTTCCGAATCTGGTAAAAGGGGTGCCTTTTCAAGCACCTCCACACTCTCAGGTGCTGACAACCGATGCTTCTCTTCAAGATTGGGGTGCACATTGCCAAGGGGCATGTACTCAAGGCCTGTGGTCTCCTTGGGAGGCTGCACAGCAGATCAATCTCTTAGAACTGAGAGCTATCTGCTTAGCCCTGAGAACTTTCTCACACCTCATCTCTCGCCAGTCCGTCTTGGTTCAGACGGACAATCAAGTTGCTATGTTCTATGTGAACAAACAAGAGGGCACAGGGTCCCGACTTCTATGTCGGGAAGCGCAGAAACTGTGCTCCTGGGCAGTCAATCATGGCATTCTTCTCAAAGCGGTCTATCTTCCAGGTCAGGAAAATTACCTGGCAGACAGATTGAGCAGGATCCTGCAGCCGCACGAGTGGCAGGTGAATCCTCTAGTGGTTCAACAGATCTTCCTGAGATGGGGTCTTCCAACCATGGATCTCTTTGCCAGTCCTCTGAACCGTCAACTTCCCAGGTTCTGTTCCAGGCAACCGCATCCTCTCAGAGTTGCAGCGGATGCGTTTCTCTTTCCATGGTCTACAGGCCTTCTATATGCGTTTCCTCCCACGCCTCTGGTGTCCCAGACGCTCTTCAAGGTGCTCAGGGACAAAGCCTCGCTGATCCTGGTGGCCCCCAGGTGGCCCAGGAAACCCTGGTTCCCGCTGCTTTTGCAACTAGCGGTGGACACTCCTCTTCCTCTGGGGACACAACCCGATCTCCTGCCTCAGGAGCAGGGATCTCTCTTACACCCTAATCTCCAGTCCCTCAATTTGATGGCCTGGCTGCTGAAAGGGTAGTTCTAGCACCTTTACTATTGCCTAGGGAAGTGGAGGACGTAGTCTTGGCCTCTCGGAGGCAGTCCACCAGAAAGTCTTATGCCCTTAAGTGGTGTAGATTCTCTACCTGGTGTACTCAACACAACGAAAATCCTTTCTCATGCCTGGTATCAGTGGTGCTGCAATATTTGCTTCACCTGTCCAACCTAGGCCTTAAGTCCAATTCTGTTAGAGTTCATCTTAGTGCTCTTTCAGCACACCACTCACAGGTGGAGGGTCAGTCTCTATCCAGCCATCCTTTGGTGGCTCGCTTCCTTAGAGGCCTGCTTTTGCTTAAGCCTCCAGTGCCTCCACCTGCCCCTGAATGGGATTTGAATGTGGTCTTGCAACAGCTTACTTGCCCACCATTTGAACCTATGGCTACTTGCCCTCTGCGTTTTCTATCCTGGAAAGTGCTATTTCTGGTGGCCCTTCCCCTCAGCAAAGCGAGTGAGTGAGCTTCAGGCCCTAGTATCAGAAGCACCATATACTAGGTTCTATAGGAACAGAGTAGTCTTATGGACTCACCCTAAGTTCCTTCCAAAGGTTGTCTCCTCCTTCCACCTCAATCAGGAGGTGGTTCTTCTGACTGTCTTTCCCAGGCCTCATACCCGCCGGGCTGAGATGGTCTTGCATACCCTGGACTGTAGGAGGGCGTTGTCCTTCTACCTTGACCGTACGTGGGAGCACCGAAGGGCAGTTCAGCTCTTCGTCTCTTTTGACCCCAATAAGTTGGGGTTGGCTGTCTCCAAGCGTACTTTATCCATTTGGGTAGCTGACTGCATCACCTGGGCTTACAGGGCAGCCGGCCTCTCGTTGCAGGGTCGAGTTACAGCTCATCGTGTCAGGGCGAAGGCTGCGTCAGTGGCTCATCTCCACTCTGTTCCGTTGGCAGACATCTGCCGAGCCGCTACTTGGTCTTCAAGCCAGACTTTTGCGGTCCACTACTGCCTTGAGAGGGAGTCCCGCAGGGACAGTGCTTTCAGGCAAGCAGGACTCCATAATCTCTTTGGGGTTTAGGCAACTCCTACCCTCCGGCCCTGGTGTTGGGCTACCGTTCGGGGGCGTTATCAGAGAAGATTCTGTTCTTGCATGCTGAGGCTCTAGAGGGAGCTCATTGTTTCGGTTTGGGGCCTCTGGTAGCCCTGAGCTGGGGAGTCCCATATGTGAGGACTGACTTCCTGCTTGGTCCTGGAGAAAGAGTAGTTACTCACCTGTAACAGGTGTTCTCCAGGAGCAGCAGGAATCAGTCCTCACAACCCTCCCTCCTCCCCTTGGAGTTGCAGTCATATGCTTTATTTTTGCTGTCTTTTAGCTATGTCATCAGACTGAGCAAGATGGCACCCTTAGGCAGGAAGGGGACCGCGCATGCATGCTGCATTCCCAAAGGCTTTCTTTGAAAGCTGGGGAAATGCTCCGCATGGGGGCTCCATCGGCGCCGACATCACCCATATGTGAGGACTGATTCCTGCTGCTCCTGGAGAACACCTGTTACAGGTGAGTAACTACTCTTTCTCATTTGCCTCTCTGCAGGATGAAGTGCACAAGCATAGTTACTGCTACTTTTGGGGCCGAGGAGTATCACAGGATCTCCAACTCTTCAGCCTTGGGTTCATCCGCAGACTCCAAAGAAAATGGCATGGTTTTGGCTATCCCCTACCAAATCCTGGAAAGTCATGTTCTCGGGAGGGTACTTACACCGCTCAAGAGGAAGAGAAGGGTGCAATGGAAGTTCAGGGGATTCATCCTCCGACAAGACCCAGTATTACACAGCCTTTTAAAATCAATCAGTCTCAGAGATGAAGCTGAAGTACCTCAGAGTCTCTGCCCAGATCTCTTTCTGGACTAAAGGGGATCAGGAACTTCTTCGAGAGCGATGATACACTGACACTCATCTAGATTACGAGGGTGCATCGGACCTTGAAATGCTAGAGGGATATCAGTCGGGCAAGCACCAGTGTCGGGGCCCCTCAATGCCCAGATGTTGATGCATCTCTTGCAGGCAAGGCATGCGTCTTGAAGACTGGCTGGTCAATGTTGATGCAGCAGACGTCGAGGCCCCAGTATGCTGCACCATCTTACATTCCTCAAGATGTTGCAGAAGGTGACCCTCCATGTCAGCTGCTTCTGAAAGCAGTGGGGCCTCAGTTTCAACAATCAACCGGTCAATGATGATGCAGCCGACGTCGAGGCACCAGCATGCTGAACCACCAAGAGCACAGTGATGTGTTTCTGTACAGGGGTATCAGCGGCTTGATATCTGCTCTCAGAAGGCTGTCGGTGCCTTCCCAATATTATGAAGGATGAGCTCTCCTCCCGTTGGGTCCACTTCAAGGGGCACTCATGCAGACCCTCATTGCTCCTGAAGCTAGGCCTTGATGGGCTCTGATGATGATGCACCAGTGTCATCACTTGGTGCGTGGTTCAATCACTTCTCAGAGTTGATGAATTCAAAGCCGAATCAGTCCTCATCTCTGGGGCACTATGGGTGCTTGGCTCCGAGTTGGGTCGAGAACATCACAATGTCAATGCATCGCTCATGTCTACCTGGAAGCCATAGAGATCAGCACCATCGATACCAAAGACAATGGATGAGACTTCTGATGATTCACGCTGCTTCTCTCAGCCTTTGCTGATGATCGTGTCTCAGGCACCAAACCAAATCCATGGCAAATATAGTCTCGGTACACAGAGTACACCTTTTTGAACCTGCTGGCCGGTCCCGTAGAAACGTCATCAGGGAAGATAGTTCACAGCAAAATCAAGCAGCACGCTCTGAAAAAAAGTCAAGCCCAACCAGCACACTGGCAATTATGAGAACAGATTAGTGGTAAAAGTCCGGAAGCACAAGCCCCCCCGCAGGGGAGAAAGAACATTTATGAAGCGGAGGATGACTGGAACAAGTCCGTAGAGATCTGTGGAAAAACAAAGACTGGTTTAAGGTGGTGCCGCAGCGGCAGGTGGAAAGGCCACACAGGTGCGATAGAGCCTCCCAAAATCTTCCAATAGGAACTGGAGAGCATTCCCACACAGGCTTCATCGAGTGACGTCACCCCTGTGAGGGCTTATTCCTGTTGTCTATCAAAAAGGATGTATTCTTCTCAGAAATAACCACTCCTCTAATGCAGAGAGCTACAAAAAAGACAGTTTCTCTGGACAAAGGTAAATCCTTATCAGAAGAGATCTTTTCCTAATACAGACAGGGCACAGCCAGTTCAGAAAGGGACTATTCTGGCTCTACTGGGAGGGATTTTAACATTCTTGGAAACTTACACGGAATTTGCGTAACGGACTGAAGTGTCGGACTTCCTCCCTCTCATAGCGCTGGAAGAACGGGTGCTGCAGGGCTTGCTCTGCTGTCAGGCGCTCAGCAGGGTTCACCACCAGGAGACGAGAGATCTTGAGAAGGAAAAAGTCAGGAGATAATACATATGATCAAAAAAAGTGATCCACTTAAATTTCAAACTAATGTAGTCCAAAAACAAAATTATTGAACTTATCGGAGATATCTTCTTGTAAACACCATGAGCCCGATTGTTCAGTGCCGATGGCTAGCACTGCTAAAGCAGCTAGCTACCAGCGCTGAACTTTAAACTCAGATAGTCAATGCTGAGGCCTGCCATAGAACAAAAATATCATCTATGTATCGCCGCCATAGGCGTATTGACTCTTTATATGGAGATTTCTCAATCCAATTTCTTCTCAAAATGTTGCATATAGAGATTGGCGATGGAAGGGACGCAGGTGGCTCCCATCGCCACTCCAGACAATTGGTCATGCAACATTTTGAGAAGAAATGGATTGAAAAATCTCCATATAAAGAGTTAATACGCCTATGGCGGGTCAATACGCCTATGGCGGCGATACATAGATGACATTTTTGTTCTATGGCAGGGAACAGAAGAGAGATTACGCCAGTTTGTAGAATGGGCCAATAGAGTTGAAGCTAATATTAAATTTACATTAAACTATCACTTGAACCAAATTACCTTTTTGGATGTTATGGTTATGAAAACGTCATCGGGATGAAGCACTTCAGTTTTTCAAAAACAGACAGATAAAAACACATTTCTACACTACACAAGTGCGCATCCACCGCAATTACGTGACAGTTTACCTTTATCTCAATTTGTTCGATATCGGCGTAACTGCACTGATGTCAGAGAGTTTAAAGCTCAATCAAGAACTCTGAAGAACAATTTCTATCAACGGGGATATCCCTTTGGGATTATTGATAAAGCCTACAAACGGGCATTATTCACCAATCGTGATTTATTGTTGCATCCTCCAGAAAAAGCAGATTCGGATGATATAGACCAGCAGGTTAATTTAATAACATCATTCTCCCCGTTTAGTTTTTGTTTAAAACATAGTGTTCGCCGCCATCTGAATGTTTTACACAGTATTCCAGGCCTGGAACATTTAACGATACGGTGTGTTTGGAAACGACAGAAGAATTTTAAAGAACTATTAAGCCCGGCGGTGTTACGGCCAGAGACATCAAGTACAGCTCAATTAACGGTAGGACATGTCAAATGTGGGGCTTGTAACATCTGTATCATTACTCAGGAGTTATCGTAATTTAACCATAATGGTAAAAGGTACAGACTCAGAAGTTTAACTTCATGCACGTCTACACACGTAGTGTATTGTATACGCTGCCCCTGTAATCTATTATACATCGGGAAAACCAACAGATCCTTCAAAGTACGAACAAATGAACACAAAAGCAAGTTGAAATGTTGTAGGCGAGAAGCGCCTATGGTAGAACATTGCTTAGAGTTTCACCATACATATGAAGAATTACGATGTTTTTGTATTGACCAGCTCCAGACACCACGGTATGGACGAACACGTAAACAGGCTTTGCTCTATAGTGAACAACGGTGGATATTGTCGCGCCCTTCCCCCGCCTAGGCGGCTGCCTGACGAGGTGAAGGGGGAGCGAATGTTACTTTCAAGTAACTTCCAAAGCAAAGGCTTCTGGGAGTTGTAGTGTTCAGAGCATGTGTAGTTGTAAAGCAAAAGCTTGAGCCGAGGTTTGAAAGCAAACGCAGGAATATTTTTATTAGCCTCCCTTAGTAGCAGGAACTTCACAATGAAGCTTGGTATAACACGGGTACACTTATTCACAGGAAACTCAGGTAAGAAAAAAAACTAATTGCTTACTTCAGCAAACAAAACTTTCCATTCACTATAAAGCTTCTCTTCACAATGCTTCAAACAAAAATGTTCATTGAATTCTTCAATGCAAACAATTCCATCAGTTAAACTTTTCTCCTTTTTGTTCCAGAGCTTTTACTGGTTTTAATCAGTGGTTCTGAGACTTCTAGCAGCACTCCTGATCAAGTCTCATTCATGGCAGCAAGCATACTAATTAAAACTTGGTAGCTCTGTAACACATTAGGCATAGCAAAGAAATGGAGTTTTTCTTCAACACATATATTCACACACTATTATTTTACTATCTGGGATAACTCACATTCCATTGGCTCCTCCAGCTCACTTAAAAGAATGTTTTCCCCGATATCCATAGATTCGCAGTCTGAGCAAGAGTGTTCTGTGACGTCGTCAACAAGCAGCTGTGTTTTCCCTCGGTACACAGAATTCTTCTCCCTGTTAATTACCTCCTGGTCTCTCAGCATACGCTGAACCAGTTTCAAAACATTTAACCCTTCCTTACTGAGAAGCTTTCTGTAACCTTGCTTCTGTTTAAACTCTGGGAGCTGGCAGTCTGGGAACTCTTCCTGAGACCTCTGGCTAATAGCTTTATCAGCATTACCTTTTGGGAGTTTCTTTAGCAGGGGTTCCTTGCTCTTTCCCTGGCCATGCTGTCTCTGGGTTAAAGCAGCCTTCTTGTCTCTTTCTCCTGGAGACATGAACCTCGTGTCCTGAGTGTGGCTCCCTTGCAGACTCCTCCTCTGAAACAGAGTCAGCTCTCTTCCTCTCGTGACCTGGCAATCTCCTTGCCTCTCTTTGGATCCTTGCCAATCTCCCTTCCTCTCCCGGGAAGCTTGAGAATCTTCCTGATCCTGTGAGTCTCTCTCTCTCTGTTCTCTGGGGCTTATAAACATGTGACTGGCCGGTATCTTTCCACCCCACCCCCAGCTGTGCTGCATCACCATCCTCAGTTGCTATGGAGCTGGGGCGTGGCTTTTGGTCAACAACTTTTGACAGGTTCTTTTTTTCAACCTTAGCTGCACTTTTAAACTGAGCATTTTTTTCCTTTTCCCTCTGCCTAGGGGAAATTGCCTGTACTTTTTCCACTTCCATAGGGACTTGGCTGTCTTCGCCATCACAATATATAGATTACCGACAGTGGTTCCAGGAGGGTTAAATGCACGAGTGGAATGGGAAGCGTGTTTTTGATAGGATCATGACGTAAGGTGCCTGATTAATCGCCCCTATTTAAACTAGTTCGCATGCGCGGCGTTTTGCTGCCGTTGTTATAGGTGAAGGCTGTAAGCTTCTGGGTAGCCTTATTGAATGCAGCACAGGTAACAGATCGCAGAATTCATATTTCCTCAGTTTTTAGTTTTCTGATTTAAGGAAGGACTTTGAAAGTATGTATCTAATGCACTTGTCTCATTTGTAGTGCTTACCTGATTCCCCTGAGGAAACCGTAAAGGTGAAACGCATTTCCACAGCGCGCTCAATGGCGTCGGGAAAAGAAAGCCAGAAGCTGGAGATATACAAGCTAAGCACTTAGTTTAATATCTAAAAAATTTTCTCAATAAGTGGCTGATAATAGGGGGTCCTCAATGTACATAGGGTTGTTAGTCCACATGGCCGTATATTAATGGTCAGTGGCAGCCCGGGTTTCTGAGACCTCTCTTGCCGCTAAAAAAACAGCTGTAATCATAATAGTAATATCATAACAAGTCAAGAGAAGACTACATAATACTTTCTGATATTAGTGCAGAGCATTTTCTACAGTTGGTATCATACAGCTCTGACGCAAAGTGACCGTAATTCAATTTTGTGAAACACAACATGGAAGGCTTTATATACCGCCTTTCCAAAGGTCAAGGCGGTTTACATAGAACTGAACTCAACATTACACTGAACTTGCATGGAACACTTAGAGGCTAAATATTTATTTTTTTATTTTAGTAAACACATGTATACATAATATAACATGTAATATAACATGTAATATTATAATTTAATACATAACAACTAATTACACATTGGGGGGTATGTTGGATGGATAGGAGGCCTAGGTCAAGTTACATCCGCAGAGTTCTTTGAACAGGAAAGATTCAAGGACTTGTGGAAGGCTTTGAGATCAGGGAAGATGCGAAGGTCCAGATGCACCCAGTAGGCACTACAGGAAGCACTAACACAGGGATAAGAGATCCCATACTGAGGGACTGCAAGGCAAGTCTTGCAGATGTTAAGGGCTGGAACAAGAGCAGCCACCTGAAGGTAATTGGAAAACTCCTGATTGGGGGTCGGGGGGAAGAGGTGCTGGACAAAAGGTTGAGAGTCAGAGTAGCAAGGGAAGAGAACCAGCTAAAGTAAGCTGATGAGGGCATGCAGCTGGTTAATGCCCAAGATAGACATCTATAGGGTGATGGGTTGGAGTCTCGTGGAGCGGGTTAATGCATGGGAAAGACATCCATGGAGTGATGGACTGGAGTCTCCAAAGGGCATAACCTGGGGCAGGACCATACCTAGCCCTGTGCAAGCGGTACGGCCGCACAGGCTTAGGGGGCATAAGAACATAAGATATGCCATACTGGGTCAGACCAAGGTCCATCAAGCCCAGTATCCTGTTTCCAACAGTGGCCAATCTAGGTCATACGTACCTAGCAGTTTCCCCAAAAGACACAGGTTCCACAATGCTTGTATTGGGTCAAGCATTGATATCCTGGGTCCCTTCTTAATAATGGTTTATGGACCTTTCCTCCAAGAACTTGACCAAACCTTTTTTAAACCCAGCTACACTAACAGCCTTTACTACATCCTCCGGTAACAAATTCCAGAGTTTGATTACACGTTCAGTGAAAAAATATTTTATTTTATTATTCTTAAATAGTTTACCCTGTAGCTTCATTGCATGTCCCCTAGTCTTTCTATATTCTGATAATGTAAACAATTGATCTACGTTTACCCATTCCACTCCATTCATTAATTTATAGGCTTCTATCATATCTCCCCTCAGCCGTCTCTTTTCCAGGTTAAAGAGCCCTAACCTTTTTAGCCTTTCTTCATAGGGGTATCCTTCCATCCCCTTTACCATTTTGGTGGCTCTTCTCTGAACCTTTTCTAATAACGCTATATCCTTTTTAAGATACGGCGACCAGAAATGCACACAATATTCAAGGTGCAGTCTTTCCTTATGATACCTATCATTCTATTTGCTCTCTTGGCCGTCGCTGCACACTCGGCCGAGGGTTTTAACATGTTATCCAGAATGACGCCTAAATTTTTTTCCTGGGTGGTAGTTCCTAATGTGGTACCTTGCATCATGTAACCATAGTTTGGGTTCTTCTTCCCTAGGTGCATAACTTTGCACTGGTGCACATTAAATTTCATCTGCCATTTTGATGCCCAGTCTTCCAATTTATAAAGATCCTCTTGCAATTTTCCACAATCCTCATGGGTTTTAACAACTTAAAATAGTTTTGTGTCATCTGAAAATTTGATAACCTCACTCGTTATTCCCTTTTCCAGCAGACCCATCACAGATCCCTGGGGTACACCACTATTCACCTTTCTCCACTGGGAAAATTGGCCATTTATCCCTACCCTCTGCTTTCTATCTTTTAACCAGTTCCTGATCCACAATAGTACACTGCCTCCTATCCCATGACTCTTTAGTTTTGCCAAAAGTCTCTGATGAGGGACCTTGTCAAAGGCTTTCTGAAAGTCCAAATACACTATATCAACCGACTCACCTTTGTCTACCTGTTTATTCACACCTTCAAAAAAACATAACAGATTAGTAAGACAAGATCTTCCTTGTCTAAAGCCATGTTGGCTGTCTCTCATTAAGCCATGACTATCTACATGTTCAGCAATTTTGTTCTTTATGATGGTTTCTACCATTTTTCCCGGTACTGACGTCAGGTTCACCAGTCTGTAGTTTCCCGGATCACCCCTGGAACCCTTTTTAAAAATTGGCATTACGTTCGCCATCTTCCATTCTTCAGGTATTAGATGATTTTAATGATAGTTCACAGATTACTAATAGCAGGTCTGCAATCTCATATTTCAGTTCTTTCAAAACTCTTGGATGTATATCATCCGGTCCAGGTGATTTGCTACTCTTCAGTTTATCTAATAGTTGTAATACATCTTCCCGATGTATCGATATTTCCTTCAATTCTTCCGCACCTTTAAATACCACTTCAATCATGGGTAACATACCTACATCTTCCCTCACTAAAGACCGAAGCAAAGAATTCATTCAGTCTCTCCGCTATCGCCTTGTCGCCTCTTAGTGCCCCTTTAACCCCTCTATCATCTAATGGACCAACTGAATCTCTCAGCAGCAGCAGGCAATGGCAGACAGCTGAAATACGCCCCTTAAGCCTTCTCGCAGGATGCTAAGCAGATCTGTCCCTCCCTGCTCTGATGGGGCATCAGAGCAGGGAAAGGGACAGATCTGCTTAGCGCGTCGGCGACTTGCACATCGGGCGCGCTTCTTCTCTCCTGTCCCCATTCAGAAAGTGGCTAGATGGAGGGGGGGGGGCGCACACCCAATGTGCAAGTCGCACGGGGCGTGATTTATGCTCGGTACGGCCCTGACCTGGGGACTGGAAGGTCTGTAGTTCTCACAGAGAGAGTGAGAGAAAGTAGGCAGGGGCCAGGGGACTGAAAGGTCAGTCTGTTGCAGAAGCACTGAAGGTACTGTGTGTAAGATGTAAATGCTTTGGCGAAGAGATATACGGCCAAATGTACTGTGTTTAAGAGGATTAAAAGTCAGTGGGGAAGGAGTGGACTTTCGGCATAGCTCATTTGCATAAGAAGCAGGGCATTATGGGACATGATTTTTGAAAAGCTCCTGGAAGTGTGATGAGCATAGGAAGCTGTGTTCGTATAAACCGTAGTTACTCACCTGTAACAGGTGATCTCCGGGAACAGCAGGAATTTAGTCTTCACATATGGGTATCGTTGGTACCAATGGAGCCTGCGTGGGAACGCTGCCCAGCGTCCAATAGGAACGCTTTTGGGAGCATCCCTCAGCACATGCGCGCTGCCTTCCCACCTTTCCAACTGTCCCTCTTCAGTTAAGTTTGTAGCTGAGTGAAAGGATAGAGGGAGAGAGGAAAGAGACAGAGAGATAGAAAGACAACTCCTAGGGGAGGTGGGTGGGTTGTGAAGACTAAATTCCTGCTGTTCCCGGAGATCACCTGTTACAGTTGAGTAACTACGCTATCTCCAGGAACAAGCAGGAATGTAGTCTTCTCATATGGGGACTCCCTAGCTGAAGATGCCAGGGAGATAGCCCCAGGAAGCTGCCACCTATAGTAAGCTGGGCCATGCTTCCTCCCTTCGATCTCTGGCATCCCACCAGGGTTGGTGGGTAGGAGTTGAATTAGATCTGAAAGAGATTTTGAAGAACGGCTTGGCCAAAGAAGGCATCCCGACGGGAGGCTTTATCTAGGCAGTAGTGGGCTGTAAAGGTGTGTACCGAAGCCCAGGTGGCTGCTCGACAAATGTCATCAATAGACACAGAGTGAAGATTAGCCATAGAGGCTGCCATGGCTCTCACATTATGAGCTGTGATATGGCCTTAAAGAGGAGGACTCTTACTCTCATAAGCAAAGGATATACATTGTGCAATCCATTTGGATAGAGTTCTCTTGGAGACTGGAAGTCCAAAATGACTAGAATCAAAAGCAATAAAAAGTTGGGAAGACTTTCTATGTTGCTGTGTTATTTGTAGGCAAAAAGCCAAGGCTCTTTTACAATCCAAAGTATGAAGGTTCCTTTCTGCATTAGAGGCATGAGTCCTCGGAAAGAATACAGGAAGTTAAATTGATTGATTTAAATGAAAAGGCAAAACCACCTTTGGCATAAAGTGTGGTTGAGTTCTGAGAACAACCTTATCATGGTAAAACCCAGTATAAGGAGGATCAGCCACTAAAGCTTGCAATTCACTAATGCGACGTGCAGAGGTGATTGCAATTAGGAAGATGACCTTCCAGGACAAAAGCTTTAGTGTTGTAGTGGCTAAAGGTTCAAAAGGCGGTTTCATGAGCTGCCCGACTACTAGGTTTAAATCCCATGCCACCGGTGGTGGCTTGATGGGTGGCTTTGTTAATAGAAGACCTCTCAAAAATCTTGATATGAGTGGATGAGAGGAAATTGGTTGTCCATTTAGAGGCTTATAGGAAGCTTCAATTGCACTAAGATGGACTCTTACTGAATTGGTCTTTAGACCAGAATTTGTTAAATGAAGTAGGTACTCTAGTACTGATTCCAAAGGGTTTAAGCCCTTTTGAGAACACCATATAGTAAAACGTTTCCACTTAAAGGCATAAGAGCGTCTAGTGGAAGGTTTTCTAGAAGCCTGAAGGATATCCTTTACCTGTTGAGAAAGGTTAAGATCCTGCAGGTCTAGGCTTTCAGCAACCAGGCCCCGAGATGCAGGGACTGGGGATTCGGGTGCCATAGCATCCCGTTCTCCTGGGAGAGAAGGTCTGGAGCGCACCCTAACTCCAGAGGTGCAGCTTGAGAGAGATTTAGAAGCAGGGGATACCACGTTTGTCGTGGCCACCATGGCGCTATGAGGATCATACGACCTCTGTCTCTCTGAAGCTTGAAGAGTGTTTGGGAATGAGGGCAATGGGTGGGCAGGTACAGAGGAAGTCCTGACCCCAGTGAAGGAGAAAGGCGTCCCTTGTCTGGCAATTGTGAGCCGGAATTCTGGAACAGAACCGGGGAAGTTTGGCATTCTGTGGACTTGCAAAGAGGTCTATGTCTGGGGTTCCCCAGATTTGAAATATCTTTGTCACCTGGTCTAGGTGGAGAGACCATTCGTGAGGCAGCAGTACTCAACTGAGTTTGTCTGCCCAAAGGTTTTGAATGCCTGGAAGATATACCATGAGAAGGTGAATTTGATGCTCTCTGGCGAGGGCCCATAGTCGTAAAGTTTTGTTGCATAATGACAGAGAGCCTGTTCAGCCCTGCTTGTTCACATAGAACATGGCTACTTGATTGTCCGTTTGGACTAGGACTGTCTTATAGCTGAGCTGGGCATGGAATACTCGAAGAGCTAGGTAGATTGCTCTGAGTTCTAGGAGGTTTATGTGAAGACAAGCCTCCTGTGGAGTCCAGGTACCCTGGGTGGAGAGATGGTGATATTTGTTCAATTCTCTGAGGTCTAGAATTGGTCTGTGTCCTGTTTTCTTTGGAAAAAGGAAATAGGGGGAGTAGAACCCTGTACCCCGTTGGGGAATGGGCACTTCCTCTATTGCTTCCTAAGCAAGGACTGTTGAGACCTCTTGATCCAGTAGATTGTCTGGAGAAATTTGGAAATTGAACAGTCTTACGATTGTAGGAGGGGGCATGCTGTGAAAATGAAGCTTGTACCCCTCCCCTACAATGGACAGAGTCCAATTTTCTGCTGTTATTTGGTGCCATCTGTTGACAATGACACAACCTGTCTGGAATGTTTAGGGGTTCTGGACCCTTCAGAGGCAGGAAAACTAAGCTCTCTAGGAAGGAGTCAAAGCCCTTGAGGGGGCTGAGCCTATGGAGCTGGTTGAGCTCTCAGGCCTTTTGGCTTCTTTTGTTGTCTGGATTGTTGCTGTTGTCCCTTTTGGGCAACTTGACCCTGACCTTTCCCTTGCTTGGTACAGGACGGATAAAACTTCCTCTTTTTGCTGAAAAATGGTTTTTTATAGGGTTTCTTTTTGGCTGGAGTGGCTGTAGATTTTGACAATCTGTCTAAAGTGAGATTGTCAGTATCTACCTCATTAGCCTTTTCCTGCCAATTCTTGCCAAAGAGGTTTTCTCCTGTGCAAGGGATGTTTCCTAATTTGTCCTGTACCCAAATCTCCAAGTCTGATGCCTAAAGCCAGGCAATCCGACGTGCACCAATGGCAATAGCAGAAGTTCTTCTGATGCATTGAAAGTAGTCAAAGGCTGCACTATTTACAAACTTGGAAACGTCTTGAGCATACTTGACAAGAGTAAGGAAGTCTTGTCGTTTGTCATCAGGGAGAAGGGGGCTCATAAGCTCCAAGTCTCCTGTGACTTCTTTGAGGAACTTTCCCATATATAAAATATATGAGCTGATCCTAGCTGAAAGCATGGAAGCCTGAAATGTTCGACGCCCAAAGGCGTCAAGAGTCCTGCATTCACGACCTGGAGGACTGGATGCATGTCTTTTTGCACTTTTCATCCTATGCATGGTTGAATCCACTACCATCGAATGGTGTGGCAGCTGAGTCTTTTGAAAACCAGGACATGGTGGAACTCGATACATGGTATCCAGTCTCCTAGAATGAGGAGATGTGGTCAGAGGTGTTTCCCACATTCTGAGCATCAAATCATGAAGAATTTCATGAATGGGCAGGGTAGCTGCCTCTTTGGGAGCCTTAGGGTATTGGAGTATTTCCAATTCCTTTGCTCTAGGTTCCTTTTCAGAAGCTACCATGATTGATATGCCTCGGGCCACATCACAAATAAAATCCTGAAGACATGTCCTCCGGAGGAGACATTCTGCGTTGAGGAGAAGAGGAGTCTTCCGGAAGAAGTACTCTGGTACCGACCGAGATATCAGAGTCATCGGAATCAGAAGATTCGAAGCATCTCTGATTTATTTATTTTATTTATTTATTTAACATTTCTTCTATACCGCGTTATTAAAATCAGTGCGGTGTACAATGAACAAAACATACTGCAATGCCTACAAGCAACATTGAGTTTACAAAGAACAGGGAGGATAATACATGAGATAACCGGGAAAACTATGTACAGTTAACTTTATACTATATATATATATATATATATTTTAACTATATACAATATTCTAAATTCTAAATTATTCAATATACAATATACAATATTCTATATACAATATTCTAAATTCTGACGACGATGTTCATGCAAAGCATGGTATCGGTATTGATCGAAGTCGGCACAAAGTTGGTCCGGTACCGATCTGTCAATGTCCGAACAAGTCGGCATGGGCAGAATTCCCACCAGGGCCAGTACCGTTGGTGCTGGTACTGGTACCGGCACCGGTGTCGGTACCGGTGCCCGCTGAACCGTCGGTAGCGGTGTCAACAGTACTGCAGCTGCAAGGAGAGCTGCAAGACTGCATTCAATAGCAGGGAATCTCTGGTCTATCGACGCTGCCGATGCCTGGGTGTCGGTACAGGTAGAAGCGGCCGGAACCCCTGAGCATGGCACCAGTAGTTCTGCTGAGGTCGAGACCTCAAGAACATTCTGGAGCCCCGTTAGTGCTTTGGAGACCGAAGCCTCCCGCCGAGGCTGTTTTGCCGGTATAGTTTCCTCAAGGGCAATTCCAATGTCTTCTCGATGCTTGGAAGGAGATCTACCCTTTGAGGACCGGCTCTTATGTTTAGTTACCTGAGATCCATGGGAGGAAGACGAGGCTCTGGAAGACGTCGATACAATGGACATCGCATCTGAAGAAAAGAGGATACCGAGCTTTGCAGCCCAGTTCTGTCTTCCTCTTCTGGTCATCCCCATACAAGAGGAACACTCCGATGGAGAATGGTCAGGGCCTAAACATTTGAGACACCAGTCATGGGTGTCGGTGACGGAAATGGTACCGCCACACTTAGTACATTTTTTAAAACCACTAGCTGGTTTTTCCATTTTTCAGGAAAATGGGGCCTAATGGCCAAAATGGCGCCTAGCACCAAAAAGGAAACGTTTCTGAAGAGAAACACTTCAGAAGTAAAAATTTTTTATTTTCTTTTTAAAGAAGAAAAGAGAACCGGTGGTACCGATAGGCATCGAGCGGAGGCAGGCACGACCACTAGAAAAGGAAGTTTAAAGAAGACATTTCCTGCGGTGACAGGGTATGTGACCTGTTGGCTCCGCGGAAAATGAACTGAAGAGGGACAGTTGGAAAGGCAGAAAGGCAGCGCGCATGTGCTGAGGGATGCTCCCAAAAGTGTTCCTATTGGAGGCTGGGGAGCGTTCCCGCGCAGGCTCCATCGGTACCGACGATACCCATATGTGAAGACTACATTCCTGCTTGTTCCTGGAGATAATGATTAAAGTCTTATAGAATATATTGGCCTGTGCTCCTGAATAACCACACTCAATCCTCTGTATTCGCGTGTTCCATATTCACGGATTTGCATTTAAGAAATAGTGACCCACTTTTTGGTATTCATGGCTCCTCCCAGCTATTCACAAACTGTGAATACCGAAAAGTGGGTCGATCTTGTTCCTCCCAGCCAAAAAAAGCTTTTTTGTTAAAGCTTTTTTTGACTAGGAAGAACAAGATTGACTCGTTTTTCGGTATTCACAGTCCACAAATAGCAGAGAGGAGCCCGTGAATACCAAAAAGTGGGTCACTACACTCAATCCTTGGTATTCGTGTTTTCAATATTTGTGGCATTTTCAGGGAACCTATCCCCCACGAATAAAGAAAATTGAGTGTACTAGATATGATGTAGTTCATGTCTCCATCAGAGTGAGCAAGAGCCTTAGAAGGACCTAAGAATGAAAAACTCAGAGATAGTGCTTCCCCTTTCTGTGGGGCAGAATGGAGTCCTTGTGGGTGTATTTTCTAGAAGTCTGCTCCTAGTAGCCTAGTGGTTAGAGCACTGGCTTGGTAACCAAGCAACCAGGGTTCGATTCCCGCTAGCACTCCTTGTGGCCTTGGGCAAGCCACTTAACCCTCCATTGCCTCAGAAGAAAGGCCTGGCAATCTACTTCCGGTGACACTGCCAAGAAAACCCAGGAGCTTCTGGGTCGCCAGGAGTCAGGACTGACTCGAAGGCACACATTGCATTTTTGCTCCTGCAGAAACCAGTTGGAAGCATGAGCAGGAAATATGGTTGTTTGAACTCCAGGAGTTTTCCCTAGAGGAACCACTCAAATTTGGTTTGGATAGTTTTGGCAGATATGGAACAAAATCACTGGAAAAATTTCTTAACAAAATGATTGCTAAGTGAATGTTAAGGAGAAAAAAAAGTTAGGTTCTGGTACTATCCATGATGGAATTTGGTGGCGCAATAGAGAACCCTTTTTTAGAGGAGTGTCTGACCACCTTACTGGATCTTAGAATGTGCATGACCTGGAGAAACATACAACTCCACTGATTTCTCAAGACTCCAATCCTCTTAGATCAGGAACATGATGCATGCTACAGGTATGGATTTCAAATGTTTTGTTTTAATTCATTTAAAGCAGCTGGGTTGTGATGCCTGTTACCATATTTATCCAAAACAATTATGCTGCTGCCCCTGTAGACTTGTCTGCCCAAATTAAGATTACTTGGAGGGAGGCTCTGCTGGTTGGACCCTTTTCAGCTTGCAAATTCTATTAGAATCGTTTTGGGAGACTGCCCTAATGTTTGGTAATCTGTATTGGGAATATTAGGTTGCAAGGGATGAGTTTTGAAGGGCGCTGTTGGCCAGCTGCAATACTGCTCTCAGAGAAATGCAAATTGTCATTCGCCTCACAGATAGAAAGCTGAAGGCGTGAATCCTTTCTACAATGGAGAAGGAAAAATCTTCCATGATGAGGGTCTACCTCCAATACTGCAGAGCTTTAGAAGAGAGGGTGAGACCACACCCCTGCCTGGGGAAAGGAGAGGGGACCATATGCTCATTACTTCATGCCACTGCCAGAGGGAGGACTGCTCCAGTTAATGTAACCAAGGAGACGGATCATGATGTGCTATTGGTGTAGGCTTTTGTCAGCTCTGCCTTTATCAGGGAAAGTGTGCCCCAGGTGGCGATGGTGACAATGGTACTCTTGAATAAATCCAGAGAGGAGCTGGTGAGAAGGAAAAAGCACTTCTGTCAGCACTACTGAAGAGAACTCTGTTGGCACTCTATGCCAGTGCTGACACCACCAGAGGAAGACAGCTCCGGTTAATTTGGAAGACCAAGGTATGTTTTCCTGTTTCATTGGCGCAGCTGCTACTGGAAGGACACTGCTCTAGTTAAGAGCTGCTAAAGACGACCTTGTCTTAAAAATTCATGTGGCGCTGTCACTGCTGGACAAGAACTGCTCCTTTGTGATAACAGATTTTAGAAGAGTCCGAAGTTGATGCTGCTGCTGCTGGCTGCACAACTGAGAAAAGCCTGGTTACTACCTGACAGATTTAGTGGATGAGAGATTAGGAGGATTCAATGGGCCCCATACTTGAAGAATTCAAGCTAATTATGTTCTCTAGGGAACTATTTATTGGAATGAGGGTACTGAAAATAAAAAGAAAGTAAAGATTATGTAGGGAAAAACAAAACAAAACAGTGAAGCAGAGAGGTGAGAGCTGTGTCTGCACTTGGCCAAGGATGAAGAAGACTGACAGTGAGGAGCAATGGTCACACAGGAAGAAGCACTTACACATGTCCAGATTTCTATCTAGACTTCTGGATTCAGAGAGCAGGTCCAATCTGGTGTGATCAGGGATGATGCCACTATGTGTGTTGCTAATTATATCCTGCATGTCCATGGAGACATGTATGTGGCTGAAATGTGTGAGACTGACTGCACTCTGCCCAAACTCCTTCCCCAAACACATGTCCTCCTGAGTCACCTTTGACTGGGTGACCAGAGAGTTGAACTGAGGGAAAGCCCTAGATGTGGTGTACTTAGATTTCAATAAAGCCTTTAACACTGTTCAGCACAGGCAACTTACAAATAAATTGAGCACCTTAGGGATGGACCTAAATTGAATGACTGGATTAGAAACTGGTTGAGTGGGGGGCAACAAAGAGTTGAGTGGGAGCTCACTCTGAGGAGAAGGATGCTATATCAGTGGTGTACCACAGGCATCTGTCCTTCGTGCAATTCTTATTAGCATTTTTAAGTGATATTGCAGAAGGACTGTCGAGTAAGGTTTGCCTCTTTGCGGATGATACCAAAATTTGTAATAGAGTAGATAATGTGAGGAGAGATCTAGCGAAGCTTGAAAAATGGTCAAGAATTTGGCAGCTGAGATTTAATGCTAAAAAGTGCAGGGTCATGCATTTCACCTGCAAAAATACAAGGGAGCAGTACAGGGGGTGAAGTACCTCTATTTACAAAAGAAAAGGACCTGGGGTGATTGTTTCTGATGATTTTAAAGTGGCTAAACATGTCAAAAAGGTGACAGCAAAAATCAGAAGGATACCTTGGTGCATAGGAAGAGGAATGGCCAGCAGGAAGGAGGTGATAGTGCCTCTGTGTAAGTTTTTGGCAAGACCTCATTTGGAGTACAACTCCAGGAACCACTCCTCACATATGGGTGATGTCTGCACCGATGGAGCCCTCGCAGAAGTATCTCCCCAGCTTTCAAAGAAAGCCTTTGGGAGATGCCACCATGCATGTGTGGTCCCCTTCCCGCCCAAGGGTGCCATCTTGCTCAGTCAGATGAAATAGCTAAAAGACGGAAAAATAAAAGATGGTTAAGGAGCAACTCCAAAGGGAGAAGGGAGGGTTGTGAGGACCGATTCCTGTTGTCCCCGGAGAACACCTGTTACAGATGAGTAACTACAGGAACAAGCAGGAAGTCAGTCCTCACATATGGGACTCCCCAGCTACAGGCTACCGAAAACCCGTAGCAAAAATAGGGGCTCCCTCATGGGGAGCCACAAGCAGCAGCAATGAGTCCATGTCCACAGACCACAGTAGGACCCCTGTGTCTGCTGAAACAAGCACTCCGGTAGCCTGAACACAGAAGGTTTTTGTAAATGCCGTACTTATTTTGCCCGAATTGTAATTGCCATACTTTGTTTTACCCCATACTTTGCTTTATCCCGAATTAACTATTGCTCAGTGTCACCATAATTGTTTTCCCAATCTGTCTATTGTTCTGTGTTGTCTTGACTAGATTGTAAGCTCTGACGAGCAGGGACTGTATTTTTGCTTATATTTCTGTACAGCGCTGTGTGCATAGTGCTATATAAATGCTAAATAGTAGAAGCAGTAAAAGGGTCAGAGGGTAGGAGTTGCCTAAACCCCAAAAAGGTTTCGGCACTGTGAAGACACTGTCCTGTTGGGACTCTCTTTTCAGGAAGTAATGGGATGCGAAAGTATGGACTGAAGACCAGGTAGTGGCCCGGTAGATGTTCCCCACTGGGACAGAGCGCAGGTTTGTCACCAAGACCACCATGGCCCTGATATGGTGTGCCGTCATGCAGCCTTCCAGCGGGAGCCTCACCTGCTCATAAGCGAGGGCAATACAGTCCACCACCCATGTGGACAGCATGCGCTTGGTCACCACCTCCCCCAGCCTACTCGAGTCATAGGAGATGAAAAGCTGAGAAGCTTTGTGGTGGCTCCGAGTGCATTGGATATAGAAGGGACAAGGCCCTCTTACAGTCCAAAGGTGTGAAGGACCATCTCCGCCCAACTGAAGTGAGGTCTTGGGAAGAAGGTAGGGAGCACCACTTCCTGGTTGAGATGGAAGGACGACACTATCTTCGGCAGGAATTTGGGGTGCGTGCGAAGCACCATTCTGTTCCTGTAGAACCTGGTATACGGCGCCTCCGCCACAAGGGCCTGAAGCTCACTAACTCTGAGTGGAGGCGAGTGCAACCAGGAAAGCCACCTTCCAAGAGGGGTAGAAAAGGTGGCAGGTAGCCAGAGGCTCGAAGGTTGGGCGAGTGAGCTGCCCCAGCACTACATTGTGATCCCATTCGGTTGCTGGAGGACGAACCGTGGGCTTCAATAAGAGCAGGCCCCGAAGGAAACAGGTCACCAACAGTTGGACCAAGAGGGGCTTACCATCCACTGGATGGTGGTGCGCCACCAGGGCACTAAAGGGCACTCGGACGGAATTAGACTTGAGCCCGGACTGAGAGAGGTGGAGAAGGTACTGTAACACCACAGCCACCGGGCAGGAGAAAGGATCAGCTTCAGGTTTGGCAAACCAAACAGAGAATCTGGGCCATTTGAGGGCATAAGTCTTCCTAGTAGAGGCCTTGCGAAAGGCCAGCAGAATGTCTTCCACCTCAACTGGAAGATGGAAAGGGGCCAGAAAGAGTAGTTACTCACCTGTAACAGGTGTTCTCCAGGAGCAGCAGGAATCAGTCCTCACATATGGGGGACGTCGGCGCCGACGGAGCCCCCATGCGGAGCATTTCCCCAGCTTTCAAAGAAAGCCTTTGGGAATGCAGGCAGGCATGCGTGATCCCCTTCCCGCCCAAAGGTGCCATCTTGCTCAGTCCAATGACATAGCTAAAAGACAGCACGAAAAAGAAAATGAACTATATACAACTGCAACTCCAAGGGGAGGAGGGAGGGTCGTGAGGACTTATTCCTGCTGCTCCTGGAGAACACCTGTTACAGGTGAGTAACTACTCTTTCTCCAGGACCAAGCAGGAAGTCAGTCCTCACATATGGGTGACTCCCTAGCTCTGGGCTACCAGGAACCCAAGCTGAAAAATAGAGCTCCCTCTAGAGCTTCAGCAACTGTGAGAGCATCTTCTCGAAGACCACACCTGAACGGTAGCCCAACACAGGGCTGGAGTATAGGAGTTGCCTAAACCTCAAAGAGATTACGGAGTACCGCCTGCCCGAAAGCACTGTCCCTACGGGACTCCCTCTCGAGGCAGTAGTGGTCCGCAAAAGTCTGGCTTGAAGCCCAAGTAACGGCCCGGCAGATGTCTGCCAATGGAACAGAACGGAAGTGAGCTACTGATGCGGCCTTCGCCCTGACCCGGTGGGCCGTGACTCGACCCTCCAGGGAGAGGCCGGCTGCCCTGTACGCCCAGGCGATACAGTCTGCCACCCAGATGGACAACGTACGCTTAGTGACAGGCAACCCCAATTTATTAGGGTCAAAGGAAATGAAGATCTGAGAAGCCCGTCTATGCCCCTGCGTACGTTCTTGGTAAAAGGACAGCGCCCTTCTACAATCCAGGGTATGCAAGACAGTTTCAGCCCTACTGGCGTGCGGCCTGGGAAAGAACGTCGGAAGTACCACCTCCTGGTTGAGGTGGAAGGAGGACACCACCTTGGGAAGGAATTTAGGATGAGTCCTCAAGACTACCCTGTTCTTATAGAACCTGGTATACGGCCTATCGGAGACCAGGGCCTGAAGCTCACTCACACGCCTAGCCGAGGTGAGTGCCACAAGAAACAACACCTTCCAGGATAGGAAACGTAAGTGGCAGGTAGCCATCAGCTCAAAAGGTGGGCGAGTCAGTTGCTGCAAGACCACATTGAGATCCCACTCGGTGGCCGGTGGACAAATAGGAGGCTTGAGCAGAAGCAGGCCTCTGAAGAAGCGAGACACCAGAGGGTGGCCCGAGAGGGATTGTCCATCCACTGGCGAGTGGTGAGCTGAGAGGGCACTGAGGTGGACCCGGATAGAGTTGGACTGAAGTCCCAGGTTGGAAAGGTGGAGCAAGTATTACAGTACCACCAGGACCGAGCAGGAGAAGGGATCCTCCTGCTGTTGAGAACACCAAGTGGAAAACCTATGCCACTTTAGAGCATAGACCTTCCGAGTGGAATGCTTCCTGGAGGCCAACATCACCTCTTCAACCTCCTGTGGTAGGAGCAAAGGAGCAAGGACTAGCCTTTCAGCAGCCAGGCCATCAAATTGAGGGATTTGAGGTTGGGATGCAAGAGGGGCCCCTGATCCTGAGTCAGAAGGTCGGGTTGCAGCCCCAGAAGAAGTGGAGCATCCACCGCCAACGGCAGAAGAAGAGGGAACCACGGCTGCCTGGGCCACCTGGGGGCTATCAGGATCACCGTGGCTCGGTCCTGCTGGGTTTTGAATAGAGTCCGGGCCACCAGAGGTGTGGGAGGAAAAGCATACAGCAGGCCTTCTGACCAGGGGATCAGGAATGCATCTGCCGCTGCCCTCAGAGGATGCGGTTGTCTGGAACAGAACTTGGGTAGTTGCCTGTTCAGCGGACTGGCAAAAAGATCCATGGTTGGAAGTCCCCACTTTCAAAAGATCTGTTGGACCACCCAAGGATCCAACTGCCACTCGTGAAGCTGCAGGAGTCTGCTTAGCCTGTCCGCCAGGTAGTTTTATTGGCCTGGGAGGTAGACCGCCCTGAGGGTCATGCCCTGATTGATAGCCCAGGAGCAGAGAACTTGTGCTTCCAGGCACAGGAGTCGGGATCCTGTGCCTCCCTGCTTGTTCACGTAGAACATAGCCACCTGGTTGTCCGTCTGAACTAGGACAGACTGGTGAGAGAGGATCTGAGAGAAAGTCCGTAAGGCTAGTCGAATGGCTCTCAATTCCAACAGGTTGATCTACTGGACGGCCTCCCACAGGCCTTGGGTGCAGGTCCCCTGGCAATGTGCCCCCCAGCCTTGCAGGGACGCATCGGTTGTCAGTACCTGAGTGTGTGGGGAGGTTCGAAAGGAACTCGCCTGACCAGGTTTGGGAGATGCCTCCACCAGCGTAGGGAGTCCACCAAGGGTTTGGACACCTTTATCCTGTCTGACAACTTCCCTGTGGCCTGTACCCAATGTGCCCTGAGGCACCACTGAGCCGGCCTCATGTGCAGATGGGCATTTGGGGTGACATGCACTGTGGAAGCCATGTGACCTAAGAGCCGGAGGAAGTGTCTGGCAGAGACCAGAGAGTTTGTCTGAAACTGGCCAGCCAACTTCATCAGCCTTTGAGCTCTGTCCACAGGCAAATAGGCCTTTGCATGGACGGTATCCAACCTCGCCCCTATGAACTCCACGTCCTGTGAGGGGACTAAAGTGGACTTTGGGAAGTTTATAACGAACCCCAGGTGCTGAAGCAGGGATATGGTTCTGAAGGTGGTCTGCCTGGCTTCTTGTGGAGACTGGCCCCTGATAAGCCAGTCGTCCAAGTAAGGGAACACAAAGATCCCCTGGTTCCTGAGGTAGGCCGCAACCACTGCCAGGCATTTTGTAAAAACCCTGGGGGCGGAGGTGAGGCCAAAGGGAAGCACTCTGTACTGGAAGTGGTTCCCTCCCACCACAAATCTGAGGTATTGCCTGTGACTTGGATGGATGAGGATGTGAGTATAAGCATCCTTCAGGTCTAAGGAGCATAGCCAATCTCCCTGCTGGAGGTAGGGCAGCAAGATTCCAAGGGTAAGCATCTTGAACTTTTCCCTCTCCAGAAACTTGTTCAGATTTCTCAGGTCTAGGATGGGTCTGAGGCCTCCTGTTCTTTTTGGTACCAGGAAGTATCTTGAGTAGAAGCCTTGCCCTTCCAGGTGGTGAGGCACAGGTTTCACCGCCTGGTCCTGTAGCAGACCTTCCAACTCCTGAAGGAGTAAGTTTCTGTGCAGAGGGGGTCTTGGAGGCTCCCCTGGAAAGTAGGAGGGGGTATCTGGGTGAAGTGGAGCAGATAGCCCCTCTCGATGATGCTTAACACCCAAGTATCCCCTGTGATGGCTGGCCACCTGTCCGCGTACAGGGTCAGCCGACCTCCTGTGCCCTGGAGAGGAGGAGAGGCTATGCTGGCATAGTCAAAAACCCCCTCCCTGCTGAGCAGGAGCAGGAGTAGGAGGCTTGGGAGCCTTCTGCCTACGGGGCCCATGACCCTGCCCCTTGGCCTGCTGGCCCTGTTGGGGAGCTACAGAGGCCTGGTAGTGAGGGTAGGTTTTGTAGGCAGCGGTCCTTCTCGGGTAAAAGGTCTTTTCCCCCCGAGCCCTTCTTCTTTTGAGAAGGGGCAGAGGTTTTCCTGGACAGCCTTGTCCGGGTAAGAGTCTCGGTCTCGAGTTCGGCAGCCTTTTCCGCCACGGGCTTGCCAAAGGAGGTTTTCACCTCGACATGGGACATCGACCAACTTATCCTGTACCCATGGCTCGAGGTCCGAGGATTGTAGCCAGGCATGGCGGCGTGCACCGATGCCGGCCCCTGCTACTCGGGCCGAAGCCTCAAATCCATCATAGGCACCTCGAGAGATAAATTTCGAGCACTCTCGAATACCAGAAGACAAGGCCTTGAACCTCTGCAAGGGTTCCTCGGACAGACCAGCAGAGAACCCGGCAATCTCTTTTGCCAGGTCTCGAAGGTACATGCCGATGTACAGCTGGTAGGTCTGGACGCGGCAAGCAAGCATAGAGCCCTGGAAGCACTTTCTACCGACGGCATCCAGGTTCCGGGCTTCCCTGCCGGGAGGCACAGAGGAGAGCATCTTCTGACTCTTCAGGCGATGCATGGCCGATTCCACAACCATGGAGTGGTGCAGTAGCTGTGCCTTTTGGAACCCGGGGCTCTTGCGGACTCGATAGATGGAATCGACCCGCTTGCTTAGAACCAGCATCGAGGCCGGCGCCTCCCACATGCGGAAGAGCAACCGTTCCAGCATCGGAGGAACCGGTACAGTAAAGGCCTCCTTGACAGAAGAGTCATAATGCAGGGCCTCGAGCTCCTTGGCTCGAGGCTCCTCCTTGGGGTCCGTCGGGAAAGCCAAAGCTTTGGCCATGTCCCGCACGAAATCTGAGAACCTGGTATCCTCTGGGGGGGACCTTGTCCGAGGCTCGGATCCCGGTGAGTCCGAAGGGACGCACCGAGTCCGGAAGGTGTCAGGGGACTCCTCTTCCTCAGTCTCCCACGCCGATTCCTCAAAGGAGGAATCGAGCGTCACCGAGTGGGCGGGTACCGGCATCGATGACGTCGGTCCCGAACGGGAGGCCGAGGGTGACCTCGGCTGAGGATCGACTCGAGTTCGCATGGTCTCGAGGATCGGCTCGGCCTCCGGGGTCGACTTGGACATCGAGGTCCCGGTGGTCAGGGCAGATGCACCGGTGAGACCGGCGATCAGCACCCACTGCTGCTCCATGAAGGCATACAATCTGCTCTCCAAGGCCGTCAACCTGAGTCCAAGCTCAGGAGACCCAGCAGCCTCCGAATCGGGCCCCGACGGTGTCAGGCTCGACGTCGGCTCCCCCGGAGGAGAGTTCACGAGGACTACAGTACTCACGTGACTCGGGGCCTCCGACGCTACATGAGGATGCTTTGCAGGCCTCTCCGACTCCGAAGACTCGGGACGGCGATTGGGGCTATGCGACCTGGCCCTCGAGGGCCAAGAGCGTCCACCGATGCCACCCTCGTGGGTTTCTTCTTCCTTCAGTGCTCCCTCGAGGGGGACTCCCTCTCAGAGGAGCCCTGACGATGCTCGGGGTCAGACTCCCGAGACGTCGAGGCGTCTGACGAAGTCCGGACCCGTCCAGATGCAGAATCGGAGAAGATCCTCTCACGCTGTTGCTGATGGCTCCGCAATGCCTTTGAGGACATTTTGCCACAGGGACTACAGACCTTAGGATCGTGGTCAGGCCCCAGGCACCGGAGGCAGCAGGCAGCAGTCATGTGTGTCGGTGAGAGACATCAGTTTCTTGCACCAATCACACTTCTTAAAGCCACTGGCAGCCATCGGGGGAAAAAGGGCCCCTGCAAGATCAAAAAAATAGCGGGCTGCCAGGGAAAAGAAAAATTGGTGCGAACGCAGTCTCTAAGGACAAAAACCGAAAAAAGAGATCTGGGCTCGGCACCGGTGTACCGAGTCCAGGCGGGAAAGGGAACCGATGTCGAACCGAAGAAAAAATTTGTCTCAACGCAGGAAAATCCACCTTTTCCACAGGTGACGAGGACACACATCCGTAGGGCTCCACGGAAAAAAGAAGATTGAGCAAGATGGCACCTTTGGGCGGGAAGGGGACCACGCATGCGTGCCTGCATTCCCAAAGGCTTTCTTTGAAAGCTGGGGAAATGCTCCGCATGGGGGCTCCGTCGGCGCTGAAGTCACCCATATGTGAGGACTGACTTCCTCCTTGGTCCTGGAGAATCACCCTCTCAGCAGCCACGCTGTCAGCGACAGGGACCCCAGGATGAGGTACAAGAGAGAGCCCCCCTCCTGAGATAGGAGTCCCAGGGTGGTCCCCAAAGGGATGGGGGCCTCTACCATCAACTGTAGAAGCAGCGGGAACCACAATTGCCTGGGCCACCGAGGAGCTATCAGGATGAGTGAGGCCCTGTCGTGAAAGGTCTGGAACAAGGTCTTGGCGATCAGTGGCATCGGAGGGAAGACGTACATGAGGCTTTCCAACCATGAGACTAGGAACTCGCCCGCTGCCACCCTGGAGGGGTGGGCCTGCCGGGAGCAGAAGCTGGGCAACTGAAAGTTGTCCGGGCTGGCGAAGAGGTCCATTACAGGTTCCCCTCAGAGCCAAAAAAGCCTACTGGCTACCCTGGGGTCTAGCTGCCACTTGTGCAGCTGGAGAACTCTGCTGAGTCTGTCGGCCAGCAGGTTGTCCTGGCCTGGCAGGTACACTGCCCGCAGGAGGATACCCTGTTGGATTGCATACGAGCAGAGGGCCAGTGCCTCCTGACAAAGGGTACGGGACCCTGTGCCCCCCCTGTTTGTTCACAAAGAACATCGCCACCTGGTTGTCCATCTGGACCAGCACCGACTGGTGATGCAGGTGGTGACAGAAGACCCTCAAGGCTAGGTGTATGGTTCGGAGCTCCAGGAGGTTGATCTGCTGGGTGCTCTCGTTTGGCGACCAATTGCCCTAAGTGCAGAGATCTCTGCAGTGGGCTCCCCAGCCAAGCAGGGAGGCATCCGTGGTTAGGACCCTCGAGTGGCTTGGGGCCTGAAAGAGCATGCCCGCCTCGAGATGCTGGGGCGACTTCCACCAGACCAGGGAGTCTGCCAATTTGCGGGTCACTAAAACTCTGTCTTGGAAACGGCCTGTGGCCTGAAACCACTGGTCCCGGAGACACCACTGCGCCGCCTCATGTGGAGGTGAGCATTGGGGTAGCATGGACTGTGGAGGTCATGTGCCCGAGGAGGCGCAGGGGAAGCCAAGCGGGCACTGAGGGACGGTACTGTATGTCCCGAGCTAGAGACCTGAGACGATTGGCTCGGTCCCTGGGCAAGAAAGCATTTTAATGAAGAGTGTTGAGCTTTGCCCTAATGAACTCCAGGCACTGTGTCGGGAGGAGGTGAGACTTGGAGTAGTGTAGTGTATGACAAAGCCCTGGATGGTGCGTGCGGTGGCCTGCTGCACCTCTGAGGCTGTGCCTCCCTTTATGAGTCAGTCGTCCAGGTAGGGAAAGACAAAGACCCCCTGGAGCCAGAGGACTGCTAGGCATTTTGTGAAGACTCTTGGGGCAGAGGTGAGGCTGAAGGGGAGCCCCCTGTATTGAAAGTGCCTGTCCCCCACTACGAACCGCAGATACTGCTTGTGGTTGGGATGGATGAGGATGTGGGTATAAGCATCCTTGAGGTCTAAGGAACATAGTCGGTCTCTCTGCTGGAGGTATGGCGGCAATGTTCCAAGGGAGAGCATCCTGAACTTCTCCCTCACTAGGAATTTGTTGAGGTTGTGCAGGTCGAGGATGGGCCTTAGGCCCCTTGTCCTCTTTGGCACAAGGAAGTACCTGGAGTAGAACCCCTTGCCCTTAAGGTGGTGGTGCACCGGTTCCACTGCTTTGTCCTTGAGGAGACCTGCCAACTCCTTCAGAGAAGGTCCTGGTGGAGGGGAGGCCTGACGGGCTCTCCCGGGAAATAAGGGGGAGGTATGAGTCAGGTGGAGTAGGTAACCCTCCTTGACTACCTTTAGTGCCCAGGAATCGGTGGTGATGGCCACCCACCTCTGGGCATAAAGGGTCAGACGTCCCCCTGTGGGCTGCTGATCTCCTTGGGATAGAGAGGCTATGCTCAATGAGTCAAAAACTCCCCCCTGGCTGGGCCGGAGCCAGTGCGTAGGGTTTTGGCGCCTTCTGCTTATGCGGGCTATGCCCATGTCCCTTGGCCTACTGTCCCTGTTGGGGAACCAGGGAGGCCTGATAAGATGGGTAGTTTCAGTAAGCAGCTCCCTTCCTCAGGTAAAAGGGCTTTTTACCCGAGTCCTTCTGTCAGGGAGAGACAGTGGTCTTCTTAGAGAGCCTGATCCTTGTCATGAACTTGGTCTCCAGCTTGGCAGCCTTGTCAGTAATGGGTTTGCAAAAAAGAGGTTCTCTCCTTGGCAAAGGACATTGACCAATTTGTCCTGAACCCACTGCTCGAGGTCAGACGACTGAAGCCAAGCTTGGCAGCGTGCACCAATGCCCACGGCGGTTACCCAGGCCGCTGACTCGAACTCATCATAGGCCACTCGAGACATAAATTTGGAGCACTCATGGACTGCTTTGGCCAGGTTCTTGAACCGTTACAAAGGTTCCTCAGAGAGACTAGCTGAGAACCCGACGAGTTCCATTGCCAGGTCTCTGAGGTACATGCCCATGTACAGCTGATAGGCCTGGATGCGGCTGATGAGCATGGAGCCCTGGTAGCACTTTCTGCCGAGGGCGTCCAAGGTGCGGGGGCACCATGGAGTGCATCTTCTGGCTTTTCAGCCAAAGCATGGCCGACTCCACCACCATGCAGTTATTCGGCAGCTGTGACTTCTGGAAGCCCAGGCTCCAGCAGACTCGATACATTGAATCAAGCCATTTGCTCACCACTGGCACCGATGCTAGTGTCTCCCACATTTGGAACATGAGCCATTTCAGGATGGGAGGAATGGGCACCATGAGTGATTCCCACGGAGGGGCCTTGTACTGGAGGATTTCCAACTCATCCGCCCTAGGGTCCTCCTCCAACTTGGTCGTGAATGCCAGGGCCTTAGACATGTCCCGGACAAAATCCAGGAAGCCCATGTTCTCGGGCGGGGACCACCACCAAGGCTCTGAGATGGAAGAGTTGGAAGAGACGTCATGGTGGCGATGGGTATCGGAGGACTCCTTGTCCTCCGTCTCCCACTCAGAGTAGTCCATCGAAGACTCGTAGGAGGGCTGCTCTGCCGGCCTCAGGGCCCCCGATGCCCTGCATCTGGCACCCGGCAAACTTGCAGGGGATGACCGCAGTCCCATCGAGCGAGACTCAGAGCCCGACCTCGGCCAAGGATCGACTCGAGGCCGAAAGACCTCGAGGATTAGCTCGGCCTCCGGGGACATCTTGGATGTCGATGGCCTGGTGGTTGGGGCAGATGAACCTGTAGTGCCGGACAACAGTGCCCGCTGCTGGACCATGAAGGCAGACAAACTGCGCTCCAAGGCTACCATTCTGGACTCCAGACCAGAAGGCTCCACAGCCTTCAGCACGGGCACCTAGGGAATCAGACCCAACGCCGGCTTCCCCAAGGATGGTGTCTGGGGACAGAGGCTGGTCCACGGTCGGATCCTTCTGGGGGACCTTCACAGGCCACTCGGAACCATCCAGGACGCCGCCTTCGAGGGCTTCTTCTTCTTCCTGGGTTTCCTTGAGGGAGACCCCCTTTCTGAGGACCCAAGACGAGGCTCGGGTTCGGAGGGCTGCACCCAAGATATCGGGGCCTCAGACAAGACCCCAGCCGTCAAAATCATCGGGGACTCGGGGAAAAACTTATTGTGCTGCTGCTGGCAGCTCTTGATGGACATCCTCTTGCAGAGACTGCAGGCTGCCAGTTCGTGGTCTGGCCCAAGGCAGCGAAGACAGCAATCATGTGCGTTGGTCAAAGACATGATTTTAGAGCACCGATCACACTTCTTAAAGCCACTGGTAGCTATGGGGGGGGGGGGGGGAAGTACCCCTGCAGGGTTGAAGACTCTCCAGGCTGCCAGCAGGAGAAAAAAAAAAAGACATCAGTAAAGAAAATAACAAAAGATTACAAAAAAATGAACCGAACCAGACGCCGAGGTACTGAGGTCGGTAGGCGGGAAGAGTACCAGTGCAATACCAGAGGTGAGTGTGAAACTCAGAGAGAAAAAAAAAAAAACTTTTTCCGGGGACAAGCCAGACAACTTCTGAAGGGCTCCGTGGAAAAAAAGGAGACTGAGCAAAATGGCACCCTTGGGTGGGAAGGGGACCACGCATGCTTAGTGGCATCTCCCAAAGGCTTTCTTTGAAAGCTGGGGGGATGCTTCCACGAGGGCTCCATCAGTGCCAACATCACCCATATGTGAGGACAGACTTCCTGCTTGTTCCCAGAGAGTATATGCAATTCTTGAGATCACACCTTCAAAAGGATATAAGCAGAATGGAGTTGGTGGAGAGCATGGCTACCAAAATGGTCAGTGGCCTTTATCATAAGGCATATGGTGACAGACTTAAAAATCTCAATATGTCTACTACGGAAGAAAAGCAGGAGAGGGGAGATATGATAGAGATATTTAAATACCTCCATAGCATAGATGCACGAGGAGAGCTTCTTTCAATTGAAAGAAAGCTCTGCAACAAGAGGGCACAGGATGAAGGTGAAAGGAGATAGACTCAGAAGTAATTTGCAGAACTATTTCTTTACAGAAAGAGTGGTAGATCCAGGGAATAGTTTCCCAGTAGAGGTAGTAGAGACACGGACTGCATCTGACGTCAAGAAAGCATGGGACAAACACAGAGGAGCTCTAAAGGAAAAAAAAGGGGCTGTAAAGCTTAGTGGTATGCAAGGGCAGAATGGATAAGTCACATGGTCTTTATCTGCCATCATGTTACTATTTGTCTCTGTATCTAGTTTGAGCATAGTTACTCACCTGTAGCAGGTGTTCTCCGTGAACAGCAGGAATAAGTCCTCACATATGTGTGATGTCACTGACGGAGCCCCACCTGGGAACCCTCCCTAGCTTCCATTGGAATCTTTTGGGAGGCTGCCTTAGTGCTATCTTCTCCAGTAAAATATCAAAGCTGTAGCCCAGAAAACAACTCATCAGGGACGTGGGAGTGTTGCGAAGACTTATTCCTGCTGTCCACTGAGAAACCCTGCTACATGTGAATAACTCTATGGACAAGTAGAAAGTCCTCACTTATGGGATTCCCAAGCTACAGGCTACCGAAAGCTCCCACATGGGGTTCCTCGATGACATCAGCCATACATGAGGACTTATTCCTGCTGTACAGATTCAACTCTACGTCAAGCTTTTTGTTTATCTAGATGTTATAGTTCAGAGCAGAGACATTTCTGCTCCAGCATTCTAAAAACAAAAGCATTCTGTCTCGTTCTCACAAACATTGTCAACTCAAAGTAAAACCCTGGCTTTTATAACATCTCTCTCCACGCTACTAGACTTCAGACTGTCAGCAACAATCCAAGCCATATTCTCCATATTAACCCTTTTCGGAAGGCCCTGGGACCCCATTTCAAGTTATTTCCAACAATAAAGACCATGTGATCTATCCATTCTGCCCTTCCATACCACTAAGCTATACAGTCCCTTTTTGTTTCCTTTAGAGATCCTTTATCTTTACCTTTATTCACACGACAGAGTGGTTTACAGAATCAAAAAATTCAAAAGGAAGGCCAGTGGCCAGAAAGGAAAGGAATTACAATCAGTGACAGGATAGAGGATAGACATTTGCAACATCCAGAGAGGGGACAGGACAGTGAGAAATTAGGAAGTAGAGGGGGTGGGGGGAGAGGTCAAAGACAGAGAAGAACAGGTGAGTTTTGAGGAGAGATTTGAACTGGGGGAAGGAGGATTCAAGATGAAGAGCAAATGGGAGAGAGTTCCAGAGGGAGGGACCCAAGAAGAAGGAAGAGTGGCCGGTGGATTCAAGGTAAGCATTGTTTGGGGAGGGCAGGTGAAGACAGTTAATGTGTGTTGAGCGGAGACTGCAGACAGGGTTATGGAATTGTAGGGAATCGGAAAGGTACTGTGGGGTTTGTGTATATATGGCCTTGTTTACAGAGATGAATCTCTTATAATGAATACTGTATGGGCCAGGAAACCAGTGGAGATTAATGAGAATAGGTGTGATGTGATCAAAGTGGGTCACATATGACAGGATCCGTACAGCAGTATTCTGAATGAGTTGCAATCGGTGAAGCTGTGACAATGGGAGACTGGCAAGAGCAAAGTTGCAGTAATCGAGATGCGACATCACCGGGGAAAGAAGAGTGGTGAGTGAGGAGGGATCCAGAAAGGGGCGCAGAGCTCTAATCTGTCTAAGTGAGAAGAAGGAGAGACGCAACAAGAGTGAGACATGCTCGCAGAAAGAAAGGGCAGAGTCCAGAGTAACCCCAAGATAGAGGAGGGAGGTGACCAGGGAGACAGAGGACCTAGAGGTGGAGGGGATGAGAGCAGGGATGGGGGCCACCAAAAGTGAACCAAATGGCGGAGATCTTCACAGCGTTAAGGTGCAGGAAATTAGATGAAAGCCAGTGAGTAAACAGAGAGAGACAGGAGTTCAGTGGAGAGAGATTAGGAGCCACTGGTGAGGTGTGGTGCAGTTCAGAATAATATCATTGGCATAATAATCCTCTGTGTTTGTCCCATACTTTCTTAAATTCAGATGCAGTCTGTATCTCTACTGTCTCTACTATCTCTACCTTGCACCGCTGTTTGAAATTGAACATGGCCAAAACTGAGCTTCTTATTTTTCCCCCTAAACGCACCTCTCCCCTTCCTCCTTTCTTAATCTCTGTGAACAACGCTTTACTCCTCCCTGTTTCCTCTGCTCACAACCTTGGGATCATCTTTAACTCCTCCTTCTCCACACACAATTCCAACTGATAGCTAAAACCTGTCATCATTTCTCTATAGCAGGAGTCTCCAAATACAGTCCTGGAGGGCCCAAACCAGTCAGTTTTCAGGATGTCCTTAATGAATATGCATGAGATATTTGCATGCACTGCCCTCGTTGTATTCAAATTTCCCCATGCATATTCATTAGGGATATCCTGAAAACCTGACTTGTTTGTGGGTCCTCCAGGACTAGATTTGGAGATCCCTGCTCTATAATTTCTGCAAAATTTGCCCCTTCCTTTCTGAACACACTACTAAGACGCGTATCCACTCTTTAGTCACCTCCCGTCAGACTATTGCAACCTCCTCCTTACTAGTCTCCCTCAGAATCATCTCTCTCCCTTTCAATCTGCGCAGCTAATCTTCCGCCAGTCTCATCATGCTCATATAACCCCCTCTTCTCAAGTCACTTCATTGGCTCCCTATCCATTTCCGCATCCAATTCAAACCTCCTGCTGACCTATAAGTCACTAATTCTACTGCTCATCACTACTTTTCTTCTCTTATTTCCCCCCTACACTCCTCCTCAGGAACTCCGCTCTTCTGGCAGATCGCTTCTATCTGTGCCCTTCTCTACTACTGCCAACTCCAGAATTCTCTCCTTTCACCTTGCTGCTCCTTATGCCTGGAACAAACTAACCGAGTCTATATGTCAGGCTTCTTCTCTGTCCCTTTTCAAATCCAGGCTAAAAACTCACCTCTTTGCTGCCGCTTTTGCATCCTGATCCACCTAATATCCCTTGTGTTTCCTTACCATTCCCCCTAGAGGAATCCTTGTCCACAGCTACTGCATTGTCTGTCTTGACTTGACTAAGCTCTGATGAGCAGGGACCATGCAACGCTGCGTACGCCTTGTAGCACTATACAAATGATCAGCAGTAGTAGTAGTACCGAAAAATGAAGAGGCCAAAAGTCCAACAGAAAGCGTAGTTACTCACCTGTAGCAGGTATTCTCCGTGAATAGCAGGAATAAGTCCTCACGTATGGGTGATGTCACCAACTGAGCCCTGCATAGAATGCTCCTCAGCTTCCACTGGAAGATTATGGGAGGTACACTGTGCGCGCTTTCCCACCTGCCACGGCGCCATCTTCTCCAGTCTAATAAAATAGCAGGAGCCAAAAAAGCAACTCCCCAAGGAGGTGGGAAAGTTATGAGGACTTATTCCTGCTGTTCACGGAGAAACTGTAGTTAATCACCTGTAATAAGTGTTCTCCGGGGACAGCAGGAATCAGTCCTCACATATGGGTGATGTTGACGCCGACAGAGCCCGCACGGATCCACTCCCCAGCTTTCAAAGAAAGCCTTTGTGAATTACACACTGCATGTGCAGTCACCTTCCCGCCCAAAAGGTGCCATCTTGCCTCAGTATGATATCATAGCACAAGACAGCAAAATAGAAAAACAACTCCAAGGGGAGGAGGGAGGGTTGTGAGGACTGATTCCTGCTGACCCTGGAGAACACCTGTTACAGGTGAGTAACTATGCTTTCTCTGGGAACAAGCAGGAAGTCAGTTTTACTTATGGGACTCCCAAGCTACAGGCTACTGACAAAACCTATAAAACCCATGGGTGATCCAAAAAGCGGACCATAAAGGGCAGCTGGGCATGCTGGTTGGCTGGAAGTCTGATACAGCATCAGTAGCATCAGAGATGCAATCCCCATTCCGCTAGCCTGGACACAGAGGGCTGGAAGAAGCAATTGCATTATTTTCTGAAGAGGTGACAGAGTATGGCCTGGCAGAAGGGATTATCCTTCCAGGAGGTCTCCTCCAAACAATAGTGTGCAGCAAACATGTGCATAGAGGACCAGGTAGCAGCCCGACAGATATCCAGCAAGGGCACCAACCGTGGGCTGGCCACTAAGGCCGCCATGGCATGCACATTGTGAGCTGTCACATGTTATTCTAGAGGAAGCTCTGCCTGTTGATAGGCGAAAGAAATGTAGTCGGGCACCCAATGAGAGAGGGTGCACTTGGCGACTGCAACCAAGACAACTGGGATCGAAGCAGACAGAGAGCTGCATTGAGCGATGATGGGGTTGTGTCCTCTGAATGTAGGACAAGGCGCACTTGCAGTCTGGCATGTGCAGAGAGGCCTCTGCCCTGGAGGCATGAGGCCTCAGAAAAAAGGTGGGTAACACCACCTCCTGGTTCAAATGGAATGCAGAGACCACCTTTGGCAAGAACTTAATATGCATCCGAAGGACAACCCTGTTCCTGTGGAACCTGGTGTAAGGCGCATATGCCACCAGGACCTGAAGCCAGACTTGGGTTTCTTCCAGGCAGGCTGCTAGGGAGTCGTAAATCGGATTGCATGTGTCTAGATGAGGGTATAACATGATGTCTGCATATATGTGAAAATTAATTTTGTGGTTTTTGAAAATTGTGCATAATGGTCTTATGTATAAATTAAACAAGAGGGCTGATAATGCTGATCCTTGGGGTATACCCCGAGTGTGAGGGAATGTGGTTGACTTTTTTGTTCAATTTGTACCTGTTGAACACGGTTAGATATGTTGGAGGTAAACCATTTAAGAGTGTTACCTTCTATGCCTATGGTGTTGAATCTTGATATGAGGATCTCGTGATTTACATTGTCAAACGCTGCTGTTATATCAAGGAAGATGAGGACAAACATTTTTTTGGTGTTTTCTAGGCCCTGTATTAATTTGTCAAACAGTACTAGAAGGAGTGTTTCAACTCCATGAAAAGGACAAAATCCATATTGTTGTTCATCTGGCATCCGTTGAATCTATGAAGTCTTAGAGCGGGCATTGAACTGCTTTTTCAATTGTTTTAGCTGCAAAAGGGATGCTTGAAATTGGTCTACATGCAGAGGGGTCATCTAAGCTTAGGGCTTTGTTTTTTAGTATGGGTCTGATTATGGACCTTTTGAGGTTGCTTGGCATGATTCCTTGTTAGAGGGATTGATTTACTATGTTCAGCAGGGATGGGGCTATTTCTGCTTTCAGTGCTTTAATCCATGAAACTGGACAAGGATCAAGTGGGGAAGTAGTTGTGTTTAAGTTTGAGATGATGTCCAGGATTTGCCTTGAATCTATAGAGTGAAATGTCTGCCAGGTTTTTGATGTAGCCCTGGCTGGTGGTATTTGGAGGAGGATAGGTCTGTCTTTGGGGTTAGTTTACTGGCATAGAAGTCAGCTAGAGTCTGAGGATGGATCTGAGTCTTTACCGTGCTATCCTGAGGGGGCTTGGTTATCGATTTTACCAGCTCAAATAGTTCCCTTGGACAATTTTTGGCATTATTTAGTATTTTGGAATGAAAGTTCTTTTTTTGCTGTGTTTATTGCCTCTTTGTATTGAATGAGTAATAACAAGTAATGTGCTTTATTATCTGTGGTCTTTTTGAATCTCTATTTGTGTTCAGATTTTCTGAGATCTTTTTTTTTTTATCTTAGCTAGGTTTGAGGTGTACCGGCCCTCAGAATGCTTGTGTGTGAGGGGTTGTTGTTTGGGTATTGGTTTTGCAACTGCTTCTATTCCGGAGTTCCATTGCCTTATAAGTTTGTCGAGGTCAGTTTGTGCTGTACTGGTGTGGGTGTTGATTGCCTTTAATAACGAGGCTTTATCAAAGGATTTGAATCTAGATGTTCGTTGGGTGTTCGTTTGTTTCACTGAGGATTCGTGGCTTGTGAGGTGTGATTATATATTAAAAGTAAATTGGATCAGAAAGTGGTCTGACCACGGGATTTGTGTTATGTTGGGTGTGGGGGTGGTCTCTGTGGAGGTAGGTGTCCACTTAGGGAGTAACACCATGTCTAGTGTATTACCCTTATTGTGCGTGGGGCTGTGTATTATCTGGTGGTATCCCATCTGTTCAATTGCTTCAAGGAATGAGTTTGTGTGTGTGGTCTGGAGCGAAGCTAAGTTTAAGTCACCCAGTAATTTGAAGTTTTCTTATTGGTGTTGTGTGGTAGGCTATGGCCTATATAATAGCCTGTACATGTATGAGCCTGCAAGCTAGGCCTGAGTCCCCACCCCCACTTAGAAATAGTAGTGCCAAGAAAGACCAAAGTCAGTGAATGTCTGAGGATCTGCCTTCTACACCATCTACACCATCCACTAAATGTATCGAGGACACCATAGCATCTCTCAACACCTCCACCGCACAAACTGACCCATGTCCAGCTTTTTGGATCAAGGAGCTACGTGATGTGTTCAGCCCTGTCATTGCAAAAATAATGAAACTATCCTTCACTACATCATATTTCCCCACTTCACTTAAGCAGACTTCCATTAGACCACTATTGAAGAACCCCAAGCTTGATCCACAAAGAACTGACTCTTACCGACCAATAGCCAGCATCCCCCTCTTGGCCAAAATAATTGAGAAAGAAGCACAACGGCAAATTCAAGATCACATCGATGCTGCCTCCCCCTTAGATAGCTGCCAACACGGATTCAGAGAATATCATGGGGTAGAGACACTACTCACTGGTCTTTTCAATGAAATCATCACTGGAATTGACAACATCCGTCAAGGTTTTGTGCTCATATTTCTAGACATTGCCGCGGCGTTCGACTCCGTGAGTCACGAAATTCTCTTCGGAAGACTGAAGGAGAAGGGAGTCTGCAACAGTGCACTAGAATGGTGCAAATCTTACCTTGACGACAGATGGCAATATGTGAAATCAGGATCAGAGGAGTCAACACATTTCCATCAAAAGCAAGGAGTACCCCAGGGCTCATCGTTATCCTCATTACTTTTCAATATCTACATGCAGCCCATCTGCAATATCATAAGATCATTCAACGTGAATTGTTTGATATATGCAGACGATATCCTATTATACATGCCCTTCTCCACAACTCACATGGACCTGACCCCCCTCACAGACTGCTTCAACGCAGTTTCAACTTGGCTCCAAACACAGAACCTTTGCATCCAACATAAAAAAACGGAGGTGCTATTCATCACCAGAGACACCTACTTTACCCCCCCATCCCATGTCAGTGTCAATGAAGCTGATTTGCAAACCAAAGATGCAATAAAATATTTGGGAGTTACTTTGGATCAACATCTTAACTTGAAAAGCCACATAAGCAACATAGTCAAAGCCGTCTACTTCAAAATACGCTCTCTCAAGCACCTACGCTCCCTATTGGACCCAGATGACTTCCGAACCATATATCAAGCGCTGATACTGCCGCACTTTGATTTTGCAAATTCCATCTTACAAGGTCTCCCCCAATCCACATTAACCCCCTTACAGTTGGCCATGAACACCGCAGCTAGGATCCTTTACGGAGCATCCAGATATGACCACGTGACCCCCATTCTCAAACAGCTGCACTGGCTACCAATCAATGGGAGAATCACCTTCAAAACCCTTCTATTAGCTTTCAAAGCAATCAAAGGTATTTCAGCCTCCTCACTCACTCATCTTATCCACTTTGTCCCTCCCAAAAGATCCAGAAGATCAACAGCTGTAAACTTGCTTGCAATACCAAAGGCTTCGACAAAGTACAACTTATCAACCACAAACAGGTCTTTCAGCTGTTACGTACCCAAATGCTGGAATGCTCTACCCCCTGACATTAGGGCCATAGCCAGCCTATATCAGTTCAGGAAGGCCCTCAAAACCCACTTGTTCCTCCAACACTTACCTGACAGCACTTGATCCTAGATATACCCTCCAGGAATTGACCCAATTTAGTTAGAAAAGACCTACATGCATTATCTGACTTTTATCTATCCTTCCAATGTAAATAGATTATGTATATAGTTGACCCTGTTTTCCATGTTTATACTCCTGTTCGATGTAAACCTGACAGCTTGTTGTTATGGTCGTTAAGTTATAATGTAAACCGCACTGATGCTAAATAGCGCGGTATATAAGAAACTGTAATAATAAACTGTAATAATTAAACCGCTCTAAACTGCTTTTGATAAGTTTGTGTTAATCCTTTATTCAATGCTTTTATGCTAATGAAAGATATGTTCCAGTGTTTTGCATTTTCACATTCTCTGAGCCTAGCTATGACCTTGTAGCAGGAATGTATTTATGTCTAGAAACTGAGCCTTTGTTAGCATAGCCTGAGAAGGGGGAACAGGGTGTTAGGCCCGATTGGATAGATGCAGAGGGCGTTGGGACCAATAGAAAGTCTGCCTGTATCAAACTGTGAAGCTTGTATATAAGGAAGTTGTTCCTGTTCGCCATTGCTCAGTCCTTTTGAAGCTTGGGCCTTGTGCACAATAATTTGGTTTGGATCCTTGAACCAACTCCTGGTATTATTTATTACATGCTTATCAGCTGCTACATATTCTTGGTGCGTTGGCCTGGAATGTGCGAGCGGGGGATGGTATGCAGGTGAATATACCACGACTTCTCGCCTCAAAAGGTTTTGTCCAGCTGGAGCCGCCCCTGACTGATTGCAGGGGAGCCTTCGGCGCCACCCATCCTCTTGTATCGGGGAGGGCTCCTCCTTGCCTCCGCAGGTTGCTGGTTCTGGCTGGCCAACACCTCGAACCCAAGGGGAGTCCAGGATCCAAACCATGATCCGATGAGTAGAACCTTTCTGCTAATCAGTCTGTCAGTCAGTCGGGATTCTGGAATAAGCACTTGAAAGTCTGATCACCTCTCGGGGCGGTCCTAGTAAGTCTCAGAAGTCTTAAAGGTATAAGCAGAGACTGAACCCACTAACCCCTCAGCCAGTCAGTCAGTCAGGTTTTTTGGGAATTCCGGGATTTTATTCTGTTTTGAATGTCTGCGTATGTGAATGAGAGGTCTTGAATACAGCCCAAGCGAGGTGCTGGCTCCTGACTAGTGCATTGCCAGGTCGCGAGAAAGGAGAAAGTGTTTGGTGTTTGTCTTCCTTATTGTCTGTTGTTTTTACCGCTTAGGGAATAGTATTAAAGAAACAACTCAGGAGTCACTTTTACAAAGACAGCTGTCTCACTGATATTAGCGTGAGTCTCTCTCTTGCAAGCAGAGAGAGAAGGGGGCGTGTCTTTCACACAGCCCGGAGACAAAGAAAGGAATGCCTGGAGAAAGAATGTATCCTTTAACGCTTTGAAAGTTTCAATTTATTCTACGTTCTGCAGCTGGGTTAATTTGTGCTTATTTCAGGAAAATTGTACCTGTTTTATTCAATACGTTCTAATAGTGATGTTCCTTCTGCTATGGTCACGTATTATATATCATTTGATAGGAATGTTTAGTCAGAAATTTTGGATCCCGACAGTTTTGGGCTCAGCCTGAAAAGGGTTCAGTTCTTATTAACCCCGTTCGAGTCCCTCAACTGTTCTTGTACGGACCAAGTGAGGAGGATTTCTGTAGAACTATAGGTATAATGTATTTGTGGGCTTAGCCTTGTCTTGTGTCTTTTTATGTTCAAATCTTCAGCAAGCACTGTAATGGTTCTGTTTTTGTTTTCCCTTTAACCTACGAAGTAGAGGTTAAGAGCCCTGACAGGACAATGAAGTGTTAGTGTTAGTGTTTACAGTGTCTAGTAATTTACTGCTTTTTTGAAAGTCAGGAAAGAGACCTACTGTTCATTTTGTTAAGATAATGCCTGTCTTTCCCGAACTGTAAGATGTGTTGGTGTCCAGAGAAACAAAGTACTGTGTTTTGAAAGGTCTTTTAAAATCTCAGTTCCAGAAGTACAGTCTTAGACAGTTATTTAGAATGAGCACACACATCCATTATGCTTAGTCCATAGGAAAATGCAGCCCGCTCCCTCTGTCTGTTGACAAGCATGTCATCATGTGGGGGAAGGAGTCCACGCAGATTCTGTTGAGATGTATGACTAGGAATTAAACTGTCTCCGTCCCTATTAGAAATGCTCTGTGAAAGGCAGTGGTCAGTGTTAGCTACTTCGTGGCCCCTGATCAATTCCCCTATATAGATTCCTGGTTAAGTGTTTGTGAAGAAAAAAAAACAACAGCCCGTTTACACTACAAGCAGGGGTTCATTTGCCAGTTCAGGGTCACTCACAGCCAGTGCCCGAAAACATGAAGTGGAACCCAGACAGTCCAGATTGCTGTATACCTTCAGAGGTACAACTACCAGTAAAAGGGATGGTCACGTTACCGAAAGCCAGCCGACCAGCCTTGTTTATGTGTCTTTTTCCGCCACTGATTTACTGAACTGAAACATGCATTATGCCTCCTACACTGAGAAACCTTAGGATTTGATTAAACTAATGAACAGTATTATGTAGACCCATCAGCCTTGATGGGTTGATTTCAGAGTCATGGAAGAATAAACCGAGCACAGTGTTCCAGCAAGAGAGGGAAGAAGCTATTGAGGGAGTGGCAGTTGCAACAGGCTATGACATGGATGAAGACTAGGCCAGACCAGACTCCAAGTTCACCCTGAGTCCCCAGGAGCCTACGGTCTGTTTGTAAATAGGGGACCAGTGTATGGTGAATACAGGAACAGAACACTCAGTGGTGGCAAAGCCAGTAGCCCCTTTGTCTTCTCGATGCATCACCATTGTCAGAGCCACTGGGAACAGGGCCACCAAGCCATTCCTGCAGAACTGCATGTGTGAACTAGGGGGCCTGAAAATAACGCACCAGTTCTTGTATATGCCTGAGTGCCCTATTCCACTTTTGGGCTGAGATATGCTTGCCAAGCTTCAGGCGCAACTATCTTTCGCTGAAGGAGGAGAAATGCAAATGACTGTGAACCCAAAGCCTGCTGGATTGATGGTGCTGACTGTTCCCCGAGAAGAAGAATGGCGGTTCTATAATGTACCCCAAATTAAGTCAACCAGTTCCTGTATCCCTACCAACCTTATAGCCCCACCTGAAGTATGGGCAGAAGATAATCCACCTGGCCTAGCGAAGAACATAGCCCCTGTCATCGTCACCCTCAAGCCAGGAGCGGAACCAATGCATGTGAAGCAGTATCCTCTTCCCTGACCAGCCATTGAAGGAATCCACTGCCATTTAATGAAACTGTTGAAGTATGGACTTCTCAAGGGGTGCCAGTCACCTTGGAACACCCCCCTTCTCCCAGTCAAGAAACCTGGGACAGGGAATTACCGCCCAGTACAAGATCTGAGGTGGGTAAATGACACAGCTGAAACTATACACCCAGTGATATCAAATCCTTATACTCTCTTGGGACTGACCCCCGCTGAGGCTACTCATTTCACTGTCCTGGACAAAATGCCTTCTTCTGCATACGCCTAGCCCCCCGAACCTTTGTTTGCTTTTGAATGGCAAGACCCCACAACAGGAAGGCAGGGCCAACTCACCTGGACTTGATTACCCCAAGAATTCAAGAATTCACCCACTCTTTTCAGTGCTGCTTTAAATCAGGATCTTTCAAGCTACTATGTGAACCCAGGAGAAAGGGTTCTTCAGTATGTGGACGATCTGCTCATAGCCACAAATGCAGGAAGTGAATATCTACAAGCCACCAGTGAACTCTTGCACCTTCTAAATGAGGCTGGATACAACGTCTCAAGAGCCAAGGCGAAATTATGTTAAACTGAAGTTAAATATCTAGGATTCCAGTTGACCAGCAGAATACGACGCAAGGAAGCTGTGTGCAGTAATCCCACCAGGAGGCAAGTGAGAGCCTTCATGGGGACTGCAGGGTATATGGATCCCCAATTTCGCCATTGTATCAAGCTACCAAAGGAAGGGAGAGGTCTCCATTGGAGTGGGGTCCTGAACAGGATGCAGCATTTCGATCTTTGAAGGCTGCCTTGATGTCATCACCAGCTCTGGGTCTGCCAGACGTCCAGAAACCTTTTCGCCTCTATGTTCATGAGTCACAAGGAAATGCTTTGGGAGTGTTGACTCAGTCTCTTAGATCTTGGCAGCGACCAGTTGGATACAGTTGCAAAAGGCTGGCCCCCGTGTTGAAGAGCCGTTGCAGCCACAGCCCTCTTAGTGAGCGAGGCTGACAAGCTCACTTTGGGACGGAATCTTTAAGTCATCGTACCATACGCTGTCTTGACCCTTATGGAGCACAAAGGGAACTTCTGGCTCACTAATTCGCAAATGTTGAAGTATCAGAGTATGCTGTGTGAGAATCCACGATTGCAATTGAAGGTCAGTCAAGCTTTAAATCCTACTACGTTGTTACCAATTGGTCCTAGCCACCCTGATCATGACTGTCTGGAAATTACGGACACTATATTCTCAAGTTGCCTGGATCTGACTGATGTCCCTTTGGAGGACCCTGAAAAGACTTTCTTTGTGGATGGGAACCGGACATGCAGTAGTGACCCTTGATCTGGTAAGGCCTCAGCTTTGCCCCCAGGAACTTCAGCACAGAAAGCTGAATTGATAGCTCTCACTAGAGCACTGACAATAGGAAAAGGGCTCTGTCTAAATGTGTACCCAGATTCCAAATATGCCCTTACAACCTTGCATGCACATGGGGCCCTGTAAGTATGATCCCGAGATATTAACATTATCAGATGCATACTGCCTACAGACCTCAGAACTCAGGAAAAGTAGACTGTATGAGTAGAACCCTGAAATCTCAGTTGTCCAAACTTTGCCAAGAAGCTCCCCTGACGTGGTCTCAAGGTCTTCCTATAGCCCTTCTTAGGATATGCTTAGTCCCTACTAAGTCTTTAGGAGTTTCCCCTTTTGAGATTCTGTATAAGCGACCCCCGCCTATGGTACAAGGAATAAAAGGAGATATGAAACAGATTGGATCTGAAATTACTGGACAAGAACTATTGGTTTTAGGTTCTGTTTTGCAGAGTCATCAGCTGCCCATCAACCTCTGCATCCTCTCAAGCCTGGAGTCTCGATGTGGATCAAAGAGTGGAGAAAGACACCGTTGATGCCGCATTGGAAGGGACCTTATGTTGTCATCTTAATAACCCAAACAGCAGTCAAAGCTGCAGAATCTGAACCCTGGATTCATCACAGTCGAGCAAAGTCAGCAGCCGTTGATAGCACTGTAGAAAGGAAGGCAGCTACAAAAGTTTTAGCTATGTGGCAATATTACCCTATATACCCCAAGATGATGCTGTTACACAAGTATAATATGTGATTTAATTCCCACCCTTTCTAACTTGCAGGTGAGAATAATCAAAGAGGGGAATGTGGTAGGCTATGGCCTATATAATAGCCTGTACATGTATGAGCCTGCAAGCTAGGCCTGCGTCCCCACCCCCACTTAGAAATAGTAGTGCCAAGAAAGACCAAAGTCAGTGAATGTCTGAGGATCTGCCTTAAACCGCTCTAAACTGCTTTTGATAAGTTTGTGCTAATCCTTTATTCAATGCTTTTATGCTGATGAAAGATATGTTCCAGTGTTTGCATTTTCACATTCTCTGAGCCTAGCTATGACCTTGTAGCAGGAATGTATTTATGTCTAGAAACTGAGCCTTTGTTAGCACAGCCTGAGAAGGGGGAACAGGGTGTTAGGCCCGACTGGATAGATGCAGGGGGCGTTGGGACCAATAGAAAGTCTGTCTGTATCAAACTGTGAAGCTTGTATATAAGGAAGTTGTTCCTGTTCGCCATTGCTCAGTCCTTTTGAAGCTTGGGCTTTGTGCACAATAAATTGGTTTGGATCCTTGAACCGACTCCTGGTATTATTTATTGCATGCTTATCAGCTGCTACAGTTGTACATACTGTTTCTAACACAGTTGCTAGTACATTGTGGGTGGCTGCGGGGGGGGGGGTCTGTATATGAGGCAAACTGCTAGTGCTCTGTTCTCTATTTTGAGCATATCCAGACCCTCGTGAGTATTACAGGTGATGGTAGATAATTTTCAGGCATCTTTTGCAATTATCATTACGCCTCCTCCTCTCTTTTTGTCTCTGGGGCAGCTAAATAATAGTTTATAATCTTGCATCCTTAGCTGGTTAAGGAGGACAGGGTCAGTACCTGTTAGCCAGGTTTCCGTGATGCATAATATATCCGGTCTTTCGTCGTTAATTAGGTCTTGTATGATCGGAAGTTTATTTCTGACATTGATTAGCATACAGTTTAGAGGGGTTGCTGTTGGTGTGTATTGCACCACTCTATTTGGCGTTATGTTTATTTGGACTAGCCTGGCTTGTGGTTTCCTCTGTTTTGTGCGGTATATGTTGTGCTGAATAGTTCTTTGTGGAATGATTTGTAGGTTTTGTATGGGGTAATGGAAATAGATAGGGTTGGGTACAGTGATTAAGAAGGGAGAAGCCTGAGTATGTCAGTGTCATTTGTGAAAACATTAATATACCGTAACAAAGGCTTATAAACATTTGTGATAGTTCCATGTTTGAGTATGGCTGATTTACACTGTATTAAACAATTGGTACTATAGTTAGATACTTTGACAATGATCTGAGCTGTTGCAGTATTTTGTGAGTTAAGAGACGCGTCTAACGAGCAGTAGCCGGTATTGTAAGATTTGCTTAGGTTCATATACATGGCATATCAACGAGCAACAGTTCGTATATTACAACATTTATGGCTATGCTATATATTGCAATGGACCTGGTACACAAAGATAAATACGCTTCTGTACATACGTTTGGTTGATTTTATAGTCCTTTCGTCCTCTTTGCTCCACTCCTAAGGGCCACGCCAAAGGGCCATTTGGCGCGGTCCTTAGGCGCAGGCCCTCCTGTGCATGCTCCTCTTATATGCTGCTGATGGCTGCACCCCGATTGGGTCTCTGTGGTTGGAGCGGGAGGGGCAGCGGCTCCCACTTCTGCTGCCGATGCAGAATCTGGCTAAGGTGAGCACCACCAGGAATACAACCTTCCAAGAAAAGTACTTGAGATGACAGGTAGCCAGGGGCTCGAAAAGTAGGACCATGAGCTTCCCCGGCACCAAACTGAGGTCCCACGCCACCAGCAGCAGGCGGATCGGGGGCCGTGAGAGGAGGCGGCCCTGCATGAACCAGACCACCACAGAGTGTACTGACATGGCCTACCATCCACCTCGTGGTGGTGAGCTGAGATGGCACAGAGGTGCACTCTGAACGAGTTGGACTTTAGGCCAGCCCCCGACAGATGCAAGAGGTATCGTAATATCTCCACCTTTGCACAGGAGAAAGGGTTAAGGCCTTCTCCTGCACACCAGAGGGAAAACCTGCGCCACTTGAAGGCGTAAGCCTGTCGCGTAGAGTCCTTATGCGAAGCCAGCAAGACGTCTTCCACCAACTGAGGGAGGTGGTGATGTGAAAAGGCTAGTCTCTCAGCATCCAGGCAGTCAGTGCCATGGACTGGAGATTGGGGTGTCACAACGTCCCGTCCTCCTAGGACAGCAGGTCTGGGGCACTCCCCAATGGCCAGAAGTCCCACTGGGACAGCTGCAGGAACAGTGGGGAACCAGGGCTGCCTGGACCACCTTGGTGCAATGAAGATGACTGAGGCTGCTTCTTCATGGATTTTAAGGAGGGCCTGAGGCACCAGGGGCACTTCTGGAAATGCATACAGAAAACCCTGAGAGCAAAGGAGGAGGAACGCATCCGCTACCTCCAGTCTCCGGGCCGACTTCCGAGAGCAGAAGCATGGTAGCTATGCATTCTCTGCACTGGCAAAGAGGTAAATTTCTGGGGTACCCCATCACCGGAAGATCTCCCCTAGTACGGTCGGGTTCAACTTCCACTTATGGGGTTCGAGAATGCGGCTCAAGCGGTTGGCCAGTATATTGTCCTGGCCCGGCAAGCACACTGCCTTGAAGGAGATGTTCTTCCCTGCCACAAAGCTCTAGAGACGGTACGATCCCGTGCCCCCCTGCTTGCTGCTGTAAAACAAACTTCGCTAGCTTGTTATCCATCTGGACTTGAACCACCTGTCTTTCCAGATGGTCCTGGAAGACCTGCAGGGCATAATAGACTGCCTGGAGCTCCGGCAGTTTGATCTGAGAGGCACTGCAGGTGATCACAGTGGGACCCCCCAGCCCTATCTTTGATGCATCTGTGGTAAGAATGAGCTACACTGGCAGGGCCTGGAAGGGCAGGCCGGCTCTGAGGTTGAGAAGGTCCTGCCACCAGGTCAGAGAAGTTGCTAAGACCAACGTGACTTGGATGTGGTCCTCTAGGCAGCTTGATGTTTGTGACCACTGCGCACTGAACGTCCACTGAGCCTGCTGCATGTGCAGGTGGGAAAAAGGGGTCACATGCACACCAGGCACCATGTGTCCCAAGAGGCAGAGCATCATCCGAGCTGTCACTGGTGTGCTGCTCTGTACCTCTCACGCCATGGCAGCGAGGCATTGCCCGGGTGGAGTCTAGCAGGACCCCGATGAACTCCATGCACTGCATGGGGGAGAGGTGAAATTTTGAGAAGTTTACCACAAATCCCAGGTACTGCAGTTGTCCTAGAGTACCCTATGTCGCATTGCGCACTTCCTCTGGTCAGCCAGCCCGCACAAGCCAGTCATCCAGATATGGGAATATGAGCACTCCAAGGAGCTGGAGGCGAGCAGCCAAGACCATCAGGCATTTAGTGAACACCCGAAGGGCCAAAGCGAGGCCAAAGGAGAACACCCTGTACTGATAGTGGCGGCCACCAACGATGAACCGGAGGTACCTATGGTACCTTGGATGGATCAGGATCTGGATATATGCATCTTTGAGATCCAAGGAGCATAGCCAATCTCCCTGCAGGAAGTAAGGAAGTAAGGCAGCAAGGCTCCAAGGGATACCATCTTGAACTTTTCCTTGACCAGGAAGCGGTTGAGGTCTCGAAGATCCAAGATGGACCTGGCCCTATTTTCTTGGGGACCAGAAAGTAGTGGGAGTAGAATCCCCAGCCCTGAAGGTGAGGGGGGATAGGCTCCACCGCTTGATCTACGAGTAAAGACCCAAGCTCCTTCTGAAGAAGCTCCCTGTGCAAGGGATTCAAAGGTAATTCCCCTGGGAAAAAGGGATGAGGCAGCTGAGCAAAGTGGAGGAAATCTCTCTCCTTGACCACCTGCAACACCCAGATGTCCGTGGTGATAGAGGGCCACAGGTGTGCAAAGTGGACCAGCCGCCTCCCCCCTCCTGCCGCCGGGAACCTTGGGCCTGTTACCTCCTGAGGGAGGAAGGCTATGCCCAAAGAGGCAAAAATTCCCCCCGGGCTGTGGCTGGGATGCTGTTTGGCATTTGAGAGCCTTTAGCTTATGGAGGCCGTGCCTCTGGCCCTTGCCTGCTACCCCTGATGGGGGGGGCAGGGTAGGCCTGTAACTTGGGGCAGTTTCCGTAAGCTTTCTTGGACTTCAGGTGGAAGGGCTTTCCCCCCCCACCCCCCCAAAGTCTTCCGACGTGAAGGATCAGACACTTTCTTGGACACTTATTGTATTTGTTTTATTTTATTTTATTTAGACAGTTTTTGTATACCATTCCTTCCAGCGATCAGGGGTGGTTTACATCGAACAAAATGTTTTGTAACAGATAACATATTAAACAATGGTACAAAGAATTATTTACATGACATATATCGTAAGATTGTACATAGTTAAGAGTCACTGATGTCACTATCTTGTTCAGCAGTGTAGGAGGTACAGAGGAGTATTCTTGTCTGATAAGAGTAGAATATGGGAGGGGTTTAATTCACTTGGTTCTGGGTCATGAATTCCTTCTCCAGTTCATCTGCCTTCTCCATCATGGGTTTGCCAAAGAGATTGCCTCCCCGGCATGGGATGTCGGCCAACTTGTCCTGAACCCATTGCTCTAAGTCTGAGGACTGTAGCCAGGCAAGGTGGTGGGCAATAATGCCCACCATAGCTATGCAAGCCACCGACTCAAAGCCATCGAAGGCTGCCCGAGTCTGAAACTTGGAGCACTCTGACTAAAGATACCAGGGTCCTGAAGCACTCAAGGGGTTCACCTGATAAACCAACCAAGAACCCAGTGAGCTCCTTCACCAGGTCCCACAGGTAGATGCCCATATACAGCTGGTATTCCCATTTCTGGGGCTGTGAACATGGAGCCCTGGAAACACTTCCTGTCAAAGTCATCCATAGTACGGGCCTCCCGGCCAGGAGGCATCAAGGAGTGCATCTTCTGGCTCTTGATACGACGCATAGCTGACTCCATCATCATGGAATGGTGTGGCAGTTGTGTTTTCTGAAATACGGGGCTCCTGCCAACTCGATACTGCGAATCGAGTCAACTGTTCACAATCTGCACTTTCACTGGGGTCTCCCACATCCTGAACAGCAGTCACTCCAGGATTGGGGGCACAAGCACCATCAGTACCTCCCGAGGAGGGGCCACGTACTGTAGGATATAGATCCTCAGCATGCGGCTCATCTTCTGGTACCATCATGAAAGCGTGTGCGTAGGACATCTCCCTCGCAAACTCCAAGGCAGCCAGATCCTTGGGAGGGACTTACCAGTAATGTGGCGGAGAGAGGGAACATCCCAGTGGAGCATGGTGTTGGGGGAATCCTCATCCATCTCCCAAGCCAACTCTGAGCCGTAAGAGTCTGCGAGCATCCCTCAGTCCTCGGACTGACCAGACAATGACTCCTAATGTCAGTAGTCTGGCGGCACCATGTTGGTCACAGACAGCTTCAACCTAAGCTCCACGAACAGAACAATGGCTGGGAAAAATCGTATCGCTAAAGCTGTTGCCCCCGTTACAGCTTCTGCCTCGGTCCAGACAGAGGTCCTAATGCCAGTTGAAGGACTGGTTCCATGTGCAGGGTGCCTGCATGCTGAAGCTCTGAAGAAACAAGTGGAGGAACTCAGAGAGGAGGTGGCAAGGCTGAGGAGCATTCAAGACAGTGAGAAGTACATTGATGAGATGCTTCTTGCAGCAACCAAGCTCTCCAGCACAGGAGAAGATGGGTGCCAACAGAATGTCGATGGTTGGATACAAGTCACCAGGGCCTGCAAAATCACCAATACAACTTCTCCAGCCCTTGAATTGAAGAACCATTATGCAGCCCTGGAAGCGGAGGAGGTGAAAGCATCCCTGGAAAGGGAAGAACCAGAGCTCAAGTACCCCAAAGTTGCAGAATCAGTGACCAGAAGGAAACGAAGGGTAGTGGTGGTTGGAGACTCTCTTCTGAGGGGTACTGAGGCGTCCATCTGCCGACCAGACTTGATGTCCAGAGAGGTATGCTGTCTGCCTGGTGCCAAAATCCAAGATGTTACGGAGAGTTTGCCAAGACTCATCAAGCCCACTGACTATTACCCAATGTTGCTAATCCATGTTTGAACAAAATGATACTGCCAGGTATACCTCGGAACGTATCAAAAGTGACTTCATGGCTCTGGGACAGAGAGTGAAGCAGTTAGGTGCACAGTTGGTAAAGGCCAAGGCAGAGAGGCTCGCATCCTAGAGATGAATGCATGGCTGCGTGGATGGTGTCATCAAGAGCGTTTTGGTTTCCTAGACCATGGGATGCTGTTCCAAGTGTTGCAGAGCACAGATGGCATCCATCTGTCCAAGAAAGGTCAACGCATCTTCAGTAGTAGACTGGCTAATCTACTGAAGAGGGCTTTAAACTAGATTCGTTGGGGATGGGTGAAGAAAGCCCCCAGGTAGGTGATACATTAAATACCTTTATGGAAATGGGTAACAGGGGTAACATATGGAAAGCAGTGTGTATAAATGCCTGTAGCATGGGAAATAAGATCCCTGATGTTGAAGCTTTGGTGGGAGTGGCTGACTTGGATTTAGTGGAAGTTACAGAAACATGGTTCACAGAAAACCATGATTGGGATGTAACTATACCTGGCTATACATTATTCAGAAAGGACAGGGTAGGAAGAAGGGGAGGAGGAGTGGCACTATATGTAAAAACTACTATTAAAGCTTTGGAATTACAGAGCTTAAAAGGGAGAGAGGAGCATTGTGGGTTAAACTAGAAAGAGGGAAAGAGAAATCTATTTGCATTGGTGTGATATACATACCTCCCTCACAAGAGGAAGAGGTGGACAGAGAGTTAATTGAAGACATACGCAGCATTGCTAGGAAAGGGGAAGTGCTACTGATAGGAGATTTCAATATGCCAGATGTTGATTGGCACATTCCTGCTGCAGTATCATCTAGAAGTAAGGAGATCCTGGATTCTCTACAGGGAGAACTATTCAGGCAATTGGTAACAGACCCCACACGTGAAGGGGCCATACTGGACTTGGTGCTTACCAATGGTGAAAGTGTTTGATGTTATAGTGGGAGATCATTTTGCATCCAGTGATCACCAGAAGGTGTGGTTCAGTATTAGGACTAGGGCTGTTAGAATCCATTCCAAGGTGAGGGTCTTAGACTTTAGGAAGACTAACTTTGCCAAGATGGGCCAATACCTCAGGGAGTCATTAGTGGGATGGGAACAGCTGGGGGATGTAGAAAAACAGTGGGCAAAACTGAAAGGGGATATTTTAAGGGCAACCAACCTTTTTGCTAAAATGGTAAATAAAGGTAAAAGGAAAAGGAGACCGCTATGGTTTTCGAAAGAAGTAGCTGAAAAAGTGAAGAAAAAGAGGGAGGCCTTCATGAAATACAAGAGATCACAGAGAGAGGAAGACAGGCATCTGTATTTGGAAAAACTTAAAGAAGCTAGCAAAGTAGTCAAGAAGGCAAAGATTCAAAAGGAGAAGGAAATAGCCAATGCAATAAAATGTGGGGATAAGACATTTTTCAGATATATTAGTGAGAAGAGGAAGGGCAAACGTGGTATTGTCAGACTCAAGGGTGCAGGGGAGGAATATGTAGAAGCTGATAAGGATAAAGCGGAATTGCTTAACAAATATTTTTGTTCTGTGTTCACAGATGAAGAACCAGGAGTAGGACCTCAGAAAACACCCACAAATAGGAACAGAAGCGAGGGACATCTTGAACAATTTTCAGAAGACTGTGTTCGTGAGAAACTAGCTCAACTTAAAGTAGACAAAGCGATGGGACCGGATGGGATACACCCTAGAATACTGAGGGAACTTGGGGACATTCTAGCAACTCCACTGACTGACCTTTTCAATGCCTCGTTGGAGTCGGGAGTGGTGCCAAAGGACTGGAGAGAGGCTCATGTGGTGCCTTTACACAAAAGTGGAAGTAAGGATGTGGTTGAAAACTACAGGCCGGTTAGTTTAACTTCGGTGGTGAGTAAATTATTGGAAACGCTGCTGAAAGAGAAAATAGTGAGGTTTCTGGAGTCCAGCAGATTACAGGATCCGAGGCAGCATGGATTCACCAGAGGCAGGTCTTGTCAGACAAATCTGATTGATTTCTTTGACTGGGTGACCAGGGAGTTGGACCGAGGGAGAGCCCTAGATGTGGTGTATTTAGATTTCAGTAAAGTCTTTGACATTGTTCCTCACAGGCGACTTATAAACAAACTGAGCAGCCTAGGGATGGACCCTAAAGTTACTGCTTGGGTTAGAAATTGGTTGGGTGGGAGGCGACAAAGAGTACAAGTAAATGGAGCTCACTCTGAGGAGAAAGATGTTACCAGTGGTGTGCCCCAGGGATCTGTCCTTGGTCCGATTCTTTTTAACATCTATGTTAGTGATATAGCGGAAGGGCTGTCGGGTAAGGTTTGCCTCTTTGCAGATGATATCAAAATCTGCAATAGAGTAGACACCCAGGAAGCTGTAGATAACATGAGGAGGGATCTAGCTAAGCTTGAAGAATGATCTAGAATTTGGCAGCTGGGATTAATGTTAAAAAATGTAAGGTCATGCATTTGGGCTGCAGCAATCCAAGGGAGCAATATAGTATAGGGGGTGAAGTACTTTTGTCCACTAAAGAAGAGCGGGACCTAGGCGTGGCTGTGTCTGATGATCTTAAAGTAGCTAAACAGGTAGAAAAGGCGACGGCAAAAGCTAAAAGGATTCTTGGGTGCATATGGAGAGGAACGGCTAGCAGAAAAAAGGAGGTGATAATGCCTCTGTATAAGTCTTTGGTGCGACTTAATTTGGAGTATAATGTGCAATTCTGGAGACCACACCTTCAAAAGGATGGGAACAGGATGGAGTCGGTGCAGAGGGTGGCTACTAAAATGATTAGTGGTCTTTATTATAAAGCATATGAGGACAGACTGAAGGATCTTAATACGTACACCTTAGAGGAAAGGTGGGATAGAGGTGATATGACCGAGATGTTTAAATACCTCCGTGGCATAAATGTTCAGGGAGAGAGCCTCTTTCAATTGAAAGCAAGTTCTGCTGCGAGGGGACATGAGATGAGCGTGAAGGGAGATAGATTCAGGAGTGATATGCGGAAATATTTCTTTACAGAAAGAGTAGTGGTTCCGTGGAATAGTCTCCCAGTGGAGGTGGTAGAGATGAGGACAGTAACTGAATTCAAAAAAAGCATGGGACAAACACAGAGGATCTCTAAAGGTAAAAAGGGGACTGTTGTAGTTGTTGATATGGAAGGACAGACTAGATAGGCCATGTGGTCTTTTTCTGTCATCATATTTCTATGTTTCTATGTCCATGCCAAGAATGGGGGGAGCATCAACAGAGGAGGTCCTCATCGAGGAAGTCCCCATGAGGGGTGCCAACAACCCAGTGTGACTTGGAGTCTGGCCCCGTTGTGCTTAAGGAATGCAGAGAAACTGCGTTCGAGGGCTGCCATTCTGACCTTATTGCCAGATGGTTCTGCAGCCTGCACTGGCCCCAAGTGCGTCGATGCCGGTGTCAGGTCCCTGGCAGGGGAATCCTGGATAGTGATGGAGTTGGTGGGACCACGTCAATCCCTTGACGCCACAGGAGACTCGTCTCTCTGGGGCTGCTTCGATGGGAGCTCCCGTCCATCATCTCCCGTGTGGAGTCAAGGACTCCGTGGCCAGGTCGCAGCAGATTACCACCTGGGCCCGGGTCAGTCCTTGACGTAGACTTCAACAAAGCCTCTGATGCGTGGGGGAGATCTTCCGAGGACAACTCAGATGGCCAATGATCTCTGGGCTGAGAGTGAACCCAGGCACGCAACACCGAGTTGCCTGATACCGGCATCAAAGGCAGGGATTCCGCCCCTGGTGCCGAACCTGAGCCAGACCTACTAAACAGCTCCCCTTTCCACCTTCTGCGTTCCTTCTGGGTCTTAGCCAATATCAGGAGGCAAAGCAGGCAGGAAGAACCGTCATGATCTGCCCCGAGGCACTTAATGTAGGTACTGTGGCAGTCCGTATGGGACATAGTGTGGTTGCACTTGCCACACTGCTTGAAACCACTGGTCGAGGACATAGCAGGAAAGACGAGACCCGCAAGATCAAACTCTGACATCTCAACCAGCTAGGCCACGAGTAGAAAACCCCATGGACCAAAACAAGACAAAAATAAAGAAAGTTACCCGAGCGAAATCATGACACCAAGGCGGAGGACTCAGACAGCGGAAAGGTGATCGAATCAATGCACTCGAGAGAAGTGAAAAAAACGAAGAAAGGGTCAAAAAATCAACTTTGTCTGGGGTGCACACACAACACGTCTGCAGAGCTCCATGGAAATAAAAAGACTGAGGCAAGATGGCAGCTTTGGGCAGGAAGGTGACTGCGAATGTGCGGTGTAGCTACCAAAGGCTTTCTTTGAAAGCTGGGGAGTGAATTTGCACAATATCAGTCTGCACCAATGTCACCTATATGTGAGTTCCGATTTCCTGCTTGTTCCCGGAAAAAGCGTAGTTACCAATATATAGCAGGTATTCTCTGGGAACAAGCAGGATATAAGTCCTCATGAATGAGACTCCCAAGCTACAGGCTACCGGAACCCAAGGAGAACAGCGCAATAGGGGCAGAACTGAAGAACAGGAACAGCAGCATTGGAGATCCTCTAGGGCAGTGGTTCTCAACCTTTTTTGTACCGTGACCCCTTTTACCATTGGTCAATCTGTGATGACCCCCAATGATAAAATCAAATGCGTCTCTCTTCCTTTATCGTTAACGCATTGTCGCTGTAATCATTTGTTGAATTATTAATATATTATAGGCCTTTGCAATATGTTTTTATTTATAAAATTTACTTATTTAAACCACAATAATTAATCACAATAACACGTAACAATATTTGATTACAAAATTAATATGATTTTGTAGTCAAATCACTAATATGAAATAAAATTATTTTTTCTACCTTTGTTGTCTGACCAATTTATTCTCTGATCATGCTGGCCCTGATCTGAGGCTTCTGCTTTCCTGTCTTCTCTTAGCTCTCTTTCTGTTGTCTATGGTCTATCTGCCATTTATCTCTTCTTTTGTTTTCTTCACTTCTTTCCATCAGCCTATTTCTAGTCCCAGTAACCCTCCCCAGTATCAGCCCCTTTCCAGTCCTCACTCCCAGTACCTTCCAATGTCAACTTGCATTCCGATGACTGCCACTGGTGTCCATTCCCTTCCTGTCCCCCTCCTTCCCCACTGACCAGTCCCTTCTAGTACAAATACCATAGCAGCCCCTCTCAGATCCACTCCCTTTCAGTTCCATTCTCCCATCCCCTCGTATCAGCCCATTTGTAGCCTTAGCCCCCAGTTTTCTTCCAGGGCCAGCAGCTCTATCCTCCCTTCCCCACCATCAGCCCATTCTCAGTCGAAGCCCCCAATCAGCTTATTTCCAGTGCTAGTCCCCCCTCAACCCCATCATCAGTGCTAGGCTCCCCTAATCAGCCCATTACCAGTCCTACCCCCCCCCCCATCAGCCCATTTCCAGTCCTAACCTCTCCGATCAGCTCATTTCCAATGCTAGCCCCCCTATCAGTCCATTACCAGTCCTACCCCCCATCAGCTCATTACCAGTCCCAATCCACCCTTGATCAGTCCATTCCCAGTCCTAGCCTTCCCTAATCAACCCATTACCAGTCCTAGCCCCACCAATCTGCCCATTACCAGTGCTAGCCCCCCCCATCAGCCCATTATAACCTGCACTGTCTCTCCCCTCTGTCCAGCAGTTATCCCCTGTCTGTCCAGTATGTCCCCCTGTCTCTCCCCTTTGTCCATGTCAGCCCCCCCTCCATATCAGCCCCCCTCTGTCCATGTCAGCCCCCCCTCCGTCCATGTTAGAAAATACCGCCTCGGCCAGATTAAAACTCAGCCATTGCCGAGGGTGGGAACAAAAAAGGTTAAGAAAAGCAAAGAAGAACTGCCCCTCCACCTGCGGGGGTACCCCAGCGACCAATGGGTGGCAGGCTATACTCCGAAGGAGCCAGTCAAAAGCCCGCCCCCGGCTTGGGCTTGTGTGCAGGCAGGGTCTTTGGTGTCTTCTCCTTGTACTGCTGGCAAGGGGCCTGCGCCTTCGGCTGAGCTGGCTGCTGGGCCGGATAGTAGCGGACTCTGGTGGGCCATATCAGGCACTGCTCGACGTTCATGGTGCATGGCATCTATGATGCCTTTGAATCTGCAGGGTGGCAGCGCTGGGTATCACGTTCTGCTGGCTGGCGTGGTTGCAGTCCTCTGACTTGGAGCAGGGCACCCAGGATAAGCTGGCAAACATCCCCTGCAGAGGGGAGAACCTCTCCGGGTAACCCGTTAAGGAGAAGGTAGCAGAGCTTGAGAAGGAGCATGTGACCCTCTTAAGGCTCTCCGAGAAGCTTGCCGACCCCTTTCAGAAGACCTTCTACCTGTGTCACCGCTGCTACTATCCAGCCCAGCAGCCAGCTCAGCTGAAGGCGCAGGCCCCCCACCAGCAGTGGAAGGAGAAGATACCAAAGACCCAGCCTGCACACAAGTCAAAGCCGGGGGAGGGCTTTTGATTGGCTCCTTCAGAGTATAGCCTGCCACCCATTGGTCGCTGGGGTACCCCCGCAGGTGGAGGGGCGGTTTGTCCACTATGCCCACTGGAGGCCTCTGATTCCATTGGATGCCTGGGTGCTGCAGATTGTTCAAAGCAGATATCTGCTGTACCTCACCCAGTTGCTGCCTCTCTACTACCCCATAGAATACCCCATGGACCCAGCACACCAAAGCCTACTCCTGGACGAAGTTGCTGTCCTATTCTCCAACCTTCCCATCGAGCCAGTTCTGCCAGTTCAGGTCGGATGGGGCTTCTACTCCAGGTACTTTCTGGTTCCTGCACCATGAACTTCAAGCAATCCCTGCCATGGCTCACCAGAGTCCGGAAGGCCTCGAGCTTGTCCGTGGGGAAATGGGTGGCAAACTCTGTTAGGTCTATCAAGATGTCCTTTCAAGGCGTATTATGCATAACAGAATCCTAGTTCTCCAATACAGACACCATTCTCATCAACCAGCTAAAACCACCTGATTATGACAGCTTCAGTTGTTCTCGCTCTGACTGCAGGGGTCGAGGCATTTGCATCCTGGCAAGAAATAACATTATTCAAGCTAGCACAGGCTATCTCCACAGACGGTTTAAACCTCATTGCAATCTCAAACAGATGGCACTATGTCTTGCCTACCGCTCTCCTACTGCAAAGTACGATGAATTAGCAACCATCCTGGAAACAGTCGCTACTCATTCACAGCCCTCTTCCTACCTCACAATAATGGGTGATCTAAACCTATCCTATGCTCCGTTGAGCCAATCTAAATCCTTCCTGGAAGCCATGGAACATCTCCAGTTCACACAACTAATCCAATTGCCAACACACTCCAAAGGAAACACCTTGGATCTCATCTTCATCCAATCTCAACTACTGGAAACCCACGCAATCCCCCAATATGCTACTTAAAGTCCCATTGTCAGACCACTAACCCTGAAATCACATGCCACCCACAATATGTGTCATCACCGATTCAAGTCCATCGATAAGTATACCTTCATTGACAAAGTTCTCTCTTCTCTTGATGAAATACACCAGGACTTTGACCTAACTATGAACAAATGGATAAACACAATAGAAACCTTTGCAACTTCACCTCTCACTAGAACTGTGAAACTACAACACCAAATCCACAGCCCATGGTATACACCAAGCCTAAAAGAACTAAAGCAGAAACTGTGACCACTGGAGCGAAGATGGAGAAATACACTCAGCAAACAGACAAAATGAATCTACCTTCTCACCCTCCAAATATACCATTCTGAAACCAACAAAGCAAAACGAGAACACCACACTAAACTCATAATGAAAGCCATAAACAAACCCAGAGAGCTATTCAATATAGTTACCAGACTAGCAGAAAACAGCCAAGCCCACCATAACTACACCCTTGAACCACAGGACTTTGCTACATACCTGCAATCAAAATATCCCAAGTCATCCCCTATCATCTCTGGCAAACCATCAGACCTAAACATCAGATACTCTGTTGCATTTCTTCAGCCCTACATCTTCAGAACATCTTGAGCATATAATACATAACCTGAAAACCACAACATCTCCACTGGATCCATGCCCGGCTTCCTGGTTCAAAATCACAAAAACAGAGCTTGCTCCATTTATGTATAAACTAATTTCATCCTCCTTCAAAGGATACTTTCCCATATACCTGAAATCGGCATCAATCTGTCCAATCCTCAAAAACACCAAACTCGATCTGAATGACCCGAGCTCTTACAAGCCTATCTCCAGCTTACTATTTATTGCCAAAGTTATCGAAAAAGTAGTACTCTACCAATTGCAAGAACATATCAACTCAAATTCTCCCTTGGACATGCACCAGCACGGATTCCGCAACAACCACAGAGTAGAAACCTTACTGAACTCTAACAGACTGACTTACCAAGGGCATAGAAAACTCAAAAAAAGGCTTCATCCTCATTTTTCTTGACATTGCAGCTGCTTTTGACACAATGTGCCACGACATCCTCCTTCAGTGCCTATTCAATATAGGAATACGTGACACTGCCTTAGAATGGCTATGTTCATACCTCATAAATTGCACCCAATACGTGCAAATTGGGCAAAAAGACCTACAATCAAATCACCCAGACAAAGAGTCCCTCAAGGCTCTGCCTTTTCAGGACTATTAACATCTACATACAGCCCATCTGCAACATCATATGCTCATTCAACGTCTATCACCTTTATGCAGAAAATCTAGAAACATAGAAACATGATGACAGAAAAAGACCACATGGCCTATCTAGTCTGTCCTTCCATAACAACAACTACAACAGTCCACTTTTTACCTTTAGAGATCCTCTGTGTTGGTCCCATGCTTTTTTGAATTCAGTTACTGTCCTCATCTCTACCACCTCCACTGGGAGACTATTCCATGGATCCACTACTCTTTCTGTAAAGAAATATTTCTGCATATCACTCCTGAATCTAGTTATTGTCTTTGAAGTGGTCAGTGAAGAGAAAGGTCTTGAGAAGTAACTCAATGTACTTACAGCAAGTTAAGGACACTCCGAAACTTACAGCCCCTTCTTGAACCGCATGCCTTCCGAAAATCTTCCAAGCAATGATACTACCACCCTCCAAGGAATTTCAAAGAACTCACTGCATCCACTATAGTTTGAACAACATGCAACCGCTCAAATTCTGATGTGTTCACCCATATACAGCAATGTTACACCCATTCTAAAAGAGCTACATTGGCTACCTCTCCTCAGTCATATCAAGTACAAAACCCTAATAACGTCGTTCAAAATAATCCACCAACTATCATTTCAATATCTGCAGTCCATCATAACGAAGACCCCAGAAAATCGCCAAAGAAGAAATACTACAACACATCTCCTAATCATGCCTCCAACACTGACCAAGAGCAACCAGACAACTTGCGCTAGGGTATTCTCCACATATGCACCTCGACTATGGAATACCCTACCACACTATAGTAACTTTCAGGAAGCTGATAAAGACCCACCTGCTCATGAAACATTTCAATGGGATCACTTGACTCATCTCACCTAACAACCCTCTCCCCTCCAGTCCCATTCATCTACCCTTCCCCTCTCCCTTACCCCTATCTTAAGATATACACTAGACCATTTACTTCTTAAATATGGAGGATTAAGTGGCTTGCCCAAGACCACAAGGAGCACCTGTGGGACTATAAACCCCAGTCCTTCCGGCCTAAGGTTGCTGTCCTCTAGTGGGATTTGAACCCCCGACCTTCCGGCCTGAAGTACCTTGCCCCAACCACTAGGCCACTCCTCCACTCCATAGTTCATGTAAAACTGTTCCATGTAATGTTCAAGGTGGTTCTCTGTAAACCGCATTGATCTTTGGAAATGCGGTATATAAGAATGAATGCATAAAAATAAATATGGGTCTGGTAGGCCAGGATCCTGCCTACCAGCATGAACCTTTGATAGCACTTCCTTTCAAAGGGATCCAATACATAAGCCTCCTATCCTGTAGGCAATGAGGAATGAGTCTTAGCACACTTAGGGACAATTCCACAATGATGGAGTTGTGCAGGAGTTGAGGCATCTCAAAGTCCGGGGCCTTCTAGACCCAGTACATTAAAGTGAGCCTCTGGCTGATGGTGGGGACCGCTGCAGCACATGGTGTACTGGCACCATCATGGCCTCCCAAGGGGCCAAGGAGTACTGGAAGAGCTCCAGCTCTTCCACCCTCTGCTCCTCCTCTGACTCTAGGGAGAAGGGAAAGGTCTTGGTCATGTCCCTAACAAAGTCCTGGAAGGACGTGTCCTCCGGAGGCAACTTTCACCCCTTGGGTGGAGGAGATAGGTCGAACGGCAGATCCAGAGACTTGAGGCTCGCCGCCGTCAATCCCCCCTCAGATTCCCAGTCCGATTTGGATTCTGAGAGGAAGTCAAAATAGCAATAGAAGGTCTTCTCACATTGCCAGCTCCGATCCATTAGACTCGGACACAATGGAGAGGGAGATAGCTGTTGGAGCCGGTGTCAATTCCGACCTCACGCCCAATATGCCTGCCTCAGCAGGCAGCGCAAGGGGATCCAGGAAGGGGTGGATGGAGTGCAGTGACAAAGCCTGAATTGCGCAAGGCTAGCACTGCTGCCAGATGAGCTTCGAGAACTTGCAGGCGATCCTCCACCACCACTGCTGCCTTTCAGATGGCAGATGCCGCGGCAGCGGTCACTGGCACTGACACCTCGAGTGGGGACTCCACGACGACTGGTTCATCGGGAGACACCCATCTGTCCTCCTGGGCTGGGGAGGCCGACACCTCCTGTCTGAGGATAGATTCCTCCCACCGGGGATGCTTCGCCCGCCTCTCACGACCATCATTCTCCCAAGGGCTGCGATGACGCTGCACCCGGGTTACCTCCCGGTTCCCACCCTTTGACAATGATAGGACCAGATACTTGGTGGAGAGTCTCTTCTCGGTGCTCAAGTCCCCTGGCTCTCGATGTCTGCACCTTGGAAGAAGCCTTAGCAGGCACAGACGCCGATGACAGGGCCGAGGATGCTGAATCCGAGGAGCCAAAGAGGGACTCCCTCTGCTTTTCCTGACCTTTCAGTCCAAGAGACGTCATTTGCAAGCACATCTTGCAGGACACAGGCACTGTAGGCACCAATTATGGTAGTCAGTGACCGAAATGATCCTATGCACTTAGTGCATTTCTTAAAGCCACTAGTGACTTTAGACATGTTAGAAAATACCCCCTCAGCCAGATTAAACTCAGCCATTGCCGAGGGTGGGAACAAAAAAGGTTAAGAAAAGCAAAGAAAAAAAATGCCAAAAGGCACACAAAAAGGGGAAAAAAATCCCCTAGGTTGTAGGAGACAACCTTACAGACAACAGGTGGTGAACGCTAGAAAGGAAAAGCAACACAACGGTGTCAAAAACAAAAAGCTTTTTTCTGAGATGGTGGAACATGTCTTAGTGGCTCTGCAGAAAAAAAGAAGACTGGAGAAGATGGCACCAGAGCAGACGGGAAGGCAGGCGCACATTGCACACTGTACCTCCCAATAGCGTCCAATGGAAGCTGTGGAGTGTTCTGTGTGGGATTTTGTTGTGACGTCGCCCATACATCAGGGCTTCCTGCTTGTTCACTGAGAACTGCAGAATACTACAACAGTACGGGTAGACCTCCCTAAGGAAATCAAGTGATTCAGCATCTTCAGTTTACATCTTCATTGAGGAATTTACTTTTTGGTAGCCTAAATGGACAGAAGGGCCAGAGGGAAGGAGTTGGAACCTAATTCCTAAAGAGATGCCAGAGGACTGCTTGGCCAAAGTTGCTGTCGCATCAGGAATCCCCATCCAGACAGTAATGAGCTGTGAAAGTGTGGACCAAAGACCATGTTGCAGCCCTGCAGATCTCTGCCATGGAGACCAAGTGCAAATTGTCCACTGCCTCATGGCTCAGATGTTGTGAGCCATGACATTTTATTTATTTATTTGTTTGTTTGTATTTGTATTTTTATACCGCTTTTTCCAATAGATCAAAGGCAGTTTACATGGAACAAGGTCAGTTACATATAACAATATAACTATGTACAATACACATTAAAAATAAAACAATTAACCCTGTACAGTGAACAAACATACATGATGTTATCACGATTTAAGTGATAATGATTATGTCCTTTTGGTAATGTCTTGGGACTATATAGGTCTGAGGAAGAAAGAGGGAGGAGGGGAATGAGTGTAGTAGATTGTTCCTTTTATAATGTGGACTGAATGGGGTCATTGTCATGAGGTATCAGTAAGTTACCAAAATGTTGCCTGAAAAGATGGGTTTTTAGATTTTTTTGGAAGGAGGTAAGGTCAGTGGTTTCTCTTAGGTCGATCGGAAGGTCATTCCAGATTATGGGCACGAAGTGAGACAAGGCTCAATTATTTGTTGCTTTATTGGATTTTTGTAAGTCTGAGGAAATTCTTAGTTTATTTTTTATCGATTTCTCGTTTCAATTGTGTTTCTTCGTGTAGACTGATCAGGGAGGAGAGGTGTGATGGGGCTGTCTCAGGAGCTTGAAAGTTGCCATTAGCATTTTGTAGTGTATATAGCTTTGGATAGGAAGCCAGTGTAATTCATATAGTACCGGTGTGACGTGTTCTGATATGTTTATGTTGGAAACCATCCTTGTGGTGACGTGTTGAGCAATTTGAAGTGGTCTTATGTTCTATTTGGTTAAACCTTGTAATGCACTATTACAACAGTCTAAATGGAGCGTGTTTAACTCCTGAAGTACTGATCTGAAATCATGGCTTGGTAGAAGAGGGCATAGATGTTTTAAAAGTTTGAGTTTAAAGTAGATTTTTTTAGTTGTATGTTTAATGTGTGAAGACATGTTGAGAGATTGGTCAAGCATGACCCCAAGGTATTTTACTTCGTTCTTGACGGATATGTTTGTATCATTGATTGTGATGGTTGGGGGAGGGGGAGAGAATCCCTGGTTTCTAGTAATGTAAAGTGTTTCAGTTTTACTGAAGTTAATATGAAGTTTGAGGGAGGTGAGCCAATATGCCGCTTCTTTGAAGCAGTCTATTAGTTGTTGTGGTATAGAGTTTGATATGTTAAATAGAAGATATAACATAATATCATCCATATATATGTGATATGATACATTAATTTTTCTGAATATAGTACAAAAAGGCTGGAGGTATAGGTTTAAAAAGAAGAGCAGATAGGGCAGATCCTTAGGGTAATCCTTGTTTTTGGTTGTATTGTTTAGATGTGTGTTGTCCTATTCTTACTTGTTGGGTTCTATCCGAGAGATAGGACTGAAACCACCTGAAAGTTGTGCCTTTTATTTCTACTTGCTGTAATTGGGAAATCAGAGTATGGTTGATGTTGGCAAATGCAGCAGTGATGTCTAAAAATATAAGAATGAATGCTTGTTTATGATTGTCAATTCCACGTTATTAGTTGTTGAATAAGGCAATTAAAAGGGTTTCTACGCCATGAGTTGTGCGGAGACCATATTGATGTTCATCCAGGGGATTATGAGCATCGATATGGGACTGAATTTGAATTTGTGCTCTTTTCAATTACCTTGGCCAAGAAGGGGAGACTTGAAATTGGCCTATAAGCTGAAGGGTTGTTTATGTCTAAAGATTTGTTTTTAGGGGGCGGATGATTGTATGTTTTAGGGAAGGGGGCATGTAGCCGTGTCCAAGGGAGTAGTTAATGATTGGGAGTATGTATGGGGAGAGTTCTGATTTAGTGGCCTTTATGGCATGGATCAAGGCTAGAGGTAGTAATGTTAATTTTGGATATGATGTTAAATGTATCTTTCTTGGCAAGGGAGAAGGTCGACAGTGAGATAGTTGGTACAGGTATAGTTGTGAGTGTGGAGATTGGATGACTCATTTGTAATTTTAGTTTTTCCTTATAGAAATCAGCTAGAATCTGTGGGTTAATGGAGGGGTTTAGATGGTCATGGTTAGTGTTGTTCTGTGTAAGGGATTTTACAATTTGGAATAGTTCACGGGGACGATTAAGTGATTTTGTTAGTATATTAGAGTAGTACTCTTTTTCCTAGTGTTTATGGTATCTTTGTAGGTTTATAATGTGTTCATGTAAAATATTTGTAGGTTATTAGATTTAGAGTTTCTCCATTTTCTCTCAATTCTGCGCAGATAGTTCTGTTTTATTATTTTTAGATCTCAGGTGTACCATTTAGCATTCTGTTATTTAAAGACTGTTTAGCGCATTGTTGTGATGGTGGCAGCACTGATATGGTATCATTCCAGTTTTTTATTGTGTCATCTAAGTTTGTTGGATCAGGTTCTAGCTGTCGGAGAATTTGGTCCAAAGATTTCTCTTTTTCGAACTTCATAAACCTATTGAGTGATATGTCACTAGGTGTTACTGATGTTGAAGGGATGTAGTATGGTAAAAGGAATTTAACTATACAATGGTCGGACCATCAAGGCTCAGGTCTGCCTAGGCATAAGTGAAGGAGATGCAGTCTGCTAGCCAAAACAACAGAGTGTGATTAGGAACGGCAGTCCCCAGCTTGCTTGGATCAAAAGAGACAATCATCTGGGTGGACTTAATGGGCTGTCGTCTACTCAAGGTAGAAGGCCAAGGCTGTTACTTGATTCCTCTGCTGAGTATCATGGATCAAAGCTGCCAGCCTCTGCAAGAGATCCATCAGAAGAAAAGCCCAAGCGGTACTGAAAAGAGCCCCTATGAACGCCAGCTGTTGGGAGGGTTGTAGGCGCGACTTGGGGTAGTTGACTACGAACCCCAACTGCTCGAGCACTTGGATGGTCAGCTGAGTAGACCATTGGACCTCATCCAGAGTGGAGCTCTATGAGCCAGTCTTCTAAACAGAGGAAGACAAATATCCCCAGCGTAAGAAGGTAAGCGGCCACCACCGCAGGCCACTTTGTGAAGACTCGGGATGCCAACGCCACGCCGAAGGGAGGTACTCAGTACTGGAAGTGTTGATCTCCCAAGACAAATCAGAGGTATTTTTTGTGAGCAGCGTGGATCAGTATGTGCTTATATGCATCTTTGAGATCCAGGGAGCATAGCCAATAGTCCTTTTGTAGGTAAGGGAGCTGAGTCCCCAGGGAGACCATCTTGAATTTCTCTCACACCAATAGGTATTGAAGTCTCAAAGGTCCAGGATGGGCTGAAAGCACCCCCCCCCCATCTTCTTGGGGACCACAAAGTACCTAGAGTAGAAGCCCCGCCTGACCTGAGCTGGAGGCACTGGCTCTATGGCGAGATTGGTTAGCAAAGCGGAGATCTCTCCCTGTAGCAGGATGAAATACAGGGGACCTTGGGGATACTTCCTTAGGTAGAAAGGGGGCGGCAGCTCGGTGAAGTGCAGCATATAGCTGCTTTGGACAATCTGCAGCACCACGAGTCTGAGGTGTGTGGCGCTGTACCCTATCTAGGCCATTGCCTATAAAAGAGTACTGCGTGCCAACTGTTCTTGTTAAACTGACTTATTATCAGAGCAAATGCTGCTGGGAATTTTTTAGTTGTGGTTAATAAACAGTCCGAGTAGTTTTAGGCAATTCACAGGAAATTTATTAATTTTCTTTTGTATCATCAGACTTTAGCAAAGTAAATCTTCTTTAGAACATGAACAAGGTATAACAGAAACAATAATGAACTCAAGTAGCTTTCTTCAGCATACAGGACTAATGCTTCAAACAGTGTTAAGCAAAACACATTTTGTAATCCTTTCCTTCTGCTTTCAGCATTCAAAAACCTCAGAGCATTTATCACAGTTCTGAATTTTCTCTTTGGCTAGCAATTCAGCTTTTCCCCTTATGAAACATAAGCTGTTGAGCAATCCATTAGAGACTCTGTATCCTGCTCCAATCCAGTTAACTCTATATCCATGTCTTCAGTTTCACCCTGAAACAGCTCTGGATCTTTATTTGCATAATCGGGCTTCAATCGTTGCATTAACTTAAACATTTCATCCCAGGGATTCCCTTTTCTCCCTTCAGGCTTCCTATATGAGCTGCACGTCTTTGTATTTCTGGGCAAGACACTCACAGGTTTCTGCTGTCTTCCCTGGCTTCTAGGAACAGACTTCCTCTCAAGCTTTCCAGAAGGATAAATCTCTCCTTCAGAATTCTCAGCAGCCTCACTGCTATCTGAGCTGTATTCTACAATTCTCCCAGTGTTTGGGTTCCTACCTTCACAAGGGCTTGCAAACTGTACAGCTGTCTCTGGTAGAAGAGCTGCTGTTAGAATCCCTTCTGTGCCGAAGCTCAGACTTTCTCTGCCATTCTCCAGAGCCTCTGGTCAGACTCCTCAGTCTTTCTCTCCTAGACTGTCCAATCTGCCGTGACTCTCTTGGCTTTGGCTTCTTGCCTCTCTGCCGTGACTCCCGTGTCTGCCTTGTCCAAGACTCCCATCTTGACTCTGCTCCTTCTGTTCCTGCCTCTGCTTCTCTCCCTCCTTCTCTCTCTGCTTCCTTCTGCCTTTGATCCTGAGAGCTTAAATGTTTTGGTGTGAGACCCATTTCCTTGCCCCATCCCCCAGGTGTTTCTCATTTGCACTCTGCGTTGCCATGGAGGCAGGGTGTGGTCTGTACTCAGCACTCTCAATCATGTGGCTTTGCTTTCTATGTGCTGATTTAAATGAATGCCTGCCTGAGCCATGCTTTAGCTCAGAAGAAAAAGTTTTAAAAACCAGCCCTTTTTCTATGCTTGTCAGAAGCCTCATTACCACAGGTGGTAAGGGCAAACAGACAAGCCACCCTCCCACTGGAGGGTTTTCCCCTGCAGCAACTAGTAGATTAGCTACACTCTGCAGGAACCAGTCAAAACCCTGTCTCAGGTTTGGGTTGTGAGCCAGTCTGAGCCTTCTGAAGTTTCTTGGCGTTGCTGACGAAAGCCTGCGCCTTTAGTTGAGAGCTCTGTGGGCGCGGGATGTACCGGCGCTTATGCTGGTAGTAGGTCTTCTTGCCATAGTACTTCCGAGAAGGGTCGGCAGTCTTCCTCAAAAGCATAGTGAGGGTGACATGTTGCATGTCAATCTCGCCAGTCTTAGTCTCCACCTACTTTCCAAAGAGGTTGTTCCCCTGGAAAGGCATGTCTGCCAACTTTTCAGGTACCCACTGCTCCAGGTCCATGGACTGGAGCCATGCAAGTTGTTGGGCCCCAATGCTCACCGCCACAGCCCTGCAGGCTGACTCGAAGGCGTCAAGTTGCCCAGACCATGTACATGGAGCAGTCCCTGTCATGGCCCACCGGGATACGAAGGAGTCCAGGCACGAGGGAGAAGGGGAGATGAGCAAGCCAAACTCAGCCAGATCCCGCATGATGTCCTTCAGGAAGATTTATTTATTTATTTGAGGGTTTTTTATACCGCACTTTTTAAAATCAGCTCGGTTTACAGTTAAAACAGATTTGTACAGTGCAGTGTGGCGGTGTCCGCACTGTACTTACAAAGAACAGGGATTACAACTTGGCTAACTGGGGAAACTATGTACAGGCTACTCAATATTAGGTTCCTCAGTTAAGTACCTATATACAGGCGCGACAGTCGGGCCAGTGGGGGCAGGCGGCGACATGACTGCTTGGTGGCTATTTATAACCAATTGTGTGCTATATACAAGATGCCCATGTATAGCCAATATGAAAGGACCCTGGCCAGCACCGCCTGCCAAAAGGAGTCTACAGTTCAAGCCTCCTTGCCTGGAGGCAATAAGAAATGAGTCTTACTGCTCTTGATCCTCCTCATGGCAGCCTCCACCCACCAGAGAGTGGTGCGGGAGTTGAGACTTCTCAAAATCTTTTGGACCCGGTACATCAAGTCCATCTGCCTGCTGATTAAGGGCACATTGAGGGGGTTCTCCCACATCCTCATCTGCATAATCTGGTGCACCGGCACATTCACAGCCTCCTTGGGGGCCGAAGGGTACTGGAGGGTCTCCAGTTCTTCCACCCTAGGTTAGTCTTCCAAGGAGAAGGGAATGGCCTTGGCCATATCCCTCACGAAGTCCTGGAAGGATATGTCCTCGAGGGGCAACTTTTGCCATTCATATGGAGGAAAGGAGTCTGATGGGAGTTCTGGGGAAGGGGAACTGCTTTCCGACACCTTCGATTCAGCCTCGGTCTCCCAGCCATTAGAGTTAGACTCTGAATGAAAGTCGAAGTAGCATCGGGCCTTCTCCCAGCATGGTCTCCATATACACGGAGAGGCAGAGAGTTGATGGGAGCGGTGGCACACAGAGTACTTCTGCGGTCTCACCAGAACACTGGACCCTCATATGCTCGAGTGAGATGGTCATGGGAACCGGTGCCGATTCTGATTGCCAGCCGAATGCACTGGCATCAGCCAGCAGCACATGGGTCTCAAGAATCGGCTGCACAGACTGTGGTGACAATGCCCTGGGCACCAAAGGACCAGTTTGTTGCATGGCCAATACCACCACTATACAGGCTTTGAGGACCCGGAGACGTTTCTTCAAGACTACCATCTCCGAAGACATCGGAGCCAGAATTACAATACTGATCAGTACCCTGGGAGACAATTCCTCTGTCAGGGCATTTTAGCGGGCTGTTCCTGGCCATCATTCTCTACTTTGCATCAGGAAGGGCTCCGAGCCAATGCACATGTCTTGGCCCAGTGCTCAGACGCCCTTTCGACATCAACATCGACGGGGGTCGAAGAAGAGTCTATTCTTGATTCTGGGCTAAGGTTGATGGCAAGCCTTCATTAAAGACCATCGTGATCCCTCAGTTCCAAGTGAGCTTGGGCACCCCTCAATGACAATGCCTATGCAGAGCCGAATGAGGAAATCGGGACTGACACCGGGGGCCAGAGACGCCAATTTAGACGACCCAAAGAGGGACTCCCTCTGCTTCTCCTGACCCTTCAGGCCCCTCCCTGTCATCTGCAGGCACAGTTTACAAGAAGCAGGCTGGTGGTCGGGACCCAAGCATTAAAGGCACCAATTGTTCCAGTCAGTGACCGAGATGGCCCTGGCACATTTGGTGCACTTCTTAAAACCGCTGGCTGGTTTCTGGGACATGTCTGGAAACACATCCCTGGCAAGGTCGAACAGCTCAATGGTGCCAGCCATGCAGAAAAAAATAATAATTTTACTGTATCCTATTCTCTTTCCCCTTAAATGTTAACTTTATCATACTTTCAATTGTTGCCCCCATCTCCCCTTAATTTTCTTGTCAATCACATTGATTTTGTTAGATAAACAATATATCAAATACAAGTGAAATGTTTTGTACTTGGGGCAAACACCTGGCCAGTGTTCTTTATGTGGAGACCTTCCATCCCTAACCAGAGATTTGAGGGGACCCTTCATTTTGAGTGCCTTGAGAGGAATGCTATATGATCCCTTGCCTCTGGCAGAGAAATGCCTTGACTGCTCCGAGAGGAGGGGGGGGGAGGGCAGAGGAACCACCTAGGCAGAAGGTTTGCTTAGAGCATCAGATACCTGCACACAAGACTGATTCAGTGACACCATTAAACCAAAATCCACATCTAAATTAGCTGCTGTCAGTGAGCACCAGAGGAAACCTACAAGTTATTCCCAGGGCCAGCACAAGGGTTGGTACAAGGTGTTGGCGCCCTACACAAACCTTAAGCTGAATGCCCCCCAATGCTGTCAGAATTTATTATTTAGCTTTGAATACCTTGCTCTTTGGTGATCTCCCAAAAGAAGCTGCTGCCCTAGGCCCTCGTTTTCCTGATGGTTGGCCCCGTCCTAGTTATTCTATTAAACCCTATTGATGAATGTCTCAGCAAAATTAATCTAATACCATTAAATGCTGCCCTGAATCAACTATAATCTGTGAGTGTTTCTGGAAGCAACAGGACTCACCAGATCCTTCACTGTGTCAGATCTATCATCCCACTCTGGGGATCCAAACTGGTAGCGACCTTCCATGATCATTCTCAACATCAGCATCTGCTTACGGTGCCAGAAGGGTGGAGACCCTGCCAGTAGGGTGTACATGATCACTCCACATGCCCACCTAAGGGAAAAGAGGAGTGACTAGGAGAATTCACCACAATCATTCCTATCTCCAAGATGATATTTATTTATATCATTCAATGTTCATAGTACTTGACAATGCTGCCAAAAGCAATATACATCAGATAAGATATGTATAAAACATTAGGAGCCCGATATTCAAAGGAGCCCTGTAAACCGTCTAACTGCCGCCGAAAGGGATATTCAATGGCACTAAAACAGTTAGTGCCGCTGAATAGCCCTGATTATGGCCCTTATGCGTCACGATGCGAAGGGAGCGAAGGGGGAGGAAAAACCTTGCCTATCTTTTAGGAGCAGGAGCTAACCAGGCAGCATACAATATCGCTGCTGCCTGGTTAGCTACTGTGGCTTCCGGCATGTGCAGAAATCCCTGGATATTCAATGCCAGGGCCACATATGGCTCCAGCATTGAATATCCAGGGTTAAAGATCAGCAGGCACAGCTATGCGCCATAGCAGAGCATAGCCTGCCCAAGTGAATATCCGGTCCTAGGAGACTAATTTAATAAACAAGCTGCGCATATAGAACAGACCTTCGTGTGTTCAAATACCATGGAATAACAGTAGGCACTTGGAAAACATAGAACCTACTTTTATGCAATATACTGTAGTTGTAGGCGTCCCAAGAGCAGAATAGGCACTTATGTATGTATTCTTTATCATCCCTCAAGGCCAATTCAGATACATACGTTTGCACTTCACTACCAACAAATGGAGACCAAGAACCACCAGTTTGATGATATCATTCTATAAGGTCCTGTGCAGCTCACAGCTGAGCAGCATATCTTAGTCTCCAGCAAATGATAGTCAGGCAGGTCTTGCAGCCTGGTCCAACCTGAGGTGACCGTGAGGTTCTTCTCGAGTTGAATCTCAAGGGTAACTGGTGAGTGGGGGGTGGAACTAAAAAAGTGTATTAAATATTTGCCAGGACAGGGGCTAGCTGTGGCTGGTCCCAGACCAGGGGGTTTAAAACCTAGATGATTCAGGTCCCTACACCCATCTCTCCCTTCACTCCTGCTTTACTTAGATGGGAGCTGGTCTGTGCTATCTTCTGTCTCTCTCTCCTACTTCTAGAAAGGAGCCAGAGGTGCAGGATCTGGAACTCCAAATAAAGTTCAAAAAGGAGGACTGAAAGTAGTTATAGTTTATTAAAACTTGATATACTGCCTCTCAATAACATTAAAAATGGTTTATAACATACGGGCAAGAATGGAGTCACTCATAGTAAGGATGCAGAAAGCAGACAGTACAAGGCAAACTAAAGTGTGTGACTTTGGGCCGCACTTGCAGGGATATGTCAGGGGATGGTTCAAGCCAAATGCGCCAAGCAATGTATGGGCTGTAGCTCTGGCTGCTCCATCCTGGCCACGGAAGGTCTTTGCAATGGCTGTGCTGATGATTGGTGGCTGGAACAGGGCCCAGGGAGAAGAGAATGACTGATGGCACGGCAGTAGATGTAGCAGGCACTGGCAGTCTGTTAACAGATTCTTGGTGTGGGCAGAATTCTGGGGTTAAGGAGAGTACACTTTTGGCAGGTTCAGCTGCCAATCTGGATTCATTTTTCATTTCATTTATTCGTATTTATCTCCCACTCAACAAAATTATGGAGTGGTTTATAAGACATGCATAATAAAAACAATCAATACAGTAAAAAAAAAAAACAGAAGAAAATTAAAAAAAAAGCTGAACTCTTAAAAAAAAACTTATGCTCTTAAGCTAGGCTCTTTTGGAGCCAAAATTTTCAGCCAAATATATGAGCTTAATTATTTTATTTATTTATTTATTTATTTAACAGTATTTCTAAACCGCCTTATCTTAATAATCAAGGTGGTATCACAGCAAGCAATCAGGTAAAGTGTGTGTGTTGTACATGCAGTGAGGATAAAACTTAGTTGTGTGAGGGATGTGTTGGGTGCTTGATTTGTTTGAGCTATATACAGGGTGGGCTATTTACAGTGGTGCTAGAATCATATTTTATATATTCAGTTGTTTGGGAGGATTGGAGTGCTGTTATCCATTCTCTTAGGTTATGTGATGTGACCATAGTGCTCTATGAACAGCATGGTTTTCAGTTGTTTTCTGAAGTCTTTGAGGTCTGTAGTTGCCCTTAGATCGTCCGGTAGATTGTTCCATATTGTTGGAGCAGCCATGGAGAGAGCTCTGTCTGTTGTGTCCTTGCGTGTGTGCTTGTACTCATTTGGGGTGCTGACTCGGTTGCGTGTTTGACTTCTTCTGGGACGTGCGCTGGTTTCCGGTTGTATGAGCAGGTGGAGGCTGTTGGCTGATGTGTGTTCTTTTATCTTAAATAGGTTTATGATAGTCTTGTATCTGATGCGAGCAATGATTTTGGCTGAAAATCACCTTATGTGCTAAAAGGTTATGCTCCTAAATTTAGGACTATAGTTTATTTGCCCAGATTCATAAGCCTAATTTATTAGCCTAGAGCTGAAAATTAGTGCTAACTCTTGTCAAGTACTTGTCAGATTCCCAAAAGTAAATATATTCCCTGCTACTTATCACAGAGGTAAGCAGTGGATTTCCCTTTCCATTTAAATAATTGTTTATAGACTGTTAGGGGTATCCTTCCATACACTTTACTATTGTGATAGTGTTTCTTTGTAACTTTTCAAATTCTGCTACATCCTTTTTTTTTAAACCATAAGTAAACCAGAACACCACACAATATTAAAGATGCAGTCACGCCATGAAGCGATACAGAGGTATAGAGTAGTTACTCACCTGTAACAGGTGTTCTCCAGGAGCAGCAGGAATCAGTCCTCACATATGGGTGTCATCGGCGCCGATGAAGCCCCAGCGGAGCATTTCCCCAGCTTTCTATGAAAGCCTTTGGGAATGCAGGCATGCATGCGCAGTTCCCTTCCCGCCTAAAGATGCCATCTTACCTCAGTCAAATGACATAGCTAAGAACAGCACACAAAAAATGAAAAATAAACTATGTACAACTGCAACTCCAAGGGGAGGAGGGAGGGTTGTGAGGACTGATTCCTGCTGCTCCTGGAGAACACCTGTTACAGGTGAGTAACTACTCTTTCTCCAGGACCAAGCAGGAAGTCAGTCCTCACATATGGGTGGCTCCCCAGCTCTGGGCTACCGAGGAACCCAGGCTGAACAAGAGAACTCCCTCTAGTCTCAGCAGTAAAGAAAGGCTTTCTAATGACACAACCTCCACCGATAGCCCAACAGAGGGCAGGAGGGCAGGAGTTGCCTAAACCTCAAAGAGATTCCGGAGTACTACCTGGCCAAAAGCACTGTCCCTACGGGACTCCCTCTCCAGGCAGTAATGGGCCGCAAATGTCTGGCTTGAAGACCAAGTTGTAGCCTTGCAGATGTCTACCAAGGGCACAGAGCGGAGATGAGCCACTGAGGCAGCCATTGCCCTGACACGAGGGGCTGTGACCCTATCCTGCAAAGGAAGGTCAGCCGCCTTGTAAGCCCAGGTGATACAGTCAGCCACCCAGATGGACAAGGTACGCTTGGACACAGGCAACCCCAACTTATTGGGGTCAAAGGATACGAAGAGCTGAGTAGCCCTTCTATGCCCCTGCGTACGGTCAAGGTAGAAGGATAAGGCCCTCCTACAGTCCAGGGTATGCAGAACTGCTTCAGCCTGGCTTGCATGAGGCCTAGGGAAGAATGTTGTAAGTACCACCTCTTGATTGAGGTGGAAAGAGGAGACAACGTTTGGGAGGAACTTTGGGTGAGTCCTGAGGACTACCCTGTTCCAATAAATCCTGGTGTAAGGCCTGTCACAGACCAGGGCCTGAAGCTCACTTACTCACCTAGCCGAGGTAAGGGCTATCAGTAAGAGTGTCTTCCAGGAGAGGAAGCGTAGTGGACAAGTAGCCATCGGCTCAAAAGGTGGGTGAGTCAGTTGCTGCAAGACCACATTCAGCTCCCACTCAGGGGAAGGAGGACGGATGGGAAGCTTGAGCAAAAGCAAGCCCCTGAGAAAGCGGGACACCAAGGGGTGACCAGATAGAGAATGTCCCTCTACCAATGAGTGGTGAGCTGCTAGAGCTGAGAGGTGGACCCGAACAGAATTGGACTTAAGTCCCTGACTGGATAAGTGCAGCAAGTACTGAAGAACTACTGGCACAGTACAGGAGAAAGGATCCTCTGTACGTAGGTGACACCACACGGAAAACCTCTTCCACTTGAGAGCATAGGTTTTCCTAGTGGACTGTTTCCTAGAGGCTAGGACAACCTCCTCAACTTCCTGAGGTAGGCCCCAGGGAGCCAAAACTACCCTTGCAGCCTCCAGGCCATCAAATTGAGAGACTTGAGATTGGGGTGCAGAAGGGAACCCTGGTCCTGTGTGAGAAGGTCGGGTTGCAACCCCAGAGGCAGTGGAGGATCCACCGCCAGTTGAAGCAAAAGAGGAAACCAAGGCTGTCTCGGCCACCTGGGAGCTACCAGCAGGACCGAGGCCTTGTCCTGGAGAATCTTGAATAGGGTTCGGGCCACCAAGGGCGTGGGAGGAAACGCATAGAGGAGGCCCTGAGACCAAGATATCAGAAAAGCATCTGCTGCAATCCAAAGAGGATGTGGTTGCCTGGAGCAGAACTTTGGCAGTTGCTTGTTCATGGGGCTGGCAAAGAGATCCATCAAAGGGAGACCCCATTTCAGGAAGATCTTCTGAACTACTGAAGGATGCAGCTGCCACTCGTGGGGCTGCAGTATCCTGCTTAACCTGTCTGCCAGGTAGTTGTCCTGGCCTGGAAGGTACACAGCCCTGAGGAGCATGTTGTGCTTGAGGGCAAAAGAACAAAGGTCCTGAGCTTCCCGACAAAGGATCCTGGACCCAGTTCCGCCCTGTTTGTTCACATAAAACATGGCAACTTGGTTGTCTGTCTGAATCAGGACAGACTGTTAAGCCAGGGTACGAGTGAAAGCTTTGAGTGCCAATCGAATAGCTCTGAGCTCGAGGAGATTGATCTGCTGTGCAGCTTCCCAGGGAGACCAGAGGCCCTGGGTGCAATTGCCCAGACAATGCGCTCCCCAGCCTTGCAGGGAGGCATCTGTTAGAATCACTGTGTAACTCGGAATCTGAAAGGGCACTTCTTTCAGCAGATTGGGTGGGTGTAGCCACCAGTTGAGGGAGTGCAGAAATGGTCTGGACACCCTTATCCTGTCTCTGAGGCTGCCAGTGGCCTGTGACCACTGAGTCCGAAGGCACCACTGTGCAGGCCTCATATGGAGCCTGGCATTGGGGGTCACATGTACTGTGGAAGCCATGTGGCCTAGAAGCCGCAGGCAGAGTCTGGCAGAGACCAGGGACCTGCTGAGAAACTGACCTGCCAAGGCCATCAACCTTTGGGCTCTGTTTTCTGGCAAGAATGCCTTTGCCAGGAGAGAGTCCAACCTGGCCCCTATGAACTCCAAGTTCTGGGAAGGGAGCAAAGCGGACTTTATGAAGTTTATGACAAACCCCAGGCGTTGTAGAAGAGCAATAGTCCTGAGGGTGGCTTGATTGGCCTCCTGACCTGTCTGACCCCTGATGAGCCTGTCGTCCAGATAGGGGAAGACAAAGATGCCCTGATTTCTCAGGTAGACCGCCACCACTGCTAAGCACTTTGTAAAGACTCTGGGGGCGGAGGTGAGGTCGAAAGCCAGCACTCTGTACTGATAATGGTTTCCTCCCACAATGAACCTGAGGTACTTTCTGCGGTCTGGATGAATGAGGATGTGAGTGTATGCATCCTTTAGATCTAAGGAGCATAGCCAATCTCCCTGCTGGAGGTAGGGCAGAAGTGTTCCAAGAGTAAGCATCTTGAACTTTTCCTTCACTAGGAACTTGTTGAGGTTCCTGAGATCCAGAATGGGCCGAAGGTCACCGGTTCTTTTGGGCACCAGGAAATACCTGGAGTAGAATCCGTGACCTTGCAAGTGGGGAGGCACAGGCTCCACCGCCCTGTCCACCAACAGACCCTGAAGCTCCTGATGGAGAAGGTCTGTGTGCAGAGGAGGCCTTGGAGGCTCCCCTGGAAAATATGGGGGTGGCAGCTGGTGGAAATGGAGGGCATATCCCCTGTGGATGATGTCCAGCACCCAACTGTTCCCGGTGATAAGGGGCCACTGGTGGGCAAAGAGGGCGAGACGACCTCCTGTGCAGGGTTGGGAGAGCAGTGGAGGAGAGGCTATGCTCAAGGAGTCAAAAGCCCCCACCCTGCTGAGTGGGAACAGGGGCCGGAGGCTTGGGGGTCCTCTGCCTATGGGGCCCATTACCCTGGCCCTTGGCTTGCTGACCCTGGGGGGCAGCTTGGGCAGCCTGATATTGTGGGTACTGTTTGTAGGCAGTGCCCTTCCTCGGGTAAAAGGGCTTTTTACCCGAGCCCTTCTTTTTATGAGAAGGGGCAGAGGTCTTCCTCGACAGCCTTGTCCGGGTGAGGTGCTCGGTCTCGAGCTGAGCGGCCTTCTCGGTCATGGGCTTGCCAAACAGGTTTTCACCTCGGCAAGGGACATAGACCAACTTGTCCTGAACCCATGGCTCGAGGTCCGATGACTGCAGCCATGCCTGGTGTCGAGCCGCGATGCCGGCTGCCGCAACTCGGGCCGAAGCCTCGAAGCCATCTTAGGCAGTGCGGAACATGAACTTCGAGCAGTCCCGAATCCCCGAGGACAAGGACTTAAATCTCTGCAAGGGTTCCCCGGAGAGACCAGCAGAGAATCCGGCCAACTCCTTGGCCAGATTCCACAAGTACATGCCCATGTACAGCTGGTAAGACTGGACACGGCAAGCAAGCATCGAGCCCTGAAAACACTTTCTACCGACGCCATCTAGGTTTCGGGCCTCCCTGCCAGGAGGCACCGCGGAGTGCATCTTCTGACTCTTCAGACGATGCATGGCCGATTCCACAACCATGGAATGGTGTGGTAGCTGTGCTTTCTGAAAACCAGGGCTCTTACGGAGCCGATAGATCGAATCGACTCGCTTGCTAAGAACCAGCGCCGAGGCCGGTGCCTCCCACATACGGAAGAGGAGCCGTTCCAGCATTGGAGGAACCGGGACAGTAAAGGCCTCCTTCGGAGGAGAGTCATACTGCAGCGCCTCAAGCTCTTCAGCTCGAGGCTCTTCCTCGGGATCCGCCGGAATAGCCAAGGCAGTGGACATATCCCGGACGAACTCCGAGAACTGGGTGTCCTCCGGGGGGGGGACCTACTCCGGGGCTCAGACTGCGGTGAGTCCGAAGGGACGCACCGAGTCTTAAAGGTGTCAGGAGACTCCTCGTCCTCCGTCTCCCAAGCCGACTCATCCGAGGGAGAGTCGGGGTCCGACCCTGCGGGGCCCTGGAGCACCCGCCCCGACAGCACCGGCATTGACGCCCTCGGTCCCGAACGGGAGTTCGAGGGAGACCGCGACATCGGTTGACTCCGAGCCACGATGGACTCGAGTATCGGCTCGGTATCCGGGGTCGACTTTGACATCGATGTCCCGGTGGTCGGGGCAGATGCGCCAGACAGGCTGGCCATCAGTGCCCGCTGCTGCTCCTCCATGAAGGCAGACATTCTGCTCTCCAAGGCTGTCATCCTGAGACTCAGCTCGGGAGATGCCGCAGCCACCGACTTGGGCCCCGGTGGCGCCGGGCCCGATGTCGGCTCCTTGGGAGGAGAGTCCACGAGGACTACGGGGCTTACGTGTCCAGCAGACTCCGGTTCCACATAAGGAACTTTGGCAGGCTTCTCTGGTTCCACAGGCCCGGGGCGACGGTCGGGGGTCTTAGACCTGGCCCTCGAGGAGCCAGGGACTTCTTCCGATGACGCCCTCGCGAGCCTTTTCTTCCTCTTGCGTTCCCGGTCGGGGGACCCCCTGTTCGAGGAGTTTCGATGGCGCTCGGGATCGGAATCCCGAGATGTCGAGGCCTCAGACGAGGTCCGGGCCCGGCCGGAGGCTGAGTCCGAGAAAAGTCTTCCTTTTGCTGCTGGCGACTTCGTAGTGCCTTGGAAGACATTTTTCCACAGGCCCCGCATGACTTATGATCGTGGTTGGGGCCGAGGCACCGAAGGCAGCAGTCGTGTGTGTCGGTGAGAGACATTAGTTTCTTACACCGATCACACTTCTTAAAACCACTGGAAGTCATCGGGGAAAAAAAAGAGTCCCCGCGAGGTCAAAAGACCGGCCTTCCAGGGAAAAAGAGAAAAAAGGGCGCGAACGCCAGCCACGAAGGGCTAAAACCGAAAAAGAGGAATCGGGCTCGATACCGGTGTACCGAACCGGCGGGAGGGGAACCAGCGTCGAACCGGAAGAAAAAGAGCAAAAAAATCACTGAAAAATCTAATTTTAACCGGGAAAACTGGACACACGTCCGGTGGGCTTCACGGAAAAAAAGAGACTGAGGTAAGATGGCACCTTTAGGTGGGAAGGGAAACGCGCATGCGTGCCTGCATTCCCAAAGGCTTTCATAGAAAGCTGGGGAAATGCTCCGCTGGGGCTTCATCGGCGCCGATGACACCCATATGTGAGGACTGACTTCCTGCTTGGTCCTGGAGAATATAATATCCTTGGTGTTATTCTTCATTCCTTTTCTTATGATTCCTAGCATTAGAAACATAGAAACATGGGAGGGGGAGGAGTTAATTCAAGATGGCTGCGGTGTGTTTCTCTTCTTGATTGTCTATGCCTAAGAGGAAGGGGAAGTTGAGGGTTTTCCCCTCTGAGCCGCAACTACCTAGTGTCGGTCCTATGGACTGTTTCGTTACCTTGACCTCGGAGAAAAAGCAGGAGATTCGAGCTGGCTTGGCCGTGCCGGTTGTCGAGGCCACGACGCGGCCGTCAGAATGGGAGATCTCTCTCTCTCCTGAAGTGAGGACTCTTCCACCACGCCCGACCACGATGGAGCCTTCTACAGATCCTGTGATGTCGGCGTCTCCCGAGGTGGGGGCGCCGTTCGTGGAGAGGGCGCAGGCTGAATTGATGGGCCCTTTGACCCCCGATAGTCTCGGGGAGCTGTCGGGTGGAAGTTTGGAGCCGTGTCGCTCGGAGGAAGTTTCCCCCCCGCAGTTTGTTTCAACGCCGATTCCTTCATTACCTACACTGATTCGTCCTCCGGTTTTCACTTTGGAGGCCATCTGGGAAGCTATCTCCTTACTTTCTTCTTCAATTAATGTACAATCTGCGACTATGATGTCCCATGTCCGTGAAAACGCGGCTAGCATACAGAAAAATGTTGTCAATGTTGATTTGGCGTTGTCTGCCTGTGAGCAACTTAAGGTCCAGAATTCTGCTATCAGTTCTCAGCTGGCTACAGTTTCTGATGTTTCATCGGCTTTAATGAAAGAGAATGGCTTATTACGTTATAAGCTGGAGGTATTGGAAAATGCTTCAAGGGCAGCGAATTTGAGAGTTCTTAATTTTCCATCCATGCCTGGGGTGACGGCCCTTGACATTTTCAAACGTTACCTGAAGGAAGTTTTGAAAGTTCCTGAGGACCTGATACCACCTCTTACTAAGGTTTACTACCTGTCACGACCAAGTAAGAAAGCTGAAACTGTAGAGACGGTGTCCCAAGTGAACTTTAACGTTCTTGATGTGACCGGTTTTCTTGAGGGCACTGGGGGCGGGGGTTCTGTTATTGTACCTTCAACTTTATTTGTTCAATGTGCTTTAGTATCTGATAAAAATTGGTTATTAAAAATGTTCTTTAGGAAACGATTGGAGAACTTCCTAGGGTTCAAACTTTCAATGTTTCCGGATTTGGTTAAGGAAACTCAAAAGAGGAGGAAGCAGTTTCTATTGTACAAATTCGGTGTGTCACAAATTGGGGGAACTTTTTTCCTGAGATACCCATGTAGATGTTTAGTGTTATATAAGGATTCGAAATATGTATTTACTGATCCTAATGACCTTAATGCCTTTATTAATGCTAGACTCTCTGAGGTTGTTCCATCTGAGTAACACTGGTTATCACTTGTTAGTCCTCCTGGATGTAATTCCGGGGCCCCCGCAGCCACCTGGTTTCTTTGCTTTTCTTTTTTCCTGATTTGTTTTTCAGTCAAAGGCTTTGATTTGGCTGAATGTTTTTCCTTTCTTTCTCCCTGACTGTAACGAACTGCAACGGTTTATGTAATCTTATTGTATCCTAGATTGTTATCTTTTTTCCTTTATTGATTGATTTTTCATATTCTGTAATCTGGTAAGGAATTTAGTTTTCTTTGCTGTATAATTGAAAATTCATATAAATAAAAAAAAATAAAAATAAAAAGAAACATAGAAACATGACGGCAGAAAAAGACCACATGGCCTATCTAGTCTACTCTTTCATATCAACCACAACAGTCCCCTTTTTTCCTATAGAGATCTTCTGTGTTTGTCCACTGCTTTTTTAGATTCATATGTGAGACTATTCCACATATCTACCGCTATTTCTGTAAAGAAATATTTCCTGAGTCTATCATCCTATGTCCTCTCATAACAGAGCTTGCTTTCAATAGAAACAGGCTCTCCTGTGCATTTATCCCATGGAGGTATTTAAACATTTCAATCGTATCACCTCTATCCCACCTTTCCTCTAAAGTATACATATTAAGGTTCTTAAGTTTGTTCTCATATGCTTTAAAACAAAAACCACTAACCATTTTAGTAGCCACCATCTACACCAACTCCAATCTGTGCAGTCTCCAGAATTGTACACAATACTCCAAATGAGGTCGCACCAAAGCCTTATACAGAGGCACTATCACCTCCTTTCTTCTGCTGGCCATTCCTCTCCCTATGCACTCAAGCATCCTTCAAGTTTTCGCCATCCCCTTTTCTACCTGGTTTAACTACTTTAAGATCATCAGACACAATCATTCCTAGGTCCCGCTCTTCTTCTGTGGACAGAGGTTCTTCATCCCCTATACTATATCGATCCCTTGGATTGCTGCAGCCCAAATGCATAAACTTGCATTTTTTTAACATTAAATCTCAGCTGCCAAATTCTAGACCATTTTTCAAGCCTAGCTTCATATTATCTACTCCTTCCTGTCTACTCTATTGCAGATTTTGGTATCATCCGCAGTAGCAAACCTTACCCGATAGCCCTAATGCAATATCACCAACAAAAAGAATCGGACCAAGGACAGATCCCTGGGGCACACCACTGGTAACCTCCTCCTCCTCAGAGTAAGCTCCATTTACCTGTACCCTTTGTTGCCTCCCACTCAAGCAATTTCTAACCCAAGCAGTAACTTTAGGGCCCATCCCTAGGGTGCTCAGTTTGTTTATAAGTCACCTGTGCAGAAAAGTGTCAAAGGCTTTACTGAAATCTAAATACACCACATCTAGGGCTCTCCCTTGGTCCAACTCCCTGGTCACCCAGTCAAAGAAATCAATCAGATTTGTCTGACAAGACCTGCCTCTGGTGAATCCATGCTGTCTCAGATCCTGTAATCCGTTGAACTCCAGAAACATCACTATTTTCTCTTTCAGCAGCACTTCCAATAATTTACTCACCACAGAGGTTAAACTAACCAGCTTGTAGTTTTCAACCACATCCTTACTTCTGCTTTTGTGTAAAGGCACCACATGTGCCTCTCTCCAGTCCTCTGGCACCACTCCCGACTCCAAAGAGGCATTGGAAAGGTCAGTCAGTGGAGCTGCTAGAACATTCCCTTAGTATTCTAGGGTGTATCCCATCAGGTCCCAATGCTTTGTCTACTTTAAGTTTAGCTAGTTCCTCACAAACACAGTCTTCTGAAAATTGTTCAAGATGTCCCTCGCTTCTGTTCCTGTTTGTGGATGTCTGAGGTCCTGCTCCTGGTTCTTCATCTGTGAACACAGAACAGAAATATTTGTTAAGCAATTCCGCTTTATCCTCATCAGCTTCTACATATTCCTCCATTTCATCTTTGAGTCTGACAATACGTCTTTTGCCCTTCCTCTCTTCTCACTAACATATCTGAAAAATGTCTTATTCCCCATTTTATTGCATTGGCTATTTCCTCCTCTTTTTGAAGCTTTGCTTTCTGTAGGAATGGACAGGTAAAAGGGATACCAGAATCCCCAATATGTAATTGAAGATGGATGAATTTCTTGATGCAGATCTCTGGGATGTGCTGATGGAGGAACTTTGCTGGCAGTGGCCGTCACTCGCAGGTTTGTCCTTTCACCTACTTCCTCTTAAATAGAATAGGATTTCATGATCATGAGTTCTGTGTAAGTGTCCTTAAAATAGTTGAGAACATTGTTACCGCAAGCATAAAGAGTAAACATAGGCTATGAATGTGCAACCATAGTTCATTGTACAGTCAACTATAGGTCACTGCTGGTACAGCATAATTTCTGCAACTCTGCAATTATAAATAATTCTGTCATAATCAAGTAAATTTAATTTAATACATTGTAATCAGCTCTTACTCTGTAAAAGAATTCTAGCGACACCTTCTGTTATTTCATGTTTATGATTAATGACTGTGTTACTTCCCCTTTTTCTTTAATAAAAAGGGCTTTAAGGGAGGAAGACTTTGAATCCAACAGAGGTGGAACCATGCTGTGTCCATGGACCTTCTGTTGCTTTCCCTCTGAGCTCAAAGAAAGTAGCACTTTGAGTGTGATTGTGTTCTGTGTTACTCTCTGCTCATTTCTCACTGCTTCAGGGACCAGAGACCGAAACAGCCGTGGTATTATGGCTAGATCACATGTATTCTTCACTTTCCTGACTACTTTGCTAGCTTCTCTAAGTTTTTTCAAATATAGATGCCTGACTTCCCCTCTCTGATCTCTCATATTTCATGAAGGCCTCCCTTCTTTTTCTTCACCTTTTTCAGCTACTTCTTTCAAAAACCATAGCGGTCTCCTTTTCCTTTTATCTTTATTTACCATTTTAACAAAAAGGTTGGTTTCCCTTAAAATATCCCCTTTCAGTTTTGCCCACTATTTTTCTACATCCCCCAGCTGTTCCCATCCCACTAACGTCTCCTTGAGGTATTGGCCCATCTTGGCAAAGTCAGTTTTCCTAAAGTCTGACCCTCACTTTTGAATGGATTTATCAGCCCTAGTACTAATACTGAACCACACCATCTAGTGATTACTGGATATGAGATGATCTCCCACTATAACATCAGAAACACTTTCACCATTGGTAAGCACCAAATCCAGTATGGCTCCTTCACATGTGGGTTCTGTTCAGGGGCGATTCTATCATTAGGCCAACTGAGGCGATGGCCTCAGACGGCGGTTTCTAACAGGCGGCACTCTAGGTGGGTTTATTTCTGATTTGCCACTCCCTAGAAACTGCCTATGATAGAACCGCCAATCTTCCAGTAGGGCCGGCGCTACCCTATAAGCCGGGTAAGCGCGGCATGAGGGTGCCGGCAAAGGCAGGGGGGGGGGTGGTTGGTCAAGGTCGCTGCCGCTTCCACTTCAATAAAGAAAGCAACCGCAGGAACATTTTCTGTTCCCACGGCTCTGCTAACTTTTAAACTGCCAGGTTGCAGAGTTTCTAAAGGCAAGAGAAATGTTCCCGCAGCTGCTTTCTTTTTTTTTTTTAAAGGACAAAGCAGTGAAGGGGGGAGGAGAGAAAGGTGCCAGAAGGGAGCAGAAACGGGGGAGAGCTGGAAGGGAGCAGAGCAGATATGGGGGAGCTGGAACGGAGCAGAGCAGACATGGGGGGGAGGGAGCAGACACTTGAGGAAGGGGCTGGAAGGTGGCTGGGTAATAGGAGGGGAATTGGAAGAGAACTGACAGGGGGGGGGGAAGGTGGGGGCTGGAAGGGAGTGGAAAAGAGGCGAAGGTGGGGGCTGGAAGGGAGCTTACACCCAGGGATGGCACTGGAAGGCGGATGGACAGAGGAGAGGGTGACTGGAAGGGAACTGACATGGGAGGAGGCACTGGGACTGGAGGTTCGCTGATACTGGGATGGTATTTTGACTAGAAGGGGCTGGACTGTGGGGAAGGAGGGGGACTGGAAGAGAATAGACACCAATGGCGGTACTGGGAATGCAAGGGGGTTGGTACTGGGAGGGGAGTCTGTAAAGGATGCTGATACTAGGGTGAGATACTGGGACTGGAAAAAGGCTGATGGAAGAAAATGAAGAAAGCAAAAGGAGAGACAAGAAATGGCAGATGGACTGTAAACCATAGAAAAAGAGCTAAGAGAAGACAGAGGAAAACATAAACCTCGGATCGGAACCAGTATGATCAAAAATCAAACAAAGGTAGAAAAAATAATTTTATTTTCAATTTAGTGATTGGACTTTGTGCTGCCTATATTTCACGCAGTATGGGGAATTGCATCTCTTATCTGGTGTGGCGCCGCATGTGGACTCTGGCTTCTTGGGGTTTCATTTTAATTTTTGCCTACATATTTTTATTTTTGCTTTAGGCTGTGGTCACTTATTCTGTACTTGGTGAGGGTCTGTGTTCTGAGTGTATGACCAAGGCCAGGTATTCTGTTAACATTGTGTTTGTAGGTAGGGATCTGTACTGCAGTAATTTGACTTGTACAGCTTTTCAAATAGGTGTATGGATGTTTTAGGGCCCATTGCAGTGTTTATAGTGCTGCTTTTTTCTGGGTAGGCCCCTTATTGTATGAGTTTTGTAAGTGTATGCTGGTATGGCATGGTAGATTTGGCCTTCAGTGACTTTAGTGGGGTTTTATATTAGTTCCCAATATGCCTGGTACTGGAGAATGTTTATTGTTGGTGAGATGACCCGAATCAGATTTTTTTTATATATATTGAGTTCAATGGGTGAATGTCCTACCTCTGCTCTGCACCCATTGTTGAGGAGAGGGTTCTGTGAATGAAAAATATATGTTCAAAAGGAAAAGCAAGCACCATAACGCAGTTTATAACAAAATACAAATGAATTATAATTTGGAGTTATAAACTGTTATCGTTCTTGCTTTCTCTTTTAGTTCCTTGGTGTGTGAACATCTTACATTTGCTCCACATTATCTAATCGTTTTTTTGATTTGGTTCAGTCCCTGAGTGTAGTTTTGAGAAAGATCCCCCCCCCACCCCCCAGGGAGCAGCGCCATTTCATCCCTCACTTCAGGCAGCAGATTGCCTTGAACCGCCCCTGGTTCTGTTACCAGTTGCCAGAATAATTCTCCCTGTAGAGAATCCAGGATTTCCTTACTTCTAAATGATACTGCAGCAGTGATGTGTAAACACCTGGCATATTGAAATCCCCTGTCAGTAGTACTTTCTTTCCTGGCAATGCTGCGTATGTCTTCTATAACTCTGTCCACCTCTTCTCCCTGTGAGGTCTGTATATCACACCAATGCAAATAGATTTCTCTTTCCCTTATTCTAGTTTAACCCACAGCGCCTTCTCTCTCCCTTTTAAGACCTGTATTTTCATAGCTTTAATATTATTATTTTACATATAGTGCTACTCCTCCTCCCCTTCTTCCTACCCTGTCCTTTCTGAATAAAGTATAGCCTGGTATAGTTACAACCCAGTCATGGTTGTCTGTGAACCATGTCTCTGTTACTGCCACTAAATCCAAGTCAGCCTCTCCCATTAAAGCCTCAACATCTGGGATCTTATTTCCCATGCTACGTGCAATTATACACACTGCTTCCCATATATTGCCCCTTTTACCCATTGCCATAAAGGTATCTAATGTTTCACTTACCTGGGGGCTTTCTTCACCCATCCCCAACTAATCTAGTTTAAAGCCCTCTTCAGTATGTTAGCCAGTCTGCTACTGAAGACACGTCAACCTTTCTTGGACAGATGGACGCCATCTCTGCTCTGCAACCCTGGAAGAGCATCCCATGGTCCAGGAAACCAAAACACTCTGAATGATACCATCCATGCAGCCATGCATTTATCGCCAGGATGCAAGCTTCTCTGCCTTGGCCTTTACCCTCAACAAGGAGGATTGAAGAGACCATCACTTGTGCATCTTTCTGCTTCACCCTCTGTCCCAGAGCTATGAAGTCACTTTTCATACGCTCAGCATTCTATTTGCTTTCTTGGCGGCCGCTGCACACTAAGCAAAATACTTCCACAAATTATCTATGAGGATGCCTTGATCCTTTTCCTGGGTGGTGATGCCTAAATGTTGAACTTTGCATCGTTTAACTGTAGATTGGGTTGTTCTTCCCCAAGTGCTTAACTTTGTACTTTTCCATATTACATTTTATCTACCATTTAGATGCCCAGATTCCCAATTTCTCAGGGTCCTCTTGCAATTTTTCCACAAACCTCTTGTGTTTTAACAACTTTGAATACTTTGTGTCATCTTCTAGTTCGAGCCTCTCACTTGTTCTTCTCATTTCCAGGTCAATTTATAAACATATTAAGCAGCAAGCCCAGCACTGACCCCTGGGTTACTCCACTATCACTTTTCTCCATTCAGAAAATTGGCCATTTAGCTCTACTCCGTTTTCTATCTCTTAACCAGTTCCAATCCACAATGGTACACTACCTTTTATCCTGTGACTTTTTAATTTTCTCAAGAGTCTCTCATGAGGGACCTTGTCCAAAGCTTTCTGAAAATCCAGATACACTTATCAACCGGCTCACCTTTACCTACCTGTTTATTCACTTTCAAAAAATACAGCAGATTAGTGAGGCAATACTTTCCTTTGCTAAATCCATGTTGGTTTTGTCCCATTACAGTAAACCACAACTATATACATGTTAAGTCATTTTGTTCTTTATAATAGTTTCTAGCATTTTGCCTGGCACTGGCATCAGACTCACCAGTCTGTAATTTTCCAGATCATCCTTGGAACCCTCTTTAAAAATTGATGTTGTTAGCCACTCTACAGTCTTCAGGTACTATAGAAGATTTTAATGATAGTTTACAAATTACAAATAGATATGCAATTTCATTTCTGAGCTTCTTCAACATCCTGAGATGTATACCATCTGGTCTAGATGATTACTACTCTTAGTTACTGAATTACATCTTCCAAGTTTATTGAGATTTTTTAAAATTCCTCTGACACATTATTGCTACTACTACTAAACACTTGTAAAGTGCCACGCACACAGCGCTGTACAACCAAAAGTATCAGAAAGACAGTCCCTGCTCGTCCGAGCTTACAATCATCTTTAAATATCATTTCTGATATGGGCAACTTCCTTACATCTAATTCAGCAAAGACCAAAGCAAAGAATTCATTCAGATTCTCCGCTATAGGCTTGTCCTCCCTTAGTGCCCCTTCTAACCCTCTATCATCTTATGGTCCAACTGGTTCTCACAGGTTTTTGCTACAAAAGTACCTAAAAGCTTTTTTTTTTTTAAATGGAGCTTTTACTTCCACAGCAAGCTTTTTTTCAAATTCTCTTTGTCTCCCATTAACCCCCGACGCCCTTTTCTCAGCCAATACCTTCTTGCTTTACCCCCTTCCCTCCCCCCATCCTTGCATTGTAAAGCCCTACTCTGTCTTTCCTTTTCTTCCTTCTTAGTTTGTTCTTCCCCTTTTTATATTTAAATTCTAAGCCACTGCAATAATTTTTTGCTTGTTTGTTTGTGTTTGTTTGCCTTTGATATACAACAATATATGCATGCAAGCAATGCGGTTTACAAAGTGAAAAACAAGGAAAAGAACACCAACTTCAATTATAGGAAAGGCAAGGAAGGAAATAAAAAACAAAGTGGGAAGGTCCAGATGCAGGAAAAGAAGGGGACAAGGGTGGGGTTGGTTCTGACAGGCCTAATTCGAAAGATTACACCTCAGGAGTTCACCATTGAAGACTCAAACGCAGCATCAAACAAGTATTTCTTTAATGCTTCTTTAAAGCTTTTGAAATTTTGTTCGACCCATAGAGGGGTGGGTAGACTGTTCCATAGAGTGGGGGGCTGCGACAAAGAAAGCGGATTATCAAGTGAACTTATACTTGACTGAAGCAGGAGATGGAACATAAGAACATAAAAGATATACCATACAGGGTCAGAACAAGGTCCATCAAGCCCAGAAAGCATAGTTACTCACCGGTAACAGGTGATTTCCGGGAACAGCAGGAATTTAGTCTTCATATATGGGTATCGTCGGTACCGACGGAGCCTGCGCGGGAACGCTCCCCAGCATCCAATAGGAAAGCTTTTGGGAGCATCCCACAGCGCCTGCATGCTGCCTTCCTGCCTTTCCCAACTGTCCCTCTCCAGTTGAGTTTAAAGCTGAGACAAAAGAGAGAGGGAAAGAGAGAAAGAGATAGAGAGATACAACTCTTAGGGGAGGTGGGTGGGTTGTGAAGACTAAATTCCTGCTGTTCCCGGAGATCACCTGTTATAGGTGAGTAACTATGCCATCTCCAGGAACAAGGAGGAATGTAGTCTTCACATATGGGGACTCTCTAGCTGCAGATGCCAGGGAGAAACCCCAGAAGTTGTGTGCCCTTGTGAAAGTGCTCCACTTCCCCCCATGGATCTCTGGCATCCTATCAGGGATGGTAGGTAGGAGTTGATTAAGTATGGAACAGGTGTTGAAAAACAGCCTGACCAAACAAGGCATCCCGGCGGGAGTCCTCGTCTAAGCAGTAATGGGCTGTGAAGGTATGAACCGAAGCCCAAGTAGCTGCTCGGCAGATGTCGTCAATAGACACAGATTGAAGATGAGCCATAGAGGCTACCATGGCTCTCACATTGTGAGCTGTGACATGGCCTTCCAGAGGAAGATTTTTACTCTCATAGGCAAAAGATATACACTGTGCAATCCAGTTGGACAGTGTTCTTTTGGAGACTGGAAGTCCCCAATGACTAGGATCAAAAGCAACAAAAAGTTGAGGACTTCCTATGTTGCTGTGTCCTTTGTAAGTAAAAGGCCAGAGCCCTTTTACAATCCAAAGTATGAAGATTCCTTTCTACATTTGAGGTATGAAGCCTTGGGAAGAATACAGGAAGGTAAACCGCTTGGTTTAAATGAAAAGGTGACACCACCTTTGGCATAAAGTGTGGATGAATCCTAAGGACTACCTTATGATGGAACCTTGTATAAGGAGGATCAGCCACCAATGCTTGCAATTCACTGATGCAACGTGCTGATGTGATTGCAATAAGAAAGTTGACCTTCCAGGAAAGGAATTTCAAGGAGGTATTGGCTAATGGTTCAAAAGACTGTTTCATAAGCTGCCCAAGAACCAAATTTAAGTCCCATGCCACCGGTGGTGGCTTAATGGGAGGCTTAGTCAAAAGAAGGCCTCTCATAAATCTCGCTATGAGAGGATGAGAGGAAATAGGTTGTCCATTTAGAGGCTTGAAAGAAGCTGCAATAGCACTCAAATGAACTTTCACTGAATTGGTCTTAATCCCTGCATTAGATAAAAGAAGGGCATACCTCTGGAATCATTACTGGAGTATCGCAAGAGGGTTAAGACCCTTCTGCGAGCACCATATGGTAAACCTTTTCCACTTGAAAGTATAATAGCGTCTTGTGGAAGGCTTCCTGGAAGCATAAAGGATATCCTTTACCTGTTGAGAAAGGTTAAGACCGTGAAGTTTGTCACGCCCATAGCCCCTTACATGTGTATGGAGGGGCGTGCTTGTTACATAGAGTTCCCCAATTAAGCAATGTTCCAGAATGACTATCTTGCAAAGGATTATGGTACTGGTAGTCCAGTCATGCGGTGCTTGCCTTTGAGGTAAATGAAGACAATGTAGTTGGCTCGAGTGTAAGGCAATGACAGAATATTTATTTATGAGGTAAATCCAAATGCACACAGATTCACTTGGTAACACCTTAGGATGTATTCTCCAGGATTTTATATTCAAAACAACAATACAACTGAAAGGTAAAGCAAGTAGCTTGTAAAGTCCATTAACAACGGAAAGTCTTTCTCTCAGTCACTGCTGACAAACCTGCTCAGCAGTGCTGGTGTAAAGGAAACCAAAAAAGTAAAAGCTTCTTCACAAAAACAGCTTTTCTATTCACATTCAAAGCACTTTTGTATCCAACGTGTGCATAGTCTGAGCTGTGTGCTGCTCTGATACCAGCTGCCTAACAAGCTTCAATCAACAGCTCTTCTTCTTCTCTGCACAAGTATTTACACAAACTTCTAGTGCCAGTTACTAGAACGTTTCCTTATGTTTGATCCCACTTTCAGGATTTCTAGGTGTTAGCAACCTTGCATAAAGTACAGTCCATGAGATTATCGTCCTCCTCTGTAATTATAGCTTGTTCTTCTATTTGCATAGGTTCTATATCAGGAGCTGGATCAGAGGGCTTTACTAACTGACCTTCATTAGGACAGGAACTGTGTCTTGCTTTAGGTTAGACAAACGTTCATAGTTCATACCTGAGTTAAAGCTAGCATTAGGCTGTCCTCTCCAATATTCTGGCCAGTATGCATTGGAGCTTTTATAACCTGTCCTCCAGTCTATATTCCTGGACCTCAGGGCATCTGCTCCATGCCTCTTCTTAGGGTTCCCAGCTGAAGTTTGTGATAAGGAAGCTTATCATAGCTCAGGTAGGAGCTATAGAAAAGATGATGTGACTCTGAACAAGCAACCTGTCAGTTCTGGTAGAAGCAAGAAAACAGAGTTTTCACATAAAAGACTACCAGTCCCAGAATGCACCAGGTTTCCAGCAGCCATGAGGGGGGCTGAAGTGAGAAAACGTGTGTGCAATCAAGAGAGCTATGAGGTAATCCCTAAGCACTCATCTCAAAGGGCAGGGCCTGATTCAACACAGCTGCGCTGTGTTAGGGAGGAGCACACATTAGGACAGAATAAGAATAGAGCTTATTCTACAGATAATAGCTTCAGGGAGAGCTTCAGCAATGGCTACAAGCTCCAGCCCAGCTACAGAGGGAGATACAGCAACAGCTTCAAGCTCAAGCACCAACATCATCTCGAGAAGCAGAAGCCAAGCCAAGCGGATAGAGAGAGAAGGAAACTCTCTGGAAGGAAGAGAAGAAAGCCCATTGGATGGTCTGGGAGAGTCCAAGGCAGTACCCATACTGTGAGGTATTCCAAGTGCCAGCAGAGTCCATTGGACTGGAGTCAGCCAGAGGAATGGAATGGCAGAGATAGGAATCACCAGTGGCTACCTGGAAGAGAGAAGACTGCACGTGGAAAGGACTTTCAGACCTATGCCAGAAGGTATGTGAGGAAAGATCCAGTGTCCAGGGATCAAGATTGGAAGGCTGGACATCAGAACTGGATTACATACTGGCCAGGCTATACAGAGAGGAATTATGATAGCAGGAGAGGCTCAGGTATGAACACTGATCCAGACCCTATCTATAATAGTGAATGGCAGCAAGGGAATAAGCATTCTCATGATAGTGCCTTATGGAAAGACTCGTCTGTGCCAATGTATGATAGTGACCCTATGCTGATTGATGAAGGGGGAGATACAGCAGATGAAACTATTAATTACATGGACTGTTCTCTATCTAAATGCTATTGCTAGCTTTCTGTGAGCAAACATCAGCCATCACAAAGAAACCTAACTTTGTTCTTTATTCTACTGCAAACAGCTCTTAAAGCAGGATTTGGGTTCACACAGTAGCAGCCAGCCAGCTAAAGGGTTTCAGCTGGTCAATTGATAGTAATTAAAGCTGCACCTGATTGTGTGTGTGAGCAAGGGAGAATCACTGCTGGGATCTGCGTGGAAAATAAGCAGAAGTTAACCTAACAAGCAAAGTTTATTCATTTCTTTGTGCCTTTTTATTTGGTAATTATTTGCTAAGAAAACATTAGCTAATTGCCTGACAAGTTGAAGGTTGTTTTCTGATTTGCTTTGTGACTTTATGTTATCCATTTAAACACTGCAAGCAAGTAACCTCATTTATATTGCTACCAAGCATATTTGTGCTGGGTGAATTAAACCCCATCAATAAAAGAAGTATTTTTATTGGCCTTACCACTGGTTTCACAACTCAATTATTGTCTTCAGCTGTGTTTGGGAGTGAATGAACTACATTACCCACAATACCTTGCAAGAATCATATGAATATATGCATCGTCAAGATTGTGTAAGTTCTCACCCTAGGCAGCCGTCTGACAAGTTCTCCAAGCCTTTGGATTTCCCCAATCCCTTGAAGCTGGCTTCTCCCAGGAATCTCTCCAAGAACATGAATCTCTCAGAACTCCTCTTTCCTTGCTCTCACGCTTGCCTTCAAGCCTCCTCTCAGGCTTCCTCTCCGGCTTCTTTTCAGGCTTTCCTCCTCGTCTCTCTGCATATTCTGTTCTAGTTTTAAAGTTCCCAGTTTCCAACCCCTCCCTTGCACTCCTCAGGTGTGGCTGATTAAAGTCCCTCCTGGCAGCTGAGTAAATTAGAAGTGACGTAAGGGTTTCTCCATCTGGGCTTATACTCCTGCACCTCATCTCCACTAGAGGCTCTCTGCAGGCCACTGCAGCCTGGAATAACCTGTCTTTTAGGCAAATATGCAGTTTTATTCCTGTGACCTGCCAAAATAGGTCCCTTGATTAGAGTAAATTCCCTTCCTTTATCACTATTCTCTGGGCTCTGAGCAGCCTCCTCATCACAAGTTCTAGGCTTTCAGCAACCAGGCCCTGAGATGCAGAGACTGAGGACTGTGATGCCACAGCATCCCGTCCTCCTGAGAAAGGAGATCTGGAGCAGATCCTAACTCCAGAGGTGGAGCTTGAGAAAGATGTAGGAGCAAAGAGTACCACATTTGCCGTGGCCAATGTGGAGCTATGAGAATCATATGACCTCTGTCTCTCTGAAGCTTGAACAGGGTTTTGGGAATTAGGGGAATGGGTGGAAAGGTATACAGGAAGTCCTGGCCCCAATGGAGGAGGAAAGCATCCCTGGCCTGACAACCCTGAACCGGAGTTATGGAACAGAACCGGGGAAGTTTGGCATTCAGCGGACTTGCGAAGAGGTCTATGTCCGGGGTTCCCCAAATTTAGAAAATTTTGGCCACCTGATCTGCATTGAGAGACCATTCGTGTGGAAGTAGAACTTGACTGAATCTGTCTGCCCAAGAGTTTTGAATGCCTGGAAGATACACCGCAGGAGATGAATCTGATACTCTCTGGCGAGGGCCCATAGTCGCAAAACTTTGCTGCATAGCGACAGACAGCCTGTTCCACCCGGCTTGTTCACATAGAACATGGCTACTTGATTGTCCGTTTGAACTAGGACTGTCTTGTAGCTGAGCTGGGTGTGGAATACTCGAAGGGCAAGGAAGATTGCTCTGACTTCTAGGAGACTGATATGTAGATAGGTCTTCTGTGGAGTCCAGGTACCCTGGGTACAGAGGCCTTGCAGGTGGGCTCCCCAAACCACCTGTGAGGCATCTGTTAGAGTTGCTTGGGGTAGAGGTTGCTGAAAAGGGGACCCCACCAAAAGGTTTTGGGGTGATTGCCACCATTGGAGGGACAAAATAAGGCGATCTGAGTTTGCTATTTTGTCTGATAGGCAACCGGACGCCCGAGTCCATTGAGTGGATAAAGTCCACTGGGCTGCCCTCATATGGAGGCGAGCATAAGGAACCACATGCACGGTGGATGCCATGTGGCCTAGCAAGTGTAACATTTCCCGAGCAGTGAGGTGAGGTTTTAGTTTGGGAAGCTAACTTCACAATGCGAAGGCAGCGGGGCTGTGGAAGGTAGGCTCTTGTCTGTCTGGTATCCAGCAGAGCTCCTATAAACTCTAGGGACTGAGTGGGAGCAAGGCTGGATTTTGGGAAGTTTATGACAAGTCCCAAATACTGAAGGATGCGCATTGTGTGAGAGAGAAACCCTGGCCTCTGGCTCTGAAGGGGCTCGAATGAGCCAGTCGTCTAAGTAAGGGAAGACGAATATTCCTAGGGTGCGAAGAAATGCTGCCACCACAGCCATGCATTTTGTGAACACCATTGGTGCCGAGGCCAGGCCAAAAGGAAGAACCCTGTATTGGTAGTGCTTCCCTTGAATAGAAAGCGAAGGAACGTTTGATGAGTTGGATGGATGAGAACATGAGTGTACGCATCCTTGAGATCTAGAGAACAAAGCTAATCTGAAGGTATGGCAGCAGAGTTCCTAGAGAAATCATTTTGAACTTCTCTTTGAACAGGAATTTGTTCAATTCTCTGAGGTCTAAAATGGGTCTGTGTCCTCCCGTTTTCTTTGGAATAAGGAAATAGGGGGAGTAGAACCCTGTACCCTGTTGGAGAATGGGTACCTCTTCTATTGCCCCTTGGGCAAGAAGCATAGTGACCTCGTGACCTAACTGGTCATTGAGAGAGGTCTGAAAATTGAACTGTCTTACCATTGTAGGAGGATATTGTCAGCATCTATCTCATTAGCTTTTCCTGCCAATTCCTGCCAAAGAGATTCTCTCCTGTGCAAGGAATATTCCCTAGTTTATCCTGTACCCAAAGTTCCAAGTCAGATGCCTGGAGCCAGGCAATCCTACGTGCACCTATGGCAATGGCAGAGGTTCTGCTTATGCACTCAAAGCAGTCAAAAGCTCCACGATTCACAAACTTGGAAACATCCTGAGCATATTTGACAAGGGTGAGGTAATCCTGCCTCTTATCATTAGGAAGGAGAGGGCTCATAAGCTCTAAATCTCCCGTGACCTGCTTAAGGAACATTCCCATATATAATTTATAGGAACTGATCCTAGCAGAAAGCATGGAAGCCTGGAAGGTTTGACGTCCAAAGGCGTCAAGAGTCCTACACTCACGTCCTGGAGGATTAGATGCATGCCTTTTTGCACTCTTGATCCTTCTCATAACTGATTCCACCACCATGGAATGGTGTGGTAGCTGAGTCTTCTGAAACCCAGGACAAGGAGGAACTCGATATATGGTGTCGAGTCTTCGAGAGTGAGGAGATGTGGTTAGAGTTGTTTCCCACATCCTTAACATGAGATTATGCAAGATCTGATGAATAGGTAAGGTAGCTGCCTCCTTGGGAGCTTTAGGGTATTGTAGGATTTCTAATTCCTTTGCCCTAGGCTCTTTTTCAGAAGCCACTGTAATGGAAAGACCTCGAGCCACATCTCAGATAAAATCCTGAAAGGACATATCCTCTGGTGGAGACATCCTACGCTGAGGAGAAGAGGAATCCTCAGGAAGACGTACTCTGGTATCGGCAGAGCTTTCGGAGTCTTCAGACTCATCTGAGGATTCAAAGTATCTTCGATCCGGGTGATCATGCAAGGCACGGTACCAGTACCGATCAAAATCGGCACCAGAGTCGGTGCCGGTACCGGTTGAATTGTCTGAAGTGGTTTCAGGGGCATCGAGGCCGTGAGAAGAGCCGCCAGACTGCATTCAATAGCCAAGAATCTCTGGTCTATCGACGCTGCCAATGCTTGGGTATCAGTACCGGATAAAGCAGCCGGTACCCCAGAGCATGGCACCAGTAGTTCTGCCGAGGTTGAGGCCTCAAGAACATCCTGGAGACCCATTAGTGCTTTGGAAGCCGAAGCCTCCCGCCGGGGCAATTTTGCCAGCGAAAGTCCCTCAAGGGCAACGCCAGAGGCATCTCGATGCTTAGAGGGAGATCTACCCTTTGAGGACTGGCTAGATTTATGTTTAGTTACCTGAGATCCATGGGAGGAAGACGAAGCCCTGGAAGACGTCGATGCCACAGAGGCTGCATCGGAAGGAAAAAGGGTGCTAAGTTTAGCAGCTCGGTTCTGCCGGCCCCTTTTCGAAATCCCGCAGGCAACACACTCCGAAATAGAGTGGTCAGGACCTAAACATTTGAGGCACCACTCATGGGTGTCGGTGACGGAGATGGTACCGCCACACTTGGAACACTTTTTAAAACCCGAAGCGGGTTTTTCCATTTTAAAGGAAAAAGTTGGGCCTAGTGCCCAAAATTGCACGTGACACCTGAGGAGAAAATAACTGGAAAAGACTCCAGAAGAAAGGATTTGGGTTTTTTTTTGAAAAACAGAAAGAAGAACTGGCGGTACCGGTGTAGCGTCGAAGAAAGGCAGACGCGACCACAAAAAAGAATAGAAGGGAATTATTTTCTATGGTGACAGGATGTGCAACCTGTCGGCTCCGCAGAAAACAAAAAACTGGAGAGAGACAGTTGGGAAAGGCGGGAAAGGCGGGAAGGCAGCCTGCAGGTGCTGTGGGATGCTCCGAAAAGCTTTCCTATTGGACGCTGGGGAGCGTTTCCGCGCAGGCTCCGTCGGTACCGACGATACCCATATGTGAAGACTACATTCCTGCTTGTTCCTGGAGATTTCTGTTTCTAAACATAGGCCAATCCAGGTCAGAAGTACCTGCCAAGTTCCCAAAAAGTCACACAAGTTCCACAATGCTTGTCCTGGGGCAAGCAGTGGATTTCCCAGGTCCTCTTCAATGATGCTTTATGGACAATTTCTCAAGGAACTTGTCCAAATCTTTTTTAAACCCAGCTACATTAATAGCTTTTACTACATCTTCAGGTAACGAATTCCAGAGTTTGATGACGCATTGAGTGAAAAAATATTTTCTCTTATTAGACTTAAATGGGTTACATTGTAGCTTCATTGTGTGGCCCCTAGTCTTTCTACTTTTTGATGGCATAAATAAATAAATCAATCTACATTTACCGGTTCCATGCCATTCATTAATTTATAGACCTCTATCTTATCTCCCCTCAGCCGTCTCTTTTCCAGGTTGAAGAGCCCTAGCCTTTTAAGCCTTTCCTCATAGAGGTATCCTTCCATCTCCTTTACCATTTTGGTGGCTCTTCTCTGTACCTTTTCTAATTCTACTATATCCTTTTTAAGATAAGGCGACCAGAATTGCACACAATATTCAAGATGCATTTTAATATTCTTTGTTTTATTCTCCATTCCTTTCCTTATGATTGCTAGCATTCTATTTGCTTTCTTGGCCGCCGCTGCACACTGGGCGGAGGGTTTCAACGTGTTATCCACGATGACACCTAAATCTTTTTCCTGGGTGGTAGTTCCTAATGTGGAACCTTGCATCAAGTAACCATAGTTTGGGTTGTTCTTTCCTAAGTGCATAACTTTGAACTTATCCACATTAAATTTCATCTGCCATTTGAAGAGCCAGTCTTCCAATTTATCAAGACCCTCTTGCAATTTTTCACAGTCCTCTTGAGTTTTAACAACTTTGAATAATTTTATGTCATCTGCAAATTTGATCGCTCATTCCCATTTCCAGGTCAGCTATGAATAATGTTAAAAAGCAGCAGACCCAGCACAGATCCCTGGGGTACTCTATTATTCACCTTTCTCCATTAAGAAAATTGGCCATTTAGCCCTACCCTCATCTTTCTAACTTTTAACCAGTTCCTGATCCACAATAGTACACTGCCTCCTATCCCGACTTTTTAATTTTGCCAAGAGTCTCTCATGAGAGACCTTGTCAAAGGTTTTCTAAAAATCCAGATATAGTGTATCAAGCAGCTCGCCTTTGTCTACCTCTTTATTCACACCTTCAAAAAAAATAACAGATTAGAAAGATGAGACCTTCCTTGGCTAAATCCATGTTGGCTTTCTCCCATTAAACCATGATTATCTACATGTTCACTAATTTTGTTCTTTTATAATGGTATCTACCATTTTGCCCGGTACTGATGTCAAGTTCACCGATGTGTACTTGTCCCGTATCACCCCTGGAACCCTTTTTAAAAGTTGTTGTTACATTTGCCATTCACCAATCTTCAGGTACTACCAATGATTTTAATGATAGCTCACAGATTACTAATAGTAGGTCTGCAATATTATCTTTCAGTTCTTTCAACACCCTCTGATGGTAGAGCACCTGGTACAGGTGATTTGCTACTCTTCAGTTTATCAAATAGCTGTAATACATCTTCCTGGTTTATCGATATTGCTTTCAGTTCTTACCCATGTCTGAAATGGTATTTAAAGGTGATGCATTGGAACTTCCCTACATCTTCTTCAGTAAAGAATGAAGCAAAGAATTCATTCGTTCAGTCTCTCCGCTATGGCCTTGTCCCCTTTTATTCCTCAATCATTTAATGGTTCAACTGACTTGCAGGTATTTTTTTGCTACGAATGTACTTGAAAAAGGTTTTTATTACATGTTTTTGCTTCCACTGCAAGCTTTTTTTCAAATTCTCTCTTTGTCTGCCATATCAATGCCTTGCATCTAACTTCTGTTTTTTGCAGTTTTCTTCATTTGGCTCCTTTTTCCATTTCCTGAAAAATGCTTTTTTTTGCTACAACAGCCTCTCTGACCTCACCTTTAAACCATGCTGGCAGTTTTTTGGACTTCCTTCCACTTCTCTTAAAGCATGGAATACAGCTGGTCTGGGCTTCCAAGATTGTTTAAAAATACTATGCCCATACTTGATGTAAGTCTTTAACTTTTACAGCTACTCCTTTTAATTTTTTCTTAACTAGTTTTCTCATTTTATCATAGTCTCCCTTTTGAAAGTTAAAAGGTAGTGCTATGGATTTCCTTTCCGTGCTTCCTCCATTTATTAGGTCAAAGACGATCATGCTATGATCACTATTGCCAAGTGGCCCCAAACTCTTCTCTTGCACCAGATCCTGCATTCCACTAAAGATTAGATCCAAAATAGCTTCCCCTCTTGTTCGTTCATGAACCAGCTGCTCCAAGAAGCAGTCATTTATTACATCTAGAAACTCTCTCTAGCATGTCCTACAAGGACACTCACCCAGTCGATACCAGTGTAATTGAAATCGCTCATTATTATTACTGCGTTGTAACTTTTGTTAGCTTCCCTGATCCTGTGTAACTCAATTCCTTCTAACAGAGTCCAACCCCTCCACAAATTTGATCTATTCTAATCATTGCAATATAGTTTGTACCCAGGCATCAGTGTCCCACTGGTTGTCTTCCTTCCACCAGGTCTCCGAGATGCCAATCATATCTAACCTCTCATTTAGTGCTACATATTCTAACCCTCCCATCTTATTTTTTAGACTTCTAGCATTTGCATATTAGCATTTTGGAGACTATTTTATTCATATTAATCTGGCTAATCAGTAGGCAAGGATAATTTGGAAATTTTTAAGCTCTGTCTGCTCTGTACTCAAGGGCATTTGGGCTACTTTTGTCTTTATTGGATCCTCTCTACCCTATTGTTCCCTGGTCCAGGCATCGCGCAGGGACTGGGGGCCAGATCCATTGAAGGTAACACAGCGCCAGGAGGGACCTTCGTGTCTCGTCTCGTCCTTCAGGCCCTGCTCCAATGACCTAGCCTTTTGCATGCAGACTAGACAGACGCCTGCCTCCGAGACTGCTCCCCGTCGGGTCTTGCATATCTTAAGGATTTTTAGATTGTGCTGACGTATTGTACTTCAAAGATATGAAATGCACCAGGCACTGATCTAATCAGACTCTTAAACTTTCTCTGAGTCAAAGTTTACATTTTTATTATAAGCAATACCAATGGCTGTAAGGAGTACAGCTTCTCTTACAAGCAATATCACAAATTTAGTAGGTACAGAGTCTGGGCTAAGAGACAAAAGATGATCATGTCAGGTTACTCACCGGCCATATAAACGGAAGGATTTTGTTTGTCTCCTATCCACTGACTGTCTCTGTCTTTCTACAGTAGTTGTATACATTTCTTGTATGCAGGTGCTTCCCATTTCACAGGACAAAAAACTGTAGCTACACAAGCTACTCAGCAACTGTCACTTACATCTCCTGACCCACCTGACCAGGCACAACGGCTCTCTGAAATCTGCCCAGCAACAAGACAATGGCACATTTAGTTAGGCTTTTGCCATATGTCTGCATCAAGTCAATGTGCACTGAATAGGTTTTGAGTTGTATAACACAAGGAATGCTTAAGGATGTGGTATGAAGTGGGGTTCACCCCCTTGATACCATCACATACCAGGCACTGCGGGAAGGGCTTCGGGTACTCCCTAGGAATGCCCTCAATCTGTACCCGGGTAAGTAGAAGGATCCCTAGCACGGTGCACCTCCACAGGTTCAGGCACAGAGCACTAGAGTACCTGAATTAAAATAAAATAAAACCAATTTACCAAAATCTAATTAACAAAAACTGAAATTGAAAGGAAACTGCAAATGACCCCCAGGGAAAAAGTTGCTCTATCCTGCTTTATTCTCCAGTGGCTGTCTCTCCAAGGTGCCCCAAAACACAGCAGGGGGTTAAGACACACAGGCCTGAAGAAGAAATCGCATCTAAACACAGTGGGGGGAGTTTCCCTCACCACTGCAGGCTCCCAAACACATGGCTGCAGGCTGTTCCCCCCTCCCCACCCGCCGCTCTTAATTTGGGGCCTCTTTGCCGCGTGGCTTTTCTATTCCTCGCACTCAGCCTTCCTTCCCGGCTTTGGCGCTGAGGGGGGAAACTCAGGGCTGCCAGCTTTCACTCCTATCAATCCACTGCTGCCCCTACTGCAGCTCCTCACCAGATAACAGGTTCAGGAACCGCCAGAAGTCAGGCCTCCACAGAACTCCCCCCTCTTGAAACCCTGGGGGGTGGGGCGAAGGAATATCCTTCCCTCAGCCCTGTTGTCCCCCAGATTCTTTCTGATCCGTCTGGGGGGTTTCTTCTTTTTATTTCCCCTGTTAAGGTGCAGGTTTCTTTGTTTTTAAAGGCAGAAAAGAAAAGGAAACAAACTAAACCTCTCTCCTTAGTTGTCCCTTCAGTGAGTCCAGCACCTTGGCTCACTACTTCCTCCAGCTACTTGGAGACTGAGCATACAGGGGCTGGTAGGCGGTGCCAGCTGCATAAGTACACAAAAAGATGACATGCTCTGTCTCCAAGCTGCTGGAAGAGGTACACTACCCAGAGGTGCAAGACTGGAATGGAGGGACAATAAGGAAGGTTAAATTAGACTTACCTGCTAATTGTTGTTCCTTAAGGAACTCTAGTCCAGTCCCGGAACCTGAGAGTTCTGTACCTCCTCCAGCAGCTTTGGAGACTGAAACACGTCATCGCTTTGATGACACCAGTATAAGTAGGCTAGGACCGCCTCCTCCCATCAGTACCTATTGACAAAGCAGACTCAGCAGAGCAACAAATAAGTAGCTAATCCCACTCTCAGTCTACCTATTCCTAATGAACTACCTAAACCCCTAGCACAGTAAAGGCTAACTGAACATGTAGGGGCTTTTTTGCTTTTTTTTTGTTTTTTTCATATATTGGTCTTGCACTGTCAGGACGCAGCACAAGGGAAAAAGAAAAGTCAAAGAGCAAAAGAGCGAGAAAAGACTTCTATAACCACCGGACTTTGAAATGACGTCAGGCTGACTCATCTCTGGAACAAAGAACCGGGTGGGATCCGGGACTGGACTAGAGTTCCTTAAGGAACAACAATTAGCAGGTAAGTCTAATTTAACCTTCCTTTTCATCCCTCTAGTCCAGTCCCGGAACCTGAGAGGATTTAACATAGCAGTAAAGATCAACGGGAGGGCCCCGCTAGAGCAGCCTGAAGAACTGACGAACAAAACTGCACGTTCCGCGCCGCCTGAACATCCAGTCTATAATGCTTGGCAAAGGAACTCAAAGAAGACCAGGTCGCCACTCTACAAATCTCCGCAGCCAGCACTAAGCTAAACTCCGCCCAGGAAGTTGCCTGTGCCCTAGTCGAATGGGCGCGGAGCCCTTCCAGAACCACCTTACCTGCCAAAATATATGCTGCTGCAATGGCCTCCTTCAGCCACCTGGCAATGGATGCCTTAGAGGCCGCCTCCCCCTTTCCCGGACCTCCAAACACAAATAACCGGTCCGATCTACGAAAAACCTCCGACCGACGAAGGTACTTCTTTAAGACTCGAACATCATCCAGAAGCCGTAACCTGCCTCCCATGGCCTCATTCTCTTCTTCCGAAAACACTGGCAACAACACTGGCTGATTTACGTGAAAAGACGAAACTACCTTGGGCAAAAAAGCTGGCACTGTCCTCAACACCACCTTCTGATGAGAAAAAGACAGAAACGGCTCCTTGCAGGACAGAGCCTGCAACTCCGAAATCCTCCGAGCTGAACAAATGGCCACTAGGAAAACTGTTTTAAGGGTCAAATCGTTCAGGGACGCACCCCCCCCCCCCCAACGGCTCAAAGGGAGGCCTGACCAAAGCTTCCAAAACCAGATTCAGGTCCCAAGGGGGAACGAAGCAGCGGCGAGGAGGCCTCAGGAGTAGCACAGCCCGCAAAAACCTCTTGACGTCAGCGTGCGCTCCTAGGGCCTCGCCGTGGACCTTACCCCGGTAGCACAAAATCGCTGCCAACTGCACCCTCAGCGAACTAGCTGCCAACCCTTTCTCATAGCCATCCTGCAGGAATGCCAAAATCTGCGGAATCGACGCCGACGACGGGCGAAAACGCCTGTCCTCACACCAGCTCTCAAAAATGTGCCAAACCCGCACATAGGCCAAGGAGGTGGACCTGCGCCTCGCCTTGAGCAAGGCAGAGATGACTGCCGCCGAGTATCCCCTGGACCTCATCTTCGCCCTTTCAAAAGCCAAGCCGTAAGCGAGAATCGATCCATCTGAGGCATGCGAAGGGGACCCTGCAGGAGCAGGTCCTCCCGTACCGGGAGCCGCCAGGGACGGTCTACCAAAAGGACGAACCAGATCCGCGTACCACGGCTGCCGAGGCCAATCCAGGGCCACCAGAACCACCCGCCCTGGGTGCCGCTCGATGCGCTACAGCACCCGGCCGATGAGCGCCCAAGGCGGGAAAACGTAGACGAGACCCTCGACTGGCCACTCCTGCGACAAGGCATCGAGACCTTCTGACATCCTTTCCCTGCGCCTGCTGTAAAACCGGGTTACTTTCGCAGACGCGAAGGTCGCCATCAGATCCATGACCGGCGGTCCCCAGCGCTCTACCACTAGCGCAAACACGTCCGGGTGGAGCTCCCACTCTCCCAGATCCACCCTCCGACGACTCAGATAATCCGCCTCTACATTCTCCACTCCTGCCACGTGCTGTGCTGAGATGGCTATCAGATTCTCCTCGGACCAGGCTAACAGCTGAGCCGCCTCCTCTTCCAGAGCCATGCTCCCCGTGCCTCCTTGTCGGTTGATGTAGGCAACTGTGGTCGCATTGTCGGAAAGTACTTGAACCGCAGACTTCCCCAGAAAAGACTGGAACTCCACCAAGGCCCAAAACGCTGCCCTCATTTCCAGCCTGTTGATCGACCACTCCTTTTCGCAGACTGACCACTGTCCCTGCGCTAGCCGGCCTTCGCAATGTGCTCCCCAGCCCGAGAGACTTGCGTCTCCAGGGGCATTCCTTTCTCCAGGTTCTCCCGATTTGACCACCAGAGGAGCTCCTGTCTCACCTCCTGCGGACAGACCAACCGCTGTGTCAGCGCATCCGACTGATGCGACCATCACCGAAGAAGAGCCCTTTGCAACGGCCTCATGTGAGCCCTGGCCCACGGAACGACCTCTATAGAGGCCGCCATCGTGCCGAGCAACTGCAGGTATTGCCACGCAGTAGGAGCTGATTGCGCTAGAAACCGCCACACCAGCCTCTGCAACCCCTGCAAACGATCCTCTGGAAGAAAAACCTTCCCTTGCGCCGTGTCGAACCGGGCTCCTAGATACGACAGACTGCGACAGAACCAACCTGCTCTTGGCGAAGTTGACCACTCATCCCAGGCTCTGCAGCATCTGTACTACCCGTGCCGTGGCCTTTCTGCTCTCCTCCTCTGACTTCGCCCGAATTAGCCAGTCGTCCAAATAAGGGTGCACCAGGACACCCTCCTGGCGCAGAGCGGTTGCCACCACTACCATAACCTTGGTGAACGTCCGTGGCGCCGTCGCCAGGTTGAACGGCAATGCTTGGAATTGGAAATGTCCCATTGGCACCGCAAACCGAAGGAACCGCTGGTGCTCTCGCCGAATGGGAATATGCAGATAGGCCTCTGACAGGTCCAAAGACATTAGGAACTCTCCCTGACGAACCGCCGCAATCACGGAACGCAGAGTCTCCATACGGAAATGCGAGACCCGGAGACAGCGATTCACTCCCTTTAAATCCAAAATGGGCCGGAAGGCGCCGTCCTTCTTTGGGACCACAAAATAGATGGAGTATCGACCGGACCCGCACTGCTCCAACGGAACCGGAACCACCGCCCGAAGCTGTCGCAACCTTTGGAACGTCTCCTGCACTGCCCAGTACTTGACCCGCGCCCTGCACGGAGACTGAACAAACAAATCTACCACTGGACGCTGGAGCTCCAGAGCATAACCCTCTCGAATAACCTCCAACACCCACTGATCCGACATCAGCTGGACCCAGGCAAGGTAAAAGTCTCGCAACCGCCCTCCTATGGAAACGCACCCCACCTGAGTCCCCCTTATCTCATTGTGGCTTTTTACCGTTCGAGGAGGAGAAGGACGAAAAACCTCTACCCTGCCCCTCGAAAACCGCAAAAACCTTGTCCTCGCGGCAGCGACATACCCCGCTGAAACTGACCGAAGCGGGGGGTCCGAAACCTACGAAACTCTCTCTGGGAGCCCTTGGCGGCCAGGGAAGGGCGGCCCTGCTTCGGTTTATCCTCCGGCAACCGACCCCCTTTAGACTCCCCGAGGTCCTTAACCAACTTTTCCATATCCTCACCAAACAATAGCTTCCCCCGAAAAGGTAGCTTACTAAGCCGCGCCTTGGAAGAACTGTCTGCCGCCCAGCTGCGCAACCACAAGTAACGCCGGGCTGCTACCACGGACGCCATACTCTTGGTCAATCCCTGGATTAGATCATAATGAATATCTGCTAGATAGGCGGAGCCGGACTCCAGACGAGACAACTCATCCACCTGCTCACCCGCCGGGTCCACCTACAGACATTGGGACCAACGCAGACAAGCCCTAGCTACCCAAGCCCCTGCGATAGAGGCCTGCATGGACAGCGCGCTGATATCAAATACCTGTTTTAATAAAGTATCCAACTTTATGTCCTGCGCATCCTTAAGCGCCGCCGACCCTTCGACCGGAATTGTCGTCCTCTTAGTAACCGCTGAAACAGCCGCATCCACTCTTGGAGAGCAAAAGAGGTCTCTGTCTTGCTCCGCCAACGGATAAAGCCTAGCCAACGCTCTAGACCCCTTAAGCGCTGCCTCCGGCAGGTCCCATTCCTCCTGTATCATCTTCCTGAACACTCTATGCATGGGAAACACTTGCTGTGTCGTACGGACCGCTTGTAATAACGGATCCTCCAGGGCATCCTCCTCCGCGGGAGCCGCGGTCGGCATATTAAGCGTCTTAAGGGTCTCGGTAATCAGTGCTGGTAATTCCTCCCTCCGAAACACTCTGACTACCCGGGCCTGTTGTTCGGGATCAGGCAATTCACCTTCTTCCAACTCCTCCGCTGAGTCCTCTTCAAACTCTCCCTCAGGGGCCTCCAGCTCCTCCAAGGATGAAGCTGCTCCCAAGTCCACCTCCGCCCCCTTACTTCTCTTAACAGGGGTGCTCACGGACTGCGGTCCCAAAGGGGCCCCGGGGCGCTTTTCACCCTGCGCCCTGACCGGCATCGAGGCCCCACCTGGCTGCAGCAGAGCAAAAGCCTGCTGCATTAAAGCAAAGAAATCTGGCGGTACGAAAGGCTGACACCCAGCGGAGCCGTGCCCCGGAGGAAGAGACAATTCCCCCTCCGAAGAGGGCCCCGCCACGGGTTCTGAGGAGGCCAGAGAGGAAGGGAGGCCGCCCCCCTGGGCCTGAGACAGACCACCCTGCCCCCCGAATCCCCCCCCGAGCGTCTGCTCCATCAAGGCCGCCTCCTGGGTGCAGCCTCTACACACACCTGACTCCAGAAGGGCGCCGCACCTCGTGCCACAAACCAGACAACGAGGCCTAGCCGGCATACTAACCGCAAACTTGAGAACCCCCGGAGCCTCCGGAGTCCTAAGTCACTGCTGTGCCAACAAACTACTTCCCTAGGGGTTAAACGCTAAAACGGACTCCTACACCCCTAGAATCTAGGAAGCCTGAGTCTGGTCTCGTTTTATCAAATTAGTGAACCTCTGTCACTCCCAGAGACCCCCGGTCCTCCAGGCCTCTGCCTGAAAGCGCAGCACAGCGTTGCCCGCTAAAGAAAAACTCGGGATGGGGGAGAAAATGGCCGCTCACCCGCTTCCCGCACGAACGGCCTGCAGCCAGCGCCGCAATCCCGCAATGTGAAAGAGACCGCCCTGTGCGCCCCGCGGCGTCTGCACACGCGGCCGGCCCCCCCAAACGGAAGATTAAGGCTTACCGGCTCTTCCTTCAACAGGGGGCCTCAATCTACACCCCGGAGCTCAGCAGTGCCAGTGGCTTCGGCTCCGAGTGGAGAGACGCGCTCAGGCCTGCCGTGCTGTAGTCAACCACGTTGTCGGCTGCGCCTGCCACCTGCTCCTCCCCCTTTCAAGCAGGATCGGGAGCCGGGAGGCTCTTCTTGCCGGTTCCAAAAATGCAGCCCAAATCACTGCCCCACTAACAAAGAGGGGGCGGGGGCGGGGAGAGGCTGAAAAGAAATACAGAAAGTAAAAAGGAAGAAAAGGGACAGAGAAACCAGGATCCCTGCTGCTCTGCCCTGACACAGCTGCCTCCACCTAGAAAAGACAAATAACAGGATCAAATAATAGATCAACTTCCCAGTAGGGGTCTAAATGCTCTAATCTGCTTATTTGTTACTGAACTGAGCCCAGAACCTAGGCTCAGCACCTTCTCCAGCTGCTATGGAGACAAACTACTGATGGGAGGAGGCGGTCCTAGCCTACTTATACTGGTGTCAAAGTGATGACGTGTTTCAGTCTCCAAAGCTGCTGGAGGAGGTACAGAACTCTCAGGTTCCGGGACTGGGCTAGAGGGACGAAAAGGAAGTACTGATTTACCAAAAACACTTTTTGAAAATTCCCACCTAAAAGCATGCACAGTTCAAAGAGAAAGTACGTTCACTGAACCAAATTTCAAAGGGAAGCTAAGCTTTCAGGTAAAAAGTGCCTATGAAACTTGTACTATAATATCGTACAATTTTGAAACTTGCTCTATTACTTTTAAATATTAACTTTTGTTTTGTTGGTATCTTATAACACAAATATGTTTCACAAATCATGTTACACTGTCTGATGAATGTGCTATTTTTTTTTAAATGGGGTGGGAGGTGATTGGCTGTGATGAGTTAGGATGTTTGCCCTCGTTACTCACCATCCAATAGTTTTTTTGATTTGGTCATTCCAATAACATTACATCAACTATTTCCATTACCAGGTACATTGTGAAATGACACAAAATTCTGGGGAAAAAAATCACTCTGAACCAATATTATAAATCTGCTGTATCAAAAAAGCACTAACCCCCAGAACTGAAAACACCAACAACCCTAGCCTGTGACAAGGCAGCAACTCAAAAGATAATGCAGTTTAGGTTCCAGAGTTACTATTCTCTATGGCAAGCAAAAGGAGTGGCCTGGTATTTACAATAATGGACCAAGAACCAGCAAAACCATAGTTCAAATCCCACATCACCCACTGACTCTCCCACTATAGGTAATCACCTAGTTCTGCCTATAGAAGAGCCAACCCTGTCCAGGAAAGTGAAGTCCTTTCAAGGAAGGTTTGAAAACAGCACTGAATGGGATTTCCAAAAACAGTGAGAGTTAGAAAGAGATCAAGAAAAATAAAAAGGAAGAGCAGGTTTATGTTTTATGTTTATTTAAAATGCTTTCTATACCGCCCCATACCAATGGCGTCTGGGCGGTTTACAAACAAAAATTAAAACAGTTACAACATAGGCTGTCAGAAAAGTTAAAAAGAACGCCAGTTAAAATCTTAAAAAGGACAGCAGAGAGACAGATAATAGAAACAGCAAAGTATAAGAAGAAACATCAACAAGAGGAGGGGGAGGGAGACACGGACGAGGGAGGGAGGTCAAACGCCAAACAAAACAAGTGGGTTTTTAGCTGTCGTTTGAAGGCTTGATATGATTGCTCTGCACGGAGAGGGGGGGGAAGTGAATTCCAGAGCCTAGGACCCAAGAAGTAAAAAGCCGAAGAGCGTGTAGACTCCAAGTGAGCTTGAGAAGGAGAAGGAAGGGCCAACCGATTAACGTGGATAGAACGGAGCAGACGATGGGAAGTACGAAATTGAAGAAGATCTGCAAGATAGAGAGGGGTACCAGTGTGAGTCACCCTGTGCACAAAAGTGAGGACCTTATATTGTATACGAAAAGAAACCGGTAACCAGTGATGATGCAGAAGTAAGGGAGTGACATGGTCATAGCGAGAAGCACAGGAAAGGAGACGGACAGCTGCGTTCTGAATACGTTGTAGACGGGAGAGTTGAGATTGGGGTAGACCAGCAAGAGAAACATTACAGTAGTCGAGACGGGAAATTGCAAAGGAGAGAATAAGAGTAGCAAAAGCAGAGGGTGAGAGAAAAGGACGCACAGGACGAAGTTGTTTGAGGGATAGAAAAGAACGTTGAACTATGGAAGTGATGTGTTCTTTAAAAGAAAGAGAGGAATCAAGAATAACACCAAGATACTTAAGGGATGAGACGAGAGGAATGGGCTGGGAAGAGAGGGAAGGGGCGCAGGTGGGGGAAGGGCTTCCAAGGGTAAACCAAATGGCAAATGATTTAGTGGGATTAACCTGAAGAAAATTAGAAGTGAACCAAGAAGCTACAGCAGAAAGACAGAGATTAAGAGGAGAGATATCAGGGATATGTGAATCAGTGTGGTGCAGCAGAATGATATCATCCGCGTAATACCACATACAGAGATGTCCTCAATTACACAGAGTATTGGGCAAGTACATGATCACTTACAGGTCGACTTCCTTGCTGTACCCTTGATGAGTCTCATCCATGGAACTCTTCAGGATCTCAGGAGCCAGGTAGCCTGGAGTGCCACAGAGCTCTGAGGAGAGAAGAACTCCTGGAGTAAACATTCCATGTCTCCAGAGAGCAATGGGAAGTGTAAGAAGATTGAAGGCAGAAACTCCATTCACTCACCACGCAGCTTCTGGCCTGGCTCCAGCAGGCAGGAGAATCCAAAGTCTGATAGTTTGATGTTTATCTGGGAGTCCATGAGGATATTCTCCGGCTTCAGATCCCGGTGGATGATGTGGTTAGAATGAAGGTAAGATACTGCCTCCAGCAAAGCCCGCATAATGCACCTGAAGTCCAAAACACACACACAAGACTTATTTCAGAACAATGATGCTGTTCACATCTGTTACTATGCATTTTAAATGTTATGATCCAATCTGAACTCATCAGGAATAAGTATAAAGAATATGGAAAGCTAAACATAAAAATTTCCTACATTTATAACAGAAGCTGCTTTAAAGCAGCAATTCTCAACCATGTCCTGGAGACATCTATCCAATTTAGATTTCAGGACACGCATAAAGCATAGTTACTCACCTGCAGCAGCTATTTATTTTTATTTATTTAACCAGTTTTCTATACCGCCTTATCCAATCAAAGCAGTTTACATTATGTAATCACTACAAGCAGGTACTGGATACATTCCCCTGTCCCCAAAGGGCTCACAATCTATGTGTACCTGAGGCAATGGAGGGTTAAGTAGCTTGCCCCAGGCTACAAGGAGTGCCTATAGGCCTAGAAACCCCAGTACCCTCCAGCTTGAGATTACTGTCCCCAGATGGGAATTGAACCCCCAGCCCGCAAGCCTGAGATATCATGTCCTTAACCACTAGGCCACTCCTCCCTCTCTTAACCACTGCCTATTCTCTGTAGGCAGCAGGAAAAGTCCTCACATATGGGTGACATCATCTGATGAAGCCCCACAGGGGAACATTACCAACTCCTTCCAAAAGGATTTGGAAGGATTCACAGCACGTGCGTGTATCTTCCCGCCTGCCGCTGTGGCACCATCTTGATCTCAGTCCATTAAAGAGCTGAATAGAACAATTCCAAGGGAAGGTGGGAGAGTTGAGAGGACTTTTCCTGCTATCCATTGAGAACACCCAGCTATAGGTGAGTAACTATGCTTTCTCCGTGGACAAGCAAGAAAAAGTCATTATGGGAATCCCTAGCTAGAATGCCTTCAACAAAAAAGTAAAATAAATGATCCTAATGGAGGCTTCTAAACCGATACTTTTGTTGGTAACAGGCCTTTGTCTTTTTTTTTTAATGCAGCCTGAACAGAAATGGGCATAGGGGAGTGGCGGTGGATTCTAATCTCAAAAAAAATTCTGCAGTACTAAATGGCTGAATCTGCTGTCGCATCAGGAAATCCCATCTAAACAGTACTGAAAACTGAAGGTGTGAACCGAAGTCTACACTGCAGTTTTGCATATCTATTCTATGAAGACCGAGCATAAGTGGAACACAGACACAACATGGCTCTGACATTATGATCCATGACATAACCCTCAAGACCTAAGCCTGCCTGGGCATAAATGAAAAAGATGCAGTCTGCAAGCAAAACCGACAAAGTGTGTTTGGAAACAGCAGCCCCTAGCTTGCTGGGGTCAAAAGTAACAAAAAGCTGAATGGACTTTCTACAGTTGTGGTCAACATTGGCACTCTTGCAGTTCAACCCCTTAAATGTCCAATATCGCCTAAAAAAAAAAGAAAAAAAGGTGTCCAGTGAAATGGCTCTGGACTACATATGCACACATATTGGACACATGAAAGAATCAAATACAACAAGACCAATTAAAAAAAGGAAATAGTAGGAAATAGTATAAAAACTGGGACATAGCCAGGACATGATTATTGGTACCCTTACAAACGATTCAAATCAGTTTATCTACAGAACTCTTCTCCCAGTTTGAAAAGAATCACCACATTCCCATTGCATCCGTGATCAATTGTCAGTACTCACACGATTTGAATCAACCAATGAATGATGGCTCTAATGTTTAAAATGGCTAAATTCACTCCCTATTCCATTTTCACAATGGTGAAAAAAGAGAGCTGCCTGAGGCAGTCAGAAAAGTCATTATCACCAAACATCAAACTTCAAAGAGGTTACACCTACAAAGATCTATGGTTTGCACTGTTAAGAAGTTTTCTGCTCATGGAACTGTCAAGGAATTCCCAGGACATGGTGGGAAGAGGAAAATTAATCCAAGAAGTCTTCGAAGGTTAGTGTGAACTGTTGGAAAAAAACCACGTACAACATCGAAAAAGCTTAAGGTTGACCTGGAGCAATCTGGAGTAATGGTTTCAACCGGCACCATATGCTGCACACTAAACAAAGAAGGACTCCATGGGAAAAGACCATGGAGGACCCCACTGCTCAAAGATAGACCTGATCTTTCCCCAAACCCACCTTGAGAAACCACAATCCTTCTGGGAAAACGTTCTGTGGACAGATGAAACCAAATTTAAACTCTTTGGCAATGCAGACCAGCAATACATTTACAGGCGAAGAAATGAAGCTTATATGGAAAAAAATACCTTTCTTACAGTTAAATATGATGGAGGTTCCATAATGTTGTGAGACTGTTCTGCTGCCTCAGGAACTAGAGGCCTGGAACATATTAAAGGAACCATGAAGTCAGAAGACTACCAAGGTATTTTGGAGTGAAATGTGCTACCTAATGTCAGAAAGCTAAGTTTGGGTTGAAGCTCATGAGTCCTCCAGCAGGACAATGACCCAAAACATATCCAAAAATACTAAAGAATGATTAAAAAGTTAAAAATGGACTGTTTTAAACTGGCCAGCAATGAGTCTTGATTCAATTCAAATCAAGAACCTTTGAAAAGAGCCGAAATCTGCTATTGGTAAAAGGAAGCCTGGAAACATTCATGAGCCGGAACAAATCACATTTGAAGAGTGGGAGAAACTACCAGCAGACAGATGTACAAAACTTATAGATAGCTACACAAAAAATTTGGAGGCAGTCATCACTGCCAACAGCTGTGAAACCAAACATTAATCTTGCCCAGGTCATATTTTTTTTCTGAGAAATTACTTCATCTAAGTTACACAGACAGTTTTCTTTTGTTGTTGTATATCTTTGAATACACTACAGATATTATGACAAAGTTAGAATATTTCCAATTATTTCTAAAGATACTGTACACAACATACCTAAAATGTAAAAGGTACCAATAATGTTGATCACAATTGTAGGTACATAAGAATATAAGAAGTGCCATACTGGGTCAGACCAAGGTCCATCTAGCCCAGTATCCTGTTTCCAGTGGCCAATCAAGGTCACAAATGCCTGTCAGGTTCCCAAAAGGTACACAGGTTCCACAGAGCTTGTCCCGGGACAAACAGTGGATTTCCTGTGTCCTCTTTAATAATGGACACATTTTATGAATCTTTCCTCCAGGAACTTGTCCAAATCTTTTTTAAACCCAGCTATACTAATGGCTTTTACTACATCCTCTGGTAATGAATTCCAGAGTTTGATTATGCGTTGAGAGAAAAAATATTTTTCTTATTAGTTTTAAATGGGTTACACTGTAGCTTCAGAGCATGTCCCCTAGTCTTTCTAATTTTTGATGGCATAAACAACTGATCTACGTTTACCCGTTCCATTCCATTCATTAATTTATAGACCTCAATCATATCTCCCCTCAGCCGTCTCTTTCCCAAGTTGAAAAGCCCTGATCTTCTAAGCTTTTCCTCAGAAGTATCCTTTCATCCCCTTTACTATTTTGGTGGCTCTTCTCTGTACCTTTTCTAATTCTGCTATATCCTTTTTAAGATACGACGACCAGAATTGCACACAATATTCAAGGTGCGGTCTCACCATGAAACAATACAGAAGCATTATAATATCCTTTGTTTTATTCTCCATTCCTTTCCTTATGATTCCTAGCATTCTATTTGCTTTCTTGGCCGCTGCTGCACACTTGGCAGAGGGTTTCAACATATTATCCATGATGACATCTAAATCTCTTTCTTGGGTGATGGTTCCTAATGTGGAATCTTGCATCATATAACCGTAGTTTGGGTTGTTCTTTCCTAGGTGCATAACTTTGCACTTGTCCACATTAAATTTCATTTGCCATTTGAACATCCAGTTTATCAAGGTCCTCTTGCAATTTTTCACAATCCTCTTGCGTTTTAACAACTTTGAATAATTGTGTCATCTGCAAATTTGATCACCTCACTCATTATTCCCATTTCTAGGTTATTTATAAAGATTTTAAAAAAACAGCAGGCCCAGCAGAGATCCCTGGGGTACTCCACTATTCACCTTTCTCCATTGAGAAAATTGGACATTTAGCCCTACTCTCTGCTTTCTATCTTTTCACCAGCTCCTGATGCACAATAGTACAATCCCATGACATTTTAATTTGGCTAAGAGTCTCTCATGAAGGACCTTGTTAAAAGCTCTCTGAAAATCCAGGTACGCTATATCAACCGGCTCACCTTGCTCTACCTGTTTATTCACACCTTCAGAAAAATATAAAAGATCAGTAAGACAAGACTTTCCTTGACTAAATCCATGTTAGCTTTCTCCCATTAAACCATGACTATCTAACATGTTCAGTAATTTTATTCTTTGTAATGCTCTCTACCCTTTTGCCCAGTACAGATGTCAGGCTCACCGGTCTGTGGTTTCCCGGATCCCCCTTGAAACCCTTTTTAAAAATTGGCATTACATTGGCCGTTCTCCAATCTTCAGGTACTACAGATGATTTTAATGATAGTTCACAGATTACTAACAGTAGGTCTGCAATCTCATATTTCAGTTCTTTAAACACCCTTGGATGTATACCATCTGGCCCAGGTGATTTACTACTATGCTTGTAAGACATCTTCCCAGTTCATCGATATTTCTTTCAATTCTTCCGATATATCACCTTTAAAAACCATTTCAGGCATAGATAACTTCCCTACATCTTCTTCAGTAAAGACCAAGCAAAGAATTCATTCATTCATTCTCCCAGCTATGGCTCTATCCTCCCTTAGCTCCCCTTTAACCTCTCTATCATTTTTTTTTTAATTTAGATTTTTATTTGGTACTTCACACATTGTTACATCACTTTTTCTCCTCATTTACATTCAATGTTATATCATACATCTGGCTGTCTTCATCAGCCCAACAGAAAGAGTAGTTACTCACCTGTAACAGGTGTTCTCCAGGAGCAGCAGGAATCAGTCCTCACATATGGGTGACGTCGGCGCCGACGGAGCCCTCGCGGAGCAATTTCCCCAGCTTTCAAAGAAAGCCTTTGGGAATTGCAGCGCGCATGCGCGGTCCCCTTCCCGCCCAAGGGTGCCATCTTGCTCAGTCTGATGACATAGCTAAAAGACAGCAAAAAAATTAGCAAAACGAAATGACAGGACTGCAACTCCAAGGGGAGGAGGGAGGGTTGTGAGGACTGATACCTGCTGCTCCTGGAGAACACCTGTTACAGGTGAGTAACTACTCTTTCTCCAGGACCAAGCAGGAAGTCAGTCCTCACATATGGGACTCCCTAGCTTAAGGCTACCGGAGACCTCAAGCGGAAAAATGAGCTCCCTCTAGCTCAGTAGCACAGAAGGAAGGAATCTTCCCTGAAAATGCCCCCGACCGGTAGCCCAACACCAGGGCTGGAGAGTAGGAGTTGCCTAAACCTCAAAGAGATTATGGAGGACTGCCTGACCGAAAGCACTGTCCCTGCAGGACTCCCTCTCCAGGCAGTAATGGGCCGCAAAAGTATGGCTTGAAGACCATGTAGCGGCCCGGCAGTTGTCTGCCAACGGAACAGAGCGGAGATGAGCCACTGACGCAGCCTTCGCCCTAACACAATGAGCCGTGACACGACCCTCCAAACGAGAAGCCGGCCGCCCCATAAGCCCAAGCGATACAGTCAGCAACCCATATGGACAAAGTACGCTTGGAGACAGGTAGCCCCAACTTATTGGGGTCAAAAGAAACGAAGAGCTGAACAGCCCTCCTATGCTCCCGCGTATGGTCAAGGTAGAAGGACAAGGCCCTCCTACAGTCCAGGGTATGCAGGACCATCTCAGCCTGGCTGGAGTGTGGCCTGGGAAAGAAGGTTGGAAGAACCACCTCCTGGTTGAGATGAAAAGGGGAAACCACTTTAGGAAGAAACTTAGGGTGAGTCCGTAAGACTACCCTATTCCTGTACAACCTAGTGTAAGGAGGATCAGACACTAGGGCTTGCAGTTCACTAACGCGCCTAGCAGAGGTAAGGGCTACCAAAAACAAGGTTTTCCAGGAAAGAAAACGAAGAGGGCAGGTAGCCATAGGTTCAAAGGGCGGACAGGTAATCCGCTGCAAGACCACATTCAGATCCCAATCACGGGCTGGTGGGCGCAAAGGTGGCTTAAGGAGAAGGAGGCCTCGGAGAAAATGAGCCACCAAAGGGTGGTTGGAAAGAGGCCTGCCATCCACCGGTGCGTGATGTGCAGAGAGAGCACTGAGGTGGACTCTGACAGAGTTGGACTTAAGGCCCAGATTGGAGAGGTAAAGCAAATATTGCAAGACCACTGCCACCAAAGCAGGAGAAGGGATTCTCAGACTGCTGAGCACACCACACGGAGAACCTACGCCACTTAAGAGCGTAGGACTTCCGGGTGGAGGGCCGCCTGGAGGCCAAGACGACCTCTTCCACCTCACGAGGCAGCAGGAGGGGAGCAAGGACTACCCTTTCAGCAGCCAGGCCATCAGATGAAGGGATCGGAGGTTGGGGTGTAGGAGAGTCCCCTGATCCTGTGACAGGAGATCGGGTTGAAACCCCAGAGGAAGAGGAGTGTCCACCGCCAGCTGCATCAGAAGCGGGAACCAGGGTTGTCTCAGCCACCGGGGAGCTACTAGGATCATCGAGGCTCTGTCTCTGAAAACTTTGAAGAGCATCCGAGACACCAGTGGCATGGGAGGAAAGGCATACAAGAGGCCCGTGGACCATGGAATCAGGAAAGCATCCGCCGCCACTCTGAGAGGATGCGGTTGTCGAGAGCAGAATTTGGGAAGCTGCCGGTTCAGGGGACTGGCAAATAGATCCATGGTGGGGAGGCCCCACTTGAGAAAGATCTGCTGAACCACTAACGGATCCAATCTCCACTCGTGAGGTTGGAGGATCCTGCTCAGCCTGTCTGCCAGGTAATTTTCTTGACCTGGGAGATAGACAGCTTTGAGCATGATGCCGTGAAGGACGGCCCAAGAGCACAGTCTCCGTGCCTCCTGACAGAGAAGGAAGGAGCCTGTACCTCCCTGTTTGTTCACGTAGAACATTGCAACTTGATTGTCCGTCTGGACCAGCACAGACTGGTGAGAAGTGAGGTGGGAGAAGGCTTTCAGAGCTAGGCGGATGGCTCTGAGCTCCAGGAAGTTTATCTGCTGAGCAGACTCCCAAGGAGTCCAGAGGCCTTGAGTACATGTCCCTTGGCAATGTGCTCCCCAACCTAGGAGAGAAGCATCGGTTGTCAGCACCTGAGAAGGCAGAGAGATTGAAAATCCACTCCCAGCACCAGGTTTGGTAGATGAAGCCACCACCGCAGAGAAGAGACCAGCAGGTTGGATACCTGTACTGAGTCCGCCAGGCTCCCCGTGGCCTGATGCCATTGAGTGCGAAGGCACCATTGAGCAGGTCGCATGTTCAGGCGGGCATTGGGGGTTACATGGACCGTGGAAGACATATGGCCGAGCAGTCTCAGAAATTGCCTGGCAGAGACCAGGGAATTGCTGCGAAAGAGGCTGGCTAGATCCATGAGTCTGTGTGCCCTGTCTAGAGGCAGGAAGGCTCGCGCCTGAAGTGTGTTCAACCTTGCCCCGATGAATTCTAGATTTTGAGAGGGGAGCAAAGTGGACTTTGCGAAGTTTATGACAAATCCCAAGTGCTGGAGTAGAGTCACAGTGCGATGAGTGGCCTGAGTGGCCTCTTGGGAAGACTGGGCCCTGATGAGCCAGTCGTCCAGGTATGGAAATACAAAGAGGCCTTGAAGTCTTAGATAGGCCGCCACTACTGCTAGGCATTTGGTGAACACCCTGGGGGCGGAGGATAGGCCAAAGGGCAGTACTCTGTACTGGTAATGATTTCCTCCCACAACAAACCTGAGATATTGTCTGTGGTCTGGATGAATAAGGATGTGAGTATAGGCATCCTTTAGATCTAAAGAGCATAGCCAGTCTCCCTGCTGGAGGTAGGGCAGCAGGATTCCAAGGGTAAGCATCTTGAACTTTTCCCTTGCCAGGAACTTGTTGAGGTTTCGCAAGTCCAGGATGGGTCTGAGGCCTCCTGTTCGTTTTGGTATCAGAAAGTACCTGGAATAAAAGCCTTGACCTCTCAGGTGGTGGGGCACCGGTTCCACAGCCTGTTCCTGAATAAGACTTGTCAACTCCTGAAGGAGAAAGTCCCTGTGCAGAGGGGGTCTTTGAGGCTCCCCTGGAAAGTAGGAGGGAGGTACCTGGTGAAAGTGAAGAAGATAGCCTTTTTGAACTATATGAATCACCCAGGTATCTGATGTGATGGCTGACCACCTGTGGGCAAAGTGGACCAGCCGGCCTCCTGTGCTGAGAGGAACCAGCGGAGGGGAAGAGGCTATGCTGATGGAGTCAAAAACCCCCACCCTGCTGAGCAGGGGCCGGTGTTGTGGGCTTGGGGGCCTGCTGCCTACGGGACCCATTACCCCGTCCCTTGGCCTGCTGACCCTGTTGGGGAGCTGCTGAGGCCTGATAATGAGGGTAGTGTTTATAGGCAACTGCCTTCCTCGGGTAAAAGGGCTTTTTCCCCGAGCCCTTCTTCTGAGAAGGGGCAGAGGTTTTCCTGGACAGCTGAGTCCTGGTCAGAGTCTCGGTCTCGATCTCGATCTGTGCAGCCTTTTCAGCCATGGGCTTGCCAAAGAGGTTTTCATCTCTGCAGGGGACATCGACCAACTTGTCCTGTACCCATGGCTCGAGGTCGGATGACTGAAGCCAAGCCTGTCGGCGGGCACCGATGCCGGCTCCGGCTACTCGAGCCGATGCTTCGAAGCCATCGTAGGCTGCTCGAGAGATAAACTTCGAGCACTCTCGAATGCCAGTGGACAAGGCCTGGAACCTCTGCAAAGGTTCCTCGGAGAGACCAGCAGAGAACCCGGCAATTTCTTTTGCCAGGTCCCGGAGATACATGCCCATATAGAGCTGGTAGGTCTGGATTCGACAAGCAAGCATAGAGCCCTGGAAACACTTCCTACCGAGGGCATCCAGGTTCCGGGCCTCCCGACCGGGAGGCACCGAGGAGGGCATCTTCTGACTCTTGAGTCGATGCATGGCCGATTCCACCACCATGGAATGGTGCGGTAGTTGTGCCTTTTGGAACCCGGGGCTCTTGCGGACTCGATAAATGGAATCGACCCGCTTGCTTAACACCGGCGCCGATGCCGGGCTCTCCCACATGTGGAAGAGAAGTCGCCCCAGCATCGGAGGAAACGGTACAGTAAAGGCCTCCTTCGGGGGAGAGTCATACTGGAGGGCATCGAGCTCTTCGGCTCAAGGCTCCTCCTCGGGATCCGCGGGGAATGCCAAGGCCTTGGCCATATCCCGCACGAAGTCCGAGAACCGGGTGTCCTCCGGGGGGGACCGTCTCCGAGGTTTGGACTCGGGCGAGTCCGATGGGACGCACCGAGTCCGAAAAGTACCAGGGGACTCTTCGTCCTCCGTCTCCCAGGCTGACTCCTCGGAGGAGGAATCGAGCGGCTCCGGTCGGGCGGGCACCGATGCCCTCTGCCCCGACGCCGAGGGTGTCGGCGTCGATGACCTCGGTCCCGAGCGGGAGGCCGAGGGAGACCGTGACCGAGGATAGACTCGAGATCGCATGGACTCGAGGATCGGCTCGGTCTCCGGGGTCGACTTGGACGTCGACGTCCCGGTGGTCGGGGCAGATGTACCGGCAAGGCCAGCGATCAATGCCCGCTGCTGGTCCATGAAGGCAGCGAAACTGCTCTCCAAGGCCGTCAACCTGAGTCCAAGCTCAGGAGACCCAACAGTCCCCGACTCGGGCCCCGACGGTGTCGGGCCCGACGTCGGCTTCTTCGGAGGTGAGTCCACGAGGACTACAGTACTCACGTGTCTAGGAGACTCCATCTCGAGACGTTTCGAAGGCCTCTCCGACTCAGAGGACCCGGGACGGCTATCGGGGCTATGCGACCTGGCCCTCGAGGAACCAGGAGCGTCCACCGACGCCGCCCTCGCGGGTTTCTTTTTCTGATGATGTTCCCGGGCAGGAGACCCCCGCTCAGAGGAACTCCGACGATGCTCAGGACCGGAGTCCCGGGACGTCGAAGCCTCTGACGAGGTCCGGGCCCGGCCAGACGCGGAGTCAGAGAAGATTCTTTTTTGTTGCTGCCGACTCCTCAACGCTTTAGAGGACATCTTGCTACACGGACCACAGATCATCGGGTCATGATCGGGTTCGAGGCAGCAGTCGTGTGTGTCGGTAAGAGACATAAGTTTCTTACACCGATCACACTTCTTAAACCCGCTGGCAGCCATCAGGGGAAAAAGGGCCCCTGCGAGGTCAAAAGACAGGGCTGCCAGTGAAAAAGAAAAATTGGCGCGAACGCTAGTCACGAAGGACAAAAACCGAAAAAATGTCGAACGGACTCGATACCGGTGTATCCGGTCCGGGCAGGAAAAGGATCCAGCGTCGAACAGAGAAAAGAAAAACAAATAAAATCAACTTTTTCAGCGGCGATCACAAACAGCGTCTGTAGGGCTCCGCGGAAAAAAGAAGACTGAGCAAGATGGCACCCTTGGGCGAGAAGGGGACCGCGCATGCGCGCTGCAATTCCCAAAGGCTTTCTTTGAAAGCTGGGGAAATTGCTCCGCGAGGGCTCCGTCGGCGCCGACGTCACCCATATGTGAGGACTGACTTCCTGCTTGGTCCTGGAGAAAAGCTTACATTCATGTTTATTATTTTTTCTCTTACATTCCATTATGTATTCCTCGCCATGTACCTATACATTTTTTATATTCCTCTCTTCCCACTCACCCCCCACCGGATCCTGTAATGCACACACCCTTATTTTGTTATCACCTTCCCACACTCGATTAGATTCATCATTCATCATTGAATTGATTCAGTAATTCGTTATCCTCCTTTTGCAACCATTCCTTATACCTTTCCCAACTTCTTTGAAAGACCTCTATCCTGTGTGTTTTATATGCCGTAATTTCACTCATCTTATATACCTGTGGTAATACCTATCGGTAATACCAGTACCCTGGTCGGACCACAGTCTTCTCAGTTTCAATATACCCATTAGTGCATTCCACAAAAGCCGAAAGTCCCCTAACACATCTGGATCCCACTCAACCCGCTTTAGACCACTCAACCAGAGCATAGTCCTAGAGAATCTCAGACCTCTCATGGCCAACACAACCATGGACTTAGATGATCTCATATCCAAATGGGATGAAAACCTGAGAGCTGCCTCCTGCCCATCACTCACCGAAAAGAAAATTCGAAAACGTGAACATACTCCATGGTTCTCCACAGACCTTCGTTCATCCCTCCACCATTTACGCAAACTCGAGCGACAGTGGCGACGAACTCACTCCCCCGAGGCGCTGGTAGCATACAGCTCATACCTAACTACCCACCGAGCAAAGATATCACAGAGCAGGAAAACTTACCACTCAAGATTAATAAAACGCTCCATCAACAAACCACATGCTTTGTTCAGCATAGTAAAGTCCATAACAGGTGAACCGGTCTCAGCTCAACCCCCTATGCCGCAGCCGCAGGACTACGCAAACTACCTGCAGTCAAAGATGATTAAAACCAACACAGACATAAATGTCAATAACGCCCCCACTTCACCTAAGACATCCCATGCTATGCCACTTCACAACTTCTCCACTGTATCAAATAGCGAGGTTGTGAACATTATTGCCTCAATCAACCCCAGTACAGCTCCTAATGACCCGTGTCCAGCCAGCTGGATCAAGGACATGCGACATGACCTCAGTCAAATATTGAGCAAAATACTGAACCAGTCTTTCTCATCAGGTTCATTCCCGCAGAGCCTAAAACACACTTCCATCAAGCCCCTACTAAAGAATAATAGACTGGACCCATCCAAGGTTGATTCCTTCAGACCTATCTCGAGCATCCCTCAGCTTGCAAAAATCATTGAGAAGGCCGCCCAACAAAAAAATCCAACATCATATTGACACTGAAGCACCACTAGATCCATCGCAACATGGCTTCAGGGAAGCACATGGAGTTGACACAGTCCTTACAACCCTATTCAATGTTCTAGTAACAGGAATAAACAACATACAACAGGGTTTCGTCCTCATCTTCCTGGACATCTCCGCTGCTTTCGACTCTGTGAGTCATGATATACTCCTACAACGCTTGAAAGATAAGGGGATTCAAAGCACGGCACTCGAGTGGTGTAAATCCTACCTATCTAACAGGTGGCAACAAGTAAATACAGGCCACGCATCCTCAGAACCATTCCTGCAATCACAGGGTGTACCTCAAGGATCGTCCTTATCGGCACTAATGTTTAATATCTACATGCAGCCGATATGTGACTTGATCAGATCCTTTAATGTACAATGTCTCGCTTACGCAGATGACATCCTCCTATATATGCCGTTCACAATTGAACATCCAGTATTCTCCCCAATAATCAAATGTTTTGAAGCTGTAGCTGAATGGTTGCTATCACAAAACCTTCGGATTAACCACAGCAAAACTGACGTTCTTTTTGTCACAAGGAACCGTAAGTTCATACCGCCTCCATCACTACTCATCAACAACATAGAGTTGAAATCAAAAGCTACCATCCGTTACCTCGGCATCACATTGGATCAGCACTTGGATATGACAACTCATGTCAAGAACATCACAAAAAACGTATATTATAAGATCAAATCGCTACATCACCTCCGCTCCCTACTAGATCCCACAGACTTCCGAACAACCTTCCAAGCATTAGTCCTCCCACACCTGGATTTTGCCAACATCATCCTACATGGCCTCCCTCAATCAACTTTAAACCCGCTCCGCCTAGCCATGAATACAGCCGCCAGAGTCCTCTCCGGCTCATCAAGATCTGACCATATAACACCCATCATGAAAGAACTGCATTGGTTACCATTACATGCCAGAATCCAGTATAAGTCTTTAGTCCTTACTTTCAAGGCACTAAATAACTACCCCCCTACGCCAATCAGCAAGCTCATCCATGGCACCCTGGAAAACAGAAAAAGGAGAATCACATCAATGAACACCTTAATTGTCCCGAAGATAATAACGAAGTGTACTAAGGCCACCTCCAACAGGGCCTTCTCCTTATTTGCTCCTCTAAACTGGAATGCACTACCTCACGAAATCCGTGCTATCAAAAACCTAATCCTATTCAGAAAAGCATTGAAATACCACCTGTTCACAAAATGCTACCCAGAAGTCAACCTAGTCACTAACAAAACTACCACCTCAATACAACCTGAAAAGGGCTAGTTGGTCAACCTTTCTCTCTAGTCTTATTAGTGAACCACATTGTAACATCCAATCGAGTTTGATATTACTGTATATACCATTAAGTTAATCTGTACATAGTTCCCCCGGTTGTCCTATTGTTGAAGTTCCCTGTTCAATGTAAAACTCAATGTTACTTGTATGCATTGTAGTATGTTCTTGTTCTATGTACACCGCACTGATTATAATAGCGCGGTATAAAAGAATTGTTAAATAAATAAATAAATACCAGGGGTCACCAACCTGCGGCCCACGGGCCGTCCCTTCGTGCGGCCCGCAAGGCTCTACCCCGGTGCGGCCCGCCAAGGATGCTGCTACAGGTACCGGCAAACTCACCGACTCCTTCTTCTGCAGCCGCGGCTCCCTGCCTCTTAGGGAACCGCGGCTGTGCTTGTAAAATCATCGCGGAGCCCTTCCTGTCTTGACGGGCTCCGTGCAGCATTGTCCCGCCTCCAAAGGAAGTGGTAAACAACTTCCTTTAGAGGCGGGACAATGCTGCACGGAGCCCGTCAAGACAGGAAGGGCTCCGCGATGATTTTACAAGCACAGCCACGGTTCCCTAAGAGGCAGGGAGCCGCGGCTGCAGAAGAAGGGAGGGAGCTGACATGGAATAATTTTCAAAGCAGAAGTACAGGTATGAGCATTGTTTTTTTTCACGGGGGCAGGGGCGGGGAGAAGGGGGGTGCGGCCCGCGAGTCTACCGGTAGTCGGCTGTGCGGCCCGCGGCCCTCTGGAGGTTGGTGACCCCTGTTATATACGTAGGCTAATCTACTTAATATTCTCTCAGGGGCTGGTTCTCTCTGACTGCCACCTCTTTGCTATTTCCATTCGCACTCCAATCGCTAGCATCTTAACATATACACTAGCTCACTTTTCATATCACCCTCCCCCCCCATTCGTTCAATAACACTCCTGCTGGTGTAATAGGGCCAACCCAACTCACCATATCTCGAGCCAAGTCAGACAACCATTGCCATGTTTTCTGTAACACTGGCACATCCACCACATATGCATATAATCCCCGCTCTCTCCACAACCTCTCCAACACACCACACCGAATCCTTATATTTTCCCATCTTACGCACTGGGGTTAGATACATTTGGTACAACATCTTATAGCAGTGTTCTTGTATTGCTGTCAAGACCACTGGTATTTTTACTCCGTCATATATTTTTCCCCATCTCTGGTAGTCCCAGTGACCTCCCAAGTCCTCTTCCTATGCCTGCATATATGTTCCTTGGTCCATTGGCCCACTCAATGCTTTATACAATCTAGAAATTGTTCCCCTAGATAAATCACCCATCCTAAACATCTTTTCAAATTGTTTTCCTTATTACCTAAGCATGCCTTTATTTGTTTTCCCCCCAGGAAATGTACTAATTGAAAATAGCCATACCAATCACTTGTCTCTATTTGAAATTCTTGCTGAAGTTCCCCAAATGATCTTAATTGGCCCGCATGTGTTAATCAACAAGGGAGAGAAGGGTGCCTTCTGCAGGAAATCTGTACAGGAAGAGCGGAGGGCAAGAACCACAGCCCACACAAGAATAGTCCACAAAAACCTTTATTGGAGAACCTCCAATAAAGGTTTTTGTGGACTACCCTTGTGTGGGCTGTGGTTCTTGCCCTCCACTCTTCCTGTCTGCCTCTGTTAATACCTGTGCCATATATTGTAACCCTTTCTCATGCCACTTTTGAAATATTCCAGACACCTCCTACCTTAAAGCCCTCACTGTATAATCCGCTGTGCTCTTATGTCTCCCCCAATCTGTGTCAGTATCTTGTGCTTCCTATCCCATACTCGGAGTGTGCATGCCACCAGGGGCGGCCCAAGGGGGGTGCGGGGCCATGTGCAGAGATTAATTGTGGGGCCTCATTTGCATAAGGAGCCTCATTTGCATAAATATGCATAATATTAACATGCGCTTTTAGTAAACGTGCCTCTTAATGAGTGTCTGGATAAAGAAAGACTAACAGATTTGTACATTACTATATTGCAGTGACGCCAGGCCCATTAGGAAGTACTATAAACAGACCATTTAGAACCCATAGCAAATCCACCCTATCATAATAGCATTACCAGGACTCACAAAGCACCAAACCCTACCTATCCAAAGGCACCACTGCAGATATTAAACCAATACATCTTAGAGAATACCAATACATCTCACTGGGGGAAAGAACAAGTGGGACTGTCAAATAGAAAGTACATGAACAGAATACCTCAGCTCGGTTACACATGCAGAACATAGACCATCACCACACAAAGAACAAGGGATCAGAAAGCACAGTTACTTACCTGTAACAGGTGATCTCTGGGAACAGCAGGAATAAGTCTTCACATGTGGGTACGTCGGTACCGACGGAGTCTGCGCGGGAACGCTTCCCAGCGTCCAATCAAAGAGCTTTTGGAAGCATCCCACCACGCCTGCGTGCTGCCTTCCCGCCTTTCCCAACTGCCTCTCCTCAGTTAAGTTTTAAAGCTGAGACAAAGAGAGAGAGAGAGAGAGGAAAGGAAAGATAGATAGAGATACAACTCCTGGGGAGGTGGGTGGGTTGTGAAGACTTATTCCTGCTGTTCCCAGAGATCACCTGTTACAGGTAAGTAACTGTGCTATCTCCAGGAACAAGCAGGAATGAGTCTTCACATATGGGGACTCCCAAGCTGAGATGCCTGGAGTCCCAGCATGTCATAGGTTGGAACATGCTATCCCCCACAACACTAGGCATCCTGAGGATGGAGGGTAGGAGTTGAAGAAAGAAAGGTGCTGTGGAACAGCTAAGCTAGCATAGGACTGCAGAGAAGGAGTACATGTGTGGATGATGATGGTTATCAAGGATATTGCAATGGATATTGCAATATGGACCTCCCCTGACAGGATTTCACAGAAGTATGTAGGTTTCATGGATCTACTGGGAAACCCAGTAGAGGAACTGTGAAGAGGACCTCACTGTAAGTGGAGGTAATAAACCAGTAGGAAAAATAGTGGAGGTCAGAATCATGAAAGGTAACAGGCACCCCTAGTAGGAAAAACTGGGGTAGTACAAAAACGGTGGGCCTTCAGCGGAAAGCTGTATGATAAAGCACAGTTACTTACCTGTAACAGGTGATCTCTGGGAACAGCAGGAATTAGTCCTCACATATGGGTACGTCGGTACCGACGGAGCCTGAGCAGGAAAGCTCCCCAGCTTCCCAGAAGGAAAGCTTTTGGGGCCTCCCACTGCGCATGCGCACTGCCTTCCCGCCTTCCTGACCAACTCTCCTCAGTTCGAGTTTATAGCTGAGACAATAGAGAGAGGAAAGGAAGAGAGAGAGATACAACTCCTAGGGGAGGTGGGTGGGTTGTGAGGACTAATTCCTGCTGTTCCAAGAGATCACCTGTTCACGGTAAGTAAGTGTGCTATCTCACTGAACAAGAAGGATTAAGTCCTCACTTATGGGGACTCCCTAGCTAAGATGCCCGGGAGATCCCCTAAAGGGTATGAGACCCTGAAAGGTTCTTCATCTTCCTATGGATCTCAGGCATCCATTCAGGGAAGGTGGGCTGGAGTTGTTCAAGAATGGAACAGGTGTCTGAGGACAGCCTGACCAAACAAGGCATCCCGGCGGGAGTCCTTGTCCAAACAATAATGGGCTGTAAAGGTATGAACCGAGGCCCAGGTGGCTGCTCGACAGATCTGGTCAATGGACACAGAGTTTAGATGAGCCATAGAGGTGGCCATGGCCCTCACATTGTGAGCGGTGACATAGCCCTCCAGAGAAAGGTTCTTACTCTGGTAAGCAAAAGAGATACACTGAGCAATCCAATTGGAGAGTGTTCTTTTGGAGACTGGAAGTCCTAAATGAGAAGGATCAAAAGCAACAAAAAGCTGAGAAGACTTTCGATGTTGCTGTGTCCTGTGGAGGTAAAAGGCAAGAGCTCTTTTACAGTCTAGAGTATGAAGGTTCCTCTCTGCATTGGATGCATGAGGAGCTGGAAAAAAGACAGGTAAATAAACCTCTTGATTAAGATGAAAAGGTGAGACCACTTTAGGCATAAAGTGAGGATTTGTCCTAAGGACTACCTTATCATGATGGAACCTTGTGTAAGGTGGATTAGCCACTAAGGCCTGCAGTTCACTGATGCGGCGAGCTGAAGTGACTGCAATGAGGAAAATAACCTTCCAGGAAAGAAATTTCAAGGAGGTAGTGGCTAAGGGTTCAAAAGGTGGCTTCATAAGCTGACCAAGAACCAAGTTTAAGTCCCATGCCACCGGAGGAGGTCGAATGGGAGGTTTAGTTAAAGTTAAGCCTCTCATGAATCTTGCAATAAGAGGATGAGAGGAAACAGGTTGTCCATTGATGGGCTTAAGTGATGCCGCAATAGCACTCAAATGGACTCTTACTGAATTCGTTTTGAGTCCTGCATTGGAAAGATGCAGGAGGTATTCCAAAAGAGAATTCAATGGGAGTGCCAGAGGGTTAAGACCCTTTTGAGCACACCAAATGGAAAATCTTTTCCATTTAAAAGCGTAAGAACGCATAGTGGAAGGTTTCCTAGAGGCATGTAGGATATCCTTCACTTGCTGCGAAAGATTGAAGTGTTGAAGGTCTAGGCCTTCAGTAACCAAGCTCTGAGGTGAAGGGACTTGGGGTTTGGGTGCCACAAAGTCCCCTCCTCTTGAGACAGAAGGTCTGGAGCCGCTCCCAAGTCCAGGGAGGGGGCTTGGGAGAGATGCAGAAGTAGAGGGTACCACACTTGGCGTGGCCAGCGTGGAGCTATGAGGATCATGGACCCTTGATCCCTTTGAAGTTTGAACAGAGTCTTGGGAATCAAAGGAATGGGTGGAAAGGCATACAGGAAACCCTGACCCCAATGCAGGAGGAAGGCATCCTTGGTCTGAACTCCCTGACACGGAATTCTGGAACAGAACCGGGGAAGTTTGGCATTCCACGGACTTGCAAAGAGGTCTATGTCCGGGGTTCCCCATTTCTGGAAGATTCTGAGTACCTGATCCATGTGCAGGGACCATTCGTGTGGAAGCAGAACTCGACTGAGTCTGTCTGCCCAAGAGTTTTGGATTCCTGGAAGATATACTGCCAGGAGATGGATTTGATGCTCTCTGGCGAAGGCCCATAATCTTAGAGCTTCGTTGCAAAGCGACAGAGAGCCAGTCCCTCCTTGTTTGTTTATGTAAAACATGGCTACTTGATTGTCCGTGTGAATAAGGACTGTCATGTTGCTGAGGAGGGTATGAAAAACTTTGAGAGCTAGAAAGATTGCTCGAAGTTCCAAGTGGTTGATATGAAGGGTGGTCTCCTGTGGAGACCAAGTGCCCTGAGTGGAGAGATCTTGGAGATGAGCCCCCCAACCTGTTTGGGAGGCATCTGTTGTGAGGGTTGCTTGGGGCAACAATGGTTGAAAGGGGGCCCCCAACAACAGATTTTGAGTGGATATCCACCATTGGAGAGACCAAAAGAGACGATTGGAGTTTGCTATTTGGTCTGAGAGAGCTCCTGATGCTTGAGTCCACTGGGTGGATAAAGTCCATTGAGCTGCTCTCATATGTAGGCGAGCATAAGGCACCACATGCACTGTGGAGGCCATGTGGCCTAATAGTTGTAGCATCTCTCTGGCAGTCAAGTGGCTTCTGGACTGAGTCTGAGAGGCTAAGTGCACTAGACGTTGGCAACGGGCCTGAGGTAGATAGGCCCTTGCCGTGGTGGTATCCAACCAGGCCCCTATGAATTCTAGGGATTGAGTAGGGGTGAGTTGGGACTTTGGCAGATTGATCACAAGTCCCAGATACTGTAGAATTCGCCTGGTGCGATCCAGGGAAGTCTGAGCCTCGGACTGAGACGGAGCTCGGATGAGCCAGTCGTCCAGGTATGGGAAGACAAATTCCCAGGGTGCATAGGAATGCAGCTACTATTGCCATGCATTTGGTAAATACCCTTGGAGCAGAGGCTAGACCGAAGGGAAGTACTCTGTATTGGAAGTGTTTTCCCTGGAACAGAAACCGTAGGAATTTTCTGTGGGATGGATGGATGAGTATATGTGTGTACGCATCCTTGAGATCTAGAGAACAAAGCCAGTCCTGACTCTGTAGGTATGGAAGGAGAGTGCCTAGAGAAAGCATCTTGAATTTCTCCCTGTATAGAAATTTGTTCAATTCTCTGAGATCCAAAATGGGTCTGTACCCCCCTGTTTTCTTGGGAATGAGAAAATAAGGGGAGTAAAAACCTGACCCTTGTTGAGGAAGAGGAACCTCTTCTATTGCCTTTTGGGCGAGAAGAGTGGTCACCTCCTGACCCAACAGGTCTAGGAGAGATGGGGGAGAATTGAAACTTCTCACCATGGTATGGGGAGGAAGGTTGGAGAAATGTAGTTTGTAGCCCTCTCTGATGATAGAGAGGGTCCATTGCTCTGATGTAATTTGCTCCCATCTGGGAGCAAAATGAGTTAACCTTCCTGGAATGGTGAGAGGTTCTGGATGTTTTAGAGCCAGAAAGGTTAAGTTCTCTAGTTTTAAGTCAAAAACCCTGAGGAGGGTGGGACTGTTGGGCTGTAGCAGCCCCTGCAGGTTTTGCCCTGGCCTGTTTAGGCTGCTGACGCTTAGGAGCAAAGCGAACTGCAGAAGATTGTTGGCCAGTATTTGTGGCAAATCTGGCCTTCTTGTAGAAAGGCTTTTTGAAAGATTTCTTCTTGACAGGGGTAGAGATAGACTTAGAAAGTCTATCTAAAGCAGCATTTTCTGCATCCATTCGAGTGGCTTTGATTTGCCACTCCTTACCAAACAGATTCTCACCCGTACAGGGCAAATTTCCCAACCCATCCTGGACCCAGGGTTCAAGGTTAGAGGCCTGGAGCCAAGCAATTTTGCGAGCCGCTATGGCAATACCTGAGGCTCTGCTAGCACCTTCAAAGGAGTCAAAGGCTGCTCTGTTGGAGAACTTTGAAATATCTTGGGTATGCTTCAGCAGAAGAAGGAACTCCTCCTTTCTATCCTCTGGGATAAAGGGGAGAAAATGGCGTATTTTTAATGCAATTTCCTTCAGAAACATGCCCATATAGAGGCTGTATGAGTTGATTCTGGCAATAAGCATACTTGCTTGGAAGATTTTTCTTCCAAAAGCATCCAGAGTCCTACATTCTCTTCCTGGGGGAGTAGAAGAGTGTCTTTTAGTACTCTTGATCCTTTTCATTGCTGACTGCACCACAATGGAGTGGTGCGGGAGCTGAGTTTTTTGAAACCCAGGAGAAGGGGGGACACGATACATGGTGTCCAGACGACGAGAATGTGGAGATAGGGTGAGAGGAGTCTCCCATAAGTCCATCATGTGATCTTGAAGAATTTCATGGATGGGCAGGGTGACTGCCTCTTTGGGAACCTTAGAGTATCCTAAAATGTCTAACTTTTTTGCTCTAGGTTCTTTTTCAGAGGATACAGAAATAGAAAGACCTTTAGCTACTTCAATGATGAAGTCTTGAAAGGATAAATCCTCTGGAGGAGACATTCTCCTCTTTGGAGAAGAGGGCTCCTCAGGTAGAGTAAGGGATACTTCAGCAGAGTCATCTGATGAATCAGGATCATCAGAAGACTCAAAGTATCGTCTGTTTGCTTCCAGGGATCGATAAGCGTATCGACCGGTATCGACATCGGGGGTACCCGGAACCGGATCGGTATCGGGAAAAACCCCGGAACCGGGAACCGGAATCGGTATCCTGGTCGATGTGGAAGGCATGGGTACCGGTATCGGTTGTGGTACCGGAACCGGAGTCGGTACCGCAGGGTGCGGTACCGAGGGCGTCGCAGCCTTAGTAAAAGCAAAAATGGCCTGCTGCATGGATTGAACTGTATGATCCATGGACGCCACGACTGTCTGGATGTCGGTACCGGATGATTGAGCCGGTACCCCAGAACAGTCTAACAGGTGATCGGTCGAGGCCGTGCCATCGATGTCAACCTGTAACCCCATAGGAGGAGCTTTGGAAGCCGGAGCTTCCCGCCGGGGTTGTTTGGCTGGGGCAGGGTCCTCAGGGTCAAGCCCAGGGGTATCTCGATACTTAGAGGGAGATTTGCCCTTTGAGGACCTGCCAGAGGAATGTTTGGTTACCTGAGATCCATCAGGAGAGGAAGACCTGGAAGATGTTGATGCTGGAGTATATGTAGAAAACAGCATGTGAAACTTGGCTGCCCGGTTCTGTAAGCCACGTTTAGACATCAAAGAACAGGATGGGCAATCTGGAATGGAATGGTCAGGCCCCAAACATTTAAGACACCATTCATGGGTGTCTGACTGAAATAGTACCGCTGCACTTGGTGCATTTTTTAAACCCAGAGGCTTGTTTCTCCATGAGGGAGAATTAGTGAAGGCCTAAAGGTCTCACAGAACTAACACACCAAGTGAGGAAAAAAAAAGATGATTTTTTTTTTTTTATTTTTTTTTTTAAATAAAGGAAAAAAAGACCGGCGGTACCGGTCTGGAATCGGGGAAGGCAGACACGCGGCCAAAGAAATAAATTAAAATAACAACTTCTTCAGCGGTGACAGGAACACGACCTGCTGGCTCCGCGGAAAAAGAAGAACTGAGGAAAGTTGGTCAGGAAGGTGGGAAGGCAGCGCGCATGCGCAGTGGGAGGCCCCAAAAGCTTTCCTTCTGGGAAGCTGGGGAGCTTTCCCGCTCAGGCTCCGTCGGTACTGACGTACCCATATGTGAGGACTTATTCCTGCTTGTTCCTGGAGATAAACCAAACTCTTTTGGAGGCAGAGTAACTCACTCTTAGGAGCAAAAAGAGAAAGGCTAACCGATTTGGACAAACAGGCACAGTCCTTGTGGGGAGAAAGGGTATGGGAACCCCTTGTATCCCAAAAAGAGAGGACAAAGGCCTGAGGCGTTAAAGCCTGTGATTAACTGAAGATCCACAATGTCTCTCCTAACTGGGGTAAGCTAGGAGAGATATTAGGTACAGAGAGCTTCAGAGGTACCTAAACCTTAGGTTATGGTATAAAAATTGTTGACTACCACAGGAGTGGTTGTGTGTGGAGAATCCCAAACCTGCTGGATAGCATAGGTATGGGTAAAACCCCTCTGTCAGAAAAGATAGCTATATGAGCATAGACAGTGAGATAGATAAGTATGTGGAGACATATCTATCTATAATGAAATATCTCGACAGATACATATACACACACATATATACATATATATACACACACATATATATATTGTCGCGCCCTTCCCCCGCCTAGGCGGCTGCCTGACGAGGTGAAGGGGGAGCGAATGTTACTTTCAAGTAACTTCCAAAGCAAAGGCTTCTGGGAGTTGTAGTGTTCAGAGCATGTGTAGTTGTAAAGCAAAGGCTTGAGCCGAGATTTGAAAGCAAACGCAGGAATATTTTTATTAGCCTCCCTTAGTAGCGGGAACTTCACAATGAAGCTTGGTATAACACGGGTACACTTATTCACAGGAAACTCAGGTAAGAAAAAAAACTAATTGCTTACTTCAGCAAACAAAACTTTCCATTCAGTATAAAGCTTCTCTTCACAGTGCTTCAAACAAAAATGTTCATTGAAATCTTCAATGCAAACAATTCCAGCAGTTAATCTTTTCTCCTTTGTTTCAGAGCTTTTACTGGTTTTAATCAGTGATTCTGAGACTTCTGATCAAGTCTCATTCATGGCAGCAAGCATACTAATTAAAACTTGGTAGCTCTGTAACACATTAGGCATAGCAAAGAAATGGAGTTTTTCTTCAACACATATATTCACACACTATTATTTTACTATCTGGGATAACTCACATTCAATTGGCTCCTCCGGCTCACTTAAAAGAATGTTTTCCCCGATATCCATAGATTCGCAGTCTGAGCAAGAATGTTCTGTGACGTCGTCCACAAACAGCTGTGCTTTCCCTCGGTGCACAGAATTCATCTTCCTGTTAATTACCTCCTGGTCTCTCAGCATACGCTGAACCAGTTTTAAAACATTTAACCCTTCCTTGCTGAGAGGCTTTCTGTAACCTTGCTTCTGGTTAAACTCTGGGAGCTGGCAGTCTGGGAACTCTTCCTGAGACCTCTGGCTAATAGCTTTATCAGCATTACCTTTTGGGAGTTTCCTTAGCAGGGGTTCCTTGCTCTTTCCCTGGCCATGCTGTCTCTGGGTTAAAGCAGCCTTCTCGTCTCTCTTTCTCCTGGAGGCGTGAACCTCGTGTCCTGAGTGTGGCTCCCTTGCAGACTCCTCCTCTGAAACAGAGTCAGCTCTCTTCCTCTCGTGTCCTGGCAAACTCCTTGCCTCTCTTTGGATCCTTGCTAATCTCCCTTCCTCTCCCGGGAAGCTGGAGAATCTTCCTGATCCTGTGAGTCTCTCTCTCTCTGTTCTCTGGGGCTTATAAACATGTAACTGGCCGGTATCTTTCCACCTCGCCCCCAGCTGTGCTGCATCACCACCCTCAGTTGCTATGGAGCTGGGGCGTGGCTTTTGGTCAACAACTTTTGACAGGTTCTTTTTTTCACCCTTAGCTGCAGTTTTAAACTGAGCATTTTTTTCCCTTTCCCTCTGCCTAGGGGAAATTGCCTGTACTTTTTCCACTTCCATAGGGCTTTGGCTGTCTTCGCCATCACTATATATATATATATAAATATAAATATAGATAGACATATAAGAATATATCTATAGTGAGAAATGGAAGGGCATAAAATACACACAAAAGATAAATATGAATATGTAGGCCTAAATATGGGTGTCTGTAATTAGACAGATATATGCCTACAGCATGGTATTCACATAGGACATGTGGAGGAGAAAGATTCATCTAACAACAAGGAGGTGGAACCTACTTGATTAGATATATAGGGAATCTATTCCCCCTGGTTATGATCCGCAAGGATGCTAGCTAGTGTAATAACCAGGATGGTTACATGAAAAACAGAGGATAATATCAATCTGTAGCTAGCAAGTCCCGAGTCGTCCAAGACTCTAGCATGGTAAGTAGACGGAAGACATATAGGGATGAGGTACCATGTTGACCTGCTTAAGGGCAAAAAGTATCATGGGTTGTTACCATGAGGACGAGCTGCAAGGAGAAAGCATTCCCAGTCCGGGATATGCTCTATGGACCAAAGCAGGGAATTGGCAACTCCTTAAGCCTTTACGTAAAAGAAGGCCTATGTCCTTTATATGAAAAGGAGATAGTAAAAGAAGGGAGAACCTTCTAGTCATGGGAGACATGACTGAAAAGCCTTTTCCAACCATCTAGGATAGCTGTTGGAGAAAAAACTCCCCATGCTCTCTAGCAAGGGCCCATAGTGGAAAGCTTCTCTGTAGAATTACAGAGAGCATGATGCAGGAGAAAGAGGAGATAGAACTGGCTGGTAGAGAGCCAGTATCTCTGCCATGCTGCCAAATCCAAGAGAATGGAGATGGTAGAAATAGAAGACAATCCAGAAAGCTTGTAGTGAGATGATCTCCAAGATAGATGGAGCATTGACTTGGAGCCACTACTAAGACTAGACAGAATGTTAGTGGAGGACAAATCTGGTTGTTTGTGGACAAGAACCAGTGGTCCAAACATTAAGGCTCCTGCATAGGCAGCTGCTAGCAAGACAGCAGAAAGAATCTTACTGTTTAAAAGCAGAAAGAACAGACAGAACAGGAGTAGAAAACTCTGGACATGTCTGATAAGCTGCCCCAAAGCAAGATTGAAACAGAGGAGTTAACTCAGAGAGGAAAACTCCGCACTGGAAAGTGACAAAACTAGAGAGACTGAAGAAAAAACCCTCCAGTGAAGTAATTCCGCTCTTACAGAGGAAAAAGCTTGGTAAGAGGGTGAAGAGAATGGAGCTGAAAAAGACTTACCAAGTAGTAAGTCTATAGAAAGGAAAATACATGCTGGCACAGGAACTCTCATTTGATAGTGGTCAGACCTCTTTCCCTAGTAGGAAAAGAGGAGAAACCTGTGACCTATAGGCATGAACATCCTGACAGCTCAGAGGAAAATAGAAAAGATGGATGCTTTTGGAAAGAGATCCATGTGTAGGGGTTAGAATGAAGCAGTGGATTGCCTCTATTGAGAAGAGGTAACTGTAGATTCTAACCCCAAGAGTCACAAGCATCTGATGATGATTGATCAGAAACCCTGCAGGTGCTGGGTTTGCTGAGCCTGGTGAGGGGTTGGATTCTTCAGACCAGGAGGATGCTTCCCCTGTTGGGGAACAGCTTTATGATGGGCAAGTGATGAATAAAACCTTCTTCTCCTGTGGGAAGAAAGTTTGGTAGGAGATTTCCTACCTACTGGGACAGAAGAAGGTGTAAAACAACTCTTAGGAACAGGTAAATCAGTGGATAACTGAGTAACCTGACATAAAGACTCCTTGTTGAAAAGATTTCCTCTAGTGCAAGGAGTATGTCCCAGCCGTTGTTGTGCCCATTTGTCCAAGGCTGAAGCTTGGAGCCAGGCTCTACGTCGTGCCCCTATAGCAGAAGTCCTGCTAACAGACTCAAAAGAGTCTAGGGAAGCACGAGAAAGAAACCAAGAGATATTCTGGATATGCTTAAGCAGTGAGGAATAGTCTGTACTCCTGGAATCTGGAAGGAAAGGAGTCAAAAGATATAATTGTTTGACCTCCTCAAGAGAAAGACTCAAAAAATATATGAGAGAATTCTTGCAGAAAGCATAGATGTCTGGAAGGTTTGACGTCCAAAGGCATCTAGTGTCTTAGACTCACGACCTGGCGGATAAGAAGGGTGCTTTTTCTTACTCTTTACCCGCCTTAGTGCTGATTCCACTACCATGGAATGATGAGGAAGTTGAGTCTTTTGAAACCCTGGAGATTGGGGCACCTGATATAAGAGATCAGTTGCCCTGGGAGGTGGGGGTACCCTTAAAGGTTGCCATAAGGTGTCGTGACACAAAGATTGCGCGCCACTATGTAGCGCTATAAAGAACAATAAGACCTGAGTGAAGGGTAATAAAAGGCTTTATTCCCCGTTGTAATGCATGGGTTCAAATTAGAGATACGTTGCTTAACAAAATAGTCCTTTGTTTCAAAAGGTGCCAAGGCTCTCTGGCTTGAGAACTGTTACTTCACAGTTTATAGTAGGGTTTTCTTAAAGGTAATATTCTTCACAATAAACAACCAAAAGTATATTTACATTCATTCTTCGTTACAGCAGGCACACTTGGGAGCGTAGGCCGTGCACCAATCGCACTCCATGTCCTCCGGCAAAGATGAGGGAATAGCATGGGGGAAATCTACCTCCATCATATCCTCTTCCTCATATTGGGTCAAAGGGGTTTCACTATCCCTGTCTATGTTAGCCTGACAATCTTCAGCATGGGAGTTTTGCTTTAGGTAAGCGCAGGAACTCTTATGGCTGGTGGTAAATTAAAATACCAATCTTTATTCAGGTTGTTTTTAGAGAGAAGCTTTCTTTGCGGATGGCTTCCAGCAGTGCAGTGCTTAGGGTTAAACCTTACTGTTTCAAACCTTGGCTCATGGAGTAAAAACCTCTGTTGTTTATACAACTGTTTTTCCTTCTGACTGGGTAAAACTGAGCAGTGCTTTTCTGGAGATAAACTCCTTACAGAACCTTCCCCTCTGGTTCTTAGCTTCCTTCTCCTTGTATCATAAACAGGCAGAGTAAAAGAACTAGGCGTGGCACCGCCTCTTACCTTGGAGCACCTTCTACCAAACTCTCCTTGCCCAATAGGCTTAGTTTGGATTCTATGGCTTCCCACCTCGTGTGGTCTGTTTCTGTTCCAACTTCCAGCTTGGCCTCTTTCACAGCAAACAGGTTTGTACCTCTGATAGCTTCTAGGCTTTACTGTTGGTTCAGCTTCTAGTTCAGCTCCGGTTCCAGTTCCTTCCTTTCTCAGCTCCTGCTGTTGTTCCCACTGCTTATTTGTCCATGGCTTTCTTTGCAACTGCTGCCATCTCCATTGCTGTGTCTTTCGCTTCTCCTCCTGCCTTTGCGTCTCCTTCTCCTCCTGCTCCTCCTCAAGAGCGTTCTGCTCTGGTTTATAAAGAGAACCTTTGTTACTGACTTCCTGGTTCTCTGTCAGCTGCAGGTCATTACTGTGATTAGATTCACTAGGATCAGTATGTCTGCTCCCGCTCCCTCTATGTGTGCCAGGAGGTAACTGCACCTCTAGTTCCTTTAAATCAGGATTTCTTTTCATAAAATCAGCTTTATTAGTGCCCGCATCATGACAAGGTGTTTCCCACATGTCTAGAAGGAGATCCTGCAAGGAATGATGCAAAGGAAGCATTATGCTGTCCTCTGCTTTGGTAGAAACAGAGCCTTGTGCAGGATAATATCCTGGAATAGGAATGGCAAGGGATCTTGCTATATCCAGGAGGAAACTCTGAAAAGAGGGATTCGAAACAGGAATCTTCCTTGGACAGGTTAGATCTAAAGAACTAGCCTGAGCACCCACAGAGTTATCCAAACATATAGGAATAGAAGATCCTGCAGAGTGCAGTGTGGAATGCTTAAGGGATGGTTGCTGGTACTGGCTGTCCGGAGCAGCAACCGTCCTTACCACATTGTCCATGCCAGGTATCGACTCCAAGCTTGGTATAGAATGGAGCGATGCTGTTGAAAAAAGCATGGTAGGAGTTGGCCACGATGCTACTGTGGATACCGGTACTGAAGCCAATACCGGTGCAGATGTCGGCGTCGGGCCCGACAAAGACATCGGAGTAGTCATCGGTGACACTTCAATCGGTACTGAGGGAACCGGAAACCTCCGGCTGCTATCCTCGGTACCGAGGCACCGGTATCGATCGGTGTCGGTACAAAAACCTATTGGTACCCAGTCTTCCAGACTATAAATGGATTCCAAACTCGGCATCGAGGGCAAAGAGCCTGAGAAGCGAAGCATGGAAGGCACCGACTGTAAGGGTAATGAAGACATCGGTACCGACCTCGGTACTGTGTCCGATACCGGTGAATGAAGGTCAACCAGTGGCAACTCAATCGGCCTCAGGGGAACCGAGAGTTGCGGATCTGAGCCTTCGGAACCGAGCCTTCGGTACTGCCGCGAGACGGTACCAAGGCGAGTCGGTACCCAGTCCTCCAAACTGGAGATTGATTCCAGACTCGGCATCGAAGGAAGCGAGGCTTTCGATGCACATCTGGAGGGTACCGACGTCGGTGGCAGTATCGGTGTTGGTACCGATAATGGAAAGTCAATCTGGGAAGTATCCACCGGTCCTGAAGGCACCGAGGAGGCCAGATGACAATCCCTGGTGAGGAGTGTTTCATCCAACACCAGTGCCGATGCCGGGGTATCGGTACCGCTCGAAGCGGATGCCACCACCGTGCACGGCTCAGGTATGTTCTGTGGAGGGTGAACCCCAGGAACAACCTGAAACCCCTTATACGCTTTGGAGACCGAAGACTCCCGCTGGGGTTTTGAAGCCAGGGGACCGACGAGGGCAAAGCCGGAGCCGTCTACATGCTGTGCATGAGACCTACCACTCGAGGACTGGCTAGTCTTAACAGACTGTTTGTGGGTTACCTGATCCGGTGTGGAAGAAGAAGGGGACGGTGCCCCGAAGTTGGAGGGCAACCGTGTATCGAGGGAATCTCGATGCTGAAGATGTCTTCTCACCAAACTGTGGTCAGGACCCAAGCAGGTTAGACACCGACTTCGAGGGTCTAAAAAGAAAGTTGTATCGCCACAGTCTGAACATTTCTTGGAGAAAGTGTCTGGCGGTTCCATGAAGGAAAAAGAGGAGGCCTAAAAGGCCTAAGAAACCGTGGGACACTATGAAGAAAAAATATCCCGTTGAAAAGGAAGATTTTACAAGAAAAGAAAAGAAAAGAAAAGAAAACACCGGCGGTACCGGTGGCGTCGGGAAGACAGCCGCGACCACAAGAAAACTAAGAATAAAAAATAAGAATTTTCTGTGGTGACAGGAGGACGTCCTGCCGGCTCCGCGGAAAAACGAAAACTGAGGAGAGGCAGTTGGGAAAGGCGGGAAGGCAGCACGCAGGCGTGGTGGGATGCTTCCAAAAGCTCTTTGATTGGACGCTGGGAAGCGTTCCCGCGCAGACTCTGTCGGTACCGACGTACCCATATGTGAAGACTCATTCCTGCTTGTTCCTGGAGATTTTAGAAATAGGAAGATAATAATTAAACTGGGAACCCCAAAAGCCAAACATGAAATGTACAACACTGGATAAATAAAACTATAATTTCCTCTTGCACTAAACAAAAACGCAAAGATGTTAGCAATACACACTTCCCAGACCAGACATATTCCAGTTAATAAATTCAAGATAAAAAGTATTTTTCTACCTTCTGTTTGGGCATTTTATTTTTCAGTTGCAATTGCTCCAGTCACTTTCTTCTGGTTTCTTCTGTGAGCTTTCTATTTGTCCTTTCTTCTCGTATTTTTCCATTCTCTCTCTATATCTGCTTTAACATACTGATCGTTTCCCTTTTGCTCTTCCCCCCATTTCTTTCCTTATTCCTTTATCATCCATTCAAATTTCACCCTTCCATTCTCAATCCCCACTTACTCTCTCAATACTGGGCCCATCGTAGACTTTTCTTCCCTCCCACACAAAATATCCTTTTCCCCTCTCCATTCTCATTCCCCATCCCCTTCTAGTCCTCCCCCAAAAATCAGTTCCCTTATAGTTCTAGATCCACCCAGCATCCGCTCCCTTCTAGTCCCATTCTCCCATGCCCCCACATCAACCCATTACCAGTCCAAGCTCCCCCATCAGCCAATTTCCAATCCTAGCCCCCCCCATCAGCCCATTTCCAGCCCTATTCCAACTCCCATCAGCCCATTTCCAGTCCTATTCCCCCATCAGCTAGTTCCAGTCCTATTCCAGCCCATCACTCATTTGCAGTCCAAGTTCTCCCCATCAGCCCATTTCTAGTCCTATTCCAGCTCCCCATCAGCCCATTTCCAGTCCTAGTCCTACATATGCTCTTCCAGTTCCATTCCAGCCCCCCATCAGTCAATTTCCACTCCAAGCTCCCCCATCAGTCAATTTCCAATCCTAGCTCCCTCGTCAGCCCACTTCCAGTCCTATTCCAGCTCTTCATCAGCCCATTTCCAGTCCAAGTCCCCCCATCACAGCCCATTTCCAGTCCAAGTCCCCCCATCACAGCCCATTTGCAGTCAAGTTTCCCCCCCATCACAGTCCATCCAGTCCTAGCCCCCCCACCCCTCCTCTGAACAGTCCCGCGGCTGTCTAAGGGGCTTCAGAGGGAGCCGGGGAAGCCTGCACAAGGCCCTGGCTCGCTCTGCACAGCTGCCAGCTTGAAGAGCCTTTTCCCCTCACGCTGGCAGCTGTTTCTGTGAAGCCGTGAATGCCGGGAAAGGTTAAAGGTCATTGCTTTTAACCTCTCCTGGCACTCACAGCTTCACAAGAACAGCCACCAGCATGAAGGAAAAGGTTCTTCACACTGGCAGCTGTGTAGAGGGAGCCAAGGCCTCACGCGGGCTTCCCCAACTCCTTCTGAAGCCATCCATTGTGCAATAATGGAGTTCGCATAGGGCTCTGCGCAAATAACATTATTGCTCAATGGACAGGCCGGCCCTGCATGCCACATATGGATTTCTATCCTGGGCCCTTCCTCTCCCCCCTCTTCCCTGCCACATCAAATCAATAAGGCAATTTGGTCTTACCATCTCCTGTTATAGTGTACTCCATTGGGGCCCACCTTTCTCTAGCCTCCATCCCATTAAAGCTCTCAACTGTGCCACCTATCATCTTGCTATCTCAGGAACTGCCAGGCCCCCTTCCTTTTTTTCGCTATACATTACTCTCCTTTGCACCCTTGGAAGTCTGCATCTCCAGATAAAGGAAAATATTCTTCTTTGCATTTGCACCAAGTTTAAAATTGTTGTGGGGATCTCCATGGGCAAGGACATAAATAGAAACAATCGAGGTAGTATCTTCACTATGGCAATTCTGCCCATCCATGAGAAGATGGGTTTGTCCCATTGTATTAAATCAGTCAGCACTTTTTTTTTTTTAATTGTTGGGTCATAGTTCATCTTATATAAAACTCAGACCCCTCCGTACTAATCTGAAACCCCAGGTATCTCACACTTTTATTAGCCCACTTAAACGGAAATGTGGTTAGCACCTTGCCTTCTTCCTGTGGGTCCAACTGAATTTTTAGAACTTCTGTTTTCCCCATGTTCGTTCTGTACCCAGATACTTTACTGTACTTCTTGATTACCTGTACTAAGACTGGTATGGATTCCATAGGTTGTCCTAATGTATACATAACATCTGAAAATAATGAAATTTTGTATTCTTCTTCACCCACCTTTATACCATGAATTTCCTTATTCTGTCTAACACTTTCTGCTAGTGGTTCTATCACCATTGCAAATAACAATGGGGAAATCGGGCAGCCCTGTCTTGTACCTCTGCCCAATTTAAATACCTCTGAATATGCCCCATTTATCCGTATACGCGCTTTAGGTTCTCTCTATCCATTTCTGGAAATTATCCCCAGCCCCATCTTCCGCATAACTGCAAACATAAAAGCCCATTCTACTCTATCAAAAGCTTTCTCCGCATCCACTGCCATCATTATAGCTGTTGTCTGCTCTTTACAGACTTGCCATATTAAATTCAGCATGTATATTATCACTCGCTTGTCTACCCGGGATAAAACCTGCTTGGTCCTCTGGTATCAATTGTGGTATGTATTTCTGCAATCTGGATGCTAGTATTTTAGCTAGTATCTTTGCATCCAAATTGATGAGAGAAATGGGCCTATATGACTCACACTTCACATGATCCTTTCCTGGTTTGGGTATTACTACTACTCCCGCTACCTCCATTGAGCTTGGCAACTTTTCTCCTTTTAATACTTCATTGAAAACATCTCTCATTATCAGGCTAACTTCCTCACAGAATTTTTTATAAAATCTGGCAGTGAAGCCATCCAATCCAGGCGCCTTGCCATCTTTTAAGCTCTTTATAACCTCTACTACTTCTTTCCTTTCTGTCTCTCTATTCATCCACTGCTGTTGCTCTATATCCAATTGTTTTAATGTGATCTCTGCCAAATACTGTTCTATATCCACTCCCTCTCCCTGTTGTTCATACTCAAAGTTTACAATAATATTCCCGGAATACGTTTTGTATTTGATCAGTATCATTAGCCCAACTACCCTGCTCATCCTTTATTCGTAGGATCTGCTGTTGCATCCTTCTTTCCACGAGTTTTCGCACAAGGTATCGGCCTGGCTAATTTCCCTGTACATAGAATTCAGGTCTGAGTTGATTCAACTTAAATGCTTCTTCCTCCTTAGTTAGTCTTCCTAATTTTTCCTGTAAATTTTTAATACATTGTCGCCTCCTCCTTCTCCCTTTCTTTTTGTTTATTTCCTCTTCTATTCTCAACTTTGTTAATAATTCGCGCTCTTGTTCTTTTTCCCGCTTCACCACCAACGCTATACATTGCCCCCTTATCACCGCTTTCAATCCATCCCACAACCCAGCTGGTCCCACCTCCCCCCCCCCCCATTATTATGCTACATGTACTCCCCTATGGTGTTCTTAATGCATTTCATCCCCTCTGCCTCATCTATAAGGGATTCATTCAACCTCCAGAAGTGCAGACCTCCTCCCTCTCTTTGGAAGTTCAATGAGACCACCACCGTTGCATGATCTGTCCAACTTATGGGTCCTATATCCACTCGTTTTACCTGTTCTACTATCCTTCCATCCACCCATATCATATCCAATCTGCTATAGGTTTTGTGTGGGTGTGAGTAATGCATATATTCTCTTATTCCCATGTATGTATCGCCAAGTATCCACTGTACCCAATTTGTATAGCAGTTTCCCTAACTTCTTGCTTACACCCTTAGTGCCTTGCTTATTACCCGCCGTAGTATCTATTCTGGGGTTTAGAGTTGCATTGAAATCCACCCCCCCTAGTATCACTGGATTTTGCTTATGCACTTCCACTACTTCATAAAGTTTCCCGTAAAACCCCCCTTGCTATGTATTTGGTATGTAAACACTCCCTACTACCATGGGCCTCCCTGCTATTTTTCCCTTCTACAGAATGAAACGCCCTTCCAGGTCCCTCACAACCTGTTCTTCTTCCAGGTTCAATCCTTTTCTAAAGAGAATTCCAACTCCCCACCTCTTTGATGCATCCCGATTATGGGCCAAGAATACTTTATCATAGTCTTTACTCATCAACCACTTTTCTTGTGTGCTTTTTAGATGTGTTTCTTGTATAAGCACTACATCCGCGCGTAATGGTTACTACTTTACATTTATCAAATTTATTTTGCTTACTCCCCATGATTTCAGATTTCTGTCTCTCTTCTTTGTACATTCACAGGATCCAGTTACCCCCCCCCTTTTTCCTGCCCTTCCCTCCCACTCACAGCCCCCTCCCACACGACATCCCCCTCTTTCCTCCCCTTCTTCGTGTTACCATTTAGTAGCTTCCCCTTCCTCAGTGACATATCCTCCGTATTAGGTACAGTTTTATTGGTATAAATATCCATAGCAACCCTTAGTAAGTAAAGAACTTAAAGATCTAAACAAAAACTTAAAACTAAGATGCAGACAGCAGTCCAGCAGCGAGATGGGGGCTTTCCAGTCTTTTGCATTGAGTGTCACATGTATGATTTTCTCCCAGTTGGTGAGAGGTCTTACGTGTGCACTAGGTGCAAGGAGCACTTTGCTCTCAGGGAATGAGTCCGTTCTCTAGAGGCTAGAGTAGCAGACTTGGAAAACATAAGAAAGACAGAGAGGTACATAGACGAGACCTACAGGGATATAGTCCTGAAGTCCCACCTCCAGTCTGGCAGCATCCCTGATGCCATGGAGGAGAGAGGTCACGTGACAGGACAGCATCACCCTGGTGTGGCAGGAAGTGATCCTGTAACTAGGACCTGTCCTCCAGGTGATGTAAAACCCTCTCGCACCGAGGAAGTTTCTCCAGGGCCATGTGCCCATGAGGGAAGGGTCAGGACAGCCGTTATAATTGGTGATTCGATCATTAGGCATGTAGATAGCTGGGTGGCTGGTGGACATGAGGATCGCCTGGAAACATGCCTGCCTGGGGCGAAGGTAGCGGACCTCACGCATCACCTAGATAAGGTCTTAGATAGTGCTGGAGAGGAGTCTGCTGTCTTGGTACATGTCAGTACCAATGACACAGGAAAATGTGGTAGGGAGGTTCTGGAGGCTAAATTTAGGTTTTTAGGTAGGAAGTTGAAATCCAGAACTTCCAGGGTAGCGTTCTCCGAAATGCTTCCCGTTCCACGTGCAGGACCCAAACGGCAGGCAGAGCTCCGGAGTCTCAATGTGTGGATGAGACATTGGTGCAGAGATGAGGGTTTTGGATTTGTTAGGAACTGGGGAACATTCTGGGGAAAAGAGGGGCTCTTCCGAAGGGATGGGCTTCACCTTAACCGGGATGGAACCAGGCTGCTGGCATTAACTTTTAAAAAGGAGATAGAACAGCTTTTAAACTAGATAATAGGGGAAAGCCGACAGTCGCCCAAGAGCGGATGGTTCGGAAGAATGTATCCTTGAAGGATACTACCAAAAGCAGAGAGGTTCCAAAAGAGTAAAGTAGTCCAAATGCCCTCGAGTATGGAGCAGACAGCTTAAAGATCCCAAATTACCCATGTCTACCAATAGCCAAATTAATATGAATAAAATACAGTCTCTAAAATGCTTGTATGCAAATGCTAGAAGTCTAAAAAATAAGATGGGAGAGTTAGAATATATAGCACTAAATGAGAGGTTAGATATGATTGGAATATCAGAGACATGGTGGAAGGAGGACAACCAGTGGGACACTGTGATACCTGGGTACAAACTATATCGTAATGATAGAGCTGATCAAATTGGTGGAGGGGTTGCGCTCTATGTTGGAGAGGGCATTGAGTCAGAAAGGATTAAAGTATTGCAGGAAACAAAATTTGCCGTAGAATCGCTATGGATTGAAATTCCATGTAAAAAGGGGAAGGCGATGGCAGTGGGGGTGTACTATCGACCGCCTCGCCAGAATGAACAAATGGATGATGAAATGCTCAAAGAAATCAAGGAAGCTAACAAAGGTTACAGCGCAGTAATAATAATGGGTGATTTCAATTACCCCGGTATCGACTGGGTCAGTGTCACAGCAGGACATGCTAGGGAGATAAAGTTCCTAGATGACATAAATGACTGCTTCTTGGAGCAGCTGGTTCATGAACCGACCAGAGGGGAAGCCATATCAGACCTATTCCTTAGTGGAACACCAGATCTAGTGCAAGAGATAAGGGTGTTGGGGCCACTTGGCAATAGTGATCATAGCATGATCGCCTTTGATTTAATTAGTAGAGGAGGGATAGTAAGGAAATCCACAGTACTACCTTTGAACTTTCGAAAGGGAGACTATGATAAAATGAGGAAAATAGTTAAGAAAAAACTAAAAGGAGCAGTTGCAAAGTTTAAAGACTTACATCAAGCTTGGGTGTTGTTGAAAAATACTATCTTGGAAGCCTAGACCAGCTGTATTCCACGCTTTAAGAAAAGTGGAAGGAAGTCCAAAAAACTGCCAACATGGTTTAAAGGTGAGGTCAGGGAGGCTGTTGTTGCCAAAAAAGCATCTTTCAGGAAATGGAAAAAAAGAGCCAAACGACGAAACCTGGAAACAGCACAAGCACTGGCAAGTCAAATGCAAGGCATTGATAAAGCAGGAAAAGGGAGAATTTGAGAAGAAGCTTGCTGCGGAAGCAAAAACGCGAAATAAAGATTTTTTCAAGTACATTTGTAGCAAAAAACCTGTGAGAGAGTCAGCTGGTCAATTAGATGATAGAGGAGTTAAAGGGGCACTAAGAGGCCACTAGGCGATAGCGGAGAGACTGAATGAATTCTTTGCTTCGGTCTTTACTGAGGAAGATATAGGGATGTTACCCATGAATGAAGTGGTATTTAAAGGTGCAGAAGAATTGAAGGAAATATCGATACATTGGGAAGATGTATTACAACTATTAGATAAACTGAAGAGTAGCAAATCACCTGGGCCGGATGGTATACATCCAAGGGTGTTGAAAGAACTGAAATATGAGATTACAGACCTGCTATTAGTAATCTCTGAACTATCATTAAAATCATCTCTAATATCTGAAGATTGGAGGATCGCCAATGTAACACCAATTTTTAAAAAGGGTTCCAGGGGTGATCAGGGAAACTACAGACTGGTGAGCCTGATGTCAGTACCGGGAAAAATGGTAGAAACCATCATAAAGAATAAAATTACTCAGCATGTAGATAGTCATGGCCTAATGGGAGACAGCCAACATGGCTTCAGACAAGGAAGATCTTGTCTTACCAATCTGTTATGTTTTTTTGAAAGTGTGAATAAACAGGTGGACAAAAGTGAGTCAGTTGATATTGTGTATCTGGACTTTCAGAAAGCCTTTGACAAGGTCCCTCATCAGAGACTTTTGGCAAAACTAAAGAGTCATGGGATAGGAGGCAGTGTACTACTGTGGATCAAGAAATGGATAAAAGATAGAAAACAGAGGGTTGGGCTAAATGGCCTATTTTCCCAATGGAAAAAGGTGAATAGTGGTGTACCCCAGGGATCTGTGCTGGGTCCGCTGCTTTCCGACATATTCATAAATGACCTGGAAAGGGGAATAACGAGCGAGGTTATCAAATTTTCAGATGACACAAAACTATTTAAAGTTGTTAAAACCCAAGAGGATTGTGGAAAATTGCAAGAGGATCTTGATAAATTGGAAGACTGGGCATCAAAATGGCAGATGAAATTTAATGTGGACAAGTGCAAAGTTATGCACCTAGGGAACAACAACCCAAACTATGGTTACACAATGCAAGGTTCCACATTAGGAACCACCACCCAGGAAAAACATTTAGGCGTCATTATGGATAACATGTTAAAACCCTCGGCCCAGTATGCAGTGACGGCCAAGAGAGCAAATAGAATGCTAGGTATCATAAAGAAAGGAATAGAAAATAAAACAAAAGATATTATAATGCCTCTATACCGTTCTATGGTGAGACTGCACCTTGAATATTGTGTGCAATTCTGGTCGCCGTATCTTAAAAAGGATATATAGTGTTATTAGAAAAGGTTCAGAGAAGAGCCACCAAAATGGTAAAGGGGATGGAAGGATACTCCTATGAAGAAAGGCTAAAAAGGTTAGGGCTCTTTAACCTGGAAGAGAGACGGCTGAGGGGAAATATGATAGAAGTCTATAAATTAATGAAGGGTGTGTAATGGGTAAACGTAGATCGATTGCACAGGTACACTAAAAAAAATTTTTTTTAAACTCCCTCTGTTTCGATTGATTTTTACGTTTTTTGGTGCGTTGAATCTAAATCTGGTAACCAATTTGCTACATCACGTACCGATTTTTTGCTACATTGGGTTAGCAGTTTGAGGTGAACGTTTCAGATTGAGTGCGATCGAGATAAAAGTTTCTTGGATGAATTCTTTATACTAATTGTTTAGTAGTTATTCAAATAAGAATAAAGAAAATTGTAACAAGGCAGCACATAAGAATAGAGTAATGTCAACAAAACACACTGTGATGGTAGCAAAATTATCTGCACTTAAAACAGCCACATACATGTGCACAAACATTGAGCATATAAGAGCGAGGTTAGACACAAAGCAAAGCAAAGAAATGTGCAAAAAATGTTGTACAGGTATGTATGTAAGAATAGAAAACGCAAACCACACCATTGCAATACATGAAGACAAACACCCGATGGTGTGAAAATAAAATTCTAATAAATGAGATCCGACACTGTGGTAATAACTAGCAAATTTTTATTTCAAAGTTTAGTAAAAACACGATATTTGTCAACACAGTTTAGATTTTAAAGTCATTCTTGGGTCAATCAATCTCCTGGTGGGCCCGTTTCTTCTTCCCCCGAATGCTTCTCTTGGTGCGCTGCTTGGCGTATTTTTCATCTGAGGTTTCCCGCAGCAGCAACCAGCAGAAATCAGCCATCATAGTGGTGTTCCATCTTCCTTGGTACCTTCTCTCTGCGTCCTTGATGTCCTGGTGAAACCTTTCACCTTGTTCTTCACTATACGCCCCCACGTTTTCGGGAAAGTAGTTCACATGGGAGTGCAAGAAATGGACTTTCAGGCTCATGTTACAGCCTTGTTCTTTGAAGGCATTGAGCATCCTGGCAACAATATCCTTATAGTTCTCATCCCGCCTGTTCCCCAAGAATTTGAGAACAACATCCTTGAAGGAATCCCAGGCTTCTTTTTCCTTCTCAGACATCGTTTCAGCAAATGCTCCATCTGAAATGAGTTTCCTTATATCAGGGCCAACAAACACTCCTTCCTTTAGCTTTGCTTCAGAAAGTCGGGGGAACTTTGAGCAAAGGTACCGAAAGCACTCACCATCTTTTGGAAGGGACTTGATGAATTGCTTAATGAGACCCAACTTAATGTGGAGAGGTGGTAATAGAATTTTATCACGAGGTACCAAGCTCTCATGAAGAACATTTTTCTCACCGGGTCTCAAATACTCCCGAATTGGCCAGTCTTTTTTCCCCCAGTGTAGGTCGCGGGCCCGGCTATCCCACAAACAAAGGAAGCAGGGATATTTGGTGAAACCGGATTGCTGCCCTAATAGCATAGATAGAATTTTAAAGTCTCCACAAATCATCCACTTATGCTCATCATAACGAATCTTCTGAAGAATCAGGGCCAAATTCTCGTATTTTCCTTGGAGAATAACAGAGTGAGCAATAGGAACTGAAGCGAATGTGTTGCCATTATGAAGAAGAACACCTTTTATGCTGTCTTTTGACGAATCAATGAACAGCCGCCATTCAGCAGGATCATACTTGAGTTTAAACTTTTCCATCACTCCGTATATATCGTTGCAAAATACCAAATCTTCCTCTTTGCTGAAATACTTCAAAAATTGTGTCTCGCGGTTGCGGTACCAATAAAAAGTTGTTCCTGGTGACAATAGATTTTTCTGTTTAAGCCGAGAACCTAGCAGTTGGGCAGCATCTTTTGGGAGTCCTAAATCCTGGACTAAATCATTCAATTCAGCTTGAGAGAAAAGTTCAGGTTTCGGATCTGGTTCAGTTTCAAACTCGGAAGTACTGGACTCATCAGGAAAAGCCATCTGATGAGTCTCATCATGATCAGAACCGTCCACACAAATATGATCCAAAGATTTTGGTGGTTCAGGCACAGGTACTTCGTTGTTCTCCAGGACCAAGCAGGAAGTCAGTCCTCACATATGGGTGACGTCGGCGCCGACGGAGCCCTCGCGGAGCAATTTTCCCCAGCTTTCACAGAAAGCCTTTGGGAATTGCAGCGCGCATGCGCGGTCGCCTTCCCGCCCAAGGGTGCCATCTTAGCCAGTCTTCTTTTTTCCGCGGAGCCCTACAGACGTACCCGTCGTGTCCCCGCTAAAAAAGATGATTTTCGTGAGTTTTTCTCGTTTTTCACTTCGGTTCGACGCCGGTCGTTTTCCTGCCCGGACTCGCGATGCCGTTGCGAGTCCTTCCCTTATTTTTCGGTTTTTCTGATTTTTAGTCAGTTTCGTTTTCGGTTTTTTCGCTGGCAGCCCGGTCCTTTGACCTTGCAGGGGCCCTTTTTCCCCCGATGGCTGCCAGTGGTTTCAAGCGGTGTGGTCAGTGTGACAGAAATATGTCACTTACTGACACACACGATAATTGCCTCCGCTGCCTGGGCCCGGATCATGAAGAAATGATCTGTGGAGCCTGTGGCAAAATGTCCTCCAAAGCGTTGAGGAGTCGGCGGCATCAGCGGGATAGAATCTTCGCTGACCCCAGCCGTACCCGGACCTCGTCGGAGGCCTCGGCATCCAGAGGCTCCAGCTCTGACCATCGCCGAAGCTCCTCCGACAGGGGTTCTCCCTCCGGAGACCATCGACGGAAGACAAAACCCGCGAGGGCGGCGTCGGTGGACGCTCCTGGCTCCGCAAGGGCCAGGTCGCATAGCCCCGACAGCCGTCCCGGGTCTTTGGAGAAGGAGCACCTCCCGAAGCGACCTCGCCTGGAGTCGGAGTTGCCTGCTCGGGTAAGTCCTGTGGTCCTTCTGGACTCGCCTCCGAGAGGTCCGACGTCGGGCCCGACGCCGTCGGGGCCCGAGTCGGGGGCTGCTGGGTCACCTGAGGTCGGACTCAGGTTGACGGCCTTGGAGAGCAGACTATCTGCCTTCATGGACCAGCAGCGGGCACTGATCGCTAGCCTCGCTGGCGCCGCTGCCCCGACCGCCGGGACGTCGACGTCCAAGTCGACCCCGGAGACCGAGCCGATCCTCGAGTCCATGCGAACTCGAGTCGATCCTCGGTCGAGGTCACCCTCGGCCTCCCGTTCGGGACCGAGGTCGTCGCCGCCGACTCCCATGGCGTCGGGGCAGCCGACGCCTCCGCCCGCCCGAGCCGACCCCACTGATTCCTCCTCGGAGTCGGTCTGGGAGTCTGAAGAGGAAGAGTCACCTGATTCCTTTCGGACTCGGTGTGTCCCCTCGGACTCACCTGAGTCCGAACCTCGGAAACAGTCCCCTCCAGAGGATGCCCGGTTCTCGGACTTCGTCAGGGATATGGCCAAGGCTTTGGCCTTCCCTGCGGATCCCGAGGAGGAGCCTCGAGCCGAAGAGCTCGACGCCCTTCAGTACGACTCTCCCGCCAGGGAGCACTTTACTGTACCGGTGCCTCCCATGCTGGAACGACTACTCTTCCGCATGTGGGAGAGTCCGGCCTCGTCGCCGGTATTGAGCAAGCGGGTCGATTCCATCTATCGAGTCCGCAAGAGTCCTGGCTTCCAAAAAGCACAGCTGCCACACCATTCCATGGTAGTGGAATCGGCCATGCATAGGCTTAAGAGCCAGAAAATGCACTCCTCGGTGCCTCCTGGCAGGGAGGCCCGTAACCTGGATGGCCTTGGTAAGAAGTGTTTCCAGGGCTCTATGCTGGCTTGTCATGTCCAGACCTACCAGCTATACATGGGCATGTATCTCCGAGACCTGGCTAAAGAGCTAGCCGGATTCTCCGCTGGACTGTCCGAGGAACCTTTGCGGAGGTTCCTAGCCTTAACAACTGGTATACGGGAATGCTCCAAATTCATGTCCCGAGCAGCCTATGATGGCTTTGAAGCATCGGCTCGTGTGGCCGCAGCTGGCATCGGTGCCCGCCGACAGGCTTGGCTTCAGTCGTCTGACCTTGAACCTTGGGTGCAGGACAAGTTGGTCGATGTCCCCTGCAGAGGTGAGAACCTCTTTGGCAAGCCCATGGCTGAAAAGGCTGCACAAATCGAGACGGAGACTCTCACAAGGACCAGGCTTTCTAGGAAGACCTCCGCCCCTTCCCAGAAAAAGAAGGGCTCGGGAAAGAAGTCCTTTTACCCGAGAAAGGCGGCTGCCTATAAACACTACCCCCAATATCAGGCCCCTCCAGCTCCCCAACAGGGTCAGCAGGCCAAGGGACGGGGTAACGGGTCCCGTAGGCAGCAAGCCCCCAAGCCTGCACCACCAGCCCCTGCTCAGCAGGGTGGGGGTTTTTGACTTCCTCAGCATAGCCTCTCCCCCTCAGCTGGTTCCTCCCAGCACTGGAGGCCGGCTGGTTCACTTCGCCCACAGGTGGTCCAACATCACTTCAGATGCCTGGGTGCTTCAAGTCGTGCGAGAAGGATATCTTCTCCACTTCCATCAGGTCCCTCCCTCTTATTTTCCGGGAGAACCTCCTCGACTCCCTCTGCACAGGGACTTACTCCTTCAGGAGTTAGCAAGTCTTCTTCAGGACCAGGCTGTGGAACCGGTGCCCCACCACCTGAGAGGTCAAGGCTTTTATTCCAGGTATTTCCTAATACCAAAAAGGACGGGAGGCCTCAGACCCATCCTGGACTTGCGCAACCTCAACAAGTTCCTTGTGCGGGAAAAGTTCAAGATGCTTACCCTTGGAATCCTTCTGCCCTACCTCCAGCAGGGAGATTGGCTATGCTCCTTGGATCTAAAGGATGCCTACACGCACATCCTCATCCACCCAAGCCACCGCCAATACCTAAGGTTTGTGGTAGCAGGAAATCACTACCAGTACCGAGTACTGCCCTTTGGCCTATCCTCCGCACCGCGAGTCTTCACAAAATGTCTCGCGGTGGTGGCGGCCTATCTCAGGCTTCACGGCCTCTATGTCTTTCCGTACCTCGACGACTGGCTCATCAGAGCGTCGTCCTCTCCGGCAGTCGCCGATGCCACACACCGCACGGTGACTCTTCTGCAGTACTTGTGCTTTGTCATAAACTTCGCAAAGTCCACTTTGCTCCCCTCACAGGATCTCGAGTTCATCGGCGCAAGACTGCACACTCCTCAGGCTCGAGCTTTCCTGCCTCTCGACAGGGCTCAACGGCTCATGGACCTAGCCGGCCGTTTTCGCAGCCAGTCCCTGGTCTCCGCCAGGCGCTTCCTGAGACTACTCGGCCATATGGCTTCCACCGTCCACGTGACCCCCAATGCTCGCCTGAATATGCGGCCGGCTCAATGGTGCCTTCGCCAGCAGTGGCAACAAGCCACCGGCGGACTAGCCGACTTAGTGCGCCTCTCCAGACCGCTGGCCTCTTCCCTACAGTGGTGGCTTCATCGGCCGAACCTGGTGCTCGGAATGCCGTTTCAGTCGCCTCAGCCGGCTCAAGTGCTGACGACCGATGCTTCCCTCCTGGGTTGGGGAGCTCATTGCCAGGGGGCATGTACTCAAGGTCTCTGGACCGCGTGGGAGTCTGCTCAACAGATCAACTTCCTGGAGCTCAGAGCTATTCGTCTGGCGCTCAAGGCTTTCTCCCACCTGACTTCTCACCAGTCCGTCCTTGTCCAGACGGACAATCAAGTTGCCATGTTCTACGTGAACAAGCAGGGGGGCACGGGCTCCTTCCTTCTCTGCCGAGAAGCTCAGAAGCTCTGCTCTTGGGCCGTCAGTCACGGCATTCTTCTCAAGGCAGTTTATCTCCCAGGCCAAGAAAATTGCCTGGCGGACAAACTCAGCAGGATACTCCAGCCGCACGAGTGGCGTCTGGATCCCTTGGTAGTTCAGAAACTCTTTCTGAAGTGGGGCCTCCCCACGATGGATCTCTTTGCCAGTCCTCTCAACCGGCAACTTCCTCGCTTCTGCTCTCGTCAGCCACATCCCCTTCGAGTAGCGGCAGATGCTTTTCTGCTCTCATGGTCGGAAAGCCTTCTCTATGCTTTTCCTCCCATCCCGCTAGTCTCTCGAACTCTGTTCAAGGTTCTCCAGGACAAAGCGTCCATGATCCTGGTGGCTCCTCGCTGGCCCAGACAGCCGTGGTTCCCACTCCTGTTACAATTAGCGGCGGAGGATCCGTTCCCTCTGGGGTTTCAACCGGATCTCCTAACACAGGATCAGGGGTCTCTGCTACACCTCAACCTCAGGTCTCTCAACCTAATGGCCTGACGGCTGAAAGGGTAGTCCTCGCTCCCCTTCTCCTGCCGGCGGAGGTGGAAGAGGTCGTCCTCGCTTCTCGGCGCCCTTCTACCCGCAAATGCTACGCCCTTAAATGGCGTCGCTTTTCCGTTTGGTGTGCCCAGCAGTCTCAGGATCTCTTCTCCTGCTTGGTGTCGGTGATCTTGCAGTACCTGCTCTACCTCTCTAATCTGGGACTTAAGTCCAATTCCGTCAAAGTCCACCTCAGTGCTCTTTCAGCACACCATGTGCCGGTGGACGGCAGACCTCTCTCCAGCGACCCTCTCGTAGCACGGTTTCTCCGAGGTCTCCTTCTACTTAAACCACCTCTGCGCCCGCCAGCACCTGACTGGGATCTGAATGTGGTTTTGCAGCGGATCACCTGTCCGCCTTTTGAACCGATGGCTACCTGTTCTCTGCGTTTTCTTTCGTGGAAAACCTTATTCCTGATAGCCCTCACTTCCGCTAGGCGCGTAAGTGAATTGCAGGCCCTCGTGTCTGATCCTCCCTTCACTCGGTTCTACAAAAATAGGGTAGTCCTACGGACTCACCCAAAATTTCTTCCAAAAGTTGTCTCCCCTTTTCACATCAATCAGGAGGTGGTACTTCCAACCTTCTTTCCCAGGCCTCACTCCAGCCGAGCTGAACGAGTCCTGCATACCCTGGACTGTAGAAGGGCATTGAACTTCTACCTTGACCGTACGCGGGAGCACCGTAAAGCTGCTCAGCTTTTTGTGTCTTTTGACCCCAATAAATTGGGGCTCCCGGTCTTCAAGCGTACTCTGTCCATCTGGGTTGCTGACTGTATCGCTTGGGCTTATGGGGCAGCCAGACTCTCCTTAGAAAGTCGAGTCACGGCTCATTGTGTTCGGGCGAAGGCTACGTCAGTGGCTTACCTCCGCTCTGTTCCGCTGGCAGACATCTGCCGGGCCGCTACTTGGTCTTCGAGCCAGACTTTTGCGGTCCATTACTGTCTCGAGAGGGAGTCCCGCAGGGACAGTGCTTTCGGACAGGCAGTCCTCCGAAATCTCTTCGAGGTTTGAGCAACTCCTACCCTCCATCCCGGATGGGGGCTACCGGTGGGTAATAATTCAGCGAAGATTCCTTCCTTCTGTTCTGCTGAGCTAGAGGGAGCTCATTTTTTGTGCTTAGGGTCTCCGGTAGCCTTAAGCTTGGGAGTCCCATATGTGAGGACTGACTTCCTGCTTGGTCCTGGAGAAAGCGTAGTTACTCACCTGTAACAGGTGTTCTCCAGAAGCAGCAGGAATCAGTCCTCACAACCCTCCCTCCTCCCCGTGGAGTTGCAATCATCTGCTTAAGTTTTTTTGCAAATTTTTATGCTGTCTTTTAGCTATGTCATCAGACTGGCTAAGATGGCACCCTTGGGTGGGAAGGCGACCGCGCATGCGCGCTGCAATTCCCAAAGGCTTTCTGTGAAAGCTGGGGAAAATTGCTCCGCGAGGGCTCCGTCGGCGCCGACGTCACCCATATGTGAGGACTGATTCCTGCTGCTCCTGGAGAACACCTGTTACAGGTGAGTAACTACGCTCTATGAGGCATAGGCCTAATTGCTGAGGGAAGGTTGGGGTAACTTATTACGTTCTTATTTTTTAAGTTGTATCCCTTCACAATGCAAGAGCAAAAATAGCAGTCACTGCTGTGGTCTCTTTGTTCACGCCACATCATAGGTATTCCGAAACGAAATGCTTGTTTTTTACCTTTCATCCATAAGCATAGATCTTCCTCACATGTCTTGCACACTTTGTGAGGAGCCCACGGTTTGTCTTGATCGCCTAACTTCAAACCGAAATAGGCGAAATATACTTTTTAATAAATGCAGAAATGTTCCTCTGCCGCTTTTTCACGGTATATTCCCCACAAATAAAACAAAAACTGTCCGGAGAGTTGACGCAACCTCTGGCTCTGTGAGCCATCACAAATACACAGCACTGCAAACTACAACTGTAGTGAACCACTTCGGAATAAAGCTGGATTACGACTGAGCAAACAAAAGGTAATAATGAACTTGCAAGAAACTGAAATTTGACAGGAACGTTCATGTCGCAACCACCGTGTTTGAGCGAGCGAACGAGGCGAGGCGAACAGGAAAGAACATGCGCCAGCGCGAGTACTGGATTTAGCCCCCCGCCTCCCAATTGTCCTGTTAATGTATAAAATGAATACAAAACACTCTAAAATATCATGAGGGAGTGTTTCTAGTTAGTTAACCATTACAACCTCTATTTTGGGCCAAGAAAATAAACTGCAGTCGGCTAAAAAGAAATTATGTGAACATTCCTTATATGCGTAAGAAATCTAATTTTGCAAGAAAACGTGACGTGATGGAACATTTTGGCTATTTTTCCTGGATTCAGCACCCCAAAATCTATAGGAATCAGTTGCAAAACTGGAGGCAGTTTTTTGGTAGTATACCTGTGTTGTTTATGTTATCAGAATATAGAAAGACTAGGGGACATGCAATGAAGCTACAGGGCAAACTATTTAAGACTAATAAAAGAAAAGCACAGTTACTTATCTGTAACAGGTGATCTCCGGAACAGCAGGAATTAGTCTTCACATATGGGGGTTCGTCGGCGCCGACTGAGCCCGCACGGGAATGCTCCCCAGCATCCAATCAGAAGGCTTTTGGGAGCATCCCTCGCGCCTGTGCGGTAGCTCCCCGCCCTTCCCACTGCCTCTCCCCAGTTGCGTTTAATAGCTGAGACAGAAGGAGAGGAGAGGAAGGAAGAGAGAGAGAGAGAGAGAGGAGTTACAACTCCTAGGGGAGGTGGGTGGGTTGTGAAGACTAATTCCTGCTGTTCCGGAGATCACCTGTTACAGGTAAGTAACTGTGCTATCTCCAGGAACAAGCAGAAATGAGTCTTTACATATGGGGACTCCCTAGCTGAGGGTGCCAGGGGAGATCCCAGAATGCGCGCCCCTGGACAGGGCGGCATCGCCCAACCTGGATCCCCGGCATCTCCGGAGGGATGGAAGGTAGGAGTTGAGAAGAGTTGCCAAGGCACAGCAACCGAAGACTACAGGGGAGTCTTCGAACCACGTCAATTATCATTAAACCGTTAATGATCTAGCACAATCTAGGGCTTACCGACTGGATTGTAGAAGGCAGAGCTGCGACGGGTACTGTAGATGCAGTAGCGAAGTCTTCAAGGGAACTTCACCGCAGAGAGGACAAAGTTCCCAGTCCGGACGGGCTGGAGACGCAGGTGTCAACCGGCACCGGACAGACGGCAGGTCTTCACGAGGAGCTCTAAGAAGCTGAGAACTCCAGTAGGAGCAGAGTCCCCATTCCGGAGGACTAATCAGAAGACTGACCGATCTGGGAGAACCCAGCCCGGAGAAGAACAGAAGGGTACCCCGGGATACCGAGGGGTACACTGTCTACCGTAGCCGGCAAGGGATAGGAAGACAATGGGTTTGAAAACCTCCAGACAAGGAGGCGTAAACCAAGGGGCTGTTGAAATCACAGCAAGCTTAAGCATAACCGGTCCGAGCACCCGAGCCGCAGAACGCAGGCAAGCGGGCCGGCCGGACCCCATAGGAAACAACAAAACGTCAGTACCGACAATTGGGGGATAGTCGTAAGACACAGGGCGCTATAACATTTCCCAAAAAGCGCCCACCTGTACCTATATACATCGAATAACAGGTATAGATGTATATCGGGCTACAGGTGGGCCCGGGAGCGCCCACCCAGGTTACTCAACCGGTATGGACACGTGAGAACGCTACTGCCAACTCGGACCGGCCCCTGATCCACAGGAGGGTGCCTTCCTGGAAGGCGGCGGGAGGAAGGGCCATCCAAGTGATGGGCCTATGTGCGTGGAGCAGGGCAGATCGGCGAGAGTAGCAGTATGGTTGGGAGACCGCCAGATCAGTTGGGTAGGAGCACATCAGGAGTGCGTAGACCCCCGAGGCATCCACCTGGCAGTCACCCAAAACGTGTCCTCCGTGCCACAGGGAAGGCAGGAGGATAGAAAACCCTATAGCCACGGCGTGACCGTGGGGCCATCTCCAGCCTATATAAAAAAACCCCTCGGGGTTAGGGCCAATGCCCTCCGCCGCTCCGAAGAGTGCAGGGAGCGGACCCGGGGATCGGCATGGGTCAGTAGGGCCCCTGTCCACCGTAGCCTGACAGACCCAGGGATTTCTCTGCGAGAGCGGAGACACAGACCAGGGGGGGGGGTGGTCCGGCCCTGTCAAGGAATGGTTCGGCCACGCTTGGAGAGCAGCGGCCAAGGCCTACACTGGGAGAAGGAGATTCGGTTCGTGATCCCCTCAATCCGGGGCCAGGCAGAGGGGAATCCGAGGGATGTACCCAAGGGTAAGTCCGAAGAAGATTAGCATGGCCCTGAGGAGCCAGGCTAACCTGGAGCGGGAAGGTTCCCCCCCCCCCCGGGGGAGGGGGGCTCCATACCTCCCATCAAGCAGTCGAACCGCTTGTCACACTGAAAGAACTTCAGTGCAGAACTGGACCGTAACTTCATGTAAGAGGAGTTAAGTGCAAACTGCCGCATACCGTAGCCTAAGGCTGCCTGGCATGGGCAGCCTGGCGCGAGCACTGGCACTGCCGACCGGTGTGAGACGTCCCTGGCATGGGCGCACCCGGCAGGCGGGCAGAGGGATGAAACCTCCTCCTCTTTGGACAGGAGGGTCGGGAAGGACATTTCCTACCCCCGGGAGAAGGGGAGGGCCGCGGGCGGCCAGTGCCAAACAGGTTGCTCTGTGCTCCGCCATCCTGACGCAAAGCCTCGCCATTGAAGAGGTTCTCCCCGGTGCACGGGGAAGTACCCAGGTTATGTTGTGCCCAGCTGCACAAGTCGGAAGCCTGCAACCAGGCTGTACGACGTGCCCCTATGGCTACCGCAGAGGACCTGCTAAATGACTCGAAAGAGTCCACGGCAGCCCGAGAAAGAAACCAAGTGATATTCCTGCAATGGTAAAGAAGCAAGGAATAGTCAGGGGCCCGAGGGGCAGACACAAAGGGAGACAAAAGAGATAACCTCTCGGTGACCTCCCGCAGCGCCAGGCTCATATAGAAAATATATGAGAGAATCCTGGAAGCCAACATGGACGCTTGGAAGGATCGCCGTCCAAAGTTGTCCAGAGTTTTAGACGCACGATTCGGGGAGCAGGAAGAGTGCTTCTTCTTGCTTCCGACCTTCCTCAGGGCCGATTCCACCACAATGGAATGATGGGGAAGCTGGTGAGTCTGGAAACCCGGAGAGGGGGGCACCCGATACCGGGCATGCATGGCCGCAGACGGCGCTGGTACCTGTAAGGGCGAGCGCCAAATCCCGAGCAGGAGATCCCGCAGGGAGGGAGGTAAAGGAAGCATTACGGCCGCCTGTTCCGCAGTACCCGGACTTAGCGAAGGGCCCAGAATAGGAATGGCGAGCAAGTCCGCCATGTCAAGGAGGAAGTCCTGAAAAGACGGCTCTCCCAGAGGGGCTATCCCGGGGGAGGCCGAGGTGGATGGGCCCGCTTGAACACCAGGGGACCCACCGTGCTGGTGCATGGGAGGAATCGCTCTAAACAGAGGAGGGTACTGACAGTCCCAATTCGAGGCAGACGGTACTGCATCGTCAGAGCCCGGGATTGACTCCAAGCGGGGCATCGAAGGGAGCGACGTCCCCGACGGGCCCGCGGGACTTGGCCTTGGCCCCGAATCCGGGGGCGGGGCCGCCCCCGGGGCAATCCGCAAGGGCGGCTGAAGTGGTGCCGAGGCCGCTGGAGAGCAGGCGAGCGCGGCACTGCGCCGTCGGAAGAGACCGGGGTCGGATCCGAAATGCGCCGGAGCCACGCTTTCCAGGCTGGAGATTGATTTAAGGCTGGGCATCGAACCGAGCGACGCCTCCTTAGGGGGCCCCGGTGTCGGCAGCCGCGCCGGTGCTGCCACTCCCGCGAATGGAGTCGGGGTCGCGACGATCGGTGCCGAGGGCAACGAGGGCTTCCCAGGCCGAAACTCGGCGAAGAGGGAAACACCCGAAGTCGGCTCCGACGCCGGGAGAGAGGCCCTCCTAGGCGCCAGGGTTCTGCCCGCGCCTGTTATATTGAGCGGGAAACCCTTACAGGGCGTACTACGCGGCCTCGAGGGTACCCAGGTAACCCGCCAACGAGCCCCGGCGGGGAGCGAGACGCCCAGCCCCGACTCCGCGGCGCTTCTTTGGGTCGACTCGACCGAAGGACCCGGGTCCCGCGGGCAAATTCCAGTGACGAGCGGAGCACTCGACGCCCGCGTAGATGCCGGGAGGTCGGTGGCGTCCGGGGGAGGCCCCGGCCCCGCGCAAGGTGGGGGTGCCGACCCGCCCGACCGGGATAGATCGATCGGCTCCGCAGGCGGAGCCCGGAGGCGACCCCTGGCGAAGAACGGGGCCCTTGTTCCCGAGACCGCCGCGGGAGGGGCGGAGCCGCTCAAGGCCAGTACCACCCCCGCGGAAGCTGGGGGCGAGTCGATCGGCCTTGGCGGAGCCGAGGGCACCCGGTGCCAATCCCCGATGGGGAGTGGGGCCACCGACTCCGACGACTTGGTCCCGCTCGAAGCGGTCACCACCTCCGCGCATGGCAGGGGTGTGGGCACGCCATACCAGGTCAGGTTGGTCCGACGATCCCCGGTGACGAGTGGAACACTCGACACAGACACCGACACCGATGCCGGGGAATCGGCACCGCCAAAAGCAGGTACCACCCCCGTGCAGGGCCGGGATGCCGTAGAGCCAGACTGGGTCGAGTCGATCGGCCCCGGAGGCACCGAGGACACCAGTCGACAGTCCCTGGCGAAGAGTGGAACACTCGACGCCGGCGCCGATGCATCTGCACCGCTCGAAGCGGGTGCCACCCTCGGGCATGGCTCGGGAATGTTCTGTGAGGAGCGAACCTCAGGAACAACCTGAAACCCCGTGGAGGCTCTGGAGCCCGAAGACTCCCTCCGGGGTGTAAGGGACTGGAGGGGAAGGCCGTTGTCATGCGGCGCATGAGACTCACCCCTCAAGGCTCGGTTAGTCTTAACAGACTGTTGTTGGGTTACCTGATCCTGGCGAGGAGAGAACGCCGACGACCGCTCCTCAGAGGGAAAGACGTCATCGAGGGACACTCGAAACAGGGAGGGTCTTCTCCCGACGCTGAAGCCCGTGGAACCGGGCCAACAGGAGAGGCACCAGGCGTTGGAGTCGGAGCAGAAGACAACGTCTCCACAATGGGGGCACTTCTTAAGAGAAGAAGGCTCCATGCTGGAAAGCCCGGTAGGCCTCAGGAGAACACGAGGAGGATGCTCCTCGAAGGAAATAAAGGAAAACAAAAAATGAGGAAAAAAAGGGGGCACCAGCGGTGCCAGAGTCAGCGGGGGAAAAACCGCGACCACAGGAACAAAAAAGAAGAAAAGAAGAAAAAGTTTCTGCAGTGACAGGAGTTACGTCCTGTCGGCTCCGCGGAAAAACGAAAACTGGGGAGAGGCAGTGGGAAGGGCGGGGAGCTACCGCGCAGGCGCGAGGGATGCTCCCAAAAGCCTTCTGATTGGATGCTGGGGAGCATTCCCGTGCGGGCTCCGTCAGCGCCGACGAACCCCCATATGTGAAGACTCATTCCTGCTTGTTCCTGGAGATATATTTTTTCACTCAACGTGTAATCAAACTCTGGAATTTGTTACCGGAGGATGTAGTAAAGTCTGTTAGTGTAGCTGGGTTTAAAAAAGGTTTGGACAAGTTCCTGGAGGAAAGGTCCATAAACCATTATTAAGAAGGGACCCAGGATATCAATGCTTGACCAAGTACAAGCATTGTGAAACCTGTGTCTTTTGGGGAAACTGCTAGGTACGTATGACCTAGATTGGCCACTGTTGGAAACAGGATACTGGGCTTGATGGACCTTGGTCTGACCCAGTATGGCATATCTTATGTTCTTATGTGTGCCTTTTTATTTCGGTCTCTGAGCAGTGGGGTCCTTCTTGGCCTTTGCCCATGAAATCCTTGGTTTGGTGTATGGTGGGGGTTGAAACCACCACTCCAAACTGCTCCAGGTCAGCCTCAAACCCTTTACCACCCGAAGAGCCCACTGATCCGAGGTGACCTTGGGCCACTTGTGGGCAGAGTGCCAGGAGGCCCCTTGGGGCTGGAGAGGGTTTCCCAGGGAGAGGGAGTCCCCGCCCTGGGAGTCAAAAGCTCCCTCTAGGTTGAGCTGAGGTCTGCAGCTTTGGGACCTTTGGCTTCCTGGATCCATGTCCGTGGCCCTTAGGCTGTGATCCCTGCTGCTGCTGGCTCGGGAAAGCTTGGTAGTGGTAACTTTGGTGGAAAGGGCCATTCTTCCTCAAGAAGGTTGGCCTTTTCCCTGAAGTTTTCTTACAGTGAAGGGTAGAGGTCTTCTTTGAGAGCCTCTGCCTGGTCACCACCTCGGCCTCAATCTTGGCCATCTTCTCGGCCATCGGTTTTCCAAACAGTTTCTCCCCGGTGCAGAGGACATCCAGTAGTTTTTCCTGGACCCATTATTTGAGGTTAGAGTTCTACAGCCAGGCCCGGCATCAAGCCCCGATGCCTGCGGCCGCCGCCTGGGCCACAGCCTCAAAACCATCATAGGTGGCCCAGGACAATAACTTAGAGCAGTCCTGGATGGCCACCACCAAGGTCTGGAACTGTTGCAAGGGTTCCCTGGTGAGCCCTGCTGAGTAGCCTGCGAGCTCCTAAATAAGGCTCTTCAGATACATACCAATGTAGAGCTCATAGGTTGTATCTAGCACTGACCCCTGGAAGCACTTGTGCCAAAAGCGTCGAGGACTATGGCCTCTCTACCTGGGGGTACAGAAGAGTAAATCTTCTGACTCAAGCTTCTGTATCGAGGATTCCTGCACCATAGAGTTGTGAGGAAGTTGGGACTTTTGGAAGCCTGGACTCTTCTTGACACGATAGATGGCGTCAAGGACCTTACCAGGTTTCCCCAGTAGAATCTCGACTGGCTTTGAAGATTTTTTTCTTTTTCTTGCCAGGGTCCGGCATCTTTCCAGAGAAGCCACCACCTTGGGACTCTAAAGACACCCTGGCCACACAGGAGGTGCTCGACTTTGGACTCAGCGTTGGTGAAGCTGGGGCTCAGCCGGACCGCAGGAACATCTTCTCCTGCAATAAGAATATAATTCCAGAGTTTGATTACACGTTGAGTGAAAAAATATTTTCTTTTATTAGTCTTAAATAGTTTACCCTGTAGCTTCATTGCATGTCCCCTAGTCTTTCTATATTCTGATAACGTAAACAATCGATCTACGTTTAACCGTTCAACTCCGTTCATTAATTTATAGACTTCTATCATATCTCCCCTCAGCCGTCTCTTTTCCAGGTTAAAGAGCCCTAAACTTTTTAGCCTTTCTTCATAGGAGTATCCTTCCATCCCCTTTAAAATTTTGGTGGCTCTTCTCTGAACCTTTTCTAAAATCGCTATATCCTTTTTAAGATACGGCGACCAGAATTGCACACAATATTCAAGGTGCGGTCTCACCATGGAACGATATAGAGGCATTATAATATCTTTTGTTTTATTTTCCATTCCTTTCCTTATGATACCTAGCATTCTATTTGCTCTCTTGGCCGCCGCTGCACACTGGGCCGAGGGTTTTAACATGTTATCCATAATGACACCTAAAACCTTTTCCTGGGTGGTAGTTCCTAATGTGGAACCTTGCATCGTGTAACCATAGTTTGGGTTGTTCTTCCCTAGGTGCATAACTTTGCACTTGTCCACATTAAAATTTCATCTGCCATTTTGATGCCCAGTCTTCCAATTTATCAAGATCCTCTTGCAATTTTCCACAATCCTCTTGGATTTTAAGAACTTTAAATAGTTTTGTGTCATCTGCAAATTTGATAACCTCACTCGTTATTCCACTTTCCAGGTCATTTATGAATATGTCAAAAAGCAGCGGACCCAGCACAGATCCCTGGGTACACCACTATTCACCTTTCTCCATTAGGAAAATTAGCCATTTAGCCCTACCCTCTGCTTTCTATCTTTTAACCATTTCCTGATCCACAGTAGTACACTGCCTCCTATCCCATGACAATTTATTTATTTATTTTATTTGTAAGTCTTTTATATACTGCCACTTCCCAAGATCAGTGGCGGTTTACATCAAACAACAAGAAATACATAGAACAGTTCAGTAGTAAATAGGTACATTGAACGGTAATTAGAACTATAAACATTAAGTATAAGCATATTTTGAAACTATTTACAAGTTTTTACAGTATTTATATATACATATGTACATTGGGTTTCATCGTGTGTTCAGTTTTGAGAGTAGTGTTGTGATTATCAGAGCAGGTGAGAGCCTTGGTGATTTATGGAGGATGGGTGGCCTTGTCAAAATTATTATCTATGTTAGAGTAATATTGTGTAAATAGATATGTTTTTAATTCTTTTCGGAATTGCTTTAGGTCTTTTAACTCTCTTAATTGGGCAGGGAGATTGTTCCACAATAAGGGGGCTACAAAAGAGAATGCTGTGTTACTTGTACTCTGTTTTGTTTTTCTGATTGAGTTGGGTACTAAAATGGTATTGAGGTTATTCGCACGTCTTATTCTGTTATCTGAGGGAATTTGAAGCAATGTGGATAGGTAGGATGGTGCAATCTGATTAATTAATTTGAATGTTATTAGAAAGATTTTGTATTGTATTCTACTTATTACAGGTAGCCAGTGCAGGGAATAGAGTATTGGAGTGATGTGATCAGATAGTTTAGCTTTAGCAATTATCCTTGCTGTTAAAAATTTTACAGATGGCTCAGAATGTAAGTTCTTTTTGGGTACTCCTGATAGAATTCCATTACAGTAGTCAATGTGTGGAATTATTAGTGCTTGCGTGATAGTTCTGAAGTCTTCGCTTTCTAAGAGGGGCCTTAATTGTTGTATTGATCGTAGCTTATAGTAAATTGTTCTGGTTGTTTTTTTAATGTGGTTAGTGAAGTTAAGGGCCTTGTCAAGGGTGATTCCCAAGTATTTAATCTCTTCTTTTATGGGAAGGGTAAAGTTCAGAATTGTGATATCAGTTGGTGGAGTGTAATTTATGTTTTTTGAAGTGATTAGTATCTCTGTTTTCTTAAAGTTAATTTTCAGATTATTTGAGCATAGCCATTTTTCAGCTTTCATGAGGCAGCTTGATATTATGTCATAGTTTGGGTCATGTATATTGAATGCAGTGTACAGCATAATATCATCAGCATATATGTGATAATTCATTTTGTATTTCTGGAAAATAGTACAAATTGGTTGAAGATAAATGTTGAATAAAAGAGCTGATAAAGCAGAGCCCTGAGGTATTCCTTGGGGATGAGTCCTGATTCATTTTTATAAATTGTGTACGGTCAGATATATACGATTTAAACCAGTCTAGCGTTGTTTTCCTTAATCCAATTTGACAGAGTCTTGATAGTAGTATGTTGTGATTTACACTATCAAAGGCAGAAGATATGTCCAGGAATACCAGTAGGTATGCTTGTTTTGTATTATCTAGACCTTTATTGAGAGTGTCCAAGAGTACAAGAAGGAGGGTCTCTACACTGTGAAATGGTCGAAACCCATATTGGTGGTCAAGTGGGGCATATGTATCAATGAAGTCTTGGAGTTGTAGTTGTACAACCTTTTCAATAATTTTTGTCAGAAAGGGAATGCTGGCAATTGGGCGATATGAGGTTGGGTCAGTCTCATTTAATGTTTTATTTTTTAAAATCGGGCCGATTGCAGTGTGTTTTAGTTCTTGTGATAACTTCCCTTTACTATATTTAGCATAAAGGGGGCAAGTTCTTGCTTTATCGTTTTGATCCATGTAACAGGACATGGGTCAAGGATGGATGTTGTGGTGTTGATATTCGATATTATATTTAGTAATTGTTTCTTGTCAATAGGCTGGAAAGAGTTCAATGTATTGATGTTGTTTATTGCTGTTATGGGATCAGGTATTGGTATTGGGGATAGTTTAAGTTTACTAGCAAAATAGTTAAAGGTATAGGGATGTTAGACTTTTGGCAAAACTCTTTAGTTTTGCCAAAAGTCTCTGATGAGGGACCTTGTCAAAGGCTTTCTGAAAGTCCAGATACACTATATCAACCGACTCACCTTTGTCCACCTGTTTATTCACACCTTCAAAAAAACATAACAGATTAGTAAGACAAGATCGTCCTTGTCTAAAGCCATGTTGGCTGTCTCCCATTAAGCCATGACTATCTACATGCTGAGTAATTTTATTCTTTATGATGGTTTCTACCATTTTTCCCGGTACTGACCTCAGGCTCTGTACCGGTCTGTAGTTTCCCGGATCACCCCTGTAACCCTTTTTAAAAATTGGTGTTACATTGGCGATCCTCCAATCTTCAGGTATTAGAGATGATTTTAATGATAGTTCACAGATTACTAATAGCAGGTCTGCAATCTCATATTTCAGTTCTTTCAACACCCTTGATATATACCATCCGGCCCAGGTGATTTCTTACTCTTCAGTTTATCTAATAGTTGTAATACATATTCCCGATGTATCGATATTTCCTTCAGTTCTTCCGCACCTTTAAATGCCACTTCAGTCATAGGTAACATCCCTATATCTTCCTCAGTAAAGACCGAAGCAAAGAATTCATTCAGTCTCTCTGCTATCGCCTTGTCGCCTCTTAGTGCCCCTTTAATCCCTCTATCATCTAATGGACCAACTGACTCTCTCACAGGTTTTTTGCTACGAATGTACTTGAAAAAGTCTTTATTTCGTGTTTTTTGCTTCCACAGCAAGCTTCTTCTCAAATTCTCCCTTTGCCTACCTTATCAATGCCTTGCATTTGACTTGCCAGTGCTTTTCTTGTTGGTTTGCGGAGTCATGGCCTGGCACAGGTTGCAGGAGGTACTGTCGTAGTCTGGGCTGAGACAGTGCAAAACAGCAGTCGTGAGTGTCTGTGACAGACAATTTGACTGTAACGATCACACTTTTTAAAACCACCGGGAGATATGGTGGATCACACCCAACCGGGGTCGATGACCCCCGGGCAAAAAAGGGCATGAATGCCAGTCAAGGCAAGCCTCACTGGAAAAAAAGAAAGGGGAGCCAAGAACAGCGCTGGCTTGACGCAGGAAGAGAAACCGGTATGCAAACCAGGAAAAACTCACAATAGGGGATCACGTTTTAGGAATTTTTCCAGTAAAACAGGACATGCGTCCATTGGGTTCCACGGAAAAAAGGAGACTGAGCAAAATGGCACTCTTGGGCAGGAAGGGGACCACACATGCACAGTAGCATTCCTAAAGGCTTTCTTTGAAAACTGGGGAAATGCTCTGCATGGGCTCAGTCAGCGCCGTCACCCATATGCGAGGACTGACTTCCTGCTTGTTATTTATTTATTTACATTCTCTTATATACCGCGCTATTCTGCATCATTGCGGTTTACATTGAACAAACTGAAATTACATTGAACAGGGCATTATAACTTGGAGAGAACTATTTTACAGGGAACATGGGCTATGGAGGGTTAAGTGGCTTGCCCAAGACCACAAGGAGCACCTGTGGGACTAGAAACCCCAGTCCTTCCGGCCCAAGGTTGCTGTCCTCTAGTGGGATTTGAACCCCCGACCTTCCGGCCTGAAATACCTTGCCCCAACCACTAGGCCACTCCTCCACTCCTTGTTCCTGGAGAATGCCATTCTCCCTATGATCCTTTGAAAGTGAAAACATTCCTTCTCCACATCAGACTCCTCAACTGAGATGTCAAAACCTGCACTCAAGTTTAAGTCTTGGACAGACTCCAGCTGATACAAATCTCCAGAAAGCAACCTCCATCTTGGTCATTTAGAAAGAAGCAGTCAAGCCGGGCTTCTACACTTTGTCCCATCCCTCATGTGACTGAGCTCGAGGAAATCCATAGGCTGCAGGGACAGAGTTCCCGTGCCAAAAAGACCAAGCTTGCTGCAGAAGGAAAAGAATTCCAGAAGTTCCCCTCCCTGAGAATAAATTCCCATATATCACAGGGGACACAAATGTAGCTGAATCCTCCGAAGAAGGGGTGCAGCCAGACGTGCAGGTATAGGAAGTCCAGGCCAGGCTATTATTCTTACTTACAGCGCCATCAGTCACTTCCTACCATAAGGTGAAAACACCAGACCAACCAAATCCCTACGTTGGAAGAAGGAAGACGAGCCTACCAGCAAGGTCAGATGTCGTCATGCAAGATGAATCCAGCAAAGAGGTTCTTCGCTTACCACAGGTCAAACAATGCTTCCTGGAAGATGACAGAAAGAGTTACGGCAAGACAAACATTTGTGTGCACTAAGGCCGCTTAGGCACAAGAGCGCAGGTTAATGGAGCAGGTATATGAGCATGCATTATGGGCGCATGGGCAGTAATGCATATTGGAGTCACTCAGGCAGAAGGTGCACTGGGACCGCTTGGGCGCAATGTGCATAAAGACAGAAAACGTTAACAGAGCACATTGGAAAATGGCAGGAAGCTCCGATGCTGAGCCAATGGCCATCTGTGGTCCACGCCAACTTATGCCCCAAAACAGATGAAATTTGGGAGCCCCCAGCAATGACAATGACGAGATCATAAGGAAAGGAATGGAATAGGTATCATAAGGAAATAGGTATCATAAGGAAAGGAATGGAAAATAAAGCAAAAGATATTATAATGCCTCTATATCGTTCCATGGTGAGACCGCACCTTGAATATTGTGGGCAATTCTGGTCGCCGTATCTTAAAAAGGATATAGCGATTTTAGAAAAGGTTCAGAGAAGAGCCACCAAAATGGTAAAGGGGATGGAAGAATACTCCTATGAAGAAAGGCTAAAAAGGTTAGGGTTCTTTAACCTGGAAAAGAGACGGCTGAGGGGAGATATGATAGAAGTCTATAAATTAATGAACGGAGTGGAACGGGTAAACGTAGATCGATTGTTTACCTTATCAGAATATAGAAAGACTAGGGGACATGCAATGAAGCTACAGGGTAAACTATTTAAGACTAATAAAAGAAAGCACAGTTACTTATCTGTAACAGGTGATCTCTGGGAACAGCAGAAATAAGTCTTCACATATGGGTATCGTCGGTACCGACGGAGCCTGCGCGGGAACGCTCCCCAGCGTCCAGAAAGAAAGCTTTTGGGAGCATCCCACAGCGTCTGTGCGCTGCCTTCCCGCCTTTCCCAACCGCCTCTCTCCAGTTCGAGTTTTAAGCTGAGACAAAGAGAAAGAAAGAGGAAAGGAAAGATAGATAGAGAGATGCAACTGCTAGGTACGTATGACCTAGATTGGCCACTGTTGGAAACAGAATACTGGGCTTGATGGACCTTGGTCTGACCCAGTATGGCATATCTTATGTTCTTATGAGGTGGGTGGGTTGTGAAGACTTATTCCTGCTGTTCCCAGAGATCACCTGTTACAGGTAAGTAACTGTGCTATCTCCAGGAACAAGCAGGAATGAGTCTTCACATATGGGGACTCCCCAGCTAGAGATGCCAGGGAGATCTCCAAGGTTGTGAGTCCCTGAGAAGGGCTCTACCTGCCCCCATGGATCTCGGGCATCCAACCAGGGATGGGGGGTAGGAGTTGATTAGGTATGGAACAGGTGTTTGAGAACAGCCTGACCAAACAAGGCATCCCGGCGGGAGTCCTTGTCCAAGCAGTAATGGGCTGTAAAGGTATGAACCGAGGCCCAGGTGGCCGCTCGACAGATTTGGAAGATGGACACAGAGTTCAGATGAGCCATAGAGGCTGCCATGGCCCTCACATTGTGAGTTGTGACATGGCCCTCCAGAGAAAGGTTCTTACTCTGGTAGGCGAAAGAAATACACTGAGCAATCCAATTGGACAGAGTTCTCTTAGAGACTGGAAGTCCCAAATGAGAGGGATCAAAAGCAACAAAGAGTTGAGAGGACTTTCTATGTTGCTGTGTCCTTTGTAAGTAAAAAGCGAGCGCTCTCTTACAATCCAGGGTATGGAGATTCCTCTCTGCACTTGATGCATGAGGTCCTGGAAAAAAGACAGGTAAATACACCTCCTGGTTCAGATGAAAAGGTGAGACCACTTTAGGCATAAAGTGTGGATTAGTCCTGAGGACTACCTTGTCATGATGGAACCTTGTATAAGGAGGATTAGCCATCAAGGCTTGCAGCTCACTGATGCGGTGAGCTGAGGTGACTGCAATGAGAAAAGTAACCTTCCAGGAAAGAAATTTCAAGGAGGTAGTGGCTAAGGGTTCAAAGGGTGGCTTCATAAGCTGGCCAAGAACCAAATTCAAGTCCCATGCCACTGGAGGTGGTCTAATGGGAGGTTTAGTTAAAAGAAGGCCTCTCATGAATCTTGCAATAAGAGGATGAGAAGAAATAGGCTGTCCATTGAAAGGCTTAAGGGATGCTGCAATAGCACTCAAATGGACTCTTACTGAATTTGTTTTAAGGCCTGCATGGGATAAATGCAGCAAATACTCTAGTAAAGAATTCAGAGGTATTGCAAGGGGATTAAGACCCTTCTGTGCACACCAAACGGTAAACCTTTTCCATTTAAAAGCATAGGAACGTCTAGTGGAAGGCTTTCTGGAAGCATGAAGGATATCCTTCACCTGCTGAGAAAGATGCAAATCTTGAAGGTCTAGGCCTTCAGCAACCAGGCTCTGAGATGAAGAGACTGGGGATTTGGGTGCCACAACGTTCCCTCCTCCTGGGACAGGAGGTCTGGAGCAGATCCCAAGTCCAGGGAGGGAGCTTGAGAGAGATGCAGAAGTAGAGGGTACCACACCTGGCGTGGCCAATGTGGTGCTATGAGGATCATAGACCTCTTGTCTCTCTGAAGTTTGAACAGTGTCTTGGGAATTAGGGGAATGGGTGGAAGGCATAGAGGAAGTCTTGCCCCCAATGAAGGAGGAAGGCATGCCTGGCCTGAACTCCCTGACACGGAATCCTGGAACAGAACCGGGGAAGTTTGGCATTCCACGGACTTGCAAAGAGGTCTATGTCCGGGGTTCCCCAAATTCGGAAGATCCTGGCTATCTGGTCCCCATGCAGGGACCATTCGTGTGGAAGCAGAACTCGACTGAGTATGTCTGCCCAAGAGTTTTGAACCCCTGGAAGATACACTGCCATGAGATGAATTTGATGCTCTCTGGCGAAGGCCCACAATCTCAAAGCTTCGTTGCAAAGCGACAGAGAGCCAGTCCCGCCCTGCTTGTTCACGTAGAACATGGCTACTTGGTTGTCCGTGTGGATGAGGACTGTCTTGTAGCTGAGCAGGGTGTTGAAGACTCTGAGAGCTAGAAGAATTGCTCTGAGCTCCAAGAGGTTGATATGTAGAGATGTCTCTTGTGGAGACCAGATGCCCTGGGTGGAGAGATCTTGTAGATGAGCTCCCCAACCCTATGGAGAAGCATCTGTTGTAAGGGTTGCTTGGGGTAGGGATTGTTGAAAGGGGGACCCCAGCAACAGATTTTGAGTGGACCTCCACCACTGGAGAGACCAGAAGAGGCGACTGGAGGTTGCTATTTTGTCTGACAGACACCCTGATGCCTGGGTCCATTGGGTGGACAGAGTCCATTGAGCTGCCCTCATGTGAAGGCGAGCGTAAGGAACCACATGCACGGTGAATGCCATGTGGCCTAACAGTTGTAACATTTCTCGAGCAGTTAAATGGGACTTTAACTGAATTTGTGAGGCTAACTGCACCAAGCGTAGGCAACGGGCCTGGGGAAGATAGGCCCTTGCAGTTGTGGTATCCAGCAAGGCCCCTATGAACTCTAGTGACTGAGTAGGGGTGAGATGGGATTTTGGGATGTTTATTACAAGTCCCAGATACTGAAGAACACGCCTTGTGCAGGCTAGGGAAGTCTGGGCCTCTGACTGGGACGGAGCTCGGATGAGCCAGTCGTCCAGATATGGGAATACAAATATTCCTAGAGTGCGTAGAAAGGCAGCTACTACTGCCATGCATTTTGTGAACACTCTTGGAGCAGAGGCCAGACTGAAAGGAAGCACTCGGTATTGGTAGTGCTTTCCTTGATAAAGGAACCGGAGGAAACTTCTGTGTGTTGGATGGATAAGGATATGGCTGTATGCATCCTTGAGATCTAGAGAACAAAGCCAATCCTGACTCTGAAGGTATGGAAGGAGAGCACCGAGAGAAATCATCTTGAATTTCTCCTTGCATAGAAACTTGTTCAATTCTCTGAGATCTAATATGGGTCTGTAGCCCCCTGTTTTCTTTGGGATAAGAAAATAGGGGGAGTAGAACCCTGAGCCCTGTTGAAGAAGGGGTACTTCTTCTATTGTCCTTTGGGCAAGAAGGGTAGCAATCTCCTGACCCAGAAGGTCGAGGAGAGATGTTGGAGAATTGAACTGTCTCACCATGGTGTGAGGAGGAAGGTTTAAGAAATGAAGCTTGTACCCCTCCCTTATGATGGAGAGGGTCCATTGCTCTGCCGTGACTTGTTCCCATCTGGGAGCAAAGTGGGCTAACCTTCCTGGAATGGTGAGAGGCTCTGGTTCTTCTAGAGCCAGAAAGGCTAAGTTCTCTAGATGTAAGTCAAAGGCCCTGAGGAGGCTGAGGCTGTTGGGCCGTAGCAGTCCTTACAGCCTTAGGCTTGGCTTGTTTAGGTTGTTGCTGACGCTTTGCAGCAAAACGACCTGCAGAAGATGCCTGCTGACCATAAACAGGATAATATTTCCCCTTTTTGGGAAAGAAAGCCTATTTGAATAACCTTTTTATAACAGGAGCAGAAGTAGACTTTGAAAGTCTATCTAAGGCAGAATTCTCAGCATCCATCTGAGTGGCCTTTGCTTGCCAATCCTTGCCAAAAAGGTTTTCACCTCTACAAGGAAGATTTCCTAATCCATCCTGGACCCAGGGTTCCAAATCAGAAGCTTGTAACCAAGCAACTCTGCGTGCACCTATGGCAATAGCCGAGGCTCTGCTGGCACACTCAAAAGAGTCAAAGGCTGCACGGTTGGAAAATTTGGAAACATCCTGGGCATGTTTAAGCCAGGTGAGAAACTCTTCCCTTTAATCTTCTGAGATAAAAGGAGATAAAGTTTGCAGATGATCTGTAACTTCCTTTAGAAACATCCCCATATAGAGACTATAGGAGTTGATTCTGGCAGCAAGCATATTGGCCTGGAAAATTCTCCGGCCAAAAGCATCCAAGGTTCTGCATTCTCTTCCTGGAGGATTAGATGAGTGTCTTTTTGCACTTCTTATCTTCTTCATAGCAGACTCCACCACAATAGAGTGGTGAGGGAACCGAGTCTTATGAAAGCCAGGACAAGGAGGAACACGGTACAAGAGAATGAGGAGAGATAGTGAGAGGTATCTCCCATATGCCCAACATGTGATCATAAAGGATCTCATGAATTAGTAAAGTAGCTGCCTCTTTAGGAGCCTTAGGATATTGTAAAATATCCAATTTCTTGGCTCTAGGCTCTGATTCAGGGGCCACTGAAATGGAGAGGCCCCTGGCCACTTCCCTAATGAAGTCTTGAAAAGACAAGTCTTCTGGAGGAGACATTCTTCTTTTTGGAGAAGAGGGCTCCTGAGGAAGGAGTACCGATGCTTCGACAGAAGCCTCTGATTCATCAGTCTTCGGAGGAATCGAAGTATCGCCTGTCTTGATGCTCCTGCAGAGCCCGATACGCTTACCGAGTGGTATCGACATCGGGAGTGATCGGTACTGATTCGGTACCGATGGGCATCACAGAACAGGGTACCGCTGCAGTCGACACCGAAGCCAATGTTGATGCTATCGGTACCGGCACCGGAACAGATATCGGTGCCGGAACTGGTACCGACAACGGAGTTTGTTGCGGTACCGGAGGCGTCGCAGCTTGTATGAATGCCGTAATGGCACGCTGCATGGTCAGAATATTCTGATCCATCGACGCAACCAATGTCTGGATGTCGGTACCAGTGGAAACCACCGGTACCCTAGAACATGGCAACAGGTGATCGGTCGAGGCCGAGCCATCGATGTCAACCTGTAACCCCATAGATGAAGCTTTGGAAGCCGGAGCTTCCCGCCGGGGTAATTTTGCCGGTGCAGGATCCTCGAAAGCAAGCCCAGAGGCATCTCGATACTTAGAGGGAGATCTACCCTTCGAGGACCGGCTGGACTTATGTTTGGTTACCTGAGATCCATGGGAGGAAGAAGAAGCCCTGGAAGATGTCGATGCCACCGAAGCTGCATCAGAGGGAAACAGGGTACTGAGCTTGGCCGCTCGATTCTGTCGACCTCTTTTAGATATCATGGAACAGGACTCACAATCGGTGATGGAGTGGTCAGGACCCAAACATTTTAGACACCAGTCATGGGTGTCGGTGATAGAAAAAGAGTACCGCTGCACTTCGTGCACTTTTTAAACCCGGAAGCGGGCTTTTCCATGAGGAAACCTTTTCTAGGCCTAAGGCCCAAAAGGAAAAAATGCACAGAAGTGGGAAACGGTAGGTTTTTTTTGTTTGTTTGTTTGTTTTTTTTAAGAAGAAAGAAGAAAAAACCGGCGGTACCGGTCCGACGTCAAAGAAAGCAGACGCGCGACCAAAGAAATAAAAGAAAATAAAGAACTTCTTCAGCGGTGACAGGAACACGACCTGCTGGCTCCGCGGAAAAGAAGAACTGGAGAGAGGCAGTTGGGAAAGTCGGGAAGGCAGCGCGCAGGCGCTGTGGGATGCTCCCAAAAGCTTTCTTTCTGGATGCTGGGGAGCGTTCCCGCACAGGCTCCGTCGGTACCGACGATACCCATATGTGAAGACTCATTGCTGCTTGTTCCTGGAGATAATATTTTTTCACTCAACGTGTAATCAAACTCTGGAATTTGTTACCGGAGGATGTAGTAAAGGCTGTTAGTGTAGCTGGGTTTAAAAAAGGTTTGGACAAGTTCCTGGAGGAAAGGTCCATAAACCATTATTAAGAAGGGACCTAGGGTATCAATGCTTGACCCAGTACAAGCATTGTGGATCCTGTGTCTTTTGGGGAAACTGCTAGGTACGTATGACCTAGATTGGCCACTGTTGGAAACAGAATATTGGGCTTGATGGACCTTGGTCTGACCCAGTATGACATATATTATGTTCTTATGATGAAGCCTTGGTACTCACCCCCTGGGAGTACCAGGCAGGGCAAAAACCATGCCAGGCTTAGTATTACTCTCCAGATGCAGGGGGGTGGGGGTTTCCCCTTTTCTTTTTAAAAACAGACTTACAGCCACATATTTTTGAGCAGTCTTTTTTTCTTCAGGGAAGAGCAGGGGGTGATGTAGGCTAGGATTTATGTATATGTCTGTATTATTTATATTTCAAATTGGTTGATTAAGATGTATTTCCTTATGATTTCTTTTTGTAATAATTTATAAATTGAATTTTAAAAAAGTCTACATGGGTAAACAGATTTACTTTGGTTAATTCACTTTCAGAAAACCGCCATAGCAAGTAAACATTAAGCCACATGTGGGGATGCATTCCCTAGGTCATTTTGGGCAGGTTCAAAAATGAAGGTGCATAGGATAACTTTTAGAAGTCTTAGGGCATTGTTTGAACATATAAATAACGGACTTACATGTGCAAAGTAGTATATGCATATAAGCAGCATTTTAGAAAACACTGCCAATAAGGTACATTTTTAAATCTTTTTGTGAATGTAAATTCCATTTATTTCCTTTCCTGGAATCCTGCTAGACCAGTCCAGACTAGTGGGTAGTGTCCCCCTGCCAGCAGATGGCGAGACAGAGAAAAATCACAGAAGCTTTGTGACATGACCCCTGGTATATAGCCTCGTATCCCTAGAGGTGAGCTTGTCCCTCTTTTGCCTAAGGCCCCTCTTTTGCCTAAGGCCCCTCCCTTACCTCTTCTTTATCTTTGTTCTATCTCTCTCTTCTCCAGGACCAAGCAGGAAGTCAGTCCTCACTTAAGGGTGTCATCGACGCCGATGAAGCCCCAGCGGAGCATTTCCCCAGCTTTAGATGAAAGCCTTTGGGAATGCTGGCACGCATGCGCGAATCCCTTCCCGACTAAAGGTGCCATCTTACCTCAGTCTATTTTTTTCCCGTGAAGCCCATCGGACGTGTGTCCTTTTTTTCCCGGAAAAGAGAAGTTTTTTCTTGGTGTTATTTTCGCTTTTTTCCTCGGATTCGACGTCGGTTCCCCTCCCGCCGGGTTCGGTACACCGGTATCTAATCCCCTTTTTTCCTTTTTCAGTTTTTGCCCTTAGTGGCTAGGCGCTCGCGCCAAATCTTTTTCTTTTTCCCTGGAAGGCCGGTCCTTTGACCTCGCGGGGACCCTTTTCTCCCCGATGGCTTCCAGTGGTTTTAAAAAGTGTGATCGGTGTAAGAAGATAATGTCTCTCACCGACACACACGACTGCTGCCTTCGGTGCCTTGGCCCGGACCACGATTCTAAAACGTGCGGGCCATGTGGAATAATGTCTTCCAAGGCCCTCCGAAGTCGTCAGCAATAAAGTGAAAGGCTTTTCTTGGACTCTGCCTCTGCCCGGGCCCGGACCTCGTCTGAGGCCTCGACATCTCGGGATTCCGATCCCGAGCGCCGTCGAAGCTCCTCGGACAGGGGGGTCCCCCGACCGGGAACGTAAGAGGAAGAAGCGGCTCGCGAGGGCGATGTCAGAGGAGGTCCCTGAGCCCTCGAGGGCCAGGTCTAAGACCCCCGACCGTCGTCCCGAGCCCGTGGACCAGGAGAAGCCAACTAAAGTTCCTCGCATGGAGCCGGAGTCTGCTGGACACGTAAGTCCTGTTGTCCTTGTGGACTCACCTCCTCGAGTACCGATGTCGGGCCCGGCGCCACCGGGGCCCGAGTCGGGGGCTGCTGCGTCACCCGAGCTGAGTCTCAGGTTGACAGCCTTGGAGAGCAGAATGTCTGCCTTCATGGATCAGCAGCGGGCGCTGATGGCCAGCCTGTCTGGCGCATCTGCCCCGACCACCAGGACATCGACTTCGAAGTCGACCCCGGAGACCGAGCTGATACTCGAGTCCCTTGCGGCTCGAAGTCGTCCTCGGTCGAGTCCCGTTCAGGACAGAGGGTCTCGACGCCGGTGCCCACGGCATCGGGGTGGGTGCCTAGAGGCCCCGCGGGGTCGGACCTCGACTCGACATCGGACGAGTCTGCTTGGGAGACCGAAGACGAGGAGTCTCCTGACACCTTCAAGACTCGGTGTGTCCCTTCGGACTCACCTGAGTCTGAGCCCCGGAGTAGATCCCCTCCGGAGGATACTAGGTTCTCAGAGTTTGACTCTCCTCCAAAGGAGGCCTTTACTGTCCCGGTTCCTCCGATGCTGGAACGGCTCCTCTTCCGGATGTGGGAGGCACCGGCCTCGGCGCCGGTTTTGAGCAAGCGGGTCGATTCCATCTATCGGCTCCGCAAGAGTCCTGGCTTCCAAAAAGCACAACTACCACACCATTCCATGGTTGTGGAATCGGCCATGCATCATCTGAAGAGTCAGAAGATGCACTCCGCAGTGCCTCCTGGAAGGGAAGCCTGAAGCCTTGATGGCGTCGGTAGAAAGTGCTTTCAGGGCTCGATGCTTGCTTGCCGTGTCCAGACTTACCAGCTGTACATGGGCATGTATTTACGAGACCTGGCCAAGGATTTGGCCGGATTCTCTGCTGGTCTCTCCGGGGAACCCTTGCAGAGTTTTAAGTCCTTGTCTTCGAGGATCCGGGAATGCTCTAAGTTCATGTCCCGCACCGCCTACGATGGCTTCGAGGCTTCGGCCCAAGTAGCGGCTGCCGGCATCGCGGCCCAACGCCAGGCATGGCTGCAGTCATCGGACCTCGAGCCATGGGTTCAGGACAAGTTGGTCGATGTCCCTTGCCGAGGTGAAAACCTTTTTGGCAAGCCTGTGGCTGAGAAGGCCGCTCAGCTCGAGACAGAGCACCTCACGAGGACAAGGCTGTCGAGGAAGACCTCTGGCCCTTCTCATAAAAAGAAGGGTTTGGGTAAAAAGTCCTTTTACCCGAGGAAGGGCACTGCCTATAAACAGTACCCGCAATATACGGCTGCCCAAGCTGCCCCCCAGGGTCAGCAAGCCAAGGGCCAGGGTAATGGGCCCCGTAGGCAGAGGACCCCCAAGCCTGCAGCCCCTGCTCCCACTCAGCAGGGTGGGGGGTTTTGACTCCTTGAGTATAGCCATACCTCCCTTGCAGACCCAGCCCTGCACAGGAGGCTGCCTAGCCTTGTTCGCCCACAAGTGGCCATTGATAACCCAAGACAGTTGGGTGCTGGACATAGTCCATCGAGGCTATGCCCTGCACTTTCACCAACTGCCTCTGCCACACTTCCCAGGGGAACCTTTCCGGCCTCCCCTGCATACAGCCCTTCTCCTTCAGGAGCTAAAAGGTCTGTTGCTGGACAAGGCGGTGGAGCCTGTGCCTCCACCCTTCCAAGGTCACGGGTTTTACTCCAGTGTATTTCCTGGTGCCAAAAAGAACCGGTGGTCTTCAACCCATTTTGGATCTCAGAAACCTGAACAAGTTTCTAGTGAAAGAGAAGTTCAAGATGCTTACTCTTAGAACACTTCTGCCCTACCTCCAGCAGGGAGATTGGCTTTGCTCTTTAGATCTAAAGGATGCTTACACTCACATCCTTATTCATCCAGACCACAGACAGTACCTCAGGTTCATTGTGGGAGGAAACCATTATCAGTACAGAGTACTGCCTTTTGGACTGACCTCCGCTCCCAGAGTGTTTACCAAGTGCCTGGCAGTGGTGGCAGCCTACCTGAGAAATCAGGGCATCTTTGTGTTTACCTAGATGACTGGCTCATCAGAGGCCAGACTTCTCTAGAAGTACAACAGGCCACCACCAGGACCAAAGAACTGCTCCAAAAGGTGGGCTTTATCATCAACTTCGCAAAGTCCACTTTGCTCCCCTCCCAGAACTTGGAGTTCATAGGAGCAAGTTTGGATTCTCAGCTGGCAAGAGCATTCTTACCGGTGGACCGAGCGCAAAGGCTCATGGACCTTGCCAGAAAGTTTCTGCACAGGTCCCTGGTCTCCGCCAGACTCTGTCTCGGGCTTCTGGGCCACATGGCATCGACAGTACAGGTGACCCCCAATGCCAGGCTCCATATGCGACCTGCCCAGTGGTGCCTTCGGACTCAGTGGTCACAAGCCTCAGGCAGTCTCAGAGACAGGATCAGAGTGTCCCACCGTTTCCTGGCATCCCTCAACTGGTGGTTACACCCCCCCAATCTGCTGGTGGGGATGCCCTTTCAGCTCCCACCTCATACAGTGGTACTGACCACCGATGCCTCTCTGCAGGGTTGGGGAGCACACTGCCTAGACAAGTGCACCCAGGGCCTGTGGTCTCCTTGGGAGGCGTCCCAGCAGATCAATCTACTGGAACTTAGAGCTATCCGCCTGGCCCTCAAGGCCCTTACTGCTTCCCTGGCACAACAGTCTGTCTTGATCCAGACAGACAACCAGGTAGCCATTTTCTATGTAAACAAACAGGGCGGAATTGGTTCCCAGCCCCTTTGCCAGGAGACCCAGGACCTCTGTTCCTTTGCCCTGAAGCACAACATGCTCCTCAAAGCAGTCTATCTTCCAGGCCAGGAGAATTCCCTGGCCGACAGATTGAGCAGGATTCTGCAACCACACAAGTGGCAGCTACATCCTTTAGTGGTTCAAAAGATTTTCTTGAAATGGGGGCTTCCCTCCATAGACCTGTTTGCCAGTCCACTGAACAACCAGCTGCCAAGGTTCTGCTCCAAGCGACCGCATCCTCTGAGAGTAGCAGCAGATGCTTTTCTGATTCCCTGGACTCAGGGCCTACTCTATGCGTTTCCTCCCACTCCTCTAGTGGCCCTAACGCTGTTCAAGATTCTCCGAGACAGAGCCTCAGTCCTCCTGGTAGCTCCCAGGTGGCCCAGGCAGCCTTGGTTCCCCCTCCTGCTTCAACTGGCAGTGGATCTGCCTCTGCCTCTGGGATTGCAACCCGACCTTCTCTCTCAGAATCCGGGCTCCTTGCTGCATCCCAATCTAAAAGCTCTCAATCTGATGGCATGGAGGCTGCAAGGGTAGTGTTGGCTCCCTGGGGTCTGCCTCCCGAGGTTGAGGAAGTTCTCCTAGCCTCCCGGAAACAATCCACTCGGAAGACCTATGCTCTCAAGTGGAAAAGGTTCTCTGTGTGGTGTCAGCTACGTGCTGAGGATCCTTTCTCCTGTACTGTGTCAGTAGTGCTTCAGTACCTGCTGCACTTGTCCAATCAGGGTCTCAAGTCCAACTCTGTTCGGGTCCACCTCTCTGCTTTAGCAGCTCACCACTCCCTAGTTGAGGGCCATTCCTTGTCTGTGCACCCTTTGGTGTCTAGGTTTCTCAGAGGCTTGCTTCTGCTCAAACCTCCCATACGTCCTCCTGCTCCTGAGTGGGAGCTTAATGTGGTCTTGCAGCAGCTGACTCGCCCACCTTTTGAGCCTATGGCTACTTGCCCTCTACGCTTCCTTTCCTGGAAGACTCTCTTTCTGATAGCCCTTACTTCGGCTAGGAGAGTGAGTGAGCTTCAGGCCTTGGTCTGTGATAGACCTTACACCAGGTTCTATAAAAACAGGGTGGTCCTCCGGACTCACCCTAAGTTCCTTCCTAAGGTTGTCTCCTCTTTCCACCTCAACCAGGAGGTGGTTCTTCCTACTTTCTTCCCTAGGCCTCATGCAAGTCAGGCTGAAACAGTTCTCCATACCTTGGACTGTAGGAGGGCCTTATCCTTCTACCTTGAAAGTACGCAAGGTCACAGGAAGGCTTCTCAGCTCTTCCTTTCTTTTGACCCCAATAACTTGGGGAGGCCTGTGTCCAAGCGTACCTTGTCCATCTGGGTGGCTGACTGTATCACCTGGGCTTACAAGGCAGCTGACCTTCCTTTGCAGGGTAGGGTCACAGCCCACCGTGTGAGGGCAATGGCTGCATCAGTGGCTCATCTCCGCTCTGTTCCATTGTAAGACAGGGCTGCTACTTGGTCTTCAAGCCAGACTTTTGCAGCCCACTACTGTCTGGAGAGGGAGTCCCGTAGGGACAGTGCTTTTGGCCAAGCAGTACTCCGGAATCTCTTTGAGGTCTAGGCAACTCCTGCCCTCCTGCCCTCTGGTTGGGCTACCTGTGGAGGATCTGTCCTTGCAAAGCCTTTACTGTGTTGCTGAGACTAGAGGGAGTTCTCTTGTTCAGCCTGGGTTCCTGGTAGCCCAGAGCTGGGGAGTCACCCATAAGTGAGGAATGACTTCCTGCTTGGTCCTGGAGAAAGAGTAGTTACTCACCTGTAACAGGTGTTCTCCAGGAGCAGCAGGAATCAGTCCTCACTACCCTCCCTCCTCCCCTTGGAGTTGCAGTTGTACATAGTTTCATTTTTACATTTTTGTGTGCTGTTCTTAGCTATGTCATTTGACTGAGGTAAGATGGCACCTTTAGGCGGGAAGGGAACCACGCATGCGTGCCAGCATTCCCAAAGGCTTTCATGGAAAGCTGGGGAAATGCTCCGCTGGGGCTTCATCGGCATCGATGACACCCATGTGAGGACTGATTCCTGCTGCTCCTGGAGAACACCTGTTACAGGTGAGTAACTACTCTTTTCCTGTCTGACCATTGGCGTTCCGTTTCCTTTCCTAGCAGCGTTTAACCTTAAATTGTAAAACCGCTCTAATACTCATGTGTGGGCGGTATATTAAAAGCTGAATAAAGATACCCTGGCAAGCACCAGAACTTCACAACAGTTCAAGACTAAGAATACCAGACTAAAAATTGAAAACAGAATAGGAATATAAAAGACAACCAGACGAAGGCTCCCAGTTGAGGAGTATGAACCAAACAGAGAATGGCTATGAGGCTGAAACTGGAGAGTATGTACAAGCAGAATTGGCATGTTGCCACCCTACTACATGACATCTCTTAGAGGCAGCGATAAGAACAGCCCAGGGTGAGCCCTAGACTGGTCTAGCAGGATTCCTGGAAAGGAAATTAAACGGTAAGTAAAATTTCACCTACCAACCCATCCTGCTAGACCAGTCCAGACTAGTGGGAAGTACCAAAGCTACATCACCAGAGGGAGGGAAGACACAGCTGCAGCCAAAACAGTGGCTCTGAAATGAGCTTCTTCCCTGGCTTGGAAATCCAAGCGATAGTGATGAGCAAATGTAGACAGGAACAATCGGGTTGCTGCCCTGCAAATACCAAGCGGGTGGACACGCAATCTTTCAGCCCAGGAAGTGGCCTAAGCATGAGTGGAATGTGCCTGAAGCTGAAAAGGCACAGGCTTATTCTGGAGGATATAGGCCAATTCAATGGTTTGCTTAAATCCAGCACACTATCGTCACTTTGGAGGTGGCTGCCCCCTTCCGTGGACCAGAGAATACTACAAAGATGTGGTCAGAAAGATGAAAGAAATTGGTAACCTTGAGATAGCGACATAAAATCCTGCTAACATCCAGAAGATGCAAAGCCTGCTTGGGACCTGAACACTGTTCCTGTAAGAATGCAGGAAGAGACACAAACTGATTAAAGACGGAAGTCTGAGAAAACCTTGGGTGGTAAAGCCAGTACTATACAAATAGTGACCCCTTACTATGAAAAGGACAGAAAGGGGTCCCAGCATTCCGGCTCTCTCTTTGTACTGCTTTAACCATCCTGTACTGCATCCCGACACTACAGCTCCGCCCCAGAAGTGACGCGATCGTGTGCAACACGGTCGCACACCCAGTAGCATCTAGACGCTCTCTCTTTGTACTGCTTTAACCATCCGTATGCCGCTCTCTGTGCCCTTATATTTATGTTTGCTATCCTTTCTGTTATTTTATCTGCCTGTAAACCTGATTGACTTATTTGCTTAGCTATTTACCTGACTCTTTGTGCTTAGTTGCTTGTCTTACTTGCTTTTCTTCCTTCTAGTGTACTGCGGTCGCGCACCCAGTAGCTCACCATTTAAAGACGCTGCCTGCGGCGCGCACCCAAGGAGCAGGACATGCTCCTTGGGCGAGCTCCTTGGAGCAACGACGAGGGCAACTTAGGTCCTGCTCACCCCCCTCTGTCTACGGTATTCGGTGCTCCGGTCCCAAGGAATCCATCGTTCAGTCCTCTCTCTTTACAGGTCTCTCCCTCCCCTTTTCCTGCCTCTACATATAGGACTCTCCTTTTTCTTCTTCTTTTCATCAGCGGACCTCACACCATCGCCAATTCTATGGCTGCCATTCCAGTTCACTGGGGCCATCACCCCTCTGCATTTCATACCGCTCTCCCTGGAGCCCTTCATCGTCATATAGAAAATCTTGTAGACTACCGTTCTGTACAATTGGACCACAGCTCTTTTACCGCTTCGCCTCCAGCCATTTCCCTGCTCTCCCTTTCACTTGCCCTTTTAAACTGCCGCTCCCTTCGGAACAAAACCCACCTAATACATGACCTTCTTACTCAGAACTCTTTGGATGCCCTCTTCCTCACGAAGACATGGCTCCGGGAGGGCAAGGATGCCATCCTTCACTGCTGCCTCCCACCTGGCTATTCTGCCCTCCACCAGCCCCGCTGCAACCGTAGCGGTGGAGGTGTGGCAGTCATTCATCGGTCTACACTTCACTTTACTGCCGCCATCTCTCCCCCTTCCTACCCTGCAAACAGGGCCTTCAGACTCTGCGCCCCAAGATTCTGGAACTCATTACCATCAAACATCAGGGCAATCACCAGCCTAACCCAGTTTAGGAAGGCCCTTAAACATTTCCTTTTCATAAAATTCTTCCCAGAGAGTAGTGAACCTAATCCCCATTCAAATACTTTCAAATGTGCCACCACACCCTATCAGCTAGGTGACTACACCATGCAACGAGTCCCTGACCATTAAATCACCCTTTTACTATGTCTCGATATGACACCGTTGTGTAAATAGTTATCTTGTTATCCAAGTTGGTTCTCCTGTTAATTGTAAACTCAGACTTATGTACACTGTCTGATTGTTATGTTCCATGTAAACCGCGCTGATGCCGAATAGTACGGTATAGAAGAAATTGTACATAAATACCCTGAAGCCCTCCTCGTCCATTACGGTCCTCCGCTCTCCGCTCTCCACTTCCTTTCTCCTTGTCTATGCTCCCCCATCTATGCGTCTGGACCTTTGGGAAACTCTTAAATTCACTTTCTGAAGCTACTTTCCTGTTCCCGCATCTCATCATTCTTGGCGACTTTAACATCCATTTTGAATCCCCTTCTCGTCAAAAGGATTGATCCCTGTTATCCTTATTAGATGACCTCTCTTTCGTTCAGCACATCTCGTGCCCCACACATTCTGCCGGTCATACCTTAGATTTAGTCTTCACCCCCGTGACTTCTCCAGTCTCTCCAGTTCACATTTCCTCGCTCAGTTTACCCTGGTCTGATCATTCATGTCTTTTCTTCTCCATAGTCCCTCCCCCTCCTCATGTGTCCACATCTCACTCTCATCCATCTCCTTCTAGGCTTAAACGTCACATTACCCCACTGATTCTTCAGAAATTTCCCTCCGCTGACTCCTTTTCCTTCATCCTTTTTCTCTCTTTCTGTGGACGAACAAATAGATCTTTGGACTTCCACTCTCACTACCTCATTGGATCAACTTGCCCCCCTTCATTCCCCTCCTCTGTTTCGCCCTCAGTCTCATCATCCATGGTTTCACCCTGGCCTCTACCTTCAGCGGACCCATCTTCACCATGCAGAGCGAGCATGGCGTAAACACCCTACCCCATGCTCCTTAACCACTTTCCGTACTGCCCAGGCACTATATCGTGAAATGATCACTAAGGCTAAATAACCATATTATTCTGATCGTATTTCCGCCGCCTCCAATTCATCACAACAATTATTCAAGATTATCTGTTCTGTTTCTGCACTATCCACCTCTTCCGAAATCTTCGTATCTTCCCCCAATGCACCCAACTCCGATTCGCTTGCTTCTTTCTTCTCCGGGAAAATTGAGTCCCTTCGCGCTACTTTTCTAACCTGTCTCCCACCTCTGTCTCCTTCTCCTTTACCCCACTCCACTTTGTCCACAGCTTCCTTTTCCCCCCTTTCTGACAAAAGTTTCCCTCATACCCGGAGTAGGTTTTGTCCTATCACTGCAGCAGAACTTTCTAAGACCATCGCTACTTCCTACAAAACCACCTGTCCCCTCAACCCTCTACCCTCCTCCTGGCTGTCAGACCCCTCCCTTACATTGCTTTCCTATATACTTCACATCTTTAATAACAGCCTCTCCTCTGGTGCCTTCCCTTCAACTTAGAAACACGCCCTTATCCGTCCACTTCTTAAAAATCCTTCCCTTGATCCTTCCACACCAGCTAATTGGTGTCCAGTGTCCAACCTCCCCTTCCTGTCTAAAATCCTAGAAAAGTTAGTGTTTGCTCAGCTCTCTGCACAACTGAATTCTACCCTCTCTCTTCACCCATGTCAATCCGGTTTTCGTACAGGTCACAGCACTGAAACTATTCTCACCTCTCTCCTAAGCGAAGTCCATCAAGCCCACGACCAAGGTGACCTTTCCCTTGTGGTGACTTTAGATCTTTCCTCAGCTTTTGATATCGTGGATCATCGCACTCTTCTAACTCGGCTGGTCGATCTTGGTATCTGCGGGTCTGTCTTTGCTTGGTTTCACTCTTTTCTCTCCTCCCGCACCTTTTCAGTAAAGACTAGCTAAACCACCTCTTCTTCACTACCTCTTTCCCCAGGGTTCAGTTCTCGCTCCTCTTCTTTTTAACATTTTTCTCGCACCCTCTAGCACTTATTGTCCAGCAGTCAGGGATTTCCGGCTATTTCTATGCTGATGACATTCTTCTTGTTCACCATACCAGTTCCCTTGCACTAGACCTTTCTGCCCTTAACCTCTGTCTCACTCATATCGCTTCATGGATCAGCAATAAACTTTCTCCATGTCAACCCTTCTAAATCAGCTGCGCTTTGGTTCTCCTTCAACACACCCCCACCTACCTGCTCTCCTCTCTTTCTTTCCACCCCTATCCCTTTAGTCTCCTCTCTCCGTTACCTCAGGGTCACCCTCAATTCTTCTCTCTCGTTTCACCATCACATTTCCACACTCATTCGTCGTTCCTTCCTTTTTTCTATGTCAGATCCGAGCTGTTCACCCTTTTCTCCCCCTCTTCCTCTCTCACCTCTTGTTATTTCTCTTGTACTTTCAAGGCTGGATTATTGCAATACAGTTTTAGCAGGCCTCCCACAACACCAGCTACGATGTCTCCAACTGGTTCAGAATATGGCTGCACGTTTACTCACCTATTCCTCCCCCCGTGACCACATCACTCCCCTCCTTTTTCGTTTACACTGGCTCCCACTCAATTTCCGCTTCCATTATAAAATTCTCATACTCACTCAAAGCATTACACACCGGCTCCCCTCAATATCTAGCCGATTCCATCCGTCTACAACCCTTCCCCCGTCTTCTTCGTTCAGCGCATGGTTACCGTCTCTACCTCCCTGCCCCATCCTCAGCTCACTTAGAATCAACACGTCACTCTGCCTTTTTCTTTCTGACCCCTGCCCTCTGGAATTCCCTCCCTCCTGCCCTCTGTACCGAACTGTCTTTTCAATGATTTAAATGCTTACTCAAAACTCACCTCTTCCAGCAGGCTTTCAACCTCCCAGACCCTTAAGGTTAGCTTTCTCCACCAGTACCTTTACTTAGCCTATCTCTCTCCCTCATGTCCTGTCCAAATATCTTTTTCTGTCATGTCTAAATAATGGCGTTCTTTTCTTTTTCCTACTTTAATTGATTATATTGTGCACCGCCCTGACGCATATGCTTGGGCGGTATATCAAAGCAAAGAATAAAAGATAAAGAGAAGTTGGGCAGAAGTAACCGCCACCAGGAACACAGCCTTAAGTGTGAGATCTTTAAGGGATGAGGTGCGGAGCGGCTCAGCAGATGCAAGAGCGGGACCCCGCAGAAAACGGGAGATGTCCGCATGAGATGAGAAGGAACACTCCCAAATCAGACCCCTAAAGCACATCAAGGCAGCAACATGCACATTCAATGAATTAAGAGCAAGACCCCCTATGAAACCCATCTTGGAGGAAGGAAAGAATAACCAGCACCTCCACTTTCCACGAGGAGATATATTGCCAGGAGCACCAGAAGGATTAGAGGCACCAAACTCAGGCATATGCCTGAGAGGTCAAGGGTTGCCATGCCTTAAGTAATGTGGAGACCACCTATGGCAAATAACCCTTGCACTCTAGCCTGCAAGAGCCAGGCCATGAGTAGGGAGCAGGGTTGTCCATGAAGATGGGGCCCTGATGCAGGAGATCCCACTACGTGCCAAGAGAAAGGAAGCAACATGTGAAGCAGGTGCACTAGGTGGGTATACCAGGATCAGCATGGCCAATCCGGAGCAACCAGGACTACTCAGTCGGGATGTGCCTCTATCCTGCGCAGAACACAGCCAATCAGTGGCCACTGAGGAGAGATGTACAGAAGATAGGATCAGGGCCAAGGTTGAACCAGGGCATCCAGACTCTGAGACCATGGTTCCCTCTGCCGACTGAAGAAAAACAGCATCTTGGCATTGGACGAGGTATCCATGATGTCCAAGGTTGGGCGTCCCCACCGGCGCACTATGGTTGCAAAGGCTCACGGAGGGAGTTTCCACTCGCTGGGATCCAGTGTGTGCCGACTGAGGAAATCTGCCAAAGCGTAGTTACTCGCCTGTAACAGATGTTCTCCAGAGATAGCAGAAATCAGTCCTCACATATGGGCGACGTCTGCGCCAACGGAGCCCGTGCGGAAGCATCTCCCCAGCTTTCAAAGAGAGCCTTTGGGAGATGTCACCATGCATGCGTGGTCCCCTTCCCGCCCAAAGATGCCATCTTGCTCAGTCCTATGACATAGCTAAGACAGAAAAAAACAAATTGGTATAGTTAAGGCAACTCTACAGGGAGGAGGGAAGGTTGTGAGGACAGATTCCTGCTGTCTCCGGAGAACACCTGTTACAGGTGAGTAACTACGCTTTCTCCAGGAACAAGCAGGAAGTTAGTCCTCACACATGCGACTCCCTTGCTACAGGCTACCGACAATATGTAGAAAAAGACACAGTCAAACCGTGAGTAGCAGCCGGTGAGTCCAAAGGACAGCCTCTGAAAGGACCCCAGTGTCCAGGGAGAACCATCACTCCGGTAGCCTGAACACAGAAGGGTCAGAGTTGTCTAAACCTCGAAAAGATAACAGAGTATGGCCTGGCCGAAGGCGCTGTCCCGTTGTGACTATCTCTCCAGGCAGTAGTGAGCTGCAAAGGTGTGGACTGAAGACCAGGTGGCAGTCTGACAGATGTCTGTCATCGGGACAGAATGCAAGTTTACAACAGAGGTTGCTATAGCCCTGATGCTATGGCCGTGGCACGGTGCTCCAGCGGGAGCTCAGCCAGTTCGTAAGTGAGGGCAATGCAGTCCGCAACCAAGGCAGACAGGGTCCACCTGGTCACCGACAGGGTCCGCTTGGTCACCGCCTCCCCCAACCAGCTGTGGTCACACGAGACGAAAAGCTGGGAAGCTTTGCGGTGGCCCTGGGTATGCTGCAAGTAGAAGGACAGGGCCCTCTTACAGTCCAGAGTATGAAGCATAGCCTCTGCATTGCTGGGTTGATCTGTTGTTGGGCTTTGGCCCAGGACCATGTGTCCTGTGTGCAGAGGTTCTCACAGTGGGCTCCCCAACACAGTGGTGAGGACCTGAGTGGGGGATTGGAAAGGCATGCCTGCCTTCGGATGTTGCGTGTTCTGCCACCAACAGAGCAACTCCGCCAGAGGGCGGGTCACATAGACCTTGTCCCGCAGGCGGCCGGTGGCCTGCACCCACTGAGACCTGAGGCACCACTGAGCTGCCCTCATGTGAAGGCAGGCAGTTAGTGTGACATGTACCGTCGAGGTCATCTGACCGAGCAGGTGGAGCATGCCATATGCCAGCACGGAGCAACTGCCCTGGACTTTTGCGGCCAGGGCCATGAGCCTTCCAGCCCCATCGCTGGGCAGGAAGATCTTCACCTGGAGGGTATCCAGGTGTACCCCAATGAACTCCAAGCTCTGTGTTGGGGTGAGGTGGGACTTGTGGTGGTTTATCACAAACCACCTATGGTGCGGCCTGTGGCCTTTTGCACCTTGGTGGCTGTGTCTCCTCTGATGAGCTAGTCATCTAGCTAAAGGAAGACAAAAGGCTCTTTGGAGGCATAGGTAGGCTGTCATGACTGCCAGGCACTTTGTGAAGACTCTGCGTGCAGAGGCAAGCCCAAAGCGTAGTACCCTGTATTGGCAGTGGTTGCCCCCAACCATGAACCTGAAGTACTGTCTGTGCCAGTGGTGGATGAGAATGTGGCTATACACATCTTTTAGGTCTAAGGAGCATAGCCAGTCTCACTGCTGGAGGTATGGCAGCAGGGTTCCAAGAGAGCATCTTGAACTTCTCCCACACCAGGAACTTGTTTAGGTCTCTCAGGTCTAGAATGGGCCTTAGGCCTCCTGTCCTTTTGGAGATGAGGAAGTACCTTGAGTAGAACCCCCTGCCCTGTTGTTCATGGGGCACTGTTTCCACAGCTATGTATTTGAGAAGACCTGCGAGTCCTGCAGTAGCAGGCCCTGATGCAGGAGAGTCCTGGGGGGCTCTCCCAGGAAAAAAGGAGGGGGCGTCTGGTCCAGGTGGAGGAGGTAACTCTTTCAGACAACTTGGAGTGCTCAAGTGTCAGTGGTGATGTTGACCACCGATGGGCAAAGTGGGCCAGACATCCCCCCGTGGGCTGCTGATCGCCTGGAAGGGGAGAAGCTATGCCCAGCAAGTCAAAGGCTCGGCCTAGGCTGGAGCCGGGGCTTTGGGCCTTTTTGCTTGCGAGGTCATTGCCCAGGTCCTTGGAGACATGCTGAGGGGTCTGTGGGGCCTGGTATTGTTGGTGGCTCTGGGATCCCAGGCCCTTCCTGAATGGGATTTTCTTCCCGGAGGCCTTACGCTTGGGGCATGAGGAACGTTTCTTCAAGAGCTGGGTCCTTGTCATGTATTTGGCCTCGAGCTCCGCAGCTTTGTCTGCCACGGCCATGCCAAAGAGGTTCTCTCCCTGGCAGAGGACATCCAGGAGCTTTTCCTGGACCCATTGCTCGAGGTCGGAGGATTGCAGCCAAGCCTGTCTTCTGGCGCAGATACAGGCAACAGCGACCCAGGCCATGGCCTTGAAGCCATTGTAGGCAGCCCAGGTGATAAACTTTGAGCAAATCAGCGGCAGTTTTGGTCAGTGTCTGGAATCTCTGGAAGGGTTCCCCAGAGAGGCCAGCGGAATAGCCCTTAATCTCCTTCATGGTGTCCCGGAGGAACATTCCTATGTAGAGAAGGTATGCCTGGACCCGGCAGCCCAACATGGAGCCTTGGTCGTATTTTCTGCCGAGGGCGTCGGGGCTCTGGGCCTCCCTGCCGGGAAGCATTGAGGAATGTGTCTTTTGACTTTTGAGCAAATGCATGGCTGACTTGATCACCATGGAATTGTGTGGTTACTGGCTCCTGTGGAAGCCCGAGCTCAGGTGGACCTTGTACATAAAGATCAAGCTGACGACTAATTGTGGGTACCATAGCTGGTGTCTCCCACATACGAATTAGCAGCATCTCGAGAATCGCTGGCACTGGCACTGATAGGGATTCCTTCAGGGTGGGGGGAGTCGAATTGGAGGATCTAGGGATCCTCTGACCAAGGGTCATCTACCAACTCTGTGGTGAAGGCCAGAGCTTTGGCCATGTCCCGCACAATGTCAAGGAAGGCCTTGTCCTCAGACGAGGACCGACGCTGGGCCCCCCGGTGGGGACGGGTCCAACATGTGGTCTCGATGCCTCCGGGTGCTAGGAGAAATGTCATCCTCGGATTGCCAGTCGGCGTCGGAGGTGGACTCGGTGTTCGAATGGACCAGATGATCAAATGGACCTGGGTCAGGGTCGGAGGCTCGTAAGCCTCAGCAACATGGCCGGAGCTGCAGTTGCTGGCGGGGGAGGAATGGAGTCCCATAGAATGGGACCATGAACGTGACTTCTGTCGGTGATCGGTCTGGGCAAGGGAGCACTGGGGGGAATCAACTCAATGCTGGGGGGAAGTCCTCAAAGTCGAGGTCACGGTGTTTTTGGCAAATGAACTGGCAGAGCCAGATAGCACTGTCTGCTGAGTGGCCAAGAAGGCAGACAAGTTGTGCCCCAGGGTCTCCATCCTGGTCTCCAGCCCAGATGAGGTCACAGCAGTTGGCACGCACACCAAGGGTATCTGGTCTGGCACTGGTGGAGGAGGAGAGTCTTTGGGGATGGCCACGGGGACCTGGGGCCAATCTTCAGGGTCCTTCAAGTCCTTCCAGGGAAGGTTTGGCATCTATCCTTCCACGACACCTCAATACTCCTCCAGGGGCTCAGGGATCTGGTGCAGGACTTACCTGCCTTCTCAGAGTCTCATCACGAATCCCATGAGGCTTTCTTCTTCAGGATCTGGATCGGGGACACCTGGTCAGAGGACTCATGGCCCCAACTGGTGGACTGGGCCCTGGAAGGGGTTTCCATGGCAGAGTCTAACCTGAACATCTGATCGAGCTTCTCCTGCCTGCTTTTGACTGCTTTGGGGGTCAGCCTCTTGCAGGACCTGCAAAGTCTCCAGTTCGTGGTTGGGACCGAGATAACAGAGACAGCAGTCGTGTGTGTCAGTGATAGAAAAATTACTGGAACACCGATCACACTTTATAAAGCCGCTGGCCATCAGGGGAAAAAGGGCCCCGGCGAGGTCAAAAGCCCTGGGAACTGCCAGTGGGAAAAGGGCGTGAATCGTGCTGGAAAGAAAAATTCACAAGCCCAAGAATGCTGTGCCAAGACAAGCGAACTTGGGGGCGGGAAAGGGACTGGCCGGAGAGAGAGAATTAACTCTAAGAGAAAAATATCAACTTTTTCTGGGGAATCAGACGCACATCTGTTGGGCTCCACATAAAAAAGGAAACTGAGCAAGATGGCATTCTTGGGCTGGAAGGGGACCATGCATGCGTGGTGGCATCTTCTAAAGGCTTTTTTGAAAGCTGGGGAGATGCTGCCGCACAGGCTCCGTCACCATAGATGTCACTCATATGCAAGAGCTGGCTTCCTGCTTGTTCTTGGAGAATGTTCTATACTCCCACTATATGTTGTGCTGAGAGTGCTTGGAGAGGAATCTCCTATTCCCCTGGGTGGAGTGCTATCTCCCTGGCCACGGCTCTGCCCCGTCAGTTGTGATAAGCCACCATAGTTGAGTTGTCAGAGAATCCACACTGCATGACCTTGAAGCAGAGTGTGGAAGGATAGGAGGGCCAGACGGATGGCATGTGCTTCGAGCCGATTGATCGCTCAGGTGGATTTGCGAGCTGACCAAGAGCCCTGCGCTGTGTATCAGAGGAAGTGAGCTCCACAACCCACCAGACTGGCATCCATTGTGAGAATTATCCACAGTGGGATATCCAAGGGCATGCCTTTCAATAGGTTCCGAGGCAGAGCCACCACTTGAGGCTGTGACGCACTGAGGGCTGCAAAGGCAGAGAAGTTCGAAACTCCTGGGTGGAGGGGGACCAACTTGACAGTAGGGCGCAATGCAACGGGCGTATGTGCGCTCCAGCCCAGGGAATCACATTGAGGGTGGTTGCCATGGTGCCTAGAACCTGCAGAGAGTCCTAGACCACAGGAGATGGGAGGCACTGAAATGCGAGGAACTGAGCACAGCTTCCGGCACTGGTCCTGGATGTATCGAAATGAGCTCCCAGGAAGTCAAGCATCTGCATTGGCTGAAGATAACCCTTGGCCTGATTGACCACCTAGCGAGATGGCTCAGGAAACTGCTACCTGAGCCACTGCTGACTACGCCTCCTGATAAGACTTGGCCCTGATGAGCCAATCGTCCAGATATGGATGGATGTGGATGCCTTAGCATCACAGCACTGCTGCAACCATGATCATGACCTTGGAGAAGGTGCGGAGGACCATGGCGAGGTCAAAGGGCAGGGCTTGAAACTGTAAATGTTTGCGGAGCACCAGAAAACTCATATACTGCTGCTGTTCCCTGTGAATTGGAATGTGAAAGTATCCAGAGAGGCAAGATACTCTCCTGGTGCACCGCCTTGGTGATGGATCCAAGTGTCTCCATTCGGAAGCGAGGCACATGAAGGCAGCAATTGACTCACTTGAGGTCTAAGATGGGGCAGAAGGAGCCATCCTTCTTGGGCATCACAAAGTAAATGGAACAGTGTCCAGTACCTCTTTCAGAGGGAGGGACCAGGCAAATGGCACGGAGCTAGAGCAAGCGCCATCAAGCAAACAGCCGCCTTTTTGGCAGATGACCCACATGGGGAAACCAGGAAGGCTTTCAGATCAGGCACCTCAAGCACCCACTTGTCTGAAGTTATTTGGGTCCATTCACAGGATAAAAGAAAACAGGCAACCTCCTACATGTGGCACCCAGGAATGAACCTCCAAGCCTGTCAACAGGAGGGACGTGAGGCGCCCGAGAACTTGGCGGTGGAGGAGCAATTGTCCCTAGTGCAGTGGACACCCCAAAAGGGCTGAGCCCTGGATCCTGAATTGTTTGAGGAAGCCCCAAGTTTGCCGGGGTGATAATCGGATGTCACTGAAGTGTACCTTGTAAGCAGAGAACGAAGACAATGCAGCAGCAGGGCGACAAGAATTAGATTTGGGTTGATTTTCCAGAAAGCGCCGAGGTTTGACCTCCCCCAGATCCTTGATGAGCCTCTCTAGGTCCTCGCCAAAGAGAAGGCTCCCTTTAAAGGGGAGCTTAGTGAGGTAGGATTTGGAAGCCGCATCCGCATTCCAATGTCTGAGCCAAAGCCAGCGCCGCGCTACCATACCTGCTGCTACAGAGCACACGGAGAGGCACAGGAAATCATACAAGGCATCTGCTATAAATGCGGTGACCGATTCCAGGCAAGGTACACCAGATCTTCCAGGAAGAGTTGGAACCATCACAGCAGGGCCCATGCTGCGAGTCCTCTGCATACCGCTGCCTGCATTGCTAAAGAAGGAAGAAGAAAATGAAGTCTTCAGAAGACCCTCCATCTTCCAGTCAATCGGATCCCTAAGTGTAGTACCACCTTCGACTGGAATAGTTGTGTATTTAGCGACAGTTGTCACGAGAGCATCCACCTTAGGAAAATGCATCCATTTGTCAAGGTCCTTCGGGGACCAGAGGTAAAAAAAAGCCCAAGTGTTGCACAGAGCGCAAGGAAACATCTGGACTGTCCCATTTCAAGGTGATCATTTTCTGAACCTCCATGGGGAAAGGAAAGGCTCTGGAAGGCTTTTTTATATCCATGATGATGGGATCCACTTGAGGTTGTCAGACGGCTGCCTGGGTGAGAATCTTCACAGTCTTGACAAGTGCATATATCTATATGATTTGCAAGGTATTGTGGGCAATGTAGTTTATTCACACCAGACACAGCTGCTGAGAATAATTTAGTTGTGCTCTTGGGTAAAGCCAATAAGATATTTATTTATGGGGTTATTTCTCCCAACACAGATATGCTTGGTAGCACATAAAATCAGGTAACTTGCTTTCAGTGTTAACTTGGAAAAACAAAGTCAAAATCAGGAAAACAACAAATGAAAAGCCACAAAGCAAGAAACAAACTGTTCTTTTCAGGTTAACTTCTGATTACTTCCCACATAGATACAGAAGTGATTCTCTCCTAGCTCACAAGCAATTAGGTAAGGCTTAATTGCTAGCAGTTATCCAGCTGAAACCCCTTAGCTGGCTTGCTTTCTACTGTGTGGGTCAAATCCTGCTTCAGGAGCTTTTCTGAGTAGATTAAAGAACAAATTTGTATTTCTTTGTGATGGTTGCTGTACTTTATAACAGAAAGTTACCAACGGAGTTTAGATAGAGAGCAGTCCATATAAACAGGATCCTCATTTGCTATTATTCCCCCTTGTTCAACAAGCATGGGTTCAATATCATGGATTGGCACAGATGAATCTCTCAATGGAGCATTTTCAGGAGAATACTTGTTTCCCTGCTGTCTTTCAAGGTTATAGCTAGGGCATAGATCAGTGTTCATACCTGAGCTTCCATTGCTGCTAGAGTTCCTCTCTATATAGCCTGGCCAGTATGTAGTCCAGTTCTTATGTCCAGCCTTCCAATCCAGATCCCTGGACACTGGATCTCTCTTCACATACCTTCTGGCACAGGTCTTAGGGTCCCTTCCACGTGCAGCCGTCTCCCTCACAGGTAGCGTCTGGTGATTCCTAGCTCTGCAGCACCATTCCTCTGGCTTTCCCCAGACCAATAGTGTATGCTGGCCCTTGAAATGCCTCCCAGTATACGTACTGTTTTGGACTCTTCTAGACCTCTCAAAGGCTTTTCTCTTCCTTCTTCCAAAGGGTCTCTTTCCCTCTCTGTCCGTCCGGTTTGGCTTCTGCTTCTGATGATCCTTCAGATGAAACTGAGGATAATTCTCTGGATATCCAAGGTGATCATGAAGATGGTCATCTGTAGAATAAACTCTACTCTTATTCTGCCTAGATGAGTGCTCCTCCCTAACACAGCGCAGCTGTGCTGAATCAGGCCCTGCCCTTTGAGATGAGTGCTTAGGGATTACCTCATAGCCCTTTTGATTGAACACACGTTTTCTCAGTTCAGCTCCTCTCATGGCTGTTGGAAACCTGGTGCATTCTGGGACTGGTAGTCTTTTATGGCAAAATTCTGTTTTCTCATTTCTACCAGCACTGACAGGTTGCTTGTTCAGAGACACTTCACCTTTTCTATACCTCCTTCCTGAGCTATGATAAGCTTCCTTATCACAAGGTTTAGCTGGGTCCGGAGGAGTCTGTGTGTCTGAGAGGTGAAGTGCTTCAGTAATCTGGGCGATGAGAGCTAGGAGTTTCTCCTTATAGAACAGACAAGTAGCTTTGTCCCTTATCCAGAGTCTGCTGCTCCTCCTCCGTGGGCAAAAGCTCCCCTTCCTCTCTGTCAGACACAGAGTTAAGGGAAGGGTCCTCTGATGGGCCCTCACAGTCCTCTCCAGCAGGGTTGCACGTTCCCTGAAGGAGAGGAGGTTCCCCGGAGCTGGAAAGTAAAGTAGAGAGTGGCAGGAGCTTCAGCCAAACTGAGCCTGGCATGCTTAATTTGAGGAGACGAAACAGGAATAGGCCCCAATAAGGAACCTGAGTGCCACGCATCCCAGGCCTAGCAGAACAATGACAAATTGCTAGCATCCAGTTGAGAAGAATGTGGAAGCTGTGAAGGGGGCCGCTGGGGTGGTGACTAGCTGGACAGTGGCAACAAGTAGGAGTAGTAGCGAGGTAGAGATTCCCCAGAGAGTCAAGAAGCCGAGGGAGTTCCCCCAGAGAGCAGTGAAGCTGAGGAGACAACAGCAGGCGGCACAGCAAGTGACAAGGGTATGCTGGTAGAGGGGCCCCCAGGATTGGTCACACAAGTAGCACATGTTATTGTGAAGAATCCTGCGTTTCCTCCTATATGCTAAACAGCATTGCAGGGAGGAAGGCATAACTGTAGGCACAGAGGAGAAAAAAAGAAGAAGTTTTAAATGGAGAAAAACAGCACAGGAGGAGGAAGTTCTCTGCACAAAATGGCCACCGCACTGCAAGGCGTTTTGGTGGGAGCGAAGAGCAAAAGAAATGTCACCGGCCCAAAGAAAGGAGAACTAGTGAAGATGCTGAAAACCAACATGCTGGACATCCCCCTGAAGCAGACACCAGAGGGAAGGAGCACAGAAGAGCGAGTAGGATCAGAGAAGGGGGAGGGGGAACCACAAAGTGGGACAGCAGAAGCCACGGAGCGACAAAATTCCAGTAAACAGACCCAAAGGGAGAAGGAAGCACTCACTGCCCTGCATTGCCAAAGCCAAGCAGGGAGCCAACGGAGGCGAGAGAAAGCTTAAGACAGACGAGGGCAAATCACTGACGCCGGAGCCTTGAAGTGGGTTCCTCCTCTTGTTTTTTTTTTTTTTAACCTTATAAAAAAAAACAAAAGGAAGGAGCGGGTGTAGTTACTTACCTGTAACAGGTGTTCTCCAGGGACAGCAGGAATCAGTCCTCACATATGGGTGACATTGGCACCGATGGAGTCCTCGCGGAAGCATCCCCCCAGCTTTCAAAGAAAGCCTTTGGGAGATGCCACCATACATGCATGGTCCCCTTTCCACCCAAGGGTGCCATCTTGCTCAGTCAGATGACATAGCTAAAAGATGGCAAAAATAAAAGATGATAAAGAAGTAACTCCAAGGGGAGGAGGGAGGGTTGTGAGGACCGATTCCTGCTGTTCCCGGAGAACACCCATTACAGGTGAGTAACTACGCTTTCTCCAGGAACAAGCAGGAAATCAGTCCTCACATATGGGACTCCCCAACTACAGGCTACCGAAAGCCCATAGCAAAAACAGGGCTCCCTCATGGGGAGCCGCAAGCAGCAACAATTAAGTCTGTGCCCACAGACCACAGTAGGACCCCTGTGTCTGATGAAACAAGCACTCTGGTAGCCTGAACACAGAAGGGTTAGAGGGTAGGAGTTGCCTAAACTCCGAAAAAGTTACGGAGCACAGCCTGCCCGAAGGCACTGTCCCATCGGGCCTCTCTTTCCAGGCAGTAATAGGCTGCGAAGGTATGAACTGAAGATGAGGTGGCGGCCCAGCAGATGTCCATCATCAAGACAATGTGCAAGTTTGTCACAGAGGCCACCATGGCCCTGACACGGTGCACCGTGACACAGCCTTCCAGCAGGAGCCTCGCTTGTTCGTGAGGGCAATACAGTCCACCACCCATATGGACAGCTTACTAGGGTCATAGGAGATGAAAAGCTAAGAAACTTCGCAGTGGCCCCGAGTATGACGGATGTAGAAGGATAAAGATCTCTTACAGTCCAAGATGTGAAGGACCGACTGGAGTGAGGTCTTGGAAAGAAGATAGGGAGCACTACTTTCTGGTTGAGATGGAAGGGTGACACTACCTTCGGCAGGAATTTGGGGTGCATGCAAAGCACCACTCTGTTCTTGTAGAACCTGGTATAATGCGCCTCCCCCACAAGGGCCTGAAGCTAGCAACTCTGCAGAGTTGAGCGCAACCAGAAAAGCCACCTTCCAAGAGAGATAGCGAAGGTGGCAGGTAGCCAGAGGCTCAAAGGATGGACAAGCGAGCTGCCCCAACACCATGTTGAGGTACCATTCGGTTGCCAGAGGTCAAACCAAGGGCTTCGATAAGAGCAGGCCCTGAAGGAAACGGGTCACCAACGGTTGGACCAAGAGGGGCTTACCATCCACTGGATGGTGGAGCGCCCCCAGGGCACTAAGGTGCACTTAGACGGAGTTAGAATTGAGCCTGGACTAAGAGAGGTGGAGAAGGTACTGTAATACCAGAGCCACCGGTCAGGAAAAAGGATCAGCCCCATATTCGGTGCACCAAACAGAGAACCTGTGCCTTTTGAGGGCATAAGCCTTCCTGGTACAGGCCTTGTGAGAGGCCAGCAGAATGTCCTCCACCTCAACCGGAAGGTTGAAAGGTGCCAGAGTCACCCTCAGCAGCCATGCTATCAGCGACAGTGACCCCAGGTTCGGGTACAGAAGAGAGCCCCCCTCCTGAGATAGGAGTCCCGGGGTGGTCCCCAAAGTGATGGTGGACTCCACTGTCAACTGTAGAAGCAGCGAGAACCACGGTTGCCTGGGCCACCAAGGAGCTATCAGGATCAGTGAGGCCCTGTCTCAGAGGGTCCTGAACAAGGTCTTGGTGATCAGCGGCAGCGGAGGGAAAGCGTACATGAGGCTTTCTGACCATGAGACCAGGAATGCGTCCGCTGCCACTCTGGAGGAGTGGGCCTGCCGGAAGCAGAAGCGGGGCAACTGAAAGTTGTCCAGGCTGGCGAAAAGGTCCATCACGGGTTCCCCCCCAGAGCCGGAAAAGCCGACTGGCTACCCTGGGGTCCTGCTGCTACTTGTGCGGCTGGAGAACTCTGCTGAGTCTGTTGGCCAGCAGGTTGTCCTGGCCTGGCACATGGACTGCATATGAGCAGAGGACCATTGCCTCCTGACCAAGGGTACGAGACCCCGTACCCCCCCCCTTTTTGTTCATGTAGAACAAATCGCCACCTGGTTGTCTGTATGGACCAGCATCAGCTGGTGACACAGGTGGTGACAGAAGACCTTCAGGGCTATATGGTAGGAGCTCCAGGAGATTGATCTGCTGGATGCTCTCGTCCGGTGAGCAGTTGCCCTGAGCACGGAGATATCCACAATGGGCTCCCTGGCTGAGCAGGGAGGCATCCGTAGTGAGGACCCTTGAGGGGCTTGAGGCCTGAAAAGGCATGCCTGCCTCGAGATGCTGGGCTGACTGCTAGGGAGTCTGCCAATTGGTGGGTCACAGAAACTCTGTCTCGGAAGTGACCCATGGCCTGAGACCACTGGTCCTGGAGGCACCACTGTGCCGCCCTCATGTGGAGGCGAGCGTCTGGGGTGATGTGGACCATGGAGGCCATGTGCCCGAGGAGGCGCAGGAGAAGCCGGGCAGGCACCGAGGGACAGTACTCTACGTCCCGAGCTAGAGACCTGAGATGATCAACTCAGTCCCTAGGCAAGAAAGCCTTCGACTGAAGAGTGTTGATCTTTGCCCCAATGAACTCCAGACACTGTCGGGAGGAGGTGAGACGAGGTAGTTTATGACAAAGCCCCAGTGTTGCAGAACCTGGATGGTGCGTGCAGTGGCCTGCTGCACCTCTGAGGCTGTGCATCCCTTTATGAGCCAGTCATCCAGATAAGGAAAGCCAAACACCCCCTGGAGCCAGAGAAAGGTGGCCACGGCTGTCAGGCATTTTGTGAAGATTCTTGGGGCAGAGGCTAGGCCGAAGGGAAGCACCCTGCATTGAAAGAGCCTGCCCCCACTACGAACCGCAGGTACTGCCTGTGGTTGGGGTGAATGAGGATGTGGGTATAAGCATCCTTGAGGTCTAAGGAGCATAGCCAGTCTCCCTGCTGGAAGTATGGCAGCAAGGATCCAAGGGAGAGCATCTTGAACTTCTCCCTCACCAGGAATTTGTTGAGGTTGCGCAGGTCGAGGAGGTACCTGGAGTAGAACCCCTTGCCCTCGAGATGGTGGGGCACCGGTTCCACCGCTTTGTCCTTAAGAAGACCTGCCAACTCTTTCAGAAGAAGGTCCCTATGGAGGGCAGACCTGAGGGGCTCTCCCAGGAAATAACAGGGAGGTGTCTGAGTCAAGTGGAGGAGGTAACCCTCCCTGACTACCCTTAATGCCCAGGAATCGGTGGTGATGGTCACTCACCTCTGAGCACAGAGGGCCAGATGTCCCCCTGTGGGCTGCTAATCTCCTTGGAGTAGAGAGGATATGCTCAAGGAGTCAAAGCTCCCCCCTGGCTGGGCCAGAGCCGGTGCCTGGGATTTTGGAGCCTTCTGCTTACGTGGGCCATGTCCATGTCCTTGGCCTACTGACCCTGTTGGGAGCTGGGAAGGCCTGATAAGGTGATAGTTTCTCTAAGCAGCTCCCTGCCTCAGATAGAAGGGCTTTTTACCCGAGCCCTTCTGTCGTGGAGGGGCAGCGGTCTTTTTGGAGAGCCTGGTCCTCGTCATGAACTCGGCCTCCAGCTCGGCGGTCTTGTCGGTCATGGGTTTGCCAAAGAGGTTCTCTCTTTGGCAGGGGACATCGACCAATTTTTCCTGAACCCACTGTTCGAGGTCGGACAACTGTAGCCAAGCTTGGCGGTGTGCACCGATGCCAGCCGCCGCTACTCTAGCCGCCGACTCGAACCCATCATAGGCCACCCGAGACATGAATTTGGAGCGTTCACGGACTGCTTAGGCCAGGTTCTTGAACTGCTGCAAAGGTTCCTCGGAGAGACCAGCCAAGAACCCGGCAAGTTCCTTCGCCAGGTCTACTACTACTACTGAGCATTCATATAGTGCTACAAGTCGTATGCAGCGCTGCACAGAGATGTAAGACAGTCCCTGCTCTTCAGAGCTTACAATCGAGTCAAGACAAACACAGAAGGTGTAGGCAGGGATAAAACAGGGGGAAAGAAAAGGAGATCAGGTGGGTCAAGATCCATAAGCAGCAGCGAAGAGGTGAATTTTCAAGTTGGATTTGAAGAGGGTTAGAGAATGTGCCTGGTGTACAGACACAGGTAGTTTGTTCCAGGTGTAAGGCGCAGCAAGGTGAAAGGAGCGAAGTCTGGAGTTAGCAGTAGAAGAGAAGGGCACAGATAGAAGCAATTTTCTGAAGAGCAGAGTTCCCAAGGGGGTTCTCTCAGGTACATGCCCATATACAGCTGGTAGCCCTGGATGTGGCAGGTGAGCATTGAGCCCTGGTAGCACTTTCTGCCGAAGGCATCCAAAGTGCAGGCCTCCCCTGCCGGGGGGCACTGAGGAGTGCGTCTTCTGGCTTTTCAGCCAACGATGGCCGACTCCACGACCATGGAGTTATGCGGCAGCTGTGACTTTTGGAAGCCCAGGCTCCAGCAGAGTCGATACATCCCGTCGAGCTGTTTGCTCACCACCGGCACCGAAGCTGGTGTCTCCCACATTCGGAGCATGAGCCATTCCAGGAAGGGAGGCATGGGCACCGTGAGTGATTCCCGTGAAGGGGCCTCGCACTGGAGGATTTTCAACTCATCCGCCCAAGGATCCTCCTCCAACTCTGTCGGGAATGCTAGGGCCTTAGACATGACAAAATCCAGAAAGCCCATGTCATCGGGCGGGGATCGCCATCAAGGCTCCGAGATGGGGAGAGTCAGAAGGGATGTCGCAGTGGCGACAGGTATTGGAGGATTCCTCGTCCTCCATCTCCCACAGAGTAGTCCGTCAAGGATTCGTAAGAGGGCTGCTCCATGTGCCTCGAAGCCCCTGATGCCCTGCAGTTGGTGCCTGGCAAACTTGCCAGGGATTACAGCGGTCACATCGAGTGGGACTTGGAGCATGACCTCGGCCGAGGATCAATTTGAGGTCAAAGGACCTTGAGGATCGGCTCGGCCTCTGGGGAGTCTTGGACATCAAGGGACCGGTGGTCATTCAGGGCAGATGAGCCGGTCGTGCCGGACAACAGCGCCCGCTGCTGGTCCATGAAGGCAGACAAACTGTGCTCCAGGGCTGCCATTCTGGACTTCAGACCAGAAGGCTCTGCAGCCTTCAGCTCAGGCACTGAGGGACTTGGGCCTGATGTTGGCTCCTCTGAAGGGGAATCCTCGACGAGGATGGTGTCTGGGGACAGAGGCCGGTCCACGGTCTGATCTTTCTGGGGGGACCTTCGCAGGCCACTCTGTGTCTCGGACTGCGGGACCAGGCTCAGGGAGCCCCCGACTGGTCAGAACCATCCAGGGATGCCACCTTCAAGGGTTTCTTCTTACTGGGTTCCCTCGAGGGAGACCCCTTTCTGAGGACCCACGACAAGGATCGGGTTTGGAGGGTTCCGCCCGAGCTGTCGGGACTTCAGACAAGGCCCTGGCCTTCGGAGGCATCGGGGACTCAGGGAAAAACTTATCATGCTGCTGCTGGCGGCTCGAGGGCCTTGCTGGACATCCTCTTGCAGAGACCACAGGCAGCCGGATCGTGGTCTGGCCCAAGGCAGCGGAGGCAGCAGTCGTGTGTGTCGGTCAAAGACAATTTTAGAGCACGGATCACACTTCTTAAATCCACTGGTAGTCATGGGGGAAAAAAGCACCCCTGTGACGTCGAAGACTCTCCAAGCTGCCAGTGGGGGAAAAAAGGCACGAAGACACAAGAAAAGAATGAAAATTAAGGAAAAATAAACCAAGCCCAATGCTGAGGCACAGAGGTCGGTAGGCGGGAAGAGTACCAGTGCGATACCAGAGGCGAGTGTGAAACTCAGAGAAAAATCAACTTTTTCCGGGGACAAGCCAAACAATGTCTGAAGGGCTCCACGGAGAAAAGGAGACTGAGCAAGATGGCACCCTTGGGCTGGAAGGGGACCACGCATGTGTGGTGGCATCTCCCAAAGGCTTTCTTTGAAAGCTGTGGGGATGCTTCCGCGAGGGCTCCGTCGGTGCCGACATCACCCATATGTGAGGACTGACTTACTGCTTGTGCCTGGAGAAATGATCTGCTCTTAGCATATGACAGAATGAGAATGGCTGTTTTCTGAAATGATTGTAAGTATTTAGGTTTTGAATGAGATAGGCCAGCATAGATTGCATTATAATAACCTAGTTGCGAGATTATGTAAAGGGGAAGAAGAGAAATGAGCAAATCTATGTCTAGGTATGGTCAAAGTGAGCGACATTGACGGATGGCAAAAAAAATATCTTCACATGATAGCATTGATGTGAAGTAAAAATGACAATTACGTATTAAGGACTACTCCCAAATATTTTCAGGAGGAGGTCAGTTGACTCTGCTCACTGCCATTACAAAGAGCTAACAGGGGAGTGGAATGAACCTCCAGTGATCTATATGGGGAAATTAGAGCTTACCTGCTAATTTGTTTTCATGGAGTCCCTCCAATCCAGTCCAGATAATCAGGTAGTGTCCAATGTCCGCCTACCAGCATCTGGAGACTGATATGCAAATTTTTCCTACTGAAGTCACCCCCTAAACCTAGAGGAACTTCCCTCCTCCTGCCAGCATCACTGTCAAACAAACGAGTATAGGGCTTCTTCAGAGTGAATTACCTCATAACTTACTAAAACACTAAAACTTCACTCATATATATAAATGTAACCAAATTTTTTTATCCTATTAACTTGCTGGTGGTCTCAGATAAACGACAAGCTTTGACACTTTAAGGGTAAGCAACTTCACCCAATCCAGTGCACGTTTAACATCAATGACCTTTAGCAAGCATATTTTAATTATAACTTGAATATTGCTTAATTATTTTTATCGTTCTTTTTTACGGGTAGACTTTCATCATACCCTATTATTTATATAAAAATGGCTTTCGCCATTCTACTTAGCTTATGTAGAATGGCGTCGGCTATCGCCCCTTCTTTATATGACAACAGCATAGTTTGCTGTTGTCATATAAAGAAGGGGCGATAGCCGACGCCATTCTACATAAGCTAAGTGGAATGGCGAAAGCCATTTTTATATAAATAATAGGGTATGATGAAAGTCTACCCGTAAAAAAGAACGATAAAAATAATTAAGCAATATTCAAGTTATAATTAAAATATGCTTGCTAAAGGTCATTGATGTTAAACGTGCACTGGATTGGGTGAAGTTGCTTACCCTTAAAAAAGTGTCAAAGCTTGTCGTTTGAAAAAGTGTCAAAGCTTGCCGTTTATCTGAGACCACCAGCAAGTTAATAGGATAAAAAAATTTGGTTACATTTATATATATGAGTGAAGTTTTAGTGTTTTAGTAAGCATCACTGTCAAAGCAGCTATACGGCACTGTCCCAAATGAAGGTAACAACTATACACTAATGCTAAGTAATGCACCGCAAAACACAACACAACACAACATGACTGCAAAACACAGTAGGAGCATGTCCCATCACTTCTCCCCAAAACGCTTCTTGTTTACCAATTGTTTTCTTTTTATTTCTCATTTTGTCTTGCTTGTGCAGCCAAAACACCTGAGCCCCCCGTCGCATTTGAGAATAGCCCGCAAAGCCAACGAATAGTAGCTCTCCCCGTGACCGGATCCTGTCAGCTGAACCCGGGCAGCTCTCCACACACACAATCCAGATACAAGGGTGGGTCCTGGACTGGATTGGAGGGACTCTATGAAAGCAAATTAGTAGGTGAGCTCCAATTTCCCCTTCATCCACGTCACAATCAATCGGGATGTACCACAGCAGTAACCAACAATGGGAGGGACCCACAAGCCCTGCCTCCCTCCCTGGGCTTCAAACACCTGGCAAGTTTGAATATAGGACAGAGGTGGATCTCTTCCTGGCCTTTAGCAGTGTGGTAATCACTTTAGAGGAATAGCCTTGTTTCAACACTTGAGTCCGCTCAAGAGCCAGGCCATAAGCGAGAATCAATCCACCTGAGACATTCTGATCGGCCCCTCAGAGAGCAGGATGGGCCCTTGCAGTAGCCGCCACAACATTCTACCATCAGAAGGATTAGGTCTGCATACCACGGATGCTATGGCCAATCGGGCGTCACTAGGATCACCCAACCCTGATGCCCCACAATTCGATGCAGCACCCGACCGATCAACGCCCAGGGAGGGAACAAAAAGAAGCCCCTCCCCCGACCAGCACTGAGCCAGAGCATACAAACCTTCCGACCAATGTTCCCTCTAATTTTCTGTAGGCTGTGTGCGCATAAAATATCAGCTGTGCAGCTTTTGAGGGAAGGTTAAATTTTTGTGCGCCACTTAATGACACTCGGAGTTATATACTTTAAAATGTGACTACACGTCAGAATACAGTATGTACACCACATTGATTGCACTAGAAAATATTGTAGAATTTGTGAAAACCGTAAATACACAACAACTTTTAAATTTTAAGACGTCTGTGTTGTTTTCTATCAGAATCAGAACCAAAATCTTTGTGCGCTCTGTTGTAAAAGTATGTGCACTCGCTCGGCGAGGTGTGTGCGCGCGCACACGCGCACAGCTTAGAGGGAACAGTGCTTCCGACATTCGTTCCCATCTTCTGCTGTAGAACCGGCCGACCTTGGCATTATCTGCGGTTGCCATGAGATCCATGACTGGTCAACCCCAGTGGCGAACGATGCCCCTGAACACCAAGTCTGTCAGGGCCAACTCTGCTGCATCTATCCGATGGTGACTGAGATAGCTGCACTCGTGGCCGGAAATGACAACACCAGGCAGACAGAGCGCGTTTAGCTGTAGCTCAGCCCAACGCAGGAGAGGTGTTACATCTGTCGCCAGAAGCACACTGTCTGTGCCGCCCTGTCTACTGATATGTGTCACCCCCAAGGCATTGTCTGAGAACACTCGGCTTGCTCAAGCCTCCAGTAGATCCACAAAGTGTTGCAGCGCTATCCAGACCGCTCAAATTTCCAACCAATTAATGGACCAGGAGCTCTCCTCCACTTTCCACTTCCCCTGAGCCACCTGCGAGTAGCAATGCGCTCCCCAGTCATTCAGACTGGCATCCGTAGTCACTATGGTCCAATCAGGCTGCTCCAGCGAAACTCCCTTCGCCAAATTGCTCCTCTGCATCCACCACCACAAACTCCATCTTTGTACGCCCCAGGCACTGAAGCCTGCAAGATCATGAGTGGTGCTGGGGCGACCATCTCGAAAGCAATGCCCTCTTCAGAGATCACATATGAAACCTGGCCCAGGGTACTAAGTCTAGTGCTGCCGCCATCAGTCTGAGCATCTGCAGGTAATGCCATACTGATGGGCTAGACATCCAGAGAAATTGTCACAACAGGGCCTGGAGCTTGAGAACACACTCCTCCGTCAACAACACCAATCCAGCCATGGTGTCAAACCGGGCTCCCAGGTAAATCAATTGTTTGGACGGAACCAACTAGCTCTTCACTGAGTTGACTAACTATCCCAAACTCTGCAGAAAGGCTATCGCCTTCTGTGTCGCTTCCTGACTTTCTGCCATTGTCTTGGCCCGAATGAGCCAATTGTCCAGGTAGGGATGAATGAGGACACCCTGCTTCCGCAGGGCAGCTGCTGCCATCAACCATCACTTTAGTAAATGTCCAAGGAGCCATCACTAGGCCAAAGGGCAGTGCCTGAAACCGGAAATGAGCCATAAACATCACAAACCTGAGGAAGTGTTGATGCTCCGGGCATATAGGGATATTGAGGTATGCCTCGGCCAAGTCTAAGGCAGTGAGGAACTCGCCCTTCTGCACAGCTACCATAACAGTTTGCAATGTTTCCATGCAGAACCTTGGCACCCGCAATGCCATGCTCACGTGTTTGAGGTCAAGGATGGGACGGAAAGTGCCCTCCTTTTTGGGAACTATGAAATATATTGAGGATCGACCTAAGCCGCACTGGCCTGGTGGCACAGGCACCACCGCCTCTAGGGCCAGCAGGTGCTGTAACATCTTCTGGACCGGTTGACACTTGCCTGGAGCTGTGCACGGAGACAGCATAAAGGCCTCCTGAAGGGGGATGCTGAAACTCTAAGGCGTAACCACAGCAGATAACCTCCAAGACCCACTGATCCGAGGTTATCTAGGCCCAGGAGTGGTAGAAATATCAGAAAGTGCCCTCCGATGTGCTCCACTGACTCCTGGGCCCTCTCCCTTCATTGTGGCTTTTTGGCAGCTCCAGAGGAGCCCCTGTAATAGCCACAGCTGGTACCTCTACCTCGAAAGGACTGTCCTCTAAATGGGAAATGCCCTCATTGTGAGGAGGGAAACCAAGTGGCTCTAAAATGACGGAAGTCCCTGTCTCTTCCCCGTGACGAGGCCGACTGCCCTTTGCCGCCATGAGGCTCGTCTTTGGGCAACTTGCATCCTTTCGACTCCAAGTCCTTACCTGGTTCTTTAAAGGGCTCACCAAACAGCAGCTTACTTTTAAAGGGCAGTCTGCTCAAACGGACCTTGGAGGAAACATCCATAAATCAGTTTCTTAACCAGAGAAACAGACACGCTGTACTACCAACACCATACTCTTGGATAAGGATCAAACTAAGTCATAACAAACGTCAGACAAATAGGTTGCAGCTGACTCCAGCTTAGGGATCTCCACCGGATCCACGATAGAGTCCTGTTGGAGTCCTGGCAGCACCTGCAGCCACTATGCAGGGTCGGGCCACATAAGCTCCACAAATGGAAACTTGCAATGATAAGGCGCTGACCTCAAATGTTTGCCTCAAGAGTGTCTCCAACCGGCAGTCTTGCCAGTCTTTGAGGGCCATACCACCCTCTACTGGAATTGTGGTAGTGACACCATAGTGATCAATGAATCTACTTTGTGGTTCTGAAACAGATCCTTCTCTAATGGCGGAATGGGATAGAGACGAGCCATCATTCGCCACCCCCCTCCTCCTCCTCCTCCTACTACTACTACGCATTTCTATAGCACTACCAGATGCACGCAGCACTATACAAAGAAAACACACAAGAGATAGTCCCTGCTCAAACAGCTTACAATCTAAAAAAGACAAAACAAAAAAGAGGAGGACAAGAAAAGAACAAGGGCAAAGAAAGGAGAACAGTAGAGACCAGACAAAGGAAGGAGGTAAGAACAAGCGTAAGAGGAAGCAGAACAGGTAAAATAAGAGAGGGGAAGGAAGGAGAACAGGTAAGTCAAGAACCAAAGGCAGAAGCGAAAAGATGAGCTTTTAACCTAAGTCTGAAGAGAGTCAGAGAAGATTTATTTATTTAACAGTATTTCTATACCGCCTTATCCTTCAATCAAGGCGGTATCACAGCAAAACAATCAAAAGGGGTTTACGTGTTTTTCATGCAGTGAAAGTTCTATCGTGATTTGTGTGTAAAATGCTGTAGTGTGTTTGATGTCTGACGTATAGACAAAGGTAGTTTATTCCAGGCATCCTCCCGAAGCCCATACCTCAGGGACTTCCCCCACTCCATTTCAAACATCTGCATAATAGCCTTATGGACAGGGAAAGAATTCTGTGGCACCCTTATGCCCTGCAGTAAAAAGGTCCTCTAAGGATACCTCATCGTGTGGTGTCCTAAAAGGGAGGTTCAATGCCACCAGTGATTGTGAAATCAGCGACACCAGCTCTCCCTTATGGAAGGCCCTCACAATTGTGGGGTCCTCCCCTGGGGAGGGGTCCTCTTCCTCCAAGCCGTAGGTTATTTTCAAAGATGGAGGGGCCCTTCCCAATGTCTTCTGCCTCCCTCGTGGCGTTTTCTCCCCCCATTGCTTCCTCCTCGCTCACCTCCACAAGGCGCAAATGCTTCACCGTGCCCCACTCGCTTACAGGGTTCAGGGAGCACTTGGGGGATACTGTCTTCCCAGTGAGAAGTGCTGTCCAAGTCCTGACCTTTCTGTAATCTGTACTGTATGCTTTGTGAAGGAGCAGCACAAACGCCAGAGAAAACAAACAAACAAAGATGCTTCCCCCTGAGTTCTACTGCCTGCCCCCTGGTAATCCTCGCTCTCTGTTTCCAGTGATAAAGGTTGAAGGGCTGGCCGGCGCATAGCCCATGGCAGGCCCAGTGCCTGCTGACAAAATGGCCACCAGAGATCCTGCACGGGAGACTTCCCACCTGTATGGAGGAGAGGCGGTGTGGCCAACCTCATGCTCCGGGCCTGCCGCAGACATCCCTGATCTTTCAGACAGCCCTCCCAGCCCCTCTCTCCATTCCTCCACATCGCGGCTCTCCCTTTCACAAGCATGGCAACAACCCACTTGTGAAAGAGGTGTGGCATACCCCACACACGGCACAGATTGCTTTTAAGTTTGACATCAGGATTTTTGAATGTTATTAAACAAAGCAATCCCTTTCTTGTGGCCCATCACGCACGACTTGCCTCTCCGGCCTCCAATCCTGTGGTTGCTAGAACCGCTGGCAGAATTTACTGCTTCAGTTTGAGACAGCCAACCAGGATCCTGTCAAGCTTGCAGGACTGTCCGCTGCCATCGGGAGACCCGATGCCGATTCAACAGTTCACGGGTACTCCATGGAGGTCTCTCCCCACCCACCGAAGGGCTCCGGGTCTGCACGCTTAAGGTTTGTTGGTTTTTTTTGGGGGGGGGGGGGGGGGTTGTACTTTGTTGTTCTCAAAAATCTGTGCAGCGTGATCTCTGTTCAGGACAGCTCTGTAACCGTATGAACTCACACGACTGCCAAATCTCTCTTCTCCTGGGGTGACTCTGCCTACCAGCTGCTGGAGACTGAAGATACTAGCAGGAGGAGAGACGTTCCTCTAGGTTTAAGGGGAGTGACATCACTAGAAAAATTTGCATATCAGTCTCCAGCTGCTGGTGGGCAGACACTATAGATACTACCAAATTGTCTGGACTGGATTAGAGAGATGTGGATGAATGCAGAGGTTTTCGTATGATTTAACTTGAGGTGGTTCTTCTGAAGTCACATACAGTTGTGGTGAACATTATTGGCACCCTTTCATTTTAGGAATGTTGTGAACAATATCTTGAGAAATAATTGGAAATATTCCAACTGTATGTCATCATAATATTTTAATAGTATGTTCAAAGGTATACCTTAAAAAAAAGATGTTTGTGCAACTTAGACATAGTAATTTCTGAGGAAAAACTAAACAAAATAAATATGACCTGGACAGAATTAATGGCACTCTTCACTAAAATTTGGTTGCCCAACCCTTGGCAGTGATGACAGCCTCCAAACATTTCTTGTAGCCATCTATAAGTTTCATACATCTGTCTGCTGGTAGTTTCTCCCACTCTTCCAACTGCGATTTGTTCCAGCTCATGTTTCCAGGATTCCTTTTACCAATGACTGATTTCAGATGTCAGCAGCTCCTGGAGCTAGTTCTGCTGCGAGGCTCTCCTCATCAATGCCCTCTGATGCTACCTTTTCACATGCATCTTTGATCATGGCATCTGACGTGCCCTGCCCCTCCATCTTGTCTCTGTGGTAAGCAAATTCTTTTAAATCAGCCTATTTGTGCTGTGTCGACATCAGTCTTTACTGGCAGCTGCTCTCCAAACATACTTTTAGTGCCCAGGCACTTCCTTATGCTGAACTTATTGCACTATATTATCATGACCATCTAGCAGAGCCCTGCTCTCAGCCATTCATCTTGGTTAGGTGATATCACTTCCAACAATCCTGATGAGACTTCTTATGGTAAGTTCCAGCAGAAGTAGGAATCAGACATGCCTCAACCAGTGCAGTGCCACAAAGAACATAGTTCCTTGATCCTGTCTGAATTTCAGGATGGTCTTTGCTATTAAGAGTATTTCAGGATACATTTACAAAAGATCCTCTCCAGAGTTCATGAAAATGGCATTCAAGGCTAGTCTGCTTCTCGTACTCTAGAGCTGTCTTCCTGTTCTGAGAAATTGTGACAAGCTCTCTTCTCAAGTGTCCCACAACCACAAAAAGAATCATCTCAGCCTACTCATTGTCCAGGGACCATTCATGTGGTTGGAGAACATGACAACTTGTCTGTCAGGAGATTGTCCCCATCTTCCAGATAAGTGGCTCTTAAGGTCATTCTGTGAGGAATGGACTAATTCCACAGTTTACCAACACGGAAGGTATGATCCTGTTCCTCCCTATTTGCTGATGTAATATATTGCAAGTTGGTTGCTGGTTTGTACCAGGCTAATTTTGGTGGCCATCCAATCTTTGAAAGTCTTTAGTGGAGGAATCCCCTCACTAAAGCTCACGGACCCATTTTACCTGGTCCTCACCACTACGGCCAAGACCGAACTTAACAGCCATGCCACCACCACCTCCCTTGTCACCTTCTGCAGTCCAGCTCCTCTCTTCCCTCCACTCCCCTTTGATCCTCCCACTTGCCTTCATACCCAGAAAATCACTGGCAGTAGCAGCAATTTGCAAATACTCCCCCCAATACAGAAATCGAATCAGAGGGAGTCGGGATACAGCAGAAGAGAGGCTCCTGCCCAAAGAGAGGCAAAAGTCTGCAAATTGCTGCCACTGCTAGCAACATTCCCTGTATAAAGACAATTTTATTTATTTATTTATTTATTTATTTAAAAGGATTTATATACCGCCTTTTCCTTGAATCAAGGCGGTTTTCACAGCAATCACTCACAATGGTGTTTTAGGGGTGGTCATGCAGTGGTCCAGTGTGTGTGTGTGTGTGTGTGTGTGTGTGTGTTAGGGTACCTTAGATTCCTGTTGAACTATTTACATTGTGCGCTATTATACATTCATATGACTATGTGGAGGGGGAGGGGGTTTGTTTCTAACGATCTATTTACATTGAGTGCTATTATACTTTCCTATGTACAAGTGGTGGGGGGAGGGGGTTTGGTCTTTGTTCTTGTTCTGATTGGTGGGTAGATCATCATAGTGTTCAATGAAAAAAGTGTTGTCTTTAGCTGCTTCCGGAAGTTTTTGATGTCTGTTAGGCGAAGTTCGTCCGGTAGGTTGTTCCACATTGGAGGTGCAGCCAGGGAAAGGGCTCGTTTTGAGGTGTCCTTTCGTACCTTGGTGATCTCCTTTGGTGTGTTGACACGGTTGAAGGTGCCCCTTCTTCTCGGTCGTGTGGTGTTGTCAGGTTGTATGAGTGACTGTAAGCTGAGGGCTGATGACTGTTGCTTGATTTTGAATATGTTTATTATTGTCTTATATTTGATTCGTGAGATGATTGGAGCCAGTGTAGATTTTTCAGGATTGGTGTGATGTGGTCCTGTCTTGCTGTGCCGGCTATTATGCATGCTGCTGTGTTCTGTGCCAGTTGCAGTGGTCTGAGGGTTTGTTTTAGGAGGCCAAGATAGATTGGGTTGCAGAAGTCTAGTAGTGGGGTTATTAGTGCCTGGCAGACAGCGCGGAAGTGTTCCGGGGCGAGGAGGGGTTTGAGATGTCGGATTAGGCTCATCCTATGGTATGCATTCTTGGTGGTTTTGCTTATGTGAGATTGTAGATTCAGTTCGTTGTCCAGAGTTACTCCGAGGTATTTAACTTCTGTTTTTATGGGTATGGTTGTGTTTTTTATCTTGATGTTGGTGGGGGGACGAAGTCAGTGTTTCGGGTGATGATTAGTGCCTCGGTCTTGCTGTAGTTTATGGTTAGGTTGTTGCCTTGGAACCAGTTGGTTATTTGTATGAGACAGTTTGTTATTTTGGAGTAGTCCAGGTTGTCGATAGTGATGGGTGTGTATATCATGATGTCATCGGTGTAGATTGTATACTGTATGTTGTGTTCTCATGGATGTTGCATATTGGCTGAATGTAGATGTTAAATAGCAGTGCTGATAAGGCAGATCCTTGTGGTATTCCTTGCAGGACTTTTATGGGTCGAGATGTGTTGGAGCCAACCTTGACCTGTATTTGTCTGTCCATTAGGTATGATTGGAACCATTTCAGTGTGGATCCATGAAGTCCAATGTTCTGTAGCCTTTCCAGTAGAGTTCAGTGATCCACTGTGTCAAATGCTGATGAAATGTCGATGAAGATCATTAGTATTCCGTTCTTGCAATTGTCTATGAGACGGAGAATGTTGTTGAAGAGGTACAGCAGAAGGGTTTCAACTCCGTGGTTGGGGCGGAAACCGTGTTAGTTGGGAGGACTGGCAGGAGGAGAGGGAAGAGAAGTGCTGAAATAGAGAGGAGGGTGATGCACCATGAGGAGTTGGGGGGGGGAGGGAAGAAAGAAGATGTCAGTGATCCCCCTAATTATTGGAGGAGCAACATTTTTTTCCAAACGCCTAGCCCTCCTAGCTATCAGAAGATCCAATGTGGCCCTCAGCCCAAATGGTTTAGCGACCACTGCTTTAGAAGAGAGTAACTGATTGATTTTTCTCTGAGCAGACCAGAATTCTTGAATAGAGTAGCCTAGAGGATAGAGCAGCAGCAGCAGCCTAGGAGCCAGAATGACCTGAATTCAAATCCCAATATTCCTTATAGTCTTGGGCAAATCACTTAACTCTCCATTGTCTCAGATACAAACTTAGAATGTAAGCCTTTGAGGGCTAGGAAATACATTCAGATACAGTAACATGCTTTGAACTTCTACTGGAAAGGTGTGAGCTAAATAATAAATAAATATTCTCCAGGACCAAGCAGGAAGTCAGTCCTCACATATAGGTGACATCGACGTCGATGAAGCCCTTGCAGAGCATTTCCCTAGCTTTCCATGAAAGCCTTTGGGAATGCAGGCAGGCATGCGCGGTTCCCTTCCCGCCTAAAGGTGCCATCTTACCTCAGTCTCTCGTTTTCCGTGAAGCCCGTCGGACGTGAGTCCTCGTCATCCCGGAAAATTGTTTGACTTTTGGCAATTTTGCTCTTTTTTCGTCTCCAGTTCGACGCCGGTTCCCCTCCCGCCGGGTTCGGTACACCGGTATCGAGCCCGATTTTCTTTTTCGGTTTTTGCCCTTCGTGGCTGGCGTTCGCGCCCTTTTTTCTTTTTCCCTGGAAGGCCGGTCCTTCAACCTCGTGGGGACTCTTTTTTCCCCGATGGCTTCCAGTGGTTTTAAGTGTGATCGGTGTAAGAAGCTTATGTCTCTCACCGACACACACGACTGCTGCCTCCGGTGCCTCGGTCCTGATCACGACCCTAAGACGTGTGGACCATGTGGGAAGATGTCTTCCAAGGCACTGCGAAGTCGCCAGCATCAGAAAGAAAGGCTCTTTTTATTTATTTATTTTTATTTATTTACATTCTCTTATATACCACGCTATTCTGCATCAGTGCGGTTTACATTGAACAAACTGAAATTACATTGAACAGGGCATTATAACTTGGAGATAACTATTTTACAGGGAACATGGGCTATGGGAGGGTTAAGTGGCTTGCCCAAGACCACAAGGAGCACCTGTGGGACTAGAAACCCCAGTCCTTCCGGCCCAAGGTTGCTGTCCTCTAGTGGGATTTGAACCCCCAACCTTCCGGCCTGAAGTACCTTACCACTCCTCCACTCCTTCTCCGACTCGGCCTCCGGCCGGGCCCGGACCTCGTCTGAGGCCTCGACATCTCGGGAGTCAGATCCCGAGCACCGTCGTGGCTCCTCCGACCAGGAACGCAAAAGGAAGAAACGGCTCATGAGGGCGTCGGAAGAGGTCCCGGGGTCCTCGAGAACTCCGTCTCAGACCCCCGACTGTCGCCCCGGGCCTGTGGAACAGGAGAAGCCTTCCATAGTTCCTCGACTGGAGCCGGAGTCTGCTGGACACGTAAGTCCTGTAGTCCTCATGGACTCTCCTCCCAGGGAGCCGCCACCGGGACCCGAGTCGGGAGCTGCTGAGTCTCCTGAGCTGAGTCTCAGGTTGACAGCCTTGGAGAGCAGACTGTCTGCCTTCATGGACCAGCAGCAGGCACTGATGGCCAGCCTGTCTGGCGCATCTGCCCCGACCACCAGGACACTGACCTCAAAGTCGACCCCGGAGACCGAGCCGATACTCGAGACCATGAAGGCTCGAGGTCGACCTCGGTCGCGGTCTCCCTCGACCTCCTGTTCGGGACCGAGGGCATCGACGCCGGTACCCTCGGCATCGGGGCGGGTGCTCGCAGGCCCCGTGAGGTCGTAACCCGATTCCTCATCGGACGAGTCCGCATAGGAGACGGAGGACGAGGAGTCTCCCGACACCTTTAAGACTCGGTGCGTCCCGTCGGACTCACCGCAGTCTGAGCCCCGGAGTAGATCCCCTCCGCAGGATACCCGGTTCTCGGAGTTCGTTCGGGATATGGCCACTGCCTTGGCTATTCCGGCGGATCCCGAGGAGGAGCCTCGAGCCGAAGAGCTCGAGGCCCTGCAGTATGACTCTCCTCCGAAGGAGGCCTTTACTGTCCCGGTTCCTCCGATGCTGGAACGGCTCCTCTTCCGTATGTGGGAAGCACCGGCCTCGGCGCCGGTTTTAAGCAAGCGGGTCGATTCGATCTATCGACTCCGGAAGAGTCCTGGCTTTCAGAAGGCGCAGCTACCACACCATTCCATGGTGGTGGAATCGGCCATGCATCACCTGAAAAGTCAGAAGATGCACTCCACGGTGCCCCCTGGCAGGGAGGCCCGAAACCTTGATGGTTTTGGTAGAAAGTGCTTCCAGGGCTCGATGCTTGCTTGCCGTGTCCAGTCTTACCAGCTGACCCAGTCAAAAGCGTGGGGACAAAGAAGGAACTATTTATTACCACTCTTGTATTACAAAGCCATATACATCCTTAAAGTGATCCCGGGGCTTCAGGATAAATGAGTGAGGTGTTTGGCAACGGCATCGAAATCTCAAAGAATGGGTGAGTCCGGCGGTCTTACCACCAGTAAGTGAGAATGTGGAAACAGATTTAGTGAGGGGTCATCGACCGTGCGAGCAGTGTGACATTTGTGATTTAACAATAGTGACGTCCTCTTTTGAATACAATGGAGTAGCACTCACATTGAAACAAAAGACTACATGTGAATCTCGCAATGTCGTGTACGCAGTAATTTGCCCTTGTGGACTATGTTATATAGGTAAGACCATCAGAGCTTTTCGAGTACGCATGAGGGAACACCGTAGTCGGTTACGTTGTAAGGTGCTCGAAGCTCCCATAGTGGCACACTGCCTACAAAAAGATCATGTTTTTGAACAACTTCGATGCCTTTGTCTGCTTCATATACGACAGGGATATATAGGGAGGACCTTGGATCAGACACTGGTGCTACAGGAACAACGCCTTATATATAAGTTGAATACTATGGCACCCAATGGGCTGAATAGTGTTATTGAGTGGGCAGCCTGTATATGAAGATATTGTGGTAGCATCATCAAAGCTCTCCCCCCCCCCCCCCCCCGAGAGCGTATTTTGTGATGTGGGGGTAGAGAGAGCTACATTACAGAAGGAAAGTCCCTTAGGGCAGCATTATTAAAGCCCTCCTTTTGAGGGTGCATTTCGCGTGGTGGGGTTGGACAAAATTACATCATAGAAGGGAAGCCCTTGGGCGAAGTCCCCGAAGCATGGGGGAATTTAAGTTAATCGCTAATTGGAGCCCCCGAAGCTATTTTTCAGTATATTGTAACGTTTCAAATAGCTTTGTATGGTGATCGTGTAGAAAAGCTGTTTAAAACACATAGATGAGATCAGCATGAGTTTTCGGGGAGTGAGTACGGCTTTAAGGTGGGGGATGAGTATCCCTACGTCACGGGTTAAGGGCTCTTTAAAAATGGAGGGCAGTGGGCCCCATGGGCATGCGCGGCGTTTGTTGAGGAATCGTTGGACTCTCCCCTAGGTTATTGGGAGTAGTTTGAGTATATCGAGTTGGGAACGCGGGCAGCATCTTTTGGTAAGGTTTCTTTACTTTTTGGAGATGTGTTGAATGGAGTAAATTTTGTTTAGTAGTAGGAGGATATTGGATGAGACTGGAGAGTGATAGTATTTCTTTTTATTTTCATTTATAGATAAGCTTAAGGTCCCCTGAAGAAACAACGTAGTGAAACGTCTAGGTGCCGGGGAATTGACGTTGGGATCGTAATTGTTTGGGGATCGTAATTTTTTTTGAGAGTTGAACAGATTCCCTACACAAAAGGAAGTATTCTTAAGAAGTTAAGCTTGTATTTTTTGAAGAATATACCGCTAGAAGATTTTAAAGGAGAACATTCTACTGTGTAATAGGGAACTGTTGACTCCTGTTAGAGGTCATTGATGTGATCAGAGCAAGGGTCCTCATTAAGACGGTAGTCTATGAGGCTTTGCAAAGGTTTTACTGAGACCTCAGAAAAAGGAAGAAACAACCTTTTGACAATTCAGAATAATTGATTATTGTAATTTGGACATTTTTGGATCCAGTTTTTGGAAGTTAATGAACGAAAACCTCTGCTCCAGGCAACCACATCCTCTGTGGGTAGCAGCAGATGCTTTTCTGATTCCCTGGTCTCAGGGCCTCCTGTATGCTTTTCCTCCCACACCCTTGGTGGCCCGAACTCTGTTCAAAATTCTTCAGGACAACGCCTTAGTCCTGCTGGTGGCTCCCAGGTGGCCCAGACAGCCCTGGTTTCCACTTCTACTTCAGTTGGCAGTGGATCCCCCTCTGCCTCTGGGGTTGCAACCCGACCTTCTCTCTCAGGATCAGGGTACCCTTCTGCACCCCAATCTCAAAGCTCTCAATTTGATGGCCTGGAGGCTGCAAGGGTAGTTTTGGCTCCCTGGGGCCTACCTCAGGAAGTTGTCCTAACCTCTAGGAAACAGTCCACTAGGAAAACCTATGCTCTTAAATGGAAAAGGTTTTCAGTGTGATGTCTGTTACGTACAGAGGATCCCTTCTCCTGTACTGTACCAGTAGTGCTTCAGTACTTGCTGCACTTATCCAATCAAGGTTTTAAGTCCAATTCTGTTCGGGTCCACCTCTCAGCTCTAGCAGCGCACCACTCTCTGGTGGAAGGACACTCTGTTGGTTCACCCTTTGGTGTCCCGGTTTCTCAGAGGCTTGCTCTTGCTCAAGCCTCCAATCCGTCCTCCTGCCCCTGAGTGGGAGTTGAATGTGGTCTTGCAACAACTGACTCACCCACCTTTTGAGCCAATGGCTACTTGTCCCCTGCGCTTCCTGTCCTGGAAGACACTCTTCTTGGTAGCCCTAACCTCAGCTAGGCGAGTGAGTGAGCTTCAGGCCCTGGTCTGTGACAGGCCCTACACCAGATTCTATAAAAACAGGGTAGTCCTCAGGACTCATCCAAAGTTCCTCCCAAAGGTTGTCTCCTCTTTCCACCTCAGCCAGGAGGTGGTTTTTCCAACATTCTTCCCTAGGCTTCATGCAAGCCAGGCTGAAGCAGTTCTGCATACCCTGGACTGTAGGAGGGCCTTATCCTTCTACCTTGACCGTACACAGGGACACAGAAGGGCTACTCAGCTCTTCGTATCTTTTGACCCTAATAAATTAGGGTTGGCTGTGTCCAAGCGTACCTTGTCCATCTGGGTGGCTGACTGTATCACCTGGGCTTACAGGGCTGCTGACCTTCCTTTGCAGGGTCGGTTCACGGCCCATCGTGTCAGGGCAATGGCTGCCTCAGTGGCTCATCTCCGCTCTGTACCATTGGTAGACATCTGCAGGGCTGCTACTTGGTCTTCAAGCCAGACCTTTGCGGCCCATTACTGTCTGCAAAGGGAGTCCCGTAGGGACAGTGCTTTTGGCCAGGCAGTACTCCGGAATCTCTTTGAGGTTTAGGCAACTCCTGCCCTCCTGCCCTCTGTTGGGCTATCGGTGGAGGTTCTGTCAGTGAAAAGCCTTTCTTTGATGCTGGGACTAGAGGGAGTTCTCTTGTTCAGCCTGGGTTCCTTGGTAGCCCAGAGCTAGGGAGTCACCCATATGTGAGGACTGACTTCCTGCTTGGTCCTGGAGAAAGAGTAGTTACTCACCTGTAACAGGTGTTCTCCAGGAGCAGCAGGAATCAGTCCTCACAACCCTCCCTCCTCCCCTGGGAGTTGCAGTTGTACATAGTTTGTTTTACGTTTTTGTGTGCTAGTCTTAGCTATGTCATTTGACTGAGGTAAGATGGCACCTTTAGGCGGGAAGGGAACCGCGCATGCGTTCCTGCATTCCCAAAGGCTTTCATGGAAAGCTGGGGAAATGCTCCGCAAGGGCTTCATTGACGTCGATGTCACCCATATGTGAGGACTGATTCCTGCTGCTCCTGGAGAACACCTGTTACAGGTGAGTAATTACTCTTTATCTACATGGGCTCCCTAATCCAGTTTGGATGCCATGTGTTGTAAAACTTTGAAAAGAAAGAGGTTGAAATGGAATATTGAGTTCCGATGAATTCTAATTGAATTGATGGATTCACCTGGGCTTTTAGATAAATGAGCCCCAGCAACTAGCATCAGAATGATGATGTACATTGACTCTTGAGCTCCTTCCTGAGATGTGCTTCTTTGATTACCCAATCATCTAAATAGGAAGTGTACTCCCAGTCTGCATAGATATGCTGCTACAACAGCAAAACAATTTGTGAACACCAGAAAAGCTGATGAGAACAAAATACATGGAAGGAAGGAAGGAAGATCACAAAGTTGGTGGACATGATCTTTGGGCTCCATCATGCTAACTTCTAATTCAGCTATAAACCAGCATCATCAGTGCATTCTTTGGGGAGCAGGGGAGTGCTGACTTACAGCAGTGACTGGAGAAGCAATGTCGACCAGGAAATAGGGACCAATGAAGGAGGTTTCAATAGAAGCAAACTATGTATAAAGCAAACAACTAAGACTGTAAAGAGATGCATCTACCCTCTACATGATGATGGTAAGCTCCAACTGCACCGAGATAGACCAGACTGAGAGATGTAGTAGGTATTCAAGAAGTCTGTGTGTGGAACAGGAGAATGAATCCAAGGCCTGACCCTCACACCAGACAGCAAATCTCTGCTATCTGAAATCACATGATCTTCTGGTAGAAACTCTTCTAGAAGCCAAGATGACAACTTGCTACCCCAACAGCGGATTCAGGGATATGATTTTGGGCCTCTTAACATCAAAACTGTGAGGGCTAGGGGATTTTATATTGGGATGCAGAAGGCTGCACTGATCCTATGAAATTAAAGTTGGGGTGTTTTCCAGATGGAGTCCCTTACAGACAAGACCTAAAAAAAGGGAAATCACAGCTATCTGGACCAAAAAGTGACAATGAGTATCATCTTGCCTCTGCCCTGTTGAAGCTTCAAAGGAATGGGCGGATACACATTCAGAGGTTCTTCTCCCCAATGAAGGAGGAAGGCATGCAAGGCTAGCTTTCAGTTTGCCCCTATTCTGGAATGGAACTGAGGGACCTATCTGTTATAGGGAGTTGCAAAAAGGTCCTTCAAAAGGGTATCCCAATCTCAAAAGACAGATAGTGCTAAACTTTCAGTCCAGGATCCATTTGTGAGGATGAAAAATTGCCAGAATATTGTTCTTCCCCACCAGGCAAGTGACACGAAGTGACTCCCTTGAGAGGCAGCGGAGTTCCACTGTCTAACTGTCTGCCAACAAAGGAGGTATGAATCCATTCCTCCCTGCTTGTTAATATATTTAAGAAATTTTAAGATTGTGCCTATCCCAAATTCTAGGTAAATTACAAAAATACATTCATAATTCACACATCATACTAAAATACCAAACAGATACACACATGAAACATCAATAAAAAGTGTGCACTGGCATCAGAAGCAAAGGAATACTTGGTTGTTCATTTTAGATCATGACAATTTGATTGGTCTACCAATCTCTGAAAGCCTTTAGAACGTTCACTATTGCTCTCAGTTCCAGGAAATTTCTCTCATGGAGTATCTCGCGGGAGGCCGGGGGAGGGGGAAATCACAAGCCTCGAGTATGAAACACATCACAATGGGCTCCCCAAACCAGCTTCGACACATCAAGTCAGTAGCTTTTGGTAGGGCGACCCCTGAAATAGAATGCCTGTGTCCAGATTTTTGGGGAGCATCCACCAGGAGAGACTCTCGTAGAGGCCTTGTGATGATGATGTCTCAGAGGCTGTGAATGGACAGAGTTTACTGAATACTCAGGGTCCACTGAGAAATTGTCGTATCTGTGGGTCATCTGCATTTCAGACAAACTGTAAAGGCCATATGACCCAACATCCTCAGCATGGTTCTCGCTGAAACCTGCTGACTCATATGAACCTCTCTGATCTACTGGATCAGGTAGGTTTGCTTGTCCAGAGGGAAAAAAGCTCTTGCACAAGTCATATTCAGCAGGGCTCCGATTAATTTCAATTGGAAGAACGGAGTCAATTGGAATTTTGAGTAATTTATGATGAACCTTATTAGTTCCAACACACAGATGGTCATCAGCTTATGGATTCTTGAACTCGTTCCTGAATGATACTCTTGAGCAGCCAGTTGTCCAAGTAGGAAACATGTGCATTCCCAGCCAGCGTAGAAATGCTACAATTGCAAAACACCTGATGAACACAAAAGGAGCAGACGCAAGGCCATAGGGCTGAACGCAATAATGGATGTGGTGTTTTCCTACTATGAATCTGGGATACATCCTGTGATTGGGTTGTACTGGAACGTGCTTATAGGCATCTTGTATATCCAGGGAACATGGTCAATCTCCTTTTTGGAGGAAGGGGAGAAGGCGGCTGAGAGAAAGCATCCTGAACTTTATCTCTTACGAGGAAGGTTTTCAGGTCTCGGAGATCCAAATATCCTCCTGTCTTTTTTCTCACTAGAAATACGTTGAGCAAAATCCCAGCCATTGTTAACCTGGTGGCAGGGTTTGACAGCCTTGGCCTCGAGAAGGATGGAGATCTCCTTTAGAAGTAGGTCCAGTTGCAAAGATACTCAGGGAATTGGTGTCAGTGGGCAGTTTGGAGGTATTTAAGAAGAAAATGCACTCTGTACCCTTGATAGAAGATCTTCGGTACACAACTATCAGAGGTGATTAGGGGCCACTGATCTGCAAAGTGAGCAAGCCTCCCTCTTAAAGACAGGGTATCCACCTGGGGCACTGGAAGGCTGGCTATGTTAACCTAAAGCCAATCAAAACCCTATCCCTAGTTTTAGTTGGGAAGTCGGTTGGGCTTTAGGAGGCCTCTGCTGCCTAAGATGCACTCTTCCATCAAGACGACCAGGCCAACCGCCATGTCAAATGGGGCTCCCAGATAAGTCAACTGTTGGGAGAGGATCAACTTGCTCTTAGCTGAGTTGACCACCCACCCCAGGTTCTGCAGAAATTCAATCACCTTTCGTGTTGCAGACCGACTCTCGTCCCTCGACTTGGCTCGAATGAGCCAATCATCCAGATATAAATGGATCAAAATTCCCTATTTCCTTAGGGCTGCCGCTGCTACCACCATGACCTTGGTGAAGGTCCTGGGGCAGTTGCTAGACCAAAAGGCAGCGCCTGAAACTGAAAATGCCACAGCCAAGTGGCAAACCTGAGAAAGCGCCAATGGTCTGGACGTATGGGAATATGCAAGTATGCCTCAGTGAGGTCCAGCACAGTAAGGAACTCCCCCCTCTGCACTGCCACCATATCAGACCATAACATTTCCATATGAAACTGCGGAACCCGTAGGGCAGTGTTTACATGCTTGAGGTCGAGGATGGGTCGGAATGAACCTTCCTTCTTGGGCACCATGAAATAAAGTATTGACTTGACCCTTGTTGCCCTGGCGGCATGGGTATGGCAGAGTACACAAGGAGCAGAAGCAGTGGACGACCCAGTTGCTTAATATTAAATTCAAAATGCTTTATTGAAGATCCGACGCGTTTCGGCTTGCGCCTTTCTCAAGGGGAGAGTTGTAAATCATGCACCGAAGTGCCGTTTAGAACTGAGGGACATTAAGGTCCTTAACTTGCCAAACGGGCACAGAAGTGCCAAGACACTGTGCTTTATAATCAAATTCGTAATGACGCTGATTCAAACTGTGTAGACACAAACGCAAGGTTCTGAATGTCACACCACTGTTTGGCAAAAAATCCTGGCAGAATATCATGTAGAGCAGGGGTCTCAAACTCAAATTGCTTTGAGGGCCAAATGAGGACTTGTAGAGTAACCCGGGGGCCGCACAAGACGCAGGCCTCATTTGCATAAGGGCATCATTTGCATAAATATTTGCATAATGTTACCATACACTAACTTTTAGTAAACATGCCTCTTAATGAGTGTATGGATAAAGAAAGACTAAAAGATTTCTACATTACTATAAACCAGTGCCAACCGCCAGGCACATTAGGAACTACTAGAAACACTGCTCATTTAGAACCCATAGCAAACCTGCCATGTCCTAACAGCACTACCAGGACTCACAAAGCACCATACCCTAACTATCAAAAGGCAACACTGCAAATATTAAATCAACACATTTCAGAGAATAACAATACATGACCTACTCGGGAAAGAGAACAAGTGGCAATGTCAAATAGGAATTACATAAACAGAATACCTCAGCTCAGTTACACATGCAGAACATACACCATCACCAAACAAGGAATCACAATTTAGAAACAGGAAGACAATTAAACTGGGAACCCCAAAAGCCAAACTTAGAATGTACAACACTGTAGAAATAAAACTATACATTGATTTCCTCTTGTATTAAATAAAGTGCAGACGTTAAAGATGCACATTTCCAAGAGCTGACATATTTCAGTTAATAAATTCAAAATAAAGAGATATTTTTCTACCTTTTGTGCATTTTTTTTTCAGTTGCAATTGTTCCATTCACTTTCTTCTGGTTTCTTTGTGTCTTCTGCTAACTCTCCATCGTCTGCTGTCCATTTGTCCTTTCTTCTTTCCTAGTTTTTTTCCATTCTCTACATCTGCTTTAACATACTAATCATTCTCCTTTTGCTCTTTCCTCATTCCTATTTCATCCACTCAAATTTTACCCCTCCATCCTCAATCCCCACTTACTCTCCCAATACCCGGCCAATTGTAGATTTTTCTTCCCTCCCACACAAAATATATTTCCCCTCTCCATTTCACTCTCCCAGCCCCATCCCATTCTAATCGTCCCCCAACATCAACTCCCTTCTAGCTCCTGCCCCACCCAGCATCCGCTCCCTTCTAGTCCCCGCATCATCAGCCCATTTCCAGTCCTAGCTCCCTCCCCTCACAGCCCATTTCCTTTCCAAGCCCCCCTCCCCATCAGCCCATTTCCATTCCAAGCCCCCTTCCACTCAGCCCATTACCATTCCAAGACCCTGTCCCCATCAGCTATTTGCAGTTCAAGCTCCCCCTTCTACTCGGCCCATTTCCAGTCATAGCACCCCCCCCCCAGTCCATTACCAGTTCTAGCCCCCCCCCAGCCCATTATCGGTCCTAAGCCCCCCAACAGCCCACTTCCAGGCCTAACCCTTCCATCGCCCTATCTTCATTCTTAGCCCCCCCATAACCCCATTTCAGTCTTAGCCCCCCAATCAGACCACCTCCAGTCCTAACCCCCATCTGTCCATTACCAGTCCTAACCCCCATCACCACATTTTCAGTACTACCCCCCCCAGCCACACATCACATCAAGTCCTGCCCCCCCCACATCAAGTCCTGCCCCCCCCCACATCAAGTCCTGCTCCCCCCCCCGTCCTGCTCCCCCCATCAAGTCCTGCTCCCTCCCTCCCTCCCTCCCCCCCCCCGGGAAAATTAAACTTTAAAAAAAACCCAGCTTCTGCTGCTGCTGCTGCCGTGGCCGGCAATAGCAGCAATATCGCAAGTCCCGCGGGCTCCGTCCCCCCCCTCCTTCCTTCCTGCTTGCCTGCCAGTTCTCCGCTTCGGCTTTGGCTTTCAGAGCCGCGAAGGGAGAGCTTCTCCCTCGTGACTCTGTTCAGCCCGCTGGGGCAGATGGGACATTTCCCATCTGCCCCAGCGGGCTGAACAGAGTCGCGAGGGAGAAGCTCTCCCTTCGCGGCTCTGAAAGGCGAAGCCGAAGCGGAGAACTGGCAGGCAAGCAGGAAGGAAGGAAGGAAGGAAGGAAGGAAGGGGGGGGGGAGCGGAGCCCGCGGGACTTGCGATATTGCTGCTATTGCCGGCCACGGCAGCGGCGGCAGCAGCAGAAGCCGGGGTGTTTTTTTTTTCCCCCTATGCATCGCGGGCCGCACAAAGGTCTCTCGCGGGCCGCGTGTTTGAGACCCCTGATGTAGAGCGTTTTTCCGACCTCTTCAAGACTTGTCCTCTGGCAGCCTACCCCACTTAGAATCACCAAGATCCTTAACCAGCTCCTTCAGTTTGGATTATATAAATTTTCCAATCACATTTAGAATGATGATTGGTACGAGCGCAGTGCATTAATGAAATTTAAAATTACCACGGATGTACTGATGGGGAGAAGATTAGTATTAATAACAATATCATATTGTAACACAGTAATATTCATTTAAAGAACCAAAATATTTATTTACATGGCACAGATACCTGCAGGTGGTTTTAGAAAGCTTTATATTCCATCGCAATGGATGTATATTTGTCTATTTAGTCCTGCGGGTTTTATACGGTCTTTTTAGACAGACCCCTTTTTTTAAACAGTTCTTTGTATTCTCACCTCCATTTTTATACAGTCACTTCATAATGATGTGGACCATTCACTCCTGCTTTGTTTTCAGCTTTTTATCCTTTTTGTATTTTAATTTCTTATGATCTATTTATTGGTGTTATTTTATAATTTTAATGTTTTTAGTATATGATTATTGTGTGCAATCGCAACAACCATCTAAGGAAAAGCCGGCAAATTGTTCAAGAATTATTAGCAAATATTATACAAGACACCTAAGAGGTATTTGCATTAATTTTAGTTTTGTTGTTGTCTCATCATTATTTTAAAGCGTTTCACTTGGTATTAAAGATTTTAATGGATTTTATTATGCACGTATGTATTATGAAACAATTTATATATATGTGTATTATATTAGAAACATAGAAACATGATGACAGAAAAAGACCACATGGCCTATCTAGTCTGTCCTTCCATAACAACTACAACAGTCCACTTTTTACCTTTAGAGATCCTCTGTGTTGGTCCCATGCTTTTTTGAATTCAGTTACTGTCCTCATCTCTACCACCTCCACTGGGAGACTATTCCATGGATCCACTACTCTTTCTGTAAAGAAATATTTCCGCATATCACTCCTGAATCTATCTCCCTTCACCCTCATCCCATGTCCCCTCGTAGCAGAACTTGCTTTCAATTGAAAGAGGTTCTCTCCCTGAACATTTATGCCACGGAGGTATTTAAACATCTCAATCATATCACCTCTATCCCGCCTTTCCTCTAAGGTGTACATATTAAGATCCTTAAGTCTGTCCTCATATGCTTTATAATGAAGCCCATTAATCATTTTAGTAGCAACCCTCTGCACCGACTCCATCCTGTTCACATCTTTTTGAAGGTGCGATCTCCAGAATTGCACACCATACTCCAAATGAGGTCGCACCAAAGACTTATACAGAGGCATTATCACCTCCTTTTTTCTGATGCCTCTCGTATATTGCCTCTCGTATATTTTATATATTTTTTATATATTTTATATCATTTATTGTTCATTTTTAAAGGTTTTAAATGTGTTTTAATTATGTTTGTTTTATGATTCTAGTATGCCAATACCCCTGATGAAGTATTGACGAAACACGGCCTGTGTAGGGTCTTTGGCACGCAATTTCAATTTAAAATAAAAAAAAATTTTCAAGCATTTCCTTCTTGGTGCTACGTTTTTGGACTTGGGCTCCTGGTTTGCGTGGCACAGTGCTTTTTTTGTTGGTACCATCAAGGAACGCAGTATACTTACTGCGGCAGGCTGAAACAGTGAGGCAGGCTTTTTAAATCATCTGCAATCTGCTGCCCGCATCACGGAAGACTCCGATGTCGACTCAAAGACTCACGGGGTCCACGGAGATCTGCTTCCACCCACTGAAAGGCTCCAGAGTACTCTTACAAAGTTACAAAGGCCCTGCTCAGCAGAGGAGCTCTGACCCAATTCTTTTTTTTTGTTCCGTTGTCTGCAACTTTACTGTGCAGAAGACCTCAGTTAGTGCCTGTAATCTTTATTAATCTTGGACAGCTCTGCTGATCTCCTCTCAAATTCCTAACCTCCAGGTGCCTCAATCAACCAGACGGATCCCTCAAGGGAAGTCTGCTCACCAGCTGCTAGAGAATGAAGATACTGGAAGTATGAGGCAAATTCCTCAATGGTTACAGGATGACATCACAAAAGAATTTGCATAATCAGTCTCCAACTGCTGGTGGACGGACACAACCCGCTTGTCTGGGTTGGATTGGAGGGACATGGATGAAATTGTGATTTTGGGGTCCTTTGGATTTATGATAAAAGGTCAATGGAGATTGCAAATGTCAGGAGAGGTGGGGTGGAGTGGACACTGTTTTGGTTTTGAGTATGTTGGTATACTGACTATATTGTGATGTTTCAGTTTGAATAAAGAAAATAAAAGCAGTACATAATGCTAGTAGCAGAAATTGTCTATTTGGAATCAGAGATACATCCCAGCCACAGGAGATCTCAAGTCAGTAAGAATTCTTTAGGCCCAGAGAACATAAATAGTTGAGGATGTCTAGACCTTAACCTTGCAAAAACATCCACTATCTGGTTCACTCATGGAAGTACTTGTCCTACTATAACACCACTACTTGCAGGTTCCCCCATTCCTCTAGCGTCCACCCTTCGCTATCTCGGGGTCTCTCTCAACCCTGATCTCTCTTTCAAGGATCATATCTCTCAGCTCGTAAGGAAATCCTTCTACCATCTCTGCCAAGGTCGGTATATCCGTCCTTTTCTCACCCCCCAGGCACTAACCACATTTCTGTTGTCTCTAGCCATGTCCCATTTAGACTTCTGCAACTCTGTTCTTGCTAGTGTTCCTCATACTCAACTGCACAGACTTCAGCTTATTCAAAACACGGCAGCCCGTATTATTACTCATTCCACCCGCCGTGAGCACATCATCCTTTTCTCAACTCCACTGGCTCCCATTGGAATATCGCATACACTATAAGATTCTTAACTATAGTTCATCAGGTTGTCTACACTCACACCCCGCAATATTTGGCGGATCTCCTCCAGTTCCACACTCCCAGCCATCAGCTGAGTTCAGCGCACCTAAATCGTCTTCACCTCCCCTCTCCAGCCTGTGCCCATTTACAATACATGCGTCATTCAGCCTTCTTTTTCCTTGGACCTGCCCTCTGGAATTCTCTTCCTTCCCCCCTCAGATTGGAACAGAACTACATTTAAATCACTCCTCAAAACCTATTTGTTCTCCTCTGCCTTCAACCTCCCAGCTCCTGCCATGTGACCTTGTGTCTCTCAGGATGTCTCACACCCCTGTCTTGTCTGATTGACTACTCCTGCTTTCCTGTCTCGTATTGTAGTTCCTTTTCTGGCCTCTGGCCTCTCTGTATTTCTGATTTTTGATTGTACACCGCCTTGATGTTACGAAGGGCGGTCTATCAAACTGAATAGACAGACAGACAAACCTTCTGGAACGTCCCTCAAATTATAATTTTAGGTCTATGATGGGACAGAATCCACCTGTCTTTTTTAAAATCTGAAAATACTTAGAGTAGAATCCCTGTTTATTTATTTATTTATTCTTATGTTCTCTTTCCCCTGGTCAAACAGGATCAATCATATTAGCTTCTAAGAGGGAAGAGAGCTCCTTGTTAAGAATTTCCTGATGTGGAGAGTTTGACCAAGATACTCTTGTTGGGCAATTTGAAGGAAGTTCAAATAAATAAAGTTGGTATCCCAACCAGACTATTTTTAGAACCCAGTTCTTGGAGGTTATAAGGGGCCAGCAGTTTGCCAAACATTGTAGCCTTACCTCTACAAGACATTTTTCCAGCAGCGATACTGGTAAACTGGCTATGTTCTCACAGAGGCAGTCAACACTATCTTTGGTTTGGCTATAGTGCTAACTGGCACTTTTGGGCCCTGTGCTGTCAGGGAGGAGAGTAAGGTCCCTAATAAGTCTATGCAGAGCAAAAAGGATGAAGGTACCTATGCCTGTCAGAGTTATAGGTCCTCCAATTCCCTCTACTCTGATACCTCCTTGAGGAAGAAGAGGCCAGGCCTGAAAAGGGGGGGCCAGAAAGCTATGAACCTTTCCAAAGTTGCAGGAGTTATCCAAGGTATAGATGAGAGCCCAGCAGAATTTCATGAAAGATTAACTGAAGCATATAGAATGTATACTCCCTATGATCCTGATGCACCAGGAAGCTTATGCATGGTGAATTCTGCTTTTGTAAATCAATCAGTCTCAACCAGATATCAGACGTAAATTACAGAAATTAGATGGGTTTGCGGGCATGAATACAACTCAGTTACTGGAAGTCGCTCATAAAGTATATGTGAATCGTGATAATGAAAAGCAGAGAGAATGTGATCGAAAGATGAAGAAGAAAGCGGATTTTTGGCTGCGTCCATAGTTGAACAGAAAAGGGGAGGTATCCCTAGTCGACGGAGTAGAGGAAGGGGGTGGGGCCGAGGCGGAAGCCGGCCCCAGCTAGGCAGGAACCAATGTGCCTACTGCAAGGAGGAGGGACATTGGAGAGATGCATGCCCGCAACTCGAAGACGCCCATCAAGATGACGAAGACAATCATCAATGGAGAGAAGAAAGACGAGGCCGTCCCCAAAATCGCGGAGGAGCCAATCGAGAGCAATACCAGCGAGAAAGAGGAGAAGCCGTGCAAGCATTGGCTACAACAGCCCATGATGAAGATGACGTGGATTAGGACAGACCGGGCTCCGAATTTGCTTTAGGTCTCCAGGAGCCTATGGTCGGAATACAAATAGGAGACCAAGTTATGAACTTTATGGTTGATACTGGAGCAGAACATTCAGTAGTAGACAAAAAGATAGCCCCATTTTCTACAAAAGCAGTCACTATTGTAGGAGCAACTGGTGCCAAAGCTACAAAATCTTTTCTTCAGAATCGCATATGCAGTCTAGGAGGACAACAAATAACTCATCAATTCCTTTACATGCCTGAATGTCCAGTGCCACTACTGGGACGAGATATGTTAGCCAAGCTAAAAGCCCAAATATCCTTTACTGAAAAAGAGGAGAAATGCAAATGACAGTAAATTCTCAAGCCAAACCAGCAGGAATGATGCTGCTTACAGTTCCCCGAGAAGAAGAATGGAGATATTACAGTGATGATTCTATCCAAGACACCTATTTTGAACAAACTTTGAAAAGTATTGATGCCCCACCTGGAGTATGGGCAGAAGGAAGTCCTCCAGGCCTAGCCAAACATATAGCTCCAGTAATTGTAACCCTTAAGCCTAGTGCTAACACCAGTACATGTCAAGCAATACCCTCTCCCAAGAGCTGCAATTGAAGGTATCCACCGCCACCTGCAAAGATTACTAGAACATGGCCTACTAAAAGTATGTCAATCCCCATGGAACACTCCACTCCTGCCAGTGAAAAAGCCTGGAACAGATGACTATCGCCCAGTGCAAGATCTAAGAAGAGTGAATGAAGCAGTTGAGACTATACATCCTGTCGTGCCAAATCCTTACACCCTTCTAGGACTGATTCCTGCTGAAGCTACCCACTTCACTGTTCTAGATTTAAAAGATGCATTCTTTTGCATAAGATTAGCCCCTGTAAGTCAGATATTATTTGCATTCGAATGGCAGGACCCCATCTCTGGAAGAGGGGGCCAACTTACCTGGACACGATTACCCCAAGGGTTCAAGAATTCGCCTACCATCTTTAGTGCTGCACTAAATCAAGACCTTTCAAGCTATCCAGTGGCCCCGGGGAAGAGAGTGCTTCTCCAATACGTGGACGATCTGCTGATAGCTGCTGTATCAGAAAGTGAATGTATACAAGCCACTAAAGACCTCCTGCAGTTACTAGATGAAGCTGGATATAAAGTGTCCAGAGCAAAAGCACAACTATGCCAAAAAGAAGTAAAATACTTGGGTTTTCGTATAACCCAAGGAAGCCGAAAGTTAGGCAGAGAAAGGAAAGAAGCAGTATGCAGAATTCCAACCCCAACTACCAGAAAGCAAGTCAGAGCCTTTCTGGGAGCGGCAGGATATTGCCAAATCTGGATTCCCAACTTTGCTCAAATCGCCAAACCATTGTATGAAGCCACAAAAGGAGAAGAAAAATCGCCACTGGAGTGGGGACCTGAGCAGGATACAGCCTTCAAGACGTTAAAGGAAGAATTGATGTCATCACCAGCTCTTGGATTACCAGATGTTCATAAGCCTTTTCACTTGTTTGTACATGAAGCACAGGGAAATGCCTTAGGCATGTTGATTCAGAAATTGGGAAACTGGGAGCGACCTGTAGCATACCTATCAAAACAATTGGACACTGTGGCCAAAGGTTGGCCACCTTGCCTGAGAGCAGTTGCAGCCACAGCATTGTTAGTGAGTGAAGCAGACAAGCTCACACTAGGACAGAATCTACGAGTCACTGTGCCACACGCAGTCCTTGCCCTTATGGAACAAAAAGCAAATCATTGGCTCACCAATTCTTGAATGTTGAAATACCAAAGCATGTTATGTGAAAATCCGCAGATACAACTAGAAGTGAGCCATGCCTTAAACCCAGCCACATTGATACCTATCAGTGAAGAACCCCCAGAACATGACTGTATAGAAGTCATGGACACTGTCTTCTCAAGTCGACCTGACCTAACAGATGTGCCCATAGATAATCCTGACCAAATTTATTACGTAGATGGAAGCAGTCTCATCATCAATGGACGACGCTGCGCCGGATATGCAGTAGTCACTCAACATGAAGTCATCGAGTCATCAGCTCTAGCCTCAGGTACATCAGCCCAGAAAGCAGAATTAATAGCACTTACTCGAGCACTGCTGTTAGGTGCAAAACTTGTGTTAAATGTATATACAGACTCAAAGTATGCCTTCACTACCCTACATGCCCATGGAGCTCTCTATAAAGAACGAGGGCTCATCACATCCGGAGGTAAATCAGTCAAGTATGGCCCAGAGATATTAATGTTACTTGATGCAGTATGGGCCCCAACTCGTGTAGCTGTTATGCACTGCAGAGGACATCAAACAGGAAAAGGAGAAGTTGCTCGAGGAAATAGGTTTGCAGATGCCTCAGCACGACAAGCAGCCATGACAGGACAAATTTCGCCACAAGCCATGCCATTACAGGCAGCATTGTTTCCAGTACTCTTGAACTCATGGACACCACGATATACCACCAAAGAATTAGATTACTATTGTAACAAGGAAGATGGAGTACTGAAAGATGGGTGGATTGAGCTGCCACCAGCAGAGGGCAGTCAGCCCCCAGGGCGTATAGTAATCCCTGAATTGTTGTGCCCAGCTTTTGTTAAAGCCTTCCATGAAGCCACACACTATGGAAAAAGCACTCAGACCACATTTCTGCGTCACTATGTTAGCAACCCTATCAGCTTCAATAGCACGCCAGTGTTTAATCTGTGCCAAAAATAATGCCAAACAAGGTCCCACACCGGCACCCCAAGTTCAGTCAGGAGGTGTAACCCCCATGCACCACCTGCAAATTGACTTTACTGAAATGCCAAAAGCCAATGGGTATCACTACTTGCTAGTATTAGTTTGTACTTTCTCTGGGTGGGTAGAAGCCTTCCCGACCAGAACTGAGAAAGCCAGAGAAGTCACCAAAGTTTTAATGAGGGAGATTGTCCCTAGATTTGGAATCCCGGCAGTAATAGGATCCGACAATGGACCTTCATTTGTTTCTCAGATTACTCAACAGTTAGCAAAAGCTTTGCAGATACAATGGAAGCTTCACACTGCATACAGACCCCAGAGTTCAGGGAAAGTTGAGCGAATGAATCGTATCCTAAAAGCCCAAATGTCCAAACTTTGTCAGGAGACTCACCTGAAGTGGCCCCAAGTACTCCCAATAGCTTTACTCAGAATACGTTCAGCTCCTGTGAAGTCAACAGGATTTTCCCCTTTTGAAGTTCTGTATGGTAAACCCCCACCAATAGTGCAGGGAATTAAAGGGAGCTTAGCCCAGATTGGTTCAGAAATAACCAGGCAAGAACTTCTAGCTCTTAGTCTTGTTCTACAGACTCTCCATGCGTGGATCCAAGACCACTTGCCTATCAACTTGACGAACCCTTACATCCCTACCAGCCTGGTACCTCGGTGTGGATCAAAGATTGGAAAAAGACACCGCTGGAACCCCATTGGAAGGGACCATACACCATCATCCTATCTACCCCAACTGCAGTAAAGGTAGCGGAGATCGACGCCTGGATTCATCACAGCAGAGTCAAGCCCGCAGCTGATCCAGAACCTGAACAGTGGACAACAGAGCAGCATCCTGATGCACCTTTGCGTATCACCTTGAGACGGCAACCAGCAGCTTAGACACTTTATCATAGTGCCGTGCAGTAGCCAAGTCTTTCGAAGAGGATTGCTGTTTCTCATACAGCAAAAGTTCTGTTTCAACGAACCCCAGGTGTGTAACTTTACGCACTACTTTGATGGTACATTGATTGACCATATTTCAGAGCCAACTAAGACTGATAAGTTGGTTAATGTGTGATGGACAACTCGAGGATCTTCAATCAACACTCAGCACCCGTTGAATTGCTTTATTAGCAAACGGGACGAAGAAGAGAACGTCGTGTCAAGATTTGCAAGCTGAGGATTCAGAAGAACTCCAATCAACATGTATCTTTGTTTTTGCTTTGTCCTGGTTGCCTGGTATGGAGGCTTTGAACTAACTTATGCCTTGCCTCCATGTACTGCTTGCATCACTTCCACTCGGACTGGAATGAAAATAACTCAGACTTTGCTTTATCATTCTTACTATACCTGCACTGGTACAGTGACTCGGTATATATATAACACCACTGAACTGAATGTTTGTACCAAAGGTAAATCTAAAGTATGCTTTAATCCGCATCAAAATCCATCCTATTATACCTTAGAAATGTGATGGAAAGATGCAGATGGACCTTTAATTAATGCCACACGCCAACTAACAGATCCTAGTAAAGATGCTATTTTGTATTTTGATGCTTGTGAAGTAATCAACAGAGATAGTCGTTCTAAGTGTGGTGATTGGGAAAGAACATACTCACAGAGTGGCAAATATATGTGTCCAGAAGGGTCCACTGAATGGGGAGCATGCACAGGAAAGGAAGTTTCAGCCAATATATATAGCAAAGCCCCAGAGTCAGAGTATTTCTGCCCAAAGTGGGAATGTGTTTATTATGCCACCTGGATTGGTATGGTATGGAATAAAGATCGAATGGCTACATTACGAAAACCATCACATGTCAAAGACCTAGACAAATGTAAGAAAAATGCTTGTAATCCTTTAGAGTTAGTCATACAGAGACCAGAAAATTGGAAACAAGGATTCCGATTTGGTTTGCGAATTGATGGAACTGGAACAGATCCAGGAACCATAGTGTATATAAAATTAAATACTCAAGCTCATAAATCATCCAAGTATCAAATCCATGACACATTCTATGAAACCATGCATTTAAATAAATTTGACATGCCCCATCCTTCCCAGAACTTATTTTTAGAATTAGCTGGAGCAGTAGTATCTAGTCTAAACATTTCTAATTGCTATTTTTGTGGGGGAACACGAATGGGTGACCAATGGCCATGGGAAGCCCAAGAATTGAATTACTCAATGACTTACAATCAGACTGAAATACACAAGACTACCAGCGAATGGGTGCTAGCGCACACAATAGTTGGACGTCTTTGCTATGCCAGAACTGGACCCCAGTTCAAACAACAGGTAGGACAGCTGGTCTGTCTTAGCCAAAAGTTCTATAATGACACCACCAAAAAGACATCCTGGTGGTCAGGAATTAAAGAACCTGAACCCCCTAACCCATTAGCAAGATTCCCAGAGCTTGCTAGTTTATGGACTAATCTTGCCAAACCTCATGCCTGTCAAGCCCCACCTGGCCTATATTGGATCTGTGGAAACCGAGCATATGCCCGACTCCCTACACACTGGGGAGGAGCATGTGTCTTAGGGACCATCAGACCTTCCTTCTTCCTTCTGAATACAGAACATGGAGAACAATTAGGATACCCAGTATACACTACTAATCATAGACACAAAAGAGCACTAAGACAAAAGAGAGCGCCCCTCCAGGTAGGCAAGTGGGAAAAGTGGAAGGGTGATGATTGGCCACCAGAGAGAATCATTGAATATTATGGACCTGCCACTTGGAATGATGATGGTATGTGGGGCTATCGGACCCCAGTTTATATGATTAATCGTATTATTCGCTTACAAGCAGTAGTTGAAATAATAGCTAATGAAACTAGCCAAGCTCTCACACTTTTAGCTAGACAGAGTACCCAAATGCGCACTGCTATATATCAGAACCGTTTAGCCTTAGACTATTTGTTGGCAGCTGAAGGAGGAGTATGTGGTAAACTGAATCTAACTAATTGTTGCTTAAAAATAGATGATAAAGGCCAAGTAGTTGAAGAAATTGCTGAAACTATGCGAAAACAAGCTTATGTGCCAGTACAAACTTGGCATTCACTAAAGTTTCCTAACTGGTTTGCTGGTCTTTTCTCATGGATAGGAGGACTTAAAACTTTCCTTATATTAGTACTAATAATCATTGCTGTCATTTTACTGATTTAATTCTCACACCTTATTAAGTAATAGGGTGAGATTAATCAAAGGGGGGAATGTGGCAGGTGAAGGCCTGTGATCCACAGTGTCTGACATAAGCAGGCAGGCCTAACTAGCTTGACCTGTAAATGAAGCCTGTGAGGAGACCCATAGGAATTACACATCCCCCAACATGCTGCTATTGTAGAATTAGAACTCAGTAAATGCACCAAGAATGAAAGAATTCTACTTCAATATGTGGACAACTTGCTTATAACCACCAACTCAGAAAGTGAATGTCTACAAGCCACCAGTGAACTCTTGCACCTTTTTAATGAGGCTGGATACAAAGTCTCAAGAGCTAAGGTGCAATTATGCCAAACAAGTTAAATACCTAGGATTCCAATTGTCCAGCGGAATTTGACGCCTGGGACCCTTACCAGAACGCAAAGCAGCTGTATGCAGTATTCCTACTCCAACCACCAGGAGGCAAGTGAGAGCCTTCTTGGGTGCCACAAAGTATGTGGTATATGGATCCCCAATTTTGCGCTGCTAGCAAAACCGTTGTATCAAGCTATCAAAGGAATGGAAAAGTCTCCATTAGAATGGGGACTTGAACAGGATGCAGCCTTTTGATCTTTGAAAAAACACTCTGATGTTGTCACCAATTCTGGGTCTACCAGATGTCCAGAAAACCTTTCAGTCTCTATGTTCATGAGTCACAAGGAAATGTTCTAGGAGTGTTGACTCAATCTCTTGGACCTTATTTGAGAAGCTGTTACAGCTACAGCCTTCCTAGTGAGCAAAACTAACAAGATCACTTTGAGACAGAATCAAGTTACTGTACCACACTCTGTTCTAACCATAATGAAACACAAAGGAAACTTATAACTAATTCACAAATGTTGAGGTATCAGAGTATGCTGTGTGAAAATCCCCAGATACAATTGAAGGTCAATCAAGCTCTGAATCCTGCTACACCGTTATTAGTTGGTCTTGAACCCCCTGATCATGACTGTTCAGAAACTATGGATATTGTTGTGCCAGATATGCAGTAGTGACCCCTGATTTGGTAGTTGAGTCCTCAGCCCTGGCCCCAGAAAATTGATCACAGAAACCTGAAACTGATAGCCCTCACTAGAGCACTAACAATAGGAAAAGGGCTCTGTCTAAATGTGTACCCAGATTCCAAGTATGCCCTTACAACCTTGCATGCACATGGGACCCCGTACAAATAATGAGGGTGGATAACCTTAGGAAGCAAGTCCATTAAGTATGGCCCCAAGATATTGACAATATCTGATGCATACTATCTACAGCTTTCAAAACTTTAGGAAAAGCAGAATGTATGAATAGAACCTTGAAATCTCAGTTGTCCAAACTTTGCCAAGAGGTTTACCTGAAGTGGCCCCAGGTTCTTCCTATAGCCCTTCTTAGGATATACTTAACCCCTGCTAAGTCTTTAGGAGTTTCCCCTTTTTTAGATTCTGAGAATCTGTAGCCTATTTATAGGGAATAAAATGAGATGTGAGACAGATAGGATCTGAAATTATTAGGCATGAACTATTAGTTTTAAGTTCTGTTTTGCAGAGTCTTCATACCTGGGTACAAAATCGATCACCCATCAATTTGCCTGAACCCCTGCATCCTTTCAAGCCTGGAGTCTCGGTGTGGATCAAAGAGTGGAGAAGGATACCATTAGCCCTGCATTGGAAGAGACCCTATGTTATCATCCTGTCAACTCCAACTGCAGTAAAAGTCGCAGAATTCGAACCTTGGATCCATTATAGTCGAGTAAAGCCAGCAACTGCTTTTGAACCTGATCACTGGACTACTGTACAGCATCCTGAGACTCCATTGCGCCTCACCCTATGACAACAGCCATGGACCTAAGACTCATTGGTCCCTCAGAAACTGCACTATTTTAAGACTATCTGTTTATCTGAAGGTAAGTCTCGCATCTGGAGAAAGCTGCAATCATCAGAAATAGACTGTGTTGTGTTACGAAATTGAGTCTTCTAAGAAACTGTGTTCAAATACTCTGATCTCCTCAAGGCAATAATAGCCTGAGAGACTGTACTATGATATTTTAAGAACCTGAGACATCCCAGAGGACAGTGATACTTTGGGACCTACAGCCCTACTCCTGCCACAAAGCTGGTAGGTCTACGTACGGCAGAAGCTTGAGGATCTACAATCAACTCTACATTTGTTATCTATTGTGAATGCCAACAGTTCCACCAATTTTCCAGAGACTATGCCCATTATGAATTCTTATTATTGCTTTATTTTGGCAGCAGCCTTGGAGTGCTTTGAAATGACTTTTGCTTTACCACCCTGTGCAGCCTGTATAAGTACCACGCGAACTGGGCTGAAGGTTCTTCATGCCTCCCAGAACTTGTTTCTTGAACTTGCCGAAGCAGTAGCATCTAGTCTCCACATTTATGACTGTTTGTTCTCAAGAACTGAATTATTCCATCCCCTATGACCAGACTGATTTACATAATACTACTAGTGAGTGGGTATTGGCCCACCCCATTGTTGACAGTTTGTGTTTTGTTCGCACCGGACCACAATTTGCTATGAAGATCGGACAGCTGGACTGTCTAAATCAGAGGTTTTACAACAGCACAACAAAGAAGACATCTTGGTGGTCCGGCATAAATGCTCCTGAACCTTCTAATTCTTTTAGTTCTTTTTCCCACTCTTGCCAAACTATGGACTTTGACTATCTGCTTGTTGCTCCCTTGTTTCTTGTCATTTTGCTTGCGGATGATAACTTCAGTTATTAATGACACTGTAGAGCGTAAGGCAGCTACAAAGCTACCAGCTATGTGAAACTACTACCCTATACCACAGAGTGATATCTTTATTTAGTATTATGTGATTTGCTTCTCACCCTTTCTCACTTGCGGGTGAGAATAATCAAAGGGGGGAATGTGGTAGGCGAAGGCCTATGCTCCATGCTAATTGAACTAATCAGACAGGCCTGGCTGGCTTGACCTGTAAATGAAGCCTGTGAAGAGGCCCATAGGAATTGCACATCCCCCAACATGCTGCTATTGTAGAATTAGAACTCAGTAAAGTATTGAATTAGCTTAGACAAGTAGAATTGAAACCTGGAAAAATACAGAAAAATATGTTTAAAAGTCACTGATAAGAAAAGTACAGCTGTAAGGGATTTAATTAAAACTGCTGACAGAAAGGTTACAGAGCCCTGCTTCCCTGCACGTATTAACTAGCCCAATAGCCTTGAAAGTAAGAAAGTAACAAGTTGGTGAACTGACCATTGTAATTGGGACTAGAAGGGGGGTGAGCAGGTGCTGAGCCCACTCAAAGAACATAATTGGATAATCATATCAGTACCGGGACCAATAGAAGAGGTACGGGAGGTACGGGAGGTTACCGGGACCAATGAAATGTTTTTCTATACCTAGAATAGAGCAAAAGTCTATAAAAGTTGTTGTATTGCCAGAGAACATTGCTCAGCCATTTTGAATTTGATTCTGCTTGAGTCTTGTGCACAAATAAATGATTTGGACCTTCTGAACAGACTCCTGGTATTATTGGTTTGTCTGCGCTCTGCTGCTACAGATTAGCTTAGACAAGCAGAATTGGAAGTTGGAAAAATACAGAAAAATATGTTTAAATGCTCACTGATAAGAGAACACAGCTGTAAGGGATTTAATTAAAACTGCTGACAGAAAGGTTACAGAGCCCTGCTTCCCTACACGTACTAACTAGCTGAATGGCCTTGGAAGTAGGAAAGTAACAAGTTGGTGAACTGACCATTGTAATTGGGACTAGAAGGGGGGTGAGCAGGTGCTGAGCCCATTCAAAGAACATAATTGGATAATCATATCAGTACCAGAACCAATAGAAGGGGTACGGGAGGTACGGGAGATTACCGGGACCAATGAAATGTTTTCCTATACCTAGAATGGAGCAAAAGTCTATAAAAGTTGTTGTATTGCCAGAGAACAGTGCTCAGCCATTTTGAAATTGTCTTTGCTTGAGACTTGTGCACAAATAAATGATTTGGACCTTCTGAACAGACTCCTGGTATTATTGGTTTGTCTGCGCTCTGCTGCTACAATAGGTCCTCCAATTCCCTCTACTCTGATACCTCCTTGAGGAAGAAGAGGCCAGGTAAGATGCAAACCTGGAGAAGGACGTAAATGTGTTCTTTATTTATTTATTAGCTTTTATGCAGTGCAGTGTGTGCCTTTGAGTCAGTCCTGACTCCTGGTGACCCAGAAACTCCTGGGTTTTCTTGGCAGTGTCACTGGAAGTAGATTGCCAGGCCTTTCTTCCGAGGCAATGGAGGGTTAAGTGACTTTCCCAAGGCCACAAGAAGTACTAGTGGGAATCAAACCCTGGTTGCTTGGTTACCAAGCCAGTGTTCTAATCACCAGCCTACTCCTCCACTCCATTAGCTTTTATATACCGCACTATTTAGTATCAGAGCGGTTTACAAGGAACATTTACCAACAAGAAACTTTACAGAGAATAAAGAACAAGCAAAAACATCAGAACCAGTAACTTAACTTTAACAGGCAAGAACAAATGATCAGAAGAACATTTGTTCTTGCCTGTTAAAGTTATCAGGGATGCAGCTTCCCTTCAGTCAGGGACTACCAATCCCCCCCCCCCCCCGCCTACTATGCATAACTAGGATCTTTCTGGCCCCACCCAAGGCAGGCGCCACCTCCAAATATAACAGAATATCTTTCTGCTAACCTTCCAGAAGATCTCCTCTAGGATAACTACTAGCAGCATCTGAAAGAGATAACTGTCACAACAGGACAACCATCTTAACTATCACTATCCTCCCAAGCCAAGATGGAGCATTAGCAAGGATTCAATCTAAGTCCCCCACCAGTTTCTCCCATACACCCCTATAGTTTGCTTGATAGGCAATGTTCCTCCTGGCCCATTGGAAACCAAACCAAACCTCCTCTGAACTCGCTCCTCCATTTCCAGGGAACCTTAAGAGGGAGAATTTCAGATTTCTGTATATTTATTTTAAACCCTGATAGCCTGACATATTCCTGCAACTCCCATATGATAAAGGGTACAGAGATCTGGGGTCTCCCCAGCAAAAACAAGATATCATCCACAAACAGGGTAATCCAGTAGTCTTCACTTCCCATCTGAATCCCTTATATATCCTCATCCATTCTAATATGGAATGAAGGAGTAGCCTAATAGTTAGAGCACTGCTTAGGAGCCAAGACACCAGGGTTCAACTCCCATTAGCACTCCTTGTGGCCTTGGACAAGTCACTTAACCCTCAATTACCTCAGAAAAATCCAAGTTATCAATGTCCCCATTTAATATACATTACCAAATTTAAGTTACAATGTAAACTGCTTTGATTGAAATGATAAAGTGGTATAAAAAACAGTTAAATAAAAATAAATATAATGTGGCAAGTGGTTCAATCGATAGTACAAAACAATAAGGGCAAGAGAGAGCATCCTTGTGGCATCCCTCTAACAAGCTCATTGCCCAGCCTATTAAGGTGCCCCCCCAAAACCCTATCTGCTCCAGTATTTGGAATATTAAGTTACAGTTGACCCAACTAAATGCCTTCTCTGCATCAACAGGTAACAGCAGAGGGGGGGGGGGGGGAACTCCCTCCTCATCACGCAGATCAAATTCAGCATTTTGCAGATGTTATCGCCCACCTAACAGGCATAAATCCATTTGATCGATATGTATCAAAGACAGAATCATTGTTTAAGACATTGTGCCAGAATCTTTGCCAGAACCTTAATATCTATATTTAACAATGAGATAAACTGACATCCCCAACACTCCTGTGGATCATTTCCCTCTTAGGGATCACCAAGATACCTACCCACCCCATGGTCTCTCCTAATCTTCCCCCTCCTTTCACCCCACTGAACAAGCTCATGAGGTGACCCACCAGCAGGTCTGTAAATGTCTTTTAAAATGTACTTGTCGGAGGTGGTTCATTTCCTGACTTTCTTGGTGGAATACGTTCCTGAATGGTTGCTGGCACTAGCGGCTGCACTGATTGGCTGCAGGTCTGCTTTGAGGGCTTTAAATTCAACTGCCCCACCGTGGGATGCGGTCGCGGGCGTCCCCTGGGGGCGTGACCAAAGGGGCAGGCCATGCCCCTTTGGCGTACGTCGGTGTGAGAAGGTACTCCCTGTTATGGGGAAAAGGAAGAAGAAGTACCCGCCGGTTGTCCAAACAAAGGCGGTTAAGATCGTAGGCCTGATGGATGCCCATGTGAGAGTGCATGATTCTCCAGCTTCCACTCAGTTATCGAAGGATGGTGCAATGGACACTTCGGCAGTGAGTACCTCTTCTTCTATCCCTTCTTCAAGCGACTTGGGTGTAACTCCGCCCATCGATGAACTTAAATTTTTGCCTGGTGAGGCCTCTTCGGGGGAAAAACCGGTGATGGTCGATCCCGGCTCAGCCCTACTGCCTGTTTCTTTTCTACGTGCTGATTCTGTTTCGGTGTTATCACCGGCTTTGCCTGCTGTGATTACTTTCCCCTCAGTGTTAGAAGTTAGTACTCCGTCTTCGGATGTCTCCTTAAAGGACATATGGGCGATTGTTTCTCGTATGGAACTGGCTCTGGGCTCTTCCTTGAAGAAGATTTCAGACTTTTCTAAAGAGACGGTTTTGAAATTAACAGACCATGAGGACAAGGTATTATCATTGGAAAAGCGAATGGATGCTCAGGAATCTAAATCTTTATCGCAAAATGTTTTTTCTGAAAAACTCTCATTAGATTCTTCCTTATTGCACCGTCAGGATGAGTTTTTGGAAAATGTGCTGAGATCTCGTAACCTTCGGTTATTAAATTTTCCAAAAACTAATTTTCTGTCCCCAATGATCCTTTTGCAAAAATACTTCAAGGAGATTCTGTTGTTTAATGACTCTTACAAAATTAATATTTCTAAACTTTATTATGTCCCTCAAGGTAAAGTGGATAGAGGTGAGGAAGAAGGAGAGATGGGTACTTAGTTTGAGCAGTTTGTCTCTTCTCCTCTGGATATTTCAGAATGTATTGAATCATATAATGATGTTATATCTTCCAGAGCCACCCTTTTGGTAAATTTTGTGTTTGAGATGGATAAGGATAGGGTTTTGCGTGCTTATTTTTCAAAAAGGAATGAGAAGTTTTGTGGTCAAACAATACAAATGTTCCCGGATGTCTCTAGGGAGACTCAGAGGCGACGTAAATCTTTTTTGGAAATTCGCCCACGGGCTTTGGCTCTGGGCGTGTCATTTTACCTAAAATTTCCTTGTAAATGTCACATTGTGTATCAGGGGAAAAGATATATATTCTCAGTAGTTGATGAGTTGATTGCTTTTTTAGACAGTAAGACTTAATGGTAGTTTGGTTTTGCCTTATATATTTCCTGGGTTCATCGACAAGTAAAATGGATTTTTTAGAGTTATTTCAGGGACCATTTAGGGATTTTTTAAGGTTTAAATTTGAAAGCACCTCCTTGATGTGGACTAGTGTTTTTTTTCTCCATGTTTTTTGAGCTGTATAATAGTATGACTATTGTATTTGTAATAATTTCTTTCTGTATTTTTGAAATATTCTATAAATAAATAATTTAAAATGTATTTGTCAAGCTGTCAAGGCCCGGAGATTTCCCCAATTTCAGTGACTTAATCACCTGGCATACCTCATTCTCCTCTATATCCCTATCAAGGATCTCAATCACCTCCTGTGTCAACTTTTGTAATGGAACAGAGTCCAGGTAAGTATCAAGCACCTCTCTACACCTCCCTTTGTGTCTCAGAGCTTGGCATAGAACTCAAAGAAATGCTCTCTCAGGGCCCTTGCTTTCCCAGGAGTATCCCCACATGCCCTCGTTCACAACATTGCCACAATTTATTCACCAAGACACTCTGCCTTATTCCCATGCTCACAGAAGAGCTGCCACCCCAACTTATCCATAAGCTCAGCCCTCAGTTGTCCCCTCACCTCTTATTGCTTACGTTTGATAAGCAACGTCAGTGAGAGAATCTATTTTATTTTATTTATTTATTTATTTAACACTCATTTTTATACCGCATCTTCCAGAGATCAGTTGCGGTGTACAAATAACAACAATTAACAAATCGAAGTTTGTTTTACATAGAACATCTTAAATATACATAGAACATCTTGAAGTATCATAAATTAAACAAACTTAAATCTAGGAAAATTAAAACAGTGATTTTAAACTGGAACTGTGTTAAAACAATTAACTAACAGAATGTGGTGTCTACGTACATAATATATTTTAACTATCTAATTCCACCACACAACTCCCCTACTTTCAGGTCCTTTTCTTTTTTTTTTTTTTTTTAAGGCTCCCCACTTCACTAGCCATCCTTGTACCACCGCCTTAAACCCATCCCAGACTCCTCCCTACAAAATCTCACTCACTTTAAATCTCAAAGTATTTCTCAATACATGCTCCCACGTCTTCTACCATTCTAGAGTCCCTCAACAAGCCATCATTCAGAAGCCAGAATTTATGCCGCTCTCCTTCCTCTTCCCTCCAAAATATTTATTTTATTTTATTTATTTATTTTTCTATACTGCACTCTTTGGTATCAGCTCGGTTTACAGATAACATCAGCTTAGTTCAGACACAGGTAAACGCCTGTGCTGGACTTACAGAAAACAAGGTCATTCAACTTGAATTAACTGGGGGAACTATGTACAAGATCTGAGTTAAGGTATTTTACAGCTTTTAGGTAGTTATATACATGCTCTAGATGGTGTTTGAATGTCCTATCGTGGCATACAGGGTGCGTGCATAGTAGGGAGTTTGGTGTATGTGTCTTGGTGACTGCAGTTAGGTGGTTGTTGTGTGATACCATAATGCTGCAGGAAGAGGTGATGTTTCAGTGCCTTCCTGAACTGTGTAAGGTCCGTAATTGCCCGAATGTCAGGCGGTAGCACATTCCAGTACGAAGGGGTATAGAGCATGAAGGCTCTCTTTCTTGTTGCTTGCAGGGATTTTGTAATCTTGCTAGGGATACATAGGGTACTGGCTGAGACCAATCTTCTAGTTCTATTTGAGGGAGTGGGAAGAATGAGATCTGAGATGGACGTAGAGGTGAGTCTGTTGATAGCCTTGAAGGTCATTAGTAGGATCTTGAAGAAGAGTCTACAATAGACTGGGAGCCAATGTAAGTGCTTCAAGATTGGTGTTATGTGCTCCCTCATGGAAGCACCGTGTAGTGTTCTGGCTGCAGCATTCATAGCCAGCTGAAGTGGGTACAGCGTGTTTTTCGGTAGACCCTGTAGGATGGCGTTGGCGAAGTTGAAGTGGGGGATGACTAAGGCCTGGAAGATTGTCCTAAAGTCATCAGGTTCCAGGAGGGGGCGTAGGTGACGGATTGTCCGGATCTTGAGGTATACTGCCTTGACGGAGTTGCCTATATGTGTTTTCATATCCAACTGTTGATCGAGTTTATGCCCAAGTAGCGGATTGTGTGCTTGCTTTGGAGTTCGGCGTCTCTTACTTTTAGTGTTGCTGGCGGAACAAATGACTGGTCCCTGGTAATGAATAGAGCCTCTGTTTTCTTTAAATTTATCCTGAGGTTTTGGGATTGAAGCCAGTCAGTTATGGCGTCGAAGCAAGCAGTTAATGTTGAGAAATCCGGCTGGTTGGTTGTAAATGGCATGTATAGTAGCACGTCATCGGCGTATATAAGGCATGAGATGCCGAAGAAACGGGCGAGTGTGCAGAGGGGCTGCATATATATGTTGAAGAACAGCGCTGAGAGTGCAGAACCTTGCGGAACTCCCTGTTTCTGCTGGAATGGTTTAGAGGTCAAAAGCCCTGTCCTTACATGCTGCCATCTGTCTGAGAGATAAGATTTACACCATTCCAAGGCTGTGTCTTGGATCCCTTTCTCTGCCAGGCGCGCCAAGAGCAGTTCGTGGTCGACAGAGTTGAAGGCTGCTGCGATGTCTAAGAAGATTAGGGCATATCCTCTTTTGGCGTTGTCTATGCCGGTGATTAAGGTGTTGAAGAGTACAGTCAGGAGCGTCTCCACACCCATGCGCCTCTCTGAATCCATGTTGGCATGGGTCTAATGGGGCAGTGTCATCAATATGGTCCTGAATTTGCTGTTGGACAAGTTTTTCGATTATTTTGGCCAGTAGTGGGATGCTTGCAATTGGCCTGTATGAGTCCACCTTCTGGGTGTCCAGATTGCAGTTTTTTTAGGAGTGGTCTAATGGACGTTTGCTTTAGGCATTGTGGGAATGCTCCTGTAGCAAAGGAGAGTTTGATGAGTTTGGCTAAGAATGGGCTAAATTCCTTGCGCAGTGTCTTTATCCAAAATGCCGGACAGGGATCATTTGGTGCTGTAGTGGTGTTAATTGCGTTGATGGTGTCTTCAACGTTCTCTGCTGTTGGTATTGAGAAGGTGGATAGTAGTGAAGGGTGCAGTGGGCCTTTCGCAGGGTTGTTTGATGCAATTTTGTCAGTCTTAATTATTTTTGACTGTAAGTAATCCACATATTCTTGTGGATCCGGTATGCATCATTGTATAGGGGAAGGTTCCTTTGTAAGGGTCCTTACTAAGTTGAATAGATCCTTCGGTTTGTTTAGAGAGCGCTGCAGTATCTCGGCATGGTATCGTCTCATTGTCTCAGCTACTTTCGCACGATGCTTCTTCAGGTGAGGTGTAAGTGTCCAGATCGTCGGTGGTACATGAGCGAAATACTTAGGCATACAGGTATATGGTCAGACCAACTAATGCAGTTAATCTGTACATCCTCCACCCTTGAGAGGATCGAAATCGGCAACAGAATCAATCCTAGAGTAGGACACATGGGTGTCCTAAGAAAAAAAAAAAAAAAGTTGACCTTCTTCCTTTAGGGTGCAACTTGCACAAGAGATCCCTCATGCGCCACTTTTTAATAAAAAAATAAAAAATAAAAAACACCTTAACTCTATCTCCCACCCTTACCTCCCTATCTCCTCACCGTACTGTCCCTTCCCAGGTCTAAGATATTAAAATCTCCCCCTATAATAAGAAATGTCCCTCTCCCTAACTTTACCATCTTGTCTGCTACTTCTTTAAAGAAGTCCCCTTGGGGCCCACTGGGTGCATATATGTTTACCAGGTTAAATTCCTCCTGGACTACTGGGCTATTTAAACCTTTACTATAAGATATCTCCAGTATCCCACACCACTTGATACACCTGAAACATCAAATGTGTAGAAACATTACACCTATCCCCATGACCTTCTACCCTGGCCGGATGATGCCAAGAATTGCCCTAGGAATAGTTTTATCCTCATTAGCCTTTCATCTTTCCATAGATGTGTCTCTTGGAACATCCTCACATCAATGTTGCACTGACCCAATTCCCTAAAAAGCATTTTATATGTTTATAGAGCGAGTTAAGATCTTTGACATTAAAAGTCATAAACCTTAGCTCAGACTCCCTCACCCATCTTTAGCCTGTCGCAAGAGCGCTTCTCACTCACTATGAGTATCCTTACCCCATCCCCCTCCCTCCTCCTGTTCGAACGTCACCTTACAAGAAAGGAAGTTCCCACCATACCTAAAGTGCAAAACAACTCACCCCTTACTCTTACCCCTTATCATCACCTCAACAACCCTCATGCTTTCATCAGCACACAACCCCTCACACCCCCTATTCATCCTAGCATTCATATCATCCAAGTCATTTGCCCTTAAGCCACGCAATGCTTCCAACCATTGAAAAAGAAAAAGAGAAACTAGGCCACAAGTCCTTTAATGTCCCTTCTCATGTAGGGTGAGCATCATCCACCTCTGTCTTCACCATCTTAAGCTTTATCTGGCTTGCTGAAAGAAGGTCTCCTCAGTCATCTCCCTCTCCCCGGACATGCATTTCATCACAGGCCCTCACCAGTCTACTTGTGTCGAGGTGGCTGTTTCTTGGTGTTTTCTGATAAGTTATGTACACCCACTTCCGAAAAGATCTGTCAACACTTCCACTGCCATTTTCGCTCTGCATGAGGCCCCCCTTTGATGAGAACTGCAGCACAAATGGAAAATTGCCAACAGTACAGAATATTTTCAGCGCATAAAAACTGTGTGACTTTTCTCAGGTACTGTCATCTATGGAGAGTTGTAGCTGATAAGTCTTGAAAGATCTCTAATTGGATGCCATGCTGTTCAAAGCATCCCCTCTTCCTAGCCTGTTTCATCACGCTCCCCTTAATTTTGAAGTTGTGCAGGCAGACCATGAAGCCCCGGGGCTGGTTGGTTCTTACAGTCTTAGACTCTGGTGAGCCCACTCAATTTTGATCCAGCTATGGTCCGCTTCATTCATAAGAACATAAGAATTGCCATACTGGGTCAGACCAAGTTCCATCAAGCGCAGTATCCTGTTTCCAACAGTGGCCAATCCAGGTCACAAGAACCTTGGCAGGTTCCCAAAAAGGCACACAGGGTCCGCAATGTTCATCCCGGGATAAGCAGTGGATTTCTTGGGTCCTGTTTAATAATGAACTTGTCCTCCAAGAACTTGTCCAAACCTTTTTTTTAACCCAGCTACACTAACAGCTTTTACTACATCCTCTGGTAACAAATTCCTGAGTTTGAATACACATGGAGAAAAAAAATATATATATATTTTTTCTTATTAGTCTTAAATGGGTTACACTGTAACTTCATTGCGCATCCTCTAGTCTTTCTACTTTTTTGATGGCGTAAACAATCAATCAGTCTACTTTTACCCATTCCAAGCCATTTATTAATTTATGGACCTCTATCATATCCCCCCTCAGCAGTCTTTTCCAAGTTGAAAAGCCCCAACCTTTTAAGCCTCTCCTCATAGGGGTATCCATCCATCCCCTTTATCATTTTTGCCACTCTTCTCTGTACCTTTTCTAATTCTGCTATATCCTTTAGATATGGAAACCAGAATTGCACACAATATTCAAGGTGCAGTCACACCATGGAACGATACAGAGGCATTATAACATCCTTGGTTTTGTTCTCCATTCCTTTCCTTAAGCTTCCTAGCATTCTATTTGTACAGTGGGTGGAGGGTTTCAACGTATTATCCACAATGACGCCTAAATCATTTTCCTGGGTGATGGTTTAAAAGGTGGTACCTTACATCATGTAACCATAGTTTGGGTTGTTTTTCCTAGAGGCATAACTGCACATTTAATTTCATCTGCCATTGGAACCTCAGTCTTCCAATTTATCAAGGTCCTCTTGCAATTTTTCACAATCCTCTTGGGTTTTAAGAATTTTGAATAATTTTGTGTCATCTGCAAATATGATCACCTCACTCGTTATTCCCATTTCAAAGTCATTTATGAATATGTTAAAAAGCAGCAGCCCAGCACAGATCCTTGGGGTACTCCACTTTTCACCTTTCTCCATTGAAAAAATTGAGCATTTAGCCCTACTCTCTGCTTTCTATCTTTTAACCAGTTCCTGAATCCACAATACTACACTGCCTCCAATCCCATAGCTTTTTAATTTGGCCAAGAGTCTCTCATGAGGGACCTTTTCAAAAGCTTTCTGAAAATCCAGATACACTATATCAACTGCTCACCTTTGTCAAGCTGTTTTGTTTGTTTTTTTTTTGAAGGTATGAATAAACACCATTAGTAAGACAAGACTTTCCTTAGGTAAATCCATGTTGGCTTTCTTCCATTAAACCATGACTAACTACATGTTCAGTAATTTTATTCTTTATAATGGTTCATTTTGCCCGGTACTCATGTCAGACTTATGTCACTCATGTCATCGCCACCCAAAAGAAGGCTGCAAAACCTCTTGCATCACAGCTGTCTCATCGGCAAAAATCTTCCTTTTCCAGGACGTTGTGCACTCATATTGCTCCAGTGGGATCTGTTCTCGAAGTTCTCCTGTTTATCAAGGCTCTCTTCATATGCCTCTTGCAACTTCTGTACACTTGCCTCTGCAATTCAAGACATGGTATCAGCCTGTTCATCCATTCTATCATCGAGGTCAGCCAGGCACTTCCCATCTCTATGACCTCCTCTAAGTATCATGGCTGTTTCCAGCAGTTTTTTTTTGACCATGTAGAGGGTTTTGTTTGTTTTGGGGGGTTTTTAGGTCAGCTTTTAATTCAATAAACCAGCTCCACAACTCGCATCTAGCGATTGGCCCCATTTCCTCCTAGTTCTCCGCACTGCTTTTGCTTTCTGAATCGGGAGCTGCCACCTCCATTTTACCGTGCCTGAGCCTTGCACCACTGCGCCTCTGCAAAACTTGAACTTCTCAAGGTGTTTTTCCCCACACTAAAATTTCACTGGAGAGGTTGTGGGACCAATCAGTTCTAGCAGGGGTAAGTTTGCTAAATTTTAATGCTGGAACATTTGCCAGCCCAACCCTGAATACAGCGATTATGCTGCCATCAACCCCATGACATCACTTCCTCTCATCTATGGTTCATTTTCTTCTTCAGCTTTGGGGAAAGTTAGAGTTTCATACAATGTGCACTGTTCCATGCAAGTCTAATAGTGATGTGACGTCAAGTGTTATCTTTTCCTCAGAAAATCTTTCATAGCAAGTAATTGCTTTGCCTGAAGCTGAAACTAACATTCCTTATTGCATATGCTGATCACTGTATGCCCTAATTCCGCCAGAAAAACTTAATGAACCATTGCTTCAGTTGGTTTATATTAGATAATTTAGCTTACATCTTGCTTTATTTTTGTCTTTCATTGTAAAGCATGGCTTTAAATCTAGCTCTGTCACCTTTGCAGGGGCCTCAGATCTAACATGCACATCTAACCTCTTCCAGAAGATGTTAAATCATTGCTGGGATGCAGGTGGAGGAGTTTAGTGAGCAGGTAACGGAAGGAAAGTTACCTGGTCTCCTTCTCACTCAGGGTCACCTTCTCAGTCAGATAGTCAAACAACTCTCCTCGCTTCATCCTGTCAAGAATAAGAAAGCATTTGTGACTAAAATTCTGAAGGTGTGGAGATACACAAGAAATGCAGGCGATTGCAGAAATGTGAGATTCGGTGGGGGGGAGGGGAGGAAAGTGGGGGAGGGGAGCATGAAAGGCTGAGAGACAGGACAGGGCACTGGGAGGCAGAGACAAGAGAGAAAATAAGTTAAGACTGTATATGCTGCCACTGCCTATCGTTGCTTTTGTCTATGGAACAAAAACATTTTCTGGCCAAAGACCACTAAGTGACGATATAATTAAGATGACTTGGAATGGGAGAGGGCAAGGCAGTTTAATATAGGATTCCTCTTTTGAGAGGAAGAAGATAAGATAATTTTATAAAGGAACCGTGTAAAGTTACAGGCCATCTGTACCCATAAATCACGTATTTTCAATGACTTATGTGCATGGCTGGGCACTTACATGCATACGTTAGGCAATCACTGTTCTATAAGTATGTGCATTAGTTCCATGGCACATACTTTTGGAGTGAGCATGGCCAGGGGCACTGCATAGGTGGAACACAACTCTGCATGCATAAGTTATAAAATACTATAACTTGCACATGTTCTTTCCAAATCTAGGTGCATGTATGTACATCACGTTTAGGACTGGCTTAAGTGCTCATGCCTAGGTCTGGTGTGCGTATCTTACAACTTAGGCCTCTATTTTATAAAGAAAAAGTAGGAGCAATTTGTGCTCATTGGAATACATGCAAAAGTAGGTGACCCATATTAAAATTAAGCTCCAAGTGTGAAACTTTATTACATTGTCTAGGTTCTACAAAAAGTAAGTTCACACAAACCAGAACACTTCCCAATGTAATGTGGAAACAGCAAAATACTTACAGATCAAAGACCAGAAACATGAATGTGGAGGATTCATAGGAATCAATGAGTGTAACTGGAAAAGAAACATTATGGGGTTGGTAATTTATCTCCATAACAGAAAAGTAGAAAAATACAGATAAAATGAACTTAATAATAGTATAAAAGGGAAACTCAGAGAGAAAAAAAACAAAAGTATTACTGATAATGCAAAAAGGAGACAGAGAAAGAATAGTTACTCACCTGTAACAGATGTTCTCCGGGGATAGCAGGAATCGGTCCTCACATATGGGTGACGTTGGTGCCGATGGAGCCCGTGTGGAAGCATCTCCCCAACTTTCAAAGAAAGCCTTTGTGAGATGCACCACGCATGCATGGTCTCCTTCCCACCCAAGGGTACCATCTTGCCTCAGTCTAATGACATAGCTAAGACAGCAAAAATTAAAATACAATAAAGAAGCAACTCCAAGAGGAGGAGGGAGGATTGTGAGGACTGATTCCTGCTGTCCCCAGAGAACACCTGTTACAGGTGAATAACTACGCTTTTTCCGGGAACAAGCAGGAAGTCAGTTTCACATATGGGACTCCCCAGCTACAGGCTACCAAGAACCTGAAAAAAACGCCACAGCTACCTGCAAAGGGTGAGCCGTGATCAGAGCAGTCGAGTCCCTACTGAGAGACTCTCGCAAGAACCAAGTGTCTGGCAGAGAACCAGCACTCCAGTAGCCTGAACAGAGAAGGGTCGGAGGGCAGGGGTTGCCTATACCCCGAAGGCGCTGTCTTGTTGGGACTCCCTCTTCAGGTAGTAGTGAGCTGCGAAGGTATGGACCAAAGACAGGATGGCAGCCCAACAGATTTCCGTCACAGGGATGGAATGCAGATTTGCCAAGGAAGTAGCCATGGCCCTGACGCAGTGCACCATGATCTTCTGGTCCAGTGAGATCCCCACCTGCTCATAGGCAAGGGTAACGCAGCCTGCCATCCAAGTGGACAGAGTTTGCTTAGTCAATGCGAGTCCTAGACGACTGGGATCATAGGATACGAAAAGCTGAGGTGCTTTGCAGTTGCCCTGGGTCTGTTGCAGGTAGAAGGACAGGGCCGTTTTACAATCCAGAGTATGGAGCACTATCTCCGCCCTACAGGCGTGAGGCTTCGGAAAGAAGGTGGGGAGCACCACCTCCTGACCGAGGTGGAATGGGGACACCACCTTTGGCAGAAACTTGGGGTGTGTGCAGAGCACCACCCTGTTCTTGTAGAACCTTGTGTAGGGGAGTTCTGCCATCAGAGCCTGGAGCTCACTGACTCGGCAAGCTGATGTGAGTGCTACAAGGAAGACGACCTTCCAGGAGAGATACCGCAGGTAGTAAGTAGCCAGAGTCTCAAACCGGTGGCTTTGTGAGCTGCGAAAGCACCGCACTGAAATCCCACTCCGCCACTGGAGGGCGGACCGGGGGGGGGGGTTCGGATAGCATGAGGCCCCGCCGAGAGGATTTTCCCTCAAGGGGATGGTGGTGCGCTGCAATAGCACTCATGTATACTCTGATCGAATTGGACTTTAGTCCCAAGTGCGACAGATGGAGCAGATACTGAAGTACCACTTGTACTGAGCAAGAGAATGTGTTTGCCCATCTTTCGGCGCATCACATTGAGAATCGGCGCCACTTGAAGGCGTACGCCCTTCTTGTGGAAGCCTTACGAGAGGCCAGTAGAACCTCTTCCATGTCCTGTGGGAGGTTGAAGGGGGCTAAAGCTACCCTTTCAGCAGCCAAGCTGTGAGAGACAGGGACCCCAGGTTGGGGAAATCGGCGATGCCGCCGATAGGGAGAGGAGCAATATGAACCAGGGTTATCTGGGCCACCGGGGGGGCTATCAGCATTAGTCACGCTCTGTCACGCTGAACCTTGAGTAGGGTCTTGGCGACCAGAGGTATCGGTAGGAAGGCATACAGGAGGCATGTCCATGGGATGAGGAACACATCCGCTGCCACCCAGAATAAGTGCAGCTGGCAGGAGCAGAAGCAGGGCAACTGTGTATTGTCCAGACTGCTGAACAGGTCCACCAGGAGATACCCCAGAGACAAAACAGCCGGAAGGCTACTTTGGGATCCAGGCGCCACTCGTGCAGCTGGAGAACTCTGCTCAGCTTGTCTGCCAGGACACTGTCTTGGTCTGGAAGATAAACCGCCTTTAGGAGCATCCCTCTGTGTGCTGCATAGGAGCAGAGAGCTACCGCCTCCTGGCAGAGGGGTATGACCCTCTCTTTGTTTGTTCATGTAGAACATTGCAACCTGGTTGTCGGTCTGGATCAGCACAGACTGGTGCTGCAGCTGGTGGCAGAAGGCTCAGAGAGGCAGAAATATCGCCTGAAGCTCCAGCAGATTGATTTGCATGCGGGATTCCATCTGGGACCAGCTGCCTTGCATCTGGAGGCCCTCACAATGCACTCCCCAGCCCAGTAAGGAGGCGTCTGTTGTGGGGACTTTCTAGGGGGTGGGTGCCTGGAAGGGCATCCCAGCCTGAAGGTGATGGGGAATCGGCCACCATCTGAGGGAGTCCGCCAGCTGGCGGGTCACCTTCACTCTATCCCTGAGCCTGCCTGTGGCTTGTGTTCACTGACAGTGGAAGCACCACTGGGCTGCCCTCATGTGCAGTCTAGTATATGAGGTCAAGTGAACCGTGGAGGCCATGTGCCCCAACAGACAGAGGAGAAGCCAAGCAGGTAGCACTTTGTGAAGACCCTTGGTGATGAGGCCAGTCCGAAGGGCAGCACCCTGTACTGGTAGTACTCTCCTCCCACCACGAACCAGAGGTATTTTCTGTGGCTGGGAAGGATTAGGATGTGTGTGTAGGCATACTTTAGGTCTAAAGAGCATAGCCAATCTCCCTGCTAGAGGAATGGCGGTAGTGTTCCAACGGAGAGCATCTTGAACTTCTCACTGACAGGAAACCTGTTCAGCTCTCGCAGGTCAAAGATGGGCCTGAGGCCCCCTGTTCTCTTGGAGACGAGGAAATACCTGGGAGGATAAACCGGTGCCCCAGAGGAGTTTCGGCACTGGCTCCACTGCTCTGTCATGGAGTAGGCCTGCAAACTCAGTGAGGAGCAGGGTTTGGTGAAGAAGTCTTGTGGGCTCTCTTGGAAAATACGAGGGTGCTGTAGGTGGAGAAGGCAGCCCTCCCCGACTACTTGTAACACCCAGGTATTGGTGGTGATGGTTGGCCACCTGTGGGCAAACAGGGCTAGGCACCCCCCTGTGGGCTGCAGAGGACCCCCTGGGGGTGGGGAGATCATGCCAGGCAGTCAAAAGCTCCCCCCAGGTTCGGTCAGGGCTGACACCAGGGCCTTTGGGGGCTTTTGCTTTCGGGGCCATACCACTAGTCTGTGTTGCTGGCCTTGATGAAGGGCTAAGGCCTGGAAATGTGGGGTACTGCCAAAGTCCCTCTTTTTCCTCAGGAAGAAGGGCTTCTTCCCCGGGACTGTACTGAGGTCTTCTTTGAGAGCCTGGTTCTCATCAGGAACTCAGTTTCTAATCTCTGCAGCCTTGTCTGCCATGGTTTTCCCCAAAGAGGTTCTCTCTGATGCAGGGGACATCAATAAGCTTGTCCTGTACCCTTTGTTCTAGGTCAGATGACTGCAGCCATACCTGGCATCGTGCCCCAATGCTTGCGGTGGCCATTCTGACCGAAGACTCAAAGCCATCATAGGCTGCTCAAGACAAAAAACTTTGAGCACTCTTACCACCAAGGTCAGAGACTTAAACCTCTGCAGGGGTTCCCCATCAAGGCCTGCCGAGAATCCTCCAAGCTCCCTCAACAGTTCCTTCAGGTACATGCCGATATAGAGATGATAGAACTGGATCTGGCAAGTTAGCATCTGGCAAGTTAGCACTGAGCCATGAAAAGCCTTCCAGCCAAGGGCATCAAGCGTTTCGGCCTCCCTGTCGGGTGGCACTGACAAATGAGTTTTTTGGCTCTTGAGCCAGTGCAAGGCTGACTCCATGACCACTGAGGTGGGGAAGCTAGGTCTTTTGGGACACAGGGCTTCAGTGCAGTCTGTCCATGGCTTTGAGGCGCCTGCTAATGATTGATGCTGACACCGGTGTTTCCCACATCCAGAAGAGAAGGCGGTCAAGGATTGGAGGCACCGGTACCGTATGGGTTTCCTTAGGGGGTGCCTCATATTGGAGTATCTCCAGTTCCTCAGTGCGTGGTCCTCCTCGGCCTTGGTCTCAATGGTGAGAGCTCTGGCTATGTCCCACACAAGGTCAAGGAAAGACATCAGGGGAGACGGGTCCAAGGGCACATCTCGGTGTCACCGCATGGCCAGGGACTGTCTCCCATTCGAACTCTAGGTCTAAGTAGGAGTCCAATGCCTCATGATTACCTTGTTCAAGGTCCGCGCCAGGCAGTCCTAGCCATGGGCGCTCACCAGAGAGGACCGGTGCCCCAAGGAACAGGACTGGGACCTCGTCCGGTGCTGAAGACTCTCTCGAGGCTGGTGGTACTCGAGGATCGTCTCGACGTCCGAGGAGGCCCTCGATGTCGAAGGTCCTGTAGTCGGGGCAGATGAACCAGAGAAATGCCTGCTGCATGGCCATGAGGGAAGAGATAATGCTCTGAGGCTGCCATCCTGGTCTCCATACCAGTTGGCTCTGCAGCCTTCGACATGGACACAGAGGGCTTCAGGCCCGGCATAGGCACTCTCAAGGTGGAATCCTCAATGAAGCTGGTCAGATGTCAATGACATCCTTGCGGGGTAGCTTGTGAGGCCACTCCCGCTCCAACTCTTCAGACTCACACCGGGGACTGGAGTGAGATTTTCCCTTCTTCCCAGACCAGTCCTCAGAGATGGTGTTTGAGGGCTTCATCTTCTTGTGTTCCACCTCCAGGGATTTCAGCTCTGGGGAACAGCAGCCACGGTACTCCGAAGAGGCTCAGGCTTCACGGGGCACCGAGGTACCGGAGGGGGCCCTGGAGTATGGTGTCGCCAGAGACCATGGAACTGTGGGGAAGCTGGGTCTTTTGCATACCCAGTACATGGCGTCGAGGTGCCTGCTAACAATTGGTACCGACGCCGGTGTTTCACACATTTGGAGGAGGAGGTCGAGGATCGAGGGCACCGGGACTATAAGGGTTTCCTTTGGGGATGCCTCGTATTGGGTGCGAGGGGTCTCCTTGGCCTCGGTCTCTATGGCGAGGGCCTTGGCCATGTCCTGCACAAAAATCAAGGAATGCAACATCCTCAGGTGGGTAGCAGCATCGGGTCGCCAGGGGAGACAGGTCCAAGAGCACATCACGGTGCCACCTCTTGTCTGGGGACTCTTCATCCTCGATCTTCCATTTGGACTCAAAGTCAGAGTATGAATCCAATACCATACAATTGCCTCGGCCGAGGGTCGCTCTCAGAGGTCCCTGACCTCTGGGGGATCGTCAGTCTGAGCCATGGGTGCTCGCAAGCGAGGACTGGTGTCCCAAAGAAAAGAAGCAGGACCTCATCTGGGGGATCTCTCGAGGCCAATGGCACTCGAGGACCAGCTCGATGTCCAAGGAAGCCCTCGATGTCAAGGGTCCCATCATCGGGGCAGATGAACCAGACGAGCTGGACATGAACGCCCACTGCATGGCCACTAGGGTAGATAAACTGCTCTCTAGGGCTGCCATTCTGGTCTCTATACCAGATGGCTCCACAGCCTTTGACGCAGGCACCAAAGGATTTGGGCCTGGTGTAGGTACTGTCGAGGGGGAGTCCTTGATGAGAATGGCCTCAGAGGTCCGAGGTCGGTCAGCAGGTGCAAACGACTCTTTACGGGGCAGCTTGGCAGGCCACTCCTGCCCCGACTCCTCAGACTCACAACTGGAACTGTGAGTCATGGGGTGGGATTTCCCTTTCATCCCGGATCCATCCTCAGAAGCGGTCTTCAAGGATTTCTTCTTCTTGTGCTCCACCTCTGGGGATTTCCACTTGGAGGAACTGCAGCTGTGGGACTCTGAAGAGGCTCTGGCTTCACAGGGCACCGAGGTATCAGAAAGGGCCCTGGAGTGTGGTGTCACCAGAAACTCTGGCGCAGAGTCGGACTTCTGAAAGAAACTTCTGCTGTGATGGCGGCTTTTCAAGGCCTTCAAGGTCATGGTTCTACAGAGTTCACAGTCTGAGTAATTGTGCTCCAGGACAAGACATCACAGGCAGCAGTTGTGTGCGTCAGTGAGTGACATTTTGCCACACAAGTCACTTTTTAAAGCCGCTGGAGGCCATCGGAAAAAAGGGGGTCCCCGCCTTCCAGCAGGGGTCTAAGGCCTTCAGCTGGAAAAGGGCACAAATGCTGGTCGAGGAGCACCTAGATGAAAAAACAAAAGCTAATAGACAAACCCGAGGAGGGACGCTGGGGCGAGCTGGCTTGGGGGCAGGAAGGAAGCGGTACGTAACCAGAGAAACACAAAAAAAAAAATTCAAAACTTTTTCTGGGGAAAACTGGATTGCATCCTATGGGCTCCGCGGAAAAAAGGAGCCTGAGGCAAGATGGCATTCTTGGGCGGGAAGTGGACCACGCATTTGTGGTGCATCTCCCAAAGGCTTTCTTTGAAAGCTGGGGAGATGCATCCATGTTGGCTCTGTCAGTGCCAACATCACCTATATGTGAGAACTGACTTCAGACTTGCTCCCAAAGAATAGTGGAATTCGAATCATAAAAAAAATATTTATATTATATATATATATATATATATATATATATATATATATATATATATATATATATATATACACACACACATAGGGTGGCCCAAAAAAGTGAGAACATCTCGTAAATTAAAAGCTTAAATAGTTTACTACTTTACCTTTTTTAGCTATATAACATCTTTATTTCAACAATTTCCAGTCACCATCTTTTTTTTAAATTTGTCAATCATTTACATCTGTCTTTTTGAATTTTTAAATAACTTATATGCTACGAGATGTTCTCACTTTTTTTGGGCCACCCTGTGTGTGTGTGTGTGTGTATATATATAACTCCCATAGAGAGACAAAGCAGACAACACAGAAAGAGATAAGTATGACTCTTACTAATGTAGGGGTGTCCTGCCACTTTCCTGAGAATTTCGATCTCTTTCACAGTTGATAGCCTGACTTCCTCCAGTTGCTGTGGGGTCATACGCTCTGGTGTTATTTCTATAATCTTTACAGCATACTCCTTTCCTGTTTGTTTATGGATACACCGACGAACAGTACTGCTCACACCTCTGCAGAGAATGGGGGGGGGGGGAAGAGGTGGAGATCCACAAGAGTGAGCAAATAAGAGAAACAGAGAAAAAAGTGAGAAAGTTGCAGGATGCATGAGGGGGAGATACCACAGGAAAAAGAGAAAACCAAGAGACAGAAAGAGAAAAAAAAACAGGGCTCCCAAAAATGTACTAGATGGATGGAAGAGGGAGTCAGCAGGAAGAGGAAAACTCGCCACCCACCAATATAACCCATGGAGTGAGGGAGGTAAACCTGAAGGAATATAATGACAGTGAAACATGGAGACAATCCTAGCAGAAGATGGAGAATAACTTGGTGGGGAGTGAAGAGGACATGGAAAGCAAGAAACGTGGTTAGGTGACAGGGAGATGGAAAGATACTCTAGACAGAAAATGGGGAGGGGGACAGAGAGAAAGAGAGAGAGAGTGTAACCTCTAAGGATAACAGGAGGGGGAAAAGAAAGGAAAGAAAGAGTCGAAAAGAGGATGAGGATGAGAACGAGAGGGTGGAAGCAATAAGGATGCCGATATACCACACCATCTGCATCAATATTTCAAACCCTGGATCAGGCTGGTCATACATGCAATTTAGTCAATTTTATTTCTATGTACAGTCAGACTAAAAATCAGAACAGCTGTGCATCTTGCTCTTGCTTAAGCAGGGCATAGAATGATTTCCTAAAAAGCATGATTTGTCACTCTAAAGGAGGAGGGAGAGACAGATGGGCATCACTAAGGCAAGAGACCATGATAGAAAAAGAGGAGTAAAGAATTTTTAAAAGGTCAAGTTTGGTGAGGGGTTGGGGTTAATATAGCAGACATCACAATCTTCTCTCTATGTGCAGAGAGGGGAAGATTCTGAAATCCCTGTTCCTAAATTGACCCTGTACAAGTGTGAGGAGGAGGTTGGGCCTGCCTGTCCACAAAAGTCTAAGGGTTTTCTCCTTCTGTATTCTAGAGTGACTACTGAAAACATAAGATAAGTCTGGGGTTCCAGCAGAAGACTTGCTACAGAAGCTCTGCCAGGTGACAGAAGTGCTGCAGAAGCCCAACAGAGCTCAGTGGCAGCAAGGGAGCAGATTCTGATGGCCAGCTAGGTCACATCAAACAGGAGTTCCTATAGGTTGTCTGAGCCTAACCTAGGGAGAAAGGAGGAGAAGTCTGCAGACCTGAGGTGGATTTCGAAGAGAGGCCAGCTAAGTTGACATGGACTGAGCCCAAGTGTCTCAACAGAACCCTGCTGTCAGTGGAGTTTTGTGATTCCCTCAGGAGGTAAGTGGGACCTAGATGCACCGCAATCATGCATTTACTAAAAGTTACCATGCCCCTTTGACTCTGCCTGTTATTGTTCTTTTTTTTTTGCTCTTGTCCAAATCATTTGCTTTGCATCTCCCCCCACCAACTGGAATGCTGGTGGACTCCAGCGCAGCTTCAAGCTGCTTAAAGGGAACATTGGTCAGAAGGGTCATCAATGTGAATCTTAAAATCCCCGAGAATAAGGCAAGGGGAAGATGCATCCAGAAAGGATGAGAGCCTGGAATCAAAGTTGGTGAGAAAGGTAGAGGTGGGGTGGGGGTGTCAAATAGCTACCCGGAGGGGTAGTGAAGAAAATAGGCAAAAAGCATGGACTTCAAAGGAAACAAAGGAATTATATGGAGGCACTGGACTTGACAGGAATGAGAGAGAAGGAACCCAAAGCCACCACCATGACCAATGGGCCGAGATGTATGGGAAAACAGGTAGCCTCCATGACAGAGGGCAGTGACTGAAGCTGAATCTTTAGGGAGAAGCCAAGTTTCAGTAAGAGCCAGGAGATGTAGAGTATTATTGTTTTTCCTCAAGTCCTTCCAGTTCATTCCAGCAAATGGGTTATGCACATCTACCAGCAGATGGAAACCGAGAATCATTGGCTTGATCTTTTGACATCATGGTACAAAGGGGTCTGTGCAGCCTCGATCTCGCCAGTATTTCTGTAACAAAGCAGATCTCAAAGGAATAGTAAGCGCTTCTACAGCATCTTCAAATCCTCACATCATACTCATCTCTGCAAGCTCGCATGAGCGCGAGGGATAGGAGACAGAGCAATGTCCTCAAGTACATCTCGCCCACATTATGCACCATTGTAGAGTTGCCATCTACTGAGAACCTCTAAAGCAAATAAGGGAAATACCAATTGAGAGCCCCCAAAAGGAAGTTAGGGAAAAAGAGCAGTGAATCATTTAGCTAGTCCCCTGCAATACCTACACCAAAAGGGAAGCCCAAGAAAACTATATACAGACCTAGGGTGGATCCTGGACTGGACTGGAGGACTCAAGGAAAGACAATTAGCAGGTAAAGTCTAATTTCACCTTCCTTATTGTCCCTCCAGTCTAGTCCAGACGCGTGGGATGTAACAAAGCAGTACTCACAAGGGGGAGGGAATCAGAAAATTCTGGCCTGATGATTAAATGTATAGCAATCCCTAAAGCAGGGGTTGTGCATAGTCAGTCAAACCTGAAGCACATACCAGCGAAGTGGCTGCTGCTAATAAGGCCAAGCCTTCCGTGATAGTCGCCACCACCACTGGGGACAGAAGGTTATGTACCTCTGCCCTATGAGCCCAGCGAGGTGAAATAAACCGTAAGGACATCATCATCTGGGTACCTCCTACTAACCCAGATCCTCTCTAGTAATAGCCCCCCATGACTTACGCCAGAAAGGGCCATCCTTCTGCACTTTTCACCACTGGGAACAGCTGATGGACATGGAATATGAAGGACAAATCATTGGTCCAGACCGCTGACAAGGTCAGACTCTCACTGGCAGCAGCTAGCTTAAATCGGATCAGAATGCTCCAGCTCACCAAGCTTGACATCCAGATCATCTGGAAAATACTACACTGACGTCACACGCACATGAAATACACTCACGCTCTGGGAATAGACGTGTCTAAGAGCAGATATGTGAACATATCAGAGATGGGGAAAAATGATATCCAACCACTGACTAAAGCACTGAACCAATGAGAGCTAGGGAAAATGAAGGAGATCGACACTTAGACAACATAGTCTAACCCCGACAGGAACTAGCACACAATGTAGACCACTATCTACTGTTCCTGTCGATTAATAATGCAGCTAATTAGATAGCAAGAGGAACTTCGATACCATGGATAAACAAAGGTCTATACAGAATCCCCTCCTGGTGGGTAGCTCTTAATAGAAAAAAGAAATACAATTTTTTCCCCTCCCCATAGGCAGAGACAACTGCCAAACCAACCGTGTTTGGGACAGTGGGCAGGTAGTTAGGTTTCATAACAAGAAGAAAGTAGTAGTCAATCTGTGGCATTAAGCCCAAGTCACTCCCTACTTCTCTGTAATGTCTTAGCGACCCAGGGATCAAACCGAGCATCCATCTCCTTGCACCAACAAAAGAAACAAAAAAAAAAATGGCAACCTGGCCAAGAGAGAAGAACAGACTCCCAGAGGGGACCAAACTGCGATATAGATGTAGTCGTTCCTTCAGGGGACTTAGACTTTAAGATAACGAACATGAAGCAGCAGACCACCTACCAACCTGAAAACTCAAAGGCAGTGCCATAAAGGATACCACAGACTCTACAGCCAGACTGAAAACCAGAACACCAGTTTGCCTCTGTAGACTATGGGAACCTTCCCGCAGAACCACTCAGGGGGTGTGTATCCCATACCTGGACTCCTCCCTTAAGGCATCCGAGCCCTTCTGACAAGGAGACCCTACCTGATGAAGAGCTGCTCTGACTAGAGGAACCAGCCTCTGCATGTCAACCATCCCTGAACAGCCCCCGAGCCAGCTAAGCTTGCCATGGTTTGCAAACTACCATCAGTCTGACTATTCACCTGACCCGCAGCCCATGGCCAATGACGCCAAGGTTTAGAATAAGAGTTCTCCCCTCGTATCTGCTCACGATAGAAGAGGGATCTCAAGCTCTTCTGTGACATCCTCAACATCGCCTTCTGGTGAGAGGCCATCAACTGAACTTCCAAAGAAGATGTGGCCATCATGCTGCGAATCATGACCAGCCCCAAAACATATCTGTCCAACCTTCCCAGAAGCCTGCTATACAAATAGTGCATTGAAAACAACTGATGAAGCTGAATTAGTGAAGAACTCGCCCTGCAGCACAGCGGATAACCATGGGTTTAAAGGGGGAACAACAGCGGCCACAGGCTGACCACCCTCCATAGTTACCATATTTCCAAGCTTGATCAACCCCAACCCAATCTCAGCCTCAAGGAGCCAAAGCACAGTTCTGGTGCCCCTGATCTCCCCATCCTACGGCATAAAGAATTTTCAAAGCAACTACAGCCCTCAGCACTTTTTTCTCCTGAAGGAAAAAAGAACCCACAGAAAGGGAACAAAAGTTTCCCTCAACATATTCTGTTGCTATAAATCCAATCAAGAACCCTGAAGGTGCAGATCAATATCCTCTCTATAAGTTCTTAGGAGCTCTTTGAGAACTGTTCCCGGACGTTCCCTACTTTTTTTTATTGTGTTGACAAGAGGGATTCCCTCGGGAAGCTCTTGAGAGAAGACAGGGAGTGTACCTTCCTATTGTTAGGTACCAGCAGCAACCCTGAAACCCAATTAAGAGGAAGCTCTTGGCTAGAACATATTTCTCTTCAGAAGACAAAAACCCAGTGTGGAGCATACTTGTAGCTAGTCACTGTCCATTGCAGCACTGAACAGAGAAACTAGCCAGACGGAATGACACTCCATATCAGTCCTACTGTACCACTCCAAGAGCAAGAACAGAGAGAAGAACTCTGAGGTAGGACAGTTAGGCCTACTGGCAGACTACCCTGCCTATGTCCACCAACCCAGAACACCTTGGTATCATCTGCCGAATCCCTAAGGATCAAAATGCAAATGCCAAAAAGAACTACCACGGTCTCAGAAGAGATATTTTTTGCACCATGCTACTACTTGTGCCTCTACTTATGTTGTTTATTTGATTTTGTGCTCGTGTATAATGGTCTATGGGGGCATGACAACTAGAATGATCCGGAAGCGTCTACAAGAACATAGATCCTGCATAAATACTAAGAAACTGACGGCCCCACTGGTTCAGCATTGCGTGCACCATGCACATACATTTGATCAATTGAAATGGACAATATTAGATGTAGTCCCCCCATTGATGCGCAGGGGTGATTGTCAAAATTTACTACGTTATAAAGGAGTAGAGGTGGATCTTCATGCTATGATCTGTAGCCCCGTTTGGGCTGAACACGGAAGTTGAATGGTGGACTTTGAATTAGGTTTCATAATAGAGGATAGTTGGACGCCATCATTGTATTGTGGTAAGGAGAGTGCAGCTCAGCATGGAAATAAGAGAGAAAGAAGAACTTTTTCTTCTTTTCGGGGGATGGGTGCACTAGAACACATACACCACAGCAAAATCCCTGAGAGAAACCAAGAGGGTAGAGCTAGGTTTAAGCCACTCCCAGACTCCATGACAACCCCAGGTAACAGTAGGAGGTACAAGTGGGTGGAGTCAGAGAGGGAGGTGCCCTGCTCAATGTTTAAGTTTGAGAAAACAAACAAAGTTGAGAGAAGCAGAAGCAGTCAAGGGAGAAGCAGCCAAGAGAAAGGCAGCCAAGCAAGAAGCAGCCACAAAGAGAGCAGCAGCAGAGACAAGAGCAGCCAGCACTGCAGCCAAGGAAACTACAGAGAAGGTTCCAGGCAGAGGACCAAACAGACTGGCAAGAGGGAGAGAGAGAAAAGGTTGGCTTTGAGAAGGCTAAGGCAAGAGTGCTTAGACTCCTCTGATGAAGGGTCTGTCTGCAGGCAGCAGAAGCCACAGGAAGGGAAGTGAAGTGGAGGTCTTACCCTGATTCCCTGTCTAGCTCAGAGGCAGAGAGAGTCACAAGCCACAGAAGCCTCAGCCAGGAAGGTGCTGCAACAAGACTCCAAGGTAGGAGAAAGAAAGCAGTAAAGCCAAAACCCTGTGTTTCTTGCTCTGACTCTGAAGAGAGGTTTAGGCCTGAGAAAACCCGAATTAAGAAGAAGGGGTTGTCAGGAGAAACTGAACAGGAGAAGCCCGTTGAAGTTCCACCTAGAGGAAAAGGGGCCATTCAGTGGAATAGGCTGTTTAACCTGTTAAAGAACATTAAGCATAAAGTGCCTGAGCGTTTTCAAACTTTGCCAAGATACAGCTCAGCAGAAAGCATGGAGGTAGAAGGTAAAGAAAGTGACCTGACTTCAGCTTGTTCTGAGATGGACTGTGATATGTGCATTGTGGCTAAGTAATGAAAGCCTGAGAGCAGTGAGAAGTTAGGAATTGTAAATACATGTGCTTTATGATTACGGAATTGAGAAGCATCATAAAGGGAAAAGAAAAGAAAGCCTGTGTAAATAATTCTACTACAACACTGGTTGTAAGCTTTGCTTTAATAGGAGAAGATTATCCTTTATTTTCTTTGACTTGAGTGTACAACTGCTTGAAAGATTTGTTACCCGCTTGCCACGGAAGCTAATAAAATTCCTGTGTGCTTTGAAACAACCACTTGGTTCATTTATCTCTATACACAACTACAATCCTTGGTAAAGAGGAATTCAAGATGGCTTCCCGTCCCTACTAGGCGACCGCCACAGTATCCATTGGTTACCATTGAGTCCCGGCTGACGTCATCACGTCTTATCGGAACAGGAAGTTGGGTGTACGTAGCTTGATAAAGGGCCATTAAAACAACTGGCTTGAAACACAACAGTTCGTGTTGCGGTTACCCAAAAGAACGTTTGAACGCCCTGTGGAAGACTTTACAGCATGGACGAAGATTGCCTTTAGCGACCATTGGGTCAGGAGGACAGAGTTTACGTCTCTGCTTTTGAGTTACCTCATCAGAAGTTTCACTTTTTTCAGATGAGTGGTTTGGTTTTCTCATGAGCGATATGGATGCCATTATTCTTTGAAGAAGTCCTTGTTAGTTTTGGGGCCTGACCAAAGATAATATATGGCTTATGAAAGTTATTGTTTGCAGTGGCTGGTCCATTGGGACATATAGCCTCATGCGAAGTTGGCTGATTAGCATTTTTAATATTGAATAAAATGGAGGGCCTGTTACTAGAGAATGTTTGACATCCTCATCGCAAGCGATCAGACAAAACATTTTGAGTAAATGATTAGTTCTGTCTGTTAAGTTACGGGAATATATTTTGGTGACTTTAGGAATCATTTGGAGTGTGCCTTTTTTTAGGGATATTATTGTGGTTACACTGGGGGGGTTTATGAATTTATAGATAAAAAGGAACTACCAGCAACTCTCCTCCCAGTGGGAATCCAGCACTATATATGGCTTGGAGCGCCATACAAAGGATCAAAAGTAAAAGAAATTAAAAAAAGATACTTCACAAGACAAAAACCAAAGGAAATCCCTGAGGCTGCCCAAATAGCCAGAAACTGAAATGTAGACAACCTGAGCATCTGTACCACAGAGCAGACTGTGTGCACTCCTATCCCAACAAGGAAGCAGCACACTCTGACTAAGCCCAGCACAAGATAGAGAAAGCATGCTAGTGCTTGTCCTATGCCTTCACCAAACCAAGTCAAACTACGAAAATAGGATAAATAACCAAAATAAAAGGATGAGAGTGCGAGCTCTCCTTTCCTCTCCAGCATGGGGGTCTGGTGAAGGTGAAGGCATAGGGCAAACAAAAGCATAGTACACTCGCAAAGTTGTCCAGCAAACCACATCCAGTGTGGCAACAAACCACCAAATTTATTGAAACAACAAGAATCACCCGACACGGCTGTGTTTCGACATAGAACCATCTACCCCTAATGAAGGCTAAGGAACACACAAACATACAAATTAAAATATTGGCAAATAAAGTGAAAGAATATAAAACCATAAACACTGCAATAAAAACAGAAAACATCGTATATTTTTTATGAGCCCTCTCAACTAATTGCCTTTATTAATACTCGGTGCCTGGAGTCCTCCATTGGTGCCTCACCTGAGCTCTCTGAATTTGGAAAATCAGATTTACTTTGTTGCACATATTTCTTTCTATTTTTGATTAAATATATTGTGCATCTCCCCTCCTATATATGTGGGCTAGGGTGAGTAGATATTTTGTTTCAATCATGAATTACTTGAAATGTATCTTCTCTTTTTTCTGCAAGAATGTTTTAAAACATTTCTTGATTTGTAAAATTTCATAAATATAAAATAAAAAAACAGCAAAACACTCAATTATGCAAAGAAGCATTCAGGTTGTGGGAAAGAATGCACTAATTCTAATTAGCGATCATAGAACAACCATTAAAAAACTACATAAAGCAATAAACCGCCTTATAAAAAGGAACACTAAAACCCAATAAAATCTATTAAAAAGAAGCATAAATAAGATATAGATACTACCAACAGAACCATAAAAATGAATTTTAAATAAAGTTTATAAATTATATAAAAACATTAAAATAATAAAACATAAGAACATAAGATATGCCATACTGGGTCAAACCAAGGTCCATTAAGCCCAGTATCCTCTTTCCAACAGTGGCCAATCTAAGTCATACGTACCTAGCAGTTTCCCCAAAAGACACAGGTTCCACACTGCTTGTACTGGGTCAAGCATTGATATCCTGGGTCCCTTTTTAATAATGGTTTATGGACCTTTCCTCCAGGAACTTGTCCAAACCTTTTTTTAAAACCCAGCTACACTAACAGCCTTTACTACATCCTCCGGTATCAAATTCCAGAGTTTGATTACACGTTGAGTGAAAAAATATTTTCTCTTATTAGTCTTAAATAGTTTACCCTGTAGCTTCATTGCATGTCCCCTAGTGTTTCTAAATTCTGGTAACGTAAAACAATCAATCTACGTTTACCGTTCCACTTTGTTTATTAATTTATAGACTTCTATCATATCTCCCCTCAGCTGTCTCTTTTCCAGGTTAAAGAGCTCTAACCTTTTTAGCCTCTCTTCATAGGGGTATCCTTCCATCCCCTTTACCATTTTGGTGGCTCTTCTCTGAACCTTTTCTAATAATGCTATATCCTTTTTAAGATACGGCGACCAGAACTGCACACAATATTCAAGGTGCGGTCGCACCATGGAACGATACAGAGAAATTATAATATTCTTTGCTTTATTTTCCATTCCTTTCCTTATGATACCTAGCATTCTATTTGCTCTCTTGGCTGCCGCTGCACACTGGGCGGAGCGTTTTAACATGTTATCCCACAATGACGCCTAATCTTTTTCCTGGGTGGTGGTTCCTAATGTGGAACCATGCATCGTGTAACCATAGTTTGGGTTGTTATTCCCTAGGTGCATAACTTTGCACTTGTCCACATTAAATTTCATCTGCCATTTTGATGCCCAGTCTTCCAATTTATCAAGATCCTCTTGCAATTTTCCATAATCCTCTGGGGTTTTAACAACTTTAAATAGTTTTGTGTCATCTGCAAATTTGATAACCTCACTTGTTATTCCACATTCCAGGTCATTTATGAATATGTCAAAAAGCAGCAAACCCAGCACAGATCCCTGGGGTACATCACTATTCACTTTTCTCCATTGGGAAAATTGGCCATTTAGCCCTACCCTCTGCTTTCTATCTTTTAACCAGTTCCTGATCCACAATAGTACACTGCTTCCTATCCCATGACTCTTTAGTTTTGCCAAAAGTCTCCGATGAGGGACCTTTTCAAAGGCTTTCTGAAAGTCCAAATACACTATATCAACCGACTCACCTTTGTCTACCTGTTTATTCACACCTTCAAAAAAAACATAACAGATTAGTAAGACAAGATCTTCCTTGTCTAAAGCCATGTTGGCTGTCTCCGATTAAGCCACGGCTATCTACATGTTCAGCAATTTTATTCTTTATGATGGTTTCTACCATTTTTCCCGGTACTGACGTCAGGCTCACCGGTCTATAGTTTCCCGGATCACCCCTGGAACCTTTTTAAAAACTGGCGTTACGTTCGCCATCCTCCAATCTTCAGGTATTACAGATGATTTTAATGATAGTAATCTGTGAACTAACAGCAGGTCTGTAATCTCATATTTCAGTTCTTTCAACACCCTTGGATGTATACCATCCGGTCCAGGTGATTTGCTACTCTTCAGTTAATCAAATAGTTGTAATTCATCTTCCCGATGTATCGATATTTCCTTCAATTCTTCTGCACCTTTAAATACCACGTCAGTCATTGGTAACATCCCTACATCTTCCTCAGTAAAGACCGAAACAAAGAACTCAGTCTCTTTGCTATGGCCTTGTCGCCTCTTAGTGCCCCTTTAACCCCTCTATCATGGACCAACTGACTCTCACAGGTTTTTTGCTACGAATGTACTTGAAAGTCTTTATTACGCCTTTTTGCTTCCACAGCAAGCTTCTTCTCAAATCCTCCCTTTGCCTGCCTTATCAATGCCTTGCATTACTTGCCAGTGCTTGTGCTGTTTCCAGTTTGTCGTTTGGCTCTTTTCCTTTTCCTGAAAGATGCTTTAATGGCAACAACCGCCTCTCTGACCTCACCTTTAAACCATGCTGGCAGTTTTTTGCACTTCCCTCCACTTTTCTTAAAGCATGGAATACAGCTGGTCTGGGCTTCCAAGATAGTATTTTTCAACAACACCCAAACTTTATGTAAGTCTTTAACCTTTGCAACTGCTCCTTTTAGGTTTTTCTTAACTATTTTCCTCATTTTATCATAGTCTCCCTTTTGAAAGTTAAAAGATAGTACTGTGGATTTCCTTCCCTTCCCTCCTCCACTAATTAAATCAAACGCGAACATGCTATGATCACTATTGCCAAGTGGCCCCAACACCCTTATCTCTTGCACCAGATCTGGTGTTCTACTCAGGACTAGGTCCAATATGGCTTCCCCTCTGGTCGATTCAGGAACCAGCTACTCCAAGAAGCAGTGATTTATTTCATCTAAGAACTTTATCTCCCTAACATGTCCTGCTGTGACACTGACCCAGTCGATACCGGGGTAATTCAAATCACCCATTATTATTACTTAGCTGTAACATTTGATAGCTTTCTTGATTTCTTTGAGCATTTCATCATACATTTGTTCATTTTGGCCAGGCGGTTGATAGTACATCCCCCACTGCCATCACCTTCCCCTTTTTACATGGAATTTCAATCCATAGAGATTCTACCCAGGATGTTGTCACAGCTTACCTCAGTAGCACAGGCATAAATAGCTCAACCAGAGCTCTGTGATCTTCAGTCTTGAAGTACTAGAAAAAGGGACTGTTACTTCTGCAGAGAGATCTGCAATTGTGAGTATATACTTCTGGGAATTTTCTGAAAGGACTTCTTTGTATTAAAGCTAATTAATCTGTGAACCCAGTATTTTTTGTTAAATCAGTCAGGACCCTAGTAGCAGCAGTTTAAGTTTAAATTTAAACACACAGAAGAGAGCTTTCTGGTTAAATTTAGAACCCAGCAGAGAGCTTGTAATTTAAATTTCATAATAAGTCAGAATCTAGCAGCAGCAAAGAGCTGTAATTTAAATCACATCAGAATATAACTTAGCATAAAAGGCAAAACAGGGTCAGTACTCTTTGAGCAACAAATAAAGTCTTCTAGAGACCTTTACAAAGAGGCCTTCTACCTAGGGGGGCAAAACACCTGTGAAACTTTTTAAATAGGTGTTAAAGCCAGTTGGCAGGTCAAAAGGCCATTTTGAAAGACTCCTTCTATCCAAGCAAGGACTGTTAATTACCCAGGAAGTTGGTCACAGCTTACCTTAGAAGCACAGGATAGGGTACTGTGTAGCAGCCCTCTTTTAATAAGTCTCCTTCCCCAACACTGACCCACCCCTGGGATAAAAGAGATAGATAGAGAGATACAACTCCTAGGGGAGGTGGGTGGGTTGTGAGGACTAAATTCCTGCTGTTCCCGGAGATCACCTGTTACAGGTGACTAATTATGCTATCTCCAGGAACAAGCAGGAATGTAGTCATCACATATAGGGACTCCCTAGCTTTAGGTGCCAGGGACAGACCCCAGAAGTTGTGTGTCCATGAACAGGGCTCCACTTCCCCCCATGGATCTCTGGCATCCTACCAGGGATGGTGGGTAGGAGTTGATTAGGTATGGAACAGGTGTTGGAGAACAGCCTGACCAAACAAGGCATCCCGGCGGGAGTCCTTGTCCAAGCAGTAATGGGCTGTGAAGGTATGAACCGAGGCCCAAGTGGCTGCTCGACAGATGTCGTCGATAGACACAGAGTGCAGATGAGCCATTGAGGTTGCCATGGCTCTCACATTGTGAGCTGTGACATGGCCCTCCAGAGAAAGGTTCTTACTCTGATAGGCGAAGGAAATACATTGAGCAATCCAGTTAGACAGTGTTCTCTTGGAGACTGAAAGTCCCAAATGAGAAGGATCAAAAGCAACAAAGAGTTGAGAGGACTTCCTATGTTGCTGTGTTCTTTGTAAGTAAAAGGCTAAAGCATTTGATGCATGAGGCCTTGGAAAAAACACAGATAGGTAGACCGCTTGGTTCAGATGAAAAGGCGAGATCACCTTTGGCATAAAGTGTGGATGAGTCCTAAGGACTACCTTGTCATGATGGAACCTTGAATAAGGTGGATCAGCTACTAGCGCTTGCAACTCACTAATGCAGCGTGCTGATGTGATTGCAATGAGAAAGATAACCTTCCAAGAAAGGAATTTCAAGGAGATGGTAGCTAAAAGGTTCAAAAGGTGGCTTCATGAGCTGCCCAAGAACCAGGTTTAAGTCCCATGCCACAGGTGGTGGCCTAATGGGAGGCTTAGTTAAAAAGAAGTCCTCTCATAAATCTTGCTATAAGAGGATGAGAGGAAATAGGCTGTCCATTTAGAGGCTTAAAGGAAGCTGCAATAGCACTCAAATGGACTCTTACTGAATTAGTCTTAAGACCTGCATTGGATAAATGAAGGAAATACTCCAGCAACGATTCCAGAGGTATCGCAAGAGGGTTAAGACCCTTTTGCGAACACCATATGGTAAACCTTTTCCACTTGAAAGCATAAGAGCGTCTTGTGGAAGGTTTCCTGGAAGCAAAAAGAATATCTTTTACTTGCTGAGGGATATTAAGATCATGGAGATCTAGGCCTTCAGCAACCAAGCCATGAGATGCAGAGACTGGGGATTGGGATGCCATAACATTCCGTCCTCCTGAGACAGGAGATCTGGAGCAGACCCTAACTCCAGGGAGGGAGCTTGAGAGAGATGTAGAAGCAGAGGGTACCACACTTGCCGTGGCCAATGTGGAGCTATGAGAATCATATGGCCTCTGTCTCTCTGAAGCTTGAACAGGGTTTTGGGAATTAGGGGAATGGGTGGAAAGGCATAAAGGAAGTCTTGACCCCAATGTAGGAGGAAAGCATCCCTGGCCTGAGCCCCCTGAGCCGGAATTCTGGAACAGAACCGGGGAAGTTTGGCATTCCACGGACTTGCAAAGAGGTCCATGTCCGGGATTCCCCAAAGTTGAAATATCCTGGCCACCTGGTCTGCATGCAGAGACCACTCGTGTGGAAGCAGAACTCAACTGAGTCTGTCTGCCCGCCCAAGAGTTTTGAATGCCTGGCAGATACACTGCCAGAAAATAATCTGATGCTCTCTGGCGAGGGCCCATAGTCGCAAAGCTTCGTTGCAAAGCGACATAGATCCTGTTCCCCCCTGCTTGTTCACATAGAACATGGCTACCTGATTGTCCGTATGAATGAGGACTGTCTTGTAGCTGAGCAGGGTGTGGAACACTCGCAGAGCAAGGAAGATTGCTCTGAGCTCCAAGAGATTGATATGTAGACAACTCTCCTGTGGAGACCAGGTGCCCTGGGTGGAGAGGTCTTGCAGATGAGCTCCCCAACCCATTGGAGAAGCATCTGTTGTGAGAGTTGCTTGGGGTAAGGGCTGTTGAAAAGGGGACCCCAGCAACAGGTTTTGAGTGGACGTCCACCACTGGAGGGACAAAATAAGGCAACTTGTGTTTGCTATTTTGTCTGACAAGCATCCTGATGCCTGGGTCCATTGGGTGGATAAAGTCCACTGAGCTGCCATCATATGGAGGCGAGCATAGGGAACCACATGCACCGTAAATGTCATGTGGCCTAGTAGTTGTAACATTTCTCGAGCAGTTAGACGACGCTTTAGCACTGCTTGAGAAGCTAACTGCACCAGGCGAAGGCAACGGGCCTGGGGAAGATAGGCCCTTGCCTTTGTGGTATCCAGCAAAGCTCCTATGAACTCTAAAGACTGAGTGGGAGTTAGACTGGATTTTGGGATATTTATTACCAGCCCTAAATACTGAAGGATATGCATGGTACAGGATAGAGAAGTTCTGGCCTCTGACTCTGTTGGGGCTCGAATGAGCCAGTTGTCTTAGGGGAAGACGAATATCCCTAGAGTGCGGAGAAATGCTGCTACAACACCCATGCATTTCGTGAACACCCTTGGTGCTGAGGCCAGACCAAAAGGAAGCACCCTGTATTGGTAGTGCTTTCCTTGAAAAAGGAACCGAAGGAACCTTCTGTGAGTTGGATGGATGAGAACATGGGTGTACACATCCTTGAGATCTAGAGAACTAAGCCAATCCTGACTCTGAAGGTATGGCAGCAGAGATCCGAGAGAAATCATTTTGAATTTCTCCTTGACAAGGAATTTGTTCAATTCTCTGAGGTCTAAGATAGGTCTGTAACCCCCTGTTTTCTTTGGGATAAGGAAATAGGGGGAGTAAAACCCTGAACCCTGCTGAAGAAGGGGTACTTCTTCTATTGCCCTTTGGGCAAGAAGGGTAGCGACCTCCTGACCTAACAGGTTAATGAGAGAGGTCGGAGAATTGAACTGCTTTACTACTGTGTGAGGGGGCATGCTTGAAAAATGAAGCTTGTACCCCTCCTTTATGATGGAGAGTGTCCAATGCTCTGCTGTTATTTGCCCCCATCTGGGGGCAAAATGACATAACCTTTCTGGAATGGTGGAAGGTTCTGGTCCCCCAAGAACCAGGAAGGCTAAGTTCTCTAGATGAGAGTCAAAGGCCCTGTGGAGGCTGAGCCTGCTGGGCCGGTTGAGGCCTAGCAGCCTTTGCTTTCTTCTGTTTGGGTGGTTGCTGACCTTTCTTGGCAAGCTGACCTGCAGAACGTCCCTGCTGAACATAAGCAGGATAAAATCTTTTCTTTTTAGAAAAGAATGGTTTCTTGAATGATTTCTTTCTAGCAGGATCAGCAGTGGACTTGGACAATCTATCCAAGGTGGAATTTTCAGCATCCATTTCATTGGCCTTTTCCTGCCAATCTTTACCAAACAGGTTCTCACCAGTACAAGGGATATTTCCCAATTTGTCTTGTACCCAGAGCTCTAGATCAGATGCCTGGAGCCAAGCAATTCTATGTGCCCCTATGGCAATAGCCGAGGTTCTGCTTATGCACTCAAAGCAGTCAAAGGCTGCACGGTTTAAAAATTTAGAGACAACTTGGGCATGTTTGACCAAAGTGAGAAAATCCTGTCTTTTATCCTCAGAAAGGAAAGGACTTAAAGCCTCTAAATCTGTGACCTCCTTCAGGAACATTCCCATGTAGAGACTATAGGAACTGATCCTGGCAGAAAGCATGGAAGCTTGGAAAACTCGACGTCCAAAAGCATCCGGGGTTCTGCACTCACATCCTGAAGGATTAGAGGCATGCCTTTTTGCACTCTTAATCCTTCTCATAGCTGACTCCACTACAATAGAGTGGTGAGGAAGCTGAGTCTTATGGAACCCAGGACAAGGAGGGACTCGATACATAGTATCTAGTCTACGAGAATGAGGAGAGGTGGTAAGAGGTGTTTCCCACATCCTCAACATGAGATATAAAATCTCATGAATGGGCAAGGTAACTGCCTCCTTAGGATATTGTAGAATTTCCAACTCCTTGGCCCTTGGCTCTGTTTCAGGGGCCACAGTAATGGACAGGCCCCGAGCCACCTCCCTGATAAAATCTTGGAAGGAAATATCCTCTGGAGGAGACATCCTGCGTTTAGGGGAGGAGGGCTCCTCTGGGAGAAGCATCACTGCATCGACAGAACTGTCAGAATCCTCAGATTCTTCTGAGGACTCGAAGTATCGTCTGTCCGGATGCTCTTGAAGAGCCCGATACCTGTACCGACCAAAGTCAGTACCGGGAGTAACCGGTACCGGGGTATCGGTACCGGAGGTCATCGGATGGCTGGGTACCGGCAAAGCAGACACCGATGCCGATGTTGATGCTATCGGTACCGATACCGATGGCGGTGTCGGTACCGGTGGGATTGTCTGTCGAGGTTCCGAGGGCTTCAATGCTGCAAGGAAAGCTGCCAGACTGCGTTCCATAGCCAGAACTTTCTGGTCTATCGACACTGCCAATGCCTGGATGTCGGTATCGGAGGAGACCGCCGGTACCCCAGAGCATGGCACCAGTAGTTCTGCTGAGGTCGAGGCCTCGAGAACATCCTGGAAACCCAATAATGCTTTGGAAGCCGAAGCTTCCCGCCGGGGTAATTTTGCCAGTGCAGAATCCTCGAGGGCAACGCCAGAGGCATCTCGATGCATAGAAGGAGATCTACCTTTCGAGGACCGACTGGATTTATGTTTAGTTACCTGAGATCCACGGGAGGAAGAAGCAGCCCTGGAAGACGTTGATGCCATCGAAGCTGCATCAGAGGGAAACAGGGTACTGAGCTTAGCAGCTCGGTTCTGCCGACCTCTTTTAGACATCATGGCACAGGACATACAATCCGTGATGGAGTGGTCAGGACCTAAACATTTGACACCATTCATGGGTGTCGGTGACGGAAATGGTACCGCCACACTTGGTGCACTTTTTGAAACCTGAACCAGGTTTCTCCATGGTAAGGAAACGTTTTTGGGCCTAAGGCCCAAAAAGGCACGTGCACCTGAAGAAAAAAGAGAATATATATATTTGGGGGTTTTTTACAGAAATAAGAAAAGAAAAAAAAACGGCGGTACCGGTAGAGCGTCAAGGAAGGCAGACGCGACCACAAAAAAGAAAGAAATAAGAAAGAATTCTTCTGCGGTGACAGGAACACGACCTGCTGACTCCGCAGAAAAAGAAGAACTGGAGAGAGGCAGTTGGGAAAGGCAGCACGCAGGCGCTGTGGGATGCTCCCAAAAGCTTTCTGATTGGACGCTGGGGAGCGTTCCCGCGCAGGCTCCGTCGGTACCAACGATACCCATATGTGATGACTACATTCCTGCTTGTTCCTGGAGATAAGAGAAAGAGTAGTTACTCACCTGTAACAGGTGTTCTCCAGGAGCAGCAGGAATCAGTCCTCACTTATGGGTGACGTCGGCGCCGACGGAGCCCTCGCGGAGCAATTTTCCCCAGCTTTCGAAGAAAGCCTTTGGGAATTGCAGCATGCATGCGCTGTCCCCTTCCCGCCCAAGGATGCCATCTTGCTCAGTCTGATGACATAGTGAAGAGACAGCAAAAAAAGTTAGCAAAACATAATAAGAATGACTGCAACTCCAAGGGGAGGAGGGAGGGTAGTGAGGACTGATTCCTGCTGCTCCTGGAGAACACCTGTTAGAGGTGAGTAACTACTCTTTCTCCAGGACCAAGCAGGAAGTCAGTCCTCACTTATGGGACTCCCGAGCTCAAGGCTACCGGAGACCTCAACCGAAAAAAATGAGCTGCCTCAAGCTCAGTACAGAAGGAATCTTCTCTGAATACGAATCCGGCCGGTAGCCCAACACCAGGGCCGGAGGGTAGGAGTTGCTTAGACCTCAAAGAGATTGTGGAGGACTGCCTGTCCGAAAGCACTGTCCCTGCGGGACTCCCTCTCCAGGCAGTAATGAGTCGCAAAGGTCTGGCTTGAAGACCAAGTAGCGGCCCGGCAGATGTCAGCCAACGGAACAGAGCGGAGATGAGCCACTGACGCAGCCTTCGCCCTGACACGGTGAGCCGTGACTCGACTCTCTAAGGAGAGGCCGGCTGCCCCATAAGCCCAGGCGATACAGTCAGCTACCCAGATGGACAAAGTACGCTTAGAGACGGGCACCCCAACCGATTGGGGTCAAAAGATACGAAAAGCTGGACAGCTTTTCGATGCTCTCGCGTACGGTCAAGGTAGAAGGACAAGGCTCTTCTACAGTCCAGGGTATGCAGGACAGTTTCAGCTCGGCTGGTATGCGGACTGGGAAAGAAGGCCGGAAGAACCACCTCTTGATTGATGTGAAAAGAGGAGACCACCTTTGGAAGAAACTTAGGGTGAGTCCGTAAGACCACCCTATTCTTGTAGAACCTAGTGTAAGGGGGCTCCGACACTAGAGCCTGTAGTTCACTCACGCGCCTAGCGGAGGTAAGGGCTACCAAGAAGAGGGTTTTCCAGGAGAGGAAACGCAGAGGGCAGGTATTTTTTATTTTATTTATTTATTTTACAATTCTTATATACCGCACTATTTGCAATCAGCGCGGTTTACATGTAACAAAAAACATCCGACAAAATGCATATGTCTGGTCATTACATTGAACAGGGAGTGGGATTTGGAGAACAAGCATCAACTATATAAAGGAACTTGGAGAACAAAGGTGAACTATATACATAAGAAGCCATGGGTTCAAAAGGCGGACAGGTAAGCCTTTGCAAGACCACAATGAGATCCCAGTCAGGAGCTGGAGGGCGCAGCGGGGGCTTAAGCAGAAGCAGGCCCTTGAGAAAACGCGCCACCAAGGGGTGCGCGGAAAGAGGCTGGCCCTCCACCGGCGAATGATGTGCAGAGAGACCACTGAGGTGGACCCTGACAGAGTTGGATTTGAGGCCTAGATCGGAGAGGTGAAGCAAATATTACAGTACCACCGATACTAAGCAGGCAAAGGGGTCCTCAGAGCGCTGAGAACACCAGACCGAGAAGCGACGCCATTTAAGGGCGTAAGATTTCCTGGTGGAAGGTCGCCGAGACGCCAGGACGACAGCCTCCACCTCCGGAGGAAGTAAGAGCGGAGCTAGGACTACCCTTTCAGCAGCCAGGCCATCAGATGAAGGGCCCGGAGGTTGGGGTGGAGGAGAGTACCCTGATCCTGTGTCAGTAGATCGGGCTGAAACCCCAGAGGAAGAGGGGTATCCACCGCTAGTTGTAAGAGTAGAGGGAACCAGGGTTGTCTCGGCCACCTGGGCGCTACCAGGATCACGGAGGCCCTGTCCTGAACAACTTTGAACAGCGCCCGGGACACAAGTGGCGTGGGAGGAAAGGCATACAGTAGGCCCGTGGACCACGAGATGAGGAAAGCATCCGGCGCTACTCTGAGAGGATGCGGGTGCCGGGAGCAGAACCTGGGAAGTTGCCTGTTTAGAGGACTGGCAAAGAGATCCACGGTGGGGAGGCCCCACCGGCGGAAGATCCGCTGGACAACTACAGGGTTCAACCTCCATTCGTGCGGCTGCAGAATCCGGCTCAGTTTGTCGGCTAGGCAATTTTCCTGCCCGGGCAGGTAAACAGCCTTGAGGAGGATGTCGTGGTCGACTGCCCAAGAGCACAGTCTCCGAGCCTCCCGACATAGAAGGAGGGAGCCCGTGCCCCCCTGTTTGTTCACGTAGAACATGGCGACCTGATTGTCCGTCTGCACCAGAACAGACCGATGAGAAGTGAGGTGAGAGAAGGTCCGCAGAGCTAGGCGAATTGCCTGCAGCTCCAGGAAATTTATCTGCTGAGCAGTCTCCCAAGGCGTCCAAAGGCCTTGAGTGCATGTTCCTTGGCAATGCGCTCCCCATCCCAGGAGAGAGGCATCTGTCGTGAGCACTTGAGAAGGTGGAGGAGACTGAAAAGTCATGCCCAGTACCAGATTGGGCAGGTGAAGCCACCACTGCAGAGAGGAGACCAGGCGGTCGAAGATCTGTATTAAGTCCGACAGTCTCCCTGTGGCCTGATGCCATTGAGTGCGAAGGCTCCACTGAGCAGGTCGCATGTGCAGACGGGCATTCGGGGTGACATGGACCGTGGAGGCCATGTGACCGAGCAGTTGCAGGAATTGTCTGGCAGAGTCCGGTGACGCGCTGCAGAACCTGCCGGCCAGAGCCATGAGCCTGTTGGCCCGTTCCAGAGGCAAGAAGGCCTGAGCCTGCAGAGTGTCCAGCCGTGCTCCTATGAATTCGAGATCCTGAGAGGGGAGCAAAGTGGACTTTTCGAAGTTTATGACGAAGCCCAAGTGCTGAAGCAGAGCCGCTGTGCGTTGAGTGGCCTGAGTGACTTCTAGGGAAGACTGTGCCCGGATGAGCCAGTCGTCCAGGTAGGGGAAGACGAAGAGGCCTTGAAGCCTCAGGAAGGCTGCCACCACTGCCAGGCATTTCGTGAACACCCTGGGAGCGGAGGAGAGGCCAAAGGGCAGTACGCGGTACTGATAATGATTCCCTGCCACCACAAATCTCAGATATTGCCGGTGGTCCAGATGAATAAGGATGTGAGTATAAGCATCCTTTAGATCCAAGGAGCATAGCCAATCTCCCTGCCGGAGGTAGGGCAGTAGGATTCCAAGGGTAAGCATTTTGAACTTTTCCCGCTGCAGGAACTTGTTGAGGTTGCGCAAGTCCAGAATGGGTCTGAGGCCTCCTGTCCTTTTCGGAACCAGGAAGTACCTCGAATAAAACCAGTGACCCCACAAATGCTGGGGTACTGGCTCCACAGCCTGTTCCCGGAGCAGACTATGCACAGGGACTTACTCCTTCAGGAGCTGCAGAGGGGGTCTTGTAGGCTCCCCTGGAAAGTAGGAAGGAGGTACCTGGTGAAAATGTAGGAGGTAGCCCTTTTGAACGACCTGCAGCACCCAGGAATCGGATGTTATGGCTGACCACCTGTGGGCGAAGTGGGTCAGCTGGCCCCCCGTGCTGAGCGAAAGTCGCGGAGGGGGAGAGGCTATGCCGGCATAGTCAAAAAAACCCACCCGGCTGAGCAGGGGCCTGTGTAGTGGGCTTGGGGGCCTTCTGCCTATGGGACCCGTTGCCCTGCCTCTTAGCCTGCTGGCCCTGATGGGGAGCTGCTGAGGCTTGATATTGTGGGTGGTGCTGTTTATAGGCAGACACCTTCCTCGGGTAAAAGGACTTTTTCCCCGAGCCCTTCCTCTTCTGTGAAGGGGCAGAGGTCTTTCTGGATAGGCGAGTTCTGGTGAGAGTCTCGGACTCGAGTTCTGCCGCCTTATCAGCCATGGGTTTGCCAAAGAGGTTTTCACCTCTGCAGGGGACATCGACCAACTTGTCCTGCACCCATGGCTCGAGGTCGGATGACTGAAGCCAAGCCTGACGGCGAGCACCGATGCCGGCTCTGGCTACTCGAGCCGATGCTTCGAAGCCATCGTAGGCTGCTCGAAAAATAAATTTCGAGCACTCTCGAATACCAGTGGACAAGGCCTGGAACCTCTGCAAAGGTTCCTCGGAGAGGCCAGCAGAGAACCCGGCAATTTCCTTCGCCAGGTCTCGAAGATACATGCCCATATATAGCTGGTATGTCTGGACTCGGCAAGCAAGCATAGAGCCCTGGAAGCACTTCCTACCGAGGGCATCCAGGTTCCGGGCCTCCTTGCCCGGAGGCACCAAGGAGTGCATCTTCTGACTCTTAAGTCGATGCATGGCTGATTCCACCACCATGGAATGGTGCAGCAGTTGTGCCTTCTGGAACCCGGGGCTCTTGCGGACTCGATACATGGAATCGACCAGCTTGCTTAACACCGGCGTTGAGGCCGGGCTCTCCCACATGCGGAAGAGCAGGCGCTCCAGCATCGGAGGAACCGGCACAGTAAAGGCCTCCTTCGGGGGAGAATCATACTGGAGGGCCTCGAGCTCTTCGGCTCGGGGCTCCTCCTCCGGATCCGCGGGGAAGGCCAAAGCTTTGGCCATATTCCTCACGAAGTCGGAGAACCGGGTATCCTCCGGAAGGGACCGTCTCCGAGTCTCCGACTCGGGTGAGTCGGAGGGGACGCACTGAGTCTGAAAAGAACCGGGTGACTCGTCCTCCTCCGTGTCCCAGCCCGACTCCTCCGTGGAGGAATCGAGCGGCTCCGTGCGGGCGAGGGCCGAGGACCTCCGCCCCGGCGCCGAGGCCGGCGTCGACGACCTCGGTCCCGAAGGGAAGCCGAGGGAGACCTTGGCCGAGGATCGACTCAAGCTCGTATGGACTCGAGGATCGGCTCGGCCTCCGGGGTCGACTTGAACGTCGACGTCCCGGTGGTCGGGGCAGATGCACTGGCGATGCCGGCCATCAATGCCCGCTGCTGGTCCATGAAGGCAGCGACACTGCACTCCAAGGCCGTCAATCTGAGATCAAACTCAGAAGACCCAGCAGTCCCCGACTTGGGCCCCGATGTCGGTTCCCTGGGAGGTGAGTCCACGAGGACTACAGTACTCACGTGTCCAGGAGACTCCACTTCGAGACGAGGATGCTTCGACGACCTCTCCGCCTCAGAGGACCCGGGGCGGCTGGCGGGGCTATGCGACCTGACCCTCGAGGGACCAGGAGCGTCCTCAGATGCCACCCTCGCGGGTTTCCTCTTCCGACGATGTTCCCGGCCGGGAGACCCCCGCTCAGAGGAACTCAGACGATGCTCGGGGCTGGAGTCACAAGACGTTGAAGCCTCTGACGAGGTCCGGGCTCGACCGGACGCGGAGTCAGAGAAGATACGTTCCTTTTGTGACTGCCGACTCCTCAATGCCTTCGAGGACATTTTGTTGCACGGACCACAACCCACCGAGTCATGATTGGGTCCGAGGCAATGGAGGCAGCAGTCATGTGTGTCGGTAAGAGACATAAGTCTGGTACAGCGATCACACTTTTTAAAACCGCTGGCAGCCATCGGGGGAAAAAGGGCCCCTGCGAGGTCGAAAGACTGTGCTGCCAGGGAAAAAGAAAAAAAGTGGCAGGAACGCCCGTTACAAGGGACAAAAAAGAAAAAATGTGAACGGACTCGATATTGGAGTATCGAGGCCGGGCGGGAAAGAGACACGGCGTCGAACCGAGAAAAAAACAAACTAAAGAAATAAACTTTTTCAGCGGCGATCACAAACAACGTCTGTAGGGCTCCGCGGAAAAAAGAAGACTGAGCAAGATGGCATCCTTGGGCGGGAAGGGGACCGCGCATGCGCGCTGCAATTCCCAAAGGCTTTCTTCAAAAGCTGGGGAAAATTGCTCCGCGAGGGCTCCGTCGGCGCCGACGTCACCCATAAGTGAGGACTGACTTCCTGCTTGGTCCTGGAGAAAACCCTGAACCATCCTTTTTTTTGTTTTTACTATTAGCATGATCCAGAAAACCAGAAGGCCCCAAGGAAACCAGAACAACAACTGTCTAAAGAAAAACTAACTTTGCGAGTGAACGTCGGAATCACTGCTGTAGCCTGCCAAAGAAAATGGTGGCTGCTTCGCTCAAAAACAAACCTACCAAAGAAAATAGTGATTCTTTTTGGCAGGACGACTGCTGACAGCAAAAGGCATACGCACAACTCTGGAACCTAGGACTAAGCCAAAAAACAAACAATACTGAGCCATCAGCCCTTCTGAAGAACTTCCCCTTAAAGACAGCTCTTTCTACCTGCAATCTTTGCACTGCTGGCACCCCGACATCCGAATGTCGGCGCAAAAACAGAATATAGCCACCAAAAGTGGAACAAAGGGAACACACCAAGCAAAGGAGGCCGACCACCGAGCAAAATTAACACATCGCCGCTATAAAGAACTGCGGAAGCCCACAGACCTGGCAGAGACTGGCCCCATTGCCAACCCATTGGACAAATGCAGAATCACTGCACAGAGGCCAAGGTAGCAGCAGGGATACACCGCAAGTGAAAAAAAATCACAGCTCTGACCTGCATTAAGTGCGTTCCTGCTCTGGAAACTCCCCATTCAAGGAGACTTTTGCCAGAATGACTGACCCCCTCAGTGAAGCTAAACAGTGAGCCCTGAAGCAGCACTTACCCCAAAAATATGCACCATACTCTTCCCATGGCAGAGGAGAATGGTCAGTGTATCATTCTGCCCAAAGCAGCAATTGACATTGTTGTCCGTAGAGCCTGTGCCTAGTCCCAGCAAAGGGGAAAAAGGCAAAGTATTCCGATGCTGAGTGCTGCCAGCAAGTCCAGCCTCTCCTCAGATCTCTTCCCAGGATGAACAGGAGTATAGGATAGACCTCCACCCAAACTCACTCGCAACAGAGCAAAGGTGGGAGAGGGCAGGAGGGAGGGACCTGGCACCATCAGGTTTAACACTCCAGAGGCAGAGTAAGCAATGTTTGCCAACCTACGCTCCTTGGCTCATTTAAGGCGTTTGCAACCTTAAAAAAAAACAAAAAAAAAAAACCACACTTCTTCCATCCAGTTCAGACTGCACAGATTAACACCTTCCATCTGCTGAAAATACTGGCGAGATTGAAGCTGCACAGACCCCTTTATGATGTTAAAAGATCAAGTCAGTGATTCTCAATCTCCATCTGCTGGTAGGCGTGCGTAACTCACACGGCTGGAGTAGACTGGTGGGACAATAAGGAATGTGTATTCCACAATGCATATGAAAGAGAAAGAGAGGAGAGGGATATGAACAAGAATAGAAAGGTTACACATTGACCTACCCTGGGAGTGTGAAAAAAAAGTCTGGAAGGGAGGGGCCAGGGTTGGGGTTGACCTCTCCAGATGAGAAAGGGAGAAAGAATAGGAGAGAATGGGGGAGGAGGCAGCATGACAAAAGCGAGGGTGAGGTTCCCTCAGCGAGAGTGGAGATGGCTGAATGAGAGGAAGAAAATGGTGAAGCTCAAGGGCAGATACTCTTAGAAGACAAAATGGTAGGGGAGGTGGGAACAGTAAGAAGTGGGTAATGAGAAGTAAGGCTATGGAATTATGGGGAAAAGATTAGGGAGAGTTATAACATCAAGAACACAAAGTGATCTAGAACCATAGGAGAGGGAGAAGAGGAGAGTGCAAATCAAAGGAGATACAGATGGAGAGGGAGGAGAAAGTTCTGGTGGCTTCAAGTGCACCAGAGTAATTGCATCAATGAGTAGAGGAAGGCTATGAAAGAGTATTACACCAGGGGTGGGTAATAAAGAATTAAGAGAAGCACAGCACTGCAGACAACAGGAGAGCTGGATAAAGGACAGATAGAAGATAGGACACACACTGACAAAACAGAAATATAGACAGAACAATAAATAGGAAGCTAGATTCTAAACAAACAGGCACAGGAAAATGCCTGAATAGAGCATACAATATTAGCAGTCTTGAAATGAGGATGCTCTCCCAAGCATGAGCTACAAAATGGAGGATTAGCAGCTCATGTGCTCAGACAGAAAAGCTCCTGAACAAAGCCCCAGCAGGGGAGAGGTGAGGCAAGTGCTAAAGGCAACTGCTAGCGTGGTATTTTAGTATGGTTGCCTTTGCAGCCAAAACACATATGAAACCCATGCTAAACCACGTGCTATTAGCTAGCACACTTTAGTAAACATGCGCTACAAAGGCAAAATTAGGTCTTACCTGCTAATTATTTTTCCTATAGTCCTTCCAGTCCAGACTCCTGTATCCCTCTTTCAGCAGATGGAGACTGGGCATACCAACTTTTGGTTTTGTCATAGAGGACATGGAGCTTGCGCTCCTCACACCAAGCCAGTATCCCTGTCAAAGCCACCAAATAAAACCAACCAAACCTCAAACAACTAGATCTATCTACACTATGTACAGTCTTCTACAAACACCTGTGTAGTGAAAGTAGACAACCCCCAAGAGCCAAGGCTGCAGCCAACTGCTGGACTCCTCAGAACTAAATCTTTAGGTCCCAGATCAGCCTCTAAGCTAAACACTGAGGAAGCAAGGCCTTAAGAAATGCTGACCTCCTGTGTGGGCTTGCGTTAGACCACACTAAAAAACAGGCAGGTTCTGGACTGAACTGGAGGGACTAAAGGAAAGAAAATTAGCAGGTAAAAACTAATTTCGCTTTTCATAACGTTCCTCCAGTCCAGTCCAGACTCCCAGGATGTAACAGTATTCAGACTCAGGCAGGACCCGCAAGCCCAGACTGCAAAACGCGAGCGCCGAATCCCACATCCACAAGCCCAAGCAATAATGACAAGTAAAAAGGTGTGCAGTGATGCTACATGGCTGCCCAACAGATGTCTGCTGGTGGGACCAAAGCACACTCAGCCTAAGACGCTGCCTGGGCTTTAGTCAAATGGCCTGCAATCCCAGAGGCACCGGATGTCCACACAAAATGTAAGCTGAAGCTATCGCCTCTTTCAACCAACATGCAATGGTGGGTTTGGAAGTCACCTCACCCTTAGGTGAGGCCCCGAAAAGCACAACACAATCAAACAAACGGAACTGTAGCCAATCAGCCAAAGTTGAGCCTTTCCTCAGGGGAGCATTGGTGGCCTGAACAGTAGCCTCGGAACTCTCTCCGCGGCCTCGGGGTACCTCGGGATTTGGTGCTCTCGCTGGGATTGGAGGACTCCTTAGAGGGTCCCACTGGGCCTTTGGAAGAGGCAGCTCTGGAGGGTTCAGCTGAGGCAACCCCGGCAGGGGAAGACCCCGATATCGTTAGGACCTTTCATAGAGGAGCTAATGGCACTGATTACCCAACCCGTTCTTTTCAGATAGCAGCAAATAGTCCATTGCATGTCTAGCCTATGTAGCTGACTGCCAACATCTGCTGGAAAGCTGGGCAAGACCACCAACTGATTAAGATAGAAATCAGAATCCACTTTGGGAAGAAAGGCCGGCATAGTGCGTAGAACGACCTGGTCCTTCACAAGGATCAAGTAGGGCTCTTGGCAAGAAAGCTCATGTGGTTCCAAAAGACGGCATGCTGAGCAAATAGCACGAGAAAAGACGGCTTTCAGGGTGAGGTCTTTCAAGGACACAGAACCCAAAGGCTCAAAAAGGAGCCTCCACTAGAGCCGATAGAACACGATGAAGAACCAGGAGCAGGACCTCAGAAAACACCCACAAACAGGAACAAAAGCGAGAGCATCTTGAACAATTTTCAGAAGACTGTGTTCGTGAGAAACTAGTTAAACTTACACTTAAAGTAGACAAAGCAATGGGACAGAATGGGATAACCCTAGAATACTGAGAGAACTTGGAGACGTTCTAGCAGCTCCACCGACTGACCTTTTCAATGCCTCTGAGTCGGGAGTGGTGCCAAAGGACTGGAGAGAGGCACATGTGATGCCTTTACACAAAAGTGGAAGTAAGGACGTGATTGAAAACTACAGGCCAGTTAATTTAACTTCGGTGGTGAGTAAATTATTGGAAACGCTGCTGAAAGAAAAAACTGTGAGGTTTCTAGAGTCCAGCAGATTACAGGATCTGAGGCAGCATGGATTCACCAGAGGCAGGTCTTGTCAGACAAATCTGATTGATTTCTTTGACTGGGTGACCAGGGAGTTGGACCGAGGGAGAGCCCTAGATGTGGTGTATTTAGATTTCAGTAAAGACTTTGACACTGTTCCTCACAGATAACTTATAAACAAACTGGGCGCCCTAGGGATGGACCCTACAGTTACTGCTTGAGTAAGAAATTGGTTGAGTGGGAGGCGACAAAAGGTACAGGTAAATGGAGCGCACTCTGAGGAAAAGGAGGTTACCAGTGGTGGGCCCCTAGGATCTATCCTTGGTCCGATTCTTTAACATCTTTGTTAGTGATATAGCGGAAGGGTTGTCGGGTAAGGTTTGCCTTTTTGCGGATGATACCAAAATCTGAAATAGAGTAGACACCCAGGAAGGTATAGATAATATGAGGAGGGATCTAGCTAAGCTTGAAGAATGGTCTAGAATTTGGCAGCTGGGATTTAATGTTAAAAAATGCAAGGTCATGCATTTGGGCTGCAGCAATCCAAGGGAGCAACATATAGGGGGTGAAGTATTTTTGTCCACTAAAGAAGAGCAGGATCTAGGCATAGTTGCGTCTGATGATCTTAAAGTAGCTAAACAGGTAGAAAAGGCAACAGCAAAAGCTAGAAGGATGCTTGGGTGCATATGTAGAGGAATGGCTTGCAGAAAAAAAAAAAAAAAAAAGGAGGTGATAGTGCCTCTAAGTCTTTGATGCAACCTCATTTGGAGTATTGTGTGCAATTCTAGAGACCGCACCTTCAAAAGGATATAAACAGGATGGAGTCAGTACAGAGGGTGGCTACTAAAATGGTTAGTGGTCTTCATTATAAAGCATATGAGGACAGACTTAAGGATCTTAATATATACACCTTAGAGGAAAGGCGGAATAGAGGTGATATGATTGAGACATTTAAATACCTCCTTGGCATAAATGCCCAGGAGGGAGAGCCTCTTTCGATTGAAAACAAGCTCTGCTACTAGGGGACATGGGATGAGGGTGAAAGGGGATCGATTCAGGAGTGATATGCGGAAATATTTCTTTACGGAAAGAGTGGTGGATCAGTGGAATAGTCTCCCAGTGGAGGTGGTAGAGACAAGGACAGTATCTGAATTCAAAAACGCATGGGACAAACACAGAGGATCTCTAAAGGTAAAAAGGAGACTGTTGTAGTTGTTGATATGGAAGGACAGACTAGATAGGCCATGTGGTCTTTTTCTGTCGTCATTTTTCTATGTAAGTACACCTCTGTGAGGTCTAGGGTGGTGAGAAATTCCCTCTGGTGTACTGCCATGATAACAGAGCACAGAATCTCCATCTGAAAATAAGGAACACGGAGCGCCCGATTGACATACTTGAGGTCAAGGATTAGCCAAGAGGAACCCTCCTTCTTTGGGATTACAAAGTAGATTGAGTATCGACCTTGACCCAATTGATCTACGAGAACCGGTACCACTGCCTGTAGACGTAATAAGCAAGCCACAGTGTCTCTCACTGCCTCTCTTGGCGGGCGCCTTGCAGGGTGAGACTATAAAGGCATCAGGAAGAGGGCATACAAACTCCAGTGCATACCTCTCCCGAATCTGGACCCTGACTGAGTGGAAGAGCCGAAGCAGACACCTACCGGCACGCACTCCGCCTGAGTCCCCTGCCCTTCATTATGACTTCTTCGGGTTGGACCCACATTAGGAAAGAATCCTCGATTGGACCCCTGGCCCCCTTGAAAGGGTTGTCCCTTCAGAGGATAACACAGCCATTGATAGGGTGCAAAATGTGAGGCCCAAAACCACCAGGATTTACAATGCTGCCCCCGCGAAGCTTAGGTTTTTTTTTTTTTTTTAAGCTTTTATTTTCATTTTACAACAAGCAAAAAGAAACAACACACCAAAGGAAACAAATACAAACATACAATAAGGAAAAGCAACCCCAATTACCCCCCACCCCTATGCTTCTTCTCTAAACTGATTAGTATCATCATATAAGCGCTTACAAACAACAGTAATTGTACATCAAAACAAACAGAAATAGTATCTGCGATACAGAATGATCATGTGACAGAGATTTACACAGATTTAAACAGTCAGATGAGAGCATTGAGCAGTTTGAACATAGTCGTTGAGCATCTTCCATTTAGACAAGTGGTGGGGGGTCTGAGCGGAAGAAGCTAACATACGAGGTATTTGCTCATATTTACTGTAGAGACAGACATGATTCCACCATTCATTGGGGCTCAGATGGGAGCTATTTTTCCAGTATTTCGTAATTAGGGAAATAGCTATGCCCAGCATAAAGTCTAAAAGGAAGTAAGCCGATTTGGGAAGAGAGGGGATCCCCGCAGCTGAGCGGAGTCCCACTATCTTCCAAGAGAGGGGCTCTTGAAAGTGCAAAATAGATTGAATACGACCCCAGACCCGACTCCAGTAATACTGTAATGCGGGGCATTCATACATAACATGAGTGAGTGAACCAATGGCCGCATGGCATGTCCAGCATCTATTGCTCAGGGTGGCGTTCCATTTAGCTAACCTGTCAGGAGTATAGAAACATCGGTGGGCTAGAAAGAAAAGTGTCTGAGTGAGTGAGGCGGATCGAGAGACCCGTGTCACCTTGCTCCAGACTAGGCTCCATTGCTCCGGGGTCAAAGTTACATGCATTTCCCGCTCCCAGGATTTCTGTGCTGTAGGAGTGCCTCTATTGACAGCATTACATAAAGTTTTGTAAAAGTTAGATGCTACCCCCGATAAGCTCCCGATAGATCGGATAATCTCCGACAATCCTTGGGTATGGGGTTCCGATGGCGGGAGCACCTTAGCACTCCGAAGACAATGCTGAAGTTGCACCAACTGAAAGTAGTGTTTCGCTGGGAGACCAAATTCAATTTGTAATTCGCTAAAAGTCTTCCAGCGACCAGCAGAGAACAGCTGGTTAGGGATCCAATGCCCCTAGTGTACCAGGGGCTCCACGCCATCGGTTTATTTTGTATTTGAAATCGAGCATTGTGCCAAAGCGGGAGTCTATCTAGCGGACAAAGTCGGGAGTCTAGAGATTGCACAAGGGTATTAAAGGCACCTAAAGTGTCTAAGAGCATTGGTGGATAGTGGGAGTCTGATGGGAGAGTCATACCAGGGAGATAAGTAAGAGGGATTGGTTTGCAAAGGTCCTCCTCAATATCTAGCCACACTGGTCTACTCGGTGTTAGGTCTTCCAGCCAACGAGCGCCTTGTTTGAGAAGAAAAGAGTGGTGGTATTTCAGGAAGTCAGGGAATCTGACACCACCATTTTCTTTATCTGCTTGTAACTTATGTTTCGCTATCCTAGGTGTCTTGTTTTGCCATAAGTATCTAGTCAGAAGACCCTCTAAATCTTTATATGTACGTCGAGGTAGGAGACATGGCAACATTTCTAAAATGTAGTTCACTTTGGGAACAATCATCATTTTAATGGTTTCTAGGCGGCCCCACCAAGTAAGTGTTAAAGGAGTCCAGCGTTGAGTAAGCGCCCGGACCTTAGAGGTTAAGTCTTTAGCATTAAAGGTAATGGTGTCTTCTAAAGGAGAGCAGTAGTGCACCCCAAGGTATTTGACCATGCGAGGTTGCCATAAAAAGGGAAAGGATTGCATATCTGCCTGATGGATCAAAGGATTTAGTGGAAAGGCGACCGATTTGGTCCAATTTATCTTATAGCCCGAGAGTTGTGAATATTTACCAATTTGCTCTAGGACAGCCGGCACTGAGTCTAGGGAGACAAAGAGCATCAGGTCATCAGCATATGCTGAAATTTTGATTTCCCTATGAGAGAAAGGGACTCCATGAATATCCTTGGATTGCCGGATTAGTAAAGCTAAGGGTTCGAGTGCGAGATCGAAAAGAAGTGGAGACAGTGGGCATCCCTGGCGGGTACCGCGTTGCAGGGGAAATGGCTGAGACTTTAAAGCGTTAGCACAGATACTAGCTGTAGGCTGTGCATACATGGTTTGGAGACAACGGAGAAAGCCTTCTCCGAATCCGTACCAGCGAAGAGTTGCAAACAAGAAGGGCCATTCTAAGCGGTCGAAGGCCTTCTCAGCATCAAGTGAGAGTCCAACCAATGGTCGATCAAGATTAACTGCGGCAGTCAGTACATGACATAGGGTCCTAGCATTATCAGCGGTTGATCTACCGGGAATGAAACCGCATTGATCTGGGTGTATTAAAGTAGACATCTTGTCAGAGAGCCGGGTGGAGAGAATGGTGGCAAATATTTTATAGTCTGCGTTTAGTAGGGAAATTGGACGATAATTAGCTGTTAGTTGCGGATCTCTCCCCTCTTTCTCAAAAACTACTACATTTGCCATTGAGAAGGATCCAGAGGGAGATCCCTCCTCGGCCAGAGCAGAAAAATAAAGTTTCAAAAACGGAGCTAAGTCAGCGTTAAAAGTTTTGTAGAATTCAGCTGGGAGACCGTCCGGGCCTGCGGCTCGACCTGTGGCACATCTCTTGAGTGCCGATTGAATTTCTGCTAAAGTGAATGGTTTGTCCATGGCCTCTCTATCTTCGTCAGATAGGGTCGGTCGCTGTACCCCTGATAGTAATCGTTCAAATACTTCTGGCTCGAAGTCACATTCAGATTGATAAAGCCGAGTATAAAAATCACGAAAGAGTTCTAATATTTCTGTATCTTTAGTGACCAAGCTCCCCCCCGACGGATTGCGGAGAGCGGTAACACGCTTGGCTTCTTTTTGACCTTTCAGGGCATTGGCTAGCAATTTGCCAGCACGGTTATTTTCCCGATAGTACATCCCTTGTTGTGATTCAATATTTTTAGCAGCAGCGGTATATAAAAGCTGATTGTATTGAAAACGAAGGCGTTGTAAGCGAAGTAAAATACATGGGTCAGTACGGGACGTGAGGAGACGCTCTCCAGCTTGTATCTGTTGTTCTAGAATCAGTAAATGTTGCTTTCGTTGTTTCCCCTGTCGGATTTGATAGCTAGTTATAGTTGCACGGATAGACGCCTTGAAACCCTCCCACCAAGCCCAGCTCGCAGTGTCATGGGGTGAATTAAAATGAAAGTAGTCTTGGATAGCGGCCTTTATGTCTACCTGAAAATCTTTTTGGTCTAGTAGGGATCTATCAAAAAACCAAGCACGGGGATGTTCACCCTGCGTAGTGACATGTAATGAGAAAGATATGGCAGCATGATCTGAAATATGGAGAGGATGAATCCTAGCCGTGTCCACTTGGGGTATCAGTGCTTTGGAGATAAGAAAAAAATCTATTCTAGATTGTGAGTGATGGGGGGCTGAGAAAAAGGTGAACTCTAAGTCGGAGGGGTGAAGCAGCCTCCATATATCTACTAACGCAAGATCTTTCATCAGAGCTGTAAGGGTATCAAGACTCTTGGGTGGACCACTCGTTCTAGGCGGCTGTCTATCTATCAAAGAATCAAGTACTTGGTTGAAATCGCCGCCAAGTATTAATGGAGTATTGGCAGAGGCCTGTGCCAACTGCGCAATACTTGCATAGTAAGTAGGGTTATCCACATTCGGAGCATAAATACAAATACACGTGATTTCACTATCTCCAACCTTAAGGTGTGCACGGACCCATCTACCCTCCTTATCAGAGCTAGTATCCAGTACAGTAGCTTGCAAAGACTTCTTAACCAAGATGGCTACCCCACACCGTTTAGAAACGGCGGGAGAGTAGGCAGCCACCATGTAAGGCTTAGCATTAAGTTTCAGTGTTTCAGTGGAGTTTAAATGCGTTTCCTGAAGGAACACTAAATCAGCATGCTCATGATTAAGATAGCTAAGGATTTTCTTTCTTTTGATTGGACTATTGATGCCTTTTACATTCAGTGATAAGAGCTTACATAAGGCCATTCAGAAAAGTTAAAAATTCTGAAAAAGAACATGATAACGCACATAATTTCACAATGTCCCTCATATTAACTGTATATGGCTGTACACATGACATGATAGAAAATAAGCTAATGAAAAACAATGAAGCGCCCCATATAAAAAAATAAGCACCGAAGTGCATTAGAGAAGAAGCAAAACCCCAGAAATTACTGGCGACCATGTGTCTGCGGGGAGAAACCCCAGAGAAGGCCTAATTGAAACATATAACCTGTATAGTTGTGCGTGTTCCGAATCCAACCGAGGTGCACATCATGGAGGGATAGGAGACCAAGAAAGTTATATATAGACAGAAAGAAAAGTCCAGGCAGTCTCTGTTCCAGGCGGTGATCACAGCGTCGGGCCATTCAAAATGGCGGGCAGATCCGGCGGATTACAGATCCAAGTTGTTGGATTAGCGCATCTGGTCTGCTTCTTTGGAATCTAAAAATGTTGCTAGTAGATCAGGATCTTCGAATGTTCTAGTTTGGTTATGGAGAGTCACTCTGAGCTTCGCTGGATACAATAGGCCAAAGCGAGCCTGTAGCTGTTGAAGTCTAGGGCGAAAAGCAAGGAGTCTCTTCCGACGGTCAACTGTGGGCTTTGCCAAGTCAGGGAAGAAGGAGACTTTATGACTTTCAAACTCCAGATGATGATTCGCCCGGGCAGCATTTAGAATTTGCTCAACTTGCTGATATCTCAGTAATCGAAAGATGATAGGCCGGGGGGTCGTCCGATTGAGCGCCATGTTGGTAGGAACACGATGTGCTCGGTCAATTTCCAAATCTCTGTGAAAAGTGATCTTCAGCAAGGAGGGAAGAGTTTTGACCAGGAATTCTCTTATATCTCCTGCTTCGGCCCCCTCCGGTACTCCAATGAGCCTTACATTGTTGCGACGGGCTCGATTACTGCTATCCTCTAACTCTTTTTGAAGATTCTGTATCTGACGCTCAGCCTTGTCCAGTTTCACCAAGCGCACCGCGTGCGAGTCGAGGACCCCCGCCATGTTGTCCTGCCGTAATGAGAGACCTTCAAGCCGGTCCTGAAGCATACCGAAGTCTTCTCGCATGGCTCGGAGCGCTTCTCCGTTGGACTGTACCAGTTCCTTCACACCGCGTATTTCCTCCAAGATCTCCTGTTGCATTTCGGGGTTTTCCCGAAGTGGAACTGTCTTTTGTGGGGAAGACAACTCTGTTTTGGAGCGTTTTCCGTGTGAAGAAGAGGGAGACCCGAAGTCTAAGCGCGCTGGTTTGTGGGCCGCCATCCCCCCCGAGGCACCCCGGTAAGTTCGGAGCAAAATATTAAGTTTAGGTAGGTATTAAGTCAGGATTCTGAGTAGGCCTCTCGGGAGCTTCAGCGCGAAGCGTCTAACCCGCTGGACATCAGGCTCCGCCCCCCCCGAAGCTTAGGTTTATCCTTCAGCAACTTGACCGATTTTGCATCTCCCAATTCTTTTACTAGCTTCTCCAGGTCTGTGCCAAACCACAAGTGGCTGCAAAAAGGAAGCTTTGTCAGACAATGTTTAGAAGATATGTCTTCCGACCAGCTGTGAAGCCAAAGCAGTCAATGAGCCGCCACCACCAATGCCATGCCCTTAGCCGTGGCCCTAAGCAGATCATAGAAGGCATCAGCCATTTAAGCCGCCCTGGACTCCAGGTGTGCCGTGTCCAACAGCCCAGACCGATCCGCTGGCTCTGAGGCCCCAAGGGCTTACGACCTGCACATATATATACACTCATGCCACATAGGCCCCACAAACTGACGCTTGCAGTGCCAAGGCACTGACCTCAAAGGCCTGCTTCAATAAGGTTTCCAACTTCTTATCGTGGATCATTTAAGGCCACTGCACCTTCCATGGGAATCGTGGCCTTCTTGGTCACCGTGGTGACCAATGCATCAAACTTGGGAAGTTCTTTAGGCGTGACTAGGTAAAGCTCGGTTACCTCAAAGTCTGGCTTCTGGACCCTCCCATTCAAAAATCATTCATCTGTTTTAAGGCTCTATGAAGCAGAAAGGCCACTTCAGAATCCTTAATTCCCTGCAAGAGAGAGTCCTCTAAGGACGGATCCTCCGCTGGGGTGTCCAATGATAGATTAAGAGCTGCCAGGGGTTGAGTAATCAGTGCCATTAGCTCCTCTATGAAAGGTCCTAACGATATCGGGGTCTTCCCCTGCCGGGGTTGCCTCAGCTGAACCCTCCAGAGCTGCCTCCTCCAAAGGCCCAGTGGGACCCTCTAAGGAGTCCTCCAATCCAGGCGAGAGCACCAAATCCCGAGGTACCCCGAGGCCGCGGAGAGAGTTCCGAGGCTACTGTTCAGGCCACCAATGCTCCCCTGAGGAAAGGCTCAACCTTGGCTGATTGGCTACAGTTCCGTTTGTTGCAATAAGCCTGATGCAGCATTAAAATGAACTCAGTGGTGAAAAGAGCATCGGTCAGGGACCCAGAGCTGTGCAAACTACACAGAAGGGCTGAGAATGAGCTCCCCTCCATGGGCACTGACCCCAAAGCCACTGGGCATGATGCTGGCAAAATGGTAGCAGTTCCCACCAAAAAGCATGGATTCCGCCGCCAGAGACAAAATGGTCGGCAATTCAGCAGGATCCTACAATGCTTCTACCATCTCCACTGCATAACCATGTAAAGCACCCCCGGCTTCCCTGTCCTTGGTTTTACACACTCTGCAAAAGCCGGAGGCAGAGAGATTGTTTCATTTTAAACCGCATGCCATGGAGAACCACATGATGCAGTGAGCTGGGCAGCTGCTCTTTTGTCTAGCTCCAGGGACTCCTACCCAAATCTGCAAATATAACTGAAAAAAAAAAAAAAAAAAAAAACCCCAGACACCCAGAAGAGTGCACAGTCCAATCACTAAGTGGAGGAAACTGTCCATGTCACTGGGCAGAGGGCGACACTGCCGAGCTTTACCTAATTCTGAATTCTTATCCAGATAAGTGACTTTTGGTGGTTTTTACCTATATAAAAGTGAGTTAATCGGTTGGTATTGAGGGGTTACTGTCCCCTTGAAACTATGGTAGGGTTGCGTCCCTAACAGTTTAAATAGAATAAAAAGGAACATTACACCACGAGAGGGAGTTTTCCTTCACGGTGTACGTTCCAACAAAAAAATTATGTTTATATGTTTCTCTGGTTGTTTGTGAGCTTTACCTAATGGCAACAAAAACAGCCCGAAAAGAAAAGAGCCAGGCCTTGGAAGGTAAAATGGTGGAGAAGTCTTTACCTAGCCCGTGCTCAGATCAACTCCTAGGTATGGTGGAGAAAGTTATTAGCACAGTGGTGGCGGCGGTGTTGGATTAGTTTCCAAGTACTGTCTGAGCAAATTACTCAGGTTGGCCAGGCAGTTACTGAATTTGGTGGCAGAATCGATTATACTAAGCGGCAGCTATCGGAGTTGGAAAATATATAAGCAGCGGGCCTGAGATCTCAAAAGATTAAAGGAAATGTTTAAGCAACAAGGAGAGAAACTGGATGATATGAAGAATCAGGGACAACGCAACAATCTCAGATTTACTGGGATATCCGAACCTGTCACTGACCTAGAACTGTGGGGATATTTGGAAACATGGCTGCCTTTGAACTTTGCAATGGAGGTCACTATGGGTCTGGTGATTGAGTGCGCACATAGGTTGGGAGCTCGGTAGGAAGGTGCAGATCGGCCCCAAGTTGCACTCGCACGCTTCCTTAACTACATGCGCAAAGAGGTATATTGAAAGCAGTCAGAGGCCAGCATCCACAAAAGCAAGACAACCAAACAGTGCAGTTGTTTCAGGACTATTCTCCTCTTGTCAGCCGGAGAGGCGGGGAATTTGCCTTCATATGCAGTGTGCTCGTGATGAAAGGAATTTGGTTCGCCTTGCTATATCCAACCAGACTTCACATGGACTATCAAAATCAGCAGAGGCTTTTTGCATCCCTGGCGGAGGTCTAGACTTTCCTGACTGGCCTAACAGAAGGATAAAACACGGGAGACCCTAGTTGGGCCACTTGCTATTCGGACAATCAGCATGCCAATATAAGGGACAGAGGCCTAGAGAGGAGCCATTTTACATTTTATTTAGCATTCTCTGCATGACAGTCAGCCTGGAATGATTCTATGATGGTGCGAAAAACAGTAAGCCTTGGTAAGGTGGACATGTTTATTTCATAATGCCACAACCGCTTGAAAGACAAACTGTGACCTGATGTTATTTAAGTTTTCTTTCACTGCCCTGTGATAATAGGGAGGACAACAGCTGCCCTGCCAATAAGGGAATGCCTTGAAATGACTTGGCCTGCCAACACTCACTACTTGGGCGCAATACCCGCCATGCCCTTGCAGGATCAGAACAGCTGATATTCAAGTGACTCGTACTTCTGCAAAGCTGTAACATGATCAAACCCACTCTACCTATCTTATAGTTCATATTTCATGGTTAACATTACTTGCAATGGTTTGTATTCTATGTCTGTTATATTCTTTATGTTTGTATGCCACTATTCTTTAAATAGCCGGTGGAACAGTGGGTTTGGTTGGGTGGGGTGTGGTGTGGTGTGGGCTTTCCTCTTGGGTAGTGGGAATGTTTCTTCTTTGCTTCTCTTCCCTCAAATGCTTCCTCCCTGATTGCATGCACCTTAGCTATTAGCGAGTATATGTATGTGAGGATTCAATGCACTAGTCTACTACCAGGTTAATACCTCTATTTCCTATATATTTTTTTTCCTATCTTTTTTTCTCTGTTTGGCAAACTGGGAGCTCCTCCAGCTACAGCCTGTCATGCATGCAATAGAGGATGTTGCTAAATACTAGACCATAAGACGCACTCAAAATTACCCCCTCTCTTTCTCATTACCTTTACCAACACTTTGAGGGGGTTATTTCTCCTCCCTTAGGGTTGCTTAGTAGTATTAGTACATCAATGTTTCCTCACATCTGTGCATCAGGCTCTCCAAGAGGCTCTGGCTGCCTATCCGGTAGTCAGTTAAGTGAGCGTGGGTACCTTTTTGTAGCTAAGTGTGTACACTTGGCCAGGAGACTGGCTCCCTTCCCCGGGGTGTTCTTAGCAAGCCTAGTGGGATGGGGGAAAACAACCATATATGCACCAGTACTATATTGAAGCGAAATGGTTACTTGCCTGTGTAGAGTGTGAATGGGAATCGAAATGGGGGAATGGCGGGGAGGAAGGGGGTGAATATGAATGGGGTTCTAGGGTGTAGTCATGTGGGATGGATTGAATAGCATGGGTGGATGGAGGGGAAGAGGGTTTGAGGAAGAAGGGGGAATTCCAGACTAGGCAAGCGAGAGGCATGAAGGGGTAGAGCAGGGATGTGGATAGGGTGGGGGAGAACTTGGGATAAATGGACTGGTGATGGGTACCTAGGTGCTCAGGTATTTCATGTGACTGCCACTCTGCCCATAGCGATGGGTTTGGCATATAGAAATTTGTGCCTAGAAGGCCAACTGGGAAACGCACAGCGGTTATTGGGGGCAGTAAATACTACAAAGGAATACGCACTTAGGATGTAGTGCCACATGGAATAGCACTGCAGGGGTAAAGAGGAGTAGGAAGCCTGCAGAGTAGAGCGATAGCGTACCCTCCAATGGAGAAAGTGAGGAATGATGGAGTGACTGTGAGATATAAGGGGGAGGATGGGTAGAACTGAATTAACAAATTCTGGGGAATATCTGACTGGGTGGAACCCCAATGCACTAGCGTGGATTTCTAGGATGGACTCCAGTGGGGAGTGTGGCGAGGGACCGAGTAGGTCCATAGAAAGGGGGGGGGATGGGGAAGGGTACTTAGATCAAAGCCAGGAAAGATCAGTCAGACCTCTTATTACCATCATGGCTTTTTTGGGGTCTAGGAATACTGCTTCTGGAGTTCACGGGGAGGGGAGCCCAGGGTGGGGAGGACTTAAGGGTGCTGGCATTTTAAGGGACTGGCTCTGTGAAGTTGAATATTTTTGGCTGGACAGGGAGCCCTGGGCTTGGGGGGGGGGGGGGTGTCAACCCTATTGCAGAAATGTGATTTTCAGTATGTGGATCCTAATGGCCTGAGGCCCATAGACAATGGATAGAACTTTGTTTTGTGATCTGAAATGTGGCTAGTGTAGCCCTATAAAAACAAACAAAAAAATGGCACAAGGTGCTGCAAGAACTCCGTGATAAAACACATAGATTTTGCTTTTTTGCAAGATAAACACCAGACTGAAGTGGAACATGCTAAACTTAAGAGATGGTGGGTAGGGGATGTTTATGGAGCATCTTCTGGGGGGGAAGGCAGGGGTGGCCATATTTGTATACAAGCAGGTGGGCTTTGAGGTGGAAAGGAGCATCATTGACCCTGGAAGTACGTCTTTGTACGTGGGAAAATCAAGGGGCAACAAGTGACATTGGTCAATCTCTATGCACCCAAAGCCCCCTCTTTTTTTTTTTTTTTTTTTTTTTTACACAACGAGGTCAGTAGGTGTTTGGCTGAAGCTAGCTCAGCTCCACTTCTTATAGGAGGAGATTTTAATTGTGTGTGTCATGGAAGAGATGGTGGACAGATCGGGACACGCAATCGCATAAGAGATCGGAGAGCACAATGGATGCTTGTGAAGGACATGATCTGGTGGTTTATTGGAGGGCATTACACTCCTTGGACAGAGATTACACACACCTGTCTAGAATTCATCTCACATGGTCGATTATTTCATAGGTGCTACTATGCTTTTTGACCAGGCGGTCAGGGCAGAAATCGGCCCCATAACCATTTCAGATCACACTCTTGTATGGATCGATATGAAGTGGGGACTCATCCCCATAGGTACCCTTTGGCAGTATCCACTGGGGCTTGGCTCGGATGCATGCTTTGGAGACTTCCTACAGGCCCAATGGGAGGAGTATACACAGAATAATGTGATACACAGCGATAATCCAACGCTGTTTTGGGAAACGCCAAGGTGGTTCTGCATGACCAAATTGCCAAATATGTGGCCATGAAGCAAAAAGAGCAGTACAAATGTATGTTTCAACTAGAGAGAGAATTGTGCCTGGCACTGCGGCGGTATTCCATACACCCTACTCCTCATAGACAAGAAGTTTTAGATCAGCTTCAAAAGGAGGCTAACTCTCTACTGTATGAGCGAGTCACTCACTCTTATATTACCGGACACAAATTATATAAATTTGGAAATGAGGCCGGGAAACTTCTCTCAGGCTTGATTAAGGCCAGCAGAGGACAACATCATGTGGGAGCGCTTCAGGATGAGAGGGGTCAAATTCTAAATACGAAATTTCAAATCAATGAAATATTATGGAAATTTTATGCATCTTTATATGAGGCGGAACCAGAGGCCACTGCTGCAACACAAGACTTTTTACAACAAATTAGCCTTCTGTGCCTGGAGCCGGAACAGCGAGAAGCACTCAACACCCCGATTGCTGCCCAGGAAGTAATTACAGCAATCAAAACCTTACACCGCAATCAAGCCCCCAGCTCTGATGGCTTTCGTGGAGAATTTTACAAATTGATGGCCATGCAATTTGCGGGACCTTTGGCAAATTACTATACGGACCTGGTAGAATGGCAAGCATTCCCATATGCGGCGAACCTGACGGTAATCACTGTCCTCCCTAAGCCTGGCCGAGCTCCTTTATTACCCGGCTCCTATTGACCAATCTCACTTTTAAATGTAGACATAAAAATATTTGCCAAGATTAATGTCAGAGAGACTGGCACCGTTCATGCCCCATTTATACATGAGGACCAGGTGGGTTTTGTGCGAAGCAGGCACATCGTTAAAAACAACATTTGTCATTTTCTCTCTTCCCTTCACATGGCAGTGGAAGCTGAAGTCTCAGCGCTATTGATCAGTTTCAATATGGAAAAAGCATTCAACTGTGTTAACTAGACACTGTATATGCTGGATGATATGGGGATAGGGGGCTTCTTCACCATAAGGCTATTATATTCTGATCCACGAGGACAAGTATTGGTGAACGGCTCCTTGACAGCTGACTTTCCCTTGCGGTGAGGGACTAGACAAAGCTGCCTTCTCTCCCCTTTACTGTTTGTTTTGACATTAGAACCCTTGCTGGAGTGCATACAAACACATCCCGGTCTGCTGGGGGCGCGAATTGGGAAAGAGGAGTTTCATATTTCAGCATTTGCAGATGACATTCTTTTATACTATGGCTCTCCACAAGAGACATTAACTCCTTTACGAAAAGCATTCAAGGATTTTGGTAGATTCTCTGGACTAAAACGAAATCTAGAGAAATCAGAGGCACTGCCCCTAAATCCATCTGTTCGGACAGGATGGGTTGGAAATTTCCCATTGAAATGAATGCCCAAGTATTTAAAAACAGTAGAGGCCCAAATACCAGTGGATATTGGAAGAATGCATGATCTCAATGTGAGACGGTGGAGAGACCTTCCCCTGTCATTGTGGGAACGTATGGTGCTTTATAAGATGGTCATATTTCCTAAATGGTTATATACTGCAAGTACTCTCCATATTATTAACTTGCAAGGAATCTCGTACTCTCAAGCATGTGCTTAACATGTTTCTCTGGAGAGGACAGAGACCGCAAATCCACCTTAGTCTCCTACAGCAACCCTGGAATCAGGGAGGGAGGGAGGGAATGCCTGACATAATATTGCATGTCCGCTACAAAATATGCAGGACTGGCTTGGTTCGACGGCAGACTATACTCCGCTTTTGCTGGATTGGGAGGTGGCAGCTCCATTGGCACTTCAGTCCATATTCCATGCCCCTACTGCCACTCTCCCAAGAGAGCTCCGCTTCTACACAGTCTTTGCAGCACTTGATCTGTAGGCTGTCGGGGCAATCCTGTGTCAACCTCTCTCCTTCCTTTTTATGGTAACTGTGCCTTTCCACCAGGTACAGAGGGAGAGACATTTTGCCGATGAGAATCTTTGGGAATAATGGTAATCAAACAAGTGATAGATGAAGAGGGAGCAGTCCTGCCTTCACAGTTTGGCAATACAGGATCTGAGGGGTGGAATCTGCATGTAGCTAGAAAAGAGCTCATATACTCTGGTGCAACATCCCAGGAATGAATAACCACTTTACATAAGGAATATCTAGAATTGGACAGGGCACCTCAGGAGACCAGGCTGGCCACCTACTGGTCTCAGGATTTAAAAGTTGAAATACTAGGGGGGGATATGCTGGCGGCATTTATTTATATTCCGAAATCTTGTACTAATTCAGATTTCTGAGACATAGAAACATGATGGCAGAAAAAGACCACATGGCCTATCTAGTCTGCCCTTCCATATCAACTACAATAGTCCCCTTTTATCTTTAGAGATCCTTTGTTTGTCCCATGCTTTTTTGAATTCAGATACTGTCCTTGTATTCACCACCTCCAATGGGAGACTATTCCACGCATCTACCACTCTTTCCATAAAGAAATATTTCCGCATATTACTCCTGAGTCTATCCCCATTCACTCTCATCCTATGTCCCCTCATAGCAGAGCTTTCCTTCAACTGAAAGAGACCCTCCTGTGCATTTATGCCATGGAGGTATCTAAATGTCTATCATATCGCCCCTATCCCACCTTTCCTCTAAAGTATACATATTAAGATCTTTAAGTCTGTCCTCATATGCTTCGTAACAAAGACCACTAATCATTTTAGTAGCCACCCTCTGCACTGACTCCAACCTGCCTATATCCTTCTGAAGGTGCGGTCTCCAAAATTGCACACAATACTCCAAATGAGTTTGCACAAGAGACTTGTACAGAGGCATTATCTCCTTTTCTGCTGGCCATTCCTCTCCCTATCCATCTAAGCACTCTTCTAGCTTTTGCAGTCACCTTTTCTACCTGTTTAGTTACTTTAAGATCGTCAAACACAGGGGGGGGGAGGAGTCTTCTAAGATGGCTGCGGTGTGTCTCCGTTTGCTTTAATGCCTGAGAAAGGGGAAACTGAGGGCCGTTCCCTCTGAGGCCCAGTTACCCAGTTCTGGTCCTATGGACCGTTTTGTTACGCTACCTGTGGATAAAATTCAGATGATCCGAGCCGGCTTGGTCCCGCCTAGCACAGAGAGCCAGGCGCCTCCGTCGGACATTGAAACGTCTCTCTCTCCTGCAACGAGGATTCCACCGCCACGCCCAGCTGCTTTGGACCGCTCCTCAGCTTCTACAGTGTCGACTGCCCCCAAAGAGGAGCCGCCGGCTGCGGAGAGGGTGTTGGCTGAGCGATCGGTCTCTCTGTCCCCTAATAGTCTCGGGGAAGCTTCGGGTGGTATTTTGGCGGGGACGACTCCGGTGCAGTCTTCCTTGTTGGGAAGTTCCTTCCCTCAGTTGGTTTCAACTCCTCTACTGCCGGATCCCCCTCCTCTGGTTCGCCCTAAGGTGTTCACTCTAGAGTCGATTTGGGAAGTGATTGCCACTCTTTCTACTACGGTTTATTCACAAACTGCATTAGTAGCCTCCCGGGTCCAGGAGAACAGTGCTAACATTCAGAAGAATACTGAGAATATTGAAATGGCAATGTCTACATGTGCACAAATGAAGATACAGAACAATACTCTCGGGTCTCAGCTGGAAAATGTTACTGACATGCATGCTGCATTAACTAAGGAGAATGGGATTCTTAAATACAAATTGGAGGTGTTAGAAAACGCCTCCAGGGCTGTGAATCTCCGAGTTCTGAACTTTCCACATCTTCCTGGTGTTGCAGCTGTCGACATGTTTAAACGATACATGTTGGAGATTTTGAAAGTTCCCGCTGAACTGATTCCACCTTTAAGTAAGGTATACTATCTGCCTCGTGGAAAAAAAGAGTTCCGAAACCTCTGTGGCAGTATCCACTGTGAATTTTAACGTCCTGGATGTTACTGGCTTGCTCGAGGACACGGGGGGGTGAACTTTCTGTACCTATTTCTTCTACATTATTGGTTCAGTGTGCTCTTGTTACAGATAAAGATTGGCTTCTTAAGATGTTTTTTAAGAAAAGATTGCAAACCTTTTTGGGCTTTAAAATATCTATGTTTCCTGATCTAGCTAAGGAGACACGGAGGAGGAGAAAGCAATTTTTGCTTTATAAGGCAGGGGTGTTGAAAATTGGGGGATCTTTTTTCCTTAGATTTCCATGCAGGTGTCTGGTTATTATTAAGGATGATAAATATATTTTCTCTGATCCAAATGATTTGAATACTTTCATTAATGCCAGACTTCCTGCTAATGTTTCATCTGTTACTCCTGCACCAGAGTAATTTTGTAATCTAATTATATCCTTGGATTTGGTTATATATCCTGGGTCCTCCGCAGTCAACTGATATCTTAGGTCTTTCTATTAATATTTTCATCCAAAGTCTCTGCTTTGGTTTGATGTTTCTTTCTCTCCCCCTCCAACATGTGGATTACAATGGAGTACATTTATTTAGGTTTCCTTGAAATTAGTCTTTTGAAATGTTATTCATATATACTCTGTTTTCATTGTAAGGAAATGGTGTATTTTCTTGCTGGATTTGTTAATAATTCAATAAATAAATAATTCAAAAAAAAAATAAAATAAAATAAAAGATCGTCAAACACAATCACACCCAGGTCCCGCTCTTTTGTAGACAGTTCTCCCCCCCCCCCCACACTGTACCGCTCCTTTGGATTTTTGCAGCCTAACTGCAAGACCCTACATTTTTTAGCATTAAATTTCAGCTGCATAATTCTAGACCTTCAAGTTTAGCTAGATCTCACCTCATATTGTTGACTCCTTCCTATATGTCTACTCTATTGCAGATTTTGATATCATCTGCAAAACAAGCAAATCTTTCGACAGTCCTTCTGCAAATCACTAACAAAGATGTCAAACAAAATCGGATCAAGGACAGATCTCTACGGCACACCACTGATAACATCCTTCTCCTCAGAGTGAGCTCCATTTACCTGTACTCTTTGTCGCCTCCCACTCAACCAATTTCTAACCCAATCAATAACTTTAGGGTCCATCCCTAGAGTGCTCAGTTTGCTTATAAGTCACCTGTGAGGAACGGTGTCAAAGTCTTCACTGAAAACTGAATACACCACACCTAGGGCTCTCCCTAGGTCCAACTCCCTGGTCACGCAGTCAAAGAAATCCTTTAGATTTGTCTGACAAGACCTGCCTCTGGTGAATCCATGCTGCCTTGGATCCTGCAATCCACTGGACTCTAGAAACCTCACTATTCTCTCATTTAGTAGCCTTTCCAATAATTTACAGGCCACAGAGGTTAGACTAACTGGCCTGTAGTTCTCAATGTTATCCTTACGTCCGCTTTTGTATGAAGGGACCACGTGTGACTCTCTCCAGTCTTCTGGCACCACTCTCGACTCTAAAGAGGCATTTAAAATGTCAGACAGTGGAGCCGCTAGAACGTCCCCAAATTCCTCAGTATTCTTGGATGCATCCCATCTGGACCCATGGTTTTGTCTACTTTTAGCTTAGCTAGTTCCTCTCAGACATAGTCTTCTGAAAATCGTTTTGCGATTCCAGTTGCTTCTGTTGCTATTTGTGGGTGTTTTCCCCGAGGTCCTGCTCCTGGCCCTTCAACTGTGAACACAGAACAGAAATATTTGTTAAACAAACAATTGTGCTTTATCCTCATCAGTTTTTGCATATTCTTCCTCTGCACTCTTGAGTCTGACAATACCAGAATGCCCTTACTCCTCTTACAAACATATCTGAAAAATGTTTTACCTCCGCATTTTATTGCAACGGCTATTTCTTCTTCTTTTTGTACCTCTGCTTTCCTGACTACTTTGTTAGCTTCTCTAAGTTTCTCCAAAAAGATGTCTGTCTTCCTCTCTCTGATATTTCATAAAGGCCTCCCTTTTTCTTCACCTTCTCAGCTACTTCTTTGAGAACCATAGCAGCCTCCTTTTCCTTTAACATTTATTTACCTTTCTAACAAAAAGGTTTGTTGCCTTTAAACTATTCCCTTTCAGTTTTGCCCACTGTTTTTCTACATCCCCCAGCTGTTCCCATCCAGCTAACTCCTCTCTGAGGTATTGGACCATCTTTGCAACGTTAGTTTTCCTGAAATCTAAAACTCTCGCTTTTGAATGGATATTATCAGCCCTAGTACTAATGGTTTGCAGCTTGCCGTGCTGTGAGGGCTTGTGTGCATCAGTGATGCTGAGGGCTAAGCTATCGGTAGTTTAACTACTGGCAGGGTCTCCCAAGATGGACAGGTCTCAGCTGAGATGCCAGACCAAGACAAAACCACCCATCTGGGCAGCAGCAGAATGGAAGAGTGTTGACAGCGGAGGATCACATTTCTGTGACAACGGCAACAATAAACTTAAACTGCGCAGAGGAAAGGCCCGGCAATCTACTTCTGTATCTTGTAATGAAAACCCAATGGAGAGTCCCAACAAAACAAATTGCACTATAGTGCTGGAAGATGAGACCCCCAGGTCGAAACCCATTCAATTAGCTACTGGGGAAGAGCTGAAAACTTTTCAGAGTAAAGCCAGCATTTATGATGTGGTTGGATCAAAGCCCTCGGGACGTCTGACTGCTGATGTAGCTGCGCATGAATTGAGAGTCAGAAGCTGTAAAGATGTCTTACATATTGGGACATGGAATGTAAGAAGCATGAACCAAGGGAAGTTGAAGGTGGTCAAGAATGAAGTGGACCGTGTATAACTTGATCTGTTGGGTGTCAGCGAACTGAAATGGACTGCTATCGGGCACTTTGTCTTTCATTTCCATCAGAGTAGACCAAAGAAGAAATGGTGTTGCATTTATAATAAAGAAGCAGCTTGCAAGAACTGTAATGAAATACAATGCAGTCAGTGAACGCTTAATCTCTATTAGACTACAAGGAATGCCTATCAACACAAATATAATTCAAGTATATGCCTCAACAACAGCTGCAGAAGAGGATGAAATTGATTAGTTCTATGAACAAGTCCAAGCTGAAATTGACAGAACATGCAAAACAGGATATCCTGATAGTCATGGGTGACGGGAACGCAAAAATTGGCAACAAAGAAGAAGGCAAAGTGGTTGGAAAATATGGACTTAGCAACAGAAATGAAGCTGGAGAAAGAATGATAGAATTCTGCAAGACCAACGATCTATTCATCTCAAACACCTTCTTCCAGCAACACAAGCAACGACTATACACATGGACTTCACCCAATGGATTGTACAAAAATCAAATGGACTACATCTGTTGAAGTCAATGATGGAAAAGCTCTATATCATCAACAAAGACAAAACCTGGAGCTGACTGTGGTACCGATCATCATCAACTACTATTACGGAAACTCAAGCTAAAGTTGAAAGAGCAAACCACTCATGAATGCAGCAAAATATGACCTTGAGAATATACCACTGGAATTTAAAGACTGCCTACAAAATCGATTTGCTGCTTTAGATACAAATGACAGAGCTCCAGAAGAATTATGGAATGACATCAAGAAGGTTGTGTTGGAAGAAAGCGAGAAGAATTCTCTGCAAAAGGTGAAAAAGCAAAAAAACAGCCAAAATGGATGACAGAAGAAACTGAAAATTGCCCAGAAATGCAGAGAAGCTAAAGCCAAAAGGAGAAAGAAAGACAAATCGCAGAACTCAGAGATTTCCAATGTGCAGCAAGACAGGACAAGGAAAAGTACTACAATGATACATGCAAGGAAATAGAAGCTGAAACTATTAGAGGAAGAGCAAGATCGGCTTTCCTAAAGCTATGAGAGTTAAAGAAAAAATTCCAGTCTTGAATTGGAATGTTACAAGATGCTCAAGGTTCTATGTTGAATGATGCTGAGAAGATCAAGAAAAGGTGGAAATAATATACAGAGTTTTTATATGATAAAGATCAAGTGGATCAACAGCCGTTTCAACCTGTACCTTATGATCCAGAACCATTGGTGATGAAAGAAGTTGAAGCAGCATTGAAAGCCTTATCAACGAACAAAGCACCAGGCATTCATAGCATTCCCATAGAAGTATTACAGCAATCTGATGCAGCTGTTACCGTACTTACAAGGCTCTGCCAAGAAATTTGGAGGACATCATGGCCAACTAACTGGAAAAGATCTGTGTTTATACCAATACTAAAGAAAGGTGATCCAAATGGCTGTGGAAATTATCGCACAATCGCTCTGATCCCACATGCCAGCAAGATTCTAATGAAGATTATTCAACAGAAAGACTACAACCATACCTGGAACAAGAACTGCCTGAAGTGCAAGCAGGATTCAGGAAAGGGTGAGGAACGAGAGACATTATCGCAGATTTGAGATGGATTCTTGAAAAGACTAAACAATACCAAAAGGATATCTATTTGTGCTTTATCGACTATAGCAAGGCTTTTGACTGTGTAAACCAAGAGAAACTCTGGGCCACATTAAGAAGCATTGGTATAGCAGAACACCTGATCGTACTCTTGCACAAGCTGTACATTGATCAAGAAGCAACCGTTTGAACGGAACAAGGAGAAACAGAATGGTTTAAAATAAGCAAAGGTGTAAGACAAGGCTGCATACTTTCCCCCTTCCTGTTTATTTATATGCAGAACAAATCATCAGAGAAGCAGGATTGTATGAAGATAACAGAGGTGTGAAGATTGGTGGAAGATTCAACAACCTTCGCTATGCTGATGATACAATATTACTGACTGAAAGTGAAGATGATCTGAAACATTTGCTTCTCACGATCAAAGAACAGTCTTAAAATGGGCCTGCACCTTAATGTAAAGACAAAGATCATGACAACTGGCAAAATCAACAAGTTCATCATTGAAGGAGAAGAAATTGAAATCGTGGATAACTTTAACCTACTTGGATCAACTATCAATAAAGAAGCAACAAGCAGTCAAGAAATCCAACGATGCATTGCTCTTGGCAGAATGGTTATGAAAGACTAGACACGATTCTCAAGAGCAGAGATGTCTCTCTCCATACAAAGATTCAACTCGTTCAAGCCATGGTATTTTTAACAACATCATATGGATGTGAAAGCTGGACAGTGAAAAAGATAGACAGGAAGAAAACTGATGCCTTTGAATTATGGTGCTGGCAGCGAATACTGCGTATACCATGGACTGCCCAAAGAACAAACCAGTCAGTACTAGAGGAGATCAAATCTAAGCTTTCTTTAGAAGCTCAGATGACAAGACTTTGACTTTCATACTTTGGACTTATCATGCGAAGAGAGAGATCATTAGAGAAAGACATCATGCTTGGCAAGATAAAGGTCAACGCAAAAAAGGAAGGCCAACAATGAGAAGGATCGATACAATAACAGCAGCAATGGGTACCAGTCTGTCAACAATGAGCCGTCTGACTGAAGACCAAACACAATTTAGGACAACTATCCAGAGGGTCGCCATGAGTCGACACAGACTCAACGGCACTTAACAACAACAACAGTACTAATAGTAAACTATACCATCTGGTGATCACAGGATGCGAGCTGATCTCCCACTATAACATTCAGAAACAGCACAGTTACTTACCTGTAACAGGTGATCTCTGGGAACAGCAGGAATTAGTCCTCACATATGGGTACGTCGGTACCGACGGAGCCTGCGCGGGAATGCTCCCCAGCTTCCCAGGATGAAAGCTTTTGGGGCATCCCACAGCGCATGCGCGCTGCCTTCCCGCCTTTCCTAACCAACTTTCCTCAGTTCAAGTTTAAAGCTGAGACAATAGAGAGAGAGGTAAGGATAGACAGAGAGAGATACAACTCCTAGGGGAGGTGGGAGGGTTGTGAGGACTAATTCCTGCTGTTCCCAAAGATCACCTGTTACAGGTAAGTAACTGTGCTATCTCCAGGAACAAGCAGGAATGAGTCCTCACATATGGGGACTCCCTAGCTGAGATGCCTGGGAGATCCCCAAGGGTATGAGACCCTGGAGGGTTCCTCGTCTTCCTATGGATCTCAGGCATCCATGCAGGGAAGGAGGGCAGGAGTTGTTCAAGAATGGAACAGGTGTCTGAGGACAGCCTGACCAAACAAGGCATCCCGGCGGGAGTCCTTGTCCAAACAGTAATGGGCTGTGAAGGTATGAACCGAGGCCCAGGTGGCTGCTCGACAGATCTGATCGATGGACACAGAATGAAGATGAGCCATAGAGGTGGCCATGGCCCTCACATTGTGAGCTGTTACATGGCCCTCCAGAGAAAGGTTCTTACTCTGGTAAACAAAAGAAATACACTGAGCAATCCAATTGGACAGTGTTCTTTGAGAGACTGGAAGTCCTAAATGAGAAGGATCAAAAGCAACAAAAAGCTGGGAAGACTTTGTATGTTGCTGTGTCCTGTGTAAGTAAAAAGCAAGAGCTCTTTTACAATCTAGAGTATGAAGGTTCCTCTCAGCACTGGATGCATGAGGAGCTGGAAAAAAGACAGGTAAATATACCTCTTGATTAAGATGAAAAGGTGAGACCACTTTAGGCATAAAGTGAGGATTTGTCCTAAGGACTACCTTATCATAATGGAACCTTGTATAAGGTGGATTAGCCACTAAGGCCTGCAGTTCACTGATGCGGCGAGCAGAAGTGATTGCAATAAGGAAAATAACCTTCCAGGAAAGAAATTTCAAGAAGGTAGTGGCTAAGGGTTCAAAAGGTGGCTTCATAAGCTGACCAAGAGCCAAGTTCAAGTCCCATGCCACCGGAGGAGGTCGAATGGGAGGTTTAGTTAAAGTTAGGCCTCTCATGAATCTTGCAATAAGAGGATGGGAGGAAACAGGTTGTCCATTGATAGGCTTAAGGGATGCTGCAATAGCACTTAAATGAACCCTTACTGAATTTGTCTTAAGGCCTGCATTGGAAAGATGCAGGAGATATTCCAATAGAGAATTCACAGGAAGTGCCAGAGGGTCAAGACCCTTTTGAGCACACCAAATGGAAAATCTTTTCCACTTAAAAGCATAGGAACACTAGTGGAAGGTTTCCTGGAAGCATGGAGGATATCCTTCACTTGCTGAGAAAGATTGAAGTCTTGAAGGTCTAGGCCTTCAGTAACCAAGCTCTGAGGTGAAGGGACTTGGGGTTTGGGTGTCACAAAGTCCCCTCCTCCTGAGATAGAAGGTCTGGAGCAGCTCCCAAGTCCAGGGAGGGGGCTTGGGAGAGATGCAGAAGTAGAGGGTACCACACTTGGCGTGGCCAACGTGGAGCTATGAGGATCATAGATCCTTGATCCCTCTGAACAGAGTCTTGGGAATCAAAGGAATGGGTGGAAAGGCGTACAGGAAGCACTGACCCCAATGAAGGAGGAAGGCATCCTTGGCCAGAGCTCCCTGACACGGAATTCTGGAACAGAACTGGGGAAGTTTGGCATTCCACGGACTTGCAAAGAGGTCTATGTCCGGGGTTCCCCATTCCTGGAAGATTCTGAGTACCTGATCCATGTGCAGGGACCATTCGTGTGGAAGCAGAACTCGACTGAGTCTGTCTGCCCAAAAGTTTTGAATTCCTGGGAGGTATACTGCCAGGAGATGGATTTGATGCTCTCTGGCGAAGGCCCATAATCTTAGAGCTTCGTTGCAAAGCGACAGAGAGCCAGTTCCTCCTTGCTTGTTTATGTAAAACATGGCTACTTGGTTGCCCGTATGAATGAGGACGGTCTTGTAGCTGAGGAGGGTATGCAAGACCTTGAGAGCTAGGAATACTGCTCGCAGTTCCAAGTGGTTGATATGAAGAGAGGTCTCCTGTGGGGACCAAGTGCCTTGGGTGGATAGGTCTTGTAGATGAGCTCCCCAACCTGTTTGGGAGGCATCTGTTGTGAGGGTTGCTTGGGGTAACACAGGTTGAAAGGGGGAACCCAGCAACAGATTTTGAGTTGACATCCACCATTGGAGAGACCAAAAGAGACGTTTGGAGGTTGCTATTTGGTCTGAGAGAGCTCCTGATGCTTGAGTCCACTGTGTGGACAAAGTCCATTGAGCTGCTCTCATGTGTAGGCGAGCATAGGGCACCACATGCACTGTGGAAGCTATGTGGCCTAGTAGTTGTAGCATCTCCCGGGCAGTTAAGTGGCTCTTTGACTGAATTTGGGAGGCTAACTGCACTAGACGTTGGCAACGAGCTTGAGGAAGATAGGCTCTTGCATTAGTGGTGTCCAACCAGGCCCCTATGAATTCTAGGGACTGAGTAGGGGTGAGCTGAGACTTTGGGAGGTTTACCATAAGTCCCAGATACTGCAGAATGCGCCTGGTGCGGTCCAGGGAAATTTGGGCTTCTGACTGAGATGGAGCTCGGATGAGCCAGTCGTCCAGGTATGGGAAGACAAATATTCCCAGAGTGCGTAGAAATGCAGCAACTATTGCCATGCATTTGGTGAACACTCTTGGAGCAGAGGCTAGACCAAAAGGAAGCACTCTGTATTGGTAATGTTTTCCCTGGAACAGAAAACGTAGGAATTTTCTGTGGGATGGATGGATGAGTATATGAGTGTACGCATCCTTGAGATCTAGAGAACAAAGCCAATCCTGACTCTGTAGGTATGGAAGGAGAGTGCCTAAAGAAAGCATCTTGAACTTCTCCTTGCATAGGAATTTGTTCAATTCTCTGAGATCTAGAATGGGTCTGAATCCCCCTGTTTTCTTTGGGATGAGAAAATAGGGGGAGTAAAACCCTGACCCTTGTTGAAGAAGCGGAACTGCTTCTATGGCCCTCTGGGCCAGAAGGGTAGTCACCTCCTGATCCAGAAGGTCGAGGGATGTGGGAGAATTGAAGTGTCTCACCCTGGTGTAGGGAGGAAGGTCTGAGAAATGAAGTTTGTAGCCCTCTCTTATGATAGAGAGGGTCCACTGCTCTGATGTGATTTGCTCCCATCTGGGAGCAAAATGAGCTAACCTTCCTGGAATGGTGAGAGGCTCTGGTTGTTGTAGAGCCAGAAAGGTTAAGTTCTCTAGTATCAAGTCAAAAACCCTGAGGGGTTTGGGACTGCTGGGTTGCAGCAGCCCCTGCAGGTTTAGGTCTGGCCTGTTTAGGTTGCTGACGCTTAGTAGCAAAGCGACCTGTAGAAGACTGTTGACCAGAAATAGAAGGAAATCTGCCCTTTTTGTAAAAAGACTTTTTAAAAGATTTTTTCTTGGCTGGAGTGGAGGTAGACTTAGAAAGTCTATCCAGAGCAGCATTTTCTGCATCCATTTGAGTGGCTTTAATTTGCCACTCTTTGCCAAAGAGATTTTCACCTGTACAGGGCAGATTTCCTAAACCATCTTGAACCCAGGGTTCTAGATCAGAAGCCTGGAGCCAAGCAATTCTACGAGCAGCTATAGCAATGCCTGAGGCTCTGCTGGCACCTTCAAAAGAATCAAAGGCTGCCCTGTTGGAAAACTTTGAAATGTCTTGAGTATGCTTAAGCCAAAGAAGGAACTCATCCCTTTTATCCTCTGGAATAAAAGGGAGAAAGTTGTGCAGCTTTTCTGCAACCTCCTTCAGAAACATACCCATATAAAGGCTATATGAATTGATTCTGGCAATAAGCATGCTGGCTTGGAAGATTTTCCTACCAAAAGCATCCAAGGTCCTGCATTCTCTTCCTGGAGGAGTAGAAGAGTGTCTTTTGGTACTCTTTATCCTCTTCATAGCTGACTGCACCACAATGGAGTGGTGAGGAAGCTGAGTTTTTTGAAATCCAGGAGAAGGAGGGACATGGTAGAAAGGGTGAGAGGAGTCTCCCACAATTCAATCAAATGTTCTTGAAGAATTTCATGAATTGGCAAGGTGACTGCCTCTCTGGGAACCTTAAAGTATCCCAAAATATCTAATTTTTTTGCTCTAGGTTCCTTTTCAGAGGTTACTGAAATAGAGAGTCCTTTAGCTACTTCTATTATGAAGTCTTGAAAGGACAAATCCTCTGGAGGAGACATTCTCCTTTTTGGAGAAGAAGGCTCCTCAGGAAGGGTGACAGATACTTCAGGGGACTCATCCGATGAATCAGAATCATCAGAAGAATCGAAGTATCGTCTGCTCGATTCCAAAGATCGATAGGCGTATCGATCGGTACCGACATCGGGTGTCCCCGGTACCGGATTAGTACCGAGAAAGAGCCCAGGACAGGGAGCCGGAATCGGCATCCTGGCCGATGTTGATGCAGCCGGTACCGGTATCGAAGTTGGTACCGGTACCGGTGCCGACAATGGAGCTTGTTGTGGTACAGACGGCGTCGCAGCCTTGATGAAAGCCAGTATAGCCTGCTGCATGGATTGCACAGTGTGATCCATGGACGCCACGACTGCCTGGATGTCGGTACCGGGAGATTGTGCCGGTACCCCAGAGCAGTCTAACAGGTGATCGGTCGAGGCCGTGCCATCGATGTCAACCTGTAACCCCATAGGAGGAGCTTTGGAAGCCGGAGCTTCCCGCCGGGGTTGTTTGGCTGGGGCAGGATCCTCAAGGGCAAGCCCGGAGGCATCTCGATGCTTAGAGGGAGATTTGCCCTTCGAGGACCTGCTAAAAGTATGTTTGGTTACCTGAGACCCATCAGGAGAGGAAGACCTGGAAGATGTCCATGCCACCGCCGGTGCATCCGTGGGAAACAGCACATGGAGCTTGGCTGCCCGGTTCTGTAACCCTCGTTTAGACATTAGAGAACAGGACTGGCAATCCGGGATGGAGTGTTCAGGCCCCAAACATTTCAGACACCATTCATGGGTATCTGTGACAGAAATTGTACCGCTACACTTAGTGCGTTTTTTAAACCCGGAGGCTGGTTTTTCCATAAGGGAAAAATTTCTTGTGGGCCTGGAGGTCTAAGAAGAAAATACACCAAGTGAGGAAAAAAGATAGTGTTTTTTTTTTTTTTTTTTAAAGTAAAGAAAAGACCGGCGGTACCGGTCCGGCGTCGGGGAAGGCAGACACGCGACCAAAGAAATAAATTAAAATAAAGAACTTCTTCAGCGGTGACAGGAACACGACCTGCTGGCTCCGCGGAAAAGAAGAACTGAGGAGAGTTGTTTAGGAAAGGCGGGAAGGCAGCGCGCATGCGCTGTGGGATGCCCCAAAAGCTTTCATCCTGGGAAGCTGGGGAGCATTCCCACGCAGGCTCCGTCGGTACTGACGTACCCATATGTGAGGACTCATTCCTGCTTGTTCCTGGAGATAAACACTTTCCCCATTGGTAAACACTAAGTTCAGTATGGCCCCATCCCATGTAGATTCTGATACCAATTTCCTGACTAGTTCTCCCTGTAGAGAATCCAGGTTCTCCTTATTTCTAGATGACACCGCAGCAGGATGTGCCCATCCACCTCCGGCATATTTAAATCACCAATCAGTAGCACTTCTCCTTTCATGGCAATACTATGTATGTCGTATTAAATCTTCGTCCACTTCTACCCTCTGTGATGAGGATCTGTATATAACGTCAATGCAAATGAATTTCCCTTTCCTTCTTTCTAGTTTAACCCACAGTGCCTCCTCTCTTCCTTTTAAGCCCTGCAATTCTATAGCTTTAAATATTTTTAACATACAAGGTGTGACAAAAAAGAAACGAGAGACTGTGGCAGCCACATCCATGACTCAATGCCAATTGGCTAACTGCTTATGTCACTGTGTTGTGCAACATCTTGCCACTATTCTGCTATAATATTTTTCATCTCTCTCACTCTGTTTTTCTTTTTCAGGTTTTTTGTAGCACACTGCTCCATCGCTTTGTCACGCAACTGGAGGTGGCAGAAATATGGAGCAAAGAATCAACTTGAAATTTCTGGTTAAGTTGGATAAGAGCCCAACTGAGTGTCTTCAACTCCTACAAAAGGTTTATGGAGAAGATGCAATGTCAAGGCCACGAGTCTTTGAGTGGCTCAAACGCTTTAAGACTGACCGCGAGGAGGTGGAGGATGACCCCAAGTCAGGACGGCCTTCCACGACAAAGACGGCTGAGAACATTGACAGAGTGAATCAGCTGGTGCAGAGTGATCGCAGATTGACAGTGCGGATGACAGCTGAGGAGCTCAACCTGAACAGGGAGTCAGTGTGAACCATCTTGGTGCAGGAGTTGGGGATGCGGAAGGTGTGAGCCAAGATAGTGCCCAAGCTTTTATTGGATGACCAGAAGGAGCACTGGGTCAATGTTTGTCGAGACTTGCTAGAGAAGATCCAGAGTTCGTTGGCCGAGTCATCACAGGAGACGGATCTTCCAGTATGACCCTGAAAGCAAGAGACAGCCTGCAGTGGAAGACTCGACTGTCACCCAGACCCAAGAAGGCGGGCATGTCCAAATCAAGGATCAAGGTCATGCTGATCTCATTCTTCGACCAGAAGGGAGTGGTCCATCAACAGTTTGTGCCTGAGGGTCAGACAGTCAACCAGCACTTCTACCAGCATGTCCTCAATCACCTCCATGACCGGGTTCAGCGCAGCAGGCCGGCTCTGTGGAGAGACAAGTTGCGGCTGCTCCACCACAACACGCCTGCACACACTGTGCTCAATGTGAGGCAGTTCTTGGCCAACAAACAGATCACAGCTCTCAACCACCCTCCTTATTCCCCAGATCTCGAAACCGTGCGACTTCTGGCTCTTCACCAGGCTGAAGATTGTGCTCAAAGGAACTCATTTTGACTCTGTAGAAGAGATCAAGGCCACTGTGATGAGGGAGCCGAGTGACCTCAGGAGGAGGACTTTACCGAGTGCTTCCGTACGTGGCAGAAGCGAATGCAGAAGTGCATTAACTCTGGGGGGGATTACTTTGAAAGGGACAATAAAATTTCTCTGTAGATTTTGTAATAAAACATTTATAGGACAGTCTCGTTTCTTTTTTGTCACACCTCGTATAGTGCCACACCACCTTCCCTTCTTCCTACCCTGTCCTTACTGAATAAAGTATAGCCTGGTATAATTACATCCCAGTAATGGTTTTCTGTGAACCATGTCCCTATAACCACCACTAAATCCAAGTCAGCCTCTTCCATTAAAACCTCAACATCTGGGATATTAATTTCCCATGCTACAAGCATTTATACGCACCGCTTTCCAGATGTTGCCCCTTTTATCCATTTCTACAGAGGTATTTAATGTTTCACTTACCTGTGGGCTTTCACCACTTACTTGAAGGCTCTCTTCACCCATCCCCACTGAATCTAGTTTCATCTGTTTTTAAGCGGTTTTATATATATATATATATATATATATATATATATATATATATATATATACACACACATACATACATATACACACACACATATATATATTTCTTCAGTAGTTTAGCCAATCTGCTGCTGAAAACACTTAGACTCTTCTTGGACAGATGAACACCACCTCTACTCTGCAGACCTTGGAACATCATCCCATGGTCCAGGAAACCAAAAACGCTCTCGATGACACCATCCACGCAGCCATGCATTCATCTCCAGGATGCAAGTTTCTCTGCCTTGGCCTTTACCCTCAACAGGGAAGACTGAAGAGGACACCAACTGCACAACTATCTGCTTCTCCTTCTCTCCCAGGGCGTGAAGTCACGTTTGATATGCTCAGAGGGATACCTAGCAGTATCATTTGTGTCGACATGGATGACCAACATAGGATAATAGTCAGTAGGCTTGATGAGTTTCGGCAAACACTCCCTAACATCTCGGATTTTGGCACCTGGTAGACAATACAGCTCTCTGGACATCAAGTCTGGTCAGCAGATAGACGCCTCAGTACCCCTCAGGACAGACAGTCACTAACCACCATTACCCTCACTTCATTGTGGTGACCGATTATTTACCTTTGGGGTGCTCGAACTGTGGTTCTTCCCTTTCCTCTGATGCTTCCACCTCCTCCACTTCCAGGGCTGCATACTAGTTCTTCATTTCAAGGGCTGGAGAAGTTAGAGTGTTGATACTGCAGGATCTGGTGACATGTGTCCAACCTTCTTTCTATAGCCTCCCATCTTCACCTCTGGATGTTTCAAGAAGCATCTCATTAATGTACTTCTCACAGTCTCGCCACCTCTTTGAGCTCCACTTGTTTCCTTGGTATCTCTGTCTGGACAGAGGCAGAAGCTGTAACAGGGACAACAACTTTAGCAATATAATTTTTTCCCCAACCATTGCTTAGTTGGTGAAGCTTTGGTACCTATTGAAGTAAGAGAGAGACCTACCAAAGTTCCTACCTGTTCCTCAGCTATCCTTTGAAGAAAAAAAGCAGCTAACCTATTTTAAGTGTGTTCTAACAGTGATTATCTATGTCCCTGTGTGTAGCTAAATGGGGAGTTGCCCTATAAAGCAAGAATACTCACATGGGGGGGGTGTTGGGGTGGGTAGGGAGGGACCTAATATCTGATGAGGTCAGTGGCTTCAAAGAGTTAACTGTGAATGAACTGACAAGAGCCTTGCCCAACCCCAGAAAAAAAAAAGTTCCCCCCTTTTTTTTTCTATCCAACAGAGACTTTATCCTTTAAAAATGAACTGCAAGAGAGACATGTGATGTGGTGAGCTCGAGCGGACGTGTGCAGCTTGAGCTCCGGGCCCCCTCTCCTTTAACTGATGTTATAGAGCCGTGAAGTGGACTAAATTGGAGCCAACTGTTGCTTCGAAGCATTGGCAAGTTGCGGGACTTCCACTCTGCGCCACCGCGCCGCGATAGCGTCTGCTGCAAAGTCCGGGAGAAAGAACGAGTTGCAGGGCCATCGAAAATGGCGGACTCACCCCCGAAGCAGTGTGCGGTAGCTTCCCCAACTATGACTGAAGAAATAATCGGCAGCAGTTACTAGTGCACTTTCGTTGCAGTTTGATGCCCTACATACAAAAATGGATACCATTCAGAACTCGCTAAGCGCGCTAGGGTCCCGCATGCAAGAGGCCGAAGCTCGCATCTCCCAGGCCGAGGATGAATTGGAGAATCTAAGAAAGGAGCTCCAAGCAGCGCAGAAGATCTCCCAAGAACATGCATTAAAATTAGATGACCTGGAAAACAGGTCTAGGCGTAATAATTTACGCTTTTTGGGCATTGCTGACACAGTCTTGGACAAAGACCTTCGAAAATTCGTGGAGGCTCTGGCTGTTTCCCTGCACGAGGAAGAGGGTGCAAGTGGCCCAGTCATCGTGGAGAGAGCCCATCGGATAGGGCCTAAACAAACAGCTAGCGACCGCTGACCCCGCGTAGTTTTGGCGCGGTTCCTGTGTTACACACAGAAGGAAGAGGTGCTAAAAGCAGCACGGCAGAAAGGAACTGTTGAGCGGGACAATATGCGCATCAGAGTTACTCAAGACTATTCCGCTGCTCTGAGTCATCGCCGTAAAGGCTATGCCCTGCTTTGCCAAAAATTGATTGGGGCGAATATTCGCTTTAGCGTGCAATATCCAGCTCGGCTTTCGGTGTGGCACCAGGGAACTCGCCGGATCTTTGAGTCGGCAGGGGAGGCGACCCCCTATGTAGAGCAAATCACGGCGCAAGAGGTGCTGAGCTCGAACGAGCAACGCGATTGAGTGGCTGGGAGCAGCTATCCTGCTGTGAAGGTCGTGGAGTGAGGACGTTCTCTGGACTTCTCTTTGTGGTGCTCTTACCTCCTTGGAGAGTTCGTATGGACCTGCGGAGGCCTGGCCGAAGCGGGGTGTAAGAGATCTAGCCCTATACGGGGCTTGCGGTTATACTGTGACTGCAGCCCTATAACGTGGTGGTGCTCCATAGGAGACTTTGTTTATTATACTGTGTGGGTATGGCGCACTCCATGATTCTTTTCCCTTTTTTTGGTGATTGCGAACTCGGATTTCTGGGGATATGGGTGGGGTCTGTCCCCCTTTGGAGAGGCCAGAGGCTTGCCTTTGAGCGGTCTCCTGCGAAGTTATATAGTGGCAGTTTTGTTTGGTCAGAGTGCCGCTACAGTTCTCCTTTCGATCCTGGCCAATTGTATTTTGCATGGAGTGCTGCCTGCCCGATGTTTGCCTGTTGGTTGAGTACCTTCATTATTTCTGCACAGTTGGGTGCTGTTTGCATTTCCTTGTCTTGTGTTTTTTTTTTCTTTTTTTTGTTTTGTTTTGGATGCTTAATTTGGAAGTAAGTTGGGGACCGGGGGGGGGGGGGGGTGTTACTGAGGGGGAAGATCCTGCTATGCTGGGGCCTTCTCTGGGGCAACTTGCTGTAATAATCTGGCGTTCCCGGCCCATTTATAGAGTTGGGGGGCTTGGGGGGGTGGTTTATACTAGAGGCCCAACACCAGATGCTTCTTGGTCGGAATCAGGGACAGGTATTGGATGTGAGGGGAGGGGGGTTCTACTCACATCCCAAGTGTCTCCCGTGGGTGAGAGGTGGAGATTATACAGGGGGGTGGAATAGAGGGAGTGTTAGGGGTTGGGGGGGTGGGAGGGGGGAGTAGCGTGGGAGGGGGAGGCCAGGGACTATGGGAGCACCACTATGTTTAGGGGGGGACCTCAGGCTGGGGAGGTTCGTCCTCATTTTCCTTGCTGGCTTGCTATGTACCTTTTGTTCATTTACTATCCAACCTGAAGGTTATCTCCTGGAATGTATGCGGGGTAGGTAACCCTATTAAAAGATCTAAAGTGTTACAAGCCTTAGCTCGGCTGAAATGCGATATAGCTATGCTACAGGAAACCCACCAGACGGCCGAGGAGCACGCCAAATTGCAAAGAGCGTGGGTGGGACAGGGTTGGGGAGCCCCGGCTAAGGGGAAAAAGGGTGGAGTGGTCATATTGATCAGTAAGCGGATTCGCTTTGAGCTGGAAAAAGAGTATTCTGACCCCGAAGGCAGATATATTTTGTTGTATGGTTGTCTAGAAGGTAGGCCGATTGTGCTGGGTAACCTTTATAGCCCCAATGTGTTGGACCGGGCCCTTTATGTTAGGCTGGCTTCTAAGGTGGAGCAATTACCTGATGTTCCCTTGATATTGGCTGGTGATCTGAATGGGGTATTAGATATAGAGATGGATACGTCGGGTCCTGGGGGGGAACGGGGGCGTGTTCTGACCACTACAGTGCTCCGGGGGTTGTGTAGGCGATTGGGTGTCGTGGATCCCTGGCGATTATTACACCCTCTGGAGAAAGATTTTACCCATCAGTCGTGAGCTCACGGTTCAAGTGCTCGATTGGATTATGTTTTGGTCTCAGAGCAGCTTTTTGCGCAGGTGGATGAAGCACAGATTGGCCCCACTGAGGTGTCTGATCATGCCCCGGCTTGGGTAGACTTTGTATGGGGTGACTCGACCGTGCCGACTAGAATCTGGCGGCTTCCCCTGGGCCTTTACCGGGATGTGGATTTCCGAGCCCGTTTGTGGCATTGCTGGCAGGAATTTATGGCTCACCACGAGCAGCATAGGGATGACCCGGAGCTACTTTGGGAAACTGCCAAGGTTGTGTTGCGGGGTAACATTATTGAGTATGTTGCTCGGAAGCGTAAGCTTCTGGCGAGGCAGATTGTTCAGTTGGAGAAGTAGGTGGTACGGGCGCGCCGACGATGTGCGGGGGATCCTAGTGGGATCAATAAGAAGCGGCTTTGGGAGCTGCAAACGTCACTTAATGAACTACTCCATCAGCGGGCGAAGAAATCCTATATGTATTATCGGCACCGTCTGTACCGTTTTGGCGATAAACCCGGACGCCTTTTAGCTCGTTGCTTACGAGGCAGTCGGGGTGCTCGATTGGTGGCGGCTCTCCGGGATGAACAGGGCTCCTTGCATAAGGATAGCCGAGTAATAGCCGGTTTGTTTCGCTCCTTTTTTCAACAACTTTATGCGCGGAGGGCGGGGTCTTTGTCTGATATGCAGAACTATTTGCGAGACCTTCAACTGCCAAAAGTGACAGCGGATCAGCGGGCTTACCTTGATGCTCCGGTGACTGAGGCAGAAGTATATGGCGTTATTCAACATGCGCGGTGTTGTAAAGCGCCTGGGCCTGATGGGTTTGGGGCAGAGTTTTACAAATTGTTAGGGGAGTTGGTTCCCCCAGTCCTAGTGGATGTGTAATCGCCGAAGAGGGCAACAGGGGAAGTTCACCTGGGGAACTAATCATGCTTATTTTACTTTAATACCTAAAACAGGGAAGGATTTTACTCAGGCGGCTTCTTATCGACCTATTTCTCTGTTGAACTTTGATCTGAAGATTTTGGCTAAGGTTTTGGCAGATCGGTTGGCCTCTGTCTTAGGAGACTTGGTGCATGAGTCGCAGGTCGGTTTCGTGAAGGGACGTTATGCTGTGCGGAATTTGCGGAGGATTCTGGCGTCATTAGAATGGGTCCGGGAACGCGACTTGCCCTCCTTATTGATCAGCTTTGATGCCAAAAAAGCCTTTGATCAGGTACATTGGGACTATTTGAAATGTCCCAATGTACCATATTATGGACTGGGGGATCCGTTTTGTAAGATGGTGGAGTTGCTTTATGCTGATCCTACGGCTGGAATCCTCTGTAATGGGGTGTTGTCGGATCCCTTTCGTTTGGAACGGGGTACGCGGCAGGGGTGCCCGCTCTCACCACTACTCTTTGTATTAACTTTGGACCCGCTGATTTGTAAGGTGGAGGAGTCCTCGGTTATTAGTGGCGTACGAATTGGGGCGCATGGGTTTAAGATGGCAGCCTTTGCTGATGACATGTTGGTTCACCTCACGTTTCCCCAAAGATCCTTGCCTCACCTGCTGGTTGAGTTCTCTGCTTACGGTAAATTTGCAGGGTTACGTATCAATATAGACAAAATCGGAGGCTCTGGATGTTGGGGGTACGCTGCGGGGACCCTGGCCGGGGAGCTTTCCACTTCGCTGGGCGGATGAGTCCTTTGTTTATTTGGGTATCTTGTTGACTAGAACACCCACGTTGCTGTATAAAACAAATTTTGACCGTGTTTTTTCCAAGCTTCAAGTGCAGTTATGGGCCTGGGCGCCCCTCCCATTGTCCCTTTTAGGTAGAGTGGCTGCTTTGGGGATGGTGATTTTCCCACGTGTCCTTTATTGGATGCAGACCCTCCCTGTGTGGTTATTGCGACGTGATTTGTTGCGCATTGAGCGAGAGATCCGAAGGTTCCTTTGGAAAGGGGCTACAGTAGGCATACCATTGTTTCGGTTGCGAGGGGGGGTGGAGGACAGGCGGAGTTGGGGTTCCTGATTTATGGAAGTACGCGCTGGCCTGCCAAGCACGACACCTTAGCGATTGGTTGGGGGATACCGACGTTTACACCCCCCGGGAGTTGGAGGGGGCCTTTGTAGCGCCGCATGCCTTGGAAGCGGTTTTGCACCTGCAGCGGGCTGTCTTGCCTGCTCATTTGACTAGTAGTGTTTTGGTACAGACAACGCGGCATACCTGGCAACAGCTCAATAAGTATTGGGGTAGTGATCCTGTGATTTCGAGCTGGTTGCCTCTGCAGGGGAATGTTTTACTCCCGGCTCTGATTCGCTCTCCTTTCGGCAGTGGGAGCGGTTAGGTATCCGGCGCCTTGGGAATGTGGTAGCTCAGGACGGGAGGTGCAAGACCTTGGGTGTGCTCTGTGGGGAGTATGGGTTAAATCCGGGGGTGTCGGGGTTTGCACATGCACAAATCTCTCATTATGTAAGTTCCTTGTCCCAAAGAGAACTCCACATGGAACATTCAGCGCGGATTCTTGAGTTTTTTGCCTTGGGGGCGGAGTCTCCGCTGACTATTGCCGAGTTGAAGAAGAGGTTGGACAGGCTTGATGAGCCTCCGGACTTTTCGGCGTTGGAAAGGTTATGGGCGCGGGAATTGGATCGGGAGATAGCCCCGGGCTCTGTCCGCGCTGCTCTGGGTCGGATTGTGCACTTAGTGGAGGGGGCCCGCTGGCGTGAGGTGCAATTTAAATGTATCCTCCGAGCACATTTTTCCCCGCGACGGGCGTTGGAGTCGTCTCACAGTATATGGTGGGTGTCCCAAATGCTCTTGTTCCTTGGCGGATCTGGGTCATATGTGGTGGAGTTGCCCCACTATTCGTCGTTACTGGCAACACATTGGGGAATACCTCGGTGGTCTCTTGCAGCAGCGGATTTGCTGGTCGGGGTTGCTGGTGGTTTTGGATCATCTGGGACCGCTTCACCCTAAGGGGAGATGGGAGAGTATCCTGGTGCAGAAGGCCTGTCTGGTGAGTAAGGGTCCTATTCTTAGTCGATGGAGAGAGTCTGTGGCCCCTATGTTTTGTGAGTGGCGCAATAGCCTCCATCAGCTTATGCTCATGGAACGGAGAAGTGCACAGGGGTGTCCCCCGCGATGGGCCACCTTCCTACTGATCTGGATGCCCTACATCCAGAGTTTGGGACCTACCTCCCCCAGTGAGGTGCTTAAGGTTGGATAGTGTTGCTCCTGGGTTTTTAGTAGTGTATGAGTCGGTATGGGGGTCTGGGGTTTTTCTGTTTTGTATTGCCTTGTACCTTTTGTTCCTTGTTGTGTTATCCCTGGGTGATGGATCAGACACAACTTCACCCGGGAGGTGTTCATTTGTAAAACCAAAAATATTTGTGTGGAAATATGGGGTTTTGCTGTACTGTGTGTTTTCAATAAACAGAACATTAAAAAAAAATGAACTGCAAATCCCCTTTAAGAATTAGCTTTTAAAAAAAAATGAATACCATAACTCCTTTGAGAACTTTCAGGCAGAGTATTACCTTGCTTTGCAATGGAGCCTTTCAGGAATGCCAATATAAAATACTTAGGAGTCATTTTGCTCCACATAGAGCATTCCGGGCAGGTAGTAGCAAGATGGCAGATTGTCTTCGGTGTAGCCACGCGAAAGCAGTTCTCAGACATATGGAGCTGCCCTGTGGTTACACAGTTTTTGGGGGAAGTGCATGGGTACTTGACATTACTTCTGGGGCTCACTGTGTCAGTCGGCCCAAAAGTTACTATAGTGGGGTTGTTAGCTGGTATCGAGAATGCCCAGGGTCCCCTTCAATGTTGGATTAGCTGTGTCTTGCTGGTCACATGCCACCTCCTTTTACAGTAATGACTTTGTCCAGTAGGACACACGTTTGTAGCATGGAATAGGGATCTGCATGCATTCTTGATGTTACAGCAGGTGGAGCACGGGGTAACTGATGTTTTAAGGACATTTTTTTGGCAGAGTGGGGCCCCTATGTCCAGACACTGACTCCTAGGGAACGGAGCCTATTTTCAATGTCCTTTAAGTACACAGACCAGTGGAATTGGGGTGGGGGGTGGACGGCCTCCACGCTATGAACTCCAGAGCTAGATGGGGGGGGGGACTGAGGTAACACTGCTGAACACACACAGGATCAGGCCTTAAGTGCATTGGTGCACGATAATTTGAAGCAGCAGAGTGGTAATCTGCAATATGTACCGTATTTGTTTTCCTGTTAGTTATTTCAGTTGGGGATGAAATATGCACAGAAATGATCGTGATATACCATTCTGTGCTTGACAGGATCAATACCTAGTTTTTTGGAGTAAAATGCGGGAAGAGGATGGGATGCGGATTGGAGAAAGACCTTGCGGGACAAATAAGAGGTCTCGGTCACCCTGGCTAAGAGCTACCACAACCTGGGGAGGCCAAGTCCTATTTTTCATACTTCATGTTGAGATCAAACACCCTCACATCTCTGATGGCCCAAGGGGAGGGGGGGGACATAAAAATGTGGGAAAAAAAATGGGACAGTATGGTTCAATATGGTGTTGCCCGAACAGCTGGTGTTAAGCTTGTTTTTGATGATTTATAATGTCTTTGTATAGCGTTTCGTGTGTTTTATGTATATACACACACACACACACACACACACACAAACACACACACACACGTCTCAAAGAAATGTAAACATAAACTGCATGTTGCACAGACTGCCTTGGAAGACGGCATGTCGCAAGTGAAGGATATAATTACTGTGCTCTCCAGAACCACTGTCGAGAGAAGCCAGGGGAAGAATGCCAGCCGACGAGCCCAAGGGCCAATCTCCCTCTCCTGCAGAAACCCATGCCAAAGAATGAGGGGAAAAAACACTGCTAAGAGCTGAGACAATAGCTCCACCGATAGCACCGCAGGCGTTCACACACCACTGAAGGTGCTGGGAGCCGCAGGAAGTAAGTGCCCTAAACATAGAGGTTGGACCCCCTAGGGTCCCCACCCCCTCCCGAGGTCCTGCAGCTGACCTAACAGCGCTGGACACTCAGGGAAGGCACCTTCAATACCAGATCTCAAACTAGAAAAAACCCTTAACTTGAAGCCCTTAGCTTACCAGAAGAACACTAGGGCAAGCTAAACACCAACCACCAAGGTGTCTGTCTTTTTTTGTCTTTTTTAAAATATATTTGGCAACGAAGCCCCTCAGTGTAGCCCAGACTACACGGAAATGTGTCCCATCTGCTGGAGACCAAGTATACTGGCTTGGTAGGAGGATCGCCGGCTCCTTGTCTTATGACATCACCAAAAGCTGGCATGCTAAATCTTCATCTGCTGAAAGAGGGACACAACTCCCAGGAGTCTGGAATGGACTGGAGGGACACTACGGAACAAGCCCTCACCTCTCACTAAAAGCGTAAGAGACACAAAGTCAATGAACAGAGGATTTGGGGTAATGGTGTAGATGTGGGCAAGGTAAAAGGGTCTATTCTGTTAGCAGACCACCAAAGAGACCCCCCATTTAGGAACAATTTTATGAAATTCCTGTACCTATGAGTAAGACAGGCATGCAAATAAAATGCAAACGGTGCAACAAATAGCATCATGAAAATGACTCCTGTTTTGAACACATTTATAAAAGTATGTAAGAGCAAGCTGGATCTTATGGTTAGTAAAGTCATATGACATAAGGATATTTATCTAAAGGACTACCCATTTCCCCAACCACAGCTTTTGGATGGGCTTCTGAAGTTACTATTTGAATTCTCAGGTCAGCAAAAATAATTTGATTATGCTATCAGGTACAAAATATTCCTTTTTAAAAGTTTCAATTTTCATCCATGCACAACCTTCCCAATTAGTGATATAAATCACAATTTAAAAAACTGATGTGAATTAAAAAAAACCAAACAAATTCACTACGCTTTCCAACTAATCATATAAACTAAATCCGCCCTGTTTGAGAAAGGCTGAAAAAGTGAGCCTCAAACTGGGAAAGAGTCCCAGAAAGCATAAGAGATTGAGTCAGTGAGCTTCAGGATTTGGTGGCAGAGCCACCATACACCAGGTTCTACAACAAACAGGGTCGTGCTCTGCACTCACCCGAAGTTCCTCCCAAAGGTGGTCTCTGACTTCCACCTCAACCAGGAGGTGGTGCTTCCTACCTTCTTTCCGTAAACCCACGCTGACAAGGCATCAGCCGTTCTCCATACTCTGGCCTGCAAAAGGGCCCTGTCTTTTACTTGCAGCGAACTTGGGGCCACCACAAATCCTGAGAATTCAAATAGTAACTTCAGAAGCTTTTATAAGTATGTTCAAAACAGGAAGATACATAATCATTTATCCCCGTCACAGACAGTGAGTGTAGGCATCCTTTGGGTCCATGGAGCATAGCCAATCTCCCTGCTAGAGATAGGGCAGTAGTGTTCCATGGGAGAGCATCTTGAATGTCTCCTGCACCAGGACCTTTTTCAGGTTTCTCAGGCCCAGGATGTGCCTTAGTCCACCTGTTCTTTTTGGTACCAGAAAATACCTGGAGTAGAACCCCTACATCCCTGTCCCTGAGAAGGCCTGCAAGTTAAGTCCACCTGTGGGCAAAATGAATTAGCCGCCTTCCTATTAGCTGATCCTCCAGTGGAAGAGAGGCTATGCTGGAAGCGTCAAAACCCCGATCCAGGTTGGGCAGAGGCTGGAGCCTGGGGCTTGGTGCCCTTGGGTTTATGAGGGCCCTCACCAGCACCCTTACCCTTGTGACCCTGTTGAGGGGTCTGGGTGGCCGGGTATGGGGGATATCCTCGATAGGACTGGCCCTTCTTGTGGAAGAAAGACTTCTTCCCCGGGGTTTCTTCCGTGGGAGGGTGGAAATCTTCTGCGAAAGCAGAGACCTGGTAATGAACTCTGTCTCGATTTCAGCCGCTTTATTTAACAGGTTTTATACCCTGCTTTATCATTTCAATCAAAGCAGTTTACATTGTAACTTAAAACTTGGTAACGTACATTAAACAGGGATACTGATAACTTGGGCAAGTCACTTAACCCTCCATTGCCTCAGAAAAATCCAAGGCCACAAGGAGTGCTAGTGGGAATTGAACCTTGGTCCCTTAACCATTATGCTACTCCTCCACTCCATTGGTTTTGTCTTCCATCGGCTTGCCAAAGAGCTGCTCCCCAAGGCACGGGACATTGAGGAGCTTCTCTTGGACCCACTGCTCGAGGTCTGATGACTGGAGCCAGGCTTGGCGTCGGGCGCTAATGCCGGTGGCTGCCACTTTCGTGCTGAACTTGAAGCCATCTTAGGTGGCTCGAGACAGGTATTTAGAACACTCTCCGACAGACTTCGTAAGTGTCTGGAAGCATCGGAGGTGGTCTCCATCGAGGTCAGCTGCAAAGCCTCCGAGTTCCTTGGCAAGGTCTCAGAGGAACATGCTGATGTAGAATTTGTAAGTCTGTACACAGCAAGCTAGCAATAAGCATTGGCAGCATTACCGCCCAAGGGTGTGATACTCCCTGCCTGGAGGCACTAATGAGTGCATCTTTGGGCTCTTCTGTTGACGCAAAGCCAACTCGATCACCATGGAGGTGTGAGGAAGTTGCAACTTCCTGAACCCTGTGCCCCACTGGACCTCCAGGCGTCTGATGATCGGCACTGATGCCGAAGTTTCCCACATCTGAAGAAGGAGCTGGCTGAGGATGGAAGGGACAAGGACCGTAAGGGTCTCCTTAGACGGTGCCTCATACTGGAGGATGTCAAGCTCCTCCATACTAGGGTCCTCCTCTGACTCAGTGGTAAGGAAAAAAGCCCCCGCCATGTCCCAGACAAACTCTAGGAAAGAGGTATCTTCAGATGGGGACCGGCGCTTCAAAGTCGGTGGAGAAGGTCTGAGGGGGAGATCCCGATGAGCCCAAGTCTCCAGTGATGTCTTGGCCTCAGACTCCCAATCCGAGAAGTCTTGATGCTCACTGTCTCTAACGGAGCCATCTGTGCTGGCCTTCAGCGTCTCAAGGCCAGGGCATGGCCAGAGCCAGAGGCACTCGCCTGAGATGACCTTGCCCCCGAGGATGGGAAGCGAGATCAAGACCCTCGCTGAGGATCCTCACGAGGCTTCTGGCTCTCGGGGATCGCTTTGGTGGCACAAGGAGCCAACAAGGACCCTGTGGTCTCGGCACAAGCTCCAGTGGGGCTGGGCATCAGCGACTGTTGGGAAACAATGAACGCAGAAACGCTGCGTTCCAGATCCTGCATTCAAGATTCCCACTCGGGAGCGGATGCCTGTGACACAGACGCTGGGGTCACCGGGTTAAGTGTAGAGAAGGAGAGGGGTCCTCAACGGGACGGCCCTTGGGAGATTGGGCTCTGGTTGCCAGAGACTGCAGTATCGGTCCTGGGTACCTTTTGTGGTCGCTCCCATTGCAACTCCTCCAATGCTCTTTGGGGGTTAAGGGACTGCGCACGGGATTTACCATGCTTGTCCACCTCCCAAGAAGAAGTACGTGAGGCCTTTTTCTTATGCCCACGCTCCAGGGACCCTTGTTTAGAGTGCCTGTGAGCTCGCTCAGGAACCACGATGGTCTTACGCAACTCCAAGGGTTGCGAGGCCTTGGGGCGCGAGGCTATCGGGGTCGAGTCTGCCTTGTGGAAGATGTCGTCCTGCTTCTGCTGGTGGCTCTGGATGGCCTTTGCAAACATCTTTTTACACAAGGAACATTCCTCCGGGTCATGGTCAGCACCCAGACACCGGAGGCAACAGTCGTGTGTGTGTGTGTCAGTGCGAGACATGTTTTTTGGAGCACAAATCACACTTTTTGAAACCGGTGGCCATTGGGCAAGAAGGACCTTAGCGAGGTCAAAGACCCTCGACGTGGCCAGCGGTTAAAAAGGGTGCGAAAGCGCGAAGATGGAAAAGAACCAAAAATGAGACCGAGGCCTGATGCCAGAGCAATGAGGCTCAAGAGGCAGGAATGGAACCGGCGGTAGCCAGAAAAACACACAAAATTGTACTAAACCTTTTTTCCAGGGGGACAAGTTGAACGTCTGTAGGGCTCCATGGAAAAAGGAAACTGAGCAAGATGGCACCTTTGGGCAGGAAGGGGACCACACATGCATGGTGGCATCCCCCAAAGGCTTTCTTTGAAAGCTGGGGAGATTCTTCCGCGAAGGCTCTGTCAGCATCAACATCATCCATATGTGAGAACTGACTTCCTGCTTGTTCCTGGAGAAGATAATGATATCCAAATTCATCCAGTTTCAATACCGATCTCTTTCCTAATTTTTTTAGTGATGCTTTGAAATTATGGGACAAGCACTAAAAATATTTAGCAGTGACAAACACAATGTTATTTTTTCGGTCAAATTGGGAATAGTGTTGACATATCATGAACTCACCACCCTTTCTTTGAAGGGATGTTTATTTACATTCTGGGCTGACCCCCCCCCCCCCCCTCTGTGAACCCAAGTTCTAGAATAGAACTTCTTTCCCACCAAGAAATAGTTGTTGCTTACCTGCCAATTATGTCTTTGGGGTCATATTTCTGATAGAACTCTTTAGCTCCAGCCCAGTCTGGGAGCTCATCATCCAGACCTACATCACGTGTCATGGCGTCTGCGATTGGAAATGGGTCTTAACAGCTAAGTCCCTCCTGAAACTAGAAAACACAGTTCTTTAGAGCAACTGAAAAAACGAGAAAGAATATGCAAATAGAGGAAAATTTCACTGAGGGTTGGCTTTGGATAAAAAAGTGTCAAAAAAGAAGAAAATCAAAAAGGAAGAGAAGGGAAAAAAAAGGAGGGGGGAGAAGAAAGAAAAACAGTATTTAGCTGTCCAAGTATATCATTTATTTATTTATTTATTACAATTTCTTATACACCGCACTATTCGGCATCTGCGTGGTTCACATTATAACACAACGACCATAACAACAAGCTGTTTGGTTTTACATCGAACAGGGGTACAAACTTGGATAACAGGGGTAAACTATATACATGAGATATTTACACGGCTAGAATTGAATAACATAAATATATAAAGGTCAAAAGGTTAAAAAAAAAAAACAAAAACGTGGCAAACATTTAAAATGTCCCACTTCCCCAGTGGTCGCTATCTGAACCTCTACAATCAAAAAAATATTTTACCTTGCGACACGAAACACCCCTTTCTGGTGCTAGAGTGCTCAGAACTCTCCACAGATGCCACAGGGATACTCATCCCAAACGTTTTAACTGTATCAAAAGCATTACTTTATCCTGTGTACAATGCCATCAGATTGCCCAACAACTCTGATCCATACACCATAGATTTATCCTTAACAGGGCTATATGGTACCAGCCTCTCAAAAGGCAGGAAAAAACTGCATTAGAAGTTAACAGGCACATGTGTTATAAATCATGCTTCCGAATGGCAGTAAATCAAATATTGCCAATCAACTTGTATGCATAAGATTCATTTTAGCCCACAACTTTTTGCCTATAAAGTTTACCTGGAATGAGCCAGATCCTATTTCAAGTATGGTTAAGTGAGCTCAGGGCAGGACTGTTTAAAGGAATTGTCTTTTCCTACTGTTGCTAATTGAGGCCTTTGAAGTGTTTTGCCATTTACACTGTGCTTCCATGATGCTGGCTGTTGAACTGTTTAAAAAGCAGCCCGAGTTTTAAAAAGGGCACTTTAAAAATTGGATTCTTTTTAAATTAAAGTCGACACCTTAGGCAGTAATTTTATAAGGCAGTACAGGCTTTTAAGTCGTAAAATGCATGCCTAAATCACAGTATTTTAGTCATTAATACATGCAGAAATATAGAAATATGACAACAGAAAAAGACCACATAGCCAATATAGTCTGTCCTTCCATATCAACAACTACAACAGTCCCCTTTTTTCCTTTAGAGATCCTGTGTTTGTCCCAAGCTTTTTTGAATTCAGTTAGTTACTGTCCTCATCTCCGCCACCTCCACTGGGCGACTATTCCATGGATCCACTACTCTTTCCGTAAAGAAATATTTCCGCATATCACTCCTGAATCTATCCCCCTTCACCCTCATCCCATGTCCCCTCATAGCAGAACTTGCTTTCAATTGAAAGAGGCTCTCTCCCTGAACATTTATGCCACGGAGGTATTTAAACATCTCAATCATATCACCTCTATCCCGCCTTTCCTCTAAGGTGTACATATTAAGATCCTTAAGTCTGTCCTCATATGCTTTATAATGAAGACCACGAACCGTTTAAGTAGCCACCCTCTGCACCGACTCCATCCTGTTCACATCCTTTTGAAGGTGCGGTCTCCAGAATTGCACACTATACTCCAAATGAGGTCACATCAAAGACTTATACAAAGGCACTATCACCTCCTTTTTTCTGCTAGCCATTCCTTTCCGTATGCACCCAAGCATCCTCCTAGCTTTTGCCGTCGCCTTTTCTACCTGTTTAGCTACTTTAAGATCAGCAGACGCAACCACGCCGAGGTCCCGCTTTTCTTTAGTGGACAAAGGTACTTCACCTCCTATACTATATTGCTCCCTTGGATTGCTGCAGCCCAAATGCATGACCTTACATTTTTTAACATTAAATTCCAGCTGCCAAATTCTAGACCATTCTTCAAGCTTAGCTAGATCCCTCCTCATGTTATCTACACCTTCCTGGGTGTCTTCTCTATTGCAGATTTTGGTATCATCCGCAAAGAGGCAAACCTTACCCGACAGCCCTTCCGCTATATTATTAACAAAGATGTTAAAAAGAATCAGACCAAGGACATGTCCCTGGGGCACACCACTGGTAACATCCTTCTCCTCAGAGTGAGCTCCATTTACCTGTACTCTTTGTCGCCTCCCACCCAACCAAATTTTAACCCAAGCAGTAACTTTAGGGTCCATCCTTAGGGTGCTCAGTTTGTTTATAAGTCGCCTGTGAGGAACAGTGTCAAAGGCTTTACTGAAATCTAAATACACCACATCTAGGGCTCTCCCTCGGTCCAACTCCCTGGTCACCTAGTCAAAGAAATCAATCAGTCAGATTTGTCTGACAAGACCTGCCTCTGGTGAATCCATGCTGCCTCGGATCCTGTAATCCGCTGGACTCCAGAAAAAAAACTCACTATTTTCTCTTTCAGCAGCGTTTCCAATAATTTACTCACCACTGAAGTTAAAACTAACCGGCCTGTAGTTGTCAACCACATCCTTACTTCCGCTTTTGTGGCTACATATGCACATTAATGACCTCCAATAAAATAGTGATGTAAAAGTACATGCACTGTTTTGATGATGCATACTTTCACAATGGGCATGCACATGAGTGGAGTTGAGTATTACAAGCAAGAATGGGGGTTGCATGGTATTTTCTCCCAGTGTAGGTAGTAGAGGCAAAGGGGCACATTTACTAAAGCATGGTAGCCAGTAGTACGGGGTTTAGCATGAAGCTAATGCACATTTGGACGTCACAGTAGCAAGGAGCATATGGCCCAAAGGCACCCACACTAAAAATCCCACACTACCCGAGCAGCGCGTGAATAGGTGGGGTTAAGGAGGAGACGTACACAGCCGGGGTGAGTGTACTAGTCACGTGTTATCTAGACAAACACTCTGCTAGCAAGGGTGCAACTAACGCCTGCCTCTGACATAAGAACATAAGATATGCCATACTGGGTCAGACCAAGGTCCATCAAGCCCAGTATTCTGTTTCCAACAGTGGCCAATCTAGGTCATATGTACCTAACAGTTTCCCCAAGAGACACAAGTTCCACAATGCTTGTACTGGGTCAAGCATTGATATCTTCGGTCACTTCTTAATAATGGTTTATGGACCTTTCCTCCAGGAACTTGTCCAAACCTTTTTTAAACCCAGCTACACTAACAGCCTTTACTACATCCTCCAGTAACAAATTCCAGAGTTTGATAACACGCTGAGTGAAAAAATATTTTCTTTTATTAGTCTTAAATAGTTTACCCTGTAGCTTCATTGCATGTCCCCTAGTCTTTCTATATTCTGATAACGTAAACAATCGATCTACGTTTACCCGTTCCACTCCGTTCATTAATTTATAGACTTCTATCATATCTCCCCTCAGCCGTCTCTTTTCCAGGTTAAAGAGCCCTAACCTTTTTAGCCTTTCCTCATAGGAGTATCCTTCCATCCCCTTTACCATTTTGGTGGCTCTTCTCTGAACCTTTTCTAAAATCGCTATATCCTTTTTAAGATACGGCGACCAGAATTGCACACAATATTCAAGGTGCGGTCTCACCATGGACCGATATAGAGGCATTATATCATCTTTTGTTTTATTTTCCATTCCTTTCCTTATCATACCTTGCATTCTATTTGCTCTCTTGGCTGCCGCTGCACACTGGGCCGAGGGTTTTAACATGGTATCCACAATGACGCCTAAATCTTTTTCCTGGGTGGTGGTTCCTAATGTGGAACCTTGCATCATGTAACCATAGTTTGGGTTGTTCTTCCCTAGATGCATAACCTTGCACTTGTCCACATTAAATTTCATCTGCCATTTTGATGCCCAGTCTTCCAATTTATCAAGATCCTCTTGCAATTTTTCACAATCCTCTTGGGTTTTAACAACTTTAAATAGTTTTGTATCATCTGCAAATTTGATAACCTCACTCGTTATTCCACTTTCCAGGTCATTTATGAATATGTCAAAAAGCAGCGGACCCAGCACAGATCCCTGGGGTACACCACTATTCACCTTTCTCCATTGGGAAAATTGGCCATTTAGCCCTACCCTCTGCTTTCTATCTTTTAACCAGTTCCTGATCCACAATAGTACACTGCCTCCTATCCCATGACTCTTTAGTTTTGCCAAAAGTCTCTGATGAGGGACCTTGTCAAAGGCTTTCTGAAAGTCCAGATACACAATATCAACCGACTCACCTTTGTCCACCTGTTTATTCACTCCTTAAAAAACCATAACAGATTATTAAGACAAGATCTTCCTTGTCTAAAGCCATGTTGGCTGTCTCCCATTAGGTCGTGACTATCTACATGCTGAGTAATTTTATTCTTTATGATGGTTTCTACCATTTTTCCCGGTACTGACGTTAGGCTCACCGGTCTGTAGTTTCCCGGATCACCCCTGGAACCCTTTTTAAAAATTGGTGTTACATTGGCGATCCTCCAATCTTCAGATATTAGAGATGATTTTAATGATAGTTCAGAGATTACTAATAGCAGGTCTGCAATCTCATATTTCAGTTCTTTCAACACCCTTGGATGTATACCATCCGGCCCAGGTGATTTGCTACTCTTCAGTTTATCTAATAGTTGTAAGACATCTTCCCGATGTATCGATATTTCCTTCAATTCTTCCGGACCTTTAAATACCACTTCAGTCATGGGTAACATCCCTACATCTTCCTCAGTAAAGACTGAAGCAAAGAATTCATTCAGTCTCTCCGCTATCGCCTTGTCGCCTCTTAGTGCTCCTTTAACCCCTTTATCATCTAATGGACCAACTGACTCTCTCACAGGTTTTTTGCTACGAATGTACTTGAAAAGGTCTTTATTTCGTGTTTTTGCTTCCGCAGCAAGCTTCTTCACTTATTAAAAGAGGGCTGCTACACAGTACCCTGTCCTGTGCTGCTGAGGTAAGCTATATTCTGATTTGATTTACATTATAGCTCTTTGCTGCTGCTAGGCTCTAACCTATTATGAAATTTAAACTACAAGCTCTCTGCTGGATTCTAAATTTAACCAGAAAGCTCTCTTCTGTGTTTTAAATTGAAACTAAAAGTACTTTGCTGATGCTAGGCCCTGAGTGACTATGAAATTTAAACTACAGCTCTCTACTGGGTATGAAAGGTAACCAGAAAGTTCTCTTCTGTGTTTTAAATTTAATCTTAAACTGTTGCTACTAGGCCCTGACTGATTTAACAAAAAATAGTGGGTTCACAGATTAATTAGCTTTAAAAGAAAAAAATTCCTTTCAGAAAAATTCCCAGAAGTATATACTCACAATTTCAGATTTCTCTCCAGAAGTAACAGCCCCCCTTTCTAGTCCTTCATGCAATTTGTTTCCGCATTGCATGTTACAAATGTGCATCCCATATACAACGGTTAGAAAATAGGAAGGGCAGAAACAGGGCAACTACACTGGCAAACAGGAAAGACAGAAGAACACCTAGGCCACTAGGTAGGAGTGAGGACTACATGGTGCAGCTGCCATGGCCATGCACCACAGCAGCCTGATTGCCCGCTGCACGATATAGTTTTGGGGCTAACATCCAAAAGACATATCGACAGCTGTCCTGATGACTGCTGTTCATATCTACTTGTGTTGTGTGCTGTCGACAGGGCCAGCCTGTCCACTATGCAGCCACCTAGGGCAACAGACCATGGCAAGCGGCTTTGTGCTGCCCCTTTGGTGCCTACAGCAGGCCAATATGCTTTGGTACACATGGTCTACCGCCAGCACCAAAGCAGCGCCAAAGCCACCATGTTTAAACTGCTGCCACTGGTCCCCCCAAAACACAGAATCGGCAGCAGTGATGTGGTTCAGTGCAGGTGAGCTGTGCTCTGTGCTTCAGCCATTACTTGTCTAATAGCCAGAGATAGAGCCAACAGAGGACAGTAGGGGGTGTGACATGCAGATGATGAAATTAGACTTACCTGCTCATTGTTATTCCTTGAGGAACTCCAGTCTAGTCCTGAACCTCTGGGGGTTTAGTACCTCCTCCCGCAGCTGTGGAGACTGAGCACATCACTCTTTTGGTGACCCCCATATAAAAAGACCAGGAACCGCCTCCTTGCTCCAGTAGCCTATTGACAAACCAGACTCAGAGCAATAATTAAGTAGTTAATACAACATTCCAACTAGCCCTCTATAAAGATAACTCTTCAGAAGTCAACTGAAAAGAACTTCTTGAAATGAACTTAACATGCAATACATATTTTCTTTTTGTGATGCTCGGGCCTACCCTCACCTTCTCCCAAGGACCCCCAAGTAGCCATTATTATCACTGAAAACTAATTCTTCTTCCCCCTAATGAACCGCAACTTTTACAGTCGCCTCTGCAGCTTACCGATCAAATTTTTTTTTTACTTCGCTTCAGGCTACAGTCCAAAGAGTAACATCAGGGAGGGATGCGGGACTAGAATGGAGTTTCTCAAAGATCAAAAATTAGCAGGTAAGTCTAATTCCATCTTCCTTATTGTCCCTCCAGTCTAGTCCCAAACCTCTGGGGATGTAACAGAGCAGTGAAGAAATTAACAGGCGGGACCTGTTAGACCAGCCTGAAGCACTGCTGATCCAAAATCAAGAATCCCCTTCCGCCTGAACATCCAACCTGTAATGCTTAACAAAGGAATTCAACGACAACCACGTCACCGCCTTACAGATCTCAACTGCTGGCACTAAACTGAACTCCACCCAGGATGCCGTTTGTGCTCTAGTTGAATGGGCTCTCAGCCCCTTCGGAACCGCCTTGCTCTTCAAAACATAAGCAGACGCAATGGCCTCCTTAAGCCACCTTGCAATAGAAGATTTTGATGCCCCTTCTCCTTGTTTCGGCCCCCCAAACAAGACAAACAAAATCTCTCCGTCCTACGGAATAGAGCCGTTCTCTGCAAATACCTCCTTAACACTCGCCCTACATCCAGACGATGCAGCCGTCCTTTGGACTCATCCTTGCTATCTTTCCTGAAAACTGGCAACGACACCACCTGATTCAAGTAAAACACCGGACACCACCTTAGGTAAGAAAGAGGGAATGGTCCTCAAAACTACCTTCTTGTCATAGAACGACAAAAAAGGCTCCCTACATGACAACGCCTGCAATTCCGAAATCCTTCGAGCCGAACAAATAGCCACCAGCAACACCACTTTGAGTGTAAGATCCTTTAATGTTGCCTTACTCAAAGGCTCAAAACGGCTCCCGTACCAGAGCCTCTAGCACTAAGTTGAGATCCCACACGGGCACCGCTGCTCTGCATGGAGGCCTCAAAAGCGACGTCACTCGTAAAAACCGTTTAACATCCGGATGTGTCCCGAGCCCCATCCCCTGCACTTTCCCCCGATAACAGGACAGCGCTGCCAACTGGACTCGCAGGGATGCGGCCGCCAAGCCCTTATCGAAACCATCTTGTAAGAAATATAGAACTTGTGGGACAGAGGCCTTCAAAGCCGAAACTTGTCTGCCTTCGCACCATGCCTCAAACAGACGCCAGACCCTTACATACGCCACTGAGGTAGATCGACGCCTGGACCTCAAAGTAGAAATAACCGCTGGCGAGTATCCCTTCGCTCTCAACCTCACCCTTTCAAGAGCCAAGCCGTAAGCGAAAATCGATCCACCGGAGGCATATTCAACGGACCCTGCACTAACAGAACTTTCCTGCCCAGCAATCGCCATGGTCGTCCCACCAGGAGCCGTATCAGGTCGGCATACCATGGCCTTCGTGGCCAATCCAGTGCAATTAGGATGACCTGACCCTTGTGTCTCTATTTGCTGTAGCACCCGACCTATTAACACCCAGGGCAGAAACACGTACAGGAGCTATTCCTCCGGCCACCTCTGCATCAGAGCATCCAGACCTTACGATATCCTCATCTTCTGCTGTAAAACCTTTCGGCCTTTGCTGACTCGAACGTCGCCATGAGATCCATCACCGGAGTCCCCCACCGATGCACTAGTAAATCGAACACCTCCTGATGGAGAACCCACTCTCCTGGGTCCACCTTGACGCAACGCAAAAAAAAAAAAAATCATCCGTCACATTGTCCACCCCTGCCACATGCGCTGCCAGTAACGCCTCCAGATGAAATTCAGCCCAGATTAAGAGCTCCTCCACCTCCTCTTCGAGAGTTACGCTGCTGGTGCCCCCTTGGCAATTGATATAGGCCACCACTGTGGCATTGTCGGACAGCACTCGGATTGCTTTCCCCTGCAGACAATGTTGAAAGGTTTGAAGCTCTAACGTCACCGCCCTTAGTTCTAACCTGTTGGTGGACCAACTCTCTTCCTTTTCCGTCCACTGACCCTGTGCGAACTGTCCTTCGACGTGTGCTCTCCATCCGAACAGACTGGCATCTGTCGTCAGTGGCATCCAGTTCAGCGACTCCAAAGGCATCCCTTTCTCCAGGCATCTGGGACCCAGCCACCACTGAAGAGCCTTCCTTGTCTCCAGCGGACAGGGCAGCCTTTGTGACAACCGATCGAACTGATGCGACCATCTCCTGAGCAAGGCCCTCTGCAGTGGTTGCATGTGGGACCTGGCCCACAGCACTAACTCGAGCGTAGCCGCTACTGTTACCAGAAGCTGTAGATAATGCCACGCCGTGGGAGCCCTCATTTTCATAAAGGCTCGGACGAGCTTTCTTAGCCCTTGCGCTCTAAGAAGCGGCAGAAAGACTCTTCCTACACCAGTGTCGAAGCGGGCCCCCAAATACTCCAACTCCTGCGATGGCTCTAGTCTGCTCTTTCCTGTACCGAGTACCCATCCTAGACTCTGCAGAAATTGCACCACCCAGAGGGTAGCTTCCTTGCTCTCTCTCCTCGACTTTGCTTGAATCAATCAATCGTCCAGGTAAGGGTGGACTAACACGCCTTCTTTGCGCAATCTTGCCGCCACCACCACCATCACCTTTGTGAAGGTTCGCGGAGCTGTTGCCAACCCAAACGGCAACGCCTGGAACTGAAAATGTCCCATAGGGACAGCAAACCGTAGAAACCGCTGATGCTCCAAGCGAATCAGTATGTGCAGATACGCCTCCGACAGATCTAATGACGTGAGAAATTCTCCCTGCCGTACTGCTTCTATGACCGATCTCAGGGTCTCCATCTTCGAAAGTGCTACACCCTGAGACACCGATTCACCCTTTTGAGATCCAGAATCGGCCGAAAAGTGCCCTCCTTTTTTGGCACCACAAAGTATATGGAGTACCGACCGCATCCATACTGGTCTACCGGCACCGGCACCACCGCCCAGAGGGCCAGAAGTCTTTCTAAAGTCTCTTCTACCACTTCCAGTTTTGATCGCGCCCTGCAGGGAGAGAGAATGAAGGAATCGACCACTGGGCGTTGGAACTCTAGAGCATAACCTTTCCGAATGACCTCCAACACCCACTGGTCCAACGTAATTTGGGTCCAGGCAGGATAGAACTACCTTAGCCAACCCCTCACGGGCACCAATCCCACCTGGACCCCCCTCACTTCATTGTGATTTCTTGAGGTTCGAGGAAGCTCCAAAACCTCTACCTGCTCCTCTGAACCCTCGAAACCCCTGGGATCTGTAAGGAAAAACGTCCTCTCTGAAACTGACCAAATCTCTGCGAGCACGGCAAAACTCCCTTTGCTGATTTTTGGTCGTCTCCAGAGGACATCCCTGCTTCTGCTTGTCCTCTGGCAACCTTCTGCCCTTAGACTCTGAGATCCTTAACTAACTTATCCAAATCCTCTCCAAAGAGGAGCTTACCTCAAAAGGGGCGTTTACCTAGCCTTGCTTTAGAGGAACCATCGGCCGCCCAGTTACGGAGCCACAGATACCTCCGTGCTGCTACCACTGATGCCATACTCTTCAAAAGGCCTCAAATAAGATCATAATGGATATCCGCCAAATAAACCGCCCCGGTCTGCAACTGGGCCGCTTCCCTGTCCATGTCCTCCACCTGTATGCCCCGAATCCTTTGGGACCATCGGAGACAGGCCCTTGCCACCCATGCCCCACAAATAGAAGCATGCATGGAAAGCACATTGATATCAAAGACTTATTTTAATAAGGTGTCTAGCCACCTATCTTGGGCATCCTTCAGAGCGGCACTACCTTCTACTGGAATTGTCGTCTTCTTAGTAACGGCCGCCACCGCCACATCCATCTTAGGAGACCTAAAAAGATCCTTATCCTGGTCTGCCAAAGGATAAAGATGGGCCATTACTCTGGAGCCTTTTAGCCCTGACTCTGGCATGTCCCATTCCTCTTGAATCATTTCCCTAACTACTCTATGTACTGGAAAAACTCTCTGGGACCTTCGCACAGCCTGCAATAACGGGTCCTCCAACGTGGAATCCTCCACCGGACCCGTAACCGGCATGTTAAGTGCCTTAAGCGTTTCCGAGATAAGCGCTGGCAATTCCTCTCGCCGGAACACCTGAACCACCCTTGCTTGGTCTTCCTGCTCCATGATCTCACCTTCCTCCAACTCCTCTTCTATCTCCAAATCTTTCAAATTTTCTGACTGATCCTCCGAGCCTAAAGCCTGTTCCGCCCTGTCACTCAGCATCCTAGGCTTCTTAGATGGGGCGCTTCCCGCCCCCGAGTCCAGAGGAGTTCCTGGGCGCTTTACTCCCAGTTCTCCCTCCACGGCAGCATCTGCTGGCACCCGCACATCCCCCCCCCCTCCCTCCCGAGGGCTTGTTGCAGCAGTGTCACAAATTCTTGAGAAAATATCGCCATCAATACCCCTTGTAACAGAGGTTGGGAAGAGGAAATGTCCGGAGCCGAGGACGGCCCTGCTACCGGCTCCTGGGGAGGTGCTGAAGGAGAAAGGGGTTCTGGAGAGGCAGAAGACTTCCCTTTTTGAACCTCTACCCCACTTTCAATTGAAATAGCCACAGAGGCCGCTTCCTGTACACAACCCCTGCACACCCCAGCTTCAGACACTGACCCTCTTCTGGCCCCACACAGCAAACATTGAGGCCTAGAAGGCATGACTGTCAATCAGACCTTCCCAAGACTGTCGTTTCTCTTTATCCTTGTTTTTTTTTTTTTATTGGGGGGGGGGTTTAAATGAAAATTACACGGAGACCCGGCTGAGGAGTCTCAAAACTAGTCACTGTCACTCGCAGCCTATTCAGGAAAGAATTTTCACCCGATGACAGGCAAAATTGCTGCTCACTTTCCTGTGTTGTTTCCACGTGGCCTGGGCCTAATGGCCCCGAAACGCCTAACCGCACTACCCAAACCTTGGCTGCCGACCCCCTGCTGCCTGCGCGGCTCACTTACCTCCTCAGCCACTTCCTGCCGCGGATGCGAGCCCTACTCTGCTCAACCGCGCTCAGCCTCTCAGCGGCGTCAGCGTCGGGGAGAGAAGCTCTGCCAGATGTGCTGCTGCCAGAATCGTTGCCGCGCACCCAGAAACCTGCTCACTGCCGACTCTCCGGGCGCTCTGTCACACGGCTCCTCATCCACACGGTGGGTTCAGGAGCTAGAGTCCTCGCCTTCAACTCCCACACTCTTCCCCGTTAGCAATAACAGTCTTCCAGGGAGGGGGGAGAGGGGGGGCAGCCCTTCACTTGTTTAGGGCAATCAAATTTTGCACCTCAAATTATAAAAAGAAAATATAACCTAGCAATACTACCTCTTCTCTTTTTTTTTTTTTAAACAAAATTTCCCTAGCTTCCTCACTAACTAGTTAACCCCTAAATCTCCTTATTCATTCCTCTAGCGAGTCCTGAACCTCCTAGGCTCAATACTCCTCCGGCTTTTTGTAGACTGAGATTACTGGGGCAAGGAGGCTGTTCCTGGTCTATTTATACGTGGGTCACCAAAAAAGTGTGACATGCTCAGTCTCCAAAGCTGCGGGAGGAGGTACTAAACCCCTAGAGGTTCGGGACTACACTGGAGGGATGATAAGGAATAGGCATTGCACATACTGGCAGCATGGTGTGGCAGCAAGTATGCAGTCTGACCCCTGCCTCCCCTGCATGGGGGGGGGGGGAGGGGAAAAATGTAGCAGTGCATACATGCACCTGGGGGGGGGGGGCATGCTGCTTCCATAGGGCATATTCCTGTGGACAAATGGCCCCTCATCCTGACCAAGGAAGATGTGGCTGAGGTCTACTAGCTCTGACCTGCTACTTAATACTTCTAGCACTGAACATGGGCCTCCAGCATTGGAGCTCACTGATCAGGGTCTCCTCTCTGTCCCAGGAACGGAGGCATTCCTAGGGGAGCTCTTGTAGTCTTCCCTGGTCTGGTGGGCCTTTAGTTCCCCGACAGCTGGGGGTATTTGGCCTTGTGTGCACCCCCCCCCCCCTCAATTCTAAATGTCAGGCCACAGCATGCTTCTTGATGCTATAGACTTGAGGTGGTAGAGGTACTGATTGTACATGTCCGCTAGACATGTGGGACACACTCCACAAGCCATATCAAAAAGAGTGACTGAATGTGGCAGCCCACCCCCTCCAGAGGCCCTGTGTGATGTTCCCAACAGCGTAGGTGAATAGGCACACTGGCACCTCAGGGTGAGGAGAGTTCATATATCCAGACACCCTGCATCTTCAGATGCCACATTTGCACCCTCTCTCCCAAAGTCAGGGACAAAGAACAGACTCTCTGCATTAGTTTGTTTTCCTAATTTGCATGCCCCACACACTTGTACTTAGCCCCAATACTTTGCACTGTAGAGCCAGTTGTGCCCATTCCCAGTCATCCCTCTCGATTCTGAACTAGCCAGCTGCTACTTTCCTGTAGGTGTGATTAGGGCACATTTCTTACTGTCTGCAGTGGTTCCTTAGTCCACAGCTGTCCTATTAACACATTTGGGGCTTTCCTTTGCTGGGTGCACATTACAAAGGCGTGCACTGTGCATTCCCCATTACTGTGCTAGTAATGCGACTAGCAGAGTGGAGTACTCTATGGCAGCCACGCCCCTTATATTTACTGTGGCCACTAGTCTCCACCATGGTAAGAACACATGCTATTTACACATTAGCCCCGTGCTATCAGCAGACCTTTAGTAAATAAGCCCCAGACTATCTAAATTCAAGAAAGCATGAGAGACACAGATCTCTAAAAGGACTGTACAGCTTAGTAGTTGGTATGAAAAGGCAGACTGGATAGGCTATATGATCTATTATCTGCCATCATGTTTCTATGATTATAAATGACAATAATTCACACACTTAATTGCAAAATGTAGGTGTAAGTGACCGCAGCTTAATTTAAGATGCATTCTCTGCCATCTCCCCCCCCCCCTTACACACAGCTATAAAGACAAGTAGGTACCTTGTCTAGGCACCCCCTTATAGAATTATCCTCTTAAATTGTTTACATTTTATACTGCCCTGTCAGTCAGCACCAATAGGAAAAAAAAAAAGCAGCCTTTTAAGCAGCCCTGCCCTGGGCTTACTTGAAATAGAATCTGGCTCACACCAGAAAAAATTTGTAGGCTAATAGCGAACACACAACAGTCAGCATTTTATTTTATTTTATTTAACCCTTCAACAATGCAGCTTTGACTACTCTTCTTCGTATTGCTATTTTTCAAACTGATTACTGCAACATCTGGTTTGCTAGACTCCAACACCAACTGAAATGCCTCCAAATAATACAGAATACGGCTAGTCGCACTCCCACACATGCGCAGAAACATGACCACATCATGCCCCTGCTGATCAAAAAACACTGGCTCCCCATTACCCTGAGGATTCAATTTAAAATCCTTACACTCACACACAAGGCCTTTCACAACCGTGCCTCCACACTGTATCCTCTATGCTCAGGTCCCCTGCATGATAATTGCTTAGTCCTCCCTTCTCCCTTATGCGCTAAAGTACGAATCCACACGCCACTCTACTTCTTTTACATAGCACCTGCTCTCTGGAACTGCCTCCCTTTCCAGCTTCGGTTAGAGTCCTCATTCCTCAAATTCAAAAGTCTCCTCAAAACCCACCTCATTCAAGCATATAGTATAGCCCCCTCCCAGTGAGCTGCAGCTTCAAAAGAAACCTTGCCCTTTGTCTTCTAATTTGCCTTTATGATCTTTTTCTTTCCTTTTCTCCTCCATCCTGTTCATATATTGAGTTCCTTTCCTTTGTCTTACATGTGAGATGTATTCATTTTTATTGTAAACTGCTCTGGCTGCCTAGCAAAAGGGCGGTATATCAAATCTAAATAAACCATAAACTGAAAAAAGGGGGAATTTGGATATTCAATAGCAGTATTTAGATACTTTGGAAAGTGGATAGCCGTTATCCAGAAAGCAGCTTTCAGCGCTGTTATCTGGATAACCCAAGTCTCCACCCAGCACTATCCAAATAATGCCACGACATCTGTGGAGATATTCAGCAGCAGATAGTGCTGCTGAATCTCTCTGCAGGACTTCTGGTTAGCAGGTGCTTCTAACCAGTTCTTTTCAAAAATTTACCCCTCAATATATTTTAACCATTTGTATGCTAAAGTGAGTCTTTACTGACACAAGATTCTTTGGAACTGCAGCCAAATTCAACAAGAGAATGATTTATGGTAGATGTGCCTGTTAACGCCTAATATATTTTACCTGTCTTCTGAGAACCTGGTGCCATATAGCCCTGTTAAAATAAACCTTATGGCTTAGAGTTGCACTGCAGCCACCACCACCATGAGGTTGGAAAACATCCTTGGGGACAGTGGAGAAACCGAACTGGGGGGGGGGGGGGGGGGGACAGCAAACAATGTGAGACCCAAACACAGCAAAGGTAGATATCTTGCTGACCCCTCCTGAATCGGAATATGAAAATATGCCTCTGCCAAATACATAACATCATAAGATATGCCATACTGGGTCAGACCAAGATCCATCAAGCCCAGTATCCTGTTTCCAACAGTGGCCAATCTAGGTCATACGTACCTAGCAGTTTCCCCAAAAGACACAGGTTCCACAATGCCTGTACTGGGTCAAGCATTGATATCCTGGATCCCTTCTTAATAATGGTTTATGGACCTTTTCTCCAGGAACTTATCCAAACCTTTTTTAAACCAAGCTACACTAACAGCCTTTACACTACATCCTCCGGTAACAAATTCCAGAGTTTGATTACACGTTGAGTGAAAAAATATTTTCTTTTATTAGTCTTAAATAGTTTACCCTGTAGCTTCATTGCATGTCCCCTAGTCTTTCTATATTCTGATAACGTAAACAATCGATCTACGTTTACCCGTTCCACTCAGTTCATTAAATTTATAGATTTCTATCATATATCCCCTCAGCCGTCTCTTCTCCAGGCTAAAGAGCCCTAACCTTTTTAGCCTTTCTTCATAGGAGTATCCTTCCATCCTCTTTACCAGTTTGGTGGCTCTTCTCTGAACCTTTTCTAATAAGGCTATATCCTTTTTAAGATACGGCGACCAGAATTCCACACAATATTCAAGGTGCGGTCTCACCATGGAACGATATAGAGGCATTATAATATCTTTTGTTTTATTTTCCATTCCTTTCCTTATGATACCTAGCATTCTATTTGCTCTCGTGGCCGCCGCTGCACACTGGGCCGAGAGTTTTAACATGTTATCCACAATGACGCCTAAATCTTTTTCCTGGGTGGTGGTTCCTAATGTGGAACCTTGCATCATGTAACCATAGTTTGGGCTGTTCTTCCCTAGGTGCATAACCTTGCACTTGTCCACATTAAATTTCATATGCCATTTTGATGCCCAGTCTTCCAATCTATCAAGATCCTCTTGCAATTTTCCACAATCCTCTTGGGTTTTAAAACCTTTAAAATAGTTTTGAGTCATCTGCAAATTTGATAACCTAACTCGTTATTCCCCTTTACAGGTCATTTATGAATATGTCAAAAAGCAGAGGACCCAGCACAAATCCCTGGGGTACACCACTATTCACCCTTCTCCATTGGGAAAATTAGCCATTTAGCCCTACCCCCTGCTTTCTATCTTTTAACCAGTTTCTGATCCACAATAGTACACTGCCTCCTATCCCATGACTCTTTAGTTTTGCCAAAAGTCTCTGATGAGGGACCTTGTCAAAGGCTTTCTGAAAGTCCAGATACACTATATCAACCAACTCACCCTTGTCTACCTGTTTATTCACACCTTCAAAAAAACATAACAGATTAGTAAGACAAGATCTTCCTTATCTAAAGCCATGTTGGCTGTCTCCCACTAGGCCATGACTATCTACATGCTGAGTAATTTTGTTCTTTATGATGGTTTCTACCATTTTTCACGGTACTGACCTCAGGCTCACCGGTCTGTATTTATTTATTTATTTAACATTTTTATATACCGCACTATTTTTATCAGCGCGGTTTACAAAGAACAAGGAACTTCAGACAAGATACATTTATCTGGTTTTTACAATTAACAGGAACAACAACTTGAATAACAGGATAACAGGAATAACTATAAACACAACAACTATTTACATAACAGAGTCAGAGTATGATTAGTGTCATGTTAATTTGTTGAGGTAGTTTGATGAGCTGTTGAGATAGGGAAGTTTACGTGTTGGAATGTAGTTATTGATGTCTGGATGAGGTTGCGCTTCATTATTCTCTGGAAAGTATTTGAGGAACAGGTGGTGCTTCAGAGCCTTCCTGAACTGGCTGAGATCAGGGATGGCCCTAATGTGTGATGGAAGGGTGTTCCAAAGTTTTGGGGCTCTGCTCGATGTTGTGGAGTTGTATTTTACTACTTCCTTCGGTACAATTAGCATATTCAGTTCTGTGGTTCTTCTTAGTCTATTAGTAGTGACTGGTTGTATCATCTCAGATACTGAGGTGGAGGTGAGACCTTTGTGTGCTTTAAAGGTCAGGAGCAATATCTTGAAAGTGATTCTTGCTTGAATCGGAAGCCAGTGTAGATGTTTCAGAAGGGGTGTTACATGGTCCCTTCTGGATGCTCCAAAAAGAACTCTCGCTGCACTGTTTAATGCAAGTTGAAGAGGATTTAAGCTGGTTTGTGGAAGCCCTTGAAGTATGGAGTTCGCGTAGTCAAAATGGGGAATGATTAGCGCCTGATAAACAGTGCGGAAATCGTCTGAATCAATCAGTTGTCGGAGATGTCGTAGGGAACGGATCTTAAAGTAAATTGCTCTTACTGTGTTGGATATGTGAGTCTTCATATCGAGGTATTGATCCAGCGTCACTCCTAGGTATCGGATGTGGGGTTTTACTTGCAGCGTGGCATCTTGAACCTCCAAGCATGTAGGTGGTATGAAGTTAGGGTTCCTTGAGATGAAGAGAACTTCTGTTTTTTTGTGTTGGATTCTAAGATTTTGTGTCAGTAGCCAGTTTGATATGGTGTTGAAGCAGTTGGTTATGGGAGTGAGGTCCATCTTATCAAGGCAGATCGGCATGTATAATAACACATCGTCAGCATATATCATACAATTGACATTAAAAGATCTGATGATGTTACATATAGGTTGCATGTATATGTTGAAAAGTAATGATGATAGCGATGATCCTTGAGGGACCCCTTGTTCTTGATGAAAAGGATCTGATATTGCCCATCTGATCGTACATGCTGCCATCTATCTGATAAGTATGAGTTGCACCATTCGAGTGCTGTTCCACAGATGCCCTTTTCTTTTAGACGGATGAGGAGAAGCTCATGACATACCGAATCGAAGGCAGCCGCGATGTCTAAGAAGATGAGGACAAATCCATTCCGGATGTTGTCAATGCCGGAGTTTAGGTTATTGACACCATGTGATTCTCTGAAGCCATGTTGGCATGTATCCAACGGCGCTACAGAGTCAATGTGGTCTTGTAACTGCCTATAAACCACTTTTTCAATTATTTTTGCAAGTGTAGGTATGCTGGAAATGGGTCTGTATGAATCTGCCTTTTGTGGATCCAACTTGCTGTTTTTTAGTAAAGGTCTGATGGAGGTCTGTTTGAGAGTGGCAGGGAAAGAGCCTGTGTCAAATGATAGCCTTATAATTTTGGATATTATCGGAACAAGCTCATTGCGAAGATCCTTCACCCAGAAGGCTGGGCAGGGATCAGTGTGTGCTGTGGAAACATTGAGAGTTGAAATAATGTTTTCAATTAGTTTCAATGAGGGAGTGGTGAACGACGTTAAAGATAAAGGGCACCCAGCACTGTTATTTGCAGATTTAATATACCGCTCTTTACCAGTGGCATCAGAGCGGTGTACAATAGTAAGATATACAGGCTGCCGAAATAGAAAGGAACGCCAAAAATTTAAAGAGCAGGATAGGAAGAGGAGACAGAGCAGACAGCAGCTAATACAGCAGAAGGACGGGACAAAGGTGGATGAATTGTGGAGGGAGTGGGTATTGCAATTTTTTTTGTCCTGCACATCTTAGATTGTATGTAGGCAGCAAATTCTTGTGGGCTGATTTCGCATTGGTGTTCGGGTGAAGGTTCCTTAGCTAATCTCTTGACTAAACTGAATAGGTCGTGAGGTTTATTTAGAGCACGTCTCAGGGTGTCTGTGTGGTACTGCTTCATCTTTTCACCAATGGATTTGCGGTGAGTGGCAAGATGCAGCATGTAATCAGTGTGACTGCTATTAGTGTGTGATCTCCTCCATCGCTTCTCAAGCTTCCGTAGTTGTTGTAGTGATTCTTTCAGCTCAGGTGTGAACCATGGGGCCGTTGCTTTTTTCCTTGAAGAGTTGATCCTTGGTGGGCATGAAGCAATGGAGTTGAGTCTGTAGTTTCCCGGATCACCCCTGCAACCCTTTTTAAAAATTGGCGTTACATTGGCGATCCTCCAATCTTCAGCTATTACAGATGGATTTTAATGAAAATTCACAGATTACTAATAGCAGATCTGCAATCTCATATTTCAGTTCTTTCAACACCCTTGGATGTATACCATCTGGCCCAGGTGATTTGCTACTCTTCAGTTTATCTAATAGTTGTAATACATCTTCCCGAAGTATCGATATTTCCTTCAAGTCTTTGACACCTTTAAATACCACTTCAGTAATGGGTAACCTCCCTAGATCTTCCTCAGTAAAGACCGAAGCAAAGAATTCATTCAGTCTCTCCACTATCGCCTTCTCGCCTCTTAGTGCCCCTTTAACCCCTCTATCATCTAATGGACCAACTGACTCTCACAGGTTTTTTGCTACGAATGTACTTGAAAGTCTTTATTTTGCGTTTTTGCTTCCGCAGCAAGCTTCTGAAATTCTCCCTTTGCCTGCCTTATCAATGCCTTGCATTTGACTTGCCAATGCCTGTCTTTCCAGGTTTCATCGTTTGGCTCTTTTTTCCATTTCCTGAAAGATGCTTTTTTGGCAACAACTTCCTCTCCGACCTCACCTTTAAACCATGCTGGCAGTTTTTTGAACTTCCTTCCACTTTTCTTAAAGCGTGGAATACAGCTCGCCTGGGCTTCCAAGATAGTATTTTTCAACAACAACAAAGCTTGATGTAAGTCTTTAACCTTTGCAACTACTCCTTTTAGTTTTTTCTTAACTATTTTCCTCATTTTATCATAGTCTCCCTTTCGAAAGTTAAAAGGTAGTACTGTGGATTTCCTTACTATCCCTCCTCCACTAATTAAATCAAATGCGATCATGCTATGATCACTATTGCCAAGTGGCCCCAACACCCTTATCTCTTGCACTAGATCTGGTGTTCCACTAAGGACTAGGTCTAATATGGCTTCCCCTCTGGTCGGTTCATGAACCAGCTGCTCCAAGAAGCAGTTATTTATTTCATCTAGGAACTTTATCTCCCTAGCATGTCCTGCCGTGACACTGACCCAGTCGATACTGGGGTAATTGAAATCACCCATTATTATTACTGTGCTGTAACTTTTGTTAGCTTCCTTGATTTCTTTGAGCATTTCATCATCCATTTGTTCATTCTGGCCAGGCGGTCGATAGTACACACCCACTGCCATCGCCTTCCCCTTTTTACATGGAATTTCAATCCATAGAGATTCTACAGCAGATTTTGTTTCCTGCAAAACTTTAATCCTTTCTGAGTCAATGCCCTCTAACAGAGCGTAACCCCTCCACCAATTTGATCAGCTCTATCATTACAATATAGTTTGTACCCAGGTTTCACAGTGTCCCACTGGTTGTCCTCCTTCCACCATGTCTCTGATATTCCAATCATATCTAACCTCTCATTTAGTGCTATATATTCTAACTCTCCCATCTTATTTTTTAGACTTCTAGCATTTGCATACAAGCATTTTAGAGACTATTTTATTCACATTAATTTGGCTATTGTTAGACATGGGTAATTTGGGATCTTTAAGCTCCGTCTGCTCCATACTCAAGGGCATTTGGACTACTTTACTCTTTTTTGGAACCTCTCTGCTTTTGGTAGTATCCTTCAAGGATACATTCTTCTGAACCATGCGCTCTTGGGCGACTGTCGGCTTTCCCCTATTATCTAGTTTAAAAGCTGCTCTCTCTCCTTTTTAAAAGGTTAATACCAGCAGCCTGGTTCCATCCCGGTTAAAGTGAAGCCCATCCCTTCGGAAGAGCCCCTTCTTTCCCAGAATGTTCCCCAGTTCCTAACGAATCCAAAACCCTCATCTCTGCACCAGTGTCTCATTTACGCATTGAGACTCCGGAGCTCTGCCTGCCTTTTGGGTCCTGCGCGTGGAACGGGAAGCATTTCGGAGAACGCTACCCTGGAAGTTCTGGATTTCAATTTCAACTTCCTACCTAAAAGCCTAAATTTAGCCTCCAGAACCTCCCTACCACATTTTCCTATGTCACTGGTACCAACATGTACCAAGACAGCAGACTCCTCCCCAGCACTATCTAAGACCTTATCTAGGTGGCGCGTGAGGTCCGCTACCTTCGCACCAGGCAGGCATGTTACCAGGCGATCCTCACGTCCACCAGCCACCCAGCTATCTACATGCCTAATGATCGAATCACCAACTATAACAGCTGTCCTAACCCTTCCCTCATGGGCACATGGCCCTGGAGAAACTCCCTCGGTGTGAGAGGGGTTTACATCACCTGGAGGACAGGTCCTAGTTACAGGATCACTTCCTGCCACACCAGGGTGATGCTCTCCTGTCACGTGCCCTCTCTCTTCCATGGCAACAGGGATGCTGCCAGACTGGAGGTGGGACTTCAGGACTATATCCCTGTAGGTCTCATCTATGTACCTCTCTGTCTTTCTTATGTTTTCCAAGTCTGCTACTCTAGCCTCTAGAGAATGGACTCATTCCCTGAGAGCAAAGAGCTCCTTGCACCTAGTGCACACGTAAGACCTCTCGCCAATTGGGAGAAAATCATACACGTGACACTAAGTGCAAAAGACTGGAAAGCACTCATCTTGCTGCTGGACTGCTGTCTGCATCTTAGTTTTAAGCTTGTGTTTAGATCTTTAAATTCTTTAATTACTAGGGGTTGCTATGGATATTTATACTAATAAAACTGTACCTATACGTAATCCAGAGATGCCAGGAACTCCCCTTGGCACACTGCTTGCAACACGGATCACAAAAATTTCTATCTGGAAGCACAGGACGCACAAGTGCTCATCGACACCACTGAGGTCCAGAATGGGACAGAATGATCCATCCTTTTTCAGCATCACGACTAGATGGAATACGTGCCCTTGTCCCGATCACCCAGGGAACAGGCACCACTGCCTTCAGAAGTAATAACTTGTCCAAGGTTATCCACACTGTGGCCCTTTTGTTCTCAGAACCACAAAAGGGGAGATAACAAAAGCATCCAGGATCAGCTCTTTGCATGCCAGGACATAGCCATTCAGTATGGCTATGTCCTGGACTCGGGTCCATTCCTGAAAGAGGAAGCAAAGCCTACCCCCAACCAGAGGAACCAGGTAATGGCCTGCAAAATGTTCTCCTCTGGAGGGGACCAAGGCCCTGGGCCCATGTGCTCCACAAAAGGACTGAGAATAAGTCAGAAGGCTTTCCAGGCTAGTAGCAATAGGAGTTCCGAAGCCTTCAGAAGTCTGACTAGCACAAACGTGAGGAGCAGGCAGAAGCTGATGGAAAAGGGGCTCCTGCCTGCTTCACAGGCCCCCTAAGACCTTTCCTCTGGAAGGCTGTAAGAGTTTCTCACCTAGGTCCTTCATATTCTCCAAATTGGCCCCAAAAGAAGCTTCCCTTCAAAGGCCAGTCAAGTCAACCAGACTTTGGACAATGTGTCTGCTACCCTCTGTTTGAGCCAAATCAAACACCATGTCACCAGCAACAGGGCACTATCCCTGGCTGCTAGATGTACCAGGTCATACATGGCATCCAAAGGAAGGCCATACTAACTCTTTGGAGTTAAATATCATCTGGCAGGAGAGACTGAATCCACTGGAGCACAGCTCAAGATGTCAGGTCTGCACATACTGCCAACTGAAGAATAGCAGCTGCGGCAGTGAACTGGTGCTTCAACCACAAATCCACTTTGCGGTCCAAAGCATCCCTTAAGGTTGATCCGCCTTCCACAGGAATGTTAGTCCTACTGATAACCGCCGTGACTTGCGCATCCATCTCCAGGAGAGTGTACATCTTATACACCCTTAGCCCCTTAGGTGGCGAGTCAGGAGAACCCCACTCCAACTGGATCATGTCCTCTACCATCTCCAAGAATGAGGAGACTGTAGTGGATTTCTGCACCTCTTGCAGGAATATATGCACCTTTGGCTCGGCTTGGCTCTGCTCTGTACCTACAGCATCCGCTAAGCTCAAGGTGAATAAGACCCTCGCAAAACACCGCCAGTTCCTCCTTCCAGAACAGGCGGCTCACACCGGCCTCTTCACAATCCTCCGAAGGAGAGTATGCCTCTGTCCACATCAGAGCCCAGAACCAGAGACTCTGAATCCAAGTCACAGTCCAAATCTCAGACAGATATCATCTGATCCCCATCTCCAGGGGGCACCCTTCGCCTGAGATGCTTAGCCTAGGCAATCCAACAGGGCTGCCATTCTCAGCCTGCCCCATTTAAGAATGTGCTCAGGAAGGGGGGAGGGGAAACCCAGAGGCCACGGTGTCTGAATTTCCATGCCAGAATGACCAGGCCTGTCATAAAAAGGAACGGAATTACAAGGACGACAATCCAGATTCCAAAAGCTCTCCTCATGGAAAAATCACTCACCTACACCAGGAGATATAGCCACCATCAATCCCCTAGAACAGTGATGGCTAACCTTTTTGAGCCCGAGTGCCCAAACTGCCGCACAAAACCAAAGAATTTCCTCAAAGTGCCAGCACGTCAATTAAACCTTAACAACAATATTTTAGAGCCTTATAATGATGTTCCAGATCACCCATTTTGGGCAAGGATACTGGGGCGTTACAAATTACACAACACTTGTCTTTCACCATGATGAAGAAGTAGTCCATTTTCCATTCATCATGAAAGTGGTAGGTTTTGCTCTTCTTTGGAACCCAGCTCCCGCGTGGGTCCTATAATCTCGCGAGAGGACGGCGCACGAGCTCTAGCGTGCAGCTTCTCGGCGAGAGGCGCGCAGAAGCTCCGACCGGAAGGGGAAGCGCGGGGCCGGGCTGGGGCCTTTCTCCTAGCACAGGGGTCTGCAACCTTTAAGACATAAAGAGCCACTTGGACCCGTTTCCGAAGGGAAAAAAAAAAACTGGGAGCCGCAAAACCATTGCGACATTTAAAACAAATCTAACACTGCATATATTGTTTCTTACAGTGTACCATCATAATCACAATCACAATCATAGCCTGAGGTAAATATGAGGGCCCAAATGTAATCCACATTATAAATATATTATTATATTATTGTCACTTTTCTTTTAATATTTTTTTGACCCCCCTCAGAACTACTTTTCATAGAAAACGTTAAATTTACTTACCGTATTTTCCGGCGTATAAGACGACTGGGCGTATAAGACGACCCCCTACTTTTCCTGTTAAAATATAGGTGTTTGGCCTATACTCGCCGTATAAGACTACCCCTCTTCCAGCGCACACCAAAAAAAAATACGCCGGAAAATACGGTTAATTAATCACAACAAGTAACAATATTTGATTTCAAAATTATGATGATTTTGTAGTCAAATCACTAATATGAAATAAAATTATTTTTTCTACCTTTGTTGTCTGACCAATTTATTCTCTGATCATGCTGGTCCCGATCTGAGGCTTCTGCTTTCCTGTCTTCTCTTAGCTCTGTTTCTGTGGTCTATGGTCCATCTGCCATTTCTTATCTCTTCTTTCGTTTTCTTCACTTCTTTCCATCAGCCTATTTCCAGTCCCAGTAACCCTCCCCAGTATCAGCCCCTTTCCAGTCCTCACTCCCAGTACCTTCCAATGTCAACTTGCATTCCCATGATTGCCACTGGTGTCCATTCCCTTCCAGTCCCCCTCCTTCCCCACTGACCAGTCCCTTCTAGTACAAATACCATGGCAGCCCCTCTCAGATCCACTCCCTTCCAGTTCCATTCTCCCATCCGCTCGCATCAGCCCATTTGTAGCCTTAGCCCCCAGTTTTCTTCCAGGGCCAGCAGCTCTATCCTCCCCTCCCCACAATCAGCCCATTCTCAGTCAAAGCCCCCCAATCAGCTCACTTCCAGTGCTAATCCCCCCTCAACCCCATTACCAGTGCTAGCCTCCCCTAATCAGCCCAATACCACCAGTCCTACCCCCCCCCATCACCAGTCCTATCCCCCCATCAGCCCATTTCCAGTCCTAACCTCACCGATCAGCTCATTTCCAATGCTAGCCCCCATCAGTCCAGTATCAGTCATACCCCCCTATCAGCCCATTACCAGTCCCAACCCCCCCCCTTGATCAGTCCATTCCCAATCCTAGCCTTCAACCCATTACCAGTCCTAGTCCCCTCCCATCTGCCCATTACCAGTGCTAGCTCCCCCATCAGCCCATTATAATCCTAAGCCGCAATGTCTCTCGCCTCTCTCCAGCATTTATCCCGTCTGTCCAGTATGTCCCTGTCTCTCCCCTTTGTGCATGCCAGCCCCCCCCCTCCATGTCAGCCCCCGTCCTTCCATCTGTCCATGTCAGCTCCCTCCCTCCCTCCCTCCCTGTCAGCCCCACTGTCCATGTCAGCCTCCCTCCATGTCAGTCCCCCCTCCTTCCATGTAAGCCCCCCTCCTTCCATCCATCCATATCAGCTCCCTCCCTCCATCCATCCATATCAGCTCCCTCCCTCCATGTAAGCCCCCCTCCTTCCATCCAGCCATATCAGCTCCCTCCCTCCAGGTAAGCCCCCTCTCTTCCATCCATCCATATCAGCTCCCTCCCTCCATTTAAGCCCCCCTCCCCCCCACTCCCCATGTCGACCCCCCCTCTCCCCATGTCGATGGTAGCCCCCCCCCTCTCCCCATGTCGATGGTAGCCCCCCCCCCTCTCCCCATGTCTTCCTCCCTTCGTCTGCAGCCGCGGCTCCCTGCCTGTTAGGGAACCGCGGCTGTGCTTGTAAAATCGTTGCGGAGCCCTTCCTGTCTTGACGGGCTCCGTGCAGCATTGTCCCGCCTCTAAAGGAAGTTGTACAACTTCCTTTAGAGGCGGGACAATGCTGCACGGAGCCCGTCAAGACAGGAAGGGCTCCGCAACGATTTTACAAGCACAGCCGCGGTTCCCTAACAGGCAGGGAGCCGCGGCTGCAGACGAAGGGAGGCAGACACCTGTTTTAGCGGACCTTCCCGCGTGCCAGCTGCAAGGCCTTCGCGTGCCACAGCTGGCACGCGTGCCATAGGTTCGCCATCGCTGCCCTAGAAGATGGGGAGCGGACCACAGCACAGCTGTCCAAACCTCCATCTGGTTGGTTATTACCCACAGCGCCATCCACTACCCCCTGCCCTGAGGCAGGCAAGACCGGACCAACTGCATTCCCCTGCTGAGAAGGGGCAAAAAAGAGAGAAAATTAGACTTACCTGCTAATTGTACGTCCTTGAGGAACTCCAGTTCAGTCCTTCACCTCTGGGTAGTGTACCTCCTCCTGCAGGATGGAGAATGGGCATGTCAAAACTGTGACATCACTGGATATACCCTGCTGGTCTCTCCCATCAGCCCCAGTGAACTACAGACAAAGCAGACTCAAAGGAGCAACAAATAAATAGCTTATAGTATTAAACACAACTTTTGAACCAAACTTTAAAAATTCAAATTTTAACCCTTAAACTACATTCCCCTTAAGTAGGAAACTACTTTCTTCACTTTCTCTTTCCTCCAAGAAACCAAATAAGAAAGACAGAAAGAAGAGGGAAAGTCAGAGTAAAAGAATGACAGCGATCCGAGACTCTTAAGACATTTACACAAATTTGTGTCTGCTACTCCCCCCAAACTGAAACCTACCTCTGCCTTCGTCATCCCCGGGTGGGAATCAGGGCTGAACTGGAGTTCCTCAAGGAACTACAATTAACAGGTAAGTCTAATTTCTCTTTCCTTATCGTTCCTCCAGTTCAGTCCTTCATCTCTGGGATGTAACAGGGCAGTAATCATTGGGAGGGACCTGTCCACCAATACCGCCGACCTGAAACAGGCATCGTTCGCTGCCTGAACATCCAAGCGATAGTGTTTACTGAAGGTATGCAGAGCGGCCACTTGGTCGTCTCTCCATATCTCCACTGGCAGAACCAAACTGTGTTCCACCCAAGATGTCACTTGTGCTCTACTAGAGTGAGCTCGTAACCGCACTGGCACCTGCCGCCCCTGCAAAATATATGCGGACGCTATTGCTTCCCGGACCCATCTGGAAATCGAAGCTTTGGCTGCCGCTTCCCCTTTACAGGGACCTCCAAACAGAATGAAAAGGCATTCAGACTTACGAAAAGTTTCTGAAACCTTTAGATATTGACACCGAACTCTCTTTATGTCCGGACTGCGCAAACTACAGTATGCGGCATTCTCCTCCGTAGATCCTAATACTGGCAATGAAACCAATTGGTTCATGTGAAAGGGAGACACAACTTTGGGCAGAAAAGACGGTACAGCTGTAAACACCACCTTTTCTCTAGAAAAAGACAAAAACGGCTCCCGACAGGATAAGGCCTGCAATTCAGAAACCCGTCATGCCAAACAAATGGCCACTAAAAACACCATCTTTAAGGTTAAATCCTTAATGGATGTTTGGTGCAAGGGCTCGAAAGGTTCCCTAGACAACTCCCACAGAACCAGGTTAAGATCCCACGGAGGCACCACCATTCTGCGAGAGGGACGTAGCCGAGATACTGCTTTTAGGAAACAAACCACGTCGACATGGGAGCCCAGGGTTACTCCCTGGACTTTCCCTCTATAGCAAGAAAGAGCTGCCAGCTGGACTCTTAATGAGCTGGCTGCTAGACCTTTATCAAAACCATCCTGTAAGAAACGTAACACCATAGGCACAGAAACCGTGGAGGAACGGACCTGCCGCCGAGAGCACCAGTCCTCAAATATACACCATATCCGCACATATGCTAGGGATGTGGACCTCTTTCTGGCACGAAGTAAGGTCGCAACTACCGCTCCAGAATAACCTTTTTTCTTTAACCTCGCCCTTTCAATGACCAAGCCGTAAGCGAGAATCGATCCACTTGAGGCATTTGAAGAGGACCCTGAATCAAAAGATCCTCCGTTGCTGGTAATCTCCAAGGATCCCCATCAAGAAGTCGGACTAGATCGGCATACCACGGATGTCTCGGCCAATCTGGAGCCACTAACAGAACTCTTCCCCGATGAGCTTCGATGCGCTGAACCACTCGTCCTATGAGCGCCCACGGGAGGGAAGACAGAGGAGACCTGACGATGGCCAATGTTGTACTAGGGCATCGATCCCTTCCGACATCTTCTCTCGTCTTCTGCTGTAAAAGCGGCTCACCTTGGTTGAATGAAAGGTCGCCATGACATCCATAGTCGGAGGACCCCATCTGCTGACTATCTGAGCAAACACTTCCGGATGCAGTTCCCATTCTCCAGCATCCACCCGGACTCTGCTGAGAAAATCTGCCATCACATAGTCCTTTCCCGCAATGTGCACCGCCGAGATCACCTGTAGTCGAGGTTCCACCCAGGCAAACAATGCCCCTGCTTCCTCTTCCATGGCCGTGCTTCCTGTTCTGACAATTCCACGACAGTGGCTTACATCAATCGGCAGGGCAGAAAGCACACTCACCGCCTGGCCTTTCACCGCAGTTTCAAATGCCTGAGGAGCTAGAAACACTGCTCGTAGTTCAAGACAGTTGATCGACCATAGGACCTCCTGGGCGCTCCAAGTTCCGCCAACAGAACCGGCACTACCGCTCCCAGCTGCAAAAGACGATCCAACATTTGTCATACTGCCAGTGTTTTCTGCCGACCTATGCAAGGTGAAAGCACAAACGAAACTAGAACGGGCCAATTGAAGAGCATAACCTTTGCGTATTATCTCCAATACCCATTGGTCGGATGTTATTTGAACCCAGGCAGGAAGAAATTCCCGAAGCCGCCCTCCAATCGGTTGACTTCCTACCCGGGTCCGCCTCGCTTCATTGTGGCTTTCAAACTGACACTGCAGCGGCAGCTGAAAAACCTCTACCTGCTCCCCGAAACCCACAAAACCGCTGGGCTCTAGAAGCAAATCTTCCTCTTTGGAAGCCTCCTAATCGAGGGGTAAGAAACCTCCTGAAATCCCTAAACTGGCCCCGTGTGGCCAGTATGGACTTCCCTTGCTTAGGCTCGTCTTCCACCCTTGGACTCTCCCAAATCCTTAAGCAATTCGTCCAGCTCTTCACCAAACAACTTCTTCCCTTTAAAAGGAAGCTTACCGAGACGTAACTTAGAAGAACCATCGGCCGCCCAATTTCTTAGCCACAGGTAACGGCGAGCAGCTATCAACGAAGCCATACTATTCGCTAATGCTCTAATCAAATCGTAGTGGACATCTGCTAAATATGCCGATCCAGATTTGAGTCGTGTCACCTCCATTAAATGCTCCTGCTCCTGTTGAGTGGACTGCCGTAAGCGTTGGGACCACCAAAGACACACTCTCGCCACCCAAGCCCCACAAATGGAAGCTTGCAAGGAAAGAGCATTAGCCTCAAAGGCCTGTTTCTCCTCCTATCTTGTGCATCCTTCAAGGCCGCGCTGCCTTTCACCGGAATAGTCTTCTTCTTTGTGACTGCTGACACCGCCGCATCAATCCGCGGGAAACAAAAATCTTTTCCTTGTCCTTGTCTGCTAAGGGATAGAGCCTGTTCATGGTCCTGACCCCCCTTAGTCCCGCTTCTGGCAGATCCCATTCATCTTGGATCATCCGGTCAACTACACGGTCAACAGGAAACACCACCTGAGATTGCCTCACCGCTTGAATGAGGGTCTTCCAAACCCTCTTCCTCTGACGGTTGTACCGTAGTGAGATTGAGCGTCTGGAGGGATTCTGTAATGAGCGCCGTAAGCTCGTCTTTCCAGAATACCCGAAAGATCCTCACCTGATCCTCAGGCTCCGGAATTTCCACTTCTTCAAATTCCTCCATTCCCGATTCAAGTTCTAACTTGGCCTCTTCCGTCTCGGACCAGTCCGTATCTGAAGGTGGATGGGCTAACCCGGACTGCTGCACAGGAGTCGCAAGCGGCAATGGCTCAGGTACCTTCCCCTGCTGTCGCAAGCAATACGCTTGATGCATTATTAAGACAAAGCCTGGAGAGAACTCTCCCAGAGGCAGCCCCGAAATCGGCGACGGTACCGCACTAGATGGACCCGCTGGGATTTTCATGAAGGGCAGCAACTCTCCTTCGGCTCTTGTCGATAGACTGTGAGAATCCTTAACAACTTTATCTTCCATCTGCTGTTCCATACTGGTTGAAGCTGCAGCACAGCCACGGCAGATTCCAGCATCTGAGACTGTGCCTCTGCGTGTGCCACATATTAGACACTGGGGACATGGCGGCATTAGCTATGAACGCCAACAAGCTCTTTGTCAGGAAAGAAAAGGGGAATGAAATTATTATTGCCCTCTTTATTTTATTTTATTTTTTTTTTTAACTGAAACCTGAGGGAAAAGGAAAAACCAAATTAAAGTACCAACCCATAAAATTAAACAGAATTAAACCAACAGACCCTCTTAAAATAAACAAAGGGAAGTTAAATTAAATTAAATAGTACTTGAATTTACTTCAGGATTGAGCTTGCTTTGCTTTAACCCCCAGCGCGAGCCGCCACACTGAAACTGCCATGTGGCTTAACTGCACAGGAAAATGGCCGCGAATGCCGTCAGGCCCTGCTTGGCGCCGAAAAGCCTGGAGCAGATGCTAAAATTTCAACGGCCCGCTGCGCAGCCACGGATCACTTCCCCTGCACCAAAGGCGACAATGAAATGCCTGCCAGAGAAAGCTGTCTGTCTTACCGCCTCGATGCGCAGCCCTACAAGTCGTGACATTGCTCAGCACTGAAGAGAGCAACGTCCATGGCGAGAGCTGCTCTTCCGGCCTGGACTGCCTGCCTCGAAGCCTCGCGGTGAACCGGAGCCGGAGGGCACAATGATGTGTGCGCGGCAGAGCTCTCCCCCGTACAGCCAGGAGAGAGCTGCTGAGGTAAACTGGTCCGGTTTGAGAGGGAGGAAGGAAAGACAGACTGAGGCCGGATCGAAACCTGAAATATAACTTTTTTTTCTTTTCTTTTCTTTTTTTAAAGGGATAGCTCCAAGAAAAAAATAAGTTATAGGGACCAAAGAAAAATCTGAAGCCTAAAATCTAACTAAATTGCTCCTTATCTCTGTTCCTCAAGTGAGCCCAGCACCTAGGCTCACTACGTCCTCCTGCTGCATGGAGACTGGACACACTGGGGCTGATGGGAGAGACCAGCAGCGTACATCCAGTGATGTCACAGTTTTGACATGCCCAGTCTCCATGCTGCAGGAGGAGGTACACTACCCAGAGGTGAAGGACTGAACTGGAGGAACGATAAGGAACAGGCTCTCCAGGGACGATTCAGAAGTTCCCATGCAAGAAGAGCAGTGTCCAGAAGGTGTACCTTGCTTACCACACATCTCCTGGAAGACAATACATGTTAAGGCCATGGCGGCAGTAAGACACATGTTAACAGTGCTTGTACCGCAACATGCATTGGAGCCCCTCAGGTAGAACGTGCGCTAGGACTGTGCAACCACAAGACACACAATAGTAAAAAGCACTAGAAACACATGCAGAAAAACAGCAGGAAACCCCCACACCACGACAATGGTCACCAGAGTCCACCCTGAATTATACCCCAGATGGATGGAATGGGAGCCCCCAACAAGAACAATGATGTGGTCGAGCCTTGGTACTCACTCCGAGAACCCTAGGCAGAAAAATTCATGTTGAGCTCAGCTCTTTTCCCCTGTAACTGTTTCTCTTGCTTTTCAGACACTGTGTTTTAAGATGGCTGGCAGGAAGATTCCTCAGAGAGCCTTCTGCAATCTTTGGGAGACAGGGGTGTGGGGGGCGACAGAGGAGGAGAGAGGGCGGATTGAGGTCATGTGAGGCTGCTGAACTCTTCCTATCCTTTCAATTTTCTAGCTGCTCAACAGGTTCTTATGATAAGAGCGCAGAGTTGAACCAATTTTCCCTCCTCTTATGACTACAGGAAAGTCCGCAGTCTAGCAGAGCCTGCCACATCACGTTCAAGTGAGAGAGTCACCCTCAAGATGGTCACTCATGAGCGTTTAAATCAATCTTTTCCTCTCAATTATTCAGGATTTTCTTCAGAGTAGAAAAAAATCCATCCACCATCTGCTGGAAACAAAGAAAACTGAAAAGATCTCTGGTGGCTGAGGCAACTAGAAGCATGGGAGTGATGTCACTAAAACCTGAGCTTTTCATTGGTTCCACCAATCCACTACTAGGGACTGGTCTAACAGGACAATATGGAAATTATTAAAATGTGTTTATATAAATATACACATATTCATTAAGGGCTCGAGAAAATCCCAGGCGCCAGGTCTAATTTTTGGTCACCATGGCACCCTGGAGCTCATCACACATAGGCAAATATGCTGAAAAGGGTCATGATCATGGACTAGAAGAGGCCTTAGCTGCGATTGGTCTGCCCATGGGAGATCGGATCCCCACAAGCAAACAGGAGAGGAAGGCCATGTCAGGAAGTTAACAGGCTGCCCATGGGGATCCCCCCACATCTACAATGGACAACCACCATTGGGCCTACTACTTTCCCCAAAAGACACAGGTTCTACAATGCTTGTATTGGGTCAAGCAGTGATATCCAGTGTCCCTTTTAATAATGGTTTATGAACCATTACTCCAGGAACTTGTCCAAACCTTTTTTAAACCCAGCTACACTAACAGCTTTTACTACATCCTCTGGTAACAAATTCCAGAGTTTGATTGCACATTGAGTAACTAAATATTTTCTCTTATTCGTCTTAAATAGGTTACCCTGCAGCTTCATCGCATGTCCCCTAGTCTTTCTATATTTTGATGGTTTAAACAAATCGATCTACATTTACTCATTCCACTCCATTCATTAATTTATAGACCTCTAGCCCCCTCAGCCGTCTCTATTCCAGGTTGAAGAGCCCTAACCTTTTTAGCCTCTCTTCAAAGGGGTATCCTTCCATCCCCTTTACCATTTTGGTGACTCTTCTCTGTACCTTTTCAAATAAAGCTATATCCTTTTTAAGATACGGCGACCAGAATTGCACACGATATTCAAGGTGCGGTCGCACCATGGAACGATACAGAGGCATTATAATATCTTTTGTTTTATTTTCCATTCCTTTCCTTATGATACCTAGCATTCTATTTGCTCTCTTGGCCCCTGCTGCACACTTGCAGAGGGTTTTAACACGTTAGCCACAATGAGGCCTAAATCTTTTTCCAGGGTGCTGGTTTCTAATGTGGAACCTTGCATCATGAACAGCTCAAACTAATGTTACTTTCACTTGTCCACATTAAATTTCATCTGCCATTTGGATGCCTAGTCTTCCAATTTATCGAGATCCTCTTGCAATTTTCCACAATCCTCATGGGTTTTAAACAACTTTAAATAGTTTTGTCTCATCTGCAAAATTTGATAACCTCACTCGTTATTCCCATTTCCAGGTCATTTATAAATATGTTGACAAGCAGCAGACCCAGCACAGATCCCTGGGGTACTCCACTATTCACCTTTCACCACTGAGAAAATTGGCCATTTAGCCCTACCCTCTGCTTTCTATCTCTTAACCAGTTCCTGATCCACAATAGAACACTGCCTCCTATCCCATGACTTCTTAGTTTTGCCAAACGTCTCTGATGAGGGACCATGTCAAAGGCTTTCTCAAAGTCCAGATACACTATATCGACCGACTCACCTTTGTCTGTTTATTCACACTTTCAAAAAACATAACAGATTAGTAAGACAAGCTCTTCCTTCTCTAAAGCCATGTTGGCTGTCTCCCATTAAGCAATAACTATCTATATGTTCAGTAATTTTGTTTTTTATGATGGTTTCTACCATGGTACTGATGTCAGGCTCACCGGTCTGTAGTTTCCCAGATCACCTCTGGAACCCTTTTTAAAAATTGGTGTTACTTAAAGATTGGAGGATGGCCAATGTATTACAGATGATTTAATGATAGTTCACAGATTTGTATACCATCTGGTCCTCAGTTTAACAGTTGTAATACATCTTCCCGGTGTATTGATATTTCTTTCAATTCTTCCACAGTATCACCTTTAAATACCACTTCAGGTCATGGGTAACATTCCTACATCTTCCTCAGTAAAGACTGAAGCAAAAAATTCATTTAATATCTCCACTATGGCCTTGTCCCCTCTTAGTACCCCTTTTACCCCTTCAACATCTAATGGTCCAACTGACTCTCACAAGTTTTTTGCTACGAATGTACTTGAAAAAGTCTATTATGCGTTTTTGCTTACACAGCAAGCTTCTTCTCAAATTCTCTCTTTGCTTGCCTTATCAATGCCTTGCATCTAACTTGCCAGTGCTTGTGCCGTTTCCAGTTTGTCGTTTGGCTCTTTATTCCATTTCCTGAAAGATACTATTTTGGTAACAGCCTCTCTGACCTCACTTCTAAACCATGCTGGCAGTTTTTTGGACTTCCTTCCACTTTTCTTAAAGTGTGGAATACAGCTAGTCTGGGCTTCCAAGATAGTATTTTTAAACACCCAAGCTTGATGTAAGTCTAACCTTTGCAACTGCTCCTTTTAGGTTTTTCTTAACTATTTTCCTCATTTTATCATAGTCTCCCTTTCAAAAGTTAAAAAGGTAGTACTGTGGATTTCCTTACCATCCCTCCTCCATTAATTAAATCAAACGCGATCATGATATGATCACTATTGTCAAGTGGCCCCCAACACCCTTATCTCTTGCACCAGATCTGGTGTTCTACTAAGGACTAGGTCCAAAATGGCTTCCCCTCTGGTCGGTTCATGAACCAGCTGCTCTAAGAAGCAGTCATTTATTTCATCTAGAAACGTTATCTCCCTAGTATGTCCTGCCGTGACACTGACCCAGTCGATACCGGGGTAATTGAAATCACCCATTATTATTACTGCGCTGTAACTTGTTAGCTTCCCTGATTTCTTTGAGCATTTCATCATCCATTTGTTCATTCTGGCCAGGCGGTCAATAGTACACCCTCACTGCCATCACCTTCCCCTTTTTACATGGGATTTCAATCCATATTCTACAGCAAATTTTGTTTCCTGCAAAACCTCAATCCTTTGTGACTCAATGCCCTCTCTAACACAGAGTGCAATCCCTCCACCAATTTGAACAGCTCTATCATTACAATATAGTTTGCACCCAGATATCAGGGTGTCCTCCTTCCCCCATGTCTCTGAGATACCAATCATATCTAACCTCTCTCACTTAGTGCTATATATTCTAACTCTCCCATGCAACTTCTGCTTCTCTTCAGAGTCCTCACATGCTGGAAAAGCTGGCAACGATACCATCTGATTCAAATGTGAATGGATGGACTACCTTCGGGAGGAATGAGGGTTGCAACACCACACTCTCCTTGGAAAGCCACAGAAATGGTTCCCTACAGGACAGAGCCTGAAGCTTAGAAACCTGCCGCACAGAACAAATTGCCACCAAAAAGACCATCTTCAAGGTGAGATCTCTCAACGACACCAAGCAAGGGGCTCAAAAGGAGGACCCATCAAGGCTTTTAACACCAGGTTCAAATCCCACAGCAGAACCATGGCCCATGGAGGACAATGGACCTATTGTCATCAAGAAGCAAGTCACATACAGATGGGCTCCCAAGAAGCGCCCCTGGAGTGGCCTCCAAAAATAGGAAAGAGACACTACCTGCACCTTCAGGGAGCTAAGCAACAGATCTTTTTTAGGCCATACTGCAGAGACTGTGGAATATGCGGGAGAGAACACAGAGCAGACACCAAATATTCTCCAGATCTGGACATAAGCCAAATTTGTGGACCTCTTCCTAGATTTCAATATGGTTGCAATCACAGATGCTGAAAAGCCCTTCTGCTTCAAACGCACCTTCTCGAGAGCCAAAACATAAGCAAGAACTGACCCACTTGGGGCATCAACACTGGTCCCTGACACATCCTGTCTGGGAGCCACCATGGCTCGTCTATCAACAATCGTCTTGGGTCTGCATACCATGGCCTCTGCAGCCAATCCAGCACAATGAGGATCACCGGCCCCGGTTGAGCTTCTGTGTGCTACAACAGCCACCGCACAAGTGCCCAAGGCAGAAACACATACAGGAGACCGTCCACCGGCCACTTCTGTGCCAATGCGTTCAGCCCTTCGGACCTATGCTATCTGCAGCTGCTGAAGAAATGACCTGCTTTGGTGTTCTCCAGCATAGCCATTAGATCCATCACCGGTGTTCTCCAATGTACTGTGATGTCGTGAAAAACTGCTGTGTTCCAACTCCCACTCACCAGCATCTAGACCAGGGGTCTCAAACTCAAATTGCTTTGAGGGCCAAATGAGGACTTGTAAAGTAACCTGCGGGCCGCATAAGACGCGGGGCCTCATTTGCATAATGTTACCATACAAAGCGCAGACGTTAATGATGCACATTTCCCAGAGCTGACATTTCCAGTTAATAAATTCAAAATAGATATTTTTCTACCTTTTGTGCATTTTTTTCAGTTGCAATTGTTCCAGCCACTTTCTTCTGGTTTCTTCGTGTCTTCTGCTAACTCTCCATCATCTGCTGTCCATTTGTCCTTTCTTCTCTCTTCTAGTTTTTTTTCCCATTCTCTCTCTACATCTGCTTTAACATACTAATCTTTCTCCTTTTGCTCCTCTCTCATTACTATTTCATCCACTCAAATTTTACCCCTCCATCCTCAATCACCACTTACTCTCCCAATACCCGGCCAATTGTAGATTTGTCTTCCCTCCCACACAAAATATTTTTCCCCTCTCCATTTCACTCTCCCAGCCCCATCCCATTATAATCCTCCAACATCAGCTCCCTTTTAGTTCCAGCCCCACCCAGCATCCCCTCCCTTCTAGTCCCCACATCAGCCCATTTCCAGTCCTAGCTCCCCCCCCCACTAAGCCCATTGCCAGTCCTAGCAACCCCCCCAGTCTATTACCATTTCTAGCCCTCCATAGCCCATTACTAGTCCTAAGCCCCCCCAACAGCCCACTTCCAGTCCTAACCCTCCCATCAACCCATTTTCATTCTTAGCCCCCCCATAGCCCATTACCAGTCCTAACCCACCAATCAGCCCACCTCCAGTCCTAACCCCCATCTGCCCATTTCCAGTCCTAGCCCCCATCATAGCTCATTACCAGTCCTAACCCTCCTCCCCCTCCCCCCCCCCGCTGCTATTAGCCCACTTCCAGTCCTAACCCCCCATTACCCCATTTCAATCTTAGCCCCTCTATAGCTCATTACCAGTCCTAAGCCCCCCAACAGCCCACTTCCAGTCCTTCCTAACCCCCATCAGCCCTTTTCCAGTCCTAACCCCCCCCCCATCAGCCCAGGTAAATAAAAAACCAAACAAAACAAAACCCTGGCTTCTGCTGCTGCGGCAGAATCAACTGTCAATTTAAAAAAAACCTGGCTTCTGCTTCTGCAGCCGCGAAGAGAGTATTTCCCTCTCGCGTGGCTTGAAAAGTGAATAGGTTTAAGCCGCACAAGGGGGAAATACTCTTTGCGGCTTGAAAAGCCCGCCGCTAAAGGAGCAGACTCAGGGCTCTTCCGGGCAGAGGAGAAGGGGCCGCAGGACAGTTGATTCTGCCGCTGCCACGGCAGCAGCGGCATCAGCAGAAGCCAGGGTTTTGGTTTTTTGTTTCCCTCCGTCGCGGGCCGCACAAAGTTCTCTCGCGGGCCGCATGCAGCCCGCGGGCCATGTGTTTGAGACCCCGGATCTAGACTGTGCTAGTGAGAAAGTCCACCTGAATGTTGTCCTTACCAGCCACATGCACTGCTGAAATGGCCCTTAGATTTTCTTCTGTCCATAGAAGCAAGGATTGACTATCGACCAGGAGGCCTCCTCCAGTGTCCACCATCCTTGAGACACCTGCACAGACAATGTGCTCCCCACCCCGTGAGGCTCGCATCTGTCGTGACTAGAATCCACTGCAGCTGCTCTAGTGGGACCCCCGCTATAAGCTTGTCCCTCCAAAGCCACCAGTCCAGACTGTGACAAGCCTGGGCTGTGCAAAGCATCTTCTGAGACAGCGACTAGCTGGACAACAGAGCCTGTTAAAGCGGCTGCATATGTGCCCAAGCCCACAGCATGAGGTCTAGTTCTGCCGCCATTGACCCAAGCAGGCGCCTTGCGCTTTAGAAATGTACTAATCTACACCTGAAGCCGCACCACTCTCCTCTGGCAATGACACTAACTCTGCCCAAGTGTAAAACTGCGCACCAAGGTAAACCAGCTGCTGCACTGGCTGAAGCAGACTCTTGGCTAAGTTGACCACCCCCCCCCCCCCCACCAGGTGGCTTCTACCCCCTCAGCTTCCAACTTTGCCCAAATTAACCAATCGTCCAGATAGGGGTACACCAAAATTCCTTCCTGCTTCAGGGCAGCTACTGTCGCCACCACCATGATCTTGGTAAAGGTGTGTGGAGCCATTGCCAGTCCAAAGGGCAATGCTATGAATTGAAAGTATCCCTCAGGAACCACAAAACGTAGGTATTGTTGATGGTCCGGTCAAATGGGACATGTGCAGGCAGGTAGGCCTCTGAAAGATCCAGGGTAGCCAAGAACTTGCCCTGCCTTACCACCAGGATGACCTATCTGAGGGTTTCCATTCTGGAATGTAGCACCGCAGCATGCAATTGACATGCTTGAGATTAAGGATAGAGCAGAAAGCACCTCCCTTCTTGGGGACAACAAAATTAATGAAGTAACAACCTGACCTGTGCTGGTTTTGAGGAACTGACTCTATTGCCTTCAAATAAACCACTTCTGCCTTGCCTGGCACCTTGCACGGAGAGGGAACGAAAACTTTGGCAAGAGGCCAAGAAAATTCCAGTGGATAGCCCTCTCAAATTATCTCCGACACCCACTGGTCGGAGGTAACCCTGGTCCAGGCAGAGTAAAACTGCTGTAACGGACCTCAGGAAGCAACTTCTGCTCAGCATCATTGTAGCTTCTTTGCCGGGATCTGCTGGCTAGAAAAGAAGCCTCGACCTGCTCCCTGGAAACCCTGAAAGGGCTGCATCTGTGATCCATATCTACCCCGCTGATAGGGAGCGAAACGAGTGGTGTGGAATCTTAAAATCTCTGGACTGTCCCCACTGAGGGCCTCCCTGCTTGGGACCCTTCAGCCGATCCTTGGGTAGTCTCCCACCTTTGGTGTCTCACAGGTCTTAACTAGCTTATCTAGAGCCTCCCCAAACAGCAACCTACCTTTAAAAGGGAGCATGCTGAGCCTGGACCTGGAGGCTGTATCGATCAATCAGTTGCTGAGCCACAGAAAGCAGCATGGCACAATAATGTATGCCATGGGCTTCGATAAGGCCTGGATCAAATCATAAAAGGCGTCTGCCAAGAACGCCGACTCCAATTTGTCCTGTTCCTGCTCCTTCGAGCCCTCCAGGGTCATGCCTTGCAGCCAGTGTATCAACGCCCTGGAGACATACGCCCCACAGATGGAGGCTTGCAAAGACAGCACGCTAGTGTCAAAAGCCATCCTAAGGAGGGACTCAAGCTTACAATCCTGAAGGTCCTTCAGAGCAGTGCTCCCTTCCACCAGAATGGTGGACTTCTTTGTGACCGCCGAGACTAGAGCACATACCTTCGACATCTTGACGGACCAGAAAAAGGGACTGTTACTTCTGGAGAGAGATCTGCAACTGTGAGTATATACTTCTGGTAATTTTCTAAAAGGAATTCTTTGTATTAAAGCTAACTAATCTGTGAATCCACTATTTTTGTTAAATCAGTCAGGGCCTAGTAGCAGCAGTTTAAGTTTAAATTTAAAACACAGAGGAGAACTTTCTGGTTACATTTCATACCCAGCAAAGAGCTTGTAGTTTAAATTTAATAGTCACTCAGGGCCTAGTAACAGCAAAGTACTTTTAGCTTAAATTTAAAACACAGAAAAGAGCTTTCTGGTTAAATTTAGAACCCAGCAGAGAGCTTGTAGTTGAAATTTCATAAGAAGTTAGAGCCTAGCAGCAGCTAAGAGCTATAATTTAAATCAAATCAGAATATAGCTTACCTCAGCAGCACAAGACAGGGTACTGTGCAGCAGCCCTCTTTTACTGGTAACATGCCTGCCTGGTGCGAAGGTAGCGGACCTCACGCGCCACCTAGATAAGGTCTTAGATAGTGCTGGGGAGGAGTCTGCTGTCTTGGTACATGTCGGTACCAATGACATAGGAAAATGTGGTAGGGAGGTTCAGAAGGCTAAATTTAGGCTTTTAGGTAGGAAGTTGAAATCCAGAATTTCCAGGGTAGCATTCTCCGAAATGCTTCCTGTTCCACGCGCAGGACCCAAAAGGCAGGCAGAGCTCCAGAGTCTCAATGCGTGGATGAGACAATGGTGCAGAGATGAGGGTTTTGGATTTGTTAAGAACTGGGGAACATTCTGGGGAAAGGAGGAGCTCTTCCGAAGGGATGGGCTTCACCTTAACCGGGATGGAACCAGGCTGCTGGCATTAACCTTTAAAAAGGAGATAGAGCAGCTTTTAAACTAGATATTAGGGGAAAGCCGACAGTCGCCCAAGAGCGGATGGTTCAGAAGAATGTATCTTTGAAGGATACTACCAAAAGCAGAGAGGTTCCACAAAACAGTAAAGTAGCCCAAATTCTCTCAAGTATGGAGCAGACAGAGCTTAAAGATCCCAAATTAACCATGTCTAACAATAGCCAAATTAATATGAATAAAATACATTCTCTAAAATGCTTGTATGCAAATGCTAGAAGTCTAAAAAATAAGATGGGAGACTTAGAATATATAGCACTAAATGAAAGGTTAGATATGATAGGAATATCAGAAACATGGTGGAAGGAGGACAACCAGTGGGACACTGATACCTGGGTACAAACTATATCGTAATGACAGAGCTGATCAAATTGGTGGAGGGGTTGCTCTCTATGTTAGAGAGGGCATTGAGTCAGAAAGGGTTAAAGTTTTGCAGGAAACAAAATCTGCTGTAGAATCTATATGGATTGAAATTCCATGTAAAAGGGGGAAGGCAATGGCAGCAGGGGTGTACTATCGAGCGCCTGGCCAGAATGACCAAATGGATGATGAAATGCTCAAAGAAATCAAGGAAGCTAACAAATGTTACAGCGCAGTAATAATAATGGGTGATTTCAACTACCCCGGTATCGACGGGGTCAGTGTCACGTCAGGACATGCTAGGGAGATAAAGTTCCTAGATGAAATAAATGACTGCTTCTTGGAGCAGCTGGTTCATGAACCGTCCAGAGGGGAAGCCATATTAAACCTAATCCTTAGTGGAACACCAGATCTAGTGCAAGAGATAAGGTTGTTGGGGCCACTTGGCAATAGTGATCATAGCATGATCGCCTTTGATTTAATTAGTGGAGGAGGGATAGTAAGGAAATCTACAGTACTACCTTTTAACTTTTGAAAGGGAGACTATGATAAAATGAGGAAAACAGTTAAGAAAAAACTAAAAGGAGCAGTTGCAAAGGTTAAAGACGTACATCAGGCTTGGCTGTTGTTGAAAAATACTATCTTGGAAGCCCAGACCAGCTGTATTCCACGCTTTAAGAAAAGTGGAAGGAAGTCCAAAAAAAACTGCCAGCATGGTTTAAGGTGAGGTCAGAGAGGCTGTTGCCAAAAAAGCATCTTTCAGGAAATGGAAAAAAGAGCCAAACGACGAAACCTGGAAACAGCACAAGCACTGGCAAGTCAAATGCAAGGCATTGATAAGGCAGGCAAAGGGAGAATTTGAGAAGAAGCTTGCTGTGGAAGCAAAAACGCGAAGTAAAGACCTTTTCAAGTACATTCGTAGCAAAAAACCTGTGAGAGAGTCAGTTGGTCCATTAGATGATAAAGGGGTTAAAGGAGCACTAAGAGGCGACAAGGCGATAGCGGAGAGACTGAATGAATTCTTTGCTTCAGTCTTTACTGAGGAAGATGTAGGGATGTTACCCATGACTGAAGTGGTATTTAAAGGTATGGAAGAATTGAAGGAAATATCGATACATCGGGAAGATGTATTACAACTATTAGATAAGCTGAAGAGTAGCAAATCACCTGGGCCGGATGGTATACATCCAAGGGTGTTGAAAGAACTGAAATACGAGATTGCAGACCTGCTATTAGTAATCTGTGAACTATCATTAAAATCATCTCTAATACCTGAAGATTGGAGGATCGCCAATGTAACACCAATTTTTAAAAAGTGTTCCAGGGGTGATCCGGGAAACTACAGACCGGTGAGCCTGACATCAGTACCGGGAAAAATGGTAGAAACCATCATAAAGAATAAAAGTACTCAGCATGTAGATAGTCATGACCTAATGGGAGACAGCCAACATGGCTTTAGACAAGGAAGATCTTGTCTCACTAATCTGTTATGTTTTTTTGAAGGAGTGAATAAACAGGTGGACAAAGGTGAGTCGGTTGATATTGTGTATTTGGACTTTCAGAAAGCCTTTGACAAGGTCCCTCATCAGAGACTTTTGGCAAAACTAAAGAGTCATGGGATAGGAGGCAGTGTACTATTGTGGATCAGGAACTGGTTAAAAGATAGAAAGCAGAGGATAGGGCTAAATGGCCAATTTTCCCAATGGAGAAAGGTGAATAGTGGTGTACCCCAGGGATCTGTGCTGGGTCCGCTGCTTTTTGACATATTCATAAATGACCTGGAATGTGGAATAACGAGTGAGGTTATCAAATTTGCGGATGACACAAAACTATTTAAAGTTGTTAAAACCCAAGAGGATTGTGGAAAATTGCAAGAGGATCTTGATAAATTGGAAGACTGGGCATCAAAATGGCAGATGAAATTTAATCTGGACAAGTGCAAGGTTATGCACCTAGGGAAGAACAACCCAAACTATGGTTACACGATGCAAGGTTCCACATTAGGAACCACCACCCAGGAAAAAGATTTAGGCGTCATTGTGGATACCATGTTAAAACCCTCGGCCCAGTGTGCAGCGGCGGCCAAGAGAGCAAATAGAATGCTAGGTATGATAAGGAAAGGAATGGAAAATAAAACAAAAGATATTATAATGCCTCTATATCGTTCCATGGTGAGACCGCACCTTGAATATTGTGTGCAATTCTGGTCGCCGTATCTTAAAAAGGATATAGCGATTTTAGAAAAGGTTCAGAGAAGAGCCACCAAAATGGTAAAGGGGATGGAAGGATACTCCTATGAAGAAAGGCTAAAAAGGTTAGGGCTCTTTAACCTGGAAAAGAGACGGCTGAGGGGAGATATGATAGAAGTCTATAAATTAATGAACGGAGTGGAACGGGTCAACGTAGATCGATTGTTTACCTTATCAGAATATAGAAAGACTAGGGGACATGCAATGAAGCTACAGGGTAAACTATTTAAGACTAATAAAAGAAAATATTTTTTCACTCAACGTGTAATCAAACTCTGGAATTTGTTACCGGAGGATGTAGTAAAGGCTGTTAGTGTAGCTGGGTTTAAAAAAGGTTTGGACAAGTTCCTGGGGGAAAGGTCCATAAACCATTATTAAGAAGGGACCCAGGATATCAATGCTTGAACCAATACAAGCATTGTGGAACCTGTGTCCCTTGGGGAAACTGCTAGGTACATATGACCTAGATTGGCCACTGTTGGAAACAGAATACTGGGCTTGATGGACCTTGGTCTGACCCAGTATGGCATATCTTATGTTCTTATCCAGATAGCACCTGTTCCTTCTGCGGGATAGGGTAAAAGGTGACCCATCACCCTGCCTCCCCTTAGAGAAGCCTCTGGAAACTCCCATTCCGACTCAGATCATTTTCTTGATCACACCATGAATGGGAAAACAGAGCTGTTCCTCCTTAAACCCCTGCAGCAGGGGATCCTAGGGTGTTCTTCGCACCTGCAGAGGGCGGTGCCATGTTCAGGGCCGCTAATGACTGACTAATGAGGGCTGCCAGCTCCTCACGATGGAATACTCTGATGACTGTTGGATGGTCCCCCGTGAGCAGCTCCCCTTCTTCTAGCCCCAGACTCCCTGGGTCTCCCCAGAGGTCTGAGGGCCCTTCTCCCAGCTCCTCAGACATGTGATCACGGAGAGTACTGAGCCCACCAGGCACCCGACTCCCCATGTTGCTGCTTCAACTGGGGTGTTAAATCTAAGGCTTCAGCCCCCTGTGATGCTCCAAGGGAAGGCTGTGCCCCTCTATCCAGCTGGGGAGCCGATACTGCCCCCAAAGATGCAGCCTACTGTCTTTTAAGGTAGTAAGCCTTGTGTAACGCCAGAATAAAATTTGCTAACAAAAATCTTCTCCAATGGTTCCCATCACTGCCTTCCCTGCCAGAGAAGAAGCAGATTCCCGCCTTCCCCCATGACTTGGCTTTTCCTACACTTTACGCTCTAAGGAGAAGTCAGCGCTCCCAAAATGGCCACTGTTCCCGCCAAAACTGTGGGAACAGCAGCCTCTTGCCTGCCCCGGTGTAGACAAACTCCAGCGACCTGCTTAGCTAGCTGCATGCAGAAGCAGCACACATCTAACTGACAGCCCTCAGCTTCTCACACAGAGTGGACATGAAGATGCCACCCCGATAGCCCAGCCCGCCGAACAGGAAAACCAGCGCTGGTAAGAACCCCAATGATTGGCCATACTCCTCCTGTCTTATTTTCCTTCACTTTGACAAGAGATCCAGCAGCAGGGGAGGGGGGGGGGGGCAAACCCACGTTCCTGCTGCTTGCAGGGATAGAAGGCACTCCAGGCTGTCTAAACACCCCTCTCCCCTCCCACACACACACAAAAAGCTGTTGCTCACAGTCCTTTACCCCAGGCTGTCAGAAGGGAAGGGGACCTGGGGCTCCCAGGCCACTTCACCCCACTGCTCTTGCAATGGCTGCTCATCCACCTTGCCAGCCTGTACTCACCACACAGCAGTCTAAAAATAGGCAAATTAAAATTCTGTTGCCCTGAGGACAGCCTGATTCTCACCAAAACTGATCCAGTTTCCCTATCACTTTTCCTAAAGGGACCTCAGAGAGACCACTACAAATAGGCTCCTCATTCAGCTGCTGAGGACTGAAAGACTGAATCCTGGAGCTGAAAGGGAAGCTCTAGTACAGGAGCAACAGAATTCTGTCAAGTTCAGCCCTCAGCTGCTGGTGGATGGAGACAACCCCTGCGTAGCTGGACTGGCCTGGAAGTATGAAAAGGAAACAAACAGTCTTGGTAAAATCAGGCCCTAAAACCTAAAAAAAGAAGCTATGATATACCTTCTTAGGGGTGGGGGCCTGCACTATGACCTGGCTCCTAGATTCCAAGAAAATTTGTCAAGGCCTGTATATATTGAAGGTTATATTGTTTGGTTGAGTTAGTTATAATACTTTCAAGTTTGAGGTTTGGATTGGAGTACATTCAGCAGTTTACCACTTCTTGTTTAACTTTTACCTTTTTATATTTCTAACATAATTGGACAGCTAGATAACCTTCCCCCTCCCCTTTTTTTTTTAAACTTAACTTGTTTTTGACTCTTGCTCCCAGGCACCCCATGCACAAGTGTTTAATACCAACTGTCCAAATTTATCTGAATTATTCACCAGTCCCTGGGATGCAGGCTGAAGTACCAAAACGCATCAGGCAACTGAACTACAAATATTACTGGGCTATTTGACTCTCACCACTAAATGAACTAATTTGTTTTAAATAACCATGTGCATGAAAAGGTCTCTGTGACAGCTCCTACTAGTTTCATTGTTACCTCAGTAACAGCAATACAACTTCCTTCCATTGCCAACTAACGGATATATTATGAAGTAATCCAAAACTCTGCAAAAAATTAAGCTTAGGGATATATATACAAAAAGTAGTGATGGGCTTTTACAGGTAACGTTGGGCAATAGCTGCAAAAACCCATTGTTAGCTGCAAAAGTTCCACGTTATCAAGAAGGGGCATTCCCAGCACTTCCCCTGCAACTGCAAAGCCTGAGTTTTCTCCGTGGTATTTGCAGGGAATATGCTGGGACAGTTCCCAGGATGCAACATGGGGAGGTCACTCTGCTGCTATTTTACAATGTGGCAAGGGGCATGTGGGCAACGCTCCTGCCCCAATATTTAAGGTACTGAGAGGCAGGGGGTTGGGGCCACTGGGTCATCAGGTCTATGTTTTGGGGGAGAACAGGGTTGCTGGGCCACCAGATTTTTTTTTGTTTCTGTCGGGGGGCACACTGGCCCTTCCAACATTGTGCTGATGGCATCAAGGGCTTTCCTCAATGCCTGGAGCATCTGAGGTGAAGTGTCAACCATCACCTCAAATGACAGGAACATTCATGCTACGAGAAGATGGTATATCTTCAAGGCACAGTAGTACCTGACAAGTCTGTCACAAGAATTGGAGGCACCTTAGGCAGCCCTCCATCCTCCATTGCCACTCCTCACTGGGGCCTGCAGCAATAGCCCTCCGCTGCATCACAGTTTCCTTCTTTTCACACAGTGCTGTTTCCACCCCCTCCGATGCAGCTTCCAGTTTCGGAGTGGGATGGAAACGGCACAGTGTGAGAAGAAGGAAACCATGCAGCATTGGAGTGTGTTAGTAAATGCTGCATTGTGGTTTGGGGGGCTATTGCTACTGCTGCAGGCCCAAGAGAGGGGCAACAGTGGCAGGAGAGCTGGAACCCTAGGCAACCGCCTAGTTTGGCGAGTGGTAGCACCAGGGCTTGTTTAAATCCCCACTGGCATTGCATACTAGTACCTAGTAAAAGCAGGATCCTCCAGGGATCCCATTTAAGGTGGTATTTCCTAAGCCAGAGGATCCAGTTTTTACCTAGGCCCCTCTACAAAACAGCAGCAGCAGCTCAACTTGGAGCAAAGCAATGAATAGCTAGTTTGCTTTCAATGCAGACATCCCCCCACCCTTGTAATTCAGAAACAGGAGAGGGGTGGGAGAAGATACTGCAGAAAAAGGCTTCTACTGTTCTGTAGTATTCTCAGGAGAGGAATGCTAGAGTCTGGGTTCCTACCAAACCACTAAACTAAACAGCATATACCCCCTCATCTTACAGGTATTAACAAACGTGAGAAAAACATCCTTGAAGAGAATATTTTCAGAATAATGACTGTACAGAAACATTTGCTTTTATCGGCTTCAAATTTAAATTACCACAAACCGGAACTGGGAAGAAAAAAAAATATGACATGTTTGAAACAATATACTCATCTATCAAATTACACGCAGACAGCTTTAGATAGGAGCCGGGAATGAAACAGGGATGTGTCCTAAACCCCTCTTCAAATTCTCTTTCGAATACTAGGCTGCATTACACAGAGACTGGTTAGAACTCGAAATCTAAAAGTATCACAGCCCCATGCCCAGCCTCTCGCCGAAGACGAGAGATCTGAATCCCAGATCGGGTGCTATTACTCCCTGCTATCAGTGAAACTGACAGTAGCCTTGCGATGGGAATAGACTACAAGTCCCATCATTCTCTAATGACGTTCGGTAGATTATAAACAAGACTACAAATCCCAGAATACCACGTGAGAAGCTGGATTATTCCAAACGTTCGACTAGGACGGCTACGATTCACGCTGTAATCAGTCTTCGCCGTTCTGTGGCTTCCTCCTTCTCTTCCTGGAGTACCAGCATAGGATCCCAAGGTTTGCAGTACCGTCTGCGAAACTCAGGTAGGTCCTAAAACAGAGCTCTCCCTTTCCGCAGCTCAGACCGGACTAACTAGCTCGTCCCGACCCCTTTACTGCATCACAAACCAATGAATCTACAGGAGGCAAGAAAAGATTTTTACCAATTGGCCAGGAGGACAATATTAAAGTCCAGCCAATCACCACTTGAGAAGCTTTCTACCAATCGTCCAAAAAAGAAAATTTCTGTGGGTAATGCTGGTCTTATCCTCCAATCATCTTAGGGAAAATGATAACAGGCACGGCCACCAGCAATTCGGTAAGGTCATGGATTGAAATGGGCGGGAGTGTTGACATTTTGTCAGAAAACAACTAAAGGAGGAGAGAGGAGGTCTAAATCCACCTTTTGACCAATAAGGTTTATAAGCAGACGTTTGCAGAAGATAGGAAGGAAGTCATGTACAAGCAAATTGTGAATAGCTGTAATAAGGAAAGTTGGATGGTGGGAAAATTCTGTTTCTTGGCAACCTTAAAGAGGCAATGAGCAGACAGCCCACGTTTGGGGATTTCGGGGGAATGAGAAACGAAACAAAACGGCATTCATCCCTCCCTACATTCATCACCTAACCAAGGCAGGCCCTAGAGTTGATTCAAAGTGTTGGCAACTTAGGCAAACCTTAAGCTTTATGCCTCCCCTGGCTGTCAGAATCTATTGTTTAGCTCTGAATGCCCCTGCTCTTTGCTGCCTTCCAGAAGCAGCCACCTTTCGCATTTGCCTAGTGTGCCTAATGGTTGGGACAGCCCTGCTCCTGACTTAAAAGCATTTTATAGCCATCTAATAAGAGAAAATATTTTGTCACTCAAGGCGTAGTCAAACTCTGGAATTTGTTACTGGAAGATGTAGTAAAGCCTGTTAGTGTAGCTGGATTTAAAAAAGGTTTGCACAAGTTCCTGGAGGAAAGGTCCATAAACCATTATTAAAGAGGACCCGGGAAATCCACTGCTCATCCCGGGACAAGCATTGTGCAGCCTTTGTACCTTTTTTGACCTGGATCAGCCACTGTTGGAAACGATACTGGGCTTGATGGACCTTGGATTGACCCAGTATGGCATTTCTTATGTTCATCACTCAGTGGCCTACCTAGGTATTTGTCAATGGGCGGAGGGGAGGGGGGGGAGGGGGAGGGGTCGGGGTCGGGATCACTGGCATGTTCAGAGCACTGCCCACAGCATTAGAAAGTGTTGAATCTCAGCCAGCAGAAAACAGCTCCCTGTTTTCTACTCCACTCTCTTCCTTCCCCTCTACAAACAGCAGTAGGTGATCCTGGAGCAAACAGCGCAGCAAAGAACAGTCTCTGCTGTTAATGTTTTGTTATCTTAACTGCAAAATATATTACTTTAGAAGCACATGTAAAATTGTCATACCAATAAAGTCATCGGAAACTATTGACTTGATATTTAATTTTATCTGACACCCAGGTCTCAACTTTGATATAAAAGGGAGAAAGAAATGTCAAAAATAATGAAATAGTTACCTGAGGTTCTAGAAGGTAGTGGGCCCCTCCATGAAATCCTCAGTGGTCGTCAAGATTGAGGAGAACAGGCAGGAAAAAAATAGAGCCTCAATCACAGTAGTGCTGGTTTTTAAAGGCAGCCAGGTGAGAGAGCGCAGAGATTGAGGCCACAACAAAGGCCTTGAATCGTGAAAGACAAAAGGCAGAGAGGCTAGTGCAGATGCCCTCACTTGATTTGCAGCTTGTCGTGCTGTGAGGGCTTGTGGGCATCAGTGATGGTGAGAGCTAAACTATTGGTAGTTTAACTACTGGCAGGGTCTCCCAAGATGGACGGGACTCAACTGAGGTGCCAGACCAAGACAAACCACCCATCTGGGCAGCAGCAGAATGGGATGGTGTTGGCGGCGGAAGATCACATTTCTTTGACAACGGCAACAACACTAAACTTAAACTGCGCGGAGGAAAGGCCCAGCAGTCTACTTCTGTATCTTGCCATAAAAACCCAATGGATAGTCACAACAAAACAAATTGCACTATAGTGCTGGAAGATGAGACCCCAGGTTCAAACGCATTCAATTAGCTACTGGGGAAGAGCTGAAGAGTTTTCAGAGTAAAGCCAGCATTTATGATGTGGTTGGATCAAAGCCCTCGGGACGTCTGACTGCTGATGTAGCTGCGCATGAATTGAGAGTCAGAAGCTGTAAAGATGTCTTATATATTGGGACATGGAACGTACGAAGCATGAACCAAGGGAAGTTGGAGGTGGTCAAGAATGAAATGGAACGTGTATAACTTGATCTTATGGGTGTCAGCGAACTGAAATGGACTGCCATTGGGCACTTTGTATCAGATGATCACATGGTCTACTCTGATGGAAATGAAAGACAAAGAAGAAATGGTGTTGCATTTATAATAAAGAAGAAACTTGCAAGAACTGTAATGAAATACATTGCAGTCACTGAATGCTTAATCTCTACTCGTCTACGAGGAATGCCTATCAACACAACTATAATTCAAGTATATGCCCCAACAGCTGCAGAAGAGGATGACATTGATGAGTTCTATGAACAAGTACAAGCTGAAATTGACAGAACACGCAAACAGGATATCCTTATAGTTATGGGTGACTGGAACGCAAAAGTTGGCAACAAAGAAGAAGGCAAAGTGGTTGGAAAATATGGACTTGGCAACAGAAATGAAGCTGGAGAAAGACTCATAGAATTCTGCAAGACCAACAATCTATTCATCTCAAACACCTTCTTCCAGCAACACAAGCAGCGACTGTACACATGGACTTCACCCAGTGGATTGTAGTCAATTTGATTTTTGTACATCTGTGGAAGTCAACGATGGAAAAGCTCTATAACATCAACAAAGACAAAACCTGGAGCTGACTGTAGTACAGATCACCAACTACTAGTATGCAAACTCAAGCTAAAGTTGAAAAAGAGGAAACTACTCATGAATGCAGCAAAATATGACCTTGAGAATATACCACTGGAACTGAAAGACTGCCTACAAAATCAATTTGCTGCTTTAGATACAAATGACAGAGCTCCAGAAGAGATATGGAATGACATCAAGAAGGTTGTTTTGGAAGAAAGCGATAAGTCTCTGCAAAAGGCGAAAAAGCAAAAATGGCCATAATGGATGACGGAAGAAACTCTGAAAATTGCCCAGAAACACAGAGAAGCTAAAGCCAGAGGAGAAAGAAAGACAATCACAGAACTCAGAGATTTCCAACGTGCAGCAAGATAGGACAAGGAAAAGTACTACAATGACACATGCAAGGAAATAGAAGCAGAAACTATTAGAGGAAGAACAAGATCGACTTTCTTAAAGCTGCGGGAGTTAAATAAAAAATTCCATCCTTGAACTGGAATGTTACAAGATGCTCAAGGTTCTATGTTGAATAATGCTGAGAAGATCAAGAAAAGGTGGAAATAATATACAGAGTTTTTATATGATAAAGATGAAGTGGACCAACAGCCGTTTCAACCTGTACCTTTTGGTCCAGAACCATTGGTGATGAAAGAAGATGAAGCAGCATTGAAAGCCTTATCAAAGAACAAAGCATCAGGCATTGATGGCATTCCCATAGAAGTATTACAGCAATCTGATGCAGCTGTTACCATACTTACAAGGCTCTGCCAAGAAATTTGGAAGACATCTTTATTTATTTATTTAACTGTATTTATATCCCGCTTTTCACCGGGTCAAAGACATCATGGCCAAATGACTGGAAAAGATCTGTGTTTATATCAATACTAAGAAAGGTGAGCCAACTGACTGTGGAAATTATCGCACAATCGCTCTGATCACACATGCCAGCAAGATTCTACTGAAGATTATTCAACAGAGACTACAACCATACCTGGAACAAGAACTACCTGAAGTGCAAGCAGGGTTCAGGAAAGAGCGAGGAACAAGAGACATCATTGCGGATGTGAAATGGATCCTTGAAAAGACTAAAGAATACCAAAAGAATATCTATTTGTACTATCTCCAGGAACAAGCAGGAATAAGTCATCACATATGGGTACGTCGGTACCGACGGAGCCCGCGCGGGAAAGCTCCCCAGCTTTTCAGATTAAAAGCTTTTGGGGCCTCCCACTGCACATGCGCGCTGCCTTCCCGCCTTCCTGACCAGCTCTCGTCAGCCCAGGAAATGCTGCGACTTCTGGGCCACATGGCCTCCACGGTACATGTGGTGCCCTACGCTCGTCTGCATATGAGAGCAGCTCAATGGACCTTGGCCACCCAGTGGACTCAAGCATCTGGAGCGCTCTCCGACCAAATACTCACCTCAAGCCGTCTGTTTTGGTCCCTCCAATGGTGGACATCCACCAAGAATCTGTTGTTGGGGGCCCCCTTCCAACCTTTGTTGCCCCAAGCAACCCTCACAACAGATGCCTCCCAGACAGGGTGGGGAGCTCATCTTCAGAACCTCTCCACTCAGGGCACTTGGTCTCCACAGGAGACCACCCTTCATATCAACCTCCTGGAACTGCGAGCAATTTACCTTGCCCTCAAGGTCTTCTATACCCTCCTTGTCAACCTGACTGTCCTAGTTCAGACAGACAATCAGGTAGCCATGTTCTATATAAACAAACAAGGAGGGACAGGCTCTCTGTCGCTTTGCGACGAAGCTCTCAGATTATGGGCCTTCGCCAGAGAGCATCAAATTCACCTTCTTGCAGTGTATCTTCCAGGAGTTCAAAACTCTCGTGCGGACAGACTCAGTCGAGTTCTGCTTCCACACGAATGGTCCCTACATATGGACCAGATACGCAGAATCTTTCAGGAATGGGGGACCCCGGACATTGACCTCTTTGCAAGTCCGTGGAATGCCAAACTTCCCCGGTTCTGTTCCAGAACTCAGTGTCAGGGAGCTCAGGCCCACGATGCCTTCCTCCTGCATTGGGGTCAGGAATTCCTCTATGCCTTTCCACCCATTCCTCTAATATCCAAGACTCTGTTCAAGCTCCAGAGGGATCATGGGACTATGATCCTCATAGCTCCCCGCTGGCCACGCCAGGTGTGGTTCCCTCTACTTCTGCATCTCTCCCAGGGATCCTCCCTGGACCTGGGAGCTGCGCCAGACCTCCTGTCTCAGGAGAAGGGGACTTTGTGGCACCCAAACCCCAAATCCCTACATCTCAGAGCTTGGTTACTGAAGGCCTAAGTCTTCAAGACTTTAATCTTTCTCAGCCTGTGAAAGATATCCTTCATGCCTCTAGGAAACCTTCCACGAGGCATTCTTATGCTTTCAAATGGAAGCGTTTTTCCATTTGGTGTGCTCAGCAGGGTCTTGACCCTCTAGCACTTCCTTTGAATTCCCTCTTGGACTATCTCCTGCATCTTTCAAATGCAGGCCTTAAGACGAATTCAGTAAGGGTCCATTTGAGTGCTATTGCAGCATCCTTAAAACCTATAAATGGACAACCTGTCTCCTCTCATCCTCTTGTTGCACGTTTCATGAGAGGCCTGACCCTAACTAAACCTCCCATCCGACCTCCCCCGGTAGCATGGGATTTGAACCTAGTTCTAGGTCAGCTTATGAAGCCACCTTTTGAGCCTTTGGACTCTACCTCCTTCAAATTTCTTTCCTGGAAGGTTGTTTTCCTTATTGCAGTCACTTCGGCTCGCCGCATCAGTGAACTGCAGGCTTTAGTGGCTCATCCACCTTATACTAGGTTTCATCATGATAAGGTGGTCCTTAGGACGAATCCCCACTTTATGCCCAAAGTGGTCTCGCCTTTTCATCTTAATCAAGAGGTATATCTACCTGTCTTTTTCCCGGCTCCTCATGCATCCAGTGCAGAGAGGAACCTTCATATTCTGGATTGTAAAAGAGCTCTTGCCTTTTACCTCAACAGGACTCAACCACATCGAAAGTCTTCCCAACTTTTCGTGGCTTTTGATCCTTCTCATTTGGGACTTCCAGTCACCAAGCGTACACTTTCCAATTGGATCGCTCAGTGTATTTCTTTTGCTTACCAGAGTAAGAACATTTCTCTGGAGGGCCATGTCACAGCTCACAATGTGAGAGCCATGGCCACTTCTATGGCTCATCTTCACTCTGTGTCCATAGATCAGATCTGTCGAGCAGCCACTTGGGCCTCGGTTCATACCTTCACAGCCCATTACTGCTTGGACAAGGACTCCCGCCGGGATGCCTTGTTTGGTCAGGCTGTCCTCAAACACCTGTTCCATACTTAAACAACTCCTGCCCACCTTCCCTGGATGGATGCCTGAGATCCATACGAAGATGGTTTACCCTTGGAGGGGGATCTCCCAGGCATCTTAGCTAGGGAGTCCCCATATGTGATGACTTATTCCTGCTTGTTCCTGGAGATAGCACAGTTACTTACCTGTAACAGGTGATCTCTGGGAACAGCAGGAATTAGTCATCACAACCCACCCACCTCCCCTAGGAGTTGTATCTCTATCTATCTTTCTTCCTGTCCTCTCTCTCTATTGTCTCAGCTTTAAACTCGAACTGACGAGAGCTGGTCAGGAAGGCGGGAAGGCAGCGCGCATGTGCAGTGGGAGGCCCCAAAAGCTTTTAATCTGAAAAGCTGGGGAGCTTTCCCGCGCGGGCTCCGTCGGTACCGACGTACCCATATGTGATGACTAATTCCTGCTGTTCCCAGAGATCACCTGTTACAGGTAAGTAACTGTGCTTTATCGACTATAGCAAGGCTTTTGACTGTGTAAACCATGAGAAACTCTGGGCTAAATTAAGAAGTATGGGTATACCAGAACACCTGATCGTCTGTCTGGGCTAGCACTGGCTGGTGACATAGGTGGTGACAGAGGATTCTCAGGAGAATGTGTATGGCCCGGAGCTCCAGGAGGTTGATCTGCTGGGTGCTCTTGTCTGGTGACCAGTTGCCCTGAGTGTGGAGATCTCTGCAGTGGGCTCCCCCGCTGAGCAGGGAGGCATCCATAGTGAGGATCCTCGAGTGACTTGGGGCCTGAAATGGCATGCCTGTTTTGAGATGCCAGGGCAATTGCCACCAGTCCATGGAGTCTGCCAACTGGCGGGTCACTGAGACTCGGTCCCGGAGATGGCCCATGGCCTGAGACCATTGGTCCCGGAGACACCACTGCACTGTCCTCATGTGGAGGCGAGCATCCGGGGTGATGTGGACCGTGGAGACCATATGCCCGAGGAGGCACAGGAAAAGCCGGGTGGGCACCGAGGGATGGTGCTGCACGTCCCGAGCAAGGGACCGGAGTCAATCGGCGCAGTCCTTGGGCAGGAAAGCCCTTGACTGGAGGGTGTCAAGCTTTGCTCCGATGAACTCCAGGCACTGAGTGGGGAGGAGGTGAGACTTGGGGTAGTTTATGACAAAGCCCAAGTGTTGCAGAACCTGGATGGTGCAAGCGGTGGCCTGCTGCACCTCCAAGGCTGTGCCTCCCTTTATGAGCCAGTCGTCCAGGTAGGGAAAAACAAAGACGGCTACAACTGCCAGGCATTTTGTGAAGACCCTTGGGGGAGAGGCTAGGCCGAAGGGGAGTACCCTGTATTGAAATTGCCTGCCTCCTACTATGAACCACAGGTACTGCCTGTGGTTGGGGTAGATGAGGATGTGAGTATAAGCATCCTTGAGGTCTAAGGAGCATAGCCAGTCTCTCTGCTGGAGGTATGGCAGCAAGTTTCCAAGGGAGAGCATCTTGAACTTCTCCCTCACCAGGAATTTGTTGAGGTTGCGCAGGTCGAGGCTGGGCCTTAGGCACACCTGTCCTCTTTGGGACGAGGAAGTATCTGGAGTAGAAATCTTTGCCCCTGAGGTGGTGGGGCACCGGTTCCACCGCCTTGTCCTCTAGAAGACCCGCCAACTCCTTCAAAAGAAAGTCCCGGTGTAGGGGAGACCTGAGGGGCTCTCCCTGAAAATACAAGCTGTACATTGATCAAGAAGCAACAGTTCGAATGGAACAAGGAGAAACAGAATAGTTTAAAATAAGCAAAGGTGTAAGACAAGACTGCATACTTTCCCCCTACCTGTTTAATTTATATGTAGAACAAATCAGAGAAGCAGGATTGTATGAAGACAACAGAGGTGTGAAGATTGGTGGAAGACTCAACAACCTTCGCTATGCTGATGATACCATATTACTGGCTGAAAGTGAAAATGATCTGAAACGTTTGCTTCTCATGATCAAGGAACATAGTCTTAAAATGGGCCTGCACCTTAATGTAAAGAAGGCAAAGATCATGACAACTGGCAAAATCAACAAGTTCATCGTTGAAGGAAAAGAAATCAAAATTGTGGACAGCTTTAATCTACTTGGATCAACTGTCAATAAAGAAGCAACAAACAGTCAAGAAATCTGACGACGCATTGCTCTTGGCAGAATGGCTATGAAAGACCTAGACAAGAGCTGAGATGTCTCTCTCCATACAAAGATTCGACTTGTTCAAGCCATGGTAATTTCAACAACTTCATATGGATGCGAAAGCTGGACAGTGAAAAAGATAGACAGGAAGAAAACTGATGCTTTTGAATTATGGTGCTGGCGGCGAATACTGCGTATACCATGGACTGCCCAAAGAACAAACCAGTCAGTACTAGAGGAGATCAAACTTAAGCTTTCTTTAGAAGCTCAGATGACAAGACTTCGACTTTCATACTCTGGTCACCAAGAAAGAGATCATTAGAGAACGACATCATGCTTTGCAAGATAGAAGGTCAATGCAAAACAGGAAGGCCATCAATGAGATGGATCGATACAATAGCAGCAGCTACGGGTACCAGTCTGTCCACAATGAGTCGCCTGACTGAAGACTGAACACAATTTAGGACCACTATCCAGAGGGTCACCATGAGTCGACACCGACTCGACGGCACTTAACAACAACAACAACAGTGTAGAAGAGGCTTTAGGCCACAGTTTGAAGAGTGGGCCATGTGAGAATGCCACAGTTGAGACTTCTAAACAAAAGAAGAGTGAAAAATGTCCAAAATTGAGCGAGCGCATGAAAGCATTGTGTATCTCTGTGTATTTTTGTCGGAAGGTCAGCCGTGAGGTTAAAAGCCTCTCGAAGCCGTTACTTCCATTTTAATCAGTTTTATTAAAGTCCAATTAAATAAACTCACATCGGAGCCAAAAAATAAAGGTGAAAAAACACCACAACTTGGTGCCACCTACAACGGTATAGACATACTTGTATGAGTGTAGATTTAATTTAAAAAAACACTACTTATCTGAACCGCTGTCTGCCCATAGTTAGTTGAGTTTCACATAAGACGAACTACAGCAGCAGATCTCACAACGTCCTTCTTGAATATCAAAAAGACGAACAGAAGTGGCAACTCCCAAAAAAAGAGCAATTCCCAAAAAAAGCAGTTGTCAAAAAGAACACAGCACTGCGTTTCGGGCAAATATATACTCCATGCCCTGCTTCATCACTTAAGTAAACTGCCAAATTGAAAACATCCATGCAGCCTCTCCACCTCTCCGAGACGCCAGCGCATGCTCATTGATGATCCGGATCCGACCTCATTTGGAGTATTGTGTGCAATTCTGGAGACCGCACTTTCAAAAGAATATAAGCAGATTGGAGTCAGTGCAGATAGTGGCTACTGAAATGGTTAGTGTCTTCGTTATGTAGCATATGAGGACAGATGTAAAGATCTTAATGTGTAGAGGAAAGGCAGGATAGGGGCGATATGATAGAGACATTTAAATACCTCCGTGGCATAAATGCACAGGAGGGTCTCTTTCAATAGAAAGCTCTGCTACAAGAAGACATAAGATGAGAATAAAAGGGAATAGCCTCAGGAGTAATATGCGGAAATATTTCACAATATTACACAATACTTTCATGCGCTCGCTCAATTTTGGACGTTTTTCACTCTTCTTTTGTTTAGGGATCAGATGTGTTGAGTGATTGTTATTTTGTGCGATTTGGTTTAACAGTTGAGACTTCAGCAGTGCTGCCAGGGTTGGACTGCCTGTGGTGCCAAGCTGTGATGAAACTTTAAAGGGACTGTGGCTGGGATAAGGTCAGGATTGCCAACTGGCCGATCTGGCTGGTTTGTATATGGTCAGGACCACTGCCATCAGACCATTAAAACCGGCAATGGAAAAGCTTTTTTTCTCTGCTGCAGTGCTGAGTTTCCAAGAGTCAACTGCTGCTTCATTACCACGAGTAACAGCAGGCAGTGCTCACCAGGTATTAAGGCAGGCATCCACCACCTACCTGGTTTCAACCTGTACCATGGTGGAGTTAACCATTGCCTTTAACCTTTCCCAGCAATCGCGGCTTCACAGAAACAGCCGCCAGCGTGAAGGAAAAGGATCTTCATGCTGGCGGTTGTACAGAGGGAGCCGGGGCCTCACACGGGCTTCCCCGGCTCCCTCTGAAGCCCCTCAGACAGCCGTGGTGCTGGTCGGAGGGGAGGCCAACGACTACAAATGGACTGTGATGGGGGGGAAACCTGGACTACAAATGGGCTGTGATGGGGGGGGGAACTTGGACTGGAAATGGGCTATGGGGGGGGGACTTGGACTGGAAATGGGCTGTGATTAGGGGGGCTAGGACTGCAAATGGCTTGTGATGTGAGGGCTAGCACTGGAAATTGGCTGATAGGGGCTAGAACAGGACTGGAAGTGGGCTGACAAGGGGGCTAGGATTGGAAATTGGCTGATGGGGGGACCTTGGAGTGGAAATTGGCTGATGGGGGGCTGGAATAGGACTGGAAATGGGCCAATGGGGGCTGGAATAGGACTGGAAGTGGGCTAACGAGGGGGCTAGGATTGGTAATTGGCTGATGGGGGAGCTTGGAGTGGAAATTGGCTGATGGGGGGCTAGAATGGAACTGGAAAAGAGCATATGTGGGACTAGGACGGGAAATGGGCTGATGAGGAGCTGGAATAGGACTTGAAATGGGCTGATGTGGGGCATGGTAGAATGGGACTAGAAGGAAGCGGATGCTGGGTAGGTCTAGAACTATAAGGGAGCTGATTTTGGGGGAGGACTAGAAGGGATGGGGATGGGGAATGAGAATGGAGAGGGGAAAAGATATTTTGTGTGGAAGAAAAGTCTATGATGGGCTGGGTATTGGGAGAGTAAGAGGGGACTGAGAATGGAAGGGTGAAATTTAAGTGGATGATAAAGGAATAAGGAAAGAATTGGGGGAAAGAGCAAAAGGGAAATGATCAATATGTTAAAGCAGATATATAGAGAGAATGGAAAACATCTAAAAGAGAAGAAAGGACAAATGGATAGCTCGTAGAAGACGCAAAGAAATCAGAAGAAAGTGATTGAAGCAATTGCAAGTGAAAAATAAAATGCCCAAACAGAAGGTAGAAAAATACTTTTTATTTTGAATTTATTAACTGGAATATGTCTGGTCTGGGAAGTGTGTATTGCTAAAATCTTTGAGTTTTTGTTTAATGCAAGAGGAAATTACTTTATAGTTTTATTTCTCCAGTGTTGTACATTTCATGTTTGGCTTTTGGGGTTCCCAGTTTAATTATTTTCTGACCAAGGGAGTTAGCTTACACGTATCCTCGGTAATTTTTGTGGGTGGGGCTGGGGGCGGGGCAGGGTGGGACTACGGGCGGAGAATGGGTGGAGCATGGCAAGCCACAGGTGTCGGGTTTTTCTCTGTGAAAAAGTTGGCAACCGTACACTACTGCCAGAAAGGTCTTCTCAGGAGGGGACTGGCAGGAACCTTTGGCAGGGCTGACAGCTCGATGGAAGAAACAATAACAGGCAAAGCCGTCTGACAAAAGGGGTTTTAAAAAGTAATGTTCAAAAAGGTAAAAGGAAAAATAAGAGTGAAACAGCATGGAAGAGTTTTTATTTTTTATTTTTTTTATTTATTTGGCTGTGCTTTTATACTGCTATTCACAGAGGTCAAAGCGGTGTACATAAAATTTAAACAGGTTAAACAACGTTTACATAGAACAAGGTGATGCACATACAACTTGGAGTTTAAACAGATTAAATGGTGTTATAGAGAACGGTAACTTTGCACATTATATTTAACAGGGGCAAGGGAGGGTTAGGGGAGGGGTCAAAGTGCAGGGTGAACAGGTGGGCTTTGAGGAGCTTGCGGAACGTGAGTAGGTCTTTGGTGTTCCTTATTGTGTTGAGGAGGGAATTCCAGATTGTGGGGGCATAGAGCTCAAAAGATCTTGTACAATCCTTTTGAATGCTTTTAGTTTTTACATGGGGGTGGCTAGGGTGTCTCTAGTGGTGTGTCGACAGGGCCTGTTTGCTTGAGGTGCTCCAATAAGGGTTTGAAGGTGGGGGAATGATATATTGCTGAGAGTTATGAATAACATTAATAGGATTTTGTATTGTATTCTGCTTTGTAATGGAAGCCAGTGCAGATGGAGGTAATGTGATCGTATCTGGAGACTTTGTATGATCCGGGCTGTCATGTGGAGGGGTGGTTTGAAGAGGGAGGAGCATCAAGTGAGGGAGTCCGTAGTAGATGAAGTTGCAGTAATCAACATGCGGCATGATCAGAGCTTGTAGGGCAGAGCGGAAATCGGATGGGGTGAGTGGCGGTCGGAGATTCTGCAGAGTTTGAGTTTTGTAGTACATTGCCTTTGCAGTGTTCGTCACCTCTCCCTGAGGTCCCAAGTAACAATCTAGGATGACTCCAGGTATTTTACTTCATGACGGACTTGGATTTCGTTGTGGTTGAGGTGATGGATGTTGGTGGGGTGAATGTGTCATTCTTCATGATAAATAAGGATTCAGTTTTCTTGAAGTTTATTGATAGGTAGTTTGCTGCTAGCCATTTGGAGACATCTGTGAAGCATTGTTGTAAGTCATGGTAGGAGAGTTTGGTTACGTTGATTGGTGCATGCAGCATGATGTTGTCAGCATAGATGTGGTAGTTGATGTTGTATGACTGGGCAGAGGGATTGCATGTAGATGTTGAAGAGTAGTGCGTAGAGAGGGGATCCATGGGGGACACCTTGAGTCTGGGGGTATGGGTTTGAAGAAGAAGATCCAATTCTTATTCATTGGAACCTGTTGTGGAGGTAGGCTTGGAACCACTCTAATACAGCTCCTTGTATTCCTATGGACTGTAGGCGTTGTAGGAGGATGGTGTGGTTGATGATGTCAAAGGCTGCTGAGATGTCTAGGAATATTAATATGAATCCTTGATGGATATTTTGGACACCTTTGACAAGGTTGTTCATGAGGAAGGTCAGGAGGGTTTCCACTCTGTAGTATGGTTGGAATCCATGTTTTTTTGAGAGTCAAGTATGGCATGAGTGTCGAGGTATTACTGAAGTTGACATTGGACAGTCTCTTTTTTCGATTATTTTGGCTATGAATGGTAGACTTGTTATGGGTCTGTAGGAGGAGGGGTCAGTGGGGTCCATCTGTGGTTTCTTTAGTATGGGGCGGATTGAGGAGGTTTTTAGACAGGTTGGTATTTTGCCATGTTGTAGAAATGTTTGGGTGACTTTGGCTAGGAATGTGGAGAGTTCGATCCTTGTTGCTTTGATCCAGCACATCAGAGATGAGTCCGGGGGGGTGTTGAGAGATGATATAGTGGTTTCTATATTGCCTTTGGTGATGTGATTGAAGGTGGTCCATGTGTGAGCTGGAGGGGTTCTTTACAGTGTTTGTGGTTGGGGGGGGGGGTTTAGCTTGGGGCTGGAATTGACATGAGGAGTAGAAATCGGCCAGCTGTTGTGGGGTGAAGGAGACATCAGAAGTGTTGTCAGTTAATGGTTTTGTGAGATCTTTTACTAGGGAGAATAGTTCTGTTGGTCGGTTGAGTGAAAGTTGGATTAGTTTGGTGTGGTAGTCTTGTTTGGAGTGATTTTGTTGCGAGGTTATATTCTCTTAGTAGGGTCATGTAAAGTGATTGGTCTGAGGGAAGGTGAGATTTCCTCCGTTTGCGTTTCTGTCTTCTGAGTTGTGATTTCAGCTTCCGGAGGTCAGGGGTATACCAAGGGGTCTGTTTGTGGGCTGTGGTCAGTAAGGAGGCTGAGGTTGGGGCTATCTCACTGATGGTTTTGTTCCAGGATGTCATGGTTGTATCCAGGTCTTGTATTTTGGTGTTGAGCAGTGGGGAGATGTGGGAGAGGAATGATCCCTTATTGAAGGGTTTAAAGTGTCTTGTATGTTGGTTGGTTGAGTGGTATAGTTGGCTTTTGGGATGCGTTGATGAGAAGGGGGAAGCTTATAAAGCTGTGGTCAGATCAGGGTTCTGGGAGAATCTGAACTGGTGGGAACGGGTTTATGTGAGTGGGATTGTTGCTTATGAAGAAGAGGTCCAGGATGTTACCTTTGTTGTGAGGCGGAGAGTTTATGATTTGTGAGAAGTCGAGTGCTGCCATGGCTTCCATGAAGACTGTAGCTTGTTTTGTTGGGACTGACTGGAGGTTGAGGTCTCCCAATAGTATGATGTCATCGTTTTTCCTATTATTTTCTAGAATTTCTTTATTTAACATTTCTTATATACCGCCTTTCATGATATCAAGGCGGTTTACAATGAACAAACTGGAATTACATTGAACAGGGCATTATAACTTGAAGATAACTATTTTACAGGGAACATGTGGAATAGTTTGGAGAGGTCATTGGTTGGTGTGAATAGCGAGGGATAGAATATAAGAGCTTAAGATATGCCATACTGGGTCAGACCAAGGTCCATCAAGCCCAGTATCCTATTTCCAACAGTGGCCAATCTAGGTCACAAGTACCTAACAGTTTACCCAAAAGACACAGGTTCCGCAATGCTTGTATTGGGTGAAACAGTGGATATCCTGGGTCCCTTTTAATAGTGGTTTATGGACTTTCCTCCAGGAACGTTTCCAAACCTTTTTTAAACCCGGCTACACTAACAGCTTTTACTAAATCCTAGGCTAGGCAAATGGTCACTTGCTTGTTCACTATGGTGAGTGTGTCCAGAGCTTTGTGCAGCAAGATTATGGAGGTTGAGGGTTGTTTTGGTGAGGATGAGAACACCCCCTCCTTTTCAGTGGGTGCATGAGCAGTGGAAGAGACTGTAGTAAGGGGGGCACATTTGATTGAGGAGGACTGAGTCCGTTTCCAATAGCCAGGACTCTGTTATAGTAACATAGTAACATACTAAATGATAGCAGATAAAGACCAGTGTGGTCCATCTAGTCTGCCCAGTAAGATGGCAAGAGTAGGTGCACCTGCCACTCCGTGCAGGCCACCCCCCCCCCCCATGTCTTTTATTAGGGGTGAACCCTCCCCATGTTTTTGTTTTAGGGGTGAACCCACCTCTCCGTGTACGACACCCCTGTATGTTGAGAAATTAGTTAGTTAAGCTTATTTAGATTTTATCCCGTTGCTGTAAAGGGATCCACTGTGTGTGTCACATGCCATTTTGAATTTTGTCACTGTATTTGCCCCCACCACTTCCATCGGGAGGGCACTCCAAGCATCCACCACCCTTTCAGTGAAAAAGTATTTCTTGACATTGCCTTTCAGTTTACCCCCTTGCAACTTCATGTTATGCCCTCTAGTTTTACAGTTTCCCTGTCTTTGGAAGAGGTTTGTTTCTTCATTATTTCTCTTTAAGTATTTAAAGGTCTGAATCATATCTCCCCTGTCCCTCCTCTCCTCCAGAGTGTACATATTTAGGTCTTCAAGTCTCTTCTCATAAGGCTTCAGACGCAGTTCCAAATCATTTTGGTCGCCTTCCTCTGAACAGTTTCCAGTCTTTTTATATCCTTTGTAAGATATGGTCTCCAAACCTGAACACAGTATTCCAAGTGAGGCCTCACCAGTGACTTATACAGTGGCATTAGTACCTTTTTCCTTTCTGCCGGTAATTCCTCTTTGTATGCAGCCCAACATCCTCCTGGCTTTTGCCACCGCCTTGTCGCACTGTTTTGCCACCTTGAGATCATCAGAGATAATCACACCAAGGTCTTTTTCCTGAACCATGCACACCAACCTCTCGCCCCCTATCGCGTACATTTCCCTAAGTGCATGACACTGCACTTCTTCGCATTAAATCTTAACTGCCAAGCATTAGACCATTCTTCCAGCTTTTGTAGATCTTTCCTCATGTTATCCACTCCCTCAGGGGAGTCCACTGTGTTGCAAATTTTCGGGTCATCTGCAAAAAGAGAGACTTTTCCATGCAGTCCTTCAGCAATATCACTCACAAATACATTGAACAGTGCCAGGCCCAGGACCGAACCCTGGGTCATCCCGCTAATCACCCTCCTTTCATCCGAGTGAGCTCCATTTACCATCAGCTTCTGTCATCTGTCAGTCAACCAATTTCTGATCCAGTTCACCACCTTGTCACCCATCCCCAAACTAATGCATAGGATGTCTAGGCTGTGTGTGAGGAAGAGATCCTATATGGTGGGGCCTTTGATCCTTGCAGAGTGTGTGTTTGAGTGCGCATTTGAGGGCTGTTCTGTTGGCTGTTGGGTTGGTGTGGATGTGTGGCTCATTGTTTATAGGGATGTGAATGAGGTGTTTGTGGTTGCGCAAGTGGGGGGGAGGTGTATGTATTGAGGGTGGGGTGGGGTGGAGATTGTAGGTGTTGAGGAAGGGGGGGAAGGGCAATGGTATGCTTTTGGGTTGGAATCAGGAGATAGTCTGCGGTGGTAGAGAGAATGTGTAGTGCAAGCATGGAGTAGAAGATTTCGTATAGTTGGAGTATTTTTCAGGGTCTTTTGCTTGTTCTGGTAGTAGAAAATGTCCAACAAGCTGTTTGGGGTTCTTGTGGGGTGAGAGCATTGAGGTCCCTGGTTAAGGCGTTTACGGTGCTCTTGATGGCATAGTAGGATGTAGCATACCCTTTCGCTGTCCGGTGTCATTGTCTGGTGGAGTTCTCGCTGCGATGGTGTTCAGGGGCAGAAAATCATGAGAGTGCGTTAAGTCACCAGGGCTGTGTCCTTCTCTCGGAGGTGTACGTCAGGTTGGTGTGACTGGATAAAGTGAAGCAAGGAGCTAGTGCAGTGCTGAGTAGAGGTTTTGGTGGAGCCATCTTGTTGGTCACACATCAGGCTCGCACCTAAGGGCCACACCAAAGGGCCCTCTGATGAGACCCTCAGGTGCTGGCTTGCCAGGCAGAGTTGCGCCTGATCGTGCTCCTGATTACAACTTTGGTGGAGTCGGGCCTGATTGTCCTTGGCAGTGGAGAATGGGGAGGAGCTTACCTGACCGCTCCCTCCTACAGATGCTGATCAGATCCCTGGAAGTGTACAGTCTGCCTGATCATGCACCCAATTTAAACTTTGGCAGAGTCTGGCCCAATTGGCCTTGGCAGTGGGGCTTGGGGAGGAGCTTATATGCCTGCTCCCTGCTGCAGACACCAATCGGTTCCTTGAATGTATGCTGTCTGCCTGATCATGCTCCTGATTTAAACTTTGGCAGAGTCTGGCCCGATTGGCCTTTAGCGGTGGGGAGTGGGGAGGAGCTTACCTGCCCACTCCCTGCTGCAGATGCTAATCGTGTCCGTGAAGTTTTGCTGTCTGCCTGATCGCACTCTTAATTTAAACTTTGGCAGAGTCGGGCCCAATTGGCCTTGGTAGTGGGGAGTGAGGAGGAGCTTACCTGCCCGCTCCCTGCTATAAGTGCCAATCGGATCCCTGGAGGTATTGTGTCCCTGCTTGGCTGCGGGCAAGTTTTAAATGTCCGTCTTCTCATTTCTTTCCTTTTTTATTGGGACACAGGTTTCGAAGTTGTTTGTACCAGCTTCTTTTCAGGAAGCATAGTGAGAAAACAAGCAATAAAGGCACATTTTATAAAATGTATTGTATAGAAAGAATCATACCTGACTGTTTGTGTAATTATAAGGAGCAAGAGACGTATGAAGGTCACAGGAGCATTTATTTGAAGAACCCCAATGCGTTTCGGCAACGCCTTCCTCAGGGGGTATGCAGTAGAACACCCTGTGGTGTAATTCACATGTAGAATAGTCTTGGGCACAATATTCTAACTCGAAATTTTGAGAAGAGGTGCCAAGCCGTTTGGTGTCTGTGTCCAAAATTTCTACATGTGAATTACACCACAGGGTGTTCTACTGCATACCCCCTGAGGAAGGCATTGCCGAAATGCGTTGGGATTCTTCAAATAAATGCTCCTGTGACCTTCATATGTCTCTTGCTCCTTGTGTTACCCGATCTTTACTGCAAGAGTATTCGCTCTTCTTTGTGTTTATTTGTTTAATTATGATATGGCAGGTATAAGCAACCTGCTGTCATTTGTAAGGTGAACAGGGCTCAACTTATATAAATTATATCAGAAATTGTTTATGGTTTATTTGACATGATATACCACCCTCCACAAGCATTCAGAGCAATTATGACGGTATATAGGTAGTGAAATCAAGAAATCTGAGGAAAAAATAGAGGTAGTGACTCCTTGAAATTTCCTGTGGGAGACTCATAATCAGCAGTGAGGCAAAGTATTCAGAGAGCCAATGTCTATTTATTTGTTTCTCTCACTCCCTTTTTTCTAAAACATATACCAGTGAATTTACCTGGTATTCAAGTGGGGATGTATTTGAGTGCCGGTGTGAGTATAGGTCTCTGTCCCATAAGTCCTGCAGAAGGGAACAACTGAACATAATTTTGCAGAATCTATTTAACAGGCATATGTACTAGAGATAGAGTGAGGCCACACCATAGAAATCTTCCAATGACAGAGAAATAGTCTAGGTCACTAAAGGGTACCCGGTGGAAAAGAGACCCAGAGCCTAGGTGGTGTGATAAAAATGATGCAGCACTCAGGTGATGCTGGCCTGGGCAAAGCCTTGGGGTTCCTCCTTCAATTATTTTTTTTATATTAAGAACCTCAATTTGCTTCTTTTGTATTCCATCCATTCATTGTTCCCATTCAGTCCCATGAGGGTCCCGAGACTAGGTCAACTGTCAGAAAGGGAAAAACACAAACCACTGCACTCAGGCGCTAACCAGGCAGGATTGCTGGTGTGCCCTTATGGAACATGGGCATCAGATACCTATGCTCAGCTTCTTCTGGTAAATGGAAGATTCCTGTGTCTGGGGAAACTTTCTGCATTACCAGCAGGGGCCAAAGTGGTCCTCAGATGAATAGAACAATGGCTGATGCACCACTCGAGTGACTGGTTAAGTGGTAAAGGCAAAGCCAGCACATACAGAGCGCTGGCCTTATGCACACTACCGGAGTTGTTGCGCCAGACCTGAGGGCCACTGGGCAGCTATGGCATGAGCTCGCTGAGGCCGTCCCCAGAGTAGAGACCAAAATCTTGGCAGTCACTGTAAAAGTCCAATGGGAGGGGTTCACCGCGGCAAGAACCCCAGTGCCATGGACGGTCCCTCTGGGGAAAGGGCACAGCAGATCCTGGCTTGCAAAGCAGGCCTTCCCTCCGCTCTCCAGCATACCGCCCCAATAGAACAGGAGTAGTTATGGGCTGTATGCTTGGGATACGGTGTGATCAGCATCAGCCCCTTAGATACAAATCCTCAACAGCCGGCCCACAGTCGCACAGCATGCATCAGCCACAGGCATAGGTTCATTCGATGAGACTTAGCAGCACAGAGTCTCCACTGAATGCTACCATTGCCAGAGAGGGGTCTGCTCGTGTTGCTCAGCAGGCATGTGAGAACTCAGTAACTGCTCAGAAACCTGGTAAAGAAGAGTAGACTCTAGTCTATGGCCTGTAGTTTGTGTCAGGGGTATCACATTAGAGAGGGGTACTGTAACAGCTGCTGGAGAATCGCACTAGACTAGAGGCACATCTTGTAGTATGTGCTACGGAGCAGCAGACCCAAATCTGGGATCTATAAGCTTGTGCATGGCCTCGAGAGCTGTGTTGCTAGTGTGACTGAGGCAAAGGTTTGTGTAAGTCTCTCTTCTGTGATTGTTTATGTTCAAACTTTTTCATTAAATCAGTGCACACATGACAGCTCTCCATGATCGCATACAGTTTAGCCCTCAAATTGCACTTGTCTGCTATTATGGAGAGCAACTTTGAACATTTATCAAAAGCATTTGCTTTTTAACTTTTTCTCCTAACCCCCTCTACTCCCTGCCCCAACAACTGGAAACCCCTCACTACTCAAATAATGGGAAAAGTGATTCAGGTATAACCATAATATAATAAAACTCAAGCCAGGAACATGGTGACTCTTCATGTCCCAGCACTCATAAGTCCCACTGAATGAACAAAACCTCCAGAATTCATCGCATACCCCCTTTCTTTCCCCCCCCCCCCCTCATGAATAGTGCCAGGTCCATGGCAATTCCCATTCAAGCTCACTGGAAATTTAAAAGATAACTATGTGCCTAATGGCAAGGCCAGCCAATATGGCTCCCAGATCTTATGAAAGCGGAGTCATGCATTCTCACCTTGCTTCTTGACTTTAATTCGTTCCATCAATAGCAAATCATAAATCATTATCCTAAGCTATGTAATAGAGGGAGGAGACTCATTTAACCACTCAATCAATATAAATTTATGTCCCAACAAACACACTTTGCGTAAAACATTCATTCACCTTTCCTCATAGTTTTCACAGCTGTAAAATCATTAACTAACAGCAAAGGAGCCAGCAATGGTACCGCTTGCTGAAGAACAGTTCACAGATAATTAGTTACCTGCCAAAATCTTTGTCTCCTTGGACATGCCCAAATAGATGCCCAATGTGGCATCTAATATGCTGCATTTTCTACAAAGGCCCATTATTGAAGGGTAAAAATGGCATGCTCGATGCGGAGAGGTATAGGTTCACAAAAGAAACTTATATTGCTGTTCTTTTAGTACTACATTGTCAGTCAATACCATAATATATGTAATACAACCTGGAAAAACATGCAAACAATCAGGCTGATGCAGAAAACTAGTGCGGCCTTTAAGCACCGTAAACGGCACGTTTAAGCACACTTTAAGCACATTTAAGGTAACGTCAAATGCAGAAAAGAGATGATGTACGTGTAAATGGTGACATAAAAACTAGTGCCCAATTAATGCCATGAATATTTAAATTGCAGGCAAATGAGCTGCATTTAATAATCTGGCATGCAAATGATCGCTGCGCCCGATGCAACCAGCTTTAGTGCCAATCTCTCTACACTTGGGTCTGAGGTGGCTTAAACCTCTAGCGTGTGCCCCCGATAGGATTTTGATGGCATCAGAGGTGATCGCAGCATTGGGAAAAGCCCCTGATGCCATCAAAATTCTGTCGGGAGCCAGTGCCCCGACATAGTCACTCCCTGGTGGTCTAGTGGCCTATCCCACCACCCCACACCCCACTTTAAAAAAACTAACCTGGTGGTCTAGTGGCCACAGAATCCCCCACCCCCATCCCACTTAAAACAAAACTAACCTGGTGGTCTAGCAGTCCCAGAACCCCCTCCCGGTATCTTTCAAAGTGGGAGCGCTGCCTACATGTTCCCGCTCTCTGTCTGCCATCTTGGAAAATGGTGGTGCCTGGCCCTGCGCTGTGTATCCTGGCAGTCTGACCTCGCCAGGCACATCCCAGGATGCACCACGCGGGACCAGGCGCCACCATTTCCAAGATGGCGGACTGAGAACGGGAGCATCTAGATGGCACTCCTGCTTGAAAGACACCTGGAGGGTGTTCTGGGGCTGCTAGACCATTAGATTAGTTTTGTTTTGTTTTAAGTGGGATGAGGGATGGGGGGTTCTGGGGCCGCTAGATCACCAGGTTAGTATTTTTTAAATGGGATGGGGTGGAATAGGGCTCCTAGACCTAATGAGGAAGATGTAGGGATGTTACCCAAGACTGAAGTGGTATTTAAAGGTGATACTGCAGAGGAATTGAGAGAAATATCGCTACACCGGGAAGATATATTACAACTATTTGATAAACTGAATAGTAGCAAATCACCTGGACCGGATGGTATACATCCAAGAGTGTTGAAAGAACTGAAATATGAGATTGTGGACCTGCTATTGGTAATCTGTGAACTTTCATTAAAATCATCTGTACTACCTGAAGATTGGAGGGTCGCCAACGTAACACCAATCTTTAAAAAGGGTTCCAGGAGTGACCCGGGAAATTACAGACCGGTGAGTCTGACGTCAGTACCGGGGAAAATGGTAGAAACCATCATAAAGAACAAAATTACACAGAATGTAGATAGTCATGGCCTAATGGGAGACAGCCAACATGGCTTTAGACAAGGAAGATCTTGTCTTACTAATCTGATATGTTTTTTTGAAGGTGTGCATAAACAGGTAGACAAAGGTGAGTTGGTTGATATAGTGTATCTGGACTTTCAGAAAGCTTTTGATAAGGTCCCTCATCAGAGACTTTTGGCGAAACTAAAAAGTCATGGGATAGGAGGCAGTGTACTATTGTGGATCGGGAACTGGTTAAAAGATAGAAAGCAGAGGGTAGGGCTAAATGGCCAATATTCCCAATGGAAAAAGGTGAATAGTGGAGTACCCCAGGGATCTGTGCTGGGTCCGCTACTTTTTGACATATTCATAAATGACCTGGAAAAGGGAATAACGAGTGAGGTTATCAAATTTGCAGATGATACAAAACTGTTTAAAGTTGTTAAAACCCAAGAGGATTGTGGAAAACTGCAGGAGGATCTGGATAAATTGGAAGACTGGGCATCCAAATGACAGATGAAATTTAATGTGGACAAGTGCAAAGTTATGCACCTAGGAAAGAACAACCCACACTATAGTTACACAATGCAAGGTTCCACATTGGGAACCACCACCCAGGAGTTATCGTGGATAACATGTTAAAACCCTCTGCCCAGTGTGCAGCGGCAGCCAAGAAAGCAAATAGAATGCTAGGTATCATAAAGAAAGGGATGGAAAATAAAACAAAGGATATTATAATGCCTCTGTATCGTTCCATGGTACGACCGCACCTTGAATATTGTGTGCAGTTCTGGTCACCGTATCTTAAAAAGGACATAGCATTATTAGAAAAAGTACAGAGAAGAGCCACCAAAATGGTGAAGGGGATGGAAGGCTACTCCTATGAAGAGAGGCTACAAAAGTTGGGGCTCTTCAACCTGGAAAAGAGACGGCTGAGGGGAGATATGATAGAGGTCTATAAATTAATGAATGGAGTGGAGCAGGTAAACGTGGATCAATTGTTTACGCTATCAGAACATAGAAAGACTAGGGGACATGCAATGAAGCTACAGGGTAAAGTATTTAAGACAAATAAGAGAAAATATTTTTTCACTCAACGTGTAATCAAACTCTGGAATTTGTTACCGGAGGATGTAGTAAGGGCTGTTAGTGTAGCTGGGTTTAAAAAAGGTTTTGGCAAGTTCCTGGAGGAAAGGTCCATAAACCACTATTAAAAAGGGACCCACGATAATCAATGCTTGACCCAGTACAAGCATTGTGGAACCTGTGTCTTTTGGGGATACTGCTAGGTACGTATGACCTAGATTGGCCACTGTTGGAAACAGGATACTGGGCTTGATGGACCTCGGTCTGACCCAGTATGGCATATCTTATGTTCTTATGTTCTTATGACCACCAGGGAGTGATTTTCTGTTGGGGCACAGCAGCCCCCAACAGTATTTTGATGGCATTGGGGGCTTTTCCATCAAAATTCTGTCAGGGCTGATATGCAAATTATCCATGTGGTGCCCGTTTCTCTGGGAGAGCATGCCAAATCGGTGTCAATTTCTTGTGCGCATGTGTTTGACTTCCTCTCCCAGTTTAATGTGTGGCTCACTTGCCTATAAGCCCCTTTCTGCATAGCCATGCTGAAGTCATGTGCTATCAGTGCGCTGCAAACAGGCAAAAAAAGCTGAGAGGCTGTGACTTAGCATCCGCTTTTTGCATCAGCCTGAATGATTGTTCTCCTAAGCCTTCTTCCCATTTTGTTGCCCAAGGGGATGGATCAAAATCCATCTGCCTAGCACCTAAGGTCTTATAGAGAACAGACAGGGTAGAGATCTCCTCACCAGTCAAGCACAAGGCATCTTCTAATTTAATCTTAAGTTCCTCCCCTAAAATTAGAAGGGAGCATCCACAAGTAATGCTGCAATTGTAAGTAAGGATACTAGTCTGTCTGTATTATACCAAAGTTGTCTTGTAGAACTTTAAATGAAACACCTGTCTCCTCTTCCTTGATCACATCTGCCACCCTTCTATTTCTCTTTTGGAACCAGTTACAGTATCATAAGCTTTTGTTGTCATTCATTACCTTGCAGGGTTAGAAAGGGGATCACAGTAGCACTACACTCCAGTGTTTCACAAAATGCCTTTCAAGTGAGCCTCAATTAAGGTTAGTACCAATGATCTTATTTCAAAAGGCAAAAATGTGGGGGCTGCATATAAAACAAAGCTAAGTGATAGGGGATATGCTAATTCTGCTTCAGCTGTTCGTGGAGTAAAATGTGATCTCCAGGAACAAGCAGGAATGAGTCTTCACACGTGGGAGACGTCTCCGACGGAGCCCGCACAGGAATGCTCCCCAGCATCCAATCAGAAAGCCTTTGGGAGCATCCCCCGCGCCTGCGCGGTGGCTTCCCGCCCTTCCTACTGCCTCTCCCCAGTTTTTCGTTTTCCACGGAGCAGGCAAGACGTCCCTCCTGCCACCGCAGAAATTTTTTCCTTTGTTCTTGTTTCTGTAGTCGCGGCTTTTTCCCGCCGACGGTGGCACCTCCGTGCCCCTTTCTTTCTTTTTAATTAATTTTCATTTACATTTCATTTATTTTTGGTCGCCCGGAGGGACCCTCCCCTCTGGGCGCCGAGGCCTACCGGGCTTACAGCATGGAGCCTTCTTCTCCCCAGCAGTGCCCTCGCTGCGGGGGCCTAAGTTTCCAATTGGACTCCAATGCCTGGTGCCTCTCCTGTTTTGGGCCTGACCCTTCTTTCCCGGATCCCCCGGGCTACAGTGTCGGGAGAAGACCCTCCCTTTTTCGGATATTCCTCGACGACGTCTTCGCGCCCACGCGCGGTCGTCGGGTTGTGCTTCTCTCCAGGATCAGGTATCCACACAACAGTCTGTTAAGACTAGCCGAGTCTTGAGGGGCGAGTCTCATGCGCGGCATGGCGACAGCTCCAGCCGACCCCTCAAGTCCCCCTTGGCTAATATACCCCGGCGGGAGTCCTCGGGCTCCAAAGCATTTACGGGGTTTCGGGATGTTCCTGAGGTTCGCTCCTCACAGAACATTCCCGAGCCATGCTCGAAGGAGGTACCTGCTTCGAGCGGTGCCGATGCGTCGGCGTCGAGTGTTCCACTCTTCGCCAGGGATCGTCAGCTGGTGTCATCGGCGCCTCCGGGGCCGATCGACTCGACCGGGTTTGACCTCCCTACATCCCAGCCATGCTCGGGTGTGGTACCCGCTCCGGGCGGTACTGAGACCCCGGCATCGGCGTCGGTGTCGAGCATTCCGCTCCTCACTGAGGATCGTCTGCTGCTGTCCTCAGCGCCTCCGGGGCCGATCGACTCGGTCCAGCCGGGCATTCCTCCATCACTGCCATGCGTGGGGGTGGTACCCGCTACGAGCGGTACTGACCCCTCAACATCGGCGCCGGTGTCGAGCGTCCCGCTCCTCACCGGGAATTGGTGGTTGCGGTCCTCGGCGACTCCGGGGCCGACCGACTCGCGCCGGTGTGGCGTCCCTACGGGGGTAGTATCCGCTTCGGGCGGTGCCGACCCATGGGCGTCGAGTGGCCCGCCCCCCACCGGGGATCGCCAGCCGCTTCCCTTGGCACCTCTGGGGCCGATCGGCTCGACACAGCCTGGCCCTGCGTTCCGGCCATGCGCGGAGGCGGTACCCGCTTCGAGCGCGCCGGCGTCGATGGTTCCACCCCTCGCCGGGGATGATCTCCTGGCCTCGCTCCCCTCGGAGCCGCTCGTTTCGACCCGAGCTGGGTCGCCGGTACCCCAGCCCTGCGCAAGGGTGGTACCGGTTTTGAGCGGCGCCACTCTGCCGGCGACGGCAGGGGCGTCGAGCTCAAGGAACCGCCATCAACCTTCCCCGGGGACCTCGGGGTGTGTCGACCAGCACACGGGCGACCCCCCGGCATCGACGCGGCCGTCGAGGGCCCCGCCCTTTCCTAGAAAAGGGGCCTCGGGGTCTTCGATCACCTCGATCCCACCGCAGGCTTCCTCCCCCCTGCGGGGACTCGTCGTCGGGTGATCTGGCTCCCCTCGGGGACGGGCCGTATGCCCTGGCAGTTTTTCCCTCTGCGTAGGAAGGGTTCGAGAGGGGGCCCGGCATCGGGCAGCACCCGCCGATCGACATCGGCGCCGGCGTCAGTTGACCCCCTCTCCTCCGAGCACCGTCCTCGGGGGCCCTTGATGCTCGTGGCACCAGTCGGCGCGGTTCCGATCCGCTCTCCGGGATCTCCACCACGGCGCGGTCACTCCCGCCGGGGGCTTCGAGGAAGGAGTCGATCTCCTCGCTCGGTTCGATGCCCAGCCTGGAGTCGTTGTCCAGCCTTGAAAGTCTGGCCACGGCACGTCTCGGGATCGGCCCCTGTCCTCTCCCGTAGCGCAGAGCAGAGACCGCTGGCCCCTGCCCTCCGGCGGCCGCGGATTCGCTCCAGTCACGGGGGGAAGCGCCGCCCCCGGGTTCGGGGCCGAGGCCGCTTCCTGCGGCGCCGTCGGTGCCATCGACCTCTTCGATGCCTAGCTTGGAATCAATTCCAGGAGCCAACGACGCCATGTTGACTGCCCCGATCCGGGTCGGTTGGTCCCCGCCTCTGCCCAGCGGGCATCGGCCCGAGCGGCCTCTTAGTGCCCTGGCGGCCTCTCCCGCCATAACTGCTCCGGCAGAGCCGCCTTTTCAGGATTTCCTCCTTGACATGGCGGACTTGCTGGCCATCCCTATCCCGGACCCGAGCCCAGGCCCTGCGGAACAGGCAGCCGTGATGCTTCCTCTGCATCCCGCCCTGCAGGATCTCCTGCTGGGGGCTTGGCGGTCGCCTTTGAGGGTTCCGGCGCCGCCGACTGCAATGCAGGCTCTGTACCGGGTGCCTCCGTCCCCGGGGTTTCGGCAGCACCAGCTTCCACATCGGTCCATTGTGGTGGAATCGGCGCTGAGGAAGGCCGGAAGCAAGGAGAAGCATGCTTCTCGCCCTCCAGGCCGCGCCTAGAAGACGCTAGATACTCTAGGACGTCAAGCCTTCCAAGCGTCTATGCTGGCGGCCAGAATTATTTCATATATATTTTATATGAGTCTGTCGCTTCGGGAGGTCACCGAGAGGTTATACCGGTTATCCACCTTCGTATCTGCAACCAAGGCCTTTGAATATTCCCTGCTTCTTTATCACTGCAGGAATATCTCCAGGTTCCTTTCTCGTGCTTCGCTGGACTCCTTCCGGTCGGTCAGCAGAGCCTCTGCTGTTGCCATTAGAGCACGCCGTACAGCATGGTTGCAGGCGTCCGAGTTATGTAGACGGGCACAGCACAACCTGGGTAATTCTCCCTGCGACGGAGATCACCTCTTCAATAGCGAAGCCTTACGTCAGGTCGCACAGTGCTTCGCTAACCTTCCCAGAGTTAGCTGCCAGCCTAGGGCCCGGCTTCCCCCCGGCGGTGGTAAACACTCCTCCAGACCCCCCTTCCCTAGGAAGAGGAAATGTCAGCCCTCTGCCCACCCTCCAGGCGTGCCCAAGCAAGGGACCTCTCACCCCGGGTTGATGTCCCCGGGCCCGCGCCAGGACTCTCATACTAAGCATTTTTAGGCTCAGGTGGGCGGCTGCTTGCACTTAACCTCCTTACCAGAAGTTTAGACTAGAGCTCTACTCTGGGGCTCGTTCAGTTGGAAAATGGTTCGGGGACTTATCTAGGGGTTCAGGTCTTCTCCTCCGTGGGAAAGGGAGACCACCTTACGTCGTGATAGCTATGGCCCACGGTCTCCCTACTTACTCTTCGGTACGTCCCCGAACCCCTCTCAGCCAGTATTCTCTTGCTGATTGCTTCCGTACCGGACTTCCCCTCCAGCCGCTATAGTCCCCCTATACTCACCGGGGACTATACCCTCATGTCCCCCGATTGTGCGGGGGACAAGTTCTACGTGCAGGTCCTGGGGACACATTAGGGCCTCCAACCCCTGCGGTGTTCTGCCGGACTGATGCTATCCTCCGTCCCCCACGCTACCGCGCTCTTCGCTCGCTCATCTGCCCTTGCCCTCCGGGAGAGATCCCTCCCCTGACGGATCTTGCGCCCACCTCTCCAAGTGGACGTTCTGGGGATCGATGGCAGATCCGCCTTACCTGAGTGCTGCTCATGGAGGCAGGCCCCCCGGCGTGCCTGCGTTAGTACCGGAGGGGGCGTCCCCATGTCCACCGGCTTAGATATACTAGATATCACCTGCTTGGCAGGCGCCTTTGGGGGATCCCCACAGTATCTGTGTTTACCGCCTTTTTCCCCCTATGGCCGGTACTCACCCCCCCCCCCCCGGGGTCCGGCCAGTCCGCCTGCCTATTCCCCGATCGGCCCGCGGACTGGTGGTACCCTACTGCTGTGGAGTCAACAGCTCCTTTTTTCAATTAGGTCCTCCTTCCGGAGGTCCGGACCCTTGTCTCCCTATCTCTCGCTAGGGCAGACTGTGTACCCCTTCTGCTCCGGGGTACACCTCTACTCTTCTCCGGGATAGGCTCTCTAGTTTGGCCTGTCTTCCACTGTTAGTCCTCTGAGTTATGGACTCTACTCCTGAGGGAGTGCTCAGCTTGCCATGAGCCCCCTGGAAGACCTGCCGGCCTTCTCCTGACCCAGCTGACGCCTGGATCTCATGGCCTTCCGGATTTGGAACTTCCTCCTCGCTGCGGTGAAGTTTCCTTGATGACCTCGCTACTGTGTCTACAGTGCCTTCATCTCAGGACTACTTCCGACAACCCGGTGGGCAAGCAGTACAGGGTTCTAAACCATTAATTCATTAAAACTTAATGGCCTGTAAGCTCTGTATGGTACTAGGTCATTTACTCATTACATGCTTAATGATTCTCTTCATGCACCCCTCTGACTACTCCCGTAGCCTGGGTTTTTTTTTTTTGCTGTATCCTAATGGTACCTGTTCTGCACTCTAAAGACTTGCCTCCGTAGTCTTTGGATTCGCTGTTCCTCTATTCAACTCCTGCCCTCCATCCCTCAGGGGATGCCGGAGATTCAGGCTGGGCAAATGCCATCCCGTCCTGGGCTGCGCTAATGGGATCTCCCCGGGCATCCTAAGCTAGGGAGTCCCCACGTGTGAAGATTCATTCCTGCTTGTTCCTGGAGATAGCACAGTTACTTACCTGTAACAGGTGATCTCCGGAACAGCAGGAATTAGTCTTCACAACCCGCCCACCTCCCCTAGGAGTTGTATCTCTTTTTCTCTATTCCTTCCTCTCCTCTCCTTCCGGCTCAGCTATGAAACTCAACTGGGGAGAGGCAGTAGGAAGGGCGGGAAGCCACCGCACAGGCGTGGGGGATGCTCCCAAAGGCTTTCTGATTGGATGCTGGGGAGCATTCCCGTGCGGGCTCCATCGGAGACGTCTCCCACGTGTGAAGACTAATTCCTGCTGTTCCGGAGATCACCTGTTACAGGTAAGTAACTGTGCTATGTCTCCTTTAGGCTTTTAGGTAGGAAGTTGAAATCCAGAACTTCCAGGGTAGCGTTCTCCGAAATGCTTCCCGTTCCACGCGCAGGACCCAATAGGCAGGCAGAGCTCCGGAGTCTCAATGCGTGGATGAGACAATGGTGCAGAGATGAGGGGTTCGGATTTGTTAGGAACTGGGGAACATTCTGGGGAAAGGAGGGGCTCTTCCAAAGGGATGGGCTTCACCTTAACCGGGATGGAACCAGGCTGCTGGCATTAACCTTTAAAAAGGAGATAGAGCAGCTTTTAAACTAGATAATAGGGGAAAGCCGACAGTCGCCCAAGAGCGCATGGTTCGGAAGAATGTATCCTTGAAGGATACTACAAAAAGCAGAGAGGTTCCAAAAAAGAGTAAAGTAGCCCAAATGCCCTCGAGTATGGAGCAGACAGAACTTAAAGATCCCAAATTACCCATGTCTACCAATAGCCAAATTAATATGAATAAAATACAGTCTCTAAAATGCTTGTATGCAAATGCTAGAAGTCTACAAAACAAGATGGGAGAGTTAGAATATATAGCACTAAACGAGAGGTTAGATATGATTGGAATATCAGAGACATGGTGGAAGGAGGACAACCAGTGGGACACTGTGATACCTGGGTACAAACTACATCGAAATGATAGAGCTGATCAAATTGGTGGAGGGGTTGCGCTCTATGTTAGAGAGGGCATTGAGTCAGAAAGGATTAAAGTTTTGCAAGAAACAAAATTTGCTGTAGAATCTCTATGGATTGAAATTCCATGTAAAAAGGGGAAGGCGATGGCAGTGGGGGTGTACTATCGTCCGCCTGGCCAGAATGAACAAATGGATGATGAAATGCTCAAAGAAATCAAGGAAGCTAGCAAATGTTACAGTGCAGTAATAATAATGGGTGATTTCAATTACCCCGGCATCGACTGGGTCAGTGTCACAACAGGACATGCTAGGGAGATAAAGTTCCTAGATGAAATAAATGACTGCTTCTTGGAGCAGCTGGTTCATGAACCGACCAGAGGGGAAGCAATATTAGACCTAGTCCTTAGTGGAACACCAGATGTAGTGCAAGAGATAAGGGTGTTGGGGCCACTTGGCAATAGTGATCATAGCATGATCGCCTTTGATTTAATTAGTGGAGGAGGGATAGTAAGGAAATCCACAGTACTACCCTTTAACTTTCGAAAGGGAGACTATGATAGAATGAGGAAAACAGTTAAGAAAAAACTAAAAGGAGCAGTTGCAAAGGTTAAAGACGTACATCAAGCTTGGGTGTTGTTGAAAAATACTATCTTGGAAGCCCAGACCAGCTGTATTCCACGCTTTAAGAAAAGTGGAAGGAAGTCCAAAAAATTGCCAGCATGGTTTAAAGCTGAGGTCAGAGAGGCTGTTGTTGCCAAAAAAGCATCTTTCAAGAAATGGAAAAAAGAGCCAAATGATGAAACCTGGAAACAGCACAAGCACTGGCAAGTCAAATGCAAGGCATTGATAAGGCAGGCAAAGAGAGAATTTGAGAAGAAGCTTGCTGCGGAAGCAAAAACGCGAAATAAAGACCTTTTCAAGTACATTCGTAGCAAAAAACACCCGTGAGAGAGTTAGTTGGTCCATTAGATGATAAAGGGGTTAAAGGAGCACTAAGAGGCGACAAGGCGATAGCGGAGAGACTGAATGAATTCTTTGCTTCGGTCTTTACTGAGGAAGATGTAGGGATGTTACCCACGACTGAAGTGGTATTTAAAGGTGTGGAAGAATTGAAGGAAATATCGATACATTGGGAAGATGTCTTACAACTATTAGATAAACTGAAGAGTAGCAAATCACCTGGGCCGGATGGTATACATCCAAGGGTGTTGAAAGAACTGAAATTTGAGATTGCAGACCTGCTATCAGTAATCTGTGAACTATCATTAAAATCATCTCTAATACCTGAGGATTGGAGGATCGCCAATGTAACACCAATTTTTAAAAAGGGTTCGAGGGGTGATCCGGGAAACTACAGACCGGTGAGCCTGACATCAGTACCGGGAAAAATGGTAAAAACCATCATAAAGAATAAAATTACTCAGCATATAGATAGTCATGACCTAATGGGAGACAGCCAACATGGCTTTAGACAAGGAAGATCTTGTCTTACTAATCTGTTATGTTTTTTTTGAAGGAGTGAATAAACAGGTGGACAAAGGTGAGTCGGTTGATATTGTGTATCTGGACTTTCAGAAAGCCTTTGACAAGGTCCCTCATGAGAGACTTTTGGCAAAACTAAAGAGTCATGGGATAGGAGGCAGTGTACTACTGTGGATCAGGAACTGGTTAAAAGATAGAAAGCAGAGGGTAGGGCTAAATGGCCAATTTTCCCAATGGAGAAAGGTGAATAGTGGTGTACCCCAGGGATCTGTGCTGGGTCCGCTGCTTTTTGACATATTCATAAATGACCTGGAAAGTGGAATAACGAGTGAGGTTATCAAATTTGCTGATGACACAAAACTATTTAAAGTTGTTAAAACCCAGGAGGATTGTGGAAAATTGCAAGAGGATCTTGATAAATTGGAAGACTGGGCATCAAAATGGCAGATGAAATTTAATGTGGAGAAGTGCAAGGTTATGCACCTAGGGAAGAACAACCCAAACTATGGTTACATGATGCAAGGTTCCACATTAGGAACCACCACCCAAGAAAAAGATTTAGGCGTCCTTGTGGATACCATGTTAAAACCCTCGGCCCAGTGTGCAGCGGCGGCCAAGAGAGCAAATAGAATGCTAGGTATGATAAGGAAAGGAATGGAAAATAAAACAAAAGATATTATAATGCCTCTATATCGTTCCATGGTGAGACCGCACCTTGAATATTGTGTGCAATTCTGGTCGCCATATCTTAAAAAGGATATAGCAATTTTAGAAAAGGTTCAGAGAAGAGCCACCAAAATGGTAAAGGGGATGGAAGGCTACTCCTATGAAGAAAGGCTAAAAAGGTTGGGGCTCTTTAACCTGGAAAAGAGACGGCTGAGGGGAGATATGATAGAAGTCTATAAATTAATGAACGGAGTGGAACGGGTAAACGTAGATCGATTGTTTACCTTATCAGAATATAGAAAGACTAGGGGACATGCAATGAAGCTACAGGGTAAACTATTTTAAGACTAATAAAAGAAAATATTTTTTCACTCAACGTGTAATCAAACTCTGGAATTTGTTACCGGAGGATGTAGTAAAGGCTGTTAGTGTAGCTGGGTTTAAAAAAGGTTTGGACAAGTTCCTGGAGGAAAGGTCCATAAACCATTATTAAGAAGGGACCCAGGATATCAATGCTTGAACCAATACAAGCATTGTGGAACCTGTGTCCCTTGGGGAAACTGCTAGGTACGTATGACCTAGATTGGCCACTGTTGGAAACAGAATACTGGGCTTGATGGACCTTGGTCTGACCCAGTATGGCATATCTTATGTTCTTATGTTCTTATGCCAGTTACCAATATGCCACAAATTACATGCCCAGTTATATAACTACAAATGTGGAAACCCCTAGTCCTCCTTGGCGTTTTCGCATCAATAAATGCAAGGAACATTGAGGATGTTTACCCTTCCACAAAAATCAGAATAGCATTGAATTAAAATGCTGTATCAACTTTCATGACAAGCACACTGATAGAGTTTGAAACACATACAACCACTTGGACACCAGTATCATTTTGTAAAGAAAAATATATCCTCTTAGAACTAATGGAAAATCTCTCCATGCTGTTAGCAATCACTCTGACTCTTACATTAAGGGGTCAATGTGTGACTATTCAAGTTTTCTAACTACACTGGCAAATAAATACCAAAATATCGCATATTGTGCTGTACTCGGCGAAGGGGAAACAATAATGTCTAAATCTGTTCAATATCCAAATTATAAGGCCTATATAGCTTCAGTTTTACTTAAACTGAATTTAAAACCAGAGGCCCGACCAACCAGAGGCCTCAGGAGCTGACTTGATAGTGCGGCTGTCAGAGCAGCACTCAATGATGTTTTAGGCTCTGCCAACATAAGTAAACTATCTCTGAAAATGCCAAACATTTAAGCTCCCACTTCCCTATCTTTACCTCTTTAATGGCCAAATTAATTGGAAACGAGTGGAGTAGGGACTCCAATGACTAAATAAATAATGATAGTAACATAGTAAATGATGGCAGATAAAGACCAGCATGGTCCATCCAGTCTGCCCAGCAATACGGCAAGAGTAGGTGCACCTGACGCTCGGTGCAGGTCACCCCTCCCCATGTCTTTGTTTAGGGGTGGACCCACCACTCCATGTAGGACACCCCTATTTGTTGAGAAGTTAGATGGTTCAGTTTATTTTGTTTTTAACCTGTTGCTGTAAAAGGATCCGCTGTGCTTGTCCCATGCTGTTTTGAATTCCATCACCGTGTTTGCCTCCACCACTTCCATCGGGAGGGCATTCCAAGCACTCACCACCCCTTCAGTGAAAAAATATTTCCTGACATTGCCTTTCAATTTTCCACCTGCAGCTTCATGTTATGCCCTCTAGTTTTGCAGCCTCCCCGTCTTTGGAAGAGGTTTGTTTGTTCATCGTTCCTCTTTAAGTATTTAAAGGTCTGAATCATATCTGCCCTATCCCTCCTCTCCTCCAAAGTGTACATATTTAGGTCTTCAAGTCTCTTCTCATAAGGTTTCTTACGCAGGCTTCAAATCATTTTAGTCGCCTTCCTCTGAACACTTTCCAGTCTTTTTACATCTTTTGCAAGATATGGTCTCCAAAACTGAACACAGTATTCCAGGTGAAGCCTCACCAGCAACCTGTACGGTGGCATTAGTACCTCTTCCTTTCTGCTTGTAACCCCTCTTTGTATGCAGCCCAACATCCTCCTGGCTTTTGCCACCGCCTTGTCGCACTGTTTTGCCACCTTGAGATCATCAGAGATAATCACACCAAGGTCTTTTTCCTGAACCATGCACACCAACTTCTCGCCCCCTATCGCGTACCTTTCCCTAAGTGCATGACACTGCACTTTTTCGCAATAAATCGCAATTGCCAAGCATTTGACCATTCTTCCAGCTTTTGTAGATCTTTCCTCGTGTTATCCACTCCCTCGGGGGAGTCCACTCTGTTGCAAATTTTTGTGTCATCTGCAAAAAGACAGACTTTTCCATTCAGTCCTTCAGCAATATCACTCACAAATACATTGAACAGTGCCAGGCCCAGGACCGAACCCTGGGGCACCCCGCTAATCACCTTCCCCTCATCCGAGTGAGCTCCATGTACTATCACCCTCTGTTGTCTGTCAGTCAACCAATTTCTAATCCAGTTTACTATCTTGGTACCCATCCCCAAGCTACTGAGTTTGACAAACCTCCTATGAGGAACAGTATCAAAGGCTTTGCTGAAATCCAGGTAGATGACATCCATCGCATGCCCCTGATCTAGTTCCTTGGTCACCCAGTCAAAGAACTCAATCAGATTTGTTTGGCAAGACCATCCTTCAGTAAAACCATGTTGCCTCGGATCTTGCAACCTGTTGATTTTGAGAAAGTTCATTATTCGCTCTTTCAGGAGCACCTCCATTACTTTTCCCACCACCGAAGTAAGGCTCACGGGCCTGTAGTTTGACACTTCTTCCCTGTCACCACTTTTGTGTATAGGTACGACATCAGCCATTTTCCAGTCCTGAGGAACCTCTCCTGTTTCCAAGGATCTGTTGAATACATCCTTTAATGGCCCTGATAGAACTTCTCTGAGCTTTTTCAGTATCCTGGGATGTATCCCATCCGGTCCCATGGCTTTGCTCACTTTCAGTTTAGCAAGTTGTTCCAACACCTCATCTTCTGTAAATGGTGTGGTATCTACTTCGTTCCCATTTTTATATTTGGGAGTCCCAGCTGGTCCATCTCCAGGATTTTCTTTAGTAAAAACAGAGCACAGAAGTATTTGTTTAGCAATTTTGCGTTTTCTATGTCACTTTCCACGAGTCTTTTCCCAGCACTTCTGAGTCCTGCAATTCCAACTCTGATCTTCTTCCTTTCCCGAATATACCTGAAGAAAGTTTTGTCGCCACCCTTAACATCTTTAGCCATCTTTTCCTCTGCCTTTGATTTTACTATCCTTATTTCTCTTTTTGACTCTTTGAGTTTGATCCTGTATTCATTTCTGTGTTCTTCTGTTTGCAAGCTTTTGAATTTTGCAAAAGTTGTGTTTTTTGCCTTTATTTGAGCAGCCACTTCTTTGGAAAACCAAATAGGTTTCCTTCTCCTCTTGTTTTTGTTTACTTTTTTAACATATTTGTCTTTTGCCCCTTTTATTGCCACCTTTAGTTTATCCCATTGCAATTTCACTTCCTTTATCTCCTTCCACCCTGTCATCTCCTCCTTTAATAATGAAGATGATGGGCATCTCTGCCGCATCCCACGCTCTAAAAGAAAAGTAGGTGATGCCACTCCATTTACAATCACCATGGCATGAGGGTCTTTATACAAGTAAGTACGGCATTCATAAAATAGCCAGAAATCCCAAAAGAATTCAAAGCCTCAAAAAGATACCTCCACTGCACTTGATCAAATCTGTGATTGTTCACACACGGTGCAGAACATCAGCTCATAATTCAACAGTCTGGATGCTTAAAATACCTGGGCTTTAGCTAAATTAACAAGGAGCTCCAAAGAATGGAGAACATAAAGATGAATAAATGTCCTATTCCTTTTCGCCTCTCCGGGCCAGTCCAGGGAAGGTTAGGTTGTCAATCCCCCTCAGCAGCTGAGGACATAAAGACATCAAGTTTTCTTGCTCGATGAAGCCACTCCCCCTGAAGCCAACTGCCAGTCTGTTTGTCCTCAGCAGCTGAAGAGGATCGATTTAAATCTCTCCCTTAAGTTTTTGTTATTTATTAATTTATTTGTAATTCTTTAAGTTGGCTCTAGCAGAGCTGATTTAGTTATAGTCCTAACAGAGCATTTTAATTTAATTTACCTGCTTTGCCAGCAGAGAGAATTGGAGCGCGACGGTTTCAGGTAGAGCCTGCCTGTCTTTTTATTCCGTCTCTGACTCCTGTGGCAGATTGAGACTGGGAGCCCCAGTACCTCCTCTGCGTTGGTGATGCTATGCTCTTCCGGTTTCCGCTAGCAGCGGAACAAAACTTTATTGAGTCAGCTGTTTCCTGCTTCCGCTAGCAGCGGAACAAAACTGTGGCAGATTGAGACTGGGAGCCCCAGTACCTCCTCTGCGTTGGTGATGCTATGTTTGGTGATGCTATGCTTTTCCTATTTCCGCTAGCAGCGGAACAAAACTTTATTGAGTCAGCTGTTTCCTGCTTCCGCTAGCAGCGGAACAAGACTGTGGCAGATTGAGACTGGGAGCCCCAGTACCTCCTCTGCGTTGGTGATGCTATGCTTTTCCTGTTTCCGCTAGCAGCGGAACAAAACTTTATTGAGTCAGCTGTTTCCTGCTTCCACTAGCAGCGGAATAAAACTTTAACAAACCACCTGTGTGACTACCGGTGCAGTGTTTGTTTTCCACAGCGGCGTGATTTCAGCGAGAGGCATTGTTTCCTGCTGATTTGAGCCAGCGGTTTTTTCTCCGGTCAACTTACATCTCTCTCTATTCAAAATCAAAACACAACTCAAACATTTCTATTTTCTGTTCAAGGTCAAAAACTCAAATCCAACGTTCTTCCTGTTGTCTAGGAAACAAGGACTCTGCTGACATCATCCATCTGCTCCCTAGGTCCTTTAGCCAATCAGAGACCTCTTTATGAGATATGCAGATGAAGCAGTAGAACTCCAACCAAATTCCACAGGAGAAAATCAGTTTTATTCCTCAACTGCATACTTCATCAAAATAAGTGGCACACACTCTAAATAAAAAACTAAAGGGTTACAGTTGTTTTAAGGTGATCAATATAGGCATGGAGTTCTGTAAAGTTGAGCAGTTTATGTAGTGTCTTTTCTCCCATGCCAAGTGGTAATGGATGCACAGCATATGAGATAAAGTCTGGAATGTCCATAGAGTCATTGGTAACCAGCGGTGTGGAATAAGTTGTCCCGTCAATGGTGATGGAGACCAGTGGTGTATGACTGCACCAGGTATTGTTTAAACTGTACAACAGAGTGTTCTTAGGAAGGCGGGTGTCATGCATTCTGGGAGCAACTGAAAAAGAAACATTCTTTATCCTGGCAAGAAATATTGTACAAAATCTAGGCAGGAGGACCTAAAAAGTAATGTTCTGGAGGTGCCCTCACTTCTTCTGTCCTTTCTAGAGAAGTGGAAACTGGTGGCGCCCACAGTATTTGAGTGATGTTTAATGAGTAGAACACTGGCTGGTCCTGTATGGAACAGAAACTCAGGATGACCAGATACTTTCCTTCGGGGAAAGGTGGGGGTATTTCTTGATAGCGATATACCCCATCTGTGGATTTAGCCAATCGTGCATATTCGGATGATACTTCCTGTAATGAGACTTGGGTAGAGGAGAGCAGATACAAGAACAACAGGAAACCGAGACATAATAAAAGCTAACTTGTTTTACTCTACTACGGAGTAAACTAGTGCTCCTCACTTATACTATGCAACAACAAAAATAATTTTTACTACTTATTTACATAACTATTAGATACATGTCCAGTATCTAGGACACGTCAACTATACAGCAGAAGTAAATAGTTCCCATCCTCAAACAACTTTTGTTCAGAAAGCAGCTATCCGTGCTGTCTTCAGAAAGCAGCTATCCGTGCTGTCTTCAGAAAGCAGCTGTCCGTGCTGTCTTCAGATGGTATCTGAAAACAAAGACTCATACAACATGTATTACCCATATGGTTTCAACTGGGTGATGTGTTTCCAATACTGCTAGGATCTGTGACATGGAAAGCTTCTACCCAATGAGAAAAGGAATCAACAACAGTGAGTAAAAATCTATTTTCCCTAGCTGTTAATGGAAGAGGGCACACATGATCTATTTGCAATCTCTCAAAAGAGGTTTCAATAGATCTTACTTCGCGGCTTCTCAATCCGCAGCTAAGAAACCACAATGAAGGTCTCTTGGTTCAGGCGTTAGTACCTCTAGGGGGACGCCTGCAGGATTTTCTCTCAGCCTGGACCGAGATTACTGCAGACAAGTGGGTGTTAGAAATAATTCAAAAAGGGTATGCACTGGATTTCGCTTACAATCTGCTACCCGCCTTCGTTCGCTCTCCCTGTGCGAAGGGGCTAAAAGAGAAAGCCGTGTTAGACACGGTTTTGCGTCTATTACACCTTTGAGCAATAGTCCCTGTACCCCGAGACCAATACGGTCGCGGTCGATACTCGATTTATTTCATGGTTCCCAAAAAGGAGGATTCTTTTCGACCAATTCTCGATCTCAGAGGGGTCAACCGTGCTTTGCGGGTACCTCATTTTCACATGGAAACGCTGCGTACAATGATTCGGGCAATACGGCTGGGGGAATTCCTCTTCACATTCCCATCAGGCCATCTCATCAGCAATTTTTGCGTTTTGCCCTTCCAATGGGTCACTTCCAGTTTCGGCCCTTCGGTCTGGCCACGGCTCCAAGAACCTTCACAAAGCTCATGGTAGTGGTAGCAGCTGCGCTGCGAAAAGAAGGGATCCGTGTTCATCCATACCTCGACGATTGGCTAATTAGAGCCAATTCTCATCTGGCCTCCGTAGTGGCGACGTCTCGAGTTGTTCAACTTTTGGAACAGCTAGGCTGGGTGATAAATCAAGCAAAGAGTCACTTGCAGCCAGTTCAACAACTGACTTATCTAGGGGCCTACTTCGATACGGCTCGAGAAGCAGTTTTTCTTGCCGGAAAAAAAAGAGAAAAAAAAAAAAAAAAAGAATAGTCAAGATTTTGCAACAAGTGCAAGCTTTTTTAAGAGTTCAAGCTCCATCGGCTTGGAAGTACTTACAGTTTTTGGGTTCCATGGCGGCTGCCTTGGATCTGGTTCTGTGGGCCAGGACTCACATGCAGCCCTTACAACAGGCCTTACTTTTCGATGGTCACCGCAGCTGCATCCTCTATCGCAGCGCCTGTTTTGTCCGGAAACGGTAAGGGAAAGTCTAGAATGGTGGTTGGACCCGGTACATCTCAAGGCGGGTATTCCTTTGCAGGAGCCCGCGTGGGTGTTAGTCACCACAGATGCCAGTCTGATAGGCTGGGGAGCGCATTGTCAGTCGCAAATAACTCAAGGGTTTTGGTCAAAAGAGGAAACATTGTGGTCGATCAACATGCTAGAGCTACGCGCTGCCCGGCTTGCTCTTCAGCACTTCGAGCACCTTCTCATAAAGAAGGCAGTTCGTTTGTTCTCCGACAATGCGGGCAAAGAGAATGTTCAGGCCGATTATCCCAGTCGGTCTCTCCTCGATCCAGGAGAATGGGAGTTGAACGTAGCAGTTTTTCACGAAATAACCTTAAAGTGAGGACAACCGGTTATGGATTTAATGGCGACGTTCAACAATGCAAAGTCGAACCGTTTTTTCAGTAGACACAGGGAATGCATGTCAGAAGGGCTCGATGCTCTAGCTCAGCCTTGGCCGGAGAACATTCTATTGTATGTTTTCCCACCTTGACCAATGGTGAGCCGAGTTGTTCAACGCATAACGAAGCGCTGCGGTTCAGTGATTCTGATTGCGCCGGATTGGCCTCGGCGTCCTTGGTATGCCGATCTAGTCCTTGGTATGCCGATCTAGTTCGGCTTCTAATAGCTCCACCTTGGCGTCTTCTAGTCCGGGTCAATCTGTTAAATCAGTGACCCGTGCTCATGCCACACGTGGATCGCATCTTGCTTATGGCTTGGCTCTTGAGAGATCTCGCTTGACTCGCAAAGGTTATGTGAATTCTGTAGTGGCTACCTTACTTAAATCTAGAAGACCTGGGACATCTCTTGCGTATGTCCGGATATGGCAGATTTTCGAGTCTTGGTGTGAACGGCATGATATTCTTCCTCGTTCGGCTTCCTTGCCTCAGTTGCTTTTATTTCTCCAGGAAGGTTTGGATAAAGGGTTGGCAATTAATACCCTTAAGGTTCAGGTAGCCGCACTTGCATGTTTTAGGGAATTAGTCCAAAATTGCAAGCTATCCTTGCATCCGGATGTGCAAAGATTTTTCAGAGCGGCTAAGATTATTCGTCCTCCGCTGCGGCACATTGTGCCTCCGTGGGATTTGAATATTGTTTTGGAGGCGTTGTCGAGTTCGTCATTAGCGTCGATTTCCTCCCGATCTCCAAAGGAGTGTTCATGAAGAATATTGTTTTGGAGGCGTTGTCGAGTTCGTCATTAACATCAATTTCCTCCCGATCTCCTAAGGAGTGTTCATGGAAGACAGCTTTTCTGGTAGCTTTGTGTTCAGCGCGAAGAATTTCGGATTTACAGGCTTTGTCTTGCCGTGAGCCTTATTTGCAATTTCTCCCTGAACGAGTTTTATTACGTACAGTTCCTTCATTTTTACCAAAAGTGCTATCTGCTTTTCATATTAATCAGTCAATACTTTTGCCAACTTTTTTGGATTTATCAAATTCTCCTATTGATAGAGCTCTTTGAAAATTGGGTCTTGGTCGTGTCTTAAAGACATACCTTAAAATTTCAGAACCATTTCGTAAAACAGATAGATTGTTTGTGCAGTATGCTGGACCTAATAAAGGGAAGCCGGCTTCGAAGTCCACAATTGCTCGATGGGTACGATCTGCTATTGTGGCAGCTTATCAGACCAGAGGACGCTCTCCTCCTAATGGTCTGAGGGCGCATTCTACTAGAGCACAAGCGGCATCCTGGGCAGAATTTGCTTTTGTTCCTCCAGTAGATATCTGTAGGGCGGCTACATGGTCTTCGTTGCATACCTTTACAAAGCATTATCGTCTAGATGTTCAGGCCAGGGAAGATGCAAAAGTGGGAACGTCGGCTCTCATTGCTGGACTGGCGGGTCCCTCCCGAGTTTAGGTACTGCTCTGGTATTGCCCTAACCTTCCCTGGACTGGCCCGGAGAGGCGAAAAGGAAAATGAAATTAGTTCTTACCTGCTAATTATCTTTCCTTGAGCATTCTCCGGGCCAGTCCAGGGTCCCACCCTTTAGTTATTGGGGCTAATGTTTCTTTCTCAAATTAAGTTGGAATTTATTTAGTTTGGAAAAAAAAAAAAAATTTTAATAAGCACAAATTATTTGCTTATGTTTTCCTGAAGGACTATAAAATATAATCAGTTTTATTATGAGTAAGCTTTTTGTTTTAAATTCTATAATAGTTAGTTGCTTTGTCAAAAGAAGACTGGCAGTTGGCTTCAGGGGGAGTGGCTTCATCGAGCAAGAAAACTTGATGTCTTTATGTCCTCAGCTGCTGAGGGGGATTGACAACCTAACCTTCCCTGGACTGGCCCGGAGAATGCTCAAGGAAAGATAATTAGCAGGTAAGAACTAATTTCATTATACAATAGGGTCAGTCAATTTTAGGAGGCTACAACATTACGAAGATGCCCTGGTAGGTCACAGGCAACATAGTAACATAGTAATATACATAGTATATGACGGCAGATAAAGACCAGTATGGTCCATCTAGTCTGACCAGTATGGTCCATCTAGTCTGCTGTTCTGTGCAGGTCACCCCTCCCCATGTCTTTGTTTGGGGGTTTACTCACCGCTCCGTGTAGGTCACCCCTATTTGTTGAGATATAAGAGAGAGTTATGTTTGTTTTGATTTTATCCTATTGCTATAAAGGGATCCTGTGTCTTTCCCATACCATTTTGAATTCTTTCACTGTATTTGCCCCCATCACTTCCATCCGGAGGGCATTCCAAGCATCCACCACCTTTTCAGTGAAAAAGTATTTCCTGACATTGCCTTTCAGTTTACCCCTTGCAACAACATCGAGCTTGGAACTCAGGTAGGCAACTGGCTTCTTACTTGTCCCGGTATCCTGGACTAGAACTCCTGATGCCACACCTCCTCTTTCGTGACAAAAAAGAAAAACTTTGATCAAGCAGGGTTAATGCAGGTACACTGAGGACTTGTTTAAGGGTTCTAAAAGTGGTTTGAGCCTCTTTTTCCAAGGGTAAATGATCCTCTCGGGCTGTGGACTTGAAAAGGTCAAAGAGAGATTTGCTGAGAAAAGAAAAGTCCAGGATCTAATAGCAGCAATAATTGTAGAGGCCCAGGAACTGCTGAAACTGCTTCTTAGTGAGGAGATGAGGAAAGGCTAATACTACCTGGACTCTGGAGGGGAGTAATGTATGACTCCTCCCTGTCCCCCCCCCTCCCCCCCTTAAAGACTTGACAACCTAGAAAAGTAACTCTCTTAAGACAATACTGAAGCTTTCTGTAGTTCACATTGAGTGCCACCTAGTGGAGAAAACAGCATAAGGCAACAGTATGTGTATGCCCTGCATTGGGACCATGTGAGCAAATCAAAAGGTCATCAATGTACTATAAGAGAACAGAGTTACAGGGGTAAACAAATTAATTCAAATGTCTTTAACACCTATGAAAAGTAAGATGGACTTTCAGTATACCCCTGTGATACAGTTGTCTAGTAGGTGTACTGATGCCCTCTATAGGTGGAAGCAAAATACTGCTACTTTTCGTCTGCTAAAGGCACAGAGGCATTTTCTTAGATGTGCGTCCCAGCCCTCTGTGTTTCCGGTCAGAACCGGACATAGAGGTAGACGGGATTCTGTTCCCATGGGGCACATCTAGCCCCTGCGGGATCAGAATCCTGTCTAAGTCTGTATGTGCAGGCCTAGACCCGATTCCGGTCAGCCTGCACATTCAGGCACCTGCCTGGTTAACTCAATCAAGGCTCCTGAATGGAGTCGCGGCGCCATGGCGTCCAGTAGCCATGGCACCGTGGCTCCATTCAGGAGCTGTGATCACCGGCCACCAACAACTTCATTCATTCCCCGCAGCACAACCCCTGATCTCGCCTCCCAAGGCTAGGGTCGGGCTACAGGGAATCTCCTGTGCTCCCTCTACCCTTTGATGCACCCCGGCCTGCCATCCCCCGCCATCTAGGGGAATTTATTCCACCTCACAGGTGGAATAAGTTCCCCATCTACTCTGCCGGCCCCAGACATGCAGGGCCGACATCAGAATTGGCATTGTACGTCCAAGGCCGTAGACCACCCACTGCCCGCCCTAACCCCGCCTCAGCTCCGCCCCTTCCAGCCCCCATCTAGCTTCCCTGTACAAACTCCTTTTCCATACGGGAAGTTTAGTTGTGGACGGGAAAGGGGAACAAATAGCAGGACTGGACTTCCCAACGGGACATCCATCTCTGCTATTCATGTTACAGAATAGACCCCTCGGAGAAAAAGGGCTATCAAGATCAATGACAGTAAAACAATTTGCACACCACTCCAAATAGTTTTTGAATTTGCCACTACAGAATGAGTCAAAATCACAGCTCTAGTTAAGGTCTGAAGGTACTGCACAAATCTCCAGGTCTTACCATCAGCTTTCCTCATGAGATAAATTGGAGTATTATAGGGTGAGTTCGTAGGGTAAATAACACTTGTTCAAATATGGAGGAAATAACAGGGAGAATATCTTCTGCTTTTGGAGATATAGGGGACTGGGCCTGACATGGGGGTGACTTACTAATATCCAGGGTAATGTGCACAGGCTCAATGTGCAAGTGACCTACCTTGGTGTTGTTCTTTGCCCATAAATCAGCTGTTTCATGAATTGCAGATATATTGGCTTCCTATTCTTCATCAGAAAACCAAGCAGTCTCTTCTTTCAGAGGGGTCTCTGCCACCTCTGGAGGAGTTGGCATATCAGAGATGGACCCTCAGGATTAGGTAGGCAGTGATAAGATCTCTCTTTAGTAAAGACAACTGGCATCCCAGGGTAGACAGGAAATCTCAGCCCAGCAAGTTTATTTATTTAGAAGAATTTAGTATACCGCCTTATCGTTAAATCATGGCGGTGTGGCACATCAATCAAAATCAATACTAAAGTGTGGTTTGTAGCATGCAGTGTGAGAACTGAGAAGTGTAGTGTGTGGGGCAGTGCGTTAGATTATATCGGTGAACTATTTACATAATGAGCTATATACATATATACAAAATGGGGCTGCTTGAGAGGCGTGCTAGGATTGAGATTCTGTAATGTCTTGGAGGTAGGATCGTGATCCTGTAATGTCTTGAGGTAGAAAATTTATGTGAGGTCCTTGAAATGTACTGTAAATAGATCAGTCTTAAGAAGTTTTCTGAAGTCCTTGAGGTTCTTGGTTGATCTTATGTGGTCTGGGAGAGAGTTCCATATAGCGGGTGCTGCCAGGGAGAGTGTCCTCCTTGATGTGGCCATCCTTGTTTTAGCAAATTCTTTTGGTGTTCTGATGGTGTCTGAGGTTCCTTTTCTTCTTGGTCTCCTGTTGTCATCGGTTTTTATGAGAGGGCGTAGGCTGTCTGCTGATAGGTTGTGTATTATTTTAAATATGTGTAGAAGTACTTTGAATTGGATTCTGGAGCTGATTGGGAGCCAGTGTAGGTGGTACAGTATGGGGTGATGTGATCGTGAATTGTGTGATCTGTCGTGAGTCGTGCGGCTGTGTTTTGTGCTAGCTGTAGTGGTTTTATTGTCTTTTTAGGTAGTCCTTGGTAGATGTGATTACAATAGTCTAGGGTTGGAGTGATGATGGCTTGACAGACTGTTCGGAAGTGTTCATGGGCGAGGATGGGTTTGAGCCTTCTGACTGTCCTCATTTTGATGTAAGCGCTCTTTGTTATTTTTGCAGTGTGGGACTGGAGGTTGAGGTCCTTGTCGAGCGTTACTCCCAGGTATTTTATTTCTTGTCTTACCGGTATGATGGTGTTTAGATTGATGGTGGCCGATGGTGAGAATGTCCGGTTTCTTGTGACTGGCAAAGTTGACTGGCAATGTAGGACTTATTAAGAGGGAAGTGAGGTAGTAGTCTCCCCAACAATAATAGGGAATGGTTCAGTAAGGCAACACCTGGGATATTTTAGGCCACCCTTCACCATTGGAGCCTATATAGCAGATTTGATCATTCCCATGACCACAATAGATGTAATGTCATTGTCCAGTACCCAAGCTAGTACCCACAGGCATTAGTCAAAGGATCAAAACATTGGTACTCATAGTAGACTCTTCCAATGGCTAGTCATTGTTCCTCTGCTCCATCCTCATGCATGTCTGCATAGTTAGTGGCAAAGCTTGCATTTACCTACACAGTTTGTGGAAGTCCTTGCTGGAACTTAAAACACTCAGATTTACAATGTCCTCGGGCTTCACCCAGTTGGTGGTCTCCTCTACTTTAGGTCTGTCTTTGGCTACGGCCCCATCCACAGATATCTGTAGACTGGAAAGACTGAATTTGCAAGTTTATTTTATTTATTTTTATTTATTTATTATTTATTATTTATTTATTTGCAGTCTCTTTTATACCGCGCTATTCGACATCAGTGCGGTTTACAATGAACATAATAGTTGCACATCTCAATTTCGTGATTTGTGCTTACAGTGAAACAGGTATAATAACTTGGGTATACATTAAACAGGAAAATTAAACTAGGGTATACATTAAGCAGGTATAACAGGTAAAATAGGGTATAAATAACCAGTCCCTTTATTTATTTAACAGTTTTTCTATACCGCCTTTTCATTTAATCAAGGCGGTTTATCCTCACTTGGTTTGCAGCTTGTGATGCTATGAGGGCTTGTGTGCATCAGTGATACTGAGAGCTAAACTATCGGTAGTTTAACTACTGGCAGGGTCTCCCAAGATGGACAGGTCTCAGCTGAGGTGCCAGACCAAGACAAACCACCCATCTGGGCAGCAGCAGAATGGGATAGTGTTGACGGCGGAGGATCACATTTCTGTGACAACAGCAACAACACCAAACTTAAACTGCGCGGAAGAAAGGCCCAGCAATCAACTTCTGTATCTTGCCATGAAAACCCAATGGATAGTTACAACAAAACAAATTGTGCTATGGTGCTGGAAGATGAGACCCCCAGGTCGGAAGGCACTCAACTAGCTACTGGGGAAGAGCTGAAGACTTTTCAGAGTAAAGCCAGCATTTATGATGTGGTTGGATCAAAGCCCTCAGGACGTCTGACTGCTGATGTAGCTGCGCATGAAATGAGAGTCACAAGCTGTAAAGATGTCTTACACATTGGAACATGGAATGTACAAAGCATGAACCAAGGGAAGTTGGAGGAGGTCAAGAATGAAATGGAACGTGTACAACTTGATCTGTTGGGTGTCAGCGAACTGAAATGGACTGGCATGGGGCACTTTGCATCAGATGATCACATGGTCTACTATGCTGGAAATAAAAGACAAAGAAGAAATGGTGTTGCATTTATAATAAAGAAGAAACTTGCAAGAACTGTAATGAAATACAATGCAGTCAGCGAACTCTTAATCTCTATTCGTCTACGAGGAATGTCTATCAACACAACTATAATTCAAGTATATGCCCCAACAACAGCTGCAGAAGAGAATGAAATTGAAGAGTTCTGTGAACAAGTACAAGCTGAAATTGACAGAACATGCAAACAGGATATCCTGATAATCATGGGTGACTGGAACGCAAAAGTTGGCAACAAAGATGACAAAGTAGTTGGAAAATATGGACTTGGCAACAGAAATTAAGCTGGAGAAAGACTCATAGAATTCTGCAAGACCAATGATCTATTCATCTCAAACACCTTCTTCCAGCAACACAAGGGGCGACTGTACACATGGACTTCACCCAATGGATTGTATAAAAATGAAATTGACTACATCTGTGGAAGTCAACGATGGAAAAGCTCTGTAACATTAACAAAGACAAAACCTGGAGCTGACTGTGGTACAGATCATCAACTACTAGTATGCAAACTCAAGCTAAAGTTGAAAAAGAGCAAACCACTCATAAATGCAGCAAAATATGACCTTGAGAATATACCACTGGAATTTAAAGACTGCCTGCAAAATCGATTTGCTGCTTTAGATACAAATTGACAGAGCTCCAGAAGAGTTATGGAATGACATCAAGAAGGTTGTGTTGGAAGAAAGCGAGAAGTCTCTACAAAAGGTGAAAAAGAAAAAACGGCCAAAATGGATGACGGAAGAAACTCTGAAAAATGCCCAGAAACGCAGAGAAGCTAAAGCCAGAGGAGAAAGAAAGACAATCGCAAAACTCAACAGAGATTTCCAACGTGCAGCAAGACAGGACAAGGAAAAGTACTACAATGACACTTGCAAGGAAATAGAAGCAGAAACTATTACAGGAAGAACAGTACCAGGAAAAATGGTAGAAACCATCATAAAGAATAAAATTACTCAGCATGTAGATAGTCACAACCTAATGAGAGAAAGCCAACATGGCTTTAGACAAGGAAGATCTTGTCTTACTAATCTGTTATGTTTTTTTGAAGGAGTGAATAAACAGGTGGACAAAGGTGAGTCGGTTGATATTGTGTATCTGGACTTTCAGAAAGCCTTTGACAAGGTCCCTCATCAGAGACTTTTGGCAAAACTAAAGAGTCATGGGATAGGAGGCAGTGTACTATTGTGGATCAGGAACTGGATAAAAGATAGAAAGCAGAGGGTAGGGCTAAATGGCCAATTTTCCCAATGGAGAAAGGTGAATAGTGGTGTACCCCAGGGATCTGTACTGGGTCCGCTGCTTTTTGACATATTCATAAATGACCTGGAAAGTGGAATAACAAGTGAGGTTATCAAATTTACAGATGACACAAAACTATTTAAAGTTGTTAAAACCCAAGAGGATTGTGAAAAATTGGAAGACTGGGCATCAAAATGGCAGATGAAATTTAATGTGGACAAATGCAAGGTTATGCACCTAGGGAAGAACAACCCAAACTATGGTTACACGATGCAAGGTTCCACATTAGGAACCACCACCCAGGAAAAAGATTTAGGCGTCATTGTGGATACCATGTTAAAACACTTGGCCCAGTGTGCAGCGGCGGCCAAGAGAGCAAATAGAATGCTAGGTATGATAAGGAAAGGAATGGAAAATAAAACAAAAGATATTATAATGCCTCTATATCGTTCCATGGTGAGACCACACCTTGAATATTGTGTGGAATTCTGGTCGCCGTATCTTAAAAAGGATATAGCGATTTTAGAAAAGGTACAGAGAAGAGCCACCAAAATGGTAAAGGGGATGGAAGGATACTCCTATGGCTAAAAAGGTTAGGGCTCTTTAACCTGGAAAAGAGACGGCTGAGGGGAGATATGATAGAAGTCTATAAATTAATGAACGGAGTGGAACGGGTAAACGTAGATCGATTGTTTACCTTATCAGAATATAGAAAGACTAGGGGACATGCAATGAAGCTACAGGGTAAACTATTTTTAAGACTAATAAAAGAAAATATTTTTTCACTCAACGTGTAATCAAACTCTGGAATTTGTTACCGGAGGATGTAGTAAAGGCTGTTAGTGTAGCTGGGTTTAAAAAAGGTTTGGACAAGTTCCTGGAGGAAAGGTCCATAAACCATTATTAAGAAGTGACCGAAGATATCAATGCTTGACCCAGTACAAGCATTGTGGAACTTGTGTCTCTTGGGGAAACTGCTAGGTACATATGACCTAGATTGGCCACTGTTGGAAACAGAATACTGGGCTTGATGGACCTTGGTCGGACCCAGTATGGCATATCTTATGTTCTTATGTTATGTTCTTATAAGATCGGCTTTCCTAAAGCTACGAGAGTTAAAGAAAACGTTCCAGCCAAGAATTGGAATGTTACAAGATGCTCAAGGTTCTATGTTGAATGATGCTGAGAAGATCAAGAAAAGGTGGAAGGAATATACAGAGTTTTTTTATATGATAAAGATCAAGTGGACCAAAAGCCGTTTCAACCTGTACCTTATGATCGGGAACCATTGGTGATGAAAGAAGAAGTTGAAGCAGCATTGAAAGCCTTATCAAAGAAAAAAGCACCAGGCATTGATAGCATTCCCATAGATGTATTGCAGCAATCTGATGCAGCTGTTACCGTACTCACAAGGCTCTGCCAAGAAATATGGAAGACAACATTATGGCCAACTGACTGGAAAAGATCTGTGTTTATACCAATACTAAAGAAAGGTGATCCAACTGACTGTGGAAATTATCGCACAATCGCTCTGATCCCACATGCCAGCAAGATTCTACTGAAGATTATTCAAAAGAGACTACAACCATACCTGGAACAAGAACTACCTGAAGTGCAAGCAGGGTTCAGGAAAGGGCGAGGAACGAGATACATCATTGCGGATGTGAGATGGATCCTTGAAAAGACTAAAGAATACCAAAAGGATATCTATATATGCTTTATCGACTATAGCAAGGCTTTTGACTGTGTAAACCATGAGAAACTCTGGGCCACATTAAGAAGCATGGGTATACCAGAACACCTGATCGTTCTCTTGCACAATCTGTGCATTGATCAAGAAGCAACAGTTCGAACGGAACAAGGAGAAACAGAATGGCTTAAAATAAGCAAAGGTGTAAGACAAGGCTGCATACTTTCCCCCTACCTGTTTAATTTATATGCAGAACAAATCATCAGAGAAGCAGGATTGTATGAAGACAACAGAGGTGTGAAGATTGGTGGAAGACTCAACAACCTTCGCTATGCTGATGATACTACATTACTGGCTGAAAGTGAAGATGATCTGAAACATTTGCTTCTCACAATCAAAGAACATAGTCTCAAAATGGGCCTGCACCTTAATGTAAAGAAGACAAAGATCATGACAACTGGCATAATCAACAGGTTCATCGTTGAAGGAGAAGAAATTGAAATTGTAAACAACTTCAACCTACTTGGATCAACTATCAATAAAGAAGCAACAAGCAGTCAAGAAATCAGACGACGCATTGCTCTTCGCAGAATGGCTATGAAAGACCTAGATAAGATTCTCAAGAGCAGAGATGTCTCTCTCCATACAAAGATTCAACTTGTTCAAGCCATGGTATTTTCAATAACATCATATGGATGTGAAAGCTGGACAGTGAAAAAAGACAGACAGGAAGAAAATTGATGCCTTTGAATTATGGTGCTGGCGGTGAATACTGTGTATACCATGGACTGCCCGAAGAACAAACCAGTCGGTACTAGAGAAGATCAAACCTAAGCTTTCTTTAGAAGCTCAGATGACAAGACTTCAACTTTCATACTTTGGACACATCATGCGAAGAGAGAGATCATTAGAGAAAGACATCATGCTTGGCAAGATAGAAATTCAACGCAAAAGAGGAAGGCCAGCAATGAGATGGATCGATACAATAATAGCAGCTACGGGTACCAGTCTGTCAACAATGAGCCGCCTGACTGAAGACCGAACACAATTTAGGATAGCTATCCAGAGGGTCGCCATGAGTCGACTCCGACTCGACGGCACTTAACAACAACAATAACAATGAAACCTTGATCTAGGGTATTAGCTGGTACGAATATGTGGTCTGGTGTAGAGCCAGAGCGATGGGATGGACCTAGAAAAGGGGACTGTTACTTCTGGAGAGAGATCTGCAATTGTGAGTATATACTTCTGGGAATTTTCTGAAAGGATTTCTTTCTATTAAAGCTAATTAATCTGTGAACCCACTATTTTTTGTTTGACAGCAGAGAGCTTGTAGTTTAAATTTCATAAGAAGTTAGAGCCTAGCAGCAGCAAAGAGCTATAATTTAAATCAAATAAGAATATAGATTAGCACAAAAGGCAAAACGGGGTCTACTCTTTGAGCAGCAAATAAAGTCTTCTTGAGACCTTTACAAAGAGGTCTTCTACCTAGGGGGCAAGAGACCTGTGAAACCTTTTCAGTAGGTGTTAACACCAGGTGGCAGGTCAAAAGGCCATTTTGAAAGACTCCTTCTATCCAAGCAAGGACTGTTAATCATCCAGGAAGTTGGTCACAGCTTACCTCAGCAGCACAGGCATAAATAGCTCAACCAGAGCTCTGTGATCCTCAGTCTTGAAGGACTAGAAAAGGGGACTGTTAATTCTGGAGAGAGATCTGCAATTGTGAGTATATACTTCTGGGAATTTTCTGAAAGGAATTCTTTCTATTAAAGCTAATTAATCTGTGAACCCACCATTTTTTGTTAAATCGGTCAGGGCCTAGTTGCAGCAGTTTAAATTTAAAACACAGAAGAGAACTTTCTGGTTACATTTCATACCCAGGAGAGAGCTTGTAGTTTTAATTTAATAGTCACTCAGGGCCTAGTATCAGCAAAGTACTTTTAGTTTAAATTTAAAACACACGAGAGCTTTCTGGTTAAATTTGGAACCCAGCAGAGAGCTGTAGTTTAAATTTCATAATAAGTTAGAGCCTAGCAGCAGCAAAGAGCTATAATTTAAATCAAATAAGAATATAGCTTACCTCAGCAGCAAAGGACAGGGTACTGTGTAGCAGCCCTCTTTTATTAAGTGTTATTTCCCTCCCTCTCTCCCCACACCCACCCACCCTTGGGATAATCGTAGCTCTATAGGTATTTACACATTTTAAAGACAGGAGGTGCTCTCAGGTGAAGCTCGTTACCCAAATCAGTCATACACTAAGGACCTGAGATTAATTAAGCTTCAGGTGAACAAGGTATATTAAACGTATTAGGTAGAGTTTTAATGGTGTAAATATCCATAGCAACTCTTAGTAAGTAAAGAACTTAAAGATCTAAACGAAAACTTAAAAGTAAGATGCAGACAGCAGTCCAGCAGCGGGATGGGGGCTTTCCAGTCTTTTGCATTGAGTGTCACATGTATGATTTTCTCCCAGTTGGTGAGAGGTCTTTCGTGTGCACTAGGTGCAAGGAGCTCTTTGCTCTCAGGGAACGAGTCCGTTCTCTAGAGGCTAGAGTAGCAGACTTGGAAAACATAAGAAAGACAGAGAGGTACATAGATGAGACCTACAGGGATATAGTCCTGAAGTCCCACCTCCAGTCTGGCAGCATCTCTTTTGCCATGGAGGAGAGAGGTCATGTGACAGGAGAGCATCACCCTGGTGTGGTAGGAAGTGATCCTGTAACTAGGACCTGTCCTCCAGGTGATGTAAAACCCTCTTGCACCGAGGAAGCTTCTCCAGGGCCATGTGCCCATGAGGGAAGGGTTAGGACAGCCGTTATAGTTGGTGATTCGATCATTAGGCATGTAGATAGCTGGGTGGCTGGTGGACGTGAGGATTGCCTGGTAACATGCCTGCCTGCTGCGAAGGTAGCGGACCTCACGCGCCACCTAGATAAGGTCTTAGATAGTGCTGGGGAGGACTCTGCTGTCTTGGTACATGTCAGTACCAATGACATAGGAAAACGTGGTAGGGAGGTTCTGGAGGCAAAATTTAGGCTTTTAGGTAGGAAGTTGAAATCCAGAACTTCCAGGGTAGCGTTCTCAGACATGCTTCCCGTTCCACATGCAGGACCCAAAAGGCAGGCAGCGCTCTGGAGTCTCAATGCGTGGATGAGACAATGGTGCAGAGATGAGGATTTTGGATTTGTTAGGAACTGGGGAACATTCTGGGGAAAGGAGGGGCTGGCATTAACCTTTAAAAAGGAGATAGAGCAGCTTTTAAACTAGATAATAGGGGAAAGCCGACAGTCACCCAAGAGCCGATGGTTCGGAAGAATGTATCCTTGAAGGATACTACCAAAAGCAGAGAGGTTCCAAAAAAGAGTAAAGTAGCCCAAATGCCCTCGAGTATGGAGCAGACAGAGCTTAAAGATACCAAATTACCCATGTCTACCCATAGCCAAATTAATATGAATAAAATGCAGTCTATAAAATGCTTGTATGCAAATGCTAGAAGTCTAAAAAATAAGATGGAAGAGTTAGAATATATAGCACTAAATGAGAGGTTAGATATGATTGGAATATCAGAGACATGGTGGAAGGAGGACAACCAGTGGGACACTGTGATACCTGGGTACAAACTATATCGTAATGATACAGCTGATCAAATTGGTGGAGGGGTTGCGCTCTATATTAGAGAGGGCATTGAGTCAGAAAGGATTAAAGTTTTGCAGGAAACACAATTTGCTGTAGAATCTCTATGGATTGAAATTCCATGTAAAAAGGGGAAGGCGATGGCAGTGGGGGTATACTATCGACCTCCTGGCCAGAATGAACAAATGGATGATGAAATGCTCAAAGAAATCAAGGAAGTTAACAAAAGTTACAGCGCAGTAATAATAATGGGTGATTTCAATTACCCCGGTATCGACTGGGTCAGTGTCACGGCAGGACATGCTAGGAAGATAAAGTTCCTAGATGACATAAATGACTGCTTCTTGGAGCAGCTGGTTCATGAACCGACCAGAGGGGAAGCCATATTAGACCAAGTCCTTAGTGGAACACCAGATCTAGTGCAAGAGATAAGGGTGTTGGGGCCATTTGGCAATAGTGATCATAGCATGATCGCCTTTGATTTAATTAATGGAGGAGGGATAGTAAGGAAATCCACAGTACTACCTTTTAACTTTCGAAAGGGAGACTTTGATAAAATGAGGAAAATAGTTAAGAAAAAACTAAAAGGAGCAGTTGCAAAGGTTAAAGATGTACATCAAGCTTGGGTGTTGTTGAAAAATACTATCTCGGATGCCCAGACCAGCTGTATTCCACGCTTTAAGAAAAGTGGAAGGAAGTCCAAAAAACTGCTAGCATGGTTTAAAGGTGAGGTCAGAGAGGCTGTTGCCAAAAAAGCATCTTTCAGGAAATGGAAAAAAGAGCCAAACGACGAAACCTGGAAACAGCACAAGCACTGGCAAGTCAAATGCAAGGCATTGATAAAGCAGGCAAAGGGAGAATTTGAGAAGAAGCATGCTGCGGTAGCAAAAACGCGAAATAAAGATTTTTTCAAGTACATTCGTAGCAAAAAACCTGTGAGAGTCAACTGGTCCATTAGATGATAGAGGAGTTAAAGGGGCACTAAGAGGCGACAAGGCGATAGCGGAGAGACTGAATGAATTCTTTGCTTCGGTCTTTACTGAGGAAGATGTAAGGATGTTACCCATGACTGAAGTGGTATTTAAAGGTGCGGAAGAATTGAAGGCAATATCGATACATCGGGAAGATGTATTACAACTATTAGATAAACTGAAGAGTAGCAAATCACCTGGGCCAGATGGTATACATCCAAGGGTGTTGAAAGAACTGAAATATGAGATTGCAGACCTGCTATTGGTAATCTGTGAACTATCATTAAAATCATCTCTAATACCTGAAGACTGGAGGATCGCCAATGTAACACCAATTTTTAAAAAGGGTTCCAGGGGTGATCCGGGAAACTACAGACTGGTGAGCCTCACGTTAGTACCGGGAAAAATGGTAGAAACCATCATAAAGAATAAAATTACTCAGCATGTAGGTAGTCATGGCCTAATGGGAGACAGCCAACATGGCTTTAGACAAGGAAGATCTTGTCTTACTAATCTGTTATGTTTTTTTGAAAGTGTGAATAAACAGGTGGACAAAGATGAGTCGGTTGACATAGTGTATCTGGATTTTCAGAAAGCCTTTGGCAAGGTTCCTCATCAGAGACTTTTGGCAAAACTAAAGAGTCATGGTATAAGAGGCAGTGTACTACTGTGGATCAAGAACTGGTTAAAAGATAAAAAGCAGAGGGTTTGGGCTAAATGGCCAATTTTCCCAATGGAGAAAGGTGAATAGTAGTGTACCCCAGGGATCTGTGCTGGGTCCGCTGCTTTTTGACATATTCATGAATGACCTGGAAAGTGGAATAACGAGTGAGGTTATCAAATTTGCAGATGACACAAAATTATTTAAAGATGTTAAAACCCAAGAGGATTGTGGAAAATTGCAAGAGGATCTTGATAAATTGGAAGACTGGGCATCAAAATGGCAGATGAAATTTAATGTGGACAATTGCAAAATTATGCACCTAGGGAAGAACAACCCAAACTATGGTTACACGATGCAAGGTTCCACATTAGGAACCACCAACTAGGAAAAAGATTAAGGCGTCATTGTGAATAACATGTTAAAACCCTCGGCCCAGTGTGCAGCAGCGGCCAAGAGAGCAAATAGAATGCTAGGTATGATAAGGAAAGGAATGAAAAATAAAACAAAAGATATTATAATGCCTCTATATCGTTCCATGGTGAGACCGCATCTTGAATATTGTGTGCAATTCTGGTCGCCGTATCTTAAAAAGGATATAGCGATTTTAGAAAAGGTTCAGAGTAGAGCCACAAAAATGGTAAAGGGGATGGAAGGATACTCCTATGAAGAAAGGCTAAAAAGGTTAGGGCTCTTTAACCTGGAAAAGAGACGGCTGAGGGGAGATATGATAGAAGTCTATAAATTAATGAACGGAGTGGAACGGGTAAACATAGATCGATTGTTTACATTATCAGAATATAGAAAGATTAGGGGACATGCAATGAAGCTACAGGGTAAACTATTTAAGACTAATAAAAGAAAATATTTTTTCACTCAACGTGTAATCAAACTCTGGAATTTGTTACCGGAGGATGTAGTAAAGGCTGTTATTGTAGCTGGGTTTAAAAAAGGTTTGGACAAGTTCCTGGAGGAAAGGTCCATAAACCATTATTAAGAAGGGACCCAGGATATCAATGCTTGACCCAGTACAAGCATTGCGGAACCTGTGTCTTTTGGGGAAACTGCTAGGTACGTATGACCTAGATTGGCCACTGTTGGAAACAGGATACTGGGCTTGATGGACCTTGGTCTGACCCAGTATGGCATATCTTATGTTCTTATGTTTTTATGTTCTTATATTATTTGTTTGAGTTGAATGGATTCCATTGCTTTGTGGAAAGCCATTTCAAGCATTTTTGAAGCAGATGAGAGGTTTAGGTCTCCTAGAAGAATGAGAGTCTTGTGTGGGGAGTTGGCTGCATATGTCATCTCTAGTATGTTTGAAATGTCCTCTGTTGGGGGGTCAGTAGATCAGGCAGATGCAGTTAAGCAGTTGTTTCTCTCATTTTTGTATTTCCCTCTGATGCTGTACCTGCTTCTCACAGTGTCTGGCTACAATAAGGAGTTTATCAGGCTTTTTATATTCCCAGTTTACATGAGTAGTTCTCAGCATATTTCCTATCTCAGGCAAGAGACCATACATAAAAGCTGCTCTTATGCTCTTTGCTGCATGACTTTCTGGGTCTTTAATTCCTGAATATTGCTTGAATACTTTTGTCACACTGATCTGGAACTGGATAACTGCTACATGGAAATAGATCTACACCAGTGAGTATTAATGTTCTGAAATAAACTTTAAATCTTGGGGGAAAAGGGAATTCTTTGGTTAAAACTGATAGATCTGTGTATTTTAGAATTCAGTGTTTTTGCTGAGTCAGTCAGGTCTTAGTACCACCAGATAGCTTTGTATTTAAGTCAAAGCAGAGTATGACTTAGCAGAGAAAGTAAATTAAGAGTAAATAGACTCTGAAATTTATTTCTAGGGAGTTTTTTATCTAAATCAAATCAGAGCATATCTTAGCATACAGGTACGATAGTCCCGAGTAGGAAGAAATAAAGTTGTTTCTAGTGACCTTTATAAAGAGACCTTTCAGTTAGAAGGCAAAAGATCTGTGAAGTTGTCTTGAATAAGTGTTAAAGGCAAGTGACAGATCAAACGGACAATTTAAAAGGCCTCTTCTATCAAACCAAGGGCTGCGTGAGTCACCCAGGAAATTGGTAAGCCTTTACCTTAGAAGCAAGCCAACTTTTAATAGGTCTTCATTCCCTCCCTCCCTCCCGACTCCCACCAACCCCTGGGATAAGTATAGTTTTATAGGCTCTTAAACCTCTTAAAGGGTAGGAGGTACAGCTGTTTATTCTCATCAAGCATACATTAAGCACCTGAGAATAATTAATCTTGAGGTGAACAAGTCCATTAAATGTATTAGATATAGTTTTATTAGTATAAGTATCCCCAACAAATCCCACATAAGTAAACAACTTAAATACATAAACACAATCTTAAAACTAAGATGCAGATAGCAGTCCAGCAGCGAGATGGGAGCTTTCCAGTCTTTTGCATTGAGTTTCACATGTATTATTTTCTCCCAGTTGGTGAGGGGTTTTATGTGTGCACTAAGTGCAAGGAGCTTTTTTTCTCTCAGGGAACAGGTCTGATCTCTGGAGGCTAGAGTAGCAGACTTGGAGGACATAAGGAAGACAGAGAGTTACATAGACGAGACCTAAAGGGATGTAGTACTGAAGTCCCACCTCCAGTCTGGCAACATACCTATTGCCATGGAGGAGAGAGGTCACATGATAGGAGAACATGACCCTGGTGTAGAAGGAAGTAATTCTGTAGCTAGAACTTGGCCTCCAGGTAATGTAAAACCCTCTTGCAATGAGGAGGTTTCTCCAAGGACATGTGCCCACAAGAGGAGGGTTAGGACAGCCGTTTTAGTTGGTGATTCAATCATTAGGCATGTAGATAGATGGGTGGCTGGTGGACGTGAGGATCACCTGGTAATATGCCTGCCTGGTGCGAAGGTAGCGGACCTCACACACCACCTAGACAAGGTCTTAGTGCTGAGGAGGAATCTGTTATCTTCGTACATGCCATAGGAAAGTGTGGTAGGGCGGTTCTGAAAGCCAAATTGAGGCTTTTAGGTAGAAAGTTGAAATCCAAAACTTCCAGGATAGCATTCTATGAAATGCTTCCTGTTCTACGCGCCGGACCCTAAAGGCAGGCAGAGCTCTGGAGTCTCAATGCATGGAGGAGACAATAGTGCAATGATGAGGGTTTGCTAGGGATTGGGCAACATTCTGGGGAAAGGAGGGGCTTTTCCAAAGGGATGGACTCCTCCATAACCGGGATGGAACCAGGCTGCTGGCATTAACCTTTAAAAAGCAGATAGAGCAGCATTTAAACTAGATTTATTTATTTATTTATTTATTTAACAACTATTTCTATACCGCTCTTTCACAAGTATCAAGTGCGGTTTACAATGAACAGTGTGTTGTATGGTATGGATAGTATCATACCAAGTCGTTTTACATAGAACAGATGAACTAGATACAGATAACGGTATAAATTTAAACAGTAAATTATTAAACTATTATAACATATATACATAGTAAATATATACAAATTGTATCATATGTCGCGTGTGGTTGTATACTTTATGTAGGCTTCAGGCACGTGGGTATATGTTGTTTGAATTGTAGTAGTTAACCTGCGTCTTTGTGTCGTCTGGCCAGTCTCTGATCCTTGGTTGTAATGCAATGAGAATAAATGGGTTTTCAGTTTTTTTCTAAATTCCTTTATGTCTGATAGTGAGCGAATGTTGTCAGGAAGGTTATTCCAGAGGATAGGAGCTGAGTGTGAGAATGCTCTCATGTTGGTTTGTTTTTTTGCTTTTGTGTAGTCTTTTGGTACTGCTATAGTGTTAGTGTTTCTACTTCTTTGTGATCTTTTATCTATTTCTATCTTGATGAGTGTATTGAGTATAGTTGGCGCTAAGTTATTTATTAGTTTAAATGTTGTAAGTAATATCTTATATTTTATTCTGCTGTGGATAGGTAGCCAATGGAGTTCGGCTAATGTCGGTGTGATATGTTCAATTGAGCTTATATTCATTATTATCCTTGCTGCGATGTTCTGAGTTAGTTGTAATTTTTTAATATTTTGCTTTGTGATGCCATTAAGGATTAGATAATAGGGGAAAGCCGACAGTTGCCCAAGAGTGCATGGTTCGGAAGGATGCATCCTTGAAGGACACTAGCAAAAGACTGAAGTTAGGGCATATCAATAGAGAGGTTCCAATAAAGACAAAAGTAACCCAAATACCCTTAAGTACAGAGCAGACAGAACTTAAAGATTCCAAATGAGCCTTGCCTACCGGTAACCAAATTAATATGAATAAAATAAAGCCTCTAAAATGCTTGTATGCAAATGCTAGAAGTCTAAAAAATAAGACGAGAGAGTTAGAATATATAGCACTAAATGAGAAGTTAGATATGATTGGTATCTCAGAGACATGGGGGAAGGAGGACAACCAGTGGGACACTGTGATACCTAGGTACAAATTATATTGCAATGGTAGAGGAGATCAAATTGGTGGAGGGGTTGCGCTCTATGTTAGAGAGGGCATGGAGTCACACAGCTTTAAAGTTTTGCAGGAAACAAAATACACTTTAGAATCTGTATGGATTGAAATTCCATGTAAAAAGGGTAAGGCAATGGCAGTGGTGGTGTACTATCGACTGCCTGCCAGAATGAACAAATGGATGATGAAATGCTCAAAGAAATCAAGGCAGCTAACAATATTTACAGCACAGTAATAATAATGGGTGATTTCAATTACCCCGGTATCGACTGGGTCAGTGTCATGGCAGGACATGCTAGGGAGATGCAGTCATTTATTTCATCTAGAATCTTTTTCTTGGAGCAGCTGGTTCATGAACCGACAAGAGGGGAATCCATCTTGGACCTAGTCCTTAGTGGAACACAAGATCTGGTGCAAGAGAAGAGTATTAGGGCCACTTGGCAATAGTCATTATAGCATGATCACGTTTGATTTAATAAATGGAGGAAGGATGGCAAGAAAATCCACAGTACTACCTTAAACTTTCAAAAGGGAAACTATGATAAAATGAGGAAAACAGTTTAAAAAAAGCTGAAAGGAGCAGCTGCAAAGGTTAAAGATTTACATCAAGCATGGGGGTTGTTTAAAAATACTATTTTGGAAGCCCAGACCAGCTTTATTCCGCACTTTAAGAAAAGTGGAAGGAAGTCCAAAAATGTGCCAGCATGGTTTAAAGGTGAGGTCAGAGAGCTTTTTGTGGCCAAAAAGGCATCTTTCAGTAAATGGAAAAAGGAGCCAAATGACAAAAACTGGAAACAACATAAGCACTGGCAAGTACATTCGTAGCAAAAAAACCTGTGAGAGAGTCAGTTGGACCATTGGATGAATGGTGGGTAAAAGGGACATTAAGAGGGACAAGACCATAGCAGAGAGACTGAATGAATTCTTTGCTTCAGTCTTTTGTAATGAAGTTATTCATGCCTGAAATGGTTTTTAAAGCTAATGCAGCAGAAGAATTGAAAGAAATATCGATAAACCGGGAAAATGTATTACAACTATTTGATAAACTGAAGAGTAGCAAATCATCTGGACCTGATGATATATATCCAAGGTTATTCAAAGAACCAAAATATGAAATTGCAGACCTACTATTACTAATCTGTGAACTATCATTAAAATCATCAGTAATACTGGAGATTGGAGGATAGTCAATGTAATGCCAAATTTTAAAAAGGGTTCCAGGAGTGATCTTGGAAACTACAGATCGGTGAGCCTAACTTCAGTACTAGGAAAAATGGTAGAAACCATTATTCAAAAAAAAATTTCTGAACATGTAGATAGTAATGGTTTAATGGGAGACAGCCAACATGGCTTTAGCCAGGGAAGGTCTTATCTTACTAATCTGTTATATTTTTTTGAAGGTGTAAATAAGCAGATAGACAAAAGTAGGTCAGTCGATGTAGTGTATATGGATTTTCAGAAAACCTTTGACAAGGTCCTTCTATGAGAAACTCTTGGCAAAATTAAAAAGTCATGGGATAGGAGACAGTGTAGTATTGTGAAACAGGAACTGGTTAAAAGATAGAAAGCAGAGGGTAGGGCTAAATTGCCAATTTTCCCAATGAAGGTGAATAGTGGAGTACCCCAGGGATTTGTGCTGGGTCCGCTGCTTTTTAACATATTCATAAATGACCCGGAAATGGGAATAATGAGTGAGGTAATCAAATTTGCAGATGACACAAAATTATTCAACGTTGTTAAAACTCAAGAGGATTGTGAAAAATTGCAAGAGGCCCTTAATAAATTGAAAGACTGGACGTTCAAATGGCAGATGAAGTTTAATGTGGACAAGTTCAAAGTTATGCACCTAGGAAAGAACAATCCAAACTATGGTTACACGATGCAAGGTTCCACATTGGGAACCACACCCACGAAAAAGATGTAGGCATTATTGTAGATAATGTGTTGAAACCCTCTGCCCAGTGCACAGTGGCTACCAAGAGAGCAAATAGAAAGCTAGGTTTCATAAGGAAAGAAATGGAGACTAAAACAAAGGATATTATAATGCCTCTATCATTCCATAGTGTGACTGCACCTCGAATATTGTGTGCATTTCTGGTCGCACTATCTTAAAAAGGATATAGTGGAATTAGAAAAGGTACAGAGAAGAGCTACCAAAATGGTAAAGGGGATGGAAGGATTACCCCCATGAGGAGAGGCTAAAAAGGTTAGGGCTCTTCAGCCTGGAAAAGAGACAGCTGAGGGGAGATATGATAGAGATCTATAAATTAATGAATGGAGTGGAATGGGTAAACATAGATCAATTGTTTATGTTATCAAAATGTAGAAAGACTAGGGAATATGCAATGAAGCTACAGTGTAAGCCATATAAGACTAATAAGAGAAAATATTTTTTCATTTAACGTGTAATCAAACTAGAATTTGTTACCGAAGGATGTAGTAAATGCTGTTACTGTAGCCGGGTGTAAAAAAGGTTTGCACAAGTTCCCGGAGGAAAGGTCCATAAAGCATTATTAAAGTGGACCCAGAATATCCACTGCTTGCCTCAACATAAGCATTGTGGAACCTGTGTCTTTTGGGCAAACTGCTAGGTACTTGCGACCTAGATTGGCCACTATTGGAAACAGGATACAGAGCTTGATGGATGCTGGTCAGACCCAGTATGGCATATCTTATGTTCTTATGGCCTGACAACATTAATTAATTTTTGTCCAGTCCACACATGGCTTAAAATGTCATCAATGAATTCACCCCAGAATTTCATATACTTTTCAACAAAATTAGTGTAAGTGTCTGCATCATTTACAGCATTAGGGTCTGCAAAAGGACCTTTTGGGAGGGAACAGCTGCCGGGCATGGAGCGAAGGCTGCATGGCAAGCCATCCATCACATTAAGGTAGGTTTGCCATGCTGGCTCTGCTGTGTGGGCCTGGGATTCAGTACCCTCAGCCTAGCCAGTACCCAGGGTAGGCTGCACCCACTGTCCCATCTATGTTATTCCACTGATCCTTCCTTCCCTTTTATCATTTTGGTCACTCTTCTATGTATTTTTTCTTATTCTGCTATATCCTTTTTAAGATATGGCGATGAGAATTGCACATAATATTTGAGGTGTGGTCATATCATGGAGCAATACAGAGGTATTATAATATCCTCAGTTTTTTTCTCATTTCCTTTCCTTATGATTTCTAGAATTCTATTTGCCTTCTTGGCTGCCACTGCACACTGGGCTGTGGGTTGCAATGTATTATCCACGATGAAACCCAGATCCTTTTAGTGGGTGGTGATTCCTAATATGGAACCTTGTATTACTACTACTACTACTACTACTACTATTAATCATTTATATAGCGTGTGATAAGGAAGCTTATCATAGCTCAGGAAGGAGCTATAGGAAAGGTGAAGTGACTCTGAACAAGCAACCTGTCAGTTCTGGTAGAAATAAGAAAACAGAATTTTCCCATAAAAGACTACCAGTCCCAGAATGCACCAGGTTTCCAACAGCCATTAGAGGAGCTGAAGTGGGGAAACGTGTGTTCAATCAAGAGGGCTATGAGGTAATCCCTAAGCACTCATCTCAAAGGGCAGGGCCTGATTCAGCACAGCTGCGCTGTGTTAGGGAGGAGCACTCATCTAAGCAGAATAAAGGTAGAGTTTATTCTACAGAGAATGAAATCAACAAACAACAGAGCCTTTTCCCACATAGCCCCAATGACCTGGAATTCCCTCCCAGAAGAGCTACGAATCTTAACCGAAATCATGGAATTCCGTAAAAAATTGAAAACTTATCTGTTCACCAAACACTATAACATAGATAACTCAGCGCCTGCACTAGACAAAGGTTAAACAGGTATTCAGTCCACATTAAGCAAAAGCCTTTAACACAAACAAAAACACACACCCACGATTACCTCTCAGCTTACATCCTTTCACATCCATGTATATATATACATATAAAAACTGTATATAGTTAATCTGTGCCACTTTGTATTTATCTCACATTGTTTGACTGTTTACTTATAATATGATGTTCCTTGTAAATATGTTCTGTTATAATATGACGTTCCCTGTAAAACAAATTTACTTTGTTAATTGTTGTTCATTGTAAACCGCAACTGAACTTTGGAAGATGCGGTATATAAATATATATATAAATAAATAAATGATCCTCAGGATCATCATCATCTTCATGATCAGCTTGGATATCCTCAGTTTCATCTGGAGGATCATCAGAAGCAGAAGCCAAACCGGACGGACAGAGAGGGCAAGAAACCCTTTGGAAGAAGGAAGAGAAAAGCCTTTGAGAGGTCTAGAAGAGGGAGCAGTATGTATACTGGGAGGCATTCCAAGGGCCAGCATACACCATTGGACTGGGGAAAGCCAGAGGAATGGTGCTGCAGAGCTAGGAATCTCCAGACGGTACCTGTGAGGGAGACGGCTGCACGTGGAAGGGACCCTAAGACCCGTGCCAGAAGGTATGTGAAGAGAGATCCAGTGTCCAGGGATCTGGATTGGAAGGCTGGACATAAGAACTGGACTACATACTGGCCAGGCTATATAGAGAGGAACTCTAACAGCAATGGAAGCTCAGGTATGAACACTGATCTATGCCCTAGCTATAACCTTGAAAGACAGCAGGGAAACAAGTATTCTCCTGAAAGTGCTCCATTGGGAGATTCATCTGTGCCAATCCATGATATTGAACCCATGCTTGTTGAAGAGGGGGTGATAGCAGATGAAGAATCTGTTTACATGGACTGCTCTCTGTCTAAACTCCTTTGGTGAGTTTCTGTTATAAAGTACAGCAACCATCACAAAGAAATACAAACTTGTTCTTTAATCTACTCAGAAAAGTTCCTGAGTAGGATTTCTAGCCACGCAGTAGAAAGCAAGCCAGCTAAGGGGTTTCAGCTGGATAACTGCTAGCAATTGATCCTTACCTAATTGCTTGTGAGCTCTGAGAGAATCACTTCTGAATCTATGTGGGAAGATATAAGAAGTTAACCTGAAAAGAACAGTTTTTCTCTTCTTTGTGGCTTTTGGTTTGTTGTTTGATATATGCTAAGAAAACATAAGCTAATGCCTACAGAAAAGACCAGTTTGTACCAACCATGTCTTATTTCTTTTGCTTTGATTGCCTGACAAGTTCAAATGTTTCCTGATTTTGTTTTTCCAAGTTTAACACTGAAAGCAAGTAACCTGATTTATGTGCTACCAAGCATATCTGTGTTGGGAGAAATAACCCCATAAATAAATATCTTGTTGGCTTTACCCAAAAGCACAACTAATTATTGTGAGAAGCTGTGTCTGGTGTGAATGAACTGCATTGCCCACAATCCCTTGCAAATCATATAGATATATGCACTTGCCAAGACTGTGAAGATTCTCACCCAGGCAGCCGTCTGACAAGCGCTACAAGGCATACACAGTGGTGTACAAACATAGATAGAGATGATCCCTGCTCATCAGAGCTTACAATCTAATCAAGACAGAAAAGTCAAAAGATGAGAATAAGGGCAGAATAGGGAATGGTAAGGAGACACAAAGAAAACAAGGGATCAGAATCCAAATGCAGCCTCAAATAGGTAATTCTGTAGCATGAATTTGAAAAGGGGCAGAGATGAAGTCTGATGCACAAAGTCAGATAGTTTGTTCCAGGCATAAGGAGAGTAGCAGGGTGAAAGGACCGAAGTCTGGAGTTGGCGGTGGAAGAAAAAGGCAAAGAGAGAAGCAAGCCAGAAGAAGAGTGGAGTTCACAATCAGGGGTGTAGGGAGAGAGGAGAGAGGAAAGGTAGTAAGGAGCAGAAGAATGAATGCATTTAAAGGTCAGAAGAAGTTTGAATTGGATATGGAAGCAGAAGGGAAGCCAATGAGGTGAGAAGAGGGGTTATATGAGTATATTGAGGCTGGCGAAAGATTAGTCGCACAGCAGAGTTCTGAATAGATTAAAGGGGAGAGAGGTGACTCAGAGGGAGACCAGCAAGAAGGAGGTTACAGTAGTCGAGACGGGGAGTAATTAGAGAGTGGAAAAGTGTTTTAGTAGTGGGTTCAGAGAGGAAGGGGCAAATTTTGTTAATGTTATAGAGAAAGAAACAACAGCTTTGAACTATGTTGGATATGTGAGGAGAAGGAAAGGGAGGCATCAAAGATGACACCAAGGTTTACGGGCTAAGGAAACAGGAAGTAGAATAGCGTTATCAACAGAGAAATGAGGAAGGGAAGAGGAGGGTTTAGGGGGAAAAATAAGAAGTTTGGTTTTGTCCATGTTTAATTTCAAATGGCAGGAGACATCCAGGTGGCAATGTCAGACAGGCAGGCAGAGATGCGGGCCTGAGTGTCGGAGAAATATCAGGTGTGGAAAGATAGATCTGAGAATCGCCAGCATAAAAATGATACTGAAGTCCAGGGGGAGGAGATGAGAGCACCAAGAGATTGGGTGTAGTGAGAGAAAATGAGAAGGCCCAGAATAGACCCTTGGGGTACATCAACTGAGAGTGGGATAGCAGTAGATGAAGAACCACCATTGACAAACACTGTAAGAGCAATGGGATAGAGAAGAAGAGAACCTGGACAGCACAGAGCCCCTAAAACCAAGTGAGGACAATGTGTCAAGGAGAAGGTGATGGTCAACAGTGTCAAAAGCTGCAGAAAGGTCATGAAGGATGAGGATAGTGTGGAGGCCCTTAGATTTAGCCAGGAACAAGTCCATGGAGAGTTTGGAAAGTACCGTTTTTTAATAGAATATAGGGGATGAAAGCAAGATTGAAATGGATCCAAAAGGGCTTGAGAGGAAAGAAATTCAAGATAACAGTGGAAGATTGCACACTCAAGAAGTTTGGAAATGAAGGGAAGAAGGGAGATGGGATGATAATTAGGACAGCTAGGATCAAGTGAAGGTTTCTTGGGGAGAGATGTGACCACAGCATGCTTGAAGGCTGCATGGATGGTAACTGGACGGTTGAAATGGAAGGGATGATTAAGGAAGGAAGAAATGGAGTTAAAGAGAAGGGTGGGGATAAGATCAGAAGAACAAATAGTAAGTTTGGAGGAGGAAAGAAGATGAGAGGTTTTCTCTTCAGAGATCTTAGAAAAGGATGAAATGGTAACAGAGATTGAGGGGAAAAGTTGGTATTGAAGTGGGGGAAGAGGGTATGAAGTTGTTCTAGTGTGGAACTGGGGAGTAATCTTGTGGATTTTGTCATGGAAAAAGTTGGCTAGGGTTTGGGCAGAAAGAGAAGAAGGAGTTGGAGGGGAGGCACTTTGAGGATAAAGTTAAGAGTTGAGACTTCCGGTGACATGGTGGGCTAGGCAGGACGCTTCTTGCATAGCTCCAGAGCTCGTGCCCTCCCCCCCGGTCCATACCTGCGACAAATGCTGTGAATTTAACCTAGAATACGGGGGGGACTGCTCTTAGCCCGAAAATCCGACACCCAAAGGTCCCCGGCAGTTTACGAGGGTATGGCGGCGAAAACAACGCGTCGGGAGCGCCCACGACTCAGCGAGCACAAGATGGCTGACGGAGCTACTGAAGGGCCGGGGTCTCTGGCGGCGCCGATGGTGGCGGAGCTTACAGCGGCGGTGGTGGCAGCCCTGGAGGGGCGTCTGAGCGGATTAGCCACACAACTTGACGCGGTGGGTCAGGCTGTTACTGCCTTCAATGCTCGTGTGGAATTAGTGGAGCAGCGAGTGGGTACGCTCGAGGACTCTTGTGCACAAGATGCGGCCCGTATCAAACAACTCGAGCAGGCTCTAACGCGACAGGAAGAGAAGCTGGAGGATTTAGAAAACAGAAGCCGGCGCAATAACCTCCGCTTCATTGGAATTGCTGAGACCGTGAAGGAGAGTGACCTCAGGCAGTATTTGGAGACGTGGCTGCCAGAAAACCTACCATTGGAAGCAGGGATGGGCGCTATAGTCCTAGAAAGGGCGCACAGGCTGGGGCCTTATAAAGCTGGTGACAATCGGCCCCGAGCAGTGATAGCCCGATTCCTAAATGCTTCACAGAAGGAAGGAGTCCTGAGAGCGTGGAGACAGCAGCGCCGGGCAGGAAGCGATACCACCAGCTTACTGATCTTCCAGGATTACTCTGCTGGGGTCTCGCAGCGGAGACGGGCCTTCAAAGATGTCTGTGGCAGGCTTGTTGCACGTGGCCTGCGCTTTACAATGGGATACCCGGCTATTCTTCGAGTGGAGGCTGAAGGTGGAAAGCGGACTTTTGTAACTCCGGAAGCAGCGATGATTTATTACAACGGACTGCACTGACTGTCGCAGAGACTCTGGAGCTAAGTACCTGCAGCCTTTGGCAACGTGTTGGACGGAGCCCTTAGGGGCTTTAACCGTTGCATCGGCTTACATGGGAGAAGCCAGGACTGTTTGTTAGACATACACAATCTGGGGGATGCGGTTATGTTCCCCTTCCTGCTTATACCACCCCCTTTTCCTCTTATTCCCCCCTTCTGTTGTCTTAGCTGCCTCTGCTAGTTTATTTCTTTATTTATTTTTTTCTTCTTCCCCGATGCCTTTCTACCCCGGCAAGGGCCCAAAGGGGTTGTTCAGCCTTGTTAGGGATGCGGCCTTTGGAGCATATGCTTTCTCCTGGCAATGCTGGGTCAGCCCAGTGCTGGGGAAGTTGATAGTTTCTCCTGCTAGCCTTAGGGGGTCGCCTAGCCGCTAACAGTTGTTTCCTATGAGTGCTGTTCGCAGCGCGGGGAATAACTTTACAGTTTGCCAGGCCGCAGGGTGGACCCCCACTGAAAGTTGAACTGCTACAAGCCTTTCTTTTGTATTTAGGGTACTATCATGGGGGTGACTTCTGAGGGATCGGGGAAGGGGGGGATAGGTAATGCGGTTGCGTTATACCCAGTGTAGGCCTGATTTCCCTAACCTTAGTCGGGTGGTTGGGCGACGAGGGGGGGGGGTTCTCCAGGGCTATCACTTGGCGAAAAAGTTTTATCTCCCGAGATGATCCGTCGGGGCTTGGATGTTTGAGCCGCCCCTGAAATTGGGTAGTCTCTGAGCCATGCAGAGGGTAATCGGTGGGGTTCCAGCGGGGGGGATATTGGTTATACGGGGCTGTCCCCACCCCCCGGGGGGGAGGGGGAGGGAGCTCTACAGGTACCGGAGGTCATGGAGGGGTTAGTCGGTGTAGACGATAGGGTGGTGTTACAGGTAGGGGTAGGGCCTTGGGGTTTTAGGCGGGGTGGGGGGGGGCTTTGGGGAGGGGTGGGGGGAGGAGTGCGGGGAGGGAGGGGGGGGCGGCTATGCCACATCCAGGGTGCGGGCCAAGTACTTTTCCTATATCGACGAAGCGCTACGGCATCGTAGAGTATACTGGGGAGGGACCCTAGGCTGGGGGGGCCCCTTTCTGAACAAACATGTGATTCACAACTGGCATAGTAATCGGAAACAGACGTGTACATGTTGAGGATTATCTCATGGAATGTTTGTGGTCTAGGGACGCCTATTAAGAGATATAAAATACTTAAAGCCCTAGCTAGGCAGCGATGTGATGTTGCGCTACTCCAGGAAACTCATCAAACGGCGGCAGAACATGCCAAGCTCGCCCGGGACTGGGTGGGCCAGGTATGGGGGACCCCCGCTGTGGGAAAAAAGGGGGGAGTTGCTATCTTAATCCATAAGCGAGTGCGGTTCACTTTGCTAAAACAGGTCACGGATGCTCACGGGCGCTTTCTATTTTTACATTGCATGTTGGAGGATAGAGAAGTCCTTCTGGGAGATGTCTATGGTCCTAATATATCAGATCCTGATTTTTTTGATCGCATAGCAGCAACAGTCGAGCAGCTGCCCGATGCCCCCCTAATTTTGGGCGGAGATCTCAATGGCGTCCTAGACGCTGACCTAGATACCTCGCGGGAGTCGGGTACCCGGGAGAGAAAAGTATCTGCTAAGATATTGCAGAGGCTTCGTTCAAGACTCCATTTGGTAGATCCGTGGCGGTTACTCCACCCCACTGAAAAAGATTTTACTCATGTGTCCCGAGCACGGGGCACTAGTGCTCGCATTGACTATGTCTTAGTCTCAGTGGCTCAGTTTGCAAACGTAGTGGACGCGCAGATCGGTCCGCTAGAGATTTCAGATCATGCCATGGTTTGGATCGATTGGCAGGGGGGCGGAGGGCAGGGTTCTGCTCGCATGTGGCGATTCCCCCTTGACCTGTACCAGGATGCCCAATTCAGGCAATTCTTGTGGGACAGATGGCGAGAGTTTGAGGAGAACCATCAAGGTCATTGTGACGACCCTGAGTTGGTGTGGGAGACGGCTAAGGTGGTCCTCCGAGGAGATATTATCGGCTATGTTGCCCGGAGGCGCCGCATGGTAAATGCGCAGATTGTACGTCTTGAACAACAAGTTGCCCGTGCGAGACGCCTTGCCGGGCGTTCTCCCACAGCTCAAAATAAAAAAGCTGGTGGGAGCTTCAGGTAGCGCTTAATACTCTGCTGCATCAGCGTGCTAAGAAGTCTTTGTTATATTATAAGTATAAGCTATACTGCTTTGGGAATAAGTCTGGAAAACTGCTGGGGAGGTGCTTACAGGGACACCGGGGTACGAGGTTGGTTGCTGCCCTACGAGATGGACAGGGAAAACTATGCAGTAGCAAAAGCGGGATTAGTGGTATTTTCAAAGATTTTTTCCAACAGTTATACCAGGAAGAGGAGCATGACCCTGTCTCTATGGCCGATTATCTTCAGAGGGTACGCCTGCCGCAGGTATCGGTACAGCAGCGGGCTTTTTTGGATCAACCAATTACTATACAGGAAATCCAGAAAGTGATTCTCAATGCGCCTTGTTATAAGGCACCCGGCCCGGACGGTTTTGGAGCCGAATTTTATAAGATACTGTCGGAGGGGGTTGGCCCGGCACTGGCAGCGACATACAGGCAACGAGTAGCCGGTGCGGGGCGGCGTTGGGGGGAAAACCAGGCCTATATTACTTTGATTCCAAAACCCGGTAAAGACCATTTACAAGCATCTTCATATCGGCCTATCTCTTTATTGAACTATGATATGAAATTGTTGGCAAAAATACTAGCCGACCGGTTGTCAACGGTACTTGGTGACTTAGTGCATGAATCACAGGTGGGGTTTGTTAAGGGCCGATACGCAGTCCGCAACCTGCGGAAAATCATAACATCCCTGGAGTGGGTGCACTCGCATGGTTTGCCCTCACTTTTGGTGAGCTTCGACGCTGAAAAGGCGTTCGACAGAGTTAACTGGCAATACCTATTTTCGTTATTGCCGCGCTATGGGTTGGGTGATTCCTTCTGTGGGATGGTGCATAGTCTCTACGAGCAGCCCACTGCGCGTGTGTGTCGTGTAATGGATCTTTGTCAGATGCATTCCCACTTCACCGGGGTACACGACAGGGGTGCCCGCTGTCCCCCCTGTTATTTGTACTAGCTTTAGATCCTCTTATTCGCAGTGTGGAAGGGGCCGGGGCGATACGTGGGGTGGTGGTTGGTGGTTGTGAATTCAAAATATCTGCCTTTGCAGATGACATGCTGGTGCACATAACTACACCCCACGACTCTCTGGTGAGCTTAATGTGTGAGTTTCGGCTTTTCGGTAGTTTTACGGGGTTGCGTATTAATGAGGAGAAATCCGAGGCCCTGGACGTTTTGGGTCAATTGCGTGGGCGCTGGCCTGGGGAGTTTCCACTGAAATGGGCGGATCAGAGCTTTAAGTACCTCGGGATTGTCCTGACACGGTTGCCCCAGGACTTATACTTCTGTAATTTTGAACGAATTTTGGCGAATATGACTACTCAGTTGCGAGCTTGGCAGCCCCTCCCGCTGTCCTTGTTGGGAAGAGTTGCTGCAGTGCAGATGGTTATTCTGCCCCGAATTTTATACTGGTTGCAGACCCTCCCAGTTTGGCTGTGGAAGCGGGACCTGCGTAGATTAGAATCGGAGATACAGCGTTTCCTTTGGCGGGGTGCCCAACCTCGGATTTCGATGGCACGCATGATAGGATCATGGCGTTCCGGAGGTATTGGCCTCCCCGATTTATGGCTATATGCTTTGGCTTGCCAGGCACGCCATCTTGGGGATTGGCTAGGTGAGACCAGTGTCTATACACCCCGACATATAGAGGCAGCGGCGGTGGCCCCCCTGTCTTTGCTAGGGGTCTTGCATGCGGACTTAGTCCACCTACCCGTCGGTGTGAAGCGGAGTTTACTGATGATGGCGGCTCGACGCACGTGGCAGCAACTAAATGGGTACTGGAAACGGAACTGGCGGGTTTCTAGCTGGTTGCCCATCTGGGGGAACGCTCAGTTTTCGCCCGGTTCGGAGACAGGCGGCTTCCGTAGTTGGCGCGGAGAAGGGGATACGGCTTTTGGGCCATGCGGTCGGATTGACGGGGGCCTGTAAGCCGTTCATGGAGTTAAGTACCGAATATGACTTACAGCCGTCTCAGTATTTTACATATTTGCAGCTTTCCCACTATGTGGCTTCTTTACCTAGGGAGGAGCTGGCGGAGGAGCGTTCGACACAGCTTATTGAATTTTTTGGTCTCGGGGAGGACCTTCCACCTTCGATCGCTGGATTTAAGAAGCGGCTAGAGGGTTTCCGGGCTGTACCGAGTTATGGTCATTTGGAGAGGGCTTGGGCGAGGGAGATGGGGTCGGAGATTCCCTCGGGATCCCTTTCGGAGGCCATGGGACGGATTGCTACGCTGGCTGAGGGAGCCCGGTGGCGGGAAATCCAGTTTAAAGCAGTAACCAGGGTGCATTTTTCACCTCGCCGAGCTCTGAGGAGTCATATTACCTCAGATGGGTCATGCCCTAGATGTTCCGAGCCTCTGGCAGACTTAGCCCATATGTGGTGGGTTTGTAAGAAAATCCACCCATATTGGAAGGGTATACACCATTATTTAGTGAAATTGTTGCAACAACGTTTCCCATGGCCAGGGTCTTTGGTGGTAGTGGACTATTTGCCCTCAGCTATCCCTGGGGGGAAGGGAGCCCGCCTTTTGATTCGGAAGGCGTGCCTGGTGGGGAAAGGCCCCATCTTACATCATTGGCGAGACCATGACCCGCCGACTTTCCTGGAGTGGCGCAATAATTTTCATCGGCTGATGCTGGCGGAATGTTGGCGGGCTAGGAGTCATGTCCGGCGATGGACCATGTTCATGCTTACATGGGAACCCTACATTCAGCAGCTGGGACCATATTGCCGGAATGCTATTTTGCAGATGGGACATTAGAAAAGGGGGGTATTACCCCGGGCCAATTGGGATGGAGCGTGATATTCGCTGTAGCTAGCTCCATTGACTTTGTCGAATCCCTGGATGTGGCAGGGTGTTTAGGGGGGATGGGAGGGGTTGGAGGGGGGAGGGTGTGGGGGGGTATCTGGTTTATTTAAACAAAATTGTAAAATGTTAGGTTCTTTATTTGCTTAAGCGCCCAGTGTTTGTTACGGGCCATTTGGTGATGTGTCCAATGGCGGGGATAAGAGTGTACCCTGCCATGGGCTTTGTTGTTTGACATTGTATTGCCTGTTATATGGTGCTGAACCCTAAATAAAGATGTTAAAAAAAAAAAAAAAAGTTAAGAGTTGAGAAGAGACGGCACGGGTCAGTGGCAAGATAGTTAGTCAGATGGACATAGTAGTTTTGTTTGGTGAGTGCTAAGGCTGCCTGGAAGGAGGTAAGCATGAATTTGAAGTGAAGAAAGTCAGGGAGCAAGATTTTCAGCCAAATGTGCTCAGCTGAGCAGGCACAGGAGCATAGATAGCGGGTAGTTGAAGACAACCAGGGCTGGGGTGTGGTGCATCTCACAGGTCATGGGATGGGTGGAGCAAGAGTATCTAGAGCAGAGGAGAGAGCAGTATTATAGGAAACTAGTCTTAACAGATTTAGAAGAAAGAGGTGATGAGAAAATAGTGGAGAGAGCCAATGGATTGATAGCATGAAGATTCCTAAAAAGGTAGGTGGTGATTGGGCAGGATTAAGGTGGGGAGTGATGAAGGGTGATGTTTAGGAGGTGATGATCAGATAAGAGAAGAACTGAGTTATGTAAATTTGAGGATAAACAGGGCCTGATTCTATTCCAGACATAGATCCCCTCTGTGCATTTGGTCTGAACCGAGCAAACAGAAGGGATCGCAGTTCTGATCCCACGGAGCACGTCTAGCCCTGTGAGATCAGAATCTCGAACAGTCCTGCACGTGCAGGCTAGGACTGCAATTCTGTCTGGCCTGCAAGTGCAGGTCTGCACCCGGCTAACTCAGTCAAGGCTCTTCAATGGAGCCATGGCGCCATGGCATCATGTTGCCATGGCACTGCGGCTCATTTGATGAGCTGCAATACCGGCTGCCAGAGTATAAAGTTAATTCCCCACAGCCCGACTCCTGATCTGGCCTCCTAAGGCCAGGGTTGGGCTGCGGGGAATGTCTTCTGGCCCCCCCTGCCCAATTCGCGCCCTGGAAAAAAAAAATGTCCAGGGAAGTTATTCTACCTCGGAGGTGGAATAACTTCCCCGCACATGTCGCCGGCCCAGGACATACAGGGCTAACATTAGAATTGGCCCTGTAGTCCAGGGCCAGTGACTGCCCAGACTCCGCCCCTGGGCCGCCCCTTCCCCACCCCTGTATAACTTCCCCACACAACCAGAGGGGAAATTAGTCGGGGGCAGGAGCCAGCACGACTAGCAGGGATGGTTGTCCCATTGGGACATCCATCCCCACTATTTGTGGCTCAGAATAACCCCCTTAGAGAAGAAAATCAAGTCAAGGCATTGACTGTGCTGATGAATGGGAGCGGAAGAGCAAAGCTGGAGACTGAATGAGGAAGTAAGGGAAAGGAGTTTAGAAGCATAAGGGTCAGAAGGGTTATCAACATGAATACTGAAGTCACCAAGAATAAGCGAGGGGGAAGACAAATCTAGAAATAGGGAAAGCCAAGAGTCAAAATCATTGAGAAAGACAGAGATGGATTTATCTTGGAGGTCTATAAATAGCAGCTATCCGGAGAGGTAAGGGATTAAAAAGGCAGATGAAAGGGATTTCAAAGGAGGAAAAGGAGTGAAACTGAGGTAGAAGGAGGGGTTGGAATTGGCAGGAAGGAGAAAGCAGAAACCCAACACCACCACCATGGCCAGTGGCACGAGGAGTGTGGGAAAATTGGTATCCACCGTGACAAGGGGCAGCGACCGAAGCATTGTCATCAGGAAGGAGCCAGGTTTCAGTAAGAGCTAGAAGACTGAAGGAGTTAGAAATGAAAAGGTCATGAGTAAAGAGGAGTTTATTAGAAATGGAATGCGCATTCCATAATGCATATGGGTTTTTCTTCCCTAATTACATAACTTTGCACTTGTTCACAGCACTCATCACACCACTGCTTGATTACAGAAACTCACTATATCAAGCCCTACATCAGCAGACACTCCACCCACTACAGATGGTACAAAACACCACAGCATGCATCATTACAGACACACCAAGGACCAAGCACATCACTCCCATCCTACAGCAACTGCACTGGCTGCCAATGGTGACAAGAGCTAAATACAAAACAATCATGATCATCTTCAAAGTCATTCACCATCTCTCAGCAGACGTACTCCAAAGCGTCATAACAAGAGACATCAGCAATAGACCAAGAAGAATCAATAACGACAACATGATCGGCACACCTGCAGGCTATCACAAAACCAAACAAACAATATCAAAAAGAGCACCATCACTATTGTCATCCACACTATGGAACTCCCTCCCAACGAGCCTGAGAGCATTAGATGACCTCAAAGACTTCCGCAAAGACCTCAAAACATATTTATTTATAGAAACATATGAGCATCCAGGCAACATCCCATACTCAAACTGAAATACCACCTACCCTGCCAACTAAACATGCACCCATCCTATCCACACACCCAAGATTATCATACCACGTTATTAAGTACCCTCATGCTAAATGTTACCTTTAATTGTATTGTCTAAATGCTGTTATGTAACTGTACTGTCTAAATGTTTACATGTACCCTAATGTTAATTGTAACCCTCCAATTGTGATGTGACATGACCACCTTGATTGAAGAATAAGGTGGTATACAAGTCTTTCTAAATAAATAAATTTAATCTGCCATTTGGATGTCCAGTCTCCCAATTTATCAAGGTCCTCTTATAATTTTTCACTGTCCTCTTGTGGTTTAACAAGTTTGAATAATTTTTGTGTCATCAGCAAATTTGATTACCTCAGTCGTTATCCCCTTTTCCATGTCATTTATGAATACTGTATGTTAAAAAGCAGCGGACCCAGCACAGATCCCTGGGGCACTCCATTATTCACCTTTCTCCACTGAGAAAATTGGCCATTTAGCCCTACTCTCTGTTCTCTTATCTTTTAACCAATTCCCAATCTACAATAGCAAACTGCCTCCTGTCCCATGACTTTTTAATTTCTTCAAGAGTCTCTCATGAGGGACCTTGTCAAAGTCTTTGTGAAAATCCAGATACACTATATCAACCAGCTCACCTTTATCTACCTGTTTATTCACACCGTCAAAAAAATGTAGCAAATTGTTCTTTGAAAGCCAAGTACCATTAACCTTTATACAATACTTTACAATATCAGTCTTCCCCTTTTGCAAAATAAAGGATTTTTTCCTTTTGTATATGAGACTGCTCATCAGCATACAAGTGATCAGCAACATTTGATAAATACTGAATTTCTTAACTAAGTAACCAATGATTTTGATTCTTTAAGGTAAATAGTTTACCTTTATGGTTTTCAGATAAACCTTTTCCGTTTCGACAGATGGAGTGGAGGAGTGGCCTAGTGGTTGGGGCAAGGTACTTCAGGCCGGAAGGTCGGGGGTTCAAATCCCACTAGAGGACAGCAACCTTGGGCTGGAAGGACTGGGGTTTCTAGTCCCACAGATGCTCCTTGTGGTCTTGGGCAAGCCACTTAACCCTCCATAGCCCATGTTCCCTGTAAAATAGTTCTCTCCAAGTTATAATGCCCTGTTCAATGTAATTTCAGTTTGTTCAATGTAAACCGCACTGATGCAGAATAGCGTGGTATATAAGAGAATATAAATAAATAAATAAGATCTGACAGTTCAGCATAAAATTCAGCAGCAGTAGCTGGTGAATTACTGTGCATCTTCCTGAGGGGAGAGGGAAAGAGAGAAGTTACTCTCTCCATATTTTTCTGAGTGCCTTCACATAATGACCCCAATGATTAAATCTATATCAGATCACAGCAAGTCAACGCCACTCTTGAAGTGTGGTAAAAAATTAATGAAAAAATTAATACTCTCTGCATATTGCCCAAGATAAAAAGATGTCCTACGCACTAGGACTCAAGATTGTGGTTGCAATAGTATAGAAAATGCAGATGAAGATAATACCCCTGCTGCAGAAAAAGGTTATGGTGAACTTGTTCATGGACCCACTGCAATAGGAGATAAACAACAGAAGTTAATGAAAAAATTAAGAGGACTACAATTAAGTGGGACCGCTGCAGATAAAGAGGTGCTATTGTACTGCACATTTATGCTAAAAAATTCCTATATTTAAAACAAGAGAGTATACAAGGAGAGTCTACCACAAACTAGAAGGAAGAGGAATATTTTCACACAAAAGTTGCAAAAAGTAACAACTGCAAATTTAAGATCCTTCATTTTAAAGATCAAAATAAAGAAATACATGAATGATAACATCTTAAAATATTCTAGGGCTTTTGTGGAAAAAGAAAAAGGTAGAGAAGCAGAAGACCCCTAGGTAGGAGCACCAGAAGAAAGGTATATGTAGAGAAAAAGGAAAAAGAGGTTCAGAAAAGAACAATAGAAGAAAAACTGGTGCAGAAAGAGATAGAGGAGGTCTGGAAAGGAACACCAGAAAATAGGTTGATTATAAGAGAGAAATTAATATTATGAGAATACGCAGCATAAATTAAGATGTCCAGTAGAGGGGAAAATTTATTCATGTTGAATTTAACACTTGAAGTAAAGAATATGGATAAGTAAAACGAAAGCCATAACCTGTATAAAGGGACCATCTACTGATATTATGAAAGTCAAATTGAATACAATATAGTGCAGCAAAAATTATTACTGAGAGAATTCTACTAACGAAAACTCAGGACCAGAAAAAAAGGAAAATAATACCCATTCCTCTTTGGAAAAATGAAAGCATTGAAGGAAAACTAAAATCATTGCTTACAGAGGTGCCCCTGATAGACGAGTGTCTAAAAGGATTAAGATCATCAAAAACAATGAAAAAAATCAAAAACATCAAACAGAAATGTGCTGCATTAACAGAATAAGATTCATATGCTCCAACAATAATTGAAAGCAGCAGTGGAAATACAAAAACTGCAGAGAAATGAAGAAAACAGAAAAGAGGGATATCAAAATAAACTACTTAGGAACTACTGCTACTACAGAGAACTGGGGAAGAGCATTAATAGGGTGAAAACACCACCAACTAAAGTTGAAACAGAAATGTTCTGGAAAAACATACGAGGAGATTGTATCATACAGCTGAGAAGCAGAATGGCTATCCTGCATATAGGAGAATTTCGAAAAGATAAACATCTAACTTATGAAATGTTCTGAAATAACAGAAGAGTTGGAATGTAGGTTAAAAAAGAGTCCCATTTACAATGTTTCAATATGTAAGCTGATTACAATGTTTTAACTATGCTATTTAAAATGAATAAAAAGATTTAAACATAAAAAAGAGTCCCAAACTAGAAGAGCCCTGGCCCAGATGGAGTGACCAATTTGTATTTCAGTTAACATTACTCTTCCAGACCAACTGCAAAAACCTATTGGTCAAGCAGCCAGGCAACACCACAATGACGAACACCACCTCTTCTTTCAAAGGGAGATCCAAATAATGTTCCGCAAAATTATAGACCAATGATTTAACAATTTATAAGCTGTTCACTGTAATAATGCTGACAGAATATGCAATCATACTTTTTCAAGTAACATCATGACAAAAAAAACAAAAAGATCAATAAACGAGGAGCATATGGAACCAAACACCAGTTAATAGTGAATAAAGTCATCATGGCTAATGCTTAGAAAAGTAGAGATCTCAGTATAGCATTGTTGAGCATCGGGGTCCCAGAGTCCTCCAGTCCGTTCTTTACTCGGTTAGATCCTCAGGTTGTCCGGCATCCAAGATCAGCGTCCAGCATCCAGTGTTCAGCAACCAGTCTCCAACAACCAGCAATTAGCGACCAGCACCCAGCAATCCATGAACAGTATCCAATGATCAACAATCAATATCCAACTCCAGAAGGCAGTCAGGGATCCTCTCCAAAACTATGGCTTCCTGGTCAGGAAGTCCTTATTTGCGGAATCCAGTATATTTAGAGTTTATGGGTTTACACAGACGGTTCCCTTTTAGACCTCCCCTGTTCTGTACCCTCCCCTCCTCCTAAAGAGACCTGCAAAGAAGTTGTTTGGGGAAGTCTACCCCTTATACCTAGGTGGTTATCTTAAACTGAGGGTCCTAACAGTTCTTTCATGGCGAAACGTACACTCCATCATAAGCATATAATAAAGTGTGATAGCGTCCCACACTCTTGGATAATACAGTGTCTTGAAACATACAAAATAAACCCTGCATTGATCAAGGCCATCAAGTTCACCATGAAAATGTGGCAATCCTCACTTCATCTGACTGTATGTAGATGGATAGTTTCCTAACATCAAGATCTCAGACAAAAAAAGCAAAACTACCTAGGATGCTGATCCTAGGTATATAAGTGTTTTTGGTGTCTTTGATGCTATTTTAGCAGGGCTCATCACTATTGAAATTGATGATATTGGCTGCTCCACACTGCTGAACTTGGTGGTGTGTGGTACAAAAGTGACTGAATACTGATGGATGTTGTGAATCATTGGGATGAAGCTCAGCTTAGTACTTTATTTGTTCTCAATGATGATTGTTGGAAGAATGCAGTATATTTTTGAGTATGGACTTTAAAGCTTTGGTGAATTAAACAAGTCATTTTTTTGTGTGTGTGTTGAGTTGATGTGCTATATTCACATGTGGTGATAGGAGGTAAATGATGAGACAAATTTAAAGACATTGGCAGACTCTGGACAGTATTTACATACTAAAGGAAGTCTTTTGGCTTGCCAGTTGTAATCCTGTGTTGATGACCCCTTAAATGTTTTTATAATGTTTTTGTAAACAAGAGAGTGTGCTGCAGGATCAGCATCTTAAGTAACTCTACTATTTTTGTGTGAGATTTTTATTCTACATAAAACTCTCCCCTTCTTTTTGTTTTTATTTATAACATTAAGATCTAGCAAAAAATATTTTAGGGAGATTCCTTGCTGTCACTTATTTTATATGGCACTCAATCCACTGAGGAATCTTATTAATTCTTTGGTATACAGAATTTAGTCTTAATCCTAAAGATGGCAGTGATCCAGAGGTAACATCACATTTAGAGAGTAATTTTATAAAGAGACATCTATTCTTAGGCAATAACAATGTGTGTAAATGCTGGTATTTTAATCATTTATGCATGTAGGTAGCCACATATAGGTGTAAATGACCTCATAAAATATAGACCAATACAAAAGTATGTGCATTAATTGCATGGCGCATAATTTCACTGCGGGAGTTTAGGTGAAGCATGGGTGTTGCAAGTATGCATATTGACTATGAAATATGATCATTTGCATACATACTTGCAAAATGTAGGCACGTTTATTTACACCTGTTTTAAGACTGGTATAAGTGATTGGATTTTAATTTAAGGTATGTTCTCTGCCACTTACATTAGTATTTCATAAAAACACAGAGGCATCTACTTGTTTTTATAAAATAGGTTTACTTAAGGTACCTTAAAACACTTTAACAAGGTTCACTGTCATAAAATTACACTCTTCCTGTTTGTAGATGACAGCAAGGTGATCAAAATTAGTAGACAATTCTTTGTAGTGAAAAGCTTCTTAGATACTATCAGGATGACTTTTGACCTTGACAAATGTGCTAAGGCAGCCTATTTAGAGGAAAATTGAGCAAAACTGACTGACTTTGACATAAAGAAATTAAATCAGGAAGATGTTTATAAAGATCTATGAGTAAATTACTGAGAGAAAATATCAATAAACAATATTAAAGAATATTAAAATTAATACTGAAAAGTGCTTAACAACATAAAATAAGATGCAAGCCATTAATTAGCTGGCAATTCCCATACTCGTATACAGCTTTGGAATTGTAGACTGGCCTTTTAAAGAACTTGAAAAACTAGATGAATGAGAAAACTCTTCTGCACCCATTAAGTAATTTATAAGAAATACCATATGCCAAGATTGTACATTCCTTGAGCCAAAGGAGGAATGGGCCTCAAAGAAATTAAATTATATATACAGAACTGCTATCATAGACCTACAGGTCTACTTAACAGCATCTTCAGATTCAAATCCACAAAAAATGTAGAAATATAAAAATAAGGATGTTATTTCTAGAAGCCTCAGTTGTGATTTACACAGGTATGTACTACTACAACATCCATGTGTAAACAGACATTTTAGGAAAATGGATGCCATCGCTGCGGCATTGAATATCTGGGTTAGAGGTGGGCAGGGAGGGCTATGTACCGATGAGGCGCATAGCCCTTAGAAAATGCGCACAGCTCAGTATCGGGCCCTACATGTTTAAAATTAAATCCTAATAAATGAAAGGTCATGTAAGTAACTTGTTCACTATCAACACCTGTTCTTTCTGACCTAGTTAAAGGTATCAAAATTCCCCTACATGATAGCATGACAATTCTTGGAGTAAAATTAGACCCACTGCTCTCTGTGGAGTCATATATCACCTCAGGTTTTATGGTTTTACACCATTAATGCTCTTTGAAACATTACTTTAACTACCAGGACTTAAAAACATTGAGCCTCATATTCAATTGGGATGGCTATGCGCCGCTATATAGATAACATGAGGAGGGATCTAACTAAGCTTGAAGAATGGTCTAGAATTTGGCAGCTGAGATTTAATGCTAAAAAAATGCAAGGTCATGCATTTGGGCTGCAAAAATCCAAAGTGTAGGGGGGAGAAAGTACTTCTGTCCTCAAAACATAAGAACCACCTGTGGGACTTTTGGAAAGTCTTAAAACACACCTTTTTTTGGAATACTATGCACCAGAACCTGAAACACTGCGAAATGCACCCACTTCAATTAAATATGAACACATCCAATCATTCTAACTTCCATTCAATAGCAGCAACCATCATAACCAACATCAAGAAATCATGTATCTAATATTGTTAATACCCCTGTTATATCCAAGTTTTTAATTCCTTGTTCTATGTAAAGTTCATTTTGTTTAATGTTCAATGTAAACCGCTTTGAATGTAAGAAAAGCAGTATAGAAAAATTGTTAAATAAAATAAATAAATAAAAAGAAGAGCGGGACCTGGGCATGATTGTGTCTGACAATCTTAAAGTAGCTAAACAGGTAGAAAAGGTGACGGCAAAAGCTACAAGGATGCTTGGGTGCATAGGGAGAGAAATGGCCAACAGAAAAAAGGAGGTGATAGTGCCTCTGTATAGATCTTTGGTGCAACCTCATTTGGAGTAGTGTGTGCAGTTCTGGAGACCACATCTTCAAAAGGATATAAACAGGTTGGAGTCAGTACAGAGGGTGGCTACTAAAATGGTTAGTGGTCTTTGTTATAAAGCATATGAGGACAGACTTAAGGATCTTAATATGTATACTTTAGAGGAAAGGTGGGATAGAGGAAATATGATAGAGATGTTTAAATATCTCCATGGAATAAATGTACAGGAGGAGAGTCTCTTTCGATTGGAAGCAAGCTCTGCTACGAGGGGTCATAAGATGAGGGTGAAAGGGGATAGACTCAGGAGTAATATGAGGAAATATTTCTTTATGGAAAGAGTGGTAGATGCATGGAATAGTCTCCCAGTAGAGATGGTAGAGATGAGGACAATATCTGAATTCAAAAAAACATGGGACAAATACAGAGGATCTCTAAGGGAAAAGAGAGGACTATTGTAGTAGTCAATATGGAAAGGCAGACTAGATAGGCCATGTGGTCTTTTTCTGCCATCATGTTTCTATAGCCTTTGCCACTGACCTCTAACCCCGGATATTCAATGTCGGGGTCATATGTGGCCTCAGCATTGAATATCCGGGGTCACCGTGCAGCCTCCAAGGCCACAGAAACTAACTGGGTAGCAGTGATATTGCATCTCTACCTGGTTAGCTCCCGTGAATAAAACTAGGCCAGCTTTTACTTCACCTAGTTTTACCCAAAGGTTGCTAACCAGGTAGCAGTGCAATATCGCTGCTACCCGGTTAGTGACTATATCCACCCATGACATGCCCCAATGCTAAGTAGTTAGCATTGGGGCATATAGCAGCATTAGTTAGGGATATTCAGTGGCACTAACCGTGTTAGTGCTGTTAAATATCCCATTCAGCAGCATTTACACATTTTCAGGTAAATAAACCGTGATCTTCAGGAACAAGCAGGAATGTAGTCTTCACATATGGATATCGTCGGTACCGACGGAGCCTACACGGGAACGCTCCCCAGCGTCCAATAGGAAAACTTTTGGGAGCATCCCACAGCGCCTGCTTGCTGCCTTCCCACCTTTCCCAACTGTCCCTCTCCAGTTCTTCATTTTCCAGAGAGCCGACAGGTCGCACATCCTGTCACCGCAGAAAAAAATCCTTCTATTCTTTTTTGTGGTCGCGTCTGCCTTCCCTCGACGCTACACTGGTACTGCCGGTTCTTCTTTCTTTTCTTCTTAAAAAAAACAAACAAAAAAAAAAACCAGCTTTCTTCTGGAGTCTTTCTAGTAATTTTCTCTTCAGGTGCCACGTGCAATTTTGGGCACTAGGCCCAACTTATCCTTCAGAATGGAAAAACCCGCTTCGGGTTTTAAAAAGTGTTCTAAGTGTGGCGGTACCATCACTGACACCCATGAGTGGTGCCTCAAATGTTTAGGTTCCGACCACTCTATTTCGGAGTGTGTTGCCTGTGGGATGATGTCGAAAAGGGGCTGGCAGAACCGAGCTGCTAAACGTAGCACCCTTTTTCCCTCCGATGCAGCCTCCATGGCATCGACGTCTTCCAGGGCTTTGTCTTCCTCCCATGGATCTCAGGTAACTAAACATAAATCTAGCCGGTCCTCAAAGGGTAGATCTCCTTCTAGACAGCGAGATGCCTCTGGCGTTGCCCTTGAGGGACTTTCACAGGCAAAATTGCCCCAGCGGGAGGCTTCGGCTTCCAAAGCCCTAATGGAGCTGCAGGATGCTCTTGAGGCTTCAACCTCAGCAGAACTACTGGTGCCATGCTCTGGGGTACCGGCCGCTTCATCCGGTACTGATACACAAGCATCGGCAGCATCGATAGAACAGAGACTCTTGGCTATTGAGCGCAGTCTGGAGGCTCTTCTCACTGCCTCGATGCCCCTGAAACCGCTTCAAACAATCCAACCGGTACCGGCACCAACTGCGGTGCCGGCACCGACTGCATCGACATCGGCAGGTATTCTTCCGGGACCGAGTCATGTGTGTCTATCCGGCATTGACAAGTTGGTACCGGACCACTCCGATGCCAACTTCGATCAGTACCGGTACCGTGCCTTGCACGATCACCCGGATCAGAGATACTTTGAATCTTCGGATGAGTCTGAAGACTCTGAAAGCTCAGCCGATACCAGAGTACTTCTTCCTGAGGATTCCTCTTCTCCTCAGCGTAGGATGTCTCCACCAGAGGATATGTCCTTTCAGGATTTTATTTGAGATGTGGCCTGAGGTCTTTCCATCACAGTGGCTCCTGAAAAGGAGCCTAGGGCAAAGGAATTAGAAATCCTGCATTACCCTAAAGCTCCCAAGGAGGCAGCTACCTTACCTATTCATAAGATCTTGCATGATCTCATATTAAGAATGTGGAAAACACCTCTAACCACATCTCCTCACTCTCAAAGACTCGACACCATGTATCGAGTTCCTCCTTGTCCTGGGTTTCAGAAGACTCAATTACCACACCATTCCATGGTGGTGGAATCAGCTATCAGAAGGATAAAGAGTGCAAAAAGGCATGCATCTAATCCTCCAGGACGTGAGTGTAGGACTCTTGATGCCTTTTGGACGTTGAACCTTCCAGGCTTCCATGCTTTCTGCTAGGATCAGTTCCTATATCTTAAATATGGGAATGTTCCTTAAGGAGGTCACAGGAGATTTAGAGCTTATGAGCCCTCTCCCTCCTGATGATAAAAGGAAAGATTACCTCGCCCTTGTCAAACATGCTCATGATGTTTCCAAGTTTGTGAATCGTACAGCCTTTGACTGCTTTGAGTGCATAAGCAGAACCTCTGCCATTGCCATAGGTTCATGTAGGATTGCCTGGACTTGGAAATTAGGGTACAGGATAAACTAGGGAATATTCCTTGCACAGAAGAGAATCTCTTTGGCAAGAATTGGCAGGAAAAAGCTAATGAGATAGATGCTGACAGTATCATTTTGGATAGATTGTCTAAATCTACAGCTTATCCTGCGAGGAAAAAATCCTCTGAGAAACCATTCTTCAGTAAGAAGAAGAAGTTTTATCCCTCCTATACCCAACAGGGGCATCGTATAGGTCAGTCTGCCCAAAAAGGACAGCAGCAACAACCTAGGCAAAGAAAGACAAAAGCAGCTAAGCCTCAACCGGCTCAGCAGATTCAGCCTCCACAGGGGCTTTGACTCCTATCTAGAGAACTTTGCCTTCCTGGCCCTGAACAGCCCAGAACCCTCCATCATCCCAGGAAGGTTATGTCCTTTTGCCCGCAGATGGGGTCAGAAAACAGCAGAAAATTGGACTCTATCTATTGTAAGAGAGGGGTACAAGCTTCATTTCCTCAGCATGCCCCCTCCTACCATGCTAAGACCTCTCTCAACGACCAGTTAGGTCAAGAGGTCACTGTGCTTCTTGCCCAAGGGGCAATAGAAGAGGTACCCATTGCCCAACGGGGTACAGGGTTTTACTCCCCCTATTTCCTTATTCCAAAGAAAACAGGAGGACACAGACCCATTTTAGACCTCAGAGAATTGAACAAATTCCTGTTCAAAGAGAAGTTCAAAATGATTTCTCTAGGAACTCTGCTGCCATACCTTCAGAGTCAGGATTGGTTTTGTTCTCTAGATCTCAAGGATGCGTACACTCATGTTCTCATCCATCCAACTCACTGAAAGTTCCTTCGCTTTCTGTTTCAAGGGAAGCACTACCAATGCAGGGTTCTTCCTTTTGGCCTGGCATCTGCACCAAGGGTGTTCACAAAATGCATGGCTGTAGTGGCAGCATTTCTCCGCACCCTGGGACTATTTGTCTTCCCTTACTTAGACGACTGGCTCATTCGAGCCCCTTCAGAGCCAGAGGCCAGGGTTGCTCTCTCTCGCACAATGCACATCCTTCAGTATTTGGGACTTGTCATAAACATCCCAAAATCCAACTTTGCTCCCACTCAGTCCCTAGAGTTTATAGGAGCTCTGCTGGATACCAGACAGATAAGGGACTACCTTCCACAGCCCCGCTGCCTTCGCATTGTGCAGTTAGCTTCCCAAGCAGTGCTAAAACCTCACCTCACTGCTCGGGAAATGTTACAGTTGCTAGGACACATGGCATCCACCGTGCATGTGGTTCCTTATGCTCGCCTCCATATGAGGGCAGCCCAGTGTACTTTATCCACTTAGTGGACTCAGGAGTCAGGTTGCCTGTCAGACAAAATGGCAAACTCAGATTGCCTTATTTTGTCCCTCCAATGGTGGTGTGGTAGGCTATGGCCTATATAATAGCCTGTACATGTATGAGCCTGCAAGCTAGGCCGGAGTCCCCACCCCCACTGCTAGAAATAGTAGTGCTGAGAAAGACCAAAGTCAGTGAAGGCTGAGGATCTGCCTTAAACCGCTCTAAACTGCTTTTGATAAGTTTGTATTAATCCTTTATTCCATGCTTTTATGCTGATGCAGTGACCTTGTAGAAGGAATGTATTATGTCTAGAAACTGAGCCTGTGTTAGCATAGCCTGAGAAGGGGGAACAGGGCCCAGTGAGAGGGTCCCCGATTGGATAGGTGCAGGGGGCGTTGGGACCAATAGAAAGTCTGCCTGTATCAAACTGTGAAGCTTGTATTTAAGGAAGTTGTTCCTGTTTGCCATTGCTCAGTCCTTTGATGCTTGGGCCTTGTGCACAATAAATTGGTTTGGATCCTTGAACTGACTCCGGGCATTATTTATTGCATGCTATCAGTGCTGCCACAGTGGCAGTCACCCCAAAACCTTTTGGTGGGGTCTCCTTTTCAGCAACCCCCACCCCAAGCCACTCTAACAACATATGCCTCACAGGTGGGTTGGGGAGCCCACTTGCAAGGCCTCTCTACCCAAGGTACCTGGACTCCAGAGGAGGCCTATCTACACATCAATCTCCTGGAACTCAGAGCAATCTTCCTTGCTCTTCGAGTATTCCACACCCAGCTCAACTACAAGACAGTCCTAGTTCAAATGGACAATCAAGTAGCCATGTTCTATGTGAACAAGCAGGGCGGAACAGGCTCTCTGTCGCTCTGCAACGAAGCTTTGCAACTATGGGCCCTCACCAGAGAGCATCAGATTCATCTCCTTGCGGTGTATCTTCCAGGCATTCAAAACTCTTGGGCAGACAGACTCAGTCGAGTTCTGCTTCCACACGAATGGTCTCTCCATGCAGACCAGGTGGCCAAAACTTTTCAAATTTGGGGAACCCCGGACATAGACCTCTTTGCAAGTCCGCTGAATGCCAAACGTCCCCGGTTCTGTTCCAGAATTCCGGCTCAGGGTTGTCAGGCCAGGGATGCTTTCCTCCTCCATTGGGGTCAGGACTTCCTGTATGCCTTTCCACCCATTCCCCTAATTCCCAAAACTCTGTTCAAGCTTCAGAGAGACAAGAGGTCATATGATTCTCATAGCTGCACGTTGGCCACAGCAAATGTGGTACCCTCTGCTCCTACATCTCTCTCAAGCTCCGCCTCTGGAGTTAGGATCTGCTCCAAATCTCCTTTCTCAAGAGGACGGGATGCTGTGGCATCCCAATCCCCAGTCTCTGCATCTCAGGGCCTGGTTGCTGAAAACCTAGAACTTCATGGTCTTAAGCTTTCCCAGCAGGTAAAGGATATCCTTTATGCTTCCAGGAAGCCTTCCACAAGATTCTTTTATGCATTTAAGTGGAAAAGGTTTACCATATGGTGTTCGCAGAAGGGTCTTAACCCTCTTGCGGTACCTCTGGAATCATTACTGGAATATCTCCTTCATTTATCAAATGCAGGGCTTAAGACAAATTCAGTGAGAGTTCATTTGAGTGCTATTGCAGCTTCTTTCAAGCCTCTAAATGGACAACCTATTTCCTCTCATCCTCTCATAGCGAGATTTATGAGGGGCCTTCTTTTAACTAAGCCTCCCATTAAGCCACCACCGGTGACATGGGACTTGAATCTGGTTCTTGGGCAGCTCATGAAACCGCCCTTTGAACCATTAGCCACTACCTCTTTGAAATTCCTTTCCTGGAAGGTCAGTTTTCTTATTGCAATCACATCAGCACGTCGCATCAGTGAATTGCAAGCGTTGGTGGCTGATCCTCCTTATACAAGGTTCCATCATGATAAGATAGTCCTTAGGACTCATCCACACTTTATGCCAAAGGTGGTGTCACCTTTTCATTTAAACCAAGCGGTTTACTTCCTGTATTCTTCCCAAGGCCTCACGCCTCAAATGCAGGAAGGAATCTTCATACTTTGGACTGTAAAAGGGCTTTGGCCTTTTACTTACAAAAGGACACAGCAACATAGAAAGTCCTCCCAACTCTTTGTTGCTTTTGATCCTAGTCATTTGGGACTTCCAGTCTCCAAAAGAACACTGTCCAGCTGGATTGCACAGTGTATATATTTTGCCTATGAGAGTAAAAACCTTCCTCTTGAAGGCCATGTCACAGCTCACAATGTGAGAGCCATGGCAGCCCCTATGGCTCATCTTCACTCTGTGTCTATCGACGACATCTGTCGAGCAGCTACTTGGGCTTTGGTTCATACCTTCACAGCCCATTACTGCTTAGACAAGGACTCCCGCCGGGATGCCTTGTTTGGTCAGGCTGTTCTACAACACCTGTTCCATACTTAATCAACTCCTACCCACCATCCCTGGTAGGATGCCAGAGATCGATGGGGGGAAGTGGAGCCCTTTCACAGGGGCGCACAACTTCTGGGGCCTTCTCCCTGGCATCTGCAGCTAGGGAGTCCCCATATGTGAAGACTACATTCCTGCTTGTTCCTGGAGATAGCATAGTTACTCACCTGTAACAGGTGATCTCTGGAACAGCAGGAATTTAGTCTTTACAATCCACCCACCCACCTCCCCTAGGAGTTGTATCTCTCTATCTCTATCTCTTTCTCTCTTTCCCTCTCTCTTTGTCTCAGCTTTAAACTCAACTGGAGAGGGACAGTTGGGAAAGGCGGGAAGGCAGCACGCAGGCACTGTGGGATGCTCCCGAAAGCTTTCCTTTTGGACGCTGGGGAGCGTTCCCGTGCAGGCTCCGAGGCTCCGTCGGTACCGACGATACCCATATGTGAAGACTAAATTCCTGCTGTTCCCGGAGATCACCTGTTACAGTGTGAGTAACTATGCTTAAATGCCTTTAGAATATCGGGCCCATTAACTTTTGAAATGTTACTCAACTGCCTAGCTTACTGTAATTCGGTAATCTAGGCAGATCTCTGCCTGTCTATCTGACACTGCTGCCTGTATGTCTCATCGCCATTTGAAATTGAACATGGTCAAAACTGAGCTTCTTATATTTCCTTCTAAACCCACCTCCCCCTTCCTCCTTTCTCCATCTCTGTAGATAATATTCTAGTACTCCCTGTTTCCTCAGCTCGCAACCTTAAGGTCATCTTTGACGCCTCCCTCTCCTTCTTCACACACATCCAACTGATAGCTAATACCTGTTGTTTCTATCTCTATAACATCAGCAAAATTCACCCCTTCCTTTCTGAACAGACTACCAAGACACTTATTCACTCTTTAGTCACCTCCCATCTAGACTATTGCAACCTCTTCCTTGCTGGTCTCCCTCTGAATCATCTTGCTTCATCATCATCTTCAATCTGTTCAAAATTCAGCAGCGTGGCTAATCTTCCGCCAGCCTCGATATTTTATTTATTTAACAGGTTTTTCTATATTTCCTTATTCTTCTATCAAAGCGGTTTTCAGGTCAACTTAAACAGATTACAGAATAATATAGGTGAGGGAGGCATGCAGGAGTTGCTCAGAAGCTTAACTTATTTACAATGTGACATATACAGTAGCCTATCTGCAGATGTCCATATGTCTTTGGGGGGTGGGGGTTAGTCTAGGAGGGAGTTAGTTCAAGTGACATCCCTGAAGTGGTCCATGTAGAAGAAGGTCAGCTTCTTCTGAAAGTCTTTTGCGTCCATGGTGGCTTAGTGCATCCAGAAGAGAGTTCCAAAGGGTGGGTGCTGCTAGGGATAATGCCCTCCCAGTGGTAGACTAGTTTGCCTTCATGAAGGTGCTGGGGGTTGGGATGGTGTCCATAATGTTACAACTCCATGGTCTGGGGCTAGGGTTCGTGCCTATCAGGTCCTGCAGTATGTTGGCAGACATGTTGTGTCTAATTTTAAATATGTTCAGGGCTGTCTTGAATTTGATGTGGGAGATGACTGGGAGCCAGTATAGCTGGTTCAAGAGGGGTGTTATATGGTCTTGCTTCGCTAATCCGGTGATGATGTGAACAGCAGTGTTTTGAGCTAATTGCAGGGGCCAGGTTGTTTTGGTAGGCTATAGTATAGAGAATTGCAGTAGTCCAGTATGGGTGTGATAATAGCTTGGCAGACTGTGCATAAGTGGTCTTGGCTAAGGAGGGGTTTGAGTCTCCTAATTATAACCATCTTATGGTATGTGTTTCTGGTGGTTCTGTTGATATGTGTTTGTAAGTTCAGGTTGCGGTCTAAGGTGACTCCAAGGTGTACCTCACTTCATTTTTTACTGGTATGGATGTTTCAGTCAAGTTGATTGAGAGTGGCGGGGCAAAGGATGTATCTCGTGATTATCAGGGCTTCTGTCTTTTTGTAGTTAATGTTTAGATTGTTGTTGGATAGCCATTTGGTCATCTCTTGCAGACATTCTGTCATAGTTGTATAGTCCGGGGTGTCCAGGTGAAATGGGGTGTAGACCATGATATCTTCTGCATATATGGCATATTGAACATTATGCCTTTTAAAGATGTTGCATATCGGCTGTATATAAAGGATGAAGAGCAGCGCAGATAGTGGGGACCTCTGTAGTACTGCCTGGACTGAGTCAAACAGGGTAGAGGTGTTTGCTTCTACTTTAACTTGTTGTCACTGGTCGCTGAGGTAAGATTGAAACCACTTAAGTGTGATGTTATAGAGACCAATGTCTTTCAGCCTGTTTAGGAAGATACTGTGGGGCAGAGGAGATATTACTACTACTACTATTTAGTATTTATATAGCGCTATGTACACAGTGCTGTACAGAAATATAAGCATATATAAGATATCAACAAAAATGAGAAGGAAGCCCTTTTTAATGTTGTCTATCTCTCTGATCAGTTTGTCCAAGAGCTGTGTGAATAGGATTTTGACACTATGGTTACGTTGAAAGCCGTGTTGGTGGGGGTCTAGAGTGGCATGTGAGTCAACATGGTCCTGTAGTTTTTGCTATACTATCTTTTCAATCATCTTGGTTAGAAAGGGAAGGCTGGATATTGGGCAGTATGACGATGTAAGAACATAAGAACATAAGATATGCCATACTGGGTCAGACCAAGGTCCATCAAGCCCAGTATTCTGTTTCCAACAGTGGCCAATCTAGGTCATATGTACCTAGCAGTTTCCCCAAGAGACACAAGTTTCACAATGCTTGTACTGGGTCAAGCATTGATATCTTCGGTCACTTCTTAATAATGGTTTATGGACCTTTCCTCCAGGAACTTGTCCAAACCTTTTTTAAACCCAGCTACACTAACAGCCTTTACTACATCCTCCGGTAACAAATTCCAGAGTTTGATTACACGTTGAGTGAAAAAATATTTTCTTTTATTAGTCTTAAATAGTTTAACCTGTAGCTTCATTGCATGTCCCCTAGTCTTTCTATATTCTGATAACGTAAACAATCGATCTACGTTTACCCGTTCCACTCCGTTCATTAATTTATAGACTTCTATCATATCTCCCCTCAGCCGTCTCTTTTCCAGGTTAAAGAGCCCTAACCTTTTTAGCCTTTCTTCATAGGAGTATCCTTCCATCCCCTTTACCATTTTGGTGGCTCTTCTCTGAACCTTTTCTAAAATCGCTATATCCTTTTTAAGATATGGCGACCAGAATTGCACACAATATTCAAGGTGCGGTCTCACCATGGAACGATATAGAGGCATTATAATATCTTTTGTTTTATTTTCCATTCCTTTCCTTATCATACCTAGCATTCTATTTGCTCTCTTGGCCACCGCTGCACACTGGGCCGAGCGTTTTAACATGGTATCCACAATGACGCCTAAATCTTTTTCCTGGGTGGTGGTTCCTAATGTGGAACCTTGCATCGTGTAACCATAGTTTGGGTTGTTCTTCCCTAGGTGCATAACCTTGCTTGCACTTGTCCACATTAAATTTCATCTGCCATTTTGATGCCCAGTCTTCCAATTTATCAAGATCCTCTTGCAATTTTTCACAATCCTCTTGGGTTTTAACAACTTTAAATAGTTTTGTGTCATCTGCAAATTTGATCACCTCACTCGTTATTCCACTTTCCAGGTCATTTATGAATATGTCAAAAAGCAGCGGACCCAGCACAGATCCCTGGGGTACACCACTATTCACCTTTCTCCATTGGGAAAATTGGCCATTTAGCCCTACCCTCTGCTTTCTATCTTTTAACCAGTTCCTGATCCACAACAGTACACTGCCTCCTATCCCATGACTCTTTAGTTTTGCCAAAGGTCTCTGATGAGGGACCTTGTCAAAGGCTTTCTGAAAGTCCAGATACACAATATCAACCGACTCACCTTTGTCCACCTGTTTATTCACTCCTTCAAAAAAACATAACAAATTAGTAAGACAAGATCTTCCTTGTCTAAAGCCATGTTGGCTGTCTCCCATTAGGTTGTGACTATCTACATGCTGAGTAATTTTATTCTTTATGATGGTTTCTACCATTTTTCCTGGTACTGACGTCAGGCTCACCGGTCTGTAGTTTCCCGGATCACCCCTGGGACCCTTTTTAAAAATTGGTGTTACATTGGCGATCCTCCAATCTTCAGGTATTAGAGATGATTTTAATGATAGTTCACAGATTACTGATAGCAGGTCTGCAATCTCATATTTCAGTTCTTTCAACACCCTTGGATGTATACCATCCGGCCCAGGTGATTTGCTACTCTTCAGTTTATCTAATAGTTGTAAGACATCTTCCCGATGTATCGATATTTCCTTCAATTCTTCTGCACCTTTAAATACCACTTCAGTCATGGGTAACATCCCTACATCTTCCTCAGTAAAGACCGAAGCAAAGAATTCATTCAGTCTCTCCGCTATCGCCTTGTCGCCTCTTAGTGCTCCTTTAACCCCTTTATCATCTAATGGACCAACTGACTCTCTCACAGGTTTTTTGCTACGAATGTACTTGAAAAGGTCTTTATTTCGCGTTTTTGCTTCCGCAGCAAGCTTCTTCTCAAATTCTCTCTTTGCCTGCCTTATCAATGCCTTGCATTTGACTTGCCAGTGCTTGTGCTGTTTCCAGGTTTCGTCATTTGGCTCTTTTTTCCATTTCCTGAAAGATGCTTTTTTGGCAACAACAGCCTCTCTGACCTCACCTTTAAACCATGCTGGCAGTTTTTTGGACTTCCTTCCACTTTTCTTAAAGCGTGGAATACAGCTGGTCTGGGCTTCCAAGATAGTATTTTTCAACAACACCCAAGCTTGATGTACGTCTTTAACCTTTGCAACTGCTCCTTTTAGTTTTTTCTTAACTGTTTTCCTCATTTTATCATAGTCTCCCTTTCGAAAGTTAAAAGGTAGTACTGTGGATTTCCTTACTATCCCTCCTCCACTAATTAAATCAAAGGCGATCATGCTATGATCACTATTGCCAAGTGGCCCCAACACCCTTATCTCTTGCACTAGATCTGGTGTTCCACTAAGGACTAGGTCTAATATGGCTTCCCCTCTGGTTGGTTCATGAACCAGCTGCTCCAAGAAGCAGTCATTTATTTCATCTAGGAACTTTATCTCCCTAGCATGTCCTGACGTGACACTGACCCAGTCGATACTGGGGTAATTGAAATCACCCATTATTATTACTGCGCTGTAACTTTTGTTAACTTCCTTGATTTCTTTGAGCATTTCATCATCCATTTGATCATTCTGGCCAGGTGCTCGATAGTACACCCCCACTGCCATTGCCTTCCCCCTTTTATATGGAATTTCAATCCATATAGATTCTACAGCAGATTTTGTTTCCTGCAAAACTTTAATCCTTTCTGAGTCAATGCGCTCTCTAACATAGAGCGCAACCCCTCCACCAATTTGATCAGCTGTATCATTACGATATAGTTTGTACCCAGGTATCACAGTGTCCCACTGGTTGTCCTCCTTCCACTATGTCTCTGATATTCCAATCATATCTAACCTTTCATTTAGTGCTATATATTCTAACTCTCCCATCTTATTCTTTAGACTTCTAGCATTTGCATACAAGCATTTTAGAGAATGTATTTTATTCATGTTAATTTGGCTATTGTTAGACATGGGTAAATTGGGATCTTTAAGCTCTGTCTGCTCCATACTTGAGGGCATTTGGGCTACTTTACTCTTTTGTGGAACCTCTCTGCATTTGGTAGTATCCTTCAAGGATACATTCTTCCGAACCATCCGCTCTTGGGCGACTGTCGGCTTTCCCCTAATATCTAGTTTAAAAGCTGCTCTATCTCCTTTTTAAAGGTTAATGCCAGCAGCCTGGTTCCATCCCGGTTAAGGTGAAGCCCATCCCTTCGGAAGAGCCCCTCCTTTCCCCAGAATGTTCCCCAGTTCCTAACAAATCCAAAACCCTCATGTCTGCACCATTGTCTCCTCCACGCATTGAGACTCCGGAGCTCTGCCTGCCTTTTGGGTCCTGCGCGTGGAACAGGAAGCATTTCGGAAAATGCTACCATGGAAGTTCTGGATTTCAACTTCCTACCTACAAGCCTAAATTTTGCCTCCAGAACCTCCCTACCACATTTTCCTATGTCATTGGTACCGACATGTACCAAGACAGCAGACTCCTCCCCAGCACTATCTAAGACCTTATCTAGGTGGCGCGTGAGGTCCGCTACCTTCGCACCAGGCAGGCATGTTACCAGGCGATCCTCATGTCCACCAGCCACCCAGCTATCTACATGCCTAATGATCGAATCACCAACTATAACGGCTGTCCTAACCCTTCTCTCATGGGCACATGGCCCTGGAGAAACTTCGTCGGTGCAAGAGGGTTTTACATCACCTGTGCTCATTTAACTCCTCTTCTCAAGTCACTTCATTGGCTCCCTATCCATTTCTATAATTTTTGGTCTATCAAGTAGAGAACATATAACTCCCATCTTGAAAGAGCTTCACTGGTTACCTATAGCTTCACGTGTAAAATATAAAACTATAATTTATATTTTCAAGATAAAACAACAATATTCTGCAGAAAGCCTGACATATCTCATACAGTCAGATATTAGCAACAGACCTAGAAGAAGAGGATCTGACAACAGAATCAGCTTATCAAATGATGTCAGAAAAACACGTAAAGACACCTCTGAAAGGGCTTTCTCTTTTGCTGCACCTTCCATCTGGAACTCTCTACCTAATGAGCTGAGAGCAGCTCAGGACATCAATGACTTTAGAAAGCAACTGAAACATCTTTGTTTATAGAACACTACGGTCATGCAATTAACTAACTTAATTTGTCTGGAATGTAAATCATATACATATTGTATAATAGCTCACATTATAGTATAGCTCACTATGTAGATAATGCAACTCACTCTAACACATTATACCATAACTTTAACTTTTATTTCTTTACATTTTCTCACTAATACTCTTAATATCTTTGTTTGTAAGACCGCTTTGATTGTATGATAAGGCGGTATAGAAATCCAATTAAATAAATAAATAAATAAATTTCTGTATCCAGTTGAAACTTCTCCTATTGACTTATAAGTGCACTCATTCTGCTGCTACTCCTCACTACCTTTCCTCTCTTATCTCTCCTACACCCCTCCTCGGGATCTCCACTCTTCAGGCAAATCGCTTCTATCAGTGCCCTTCTCTTCTTCTGCCAAATCCAGACTTCGTTCCTTTCGCCTTGCTGTTCCTTATGCCTAGAACAAACTATCTGAGTCTGTATGGCAGGCTTCATCTCTGGCCCTTTTCAAATCCAGGCTGAAAACTCACCTCTTCGAGGCTGCTTTTGGTTCCTATCTGCTTAGTCTCCCATGTGTTTCCTTACCATTCCCCTAGTTCTATCCCTGTTCTCAACCGTTGTGTTTGTCTTTACTAGACTGTAAACTCCGATGAGCATGTACTCTCTCTTACATGTGTCTGTACAGCGCTGCGTACACCTTGTAGTGCTATTGTATATAATCAGTAGTAGTAATAGTGGTATACTGTGGTCTGAAACAATCTTCTTTAAACCATCTTCAGATTCTTCAAAACACCACTACCAGATTTCTTACAGGTACTAACTGATGTCATAAGTGTAGCCTGTTTAAGACTATTAAGAGAAAATATTTTTCACTCAAAGCATAATCAAACTCGAATTCGTCACCGGAAGATGTAGTAAAAACTGTTAATGTAGCTGGGTTTAAAAAAGGTTTGGACACATACCTGGAGGAAAGGTCCATAAACCATTATTAAAGAGGACCCAGATAATCCAGTGCTTGCCCTAATACAAGCATTATGAAACTTGGGTGTCTTTTTGGGAAACTGCTAGGTACTTCTGATCTGGATTGGCCACTGTTGGAAGCGGGATACTGGGCTTGATGGACCTTGGTCTGACCCAGTATGGCAGTTCTTATGTTCTTATCCCTTATCTTAAATGCCTTGCACTGGCTCCCTGTAACTCTTAGAATCTGCTTTAAAAATTTTAGTAGTCATCCACAAGAGTTTATGCAAACTTCTGCCATCTTGAAGCCACTTCCCCTCATATATCTCTAATTTTTTATTCCAGTTTAATCTTCCAGGCCCATAAGATCCTAACATGAATCTCTTGGTTCTTCGTACTCCCTCTCATTTTCATTTCGAATCTACCAGATATAATTCCTTTTCGTTTTTTGGGCCAACACTCTGGAACTTTCTCTCTTCTGACTTTTGGGCAGAACCTATTCTGACCAAATTTAAGGCTGCACTAAAATCTCATCTGTTTATTCAGACATATGGTGAAAACTGGGTTACTTACCTGTAACAGGAGTTCTCCGTGGACAGCAGGATAAGTCAGCCACACCTGGTGACGTCCTCCGGGCGGCGCCATAGATATGGAAGTGCTCTCTAGAGCTCAGAAAGGAGAACCTTTCTGAGCATGTCCAGGTAGCCCGCCTTACCGGCCCGCCCCCTAGCCCGGCCAGTGTGTTCCTAGCTAGTCTTCGCGGCTAGGGGGCGGTCTCGTTGAACTGGGCTTCTCCAGGGGAGGTGGGTGGGATTGTGTGGCTGACTTATCCTGTTACAAGTAAGTAACCCCGTTTTCTCCATGAACTAGCAGGATTGCGTCAGCCACACCTGGTGCCTCCCTAGCTGTAGGCGTATGCTGTGGTGGAGGAGACAAGCGTACTCAATGACCGATGGAGACCTGGATTTAGTGCAAGTTTCTTTACTCAATAGGCAAACGTGCAGCAGCTTAAACAACAGGTGATTTCTTTTTTTTTTTTACAAGCAACGATAGTGATGTGCAAGGCAACAATTTGATGTGCAAATTTGATCTGCAATACAGCGCAAGTGGTGTAACAGTGCAATAACAGGAAAGAGTGCAACAGTGCATAGAAAAACAAACAGGCTGTGCAATTATGCGCCACAGGTAACGATAACATGTAACAGACAGCAATGACAATGCAGAGCGATGTACATGCTTAAGGGTCCCTGGAAGTCCCTGATAGTGATGCGGACCCATTGCAGTCCGTTGCGGTAGAGAGGACGGCCGTGGCGAGGGCGCAGTCCTCCTGAGGCCTAAGGTTGAGGCAGTAGTGTTTCTGGAACTTGAGCGGGGAAGACCAAGTGGCAGCTTTGCAGACATCGATCAGCGGGACAGAGCGAAGGTTGCAAATTGAGATAGCGAGCGCTCTGAGCTGGTGAGGGCCCACTCTCGGATGTTCCTGGGTGCCTGAACGGTCGAGGCAATAGGAAACGCAGGCGGTGACCCAATGGGAGAGAGTTCTCTTGTTGACGGGCCTACCAGGCCTGTTTGGGTCGAAAGACACAAACAGCTGCTCGCCCTTCCGGATGGGTTGTGTTCTGTGCAGGTAGACCCGGAGGGCCCAGAGACAGTCCAGGGTGTGCAAGCGTCGTTCTTCGTCTGACACATGCGGCTCGGGAAAGAACGAGGGAAGCTCGATGGACTGATTGACATGGAAAGCAGAAGGCACTTTTGGCACGAACCTTGGGTTTGTCCTTAGGGATGCATGGGTCTGGTGCAGCTGCATATAAGGAGGATGTGAGACCAGTGCTTGCAGTTTGCTGATCCTCCTGGCAGATGTGATGGTTATCAGAAAAAGTGTTTTCCATGAGACGAACTTCATGTCGGCGGATTGGACTGGTTCGAAGGGCTCCTGTGTCAGACGTTGTAGGACTGTGTTAAGGTCCCAAGGCGGAACAGGGTGTCTGATCGGAGGTTTCAGATTCATCAGGCCCTTCATGAAGCAGCACGTGAGGGGCAGTGCCGCAATAGAGTTGGCCCCTTCAGGCAGTGCATGGAAAGCCGCTATTGCAGAGAGATGGACTCGGATGGACTGGGTTTTCAGGCCGAGGTTGGATGGAGAACTAAGATACTGCAGGACATTGGGTAGTGGACACGTGGTGGGTTTGAGGCCTTGAGACGCACACCAGATACTGAACCTCTTCCATTTGAGCCCGTAGGACTTTCTGGGAGAGGGCCTCCTGGCTGCTAGAACTACGTCCTGTACCTCTGTGGGTAGCTGGAGTGTAGAGAGGCTCAGCCGTTCAACCTCCAGGCAGTGAGAGGTAGGGCTTTGAGGTTGGGATGCCATGTGCTGTCCCCGTTCTGCGATAGGAGGTCCGGTCTGAGGGGCAGGCGCTTCGGGGCTCCGCATGCTAGGCGTAGGAGGAGAGCAAACCACATCTGGCGTGGCCAGTGGGGAACCACTAGGATGGCGTGGGCTTTGTTGCGAATTATTCGTTGAAGTATTGCGGGGATGAGGGGGGTCAGCGGGAAGGCATATACCAGAGACCACTCCCCCCAGTACACGTCGAATGCATCTACTGCCAACCTCCTGGCTTACGGGGGTGTGGAGCAGAACAGGGGGCATTTGGCATTCTGCTCCGTGGCGAATAGGTCGATGTTCGGTGATCCCCAGTGCCGGAAGAGACTGTCGGAGACCTCCAGGAGAAGAGTCCATTCGTATGGTTGCAGCTGTCTGCTGAGTTTGTCTGCTAAGGTATTCTGATCTCCCGGGAGATAGGAGGCTCGTAGACTGCATCCGTTGTTTAAGGCTGGGGACCATATCTGTAGAGCTTCCCGGCAGAGGGAGTGTGAGGCCGTACCCCCTTGTTTGTTAATGTAAAACATGGCGACCTGGTTGTCCGTCTGGATGAGGATGGAATTGCCGCGCACATGTGGCAGGAACGCTTTGAGAGCGTATCTGATGGCTCTTAACTCGAGAAGGTTGATGTGCAGGAGCTTCTCCTGCGGGGACCACACTCCCTGGGTGCTTAACTGTCGAACGTGGGCACCCCAGCCAGCGGTGGATGCATCCGTGGTGAGGATCACTTGATGTTCGAGTGGGTGGATGTCCTTGCCCCCTGAGAGGTTTTCCGGTAACGTCCACCAGCGGAGCTGAGCCCTGATCTGTGAAGTCATTGGGATGCGCTTGGAGAGGGGTTGAGTGTGTTGATTCCAGTGAGTACGTAGATGCCACTGGAGCGGGCACATCCTCAACCTCGCCATGGAGAGGACTGATGTTGTTGCAGACATGTGGCCCAGCAGGTGTAGTATGGACCTTGCTGAAGAGGTCCTTGTCGCCGCCGCGTCGGACGCTAGGGAGGTGATGGCGGCTAGTCTGCAGTCGGGAAGATAGGCTTTCGAGACCTTGGTGTCGATCACAGCTCCGATGAATTCTAGCCTCTGGTAAGGCGTAAGATGCGACTTGTGGAAGTTGATGACGAACCCCAGGGAGGAGATCAGCGACGTGGTTTTCCGCAAGGATTCCAGAAGCTCCGGGTCCGAGGGGGCCATGAGGAGCCAGTCATCTAGGTATGGAAAAATGGAGATGTTCTGTTTGCGGAGATATGCTGCTGCCACGGCCACACACTTTGTGAAGACCCGTGGAGCAGGGGACAATCCGAAGGGAAGGACTTTGTATTGGTAATGCTGTCCCAGTATGTGGAAGCGGAAGTACTTCCTGTGCGATTTGTGGATGCAGATATGAGTGTAGGCATCCTGTAGATCCAGGGATGCCATCCAGTCGCTGGTCTGGATCAGAGGAAGGATGGAGTTGAGAGAGTACTGTCAGCATACACCAGCAGGACATTATGCCTAGCATAGGTGTCAGGGCTGTTCCCAGACCTTGGATTTCAAGCAGCTTTGTTACTCTGGTGATGTCAGTCTCCAAACGTAATGAGGGTAGTTTACAAGATGAGATTAACTCTGACCCCCTGGTGATGTCAGTCTCCAGGCCTGATGAGATTGGTCTGCAGCCCCTCCTTGCTAAATCAAGAAGAGCAGACCTCAAAGGGAGGTGCTGGAAACAATAGCAGACCTCAAAGGGAGGTGCTAGAGAAAATTCACTATAAAGGACAGAAATACTTCCTCTTTCTCTCTCTCTTCCTATTTTCATCGGACACACCTTGCCATGAGGCTCTGACACCCACTTCTCTCCCCTCCCCCTTGTTCTCTCTTTTTTTGGTTACAGGCTGGATTTAGTGAAAAGTTTCAGTGATACCTTTGTTTTGTGGGTTAGACAAGGTGAGATTTTTATTGTCAAAAGGCTCTGTAATAATCCAGAATTTTAATATTACCTACACCTAGGGACATTACATGGAGTGGCTTGCAATTTTCTTATTTGTAGGTAGAGGCTTGTTACGGTTTGTTACAAGGCACAGATTTTTCTCTAGTATTTGAGCTGCTAAGAAAAGACAGAGAGATAGTCCAGCTTTAGTTTGGAAGTGGTACACAGGTAAACAGTCCCTCATTGAATACAATATACATCTTTCCTGGTAACACTATTACCTCCTGTCCCTTTGCCTTTTATTTCTCTGTCTCCTGTCAGGTATAACTGACAATTCTGTTAATCTCCTAACACTCTTCTTACTATAATTTCATCCTAAACTTCCACCCTGTTAAAAGGTGATAAGCACTTTTTATTCAGGTATAATTTTAAGGCGTTGTCTTTATGCCAGTACTCTTTACTGAACACCCATAAAATTTATGCCATTCCAACTATAATTCTAAGTCTCACTTTTTCATAAAAGTGAGCATTCCTCCTTCCAAAGTTGCACATTTGAGAAAGAAACATAGAAACATGATGACAGAAAAAGACCACATGGCCTATCTAGTCTGTCATTCCATAACAACAACTACAACAGTCCACTTTTTACCTTTAGAGATCCTCTGTGTTGGTCCTATGCTTTTTTGAATTCAGTTACTGTCCTCATCTCTACCACCTCCACTGGGAGACTATTCCATGGATCCACTACTCTTTCTGTAAAGAAATATTTCTGCATATCACTCCAGAATCTATCTCCCTTCACCCTCATCCCATGTCCCCTCGTAGCAGAACTTGCTTTCAATTGAAAGAGGCTCTCTCCCTGAACATTTATGCCACGGATGTATTTAAAAATCTCAATCATATCACCTCAATCCCGCCTTTCCTCTAAGGTGTACATATTAAGATCCTTAAGTCTGTCCTCATATGCTTTATAATGAAGCCCATTAATCATTTTAGTAGCCACCCTCTGCACTGACTCCATCCTGTTCACATCCTTTTGAAGGTGCAGTCTCCAGAATTGCACACCATACTCCAAATGAGGTCGCACCAAAGACTTATACAGAGGCATTATCACCTCCTTTTTTCTGCTAGCCATTCCTCTCCATATGCACCCAAGCATCTTTCTAGCTTTTTCCGTCACCTTTTCTTCCTGTTTAGCTACTTTAAGATCATCAGACACAACCACGCCTAGGTCCCGCTCTTCTTTAGTGGACAAAAGTACTTCACCTCCTATACTGTATTGCTCCCTTGGATTGCTGCAGCCCAAATGCATGACCTTACATTTTTTAACATTAAATCCCAGCTGCCAAATTCTAGACCATTCTTCAAGCTTAGCTAGATCCCTCCTCATGTTATCTACACCTTCCTGGGTGTCTACTCTATTGCAGATTTTGGTATCATCTGCAAAGAGGCAAACCTTACCCGACAGCCCTTCCGCTATATCACTAACAAAGATGGTAAAAAGAATCGGACCAAGGACAGATCCCTGGGGCACACCACTGGTAACATCCTTCTCCTCAGAGTAAGCTCCATTTACTTGTACTCTTTGTCGCCTCCCACCCAACCAATTTCTAACCCAAGCAGTAACTTTAGGGTCCATCCCTAGGGTGCTCAGTTTGTTTATAAGTCGCCTGTGAGGAACAGTGTCAAAGGCTTTACTGAAATCTAAATACACCACATCTAGAGCTCTCCCTCAGTCCAACTCCCTGGTCACCCAGTCAAAGAAATCAATCAGATTTGTCTGACAAGACCTGCCTCTGGTGAATCCATGCTGCCTCGGATCCTGTAATCCGCTGGACTCCAGAAACCTCACTATTTTCTCTTTCAGCAGCGTTTCCAATAATTTACTCACCACCGAAGTTAAACTAACCGGCCTGTAGTTTTTCAACCACATCCTTACTTCCGCTTTTGTGTAAAGGCACCACATGAGCCTCTCTCCAGTCCTTTGGCACCACTCCTGACTCCAACGAGGCATTGAAAAGGTCAGTCAGTGGAGTTGCTAGAACGTCCCCAAGTTCCCTCAGTATTCTAGGGTGTATCCCATCCAGTCCCATCGCTTTGTCTACTTTAAGTTGAGCTAGTTTCTCACGAACACAGTCTTCTGAAAATTGTTCAAGATGTCCCTCGCTTCTGTTCTTATTTGTGGGTGTTCTTCGTCTGAACACAGAACAAAAATATTTGTTAAGCAATTCCGCTTTATCCTTATCAGCTTCTACATATTCCCCCCCTGCACCCTTGAGTCTGACAATACCACTTTTGCCCTTCCTCTTCTCACTAATATATCTGAAAAATGTCTTAGCCAATGCAATAAAATGGGGGGATATTTCCTCCTCCTTTTGAATCTTTGCCTTCTTGACTACTTTGCTAGCTTCTCTAAGTTTTTCCAAATACAGATGCCTGTCTTCCTCTCTCTGTGATCTCTTGTATTTCATGAAGGCCTCCTTCTTTTTCTTCACTTTTTCAGCTGATTCCTTCGAAAACCATTGCGGTCTCCTGTTCCTTTTGCCTTTATTTACCATTTTAACAAAAAGGTTGGTTGCCCTTAAAATACCCCCTTTCAGTTTTGCCCACTGTTTTTCTACATCCCCCAGCTGTTCCCATCCCACTAACGACTCCCTGAGGTATTGGCCCATCTTCGCAAAGTTAGTCTTCCTAAAGTCTAAGATCCTCACCTTGGAATGGATTCTAACAGCCCTAGTCCTAATACTGAACTACACCATCTGGTGATCACTGGATGCAAAATGATCTCCCACTACAACATCAGAAACCCTTTCACTATTGGTAAGCACCAAGTCCAGTATGGCCCCTTCACGTGTGGGGTCTGTTACCAATTGCCTGAATAGTTCTCCCTGTAGAGAATCCAGGATCTCCTTACTTCTAGATGATACTGCAGCAGGAATGTGCCAATCAACATCTGGCATATTGAAATCTCCTATCAGTAGCACTTCCCCTTTCCTAGCAATGCTGCGTATGTCTTCAATTAACTCTCTGTCCACCTCTTCCTCTTGTGAGGGAGGTCTGTATATCACACCAATGCAAATAGATTTCTCTTTCCCTCTTTCTAGTTTAACCCACAATGCCTCCTCTCTTCCTTTTAAGTTCTGTAATTCCAAAGCTTTAATAGTAGTTTTTACATATAGTGCCACTCCTCCTCCCCTTCTTCCTACCCTGTCCTTTCTGAATAAAGTATAGCCAGGTATAGTTACATCCCAGTCATGGTTTTCTGTGAACCATGTTTCTGTAACTGCCACTAAATCCAAGTCAGCCACTCCCACCAAAGCATCAACTTCAGGGATCTTATTTCCTATGCTACGGGCATTAATACACACTGCTTTCCATATGTTACCCCTGTTACCCATTTCCATAAAGGTATTTAATGTATCACCTACCTGGGGGCTTTCACTTACCTGGGGGCTTTCTTCACCCATCCCCAACGAATCTAGTTTAAAGCCCTCTTCAGTAGATTAGCCAGTCTGCTACCGAAGATGCGTTGACCTTTCTTGGACAGATGGATGCCATCTCTGCTCTGCAACCCTTGGAACAGCATCCCGTGGTCTAGGAAACCAAAATGCTCTTGATGACACCATCCACGCAGCCATGCATTCATCTCCAGGATGCGAGCCTCTCTACCTTGGCCTTTACCCTCAACAGGGAGGATTGAAGAGAACACCACCTGTGCACCTAACTGCTTCACCCTCTGTCCCAGAGCCATGAAGTCACTTTTGATACGTTCCGAGGTATACCTGGCTGTATCATTTGTTCCAACATGGATTAGCAACATTGGGTAATAGTCAGTCGGCTTGATGAGTCTCAGCAAACTCTCCATAACATCTTGGATTTTGGCACCAGGCAGACAGCATACCTCTCTGGACATCAAGTTTGGTCGGCAGATGGACGCCTCAGTACTCCTCAGAAGAGAGTCTCCAACCACCACTACCCTTCGTTTCCTTGTGGTCACTGATTCTGCAACTTTGGGGTACTTGAACTCTGGTTCTTCCCTTTCCAGGGATGCTTTCACCTCCTCCACTTCCAGGGCTGCATAATGGTTCTTCAATTCAAGGGCTGGAGAAGTTGGATTGGTGATTTTGCAGGCCCTGGTGAATTTTGTCCAACCATCGACATTCTGTTGGCACCCATCTTCTCTTCTGCTGGAGAGCGTGGTTGCTGCAAGAAGCATCTCATCAATGCACTTCTCACTGTCTTGAATGCTCCTCAGCCTCGCCACCTCCTCTCTGAGTTCCTCCACTTGTTTCCTCAGAGCTTCAGCATGCAGGCACCCTGCACATGGAACCGGTCCTTCAACTGGCATTAGGACCTCTGTCTGGACCGAGGCAGAAGCTGTAACGGGGGCAACAGCTTTAGCAATACGATTTTTCCAGCCATTGTTCTGTTCGTAAAGCTTAGGTATCTGTTAAAGCAAAAGAGAGAGATCTACCAAGTACCAGCCGGTATCGCAGCTGTCCTTTCAGAGAAAAAGCAGTTAAATCTCTTTAATTATATTCAAAATGTGCTGGTCCTATTCTCTGTGATTTGTTAAAGGGGGAGGTGCCCTATAAAGCAAGACTGCTCACTAGGGGTGGATGGGAGTCGGGGTGGGTAGGGAGGGAACTAACACCTGATTAGGTGTTAGCAGTTTCTAAACCTGAGGAGGTTACTGGAGTTCAGCAACCTACTGTGCTCAAGGAAAGTTCCCCTAAAGCACCAAAAAGAAAGTAACCTTGCTTTAAAATATATACAAAAAAACCTTTTAAGAGCTCCCAGTCAGAGAGCTAGCAATGTAATATAATAAAACAAACAAACCCTCAAATCCTTACTGTTGATCTGTGGAGCCCTGGTTAGGAAAGCCTCAATCGGGCAGGGCACTGGAGCTTTTTATGCAAACTTCAACTGCACTCAGGAAACAGGCCCACTAACTCCTGATTAGGTGTTAGCAGTTTCTAAACCTGAGGAGGTTACTGGAGTTCAGCAACCTACTATGCTCAAGGAAAGTTCCCCTAAAGCACCAAAAAGAAAGTAACCTTGCTTTAGGGGATAGTCCAACTACTGCCTTTCTGCAGTCTCAAATATGGAAGCCTTTGATTTTAAAGAACTGAAACAAATAGTACTGACATACTGTAAAAGGAAAGGTGGTCCCTTTGAAAGTGAATTCCCTGAGTCATCCTGGTATAATATTCAAAGACAAATGTTAAACCATTATCAAGAATTCAAAAAGAAAACAAATAAAAGAAAATGCCTTTTTATCCAAGGCATGTGCAGGGGGCTCATTAGCATGAAACAGGACAATACTGAACTGACTTCTCATTGTACCCAATTAACCAAAGACCTTGAGGAAGCACAAATTTGCTTTTCTATGCAAAGGGCTCAGGTGATACAAGCCTCAAATTCTTTTATAACTGTTAGTGAGCAATTAGAAGCACTTAAGCTTGAATTGAGGCACGTTAAGGATCAATTGGCCTCTGAAAGACAAAAGAAATATACGCCCTGGCCAACACCCATTATTCCCTCAGCCCCCTATGCCTATGACACACCCTATAAGCCATGCATCCAAGCTATTGAGAAACAAAAGAATATAGAAGTATGCATAGCTGGACTTAGGAATGGAAAAAATAAAGATGAATCACAGGAAGAAAATCCTAATAGTTTATCTCAGCCAGAACAGAGCAATAACCAGGACCTGTGTCAGGAGGACAACTCAGATGACTCAGACCCACACCCAGTACTGAACTCAGAGCACCAGTTAAAGTGATGCTGCAGGACAATTTAAAAGATAGAGACATGGAAAGAATAGTTGAGAAAATTGGCCCTATGCCTTTTAATGTAAATGATTGGTGCAAATGGGCCACTGATATTCTGATTCACTGGGGTCTAGGGAAATACAGAAGAAAACAATCAGACTATGATAGACTTATGCATCTGGCTCTGGGGCCACACTATTATAAAGTTGGCTCTCTCACTCACCCATACCAGTTGGTTAAAAGGGGTATTGAGAAACTATTTCACTGTTCCCTAATGCAAGTATTTAAAATTATTTCACCTCTACCAAATGATACACTGGAAGAGTTTGCATATAGAGCCTGGATTTTAAAAGCAGTTCTTGATGAGCAGGAGTCCTGGCCCAATGCAGAAGATTATGGGGAGAGCACGCATAAGGCATTTTTATTAGAATTGCTATCCCCTGAGATTACAAAACACCTTCTGTTATTTTCTGAAAACCCTAAAGCAACCCCTTTTGATACTTTAATGCTCAGAATTGGGTCTGTTTGGAAGACCCAGCCCTCGCAGGTCATAACAGTATCAGAAGCACAGAAGTGGCAAGCTGAGGGATCCTCCCAATACACAAAAAACACAGACAAAGGATACCGAGGACAGACATCTTGGAGAGGACAAAGCAGAGGTACTTTTAGAAACTCCTCAGGTTACATTCCCTTTCAGGAGCTCAAAGCACAGAGAGATGGATTAGAAAAGGAGAAAATTAAATGGGAACAGGACAAATACATACTGCAGGTAGAAATAGATAAATTAAAACAGGACATACAAGCAGTTCAGGACAAACACAAGGCTAGTGCATAGGGATGTCCTGACCTCCTGAGTTCAGATATCAAAATGTCTCAAGCCTTCCTAGCCCAGCCTGCCTCCGTTGACTCAGCAGAGGACTCAATTCCAGAGCCTCTGGATGATGAAACAGATACAGGCCCAGAATACAGTTTAAGGCTTGTAACATCCTTGATACTGGACTCTTGTGGATGCCCCAATGTTATCAGTAGAGTAGGGGGTCAGGATAAACTAGCTTCTCCCACTGCAGATCAGAAAAATATGAAAATTTATGAAATTCAAGGAATTAATGACACAGCTTCCAAATGTGTGGCTATCCCAGTTAAATGGGGTATCCTGTGCACAGTGAACAAAACAAGGAAATGTTAGAAACCACTGCCTCCACTATAGTGAACACACCAAAAGAAATAATTGGAATTGACATTCTCAACCCGTTAAATTTGGTGGTGGATATGGCTAATCTTAAATTGTGGCAGTATTCAGGAACTTCAAGGGCTTCTAAAACTTTAGTGCATGAAGTCATTCCCATGCAGTTAGCAGTTCAGTGCACCAAGGCAGCTCATCAGTATGATCTGTGTGTAATTCCCTCAGAGGTGGCTGATATTCCAGTCTGGGCTCAGGACAAGTTTGATTGTGGGAAAATGCACACAGAAATACTGTTGGAAAGTGAGGATCCTCCACCACAGAAACAATACCCAGTACCTCATCAGGCTATAGAACCAGTGACTAAAATTGTGAAGATACGGGAGGAGAGGGGTCTGATTAGACCTATTTCTTCCACATGCAATTCACCAGCCTGGCTGATAGTTAAACCGGGGGGTTCCTTCAGGCTCACTATGGACTTCCGTGCCCTGAATCAAGTTTCAAAATCTGTAGTGCCCGTGGTAGCCTCATACCCTGAAATGATCTCTAAACTGAACCCCAAATGTAAATTTTTCTCTGTTTTAGACATATCCAATGGGTTTTGGAATCTGCCCCTGGCCCTTGAATGCCAGTACAAAACAGCCTTTCAGTGGCTGAATAAACAATATGCATGGACTGTGCTTCCACAGGGATATAAGGATTCCCCCCTCAATATTTCATAAATACATGCAGGAAGCCCTGTCACTATTGTCTTGCAGAGATAATATAATTCAGTATGTAGATGACATTCTGATTCAGCTTGAGAATGAAGCTGTACACTGGAATCATGTAAGAGAAGTTTTAAAAGCCCTCTTACAAGCTGGTCTTAAAGTTAATCCTGCCAAGGCTCAACTGTGCAAATCACAGGTTTCCTTTTTAGGGGTTACTATTGGCTAGGATGGTAAATCTGTAGATTCTCAGAGGATAGAGCTGATACAGAAACTTCCACTTCCTACAGATCAGAAATCACTCCAGTCATTTCTAGGGCTCACTGGTTTCTGTCGTGACTTCATGCACAATTATGCTGAAGTGGCAGCTCCACTTTACTCCCTGCTAAAAAGTAAAAGTTATGTTTGGGAGGAAGAACATACAGAAGCTGTAACTAAATTAAAGCACATTCTGATTTCTGCTCCTGTTCTTGCACACCCTGATCACACACAACATTTTTTCCTGTACCCTGTAGTGGGAGAGAACAGTATAGGTGCAGCTCTAACACAACGCCTAGGAGGAGTAGATCGCCCTATTGCCTTCTGTTCCAGAGTTCTCACTTCTCCTGAACTCAAAATGGGAAACTGTGAAAAACATGTACTGGCTTCCTATGCGGCTATGCGGAAATTTACATACATCATTGGTGCTCAAACCTCATACATATGCAGCCATCACACCCCCCTCAAATTCATTGTAGAGGGAAAGATAGCATGTAGCAAGATTAGGACTGAGAGAATAGTCCAGTGGACTCTCATGTTGCAAGCACAGAATGTAAAGTTTGAATTGTTGAAAGAACCTAATGTGCAAGTGGCTGGAATTTTGCTGGAGGGGTAACCTCATGACTGTCAGTCCTCACCCAGTGCCCCCCAATCACATGATCTTTAGGGAACTGGGACTAGACAAAATTTCACCTTTTCTTCCTACAGTATATATTGATGGTAGTAGCCAATGTGAAGGAGGCAGGCGACTAGCAGGTTTTGCAATTGTACAATTGGACCCAAATAACCAAGTGGTACTGCAGAGACAGTATTCCTGTGGGTCAGCGTCAGCACAGTACTGTGAGCTGGCTACGTTTGTGGCTTGTACGCAACAATATCAGGATTCACACCCAGAGATACAAATCATTTTAGATTCTGATTATGTCTTTAAAAGTGCCATTGCCCTGTTACCCTGGTGGCTGGCAAATAAATTTAAATCTACAGATGGGTCCAGAGTGAAAAATTCATCACTGTGGACTATGGCACAAGAAATGAGTGAGAAATTTCAGAGAGTACATTTAGTTAAAGTAAAGGCACATAGGAAGAAAGGCCCTTTAGTGAAAGGAAACACATTAGCAGACTCACTCGCCAAGGAAGCATGCCATGTAGGCCTCATATGGCCCTCGTATGAGCAGACACGCATGGTTGCTATTGCTACACGTTCCACAGATTATGCTCAGATAATACCACCAGATCACTTCATAGCACTGCAGACAAAGGACCCTGAGCTTTCCAATTTGAGGAAGCTTATGCAGGACGCCCCAGATAACCTATATCAGCACACACCCTTTCTCACACGCGCTATAGAGAAAGACATTCTATGTGCAAAAAGAGAGGAAGGCTTGGTTATAGCTATCCCTAGAGCTCGAGGTAAAGAATGGATGCATTGGGTACATGGTACAGGTCCTATGGGACACCCTAAAGCAGATGAAATGCAGACTATCATAGGTTGGTATGGTGGCCAGAAATGAAACATGATATACAGGATCATGTTTCCTCCTGTGTAATCTGTGCTTCATTTGGGAGGCAACCTAAAAAGAGAAGGGGACAGTTAATGAGAGCACATCCTCGTGGCCCATTTGAGAGATTGCAAATAGATCATGTGGGCCCTCTTCCATTAACAGCGGGGAAAAATAGATTTTTTGTTCACTGTTGTTGATTCCTTTTCTCATTGGGTAGAAGCATTCCCTGTCCCAGATCAAACTGCTCGAACCACTGCAGAAATCCTAACTATGCAATTTTTTACATGCTGGGGCATTCCCAAGATTATTGATTCTGATAATGGTCCTGCATTTGTTTCTCAGCTCATCAAGGAATTGTTTGATTTTCTAGGCATAGAACAACAACTCCACATTCCATACCATCCACAAGCAGCAGGGCAGGTAGAAAGAATGAATCAAACAATTAAGGCCCACCTCAGCCCTATGCTTAATCTGACCGGGAAAAATTGGGATCTGGTGCTCCCTTTAGTCCTTATGCGTATCAGAGCTAATGTCTGTAAATCCACAGTTTTTGCACCCTATGAAGCCTTAATGGGAAGGCCAATGCAACGGTGGGAAAATATGCTGCGTCCTTTTCTTCCAGACAGTAATTCTCACCAATGAGTGGATGAAATCCCTGCAAGAATATCTAAAAGAAATTCAGACCACTGTGCTAGCTAACACAGAAAACGCTAGAGATTATTTGCAGGAGGTACATGCAAAAGGTTCTGATTTAAGGCCCCTCAAGGTTGGGAGTAAAGTGATGATTCTGAGACCTAGACCAAACCTCCCCTTTGGAACTGCAAAGTGGGAAGGACCGTACTTAGTTACTGATACCTTAGGCCCAAGCCTATACCAAATCCTAATGCCCGACAACCAGCAGTATTGGAAACACATCACCCAGTTGAAACCATATGGGTAATATGTGTTTTATCAGTCTTTGCTTTCAGATACCACCTGAAGACAGCACAGACAACTGCTTTCTAAACAAAAGTCGCTTGAGGATGGTAACTATTTACTTCTGCTGTATAGTTGATGTGTCCTATATGATGGACATGTGTCTAATAGTTATGTAAATAAGTAGTAAACAATATTTCTGTTGTTACATAGTATAAGTGGGGAGCTCTAGTTTACTCCCTAGTAGAGTGAAACAAGTTAGCTTTCATTATGTCTCAGTTTCCTGTTGTTCTTGTATCTGCTCTCTTCTACCCTAGTCTCATTACAGGAACTATCATCTGAATATGCACGATTGGCTGGGCTAACTCCGCAGGTGGGGCATATCGCTATCAAAAAATACCCCCACCTTTCCCGGAAGGAAAGGATCTGGTCATCCTGAGTTTCTGTTCCGTACAGGACAAGCCAGTATTCTACTCATTAAACATCACTCAAGTGCAGTGGGTGCCACCAGTTTCCACTTCTCTAGAACGGACACAAGAATTGAGGGCACCTCCAGAACATTACTTTCTAGGTCCTCCTGCCTTGATTTTGTACAATATTTCCTGTCAGGACAGAGGTACCTGGAAAATAACTTATACATGGGTTGTGAGTGATCAACAGCACATCACTGAGACTTCATTCCTTTTGGATGAATCTTGTTTACCTACCACCCCTCATCCCACCCCTCCCACCACTTCTGCTCCTCCTGTACTCTACCTTTCTGATATCCACCCATTTCAGGAAGGACATCCATTTCAGATTAAATATGATGCACCACACAATGTTTTATATGATGTAGAATACCATTTTCTTACTTGGCATCTATTTCCCAAATTGTTTCTAGTTACTCACAAATATCCAAATTGCTCTCAGTTTGTTGCCAACCACATACAAATGCTCAATACTTGGTTTGATATGCAGGCAGTAACACCCCGAGCCAAGCAATTTCGACACAAGCGTGAATTAATTGATACAATTTTAGGTGGCACAGGGACTGCACTGGGTGCCCTTAATATAATTGATATAGAGGTGCTCTGTAATAAAATGGGATCCACTGCTCAGCATGCTGCTGATGGTTTTACCTCACAACATATTATTAATGAAGCTTCCTCTAAACTGTCCAATGTAGTTGTAGATACCTTTGCTCTTATATCTCCCATTATAGAACAGAAAATTGTTACCTTAGCACATGCAGCATATAGATTGGGAAAGAATATTTCCTGGGCTCTTGCCTATGATCAAGTACAGATCGAGCTTATTACTATACTAAAGGAAATTCTGATCACTGCTAAGTTAGGACACTGGCCACCATCTCTCGTCCATATGGCTAGTACCAAAATACCTGAATTTGCTATGGCTCACCTTGATTGGTGGAGAGTTAGTGTTCCCATTTGTTCACCACAAGGCTGCTCTATCTGTACTTTGATCCCATGGTCAGGACAACACACAGTTATTTATCCTATTGTTAATATTGGGGTGCAGTTTGATAATATGCTTAAGTATCCTGTGGACCATCTCACATGGGTGCAGCCACTGGATGACACCTGGACTTCATTCAAGCTGATGGACCCCAGTTTGTGTGAGCAGACTACATTTCAGTTCAAGTGTCAACCTCACCAGTTTAAAGAGGCTGACACCTCCTGCTGGAACAATTCCTCCTCCTGCTCCCTGACTGTTAAGCTCTCATATTCCCTGACTACCTCACACAGTTTGTATTACCTTGGAGCTGGACACTTTTGTTTTCATCTGTTCTTTCCCCAGAATGTTTCTTTTTCAATTGCTCCCAGAATGCATGACATTCGCCTTCCCAAGAACACTTTGTTGTACAGTTCAAACTATTTACCAAACAATACCTGGTGCAGTCATACACCACTGGTCTCCATCACCATTAACGGGACAACTTATTCCACACCGCTGGTTACCAATGACTCTATGGACATTCCAGACTTTATCTCATATGCTGTGCATCCATTACCACTTGGCATGGGAGAAGAGACACTACATAAACTGCTCAACTTTACAGAACTCCATGCCTATATTGATCACCTTAAAACAACATCCACTGAAGTGAATCACACCATCGCTTATGAGAATGGACACATTCAACAAATTGTTGGACACTTGCTACAAGATGCTCATGTGTCTGTGTGGGAATTGTTATTTGGTTACTCACCTACTGCTGATCATGTCTTTAATGTTTTCATTCACCCTATTATTATTTTAACTGCTGTACAAATATTGCTATGCATTATCATAATTTTCCTGTGTTGAAAAATGAAACAAATGTACATGTCCTTGCAGCGCATGTCCTACAGAACAACAACATTTTAAGGTAGTTACACTGAATTTCTCCAGCATCTACCCCTACATTGAGGCTCATTTGGCCTGCTAATTTGGCATTTCCTATTACATTGAATACCAGAGTCAGCTGCAGTCTAGTATTGCTTTCTATCCTCACTCATAGCATCCTGGTACCTTTCGGCTTTAACCTCCTCAAAAATTCCTGCAGCCCTTATGCACTGTTCACTCTCTCTAAGATGGGCACGGAGGTAGCATATGGGTTCCCCTCCCCCCCCCCCACCCCCCCAGTAGTGGCTGCCCTACCTAAGACATGAAGTTTGGACTCATAAGGGGATTTGTTTATCTCTAGAACACTAGAGACAGTACTGTGCAGGACAGGGGACCTGCTAGACATAGCAAGGTATTTAATACAGGAGTTATTAGACAAGCTGCCTACTATCATGTAATGGCAGCTGGGACAGGTACCACAGGTTTGCTTCCACCATTTCCAGGCACAAATAATAAATAAAAATAAAAAAGGTGTGGGAGATGTCAGCATACACCAGCAGGACATTATGCCTAGCATAGGTGTCAGGGCTGTTCCCAGACCTTGGATTTCAAGCAGCTTTGTTACTCTGGTGATGTCAGTCTCCAAACTTAATGAGGGTAGTTTACAAGATGAGATTAACTCTGACCCCCTGGTGATGTCAGTCTCCGGCCTGATGAGATTGGTCTGCAGCCCCTCCTTGCTAAATCAAGAATAGCAGACCTCAAAGGGAGGTGCTGGAAACAATAGCAGACCTCAAAGGGAGGTGCTAGAGAAAATTCACTATAAAGGACAGAAATACTTCGTCTTTCTCTCTCTTCCTATTTTCATCGGACACACCTTGCCATGAGGCTCTGACACCCACTTCTCTCCCCTCCCCCTTGTTCTCTCTTTCTCTCCCTATTCTTCTTACTATGAGGCTCTGACCCACATTTTCTTACCTCTCTCTCTCTCTCTCACACACACACACACACACATTCATTGAAGTAAACTGAAGCAGCTTTCTAACAACCTCCTACCTCTGTTCTGTAACTTTGTAATAAGCCTATTTCTATATAAAACCCTTTTTCCAAGCCACACCTGTTTGGTTATCTTATTTGTGCTGCTTACCCTACTGTCTCTGTGAAATGAACCCAGGACCAAACGGAGAGTAGAAGAGAAGATTACATATTCAGAAGATTACAAGTACATCCTGAATTTCTCCTTGGTGATAAATTTGTTGAGTCTGCGGAGGTCCAGGATGGGGCGGAAGCCACCTCTCCTCTTGGGAATTAGGAAGTATCTGGAGTAGAATCCAGAGTTTCTTTCGACAGGGGGTACCTCCTCTATGGCGTGGGAGGCTAGCAGGTGTAGCAGCTCTGCGGCCATGGCTAGGCGCAGGTGTGGAGGTGTGTTGCTGACGGGATGAGTGCTTTGATGTGGTGGAGCTGCAAAGCGCATGCGGTAGCCCTCTCGGATGATCTGTAGAACCCAGGAGTCCGAGGAGATCTGTCGCCATTTCAGTAGGAAGTGTGTCAGGCAACCCCCTATGCGGGTGGTTGCCTGAGAGTCGCCATCAAAAGGAGGGCCCACTTTTGCTCGTGGGGGCATTGTTGCTCTTTTTCTGCTTTCGGTCCCTCTGGGAGTTGCGCTGATGTGAGGGGCCGTGGTAAGAGTTGTTTTGTATCTGGTGTTTTGCCATCTCCGGTTGGAGGGGTATCTTTTGTTGGAGTGTAGTATGGTTTTCTCTGGGAATTGTTTTTATGAGTGCCACTGTGGCGCTCGAACCCGTCTTCGGCTAGGGTTTGTAGTGTGGTACAATGCTCTTTCATATCGTTGACCGTATCCTTGACTTTGTCACCGAAGAGCGAATCGCCCGTACAGGGTGCATCTGCAATCCCGTCGTGGGTGTCGTCACGCAGGCCGGATGCCCTCAGCCATGCCCACCACCTTGCGGAGATCGCTGTACCAGCAGTTCTCAGCGCTGTGTCGAAAGAGTCGAAGGTTGTGCTGGCCATATGCTTGCTGCACTCGGACATATCCGTGAGCGCGCTGGACGCTAATGCTTGAGATTCTTTCGGAAGGGATGCGATGGCGGCTTTAAAGTTTGCCATGCATGCGTCCTGGAAGAGAACTTGTTGGAACTGATGTGCTGCAATTTTTGCGTTGAGCATGGCCCCTTAGAAGACTCTCTTGCCAATGTCATCAAGGAGTTTGTGGTCTCGACTAGGTGGGCTGTTGGCGTGGTACGCGAGGATTTGATGCGCATGAGGGCTGAAAACACCAAAATAGATTGGTGAGCCAGTTGGGGTGTTGCAAAACCAGGAACAGGTTGTACCTGGTACTTTGCCTCAAGCCTCCTGGGAAAGGGACAGCCGGAAGCTGGGGTCTGCCACAGCCTCAAGTGATTGTCCCACAATGTCTGGTGTATTGGCAGCGCAAAAGTGGGCTTCGGGGTCGCGAGGTATTTTAAAACCTCCGGTACCGGTTCCTTTTCGTCAGCTGGGCCCTTCAGGGCCAAGGTGGAGGCAAGTTTGTTAAGGAACTTAGGGTATGTGAGGTTCTCCGGAGGGGGTGGTGGATCCTCCGCCTCCAGGGAGTGTCTCTTCTCCGAGGTCGTATGCTCGTGGGACGCAGACCCCACAACCGCCTCCTCAGCGTCGTGCTCCTCCGCGGTACTGTCCGGGGACGGATTCACTGGGGGCCGCTTCTCCGGAGTGGATGTCCGGTTGTCCGAGATGGCCAGATCTGCCTCCTGAAGATCCAACGGGTTGTCCACTGAGGGAGCCGCTTGATAGGGAGGTGGTGAGAGGGTCAGAGAGGAGGGCTGCCTTAGAAGCTGAGACAGCAAGTTTAAAATGCTGGAGTGACTTGATCTGCAGCTGGACTTACTTCTGCCGCTATGGCTAGGGCTGGAGGAACTTGAAAGTCTCCGGTGTGCACTCCGGCATCTCCGGTGCAGGTTTTCTCAACCTCTGCGGTGCGGGGAGCGGTGGTGGCGTTTTGAGCGTTTGTTCCTCTGCGCCCGGTAGCTGGGATCACTACTGCTGCTGCTGTCGCTGGAGCCGTTGTGTCTCCTGCCCCTGCTCCTTCTCCGATGTTTCCCTTTCTTCGATCTGTCTTTGCTGCCTCCGTGTGCCCGGCGCGGGGGTGATCCGGTGCCGATAGAACTCCCGGCGCTGATGGGTTTAACTTGGGCCACAGGCAGAGGGGGCAGGCTGTGGGCGGAGCTTGAGTGTCGGTGCCGATGGCCGCGTTCCCTGCATCTGAGTTCCTCTGGAGCCTCCGGAACGAGAGTCCCGCCCCTAGGGTGGGTGGAGCTGGAGGACTGCAGCACAGACGTGGAGGACCAAAGGCCATCGCCATCTTGGAGGTCCGCAAGGCTTCGCATGGCGGTAATTTCGGTCCTGGACTTCCTCGCAGCGGTGGAAAGGCACGAGGAGTCCACAGCAGCAGCGGGAGGCCTCGGAGACAGCGGCAGAGGGGCGGAGAGAGATGCCTCGGCTACACGGCAGGGGATGGAGGCCGCAGCAGGCACATCCGGAGCCGGTGCAAGCAACAGGGAAACAGCTAGAGCAGGAGCTGGTAGAGACAAAGAAGCAGCAGAAGTACTTGCATTTTCGGTAAGGAATTCCTTTAGAACGTGGCATCTGAATCTTCGGGCCCTAGGGGACATTTTCCCGTAATGCTTACAGTTCTCCATGTTGTGGTCTGGGCCCAAACAGCGCAAACAGATGTTATGTGTATCAGCGCTGCTCATCTTTCTCTTGCAGTGGTGGCATTTTTTAAAACCGGGTTTCGGCATTGTTCTTGATTGGATATTATTATTGTGGTGGATAGAGAGCAGAGTCCGTCTTGCTGGCAAGGCGGAAGGAAGAATACTGGCCGGGCTAGGGGGCGGGCCGGTAAGGTGGGCTACCTGGACATGCTCAGAAAGGTTCTCCTTTCTGAGCTCTGGAGAGCACTTCCGTATCTATGGCACTGCCCGGAGGACGTCATCAGGTGTGGCTGACGCAATCCTGCTAGTCCATGGAGAACCACAAAGTTAACTCAGGGTTGGTGGTAATCAGTAATGTTGCTGTAGCACAGTGCAATCAATGAATAAATCCAGGAGTCAATTGACAGGGTCCAAGCCAGTTTACTGTGCACAGGCCCAGTCAGTCAAAGCTTTAAAAGGAACTGAGCAAACGTTTCTACAGAGACATAACCATTTATACCTCTTTTTCAGTTTGATACATGAGAACTTTCTGTTGGTTCCAACTCGATAAATGCAAACTTCTCATTGGTCTTACATTCCCTGCACCTGTCCAATTAGAAATCCCTCCGCAGCCTAGCAACCGGCCCCCTCCCTTAGGATTGCTCTAACAATGGTGCAGTTCTTGATTTCGTTACTTCTCTACTGCAAGGTTATCCCTAGCTCCAGGAATGCATATATTGAAACATTTCTGTTCTTTCACACACAAGAGAATAATGGAAGACTTATGAATTCATAAAAACTTCTTATTAAGCATTTTAAAACAGTTTTCTCATTTTTCACAGATTTTTGGTTCTTTTCTAGCTATAAAGGGAGTTAGGATCCAGGCCTAACTTATAGGCCCTTCATAGTAGCAGGCCATGCTAGGCCATAGCCTACCACATTCCCCCCTTTGAGTATTCTCACCCGCAAGTGAGAAAGGGTGAGAATTAAATCACTCATTGGTCAATTAACACATTATACTGGTGTAATAGCATCATCGTGGGAGATAGGGTAATATTGCCACATAGCTAATACCTTTGCAGCTGCCTTTCACTCTATAGTGTTATCAATTGTTGAAGTTATCATACGCAAGCAAAGGGGTAGGAGACAAGGGAGCAATAAGCAGATGGCTAATATGAATAGTACAATTAACATAAGGGCTTTTAGACCACCAATCCATGAAAACAATGAACCAAACCACCCATCCATCTTCAAACTGTGCCAGGTCTGGACAGGCACAAATGTCTGGTCTCTCATCTGGGTGGCTAGATCTTCAACTACATGCCCATTATTATCAATCTGTAAACAACAATTACTTAAGTTTAACTTTCCGCATACCCCACCTTCAGCTGCTAACAAATAATCTAAAGCCAAACGATTTTGATAAATGGCTGTGCGCATTTGCGTACTTTGCTTAGCCAACAGAGCTAGTGCTTTACTAGTTTCATTGGTTATTATTTCAACAACAGCTTGCAAACATATTATTCTATTAATCATATAAACAGGAGTACGATATCCCCATGTCCCATCCTGCTCCCAAGTAGCAGGTCCATAATATGAGATAATTCGCTCTGGTGGCCATTCTTCAGATGACGCATCCCATTTGTCCCATTGGCCAATTTTCAAGGCCTCCTTCAGCTGTCGACTTCTGTACACAGGATATCCCAGTTGTTCTCCCTGGGATGTAGGCAAAAAAAAAAAGGAAGGTCGTATGGTTCCCAATACACATGCACCTCCCCAGTGGTGAGGGAGCCTAGCATATGCTCGGGTTCCGCAAATCCAGTACAGTCCAGGTGGTGCTTGCCAGGAATTATATGCTGCTAAGTTAGTCCAGATACTGGCAAGTTTGGGGAACTGAACTAGAGGATTGGAAGGTTCAGTAGCGTTGACTCCTGACCACCAAGACGTCTTCTTAGTGGTACTGTTGTAGAACTTCTGATTGAGACAGACCAGCTGCCCCACTTCCATATTAAACAATGGTCCATAGCGAGAAAAACATAAGTTACCCACAATGGAGTGGCCAATACCCCTTCACTTGTGGTATTGTGCATATTAGTCTGATTATATGGAATAGAATAGTTCAGTTCTTGTGCCTCCCAAGGCCATTGGTCTCCCATCGTTGTTCCTCCACAAAACAAACAGTCTGAAACATGGAGACTAGATGCAACTGCTCCCGCTAATTCAAGAAACAAGTTTTGGGAGGCAGGAGGAATTTCAAACTCTGCTTTCATGGCTTCATAGAAGGAGTGATGTATACGATAGGGTGAGGATACATGGGTCTTAGTGTTTAATTGCAGATATAAGATAGTCCCAGGATCTATACCTCCTCCTGCTATACACAACCCAAACTTGTATCCTTGCTTCCATTGGCTGGGGTTGACTATGAGGAGTTGCAAGGGATTACAGGCACCTTTCTGGCATTTCTTGGGTCCTAGTAGTCTGATCTTTGTTAAGCTGCCTTTGCGGTGATCACCATCTCGTCCCATAGGTGCATTCTTCCAGGTAGCAAAATATGCAAAGTCCCATTTTGGGCAAAAGTAATCATGTTTAGATGTAGTGGTGTAAATGGTGGCTGCAGAACTTTTTCCTGTACACCGTCCCCATCCGTAGGCTCCTTCTGGACACATGTATTTATCATCATGGTAGTATGCTCGCTCCCATGACCCACATCTGTGGTAAGCATTTCTGTTAATTGCATCACAAGCATCGAAGTTCAAGATAATTGGTTTTGTGGGGTTTGTAAGGGGTTTTGTCGCATTCAGGATGGCTCCATCTTCATCATTCCAGCGTATCTCAAATGTGTAATATGAAGGGTTTTGTCGAGGGTTATAACAAGTCTTACTTTTCCCCTTTGTGCAAATATTCAGTTCGGTGCCATTATAAATACACCGGCTGACTGTACCAGTGCAAGTATAGTAGGAGTGATAGAGCAAAGTCTGAGTAATCTTTTGTCCTGTTCGGGTGGTGGTTATGCAGGCTGCACAAGGAGGTAGGGCAAAAGTCTTTTCCAGGATTCCCAGGATCACCACTCTCACAAGGCAATAGTGGAAGAACATTGTGATTACAGTCTTTGGAGGCTAACTGGAAAGTTGAGTATGATGAACTTGTTGAGTTTTCTTCTGTTTCTGCTGTGATGGTCACTTTTGCGTGACGTAGGTGGATTCTGAAGATTCTCTATAAAGCTGGCTGTCTCCTCAAGGTGAGTCACAATGGAGTCTTGGGATCATTCACTGATGTCCATTGGCCAGGATCAGGAGCAGCTGCCGGCTTCACTCGACTGTGGTGGATCCAGGGTTCAAATTCTGCAACTTTCACTGTGGTAGGGGTTGACAGGATGACGACGTATGGTCCCTTCCAATGCGGCGCCAGTGGGGTCTTTCTCCACTCTTTTCACCCACACGGACGTTCCTGGCTTGAAGGGATGCAGAGGCTCGGTCAGGTTGATGGGTAGTCAATCTTGCACCCACGTTTGGAGATTCTGCAAGACAGAACCTAAAGCTAATAGTTCTTGTCTAGTTATTTCAGATCCTATCTGTCTCATGTCTCCCTTTATTCCCTGCACTATGGGTGGAGGTCGCCCATACAAAATCTCAAAAGGGGAGACTCCTAAGGATCTGGTGGGAGCTGAACATATCCTAAGAAGGGCTATGGGGAGAACTTGGAGCCACTTCAGGTGTGTTTCTTGGCAAAGCTTGGATAACTGAGTTTTCAAGGTTCTATTCATACGTTCTACTTTCCCTGAGCTCTGGGGTCTGTAAGCAGTGTGTAACTTCCATTTTATTTGCAGAGCTTGAGCTAACTGTTGGGTCACTTGGGATACAAATGATGGACCATTGTCTGACCCTATAGTTGTTGGTATTCCAAATCGGGGAATGATCTCATGAAGCAATACCCTAGTGACTTCTCGGGCTTTCTCAGTTCGGGTGGGATAGGCTTCTACCCACCCTGAAAATGTGCAGACTAACACTAACATATAGTGATATCCATTTGCAGGGGCATTTCAGCAAAGTCTATCTGTATATCACTCATTGGGGTCACCCCTACTGACTGAACTCTTGGGGGTGGAACAGGACCTTGCTTAGCATTATTTTTGGCACATATCAGACACTGCTGTGCCACCGAGGCGGTCAGGGATCCTAGCAATGAAATACAAAAATGGGGTCTCAGGGCTTTTTCCAAGGCTGTTTTTCCATAATGTGTGGCTTGGTGAAAAGCTTGTACAAAGGCTGGCCCTAATGCTTCAGGAATGACTGTAGGACCTGGAGGTGGACTACCTTCTGGGGGTGGTAACACTATCCAACCTTGTTCTGTCAAGACTCCTCCCTCCTTTTCACAATAATAGTCTAACTCTCTTGTAGTGTATCGGGGTGCCCAGGAACTGAGGGGCACAGGGAATAGAGCTGCTTGCATTACAGTATCTTGAGTCCTACCTTGTCCTGTGGTGGCTGCCTTCCGGGCTGTGGCATCTGCAAATCTATTCCCTCGGGTGACTTCTCCTGCTCCTGCCTGATGACTTCGGCAGTGCATGACTGCCACTTGTTTGGGGGCCCACACAGCATCTAATAACATCAATATCTCGGGCCCATACCTAATGGCCTTACCCCCTGAGGTGATCAACCCTCGCTCCTTATACAAGGCTCCATGTGCATGCAAAGTAGTGAAAGCATATTTGGAATCTGTGTACACATTTATGCGGAGTCCTTCTCCTAATGTCAAGGCTCTGGTGAGGGCTATCAGCTCAGCTTTCTGTGCAGAGGTTCCTGGGGTCAGGGCTGAGGACTCAACTACCAGATCAAGGGTCACCACTGCATAAAACATACAACAATTGCACTGGCTACCCATACAAGCCAGGATCTCATTCAAGATCCTAATTATGACCCATAAAGCCATCAATAAATACCCTGCTACTGCCATTACTGATCTAATTTCAATCACACCTCCCAATCGAGCAAGGAGATCGAATGCCGCAAATACTCTCATATTACCTAAGGCAAGCACGAAGTGTTCTCAATTCACTAGATCCAGAGCCTTCTCCTTCTTTGCTCCATCCTGCTGGAACGCACTACCAGCAACTATCAGAACCATCAGTGAACTCTCCCAATTTAGGAAGGCACTGAAACGGCACCTCTTTCTTCATCACTACGATGATGCAGTCTTCTCCCCACACTCACCCACTCTCACATCTCAATGCAGCACCTCAAACTCATGCACGTCACATTCCCAGACTGATCACTCGCAATCACACCTTCCCCTCTAACCACCATGAGAAACTTATGCAGTGCCGCATAACTCATTATATTGTTGCATAAAGTAGACTGTATTTATTCATCGTGTCTCCTTGTTAAGGGACTGGTTATTTATACCCTATTTTACCTGTTATACCTGCTTAATGCATACCCAAGTTTAATTTTCCTGTTTAATGTATACCCAAGTTATTATACCTGTTTCACTGTAAGCACAAATCACGAAATTGAGATGTGCAACTCTTATGTTCATTGTAAACCGCACTGATGTCGAATAGTGCGGTATAAAAGAGACTGCAAATAAATAAATAAATAAATAAATATCTGGCACAACGATGTCCATTGATGACCAAACTGCTTCCATCCACAAAGAAAGTCCGTTCAGGGTCCTCTAGAGGGACATCGTTCAAATCAGGGCGACTTGAAAATACAGTGTCCATGGTTTCTAAGCAATTATGATCAGGTGGCCCAGGACCAATTGGAAACAACGTAGCAGGGTTCAGAGCTTGACTGACTTTCAACTGTATCCGGGGGTTTTCACACAGCATGCTCTGATATTTCAACATTCGTGCATTGGTTAGCCAGAAGTTTCCTTTGTGTTCCATGAGAGTCAGAACAGAGTGTGGCATGGTGACTTGAAGAGTTTGTCCCAGTGTGAGTTTATCTGCTTCTCCCACTAGGAGGGCTGTTGCTGCAACAGCTCTCAAACAAGGAGACCATCCTTTTGCAACTACATTCAATTGTTTTGACAGATAGGCTACTGGTCGTTGCCAAGATCCAAGAGATTGAGTCAATACTCCCAATGCGTTTCCTTGTGACTCATGGACAAAAAGATGGAAAGGCTTCTGAATATCTGGAAGACCTAAAGCTGGGGATGACATCAGAGCATTTTTCAAAGTCTGGAATGCTGCATCTTGTTCAGGTCCCCAGTCTAGTGGAGATTTTTCCATTCCTTTGGTGACTTGGTATAGTGGTTTTGCAATCAGCGCAAAGTTGGGGATCCATATGCGACAGTATCCCGCGGCCCCCAGGAAGGCTCTTACTTGCCTCCTGGTGGTTGGAATGGGGATATTACATACAGCTTCTTTTCATTCTGGTCCTAGACGTCGGATCCCACTGGACAACTGGAATCCTAAATACTTGACTTCAGTTTGGCACAGTTGTGCTTTGGCTCTTGAGACTTTGTATCCAGCCTCTTTGAGAAGGTACAAGAGTTCACTAGTAGCTTGTAGGCATTCACTTTCTGAGTTGGTGGCTATGAGCAAGTCATCTACATACTGAAGAAGAACCCTCTTTCCTGGGTCCACTGGATAACTTGAAAGATCTTGATTCAGGGCAGCACTGAAGAGAGTAGGTGAATTCTTGAATCCTTGGGGTAATCTGGTCCAGGTGAGCTGGCCCTGCCTTCCTGTTGTGGGGTCTTGCCATTCAAAAGCAAATAAAAGTTGACTGGTGGGGGCTAGGCGCACACAGAAAAAGGCATCTTTCAGGTCCAGGACGGTGAAGTGAGTAGCCTCAGTGGGGATCAGTCCCAAGAGAGTATAAGGGTTTGGTACTACTGGGTGTATAGTTTCAACTGCATCATTTACTCGCCTTAGATCTTGTACTGGGTGGTAGTCCCCTGTCCCAGGCTTCTTTACTGGGAGAAGGGGGGTGTTCCAAGGTGCATTCCTTGAGAAGTCCGTACTTCAGCAGTTTCATCAAATGGCAGTGGATTCCTTCTATGGCTGGTCGAGGGAGAGGATACTGCTTCACATGCACTGGTTCCACTCCTGGCTTGAGGGTGACAATGACAGGGGCTATGTTCTTCGCTAGGCCAGGTGGATTATCTTCTGCCCATACTTCAGGTGGGGCTATGAGGTTGGTGGGTATACAGGGACTAGTTGACTTTATTGGAGGTGCACTATAGAACCGCCACTCTTCTTCTCGGGGAACATTAAGCACCATCAATCCAGCAGGCTTTGGGTTCACAGTCATTTTCATTTCTCCCCCTTCAGCAAAGGATATTTGTGCCTGGAGCTTGGCAAGCTTGTCTCGGCCCAGTAGTGGAATAGGGCATTCAGGCATATACAAGAACTGGTGCGTTATCTTCTGTCCCCCTAGTTCACACATGCGGTTCTGCAAGAATGACTTTGTGGCTTTATTTCCAGTGGCTCCCACAATGGTGACAGATCGTGAGGACAGAGGAGCTACTGGCTTGGCTACTACTGAATGTTCTGCTCCTGTATCTACCATGAACTCCATGTATTGGTCCCCTATCTTTAAACTGACCATAGGCTCCTCGGGACCCAGGGTGAACTTGGAGCCCGGTCTGGTCTAGTCTTCATCTATGTCGTCCAGGTCATAGCCCATTGCTACTGCCACTCCCTCAATGGCTTCCTCCCTCTCCTGTTGGAACTGTGTTCGGTTCATTCCTCCCCTCCTTTGAAATCATCCTCCTGGCCTCCAGGGACTCCCTCCTCCCCTCCTTCTTCCTTGCAGTAGGCGCACTGATTTGCACCCAATTGAGGCCTTTCGCTTCCATGGCCTCTTCCACGTCCTCTGGTCCTTTGATTAGGAAAACCTCCTCCACGTCATTCGGTTATAGCAGCAGCAAGAAGATCTGCCTTCTTCTTCATCTTTCGTTCACTTTCTCTGTCTCGTTCATTTTTACGATTCACAAATACTTTCTGAGCGACTTCCATTAACTGAGCTGTATTCATGTCCGCAAATCCATCCAATTTCTGCAATTTTCGCGTTGTCTCTCTGGGACTGACTAACAAAGGCCGCATTTACCATGTGTAAATTTTCCTGAGCGGCGGGATCATATGGGGTATACAATCTATAAGCTTCAGACAACCGCTCATAAAAGGCCGCTGGGCTCTCATCTGGACCCTGGAGAACTTCTGATACTTTCCCGATATTCATGGCCCTCTGGCTTCCCTTCTTCAGGCCCTGCAATAAGGCCTGGCGAAATCTGGTTAGGGCTGCCGTCCCCCTTTCATCATTCGGGTCCCACCCGGGATCTTCATTGGGATATTCTGCAACAGCTGCTTGTGGGGGATTTATTCCTCCCCCTTCTACAGGGTTTTCTTCTATCCAACGGAAGGCTGCTTGCCCGATTCGCCCTCGCTCCTCAGTAGTAAAGAGGGTAGACAGGAGCTGGCGACAATCGGCCCAGGTAGGCTGATGTGTTTGCATAATGCTAGACATTAATTCTGTTAATTCCTGAGGCTTGGCTGTATAGGATGCATAATGCGTTTTCCAGTTCAATAAATCTGTGGTGGAAAAGGGTACATAAACTAAGCTGGTTGGTCCTGGTGCCATCTGGCCCTGATCATTTAAAACAGGTATTCCAGGCACTTGGCGTAATGGCATTAGGTGCCCTGCTTTCTCCTTCTTCTTGGGAGTTATGCTTCTTAAATCATAAGGCTCCCGGGCACAAATCTCCTTGGTGGGTGACCCTGAACTGGCAGGAGAGCCTCCGCTTTCTATCTCGTCAGAGGACTCGAGTCCCCCTGCTGTGCTTGGGCCTGACTCGGGACTATCACTTGGGGTAGGGTGCTTCTTAGGCTGCTGTATCAGTATTTTCTGGGGCTCCTCTTCTGGCTCTACTTCAGGTCGTGGTGCTGTGGGAACTAACTTCTGTGGGTGCTGGGGTAACCTATCCAAAATATCTGGGGACTCTGGGGCAGAATACCCAGGCGGCTTCTCTTCCTTAGCTTTTCTGGTTCCCCTAGTAGTAGCTGCAAATATTTTACAGCACTCCTCATAACAGCGCTTCATCCATGAGGGCTGCTGCTCACACACACTTAACCAGGAATCGATATAGGGGAACTGGTCAGGATACACTCTTAGTATAAGCTGATGAATTCGTAAAACTGTTTCTAAATCAAAGGTGCCCCCACGGGGCCATGAAGCAGCTAATGCGGGCCACTCCCTTTCACATAACATTTTTAATCTGGATGGAGTCATTTTCGTACCATAATCACCTGAAAATCCTTTACGGAAATTCTTGATCATACATGCCAACGGAGTTTGCGTGGACTCCGTCCCTCCCATAATCTGAACGTACCTACGTACACTACCTACGTACTCAACGTACCTATGTACGCTACGTACTCTACGTACACGTAATGACGTACAAGACAACGAACAATAAGGATAGGTAGTATGGCTGTAGGTAAGGGGTCCGTACAGCTCACAGAACACTGGGGGGACAAACACCACTCGCTTCCTCCTGTTCGCGACCTGGGCGCGGTCGCCCGGCCAGGAACTGCGCTACTTAGGAGTCCGCTATCGCTCGGTCTGTATTTCAAGACCTCTCACTCACACAAGCAAGCATATTTCAACAGGATATCATAGTTCAAGTGCCCAGGTTTTCTGACTAACTGACTATTCCAAACAAGAAGGGTCGATGGCTTCGGCTTTCTCTTACGCGGAGCTTACTAGGACCGCCCTTATGGGAGGTGATCAGGCTCCCTTATCTCGCACACACTCATGCGAGATTTCCCAGTTAGTCTATACCAAATATACCAAATTAGTCCTGCGCACGCAAGACGTTGTCCCAGGCTGTTCTTTCTGACTATCGAATCACAAAAATGTCTACTCACCGGATCCGGTCCCCGATACCACACCAGCTGCAGAGTTGGAACCTGGACTCCCCCGGGTCGGAGGTGTTGGCCAGCTGGACCCGATGGCCCGCCGAGGCAGGCAGAACCCTTTCCGGCACAAAGGGGCCAGCGGCGCCTGAGGTTTCCCCCGCAGTCGGACAGACACGGTTCCAACCGGGCCAAACCTCAAGGTGAATTGCGTGGATTATTCACTTGAATACCATTTACCACTCGCATTTCCCGGCCAACGCACCAAGAATATGCTGTAGCAAAGTGCAATCAATGAATTTATTTATTTTATTTATTTAGTGTACATTTGTATCCTGTTGCTTCCAGCGATCAGCAGCGGTTGCTATACATGGTGAGGGTGGCTGTACCTGAATAAATCCAGGAGTCAATTGACAGGGTCCAAGCCAGTTTATTGTGCACAGGCCCAGTCAGTCAAAGCTTCAAAAGGAACTGAGCAAACGTTTCTACAGAGACATAACCATTTATACCTCTTTTTCAGTTTGATACATGAGAACTTTCTATTGGTTCCAACTCGATACATGCAAACTTCTCATTGGTCTTACATTCCCTGCACCTGTCCAATTAGAAATCCCTCCGGAGCCTAGCAACCGGCCCCCTCCCTTAGGATTGCTCTAACAATGGTGCAGTTCTTGATTTCGTTACTTCTCTACTGCAAGGTTATCCCTAGCTCCAGGAATGCATATATTGAAACATTTCTGTTCTTTCACACACAAGAGAATAATGGAAGACTTATGAATTCATAAAAACTTCTTATTAAGCATTTTAAAACAGTTTTCTCATTTTTCACAGATTTTTGGTTCTTTTCTAGCTATAATGGGAGTTAGGATCCAGGCCTAACTTACAGGCTTTTCATAGTAGCAGGCCATGCTAGGCCATAGCCTACCACAATGTCAGTCCTGTCTCCTTTCCCTTCTCTCTCCTCTATTTCTTTTTTGGGCGGGCACACCTGCTCAGCTCAATATTCAGCGACACCAACTGCTTAGTGCGGCTGAATATCCTCACAGACTGTGCAAAAAACACCCCGTTAAAACTGGGGGCAGTCTGTGGGTGGATCGGGGGTGCTTATGGTGGCTCTTCAGTTAGCAGCAATATTCTGCTACTTACAGGATAGCTTAACTGCTTAAAGTTAGGACAGGTTTTCCTAGTTTTATCTGCTTTGCAGCTGAATATCTCTGCTAACCGCATAGCAGTGCTGCTGTCCAGCAAGCCCAGATATATAGCAGCAAAAACTGGATATCTTCTGCGACTGAATATATGCATGTTTTATGAGAGCGGCAGCAGTTAGGCATTTTAAATAGCCTAGCTGCTGCTGCTGCTGAATATGCTCCCCTTGCCTTATGCCTTAGCTCAAAAGTACGGTATAGAACATTTTACAAATAAATATGTTGCTGCTTAATTTAGGTCCGTTTTTTTCCACTAGTATAGTTGTGAAATGGCTCCTCTTGCTTCATATGGATGTGTATTTTAGAAATGACTCCACATTTAGCAAAGCTGTTCCTAAAATACCATCCGACTTGAGTATTTCTCCAGGAACAAGCAGGAAGTCAGTCCTCACATATGGGTGACATCAGCGCTGACGAAGCCCTTGTGCGGAACAAATCCCCAGCTTTCAAAGAAAGCCTTTGGGAATTGCATCACGCATACTCGGTCCCCTTCCCGCCCAAGAGTGCCATCTTGCTCAGTCTCCTTTTTACCGCGGAGCACAACGGATGTGGTCCCATAGTCACCGTGGAAAAAGTTTACAAAGTTAGGAAATTCATTTCTTTTCTTTGCCGGATCGACACCAGTTCCCCTTCCCGCCTTTGGCTCGGTACACCAGTATCGAGTCCGGCTTGATTTTTTTGTTTTTTGTCCTTCGTGACTAGCATTCGTGCTCTTTTTCTTTTTCACTGGCAGCCCGGGTCTTCGACCTCGCAGGGGCCCTTTTTCCCCAAATGGCTGCCAGCGGGTTTAAAAAATGTGATCGGTGTACTAAATTAATGTCCCTCGCCGATACACATGACTGCTGTCTCCGGTGCCTCGGGCCTGACCACGACCCGAAGGTCTGTGCCTGTGCAGGAAGATGTCCTCGAAGGCCCTGAGAAGCCGCCAGCAGCAACATGATAGGATTTTTGCTGTCCATATGTTCGCGGGCCCGGACCTCATCTGAGACCTCTACGTCTCTGGGGGAACACTCTGAGCCTGAATATCATAGGTGTTCCTCGGAGAGGGGGATCTCCCTCGCAGGAACATCGAAGGAAGAAAAAATCCTCGAAGGCGGTGTCGTTAGATGGCTCTGAATGGCCGGGTCCCTCCCGGGACCGGTCGCGGAGCCCCGAGCGCCAGCCTGGATCCTTGGAGATGGAGCATCCAGGGAAGCTTCCTTGATGGGATACGGAGCAGCCGAGGCAGGTAACAATTGTCCTCATCGAGGAATCCCCCCCACCGGGGGAACCGGCATTGGGGCCCGACCCGGTGGCTGCGGAGCCTTCTGGACTCGGTCTCAGAATGGGGGCCCTGGAACGCAGTATGTCTGCCCTCATGGAGCAGCAGCTGGCGCTGATTGCCGGTCTCGCCGGTTCTTCTGCCCCGACCACCGATCCACCGATGTCTAAGTCGACCCCGGAGGCCGAGGCGATCCTCGAGACCATGCGGACTCGAGTTGATGCTCTGGTGAGGTCCCTCTTGGCTTCACGCTTGGGACAGAAGTCATCACCGCCGGTTCCACCGGCGTTGGGGCAGTCGATGCCGGGACCCCTCGATTCCTGCTCAGAGGCATTGGGATGGGAGACGGAGGAGGAAGAGTCCCCAGACACCTGTCAGCACAGGGACATCCCGTCCGATTCCCCGATGTCCGAGCCTCGGGGAAGGTCCCCCCCCCCCGGAGGACACTAGGTTTTTGGACTTCGTGAGGGATATGTCAAAGGCTTTGGCATTCCCCACGGAGTCCGAGGAGGATCCTCGAGCCGACAAGCTTGAGATCCTCCAGTATGACTCTCCTCCTCGGGAGGCCATTACTGTACCAGTGCCTCCGATCCTGGAATGACTGATGCTCCACATGTGGGAGACATCGGTGTCGGCGCCGGTGATCAGCAAATGGATCGACTCCATGTATCAAGTCCGTAAGAGCCCTGGATTTCAAAAGGTACAATTGCTGCACAACTCCATGGTTGTGGAATCGGCCATGCGCAGACTGAAGAGCCAGAAGATGCACTCCTTGGTGCCTCCTGGGAGGGAGGCCCGCAACTTGGATGCCCTCGGCAAGCAGTGCTTCCAGGGTTCAATGCTGACCTGTCGGATCCAGGCCTACCAACTGTACATGGGCATGTATCTGAGGGATCTGGCCAAAGAACTTGCCGGGTTCTCGGCTGGTCTCTCTGAGCCTGTCCACCGGTGTCTGAGTGCTTGAGGTGTTCATGACTCGAGCAGCTTATGACGGCATTGAGTCGGCGGCCCGGGTAGCTGCGGCGGGCATCGGTGCACGCCGCCAAGCATGGCTACAGTCGTCAGACCTCAAGCAATGGGTTCAGGACAAGTTTGTCGATGTCCCATGCCAGGGAGAGAACCTCTTTGGCAAACCCATGACCGACAAGGCTGCTGAGATCGAGTCCGAGTACATGACGAGGACACAGCTCTCAAAGAAGACCTCTGCCCCTTCTAAGAAGAAGGGTTCAGGTTAGAAGCCCTTTTACCCGAGGAAGGGTACTGCTTACCGAAGCTACCCCCATTTTCAGGCCTCCCCGGCTCCTCAACAGGGGCAGCAGGCCAAGGGACAGGGACATGGGCCGCTTAAGCAGAAAGCCCCCAAACCCCAGGCACCGGCTCCAGCCCAGCCTGGTAGTGGCTTTTGACTCTCACAGCATGGCCCCTCTCCCCACAGGGGACAGGCAGTGCACAGAAGGAAGGCTTGCCCTGTATGCCCACAGATGGACAGCCATCACCACTGATGCCTGGGTCCTGCAGATAGTCCATCAGGGCTATCTCCTTCATTGGACCAAGGTACCACCTCCTTATTTCCCAGGAGAGCCCCTCAGGTCTCCTCTTCACTGGGACCTTCTTCTGAAGGAGTTGGCGGGTCTTCTAGAGGATCAGGCAGTAGAACCGGTGCCCCACCACCTGCAGGGCAAGGGCTTCTATTCCAGGTACTTTCTGGTAACAAAAATAAAAGGAGGCATCAGATTCATCCTCGACCTGCACAACTTAAACAAATTCCTGGTGAGGGAGAAGTTCAAGATGCTCTCACTTGGAATATTGCTGCCTTGCCTCCACCAGGGAGACTGGCTATGCTCCTTAGACCTAAAGGATACGTATACGCACATCCTGATACACCCAGACCACAGGCAATATCTACACTTTATGGTGGGAGGCAATCACTACCAGTACAGGGTACTCCCCTTTGGCCTGGCCTCCACCCCCAGGGTATTCACAAAATGCCTGGTGGTGGTGGCCGCCTTTCTCAGACTCCAAGGAGTTTTCATTTTCCCCTGTCTAGATGACTGACTCATCAGAGCCACTTCAGCCACAGAGGTCCATCAGGCCGCATCTCGCACCATCCAGGTGCTCCAGCATCTGGGGTTTGTAATCAATTACCCCAAGTCCAGCCTTGTTCCCACTCAAAAACTAGAGTTCATTGGGGCCAGACTCAATACCCTTCAAGCAAAGGCCTATCTGCCAGCAGACAGGGCAAAAAGGCTTCTAGTCCTGGCACGCCAGGTGAGTCGCAGATTCCAATTGTCAGCAAGGCACTTTCTGCGCCTCCTCGGGCACATGGCCTCCACAGTCCATGTAACACCAGATGCCCGCCTTCACATGCAAACTGCTCAATCGTGCCTCAGAGACCAGTGGACACAAGCCACGGGCGGCCTCCGAGACAGGGTCACGGTGTCCAGACGACTAGTACAGTCCCTGGAGTTGTGGCTTCAACCATTCCACTTGGAAGCAGGGATACCTTTCCAGGCTCCTCAACACACGAGAATCCTGACCACGGATGCATCTTTACTGGGCTGGGGAGCTCATTGCCAGGGGCTTTGCACCCAGGATGTGTGGTCTCCAAACAAGAGGACACAACAAATCAATTTCTTGGAATATGCGCCTGGCTCTACGAGTGTTCTGGCGGACCTTGGCTCACCAGCCTGTCTTGGTACAGACAGACAACCAAGTAGCCATGTTCTATGTGAACAAGCAAGGTGGCACAGGGTCCCGCCTACTGTGTCAGGAGACCCTGGATCTGTGCTCCTTTGCAGTCTGGCATGGCATTCATTTAAGAGCAGTTTACCTGCCAGGCCAGGACAACTACTTAGCCGACAGTCTAAGCAGGATTCTCCAGCCCCACGAGTGGCAGCTGGACAAGGGAGTAGTCCATTGGCTTTTCCAGATCTGGGGACAGCCAGTAATGGACTTGTTTGCGAGTCCGCTCAATCATCAATTGTCCCAGTTCTGCTCCAGGCAGCCACACCCGCACAGGATGGCTGCCGATGCATTTCTCATATCATGGTCTGTGGGCCTCCTGTATGCGTTTCCCCCGACACCTCTGGTGGCCAAGACTCTATTCAAGATCCTCCAGGACAAGGCCTCGGTCATCCTAGTAGCCCCCAGGTGGCCGAGGCAACCCTGGTTTCCGCTTCTACTCCAGCTAACGGTGGAGGATCCAATTCCCCTGGGATCCTCTCCGAATCTCTTGTCGCAGGAGGGGGGGCACTCTCCTGCATCCCAATCTCAGCTCCCTCAACCTAATGGCATGGCTGCTGAAAGGGTAGTACTCGCACCACTCCCCCTTTCAAAAAATGTGGAAGGACTTCCGGTGACGTCAGGGAGCATGGCGGCAGCTTTCTGAGGGAGCTCCGGGGCGCTGGTGAAATAAAGCTAAAATACGAGCGACCCTACCCTAATTGAAGAGCACGTAACTAGAGCTAAACACCCCTAATATCAGAGAGGATGTCGGTGAAAAAGCGGCTGTCAGCTTACCGCTCCTCGTACGCCGCGGCGGAGGAGCGGGGGGAGGAAGGCCATGCGGACAACATGGCGGATGATGTGGCTGAGAGGTCCGACTCTGATGGGGACTCCGATGGTGGGCCAGACTCGTTGGGGAGCCTGAAGGAGTGGCTCACAGCTTTCAAAGAGGAGCTGAAGGCTGAGATGGGCTCCTTTAAGAAAGATTTGAAGGAGACGTTGGCCACGCTAAAACAGGATATGAAGGAACTAGGGGCCCGAGTGGAGGCTACGGAGGAGCGGTTGGAGCACCAGGTGGAGATGGCAAATGATCTGCGGGTTGGTTGGGCGGAGTTGCGACAGGCCCAGGACTTGCTCCAGGCGAAAACGGAGGACCTAGAAGACAGGTCTCGAAGGAGTAATGTGCGGGTGCGGGGCCTCCCGGAGGAGCAGTGCTTCCAGGACTGTGAGGTGACGCTGACGCGGCTGTTTGCCGCTATCTTGCAGGAGGCAGACCCTGAAGGAGAGTGGGAGGGAAAGCCGTTGCCCATGGACAGAGCCCATCGGAGTTTGGGCCCCTCCAGGGAGAATAAACCCCGCGACGTGATAGCGTGCATGAGCTCATATAAACTGAAGGAGAGGCTCCTCACCGCGGTGCGGAAGCTCGGCCCGTACAAGTGGGAAGGGGCAAAGATCGAGCTATACCATGACCTTTCGGCGGGCATGCTGCAACGGAGGTGGGAGCTGAGAGGGGTCACATCGTTGCTGCGGAGAGAAGGCTGGCGCTATAAATGGCTCTACCCATTCGGGCTGCTGGTGACGGTAAAGGGCAGCACCCGCCCCATTCAGAGTGCTGATGGAGCCTGGCAGATTCTGTGGGATTTGGGAGTGGAAAATATTCCGGAGGCACAACTGAGAGGCCCGCCAAAGGAGCAACGCCCCCCTGTACGGAGTGCAGGGACGAAGTGGCAGAGAGTGGAAAGTAAGAGTCAGCGGTTGACCAGGCTCTCCAGAGGCAAAGAACAGGTGCCGGCGGCGGAGGAGACTGGAGACTGAGCAGAGATGATGGACCTGGCCCGGCCGGGAGGACTTTGGACAGCTATGGACTGGCATGGTGGTAATTCACAAATACACCACAGGACATTCATTGTCTAATAAGTGAATTAGGGTGGAGGAGGAATGGCACTATTACTGTATATATGGCTATGCATAGAAGGTGCGGGGGGGGTTAGGGCGGGTGGGGGGGACATGTTTGTTAGGTGTGTGAAGGGGGAGAAGGGGGTAAAGGAGGGGGGTGGTAAAGGGAAAGGGCGGATGGAGGGAGGGGTGCAGAAGGGGTGGGTATTTGGGGGGAGATGGGGATGGTAGATGGGCAGGTAAGGGAAGGGGGGGTAGGGAGGGATGTGGAAGCGCCCGGGGAGCGTCACTGGGGGGTCAGGGAAACTCCGGAGGGCGTGGTAATGCAGGGGGGGGGGAGAGTGGGGGTGGGTGGGGGGGGGGGGAAGTGGACAGCGGGGTTTCGATGGTAATGGAGGGGGAGGGTTCGGGGTACATGGAAGGTCCCAATGGGGAGGATAGGATCTATTAACACCAAGGGGCTGAATAACCCCCAGAAGCGGCAGCAGCTGTATAGAGAGGCCACAAGGCTAGACTGGGAGGTGGTGCTGGTGCAGGAGACCCACTTGCGGAGGAAAAATGAGGGGCTGATGCGGAATGCGAAATACCCGCAACAGTATTTTGGGGGCATGAGGGGGATGGAAGCGAGCAAGAAGGGGGGGTGGCGGTTTTGATACGTCGGGACAGTACCTTTAGGGTAAGCAGGGTGGAGAGGGATGAAGAGGGTTTGGTGCTACTTTTGGGTGGGGAATGGCAGGGTGAACAGGTTACTCTGGTTAACATTTATGCCCTGAATGAGCGGCAGGTGCAATTTTGGAGAGGGGTGCAGGATTTGCTAACCAGGCATGTGCAAGGGAGGCTTATTCTGGGGGGCGATTTCAATTTGGCTCTTCACCCCAGATGGGACCGCCAAGCGGTGGGGGGTGATGGAAAGAATAACATTCGAAGGATACTGATGAGCATTATGGAAACCTACCAGCTGTGCGATGTGTGGAGGCAACAGCATGAGGGGAGTAGAGAATACACTTTCTACTCCGCACCCCATAATAGCTACAGCCGGATCGATTATATTCTGATGGCTGCTGGGTGGGGCCCTAGGATCCAGGAAGCGGCTATAGGGAATATCACGTGGTCTGACCACGCCCCAACGTGGGTGGGTGTCAGGTGCCCTAGAGATGGGGGGGGAGTGAGATTTTGGAGGCTCAATGAAAGTTTGCTACGGAGAGAGGAGGTAGTGAAGGATGTCAAGGAATGCCTGAGGGAGTACTGGAACCTTAATGACACAGGGGACGTGGGGGAAGTGGGAATGTGGGAGGGTATGAAGGGGGTAGTGAGGGGGCGGCTAGTGATGTGGTCCTCTAGATTTAAGAAGCAGAGGTTGGCAAGGGAGGAGGAATTGCAAACAGAGATAAAGCAGGTGGCCGAGAGGTACCAAGGCCGGGTGAACAAGCGTGACTTTAAGCGCCTCAATCAGCTGAGGATGGAGCTTCATAAATTGCAAGTGGATGAGATTGGGTTCCAGATGGCTAGGTTGGAACAATGTTATTATGAATGGGGGGGATAGAGCCGAGAAACTGTTGGCCAATAAATTATGGAAGCGGGAGGCCCAGACCACTATAGTGGCGTTGGTGGGGGACAGAGGGGAGCAGCTGCGGTCGGAGAAGCAAATTGGGGAACGTTTCTGCCAATTTTATAGGAACCTATACAAGAAAAAGGAGGGGGGGACATTGGGGTCAGGGGAGGAATATTTAAAGGGTATTGAACTGCAGAGCCTGGGGGAGGGGGATGTCCAGGACTTGGAGGCAGATATTACCCGGGAGGAAGTTGTGCTGGCCCTGCGGGCGCTGCCGGCTGGAAAGGCCCCGGGCTTAGATGGCCTGATGGGGGCCTTCTATAAAACCTTTTGGGAGGAATTATTGGATAGGTTGGTCCGGGTGGCGAATGGGGTGCAGCAGGAAGGGGGGCACCTCTTGGCGGATATGCTCACGGCGGGGATAACAGTACTGCCCAAGGGGGGTAGGGATCCGCTGCAGTGCAGGTCCTACCGGCCCATCTCCCTGATAAATGTGGATATTAAAATTATCGCCAAAGTGTTGGCTAACAGGTTAGCTCCAAAGATGCCAGGGCTGATAGGGATAGACCAAACTGGATTCATAATGGGGCGGCAGGCCTCCGATAATATAAAGAGGGTGTTGGAAGCTGTGTGGGGGCGCACGATCAAGGGGTAGAGGCCATGCTGTTGTCAATCGACGCTGAGAAAGCGTTTGACAGGGTGGATTGGGACTTTTTGTTTCAAGCCATGCAGCAGATGGGCATAGGCCCTAAATTTATGAGGTGGGTACAAGCGCTGTATAGGGGCCCTAAAGCGAGGGTTAAAATTAATGGGCGGTATACTGAGGCCCTGGAGCTGGAAAGGGGGACCCGCCAGGGGTGCCCGCTGTCCCCGCTCCTCTTTGCTATTGCTATCGAACCTTTGGCGCGAGCAATCAGAGGAAGTGGGGGGGGGGGGTGCGGGGGCTTCAGAAGGGGGACGGTCAACATACAATATCCCTCTTCGCTGACGATGTTCTCATGGTGGTGACGCAGCCTTAAGAGTCCCTACCAGAGATTTTGCGACAGCTAGGAAGGTACGAGGAGGTATCGGGGTTCAAGGTGAACCCGGACAAGACTGAGGCCTTGAATATTAATATGTCCCGGCCACGGTTGGAAAGGTTGCAGCGGGTTTACCCGTTCAAGTGGGCAGAGAGAGCCATCCGATACCTTGGGGTCAACATCACTCCTCAGCCAAGAGGGATGTATGAGGCTAACTACGGTAAACTGTGGAAGGAGATAGATCAGGATTTGCAGAGGTGGATGAGTTATGAAGTCTCCTGGCTGGGAAGGATAGCATCGGTTAAAATGAATGTCCTCCCACGAGTGCTGTACTACTTCCAGGCTCTGCCGGTGGCCATCCCGGGAGTACATCTGCGTCGCTTACAGCGGCAAATGAATCAATATATCTGGCGGAGACGCCCGCCTAGGATAGCGCGAGCGGTGATGTACAGGACGAGGGAGGAGGGGGGACTGGGGGTGCCCAACATGCAGGCCTATTATTGGGCTGCTCAGGCCCGCCATGTGATGGACTGGCGTGAAGGGGGGGAGAGGAAGAATTATGTGGAGATGGAGAAGGATAGTGGTGGGGGGCGGTCCCTAGCAGGGCTTCCCTGGATGGGGAGGGGGGGAAAGGGGGGCAGCGGTGCGGGCTAATCCGTATGTGTGCCATGTGCTACGCGAGTGGGACAAGCTCAGAGGGGGGGCTGGGGAAGGCGGGGGAGCGCGCTTTTCGTTGATGAGGGAACTTTGCCATACGGAGGAGTTCCGCCCTGGGAGGGAAGGGGGGGGGGATACCGAAGGTGGGCAAGAGAGGGACTGAAGTGTTTCTATCAGTTTACAGATGGGGGAGAGTGGGTCCCATTTGCGAAACTACAAGAGCTGTACGGGCTGCGGGATGGGGATCGTTTTTATTATGTTTATGTTTATTAAAACTTTATATACCGCCCAATACAATTAGCATCTGGGCGGTTCACAATACATAAAAACAATTAAAATTGCTAAAAGAGAGAGAGAGCTGCGAAAAAGAGCCAGAAAAAGAACGCCATAAAATCAAAGAAAAGGGATAGAAACAGAGATACAGAGTGGGGGTAAAGACGGGTAACAAAGGGTAGACAACAACAACATAGAGAAAAATGTAAGACAGGAGCAGGGGTTTGCTGTCAAAGGCCTAGTGAGGGGAGGAGGATGGGGTCGGGAAAGGAAGGTTAAAGGCAGAACAAAAAAGATGGGTTTTGAGGGTGGCTTTGAAGGATGGGTAGGAGGTTTCGAGACGTAGAAAGGGGGGAAGGGAGTTCCAGAGCCTTGGACCAAGAAAAAAGAAAGCGGAAGACCGGGTGGATTCTAGGTGTGCTTATGGGCAAGTGGTGAATTTCTTACGGCGGAAATTAGGGAAAGAGGACCTCGAACGGGATTGTACCCCATTAGAGGTGGTTTGGTATGGGAAGAAGACATCCCCGGGGCTAATCTCGGTGCTGTATAAGGCCATTCAGGGGCCTCTGGGGGGGAAGCATAGATACATGCGGGAGTGGGAGGGGGACTTAGGGCTAGACCTAGAGGAGGGGCAATGGAAGAATGTTTTTGACCAGATGAGGCTATTGCCATTGTCGATAGCTATCCGGGAGAATTGGTGCAAGGTGGTTATGCGGTGGTATTATACTCCAGCCCGTCTGCATCGGATGTTTCCTAGGGTGTCCAATATGTGTTGGCGGGAGTGTGGGGAGGTGGGCACGTTCTTTCACATATGGTGGAAGTGCCCGCGGATACAGCAATACTGGGGGGAGATCCGGGACTGGATAAGGGAGGTGGTGGGGTGGGAGGTGCCGCTAGATCCAAGTGGGTATTTAATGGGGTGGTGGAGCGAAGGGGGGCCGGCCCAAGATAAAAGGCAGGTAATGGCGTGCCTGAGTGCGGCCCGTTGTGAGCTGGCCTATCGCTGGAGGCAGCGGGACGCACCGCAGGTGGAGCAGTGTGTGGAGCGCCTCAGGCAAGTGTACTTAATGGAAAAACTGACTGCAGCACGAAGGCAACGGGTTGATAGATTTGAGAAGCAGTGGGATAAGGTGTTGCTTTACCTACGGAACGATACCCTGCAATAGAAGGGGTGGGGAAGGGGGAACTGGGGGGGGAGGGATGGGGGAGCGGGGGTGATAAGGGGGGGGGGGATTGGGGGGTAGGGGGGAGGAGGGGGTAGGATGTAGGAGGTGGTGGGCTTGGGAGGGTGGGGGGAGGGGAGGAAAGTAGTTGGAGGGAGAGGGGTGGGGAGACGAAAGGGATGGGGGAGGGTATTTGCCATGGAGGCTGGCAGGTGCAGCCGATGGCTCCTACTCCTATATACACAATTCCACACGGGGGGAGAAGGCTAGTTGTATTTGCCTGGTTTATGATGGCAGAGGCATCCTATGCCCTACTGGGAAGGGCGGAAGGAGCATCTTGTTTGCTGGGAGTTAAAAGGGGTATGGTATGTTGCTGTTCTCTGATGTAATGTTGGGTATGCGGGGGGGGGGGGGGAAGCTATTGTAAGTGGATAGTTTTTGAATGTCTAGTTGGTGCACTGATACAACGTATGTATGTGTTTTTGCAATGGAATTGTTGCCAATAAAAAGTTAAATACAAAAAAAAAACAAAAAATGTGGAAGAGGTCTTGCTAGCCTCAAGGAGGCTGTCAACTAGATGGACCTATGCCTTCAAATGGCGTAGGTTTGGAGTTTGGTGTGAGGAGCAGAAGGTGAATCCTTTCTCCTGCCAGGTTGATGTGGTGTTACAGTACCTTCTCCACCTTTCGGAGTTGGGTCTTAAGTCCAACTCCGTCAGAGTTCATCTCAGTGCCATTGCAGCAAACCACTTCCCGATGGAAGGAAAGCCTCTCTCTGCACATCCCCTAGTTTCTAGGTTCTTAAGAGGCATGCTTCTGCTGAAGCCCCCGGTCCGCCCTCCTGTGACCAAATGGGATTTGAATGTGGTTTTAGGGCATCTTACTCGGTCGCCTTTTGAGCCGATGGCAACCTGCAATCTACGCTACCTTTCTTGGAAGGTAGTTTTCTTGGTGGTATTCACATTGGCTCAGCGAGTGAGTGAGCTTCAGGCCCTTGTGTCTGACAGGCCTTATACAAGGTTCTATAGGAACCAGGTGGTGCTCCGCACACACTCAAAGTTCCTTCCAAAAGTGGCCTCTTTGTTCCACCTCAACCAGGAGGTAGTACTGCCTACCTTCTTTCCCAGGCTGCATGACAGTCAGGCAAAGACAGTTCTGCATACCCAGGACTGCAAGAGGGTGCTAGCCTTCTATATTCAGCATACGCAAGGCCATAGAAGGGCTGCTCAGCTCTTCATATCCTATGACCCCAGTAAACTGGGGATGGCTGTTTCCAAGCATACGCTGTCCACCTGGGTGGCAGACTGTATTGCCTGGGCATACAGGGCAGCCGAGCTTCTGTTGGAGGGTCAGGTCAGGGCCATGGCGGCATCAGTGGCTCATTTCTGCTCTGTTCCACTGACAGACATCTGCCGGGCCACCACCTGGGCTTCGGGTCAGACTTTCGCAACCCATTACTGCCTGGATAGGGAGTCCCGATGGGACAGTGCTTTCGACCAGGCTGTACTCCGTAACCTATTCGAGGTCTAGGCAACTCCTGCCCTCCGACCTTTCTATGTCAGGCTACTGGAGTGCTACTCTCTCAGTTAAATTCCTATTGTGGCTGCTTGCGCTTCTTGTAGAGGGAACCTGTTTTTCAGTTGTGGGTTCTCAGTAGCCTATAGCTGGGGAGTCCCATATGTGAGGACTGACTTACTGCTTGTTCCCGGAGAAAGCATAGTTACTCACCTGTAACAGGTGTTCTCCAGGGACAGCAGGAATCAGTCCTCACGACCCTCCCTTCTCCCCTTGGAGATGCAGTCCTATTGTTATTGCTTTTGCTAATTTTTGCCATCTTTTTAGCTATGTCATTTGACTGAGCAATATGTCACTCTTGGGTGGGAAGGGGGCCACACATGTGTGATGCAATTACCAAATGCTTTCTTTGAAAGCTGGGGATTTGCTCCACATGAGGGCTCCGTCGGCGCCGACGTCACCCATATGTGAGGACTGATTCCTGCTGTCCCCGGAGAACACCTCTTACAGGTGCGTAACTATGCTATCCTCATCTATTTTATTAGTATTTAGCTCACATCTTTCCAGTAGATGATCAAGGAAAGTTACATTCAGGTACAGTAGTTTTCCCTGTCCCCCCCCCATCTTGTAGCTGGCTGTAAAGTTCTGATAAGAGAAAATTTCTGTACAGAAAGGCACAATAAAGTGGCTTATCTCATCCACTGGAAACTTTGCAAACATTATAACATTGCTTTACTGGAAAGTACTGGGTTCACAACTCTAAGAGAACTATGGAAAATGAAGAGGTTATGATCATCCTGGGACATTCCCATTCCAACCAATTGAAAGCCTGATGCTAGAAACTGGACATCGTGGTAAAGGAGAAAAGTATAAGAGCAGCATTGATAATATAGTATCAGTGCCAAGTGATTATTCTGTGCATCAAGTGAAGAAAGAAAATATCTTTAAGTTTATGTTTATGTTTATTGGCTTGATTGACCGCCCTTCAGAGATAAGCAGAGCGGTTTACAATAAAATAAATCTTCATTACAGTAGGCACATGGCCGGAAAAGGAAAAGAAAGTTACAACTTAATAAAGGATAGGAAGATAAAGAACGAAAGAGGAAGGTCAGCATAGGGAAAGGGTAAAGGCTAGAGGGGAGGGGGATTGAAGGCAAAGGAAAAGAGGTGGGTTTTTAGGGCGTGTTTAAAGGTAGGGTGATGGGGTTCCAGTCGGAGGGTAGAGGGAAGGGAGTTCCAAAGGGCCGGACCTATGAAGAAGAAGGCTGAGGAGCGGGTGGATTGAAGGTGAGCAAGTGAGGGGGGGGGGGGGGTTAGAGTGAGGCGGTTGAGGTGGAAGGAGCGGGGGGGGTGCCGGGGGGTGTGGAAGTGAATGAGATCGGCCAGGTATTGTGGTGTGGAGGTATGAAGAGCCTTGTGAACGAGAGTGAGAAGTTTGAACTGGATACGAAAGGAAATGGGAAGCCAATGGAGACGGTAGAGGAGGGATGTGACATGGTCTCTAGGGGAGGAGGAGGACACGAGACGGGCAGCGGTGTTCTGGATTCGTTGAAGACGTGAGAGTTGGAGCTTAGAGAGGCCAGAGAGAATGGAGTTAGCGAAGTCAATACGGGAGATAACAAGAGCCAACAGCAAGGTAGCAAGAGCAGAGGGAGAGAGGAAGGGGCGGACGGCACGGATTTGCCTGAGATAGAAGAAGGAGGTTTTGGAGACATGAGAAACATGGGCAGAGAAAGAGAGATCAGAGTCGAAGAGTACCCCAAGATACCGAAAGGTGGAAACCATAGAGATAGGAGTGGCAGGGAAAGAGGGGGCGATGGAGGGGGGCTGATGACCGTGCGGGAACCAGATAGCTGTGGTCTTTGAGAGATTGAGATGCAGACAGTTATTGGTCATCCAATCAGAAATAGCGGCTAAGCAGGAATTGAGGGGAGCAAGGTTGGGGCAAACCGGGGAGGTGTGATATAGAAGAAGGATGTCATCTGCGTAGTAAAAAGCTGTAATACCGAATTGTTGAATAAGAAGAGTGAGAGGGGTTAGAAAGAGATTAAAGAGGAGTGGAGCCAGCACAGAGCCTTGGGGGACCCCGCAAGGGAGGGGAAAGGAGTCAGAGGAGGGGCAAGAGGGGGAGGAAGAGAGAACTGCACCAGAGCGAGAGGAGAGAAAGGAGTGAAACCACCGAAAGACAGTGCTACAAAGGCCAGCATCGTGTAGTCGGGAGAGGAGGAGGGAGTGATCTACAAGATCAAATGCAGCAGAAAGATCAAGGGCAACCGCCACCGAGATTTCACCATGGTCGTGGGCTACGTGCAGGGCGTTGGTGAAAGCAAGAAGAATAGTCTCAACACTGTGCCCAGGACGGAAACCGGATTGGCGGGGGTGAAGAAAATTAGTGGAGTCAAGATGATGTGACAGCTGGGCAAAGACAACCTTCTCAAGAAGTTTGGATAGAAAGGGGAGGTTGGAGACTGGGCGATAGTTGTTAGGGTCGAGAGGGTCAAGGGAAGGTTTCTTGAGGAGAGGGCCGATAAGAGCGTGCTTCCAGGTGGAGGGGAAAGTTCCAGTGGAGAGACTGTTGTTGAGGATAGTTTGAATGTAGGGAAGGAAAGATTGAGAGAGAGTCAGCAACCAGGAAGCAGGGACAGGGTCAAGGGAGCAGAAGGTTTTGTTGGATGTGGAGATGTGATGGTGGAGCTCGGCAGTAGTGGTCAAAGAAAAGGAAGACCATGTGTGGGATAAGTGGGCGACAGGGGGGGGGGAGGCGACTGGGGGAGGGGAAAGAATAGGTGGAGGGTGAGAGGGCAGTGAGGCTCTTAAGGAGGAGATTTTGTTACTGAAAGCAGAGGCAAGAAGAGAAGGAGCAGGGATAGGATGGGTAGGTGCGGAAGGGGCAGAGGGGTGTAGGGAGGTTAGAAACTTAAGGGTGGAGTAGAGGTGACGGGTCTGGTTGGGAGCGTTAGCGATGGCATTGGAAAAGAAGGAAGACTTGGCCAGATGAACCTGGGAGCGGTAATGGGAGTGCTGGGCTTTGAAGAAGGACAAGGTGGCCGGAGAGGGGGGGACTTACACCATTGCCTTTCGGCTCTGCGGAGTTGGGAGCGAAGTAAGAGGAGACCGGAGTGATACCAGGGATGCGATGGGCGACGAGGAGGGGGGCGTGGACGGAGGGGAGCGATGCGATCTAGAGCGGTTGAGAGAGAGGAGAACCAAGTAGAGGCTTGAGAATTGGGAGATAGAGAGGCAAAGTCAGAGGGAAATAGATCTGTGGCTGGGGGGAGTTGCTGAGCCAGTGACGGGGAGATGGTGCGGGAGAGGTGCGGAGAGGAGGGAGATGCTACAGAAGGGGATGATGACACCAAGTGAGAGCAGGAGACTGAGATGCAAAGATGATCCGACCAAGGAAGGGGGAGAGAGGACAGGTTGGAAAGGGAAAGCGTAGAGGAGGAGAGAGTCAGAAGAAGATCCAGAGTATGGCCAGCGGAATGATTAGGGAGTGAGACGTGCTGTAGAAGAGACAAGTCGTGCAGGAGGGAAAGGAATGCATGTTCTCTAGAAGAGGAGGGGGAGTCAAGGTGGAGGTTAAAGTCGCCAGCGACGAGGAGATGGGGAAAGAGCAGAGAAAGGTCGGAAAGGGAGCGGAGAAGAGAATCCCAAAGGTCAGATCGAAGAGCAGGGGGCGCATAGATAAGGAGAACATGCGTAGGGGGTGTGGTGTGGAGGCGGAGGAGAAGGGCCTCGGGGTAGGACAGCGAGGGAGAGAAAATCTGGGTGAAGGAGAGAGAGGGGGCGAGGATGGCGGCCACACCACCACCTGAACGACCTGTACGGGAAACAGAAGCAGCTGAAAACCCCGCTGGAAGGCAGCGAGCAAGAAGAGCGTCCTCTCCATCCTTCAACCAGGTTTCAGTGAGGAGAGTCAAATCAAAGGAGGCCTGAGAAATCAGGTCCTGGATGAGGAGGGACTTAGTCCTAAGAGAGCGGCAGTTAATGAGACCAATCTTAAGGGCAGACTGAGAGGCGGTGGAGAGGACCGAAGGTTGGGAGGGAGAGTAAGTAGAGGCTACGGAAGACAAGGGGGCAGAGCGGGAGGGGATGCAAAGAAGAAGATTGGAAAGAGAGCGAGAATGCCAGCGGGAGACGGTGTTTGGGCGGCGACCCCAGTGAACTGGTATGTGAGACATAGAAGGGAGAGTAGGAGAGGCAGCAGGGGACAATGAGAACAAGAGGGCTGGTACCTGGTGAGGCTGGAGAGGAGTGCAGGGAATTCGGAGAGGTGGTGGTGCAGTGATTCCGGATCCGTTTGCAGCGAGAAGAACGAAAGCTGAAAGAAAATAAGCATGCCATACACGATTAGAATCAGGGCCCTTGCGGAGTTCCAAGCAATGTAATCAGAGACCAAGAAAATCAGGCAGAAAGATAAAGAAATATTAAAATTTGAGACAGGTCATACTCCACAAATCATGGCTTAGGAGCGAAGTGGGGGGGGGGGGGGCGGGAGGGGAGGGGAGGGGATATTCAGCATTGGCGGCTAGTGCTACTAATGTGGCTAGCCACTGGTGCTGAAAGTCAAACCTGGATATTCAATGACGAGGTCATATTAGGCCCTGGTATTGAATATCCAGGTTCTCTGCATTGCTGTGAGGCTAACTGGGCAGTAGTGATATTGACCTGCTGCCTGGTTAGCTAAAGTAAAAACCAAAACGCCTTCACCCTGAGTACAATATCGTCCAAATAACCCCAGAACTCAGTGAAAATAACCAGAATAAATCCTAAATTTTTTTGTTGGACTGGCCAGCCAAGTAGAGAGAAAAATCACCCTCTACCGCCGTGGCCCTTCCTTTTTAATCGTAATATAACTTTTTAAAACAGCTCTTCAAAAATGGCTGGTACTTAGCTTTGAATAACACAGGCTTTTTACAGCAGGGGGTCTATGGGAACACCCCCGAAACGTGGCACGTCGAGAAAAATCGGACCTGCTGTAAAAAGCCTGTGTTATTCAAAGCTAAGTACCAGCCATTTTTGAAGAGCTGTTTTAAAAAGTTATATTACGATTAAAAAGGAAGGGCCATGGCGGTAGAGGGTGATTTTTCTCTCTACTTGGCTGGCCAGTCCAACAAAAAATTTAGGATTTATTCTGGTTATTTTCACTGAGTTCTGGGGTTATTTGGCCTGGTTAGCTAAGGCAGAAAAAGTTAGGCCAGGGTTTCCTGTGCCTCAATTTTGCCACATATCGCTAACCAGGCAGCAGCTTAATATCACCTCTGCCCGATTAGTGATGGGTGCTGCCTCCGCTTTGTCTGGAATACCTCGATCCTAACCACATTAGTGCCGCTTAATATCCCGCTTTGTAGAATTTACATGGTTTGTAGGTAAATGCCAAATTTCATTTAGACATTGTCCCCATGAGTAACCAATGTTCATGATTTTTTTTCTGGTAAATTCCTATTCATTTTACCTTTTGGGCTTTCTGATCATTTTTTCCACTTTCTCAGGAGGGAGAAGAAGAATGTATACAGGGCCAAGGATATGAGGCATACTAGGCGAACCTCATTCCTGCAGACCCCGCCCTCATTGCCACTGCTGCTGCCCCTCCCCAAAACCTGCAGTAGTGGCAATGCCTTTAACAGCAATGCAGCACTTACCATACCCTCCAGCGCAGCATGCTTTTCTTGCTTCCACTCTCTCCAATTCTATTTTCTTTTGCATGCAAACAGGAAGTCTGCATCAGAAGTGGTGGAAGCACACAGCGCCAGAGGCTCTGGTAAGCTCTGTGTTGATGTTTAAAGGCAATGCCTCTGCTGCAGGCCCAAGAGACAGGTGGCGGCAAGCTGCACAGTGACCTCTGGTACTCTAGCAGCCCCCTAGTTCACCTAATGGTTCAGCCAGACCTGAATGTAAATCAGGTACCAGAAATCAAACCCAGGTAAGTATCATTTTCCCTTTATATGTATTTCTCAAGCTCTGAAACAGCCCCAAAATTATTCACTACCCAAGTGTTAATTAGTTCAGTTAAATGCAGTGTTCTTGTAGCAGCAGAGCGCAGACAATCCAATGATACCAGGAGTCTGTTCAGAAGGTCCAAATCATTTATTTGTGCACAAGACTCAAGCAGAATCACATTCAAAATGGCTGAGCAATGGTTTCTAGCAAAACAACAACTTTTATACCGTTCTTTTCCATTCTAGACATAGGCAAACTTCTCATTGGTCCCGGTAACCCCTTTCACCCCATCTATTGGTCCCGGTACCAATACGTAGCTCCAATGAGAACCTTGGTCTGGGCTCAGCACCTGCTTACCCCCCTTACAGTCCTCATTACAATGATCATTTCTTAGGCTCTTGATACAATTCTCCAAGGTCAACTGGCTAACTAGAACATGTGGGAAAGCAGGGCACTGTAACTTTTCTTTCAGCAGAGTTAATTAATTCCATAGAAGCTTCACTCTCTTATCAATACCGATTAAACTTGTTTTTCTATATTCTCTAAGTTTCGATTCTGCTTAGCTGTACTTAATTGTGCTCTGTTAAGTTTCGATTCTATGGTAGCAGCATTTGGGGAAATGTGTAATTCCTATGGGCCTCTCCACAGGCTTCATTTACAGGTCAAGCTGTTTAGGCCTCCCTGTTCATTTCAGACACCATGGATCACAGGCCTTCGCCTACCACATTCCCCCCTTTGATTAATCTCACCCTATTACTAATAAGGTGTGAGATTTAAATCACTCAATTACACCGGGGTCGGGTTTCGACCATGTATAGCAGGATTAGGGTGCCATAAGGCCAAAATCTTAGTTGCGGTTTTCCACTCTACTGTATTCTCAATAACACTGTTAATAGAACGCATACAACATGGGATTACACATGGTAACAAGAAGAACAAGGCTACAAATATTAGTATTATCACAGCAAAAGTAGTAAGTCCTCCCAAATCAGAGAAGATAGATTTGAACCAATTGGGCATCTGAAGACCATGCCAAGTCTGTACTGGCACATAAGCTTGCTTACGCATGTTTTCAGCAATGTTTTCGACTACTTTACCTTTATCATCTATCTTCAAGCAACACTTTGTAAGATTTAGCTTACCACAGACTCCTCCTTCAGCAGCTAATAAGTAATCTAATGCTAAACGATTTTGATATATTGCAGTACGCATTTGTGTGCTCTGTCTAGCTAAAAGTGTGAGCGCTTGGCTAGTTTCATTAGTAATAATTTCGACTACTGCTTGCAAGCGTATAATTCTATTCAACATGTAAATTGGGGTACGATATCCCCACATACCATCTTCCTCCCAAGTGGCAGGTCCATAATAGGCAATGATTCGCTCGGGTGGCCAATCATCCCCATCCCATTTCTGCCACTTGCCTATCTGTAAAGCTGCTCTCTTTTGTCTCTTCGAATAGACTGGATAGCCCAATTGTTCTCCATGTTCTGTGGGCAATAGAAAGAAAGAGGGTCGGATAGTCCCCAAGACACATGCCCCTCCCCAATGAATAGGGAGTCGAGCATACGCTCGGGTTCCACAAATCCAATACAGACCAGGTGGGGCTTGCCAGACATGGGGCTGGGCAAGATTATTCCATAAATCGGCAAGCTCAGGAAACTGTGCTAATGGGTTGGCAGGTTCAGGCGTATTAGTTCCTGACCACCAGGACGTCTGTTTAGTGGTGTCATTATAGAATTTCTGGCTGAGACAGATAAGCTGTCCCACTTTCAAATTGAACTGTGGTCCAGTTCGGGCATAACAGAGACGTCCGACTATTGGGTGTGCCAATACCCATTCACTTGTGGTTTTATGCAATTCAGTGTGGTTATAGGTTATTGAGTAATTCAATTCTTGGGCCTCCCAGGGCCACTGATCACCCATTCTAGTTCCACCACAAAAGTAACAATCTGAAATATGGAGGCTGGAGACCACTGCTCCAGCTAACTCTAAGAACAAGTTCTGAGAAGGGTGAGGGACATCAAACTTGTTTATATGCATAGTCTCATAAAAAGTGTTATGTATATGGTACTTAGATGATCGATGGGCTTGGGTATTTAGTTTAATATACACAATAGTTCCTGGATCTGATCCGGAACCTGCAATACGTAGGCCAAACTTATATCCTTGTTTCCATGCGCTAGGGTTGCGTATGAATAACTCTAGTGGGTTACAAGCACCTTTCTTACAATTCTCTAAATTCTTCACATATGGCATAGTTAAGGCAGCCATTCGATTGTCTCTGGTATTTTCTATCATACCAGTTTTCCATGTGGCATAGAAAACACATTCCCACTTTGGGCAATAGTAATCCTGAATCGGGGCTGTACTATATTCGTTGGCCAGAGTTCGTTTACCTGTACATGCCCCCCATCCAGTGGTTCCTTCTGGACACATATATTTATCATTATGAGCATAAGTTTTCTCCCAATTGGCACATTTAGAGTGACTATCTCTATTTATGGCATCACAAGCATCAAAATACAAAACAGCATATTCTGTAGGATCAGTTAGTGGGGGTGTAGCATTAAGTAAAGCTCCATCCGCATCATTCCACCTTATTTCTAGGGTATAATAAGATGGATTCTGATGCGGGTTAAAACAAACTTTAGTAGTTCCTTTAGTACAAACATTCAGTTCAGTGGTGTTATATATGCACCGGCTTACCGTACCAGTACAGGTATAGTAAGAATGATAAAGCAAAGTCTGTGTTACTTTCATTCCAGTCCGAGTGGAAGTAATGCAGGCAGTACATGGGGGTAAAGCACAAGTCAGTTCAAGGCTCCCCAGGCAAGCAACCAAAGCAAAATAGAAATAAAGATGCATGTTGATTGTAGTTCTTCTGAATCCTCACTGGGAAATCTTGACCTCGACGTCCTCTTCTTCTTGGCACAACGCTGACCCGTTTGCTAATGAAGCAATTCAACGGGTGTCGATGTTGATTGAAGATCCTCAAATGTCCCGCTGTGATGCCAACTTACCAACTGTAGTTGGCTCGACGTAAGTTCATAGAAGCACAGTTATCCGATGAAGAGAAACAAATGTCTTTGCTGTATTAGAAACAGCAATCCTCTTCGAAAGACTTGGCTACTGTAGGAAAGGAGTTCTAGGTCGCTGGTTGCCGCCTCAGGGTGAGTCGCAAAGGGATATCAGGATGTGGCTCTGCTGTCCACTGGTCCGGATCTGGAACTGCTGCTGGCTTGACTCTGCTGTGATGGATCCAGGATTCGATCTCTGCTACCTTTACTGCAGTTGGGGTAGACAGGATGACGGTGTATGGTCCCTTCCAATGAGGTTCCAGCGGTGTCTTCTTCCAATCTTTGATCCACACCGAGGTACCCGGCTGGTAGGGATGCAGGGGTTCCGTCAAATTGATAGGCAACTGGTCCTGTATCCACGTGTGAAGAGTCTGCAGAACAGAACTAAGAGCTAGGAGTTCTTGTCTGGTTATTTCTGAACCAATCTGTGGCAAACTACCTTTAATACCCTGCACTATTGGGGGAGGTTTGCCATATCCTACTTCAAAAGGGGAAAATCCTGATGATTTCACAGGAGATGAGCGTATTCTAAGTAATGCTATTGGGAGAACCTGGGGCCACTTCAGGTGGGTCTCCTGACATAGCTTGGATATCTGAGATTTCAAAGTTCTATTCATTTGCTCAACTTTCCCTGAACTTTGGGGTCTGTATGCAGTGTGTAACTTCCATTGTATCTGTAAGGCACTCGCTAACTGTTGGGTAATTTGAGATACAAAGGAGGGTCCATTGTCTGACCTTATTACTGCTGGAATTCCAAATCTGGGGATGATTTCTCTCAACAAAACTTTGGTAACTTCTCGGGCTTTCTCAGTCCTGCTGGGGAAAGCTTCCACCCACCCAGAGAAGGTACAGACTAATACTAACAAGTAACGGTATCCATTGGCCTTTGGCATTTCAGTAAAGTCTATTTGCAGGTGGTGCATGGGGGTGACACCTCCTGACTGAACTCGAGGTGGTGGCGTGGGACCCTGTTTGGCATTATTCTTGGCACAAATTAGACACTGACGGGCTGTTGAAGCTGACAGGGCTCCCAATAAAGTGATACAAAAATGTGGTTTGAGTGCTTTCTCCATAGCACTCTTCCCATAATGTGTAGCTTGATGAAAAGCCTTGACAAAGGCTGGTCCCAACAATTCAGGGATCACTATTCGTCCTGGGGATTGACTGCCCTCAGGTGGTGGCAGCTCAATCCATCCATCTTTCAGCACTCCCTCTTCTTTATTACAGTAGTAATCCAATTCTTTGGTGGTATATCGTGGTGTCCATAAATTAAGAGGTATTGGAAACAATGCTGCTTGTATTGGTGTAGCTTGTGGGGAAATTTGGCCTGCCATGGCTGCTTTACGTGCTGAAGCGTCAGCGAATCTGTTTCCTTGGGTAACTTCTCCTTTCCCTGCTTGGTTTCCTCGGCAGTGTATGACAGCAACACGTGCAGGGGCCCATACTGCATCTAATAACATCAATATTTCAGGGCCGTATTTAATTGATTTTCCTCCGGAGGTGATGAGCCCTCGTTCTTTGTAGAGAGCTCCATGTGCATGCAAAGTGGTGAAGGCATACTTTGAATCAGTGTATACATTCAACAAAAGTCCTGCACCCAACACTAGTGCTCTGGTGAGTGCTATTCTGCTTTCTGGGCTGATGTGCCTGATGCAAGAGCTGACGATTCAATGACTTTCTCCCGGGTGACTACTGCATACCCGGCACAACGTCGTCCATTGATAATGAGACTGCTTCCATCCACAAAATAAGTTTGATCAGGGTTCTCTAGGGGCACATCTGTCAGATCAGGTCGACTTGAGAATACAGTGTCCATGACTTCTATACAGTCATGCTCTGGAGGGTCTTCGCTGATTGGTATCAGGGTAGCTGGGTTCAAGGCATGGCTCACTTCCAGTTGTATTTGTGGATTTTCACATAGCATGCTTTGGTATTTCAGCATTCGGGAATTGGTGAGCCAATGATTTGCTTTTTGCTCCATAAGGGCAAGTACCGCATGTGGTACTGTGACGCGTAGATTCTGTCCCAATGTGAGCTTGTCTGCTTCACTCACTAATATGCTGTAGCTGCAACTGCTCTCAAACATGGTGGCCATCCTTTGGCCACAGTGTCCAACTGTTTTGATAGGTACGCTACGGGTCGCTCCCAATGTCCCAATTTCTGAGTCAACATGCCAAGAGCATTTCCGTGCATCTCGTGCACAAATAGATGAAAAGGCTTGTGGACATCTGGCAACCCGAGTGCTGGTGACGACATCAATTCTTCCTTCAGGGTTTTGAAAGCTGTGTCTTGCTCAAGTCCCCACTCTAGTGGTGACTTTTCTTCTCCCTTGGTGGCTTCATATAGTGGTTTAGCAATCTGAGCAAAGTTAGGTATCCATATCCGGCAGTATCCTGCTGCTCCTAGAAAGGCTCTGACTTGCTTTCTGGTAGTTTGGGTTGGGATACTGCACACAGTTTCTTTTCTCTCGCGTCCCAATTGTCGGCTTCCTTTGGTTAGACGAAAGCCCAAGTATTTTACTTCTTTTTGGCATAGCTGTGCTTTTGCTCTGGAAACTTTGTATCCAGCTTCATCCAATAGTTGCAAGAGGTCAGTAGTGGCTTGTATACATTCACTTTCTGATGTGGCGGCTACCAGTAGGTCATCTACATATTGGAGGAGTACTCTTCTTTCAGGGGCCACTGGATAGCTTGAAAGATCTTGGTTTAGTGCAGCACTGAAAATGGTAGGTGAGTTCTTGAATCCTTGAGGTAATCGTGTCCAAGTGAGTTGGCCCCGCCTCCCTGAGACAGGGTCCTGCCATTCAAAGGCAAACAGCAATTGGCTAATTGGGGCTAATCTTATGCAAAAGAATGCATCTTTCAAGTCCAAGACAGTAAAGTGAGTGGCTTCAGCAGGAATCAATCCTAGGAGTGTGTAAGGATTTGGCACAACTGGATGTATGGTCTCAACTGCTTCATTTACTCTCCTTAGATCTTGCACTGGGCGGTAGTCACCCGTCCCAGGCTTCTTTACTGGCAGGAGAGGTGTATTCCATGGTGACTGACAAACTTTGAGTAGGCCATACTCCAGTAGCCTTAACAAGTGGCGATGGATGCCTTCAATTGCTGCTCTTGGAAGTGGGTATTGCTTGACATGTACCGGCTGTGCACTAGGCTTGAGATTCACAATTATTGGAGCTATGTGTTTGGCCAGGCCTGGTGGATTTCGCTCTGCCCATACTCCAGGAGGGGCATCAATGCTTTTCAAAGTAGGTTCAAAATAGGTATCAATGATTGGCTCAGTACTTGGCTTAGTACTGTAATATCTCCATTCTTCTTCTCGAGGAACAGTAAGCACCATTAGTCCGGCAGGTTTTGACTGGGAATTTACTGTCATTTGCATTTCTCCTTTTTCAGTAAAGGATATCTGGGCCTGCAGCTTGGCTAGCATATCTCGTCCCAATAATGGTACTGGGCACTCAGGCATATAAAGGAATTGGTGCGTTATTTGCTGTCCTCCTAAATTACATATGCGGTTTTGAAGAAAAGGCTTTGTGGCTTTCGCGCCAGTCGCTCCCACAATGGTGACTGCTCTTGTAGAAAACAGGGCTATTTGTTTATCTACTACAGAATGTTCTGCTCCAGTATCAACCATAAAGTCCATAAATTGGTCTCCTATTTGTATACTGACCATAGGCTCCTGGAGACCTAAAGCGAATTCGGAGCCCGGTCTGTCCTAATCTGCTTCATCTAAATCGGAGACCGTTGCTGCTGCAACTCCCTGTATGGCCTCCGCCCGTTCTCGTTGAAAATATTCTCAATTGGTTCCTCTGCAGTTCTGGGGTTGGCCTCTCTCTCTTTCCCTCCAAGGGGCGTGTTCCCCTCCATCCTGGGAGGCCTCTTCGAGTCGCGGGCATGCACTTCTCCAATGTCCTTCCCTGCAATAAGCGCATTGGTTCGCGCCTAATGGGGGCCGGTCATCTCCTCGGCCCCGCCCTCTTCCTCTGCTCCTTCGACTAGGGACACCTCCCCTTTTCTGTTCCACTATGGCCGCAGCCAAAAAATCTGCCTTCTTCTTCGTCCTTCGATCACTTTCTTTCTGTCTTTCATTATCACGATTCACATACACCTTATGAGCGACTTCCAGTAACTGTGTTGCATTCATGCCCGCAAACCCTTCTAATTTCTGTAGCTTACGTCTAATATCTGGTTGGGACTGGTTTACAAAAGCAGAATTCACCATGCATAGGCTTCCTGGGGCATCTGGGTCATAGGAAGTATACATCCTGTACGCTTCAGTCAATCTCTCATAGAATACTGCTGGGCTTTCATCTATGCCCTGATTAACTTCGGTCACTTTAGAGAGATTCATGGCTTTCTGACCCCCCTTTTTCAGACCTTGCTGAGGCCTTGGCAGAACCGTGATAGGGCCCTGGATCCTCTGTCAGTATTCGGATCCCACTGGGGGTCTTCGTTAGGGAATTCCCTCTGAGCTGCTTCGCGATTGTCTATTCCTGCTCCTACCACTCCCTCTGCCAGGGGATTGTCTGCCAGCCAATCAATAGCTGCTCGCTTAATTCGTGTCCGCTCCTCAGTAGTAAATAAAGTAGACAAGAGCTGACGGCAATCTGCCCAAGTGGGTTGGTGAGTCTCCATAATGGTATGCATCAACTCCGTTAATTCTTGGGGCTTATTAGTGTAAGAAGCATAATGCAATTTCCAATTCAACAAATCAGCAGTGGAGAAAGGCACATATACTAAATTCAGGGGTCCCGCTACTATCTGGTCATGCTCATCTCGCACGGGCAGTCCCGGGACTTGTCGCAAGGGGGCTATTACTTTCGGGAGAGGTTTCTGCTTCTTAGTAGTGACTTTCGTTATCTTGATGAGGGCTTTCAACTTTGAGACTCGCTTAGTCTGGGGAGCCTCGCTTGCAACAGATGAACTTGAACTAACAACTGATTTTACGCTATCTTCCTCGCCCTGAGAGGTCTCTCCCTCTTCTTCTTCCTCTGACTCGGCTTTTTCTTCAGTCTCGGGCGTGTCAGCATCCTCATCAAGGGGGGGTTCATCCATCTGCCCTTCGAGGTCTGGGTCTGACTCTGGGGATGGGTCCCGCCGTCGCCGCGGTGCTGCCGCAGGACGCGGAGGTACTCTCACTGGGTGCTGGGCTCGGGGCTGTCTAGTTACAGCTCCCGGGGACTCAGGATCTACAAGAACAGGTTTCTGACTAGGTTTCTCGACTGTCCCTGTTTTCTGGGTCTGGTCTGTTAATGCTAACATTATTCTGCACTGTTCTTCATAACAGCGCTTTGCCCAAGGGGGCGGATCCTCACAAATACTTAACCAAGAGTCTATATAGGGATACTGATCGGGGTGCGCTACTCGCACCTTCCGATGAACTGACTGAATAATTCCTAGGTTAAACGTTCCATCTCGAGGCCACATGGGGTCTATGACGGGCCACTCCCTAGTACACAAAAGCTGTAATCGTGAGGCAGTCAGTTTTACTCCATAATCCCCTGAATATCCTTTATTAAAATACTTGATCATACATTCTAACAGAGTGTTCCTAGTAGACCCCGCCCCTCCCATATCGATGTGTGCGCGCAACAACAAACAGAAGGGAAAAGGAGGGCGGACCGTGGGTAAGGGGTCCTCACGGCCCTAGAAACATTTAAGGGAAACAAATAACAAGACAAGACGATGATCACTTCCTCCTTTTTACGACCTGGACGCGGTCACCCGGCCAGGAAATGCGTTACTCAGGAGTCCGCCTTCACTTGGTCCGTGCTGCCAGACCTCTCATTCACACTTCATTCACACAATCATGCTAGCAACGTATCCCAAAAACAGCCCAATCCTGTCTCTGCTGACTAGGCTATATCAAATTCCAAAATCAAAATCAAAAAGACGATAGTTTCACCCCGCGCATACTCATGCAGGGTTAGTCGGACCGTCTTGAGAGGTGATCAAGCTCTCTTACCAAATATCAAATTCCAAAGTTCAAACAACAATTCTGCTCTGACTCTTCTGTCTAGTCAAATCAAAACTATACTCACCGGATCCGGTCCCCGTTCCCAAGCAAGCGCATGAGTTGGACCTCGGACTCCCCCCACGGGTTCGAGGTGTTGGCTCCGTCCGGGTCCGGCACCCACCGAGGTCCGGCCCAACTCCCTCCGATACAACTGGACCGGTGGCGCCGGGGTGCCGAGCCCACGTCGGGAGGGCACGATCCCGGCAGGACCAAACCTGTAGAGGCAGAAAGTTGTGGTATATTGTCCCGTATACCCTCTATTACCACACCTTCCCGGCCAACGCACCAAGAATATGTAGCAGCAGAGCGCAGACAATCCAATGATACCAGTAGTCTGTTCAGAAGGTCCAAATCATTTATTTGTGCACAAGACTCAAGCAGAATCACATTCAAAATGGCTGAGCAATGGTTTCTAGCAAAACAACAACTTTTATACCGTTCTTTTCCATTCTAGACATAGGCAAACTTCTCATTGGTCCCGGTAACCCCTTTCACCCCATCTATTGGTCTCGGTACCAATACGTAGCTCCAATGAGGACCTTGGTCTGGGCTCAGCACCTGCTTACCCCCCTTACAGTCCTCATTACAATGATCATTTCTTAGGCTCTTAATACAATTCTCCTCCAAGGTCAACTGGCTAACTAGAACATGTGGGAAAGCAGGGCACTGTAACTTTTCTTTCAGCAGAGTTAATTAATTCCATAGAAGCTTCACTCTCTTATCAATACCAATTAAACTTGTTTTTCTATATTCTCTAAGTTTTGATTCTGCTTAGCTGTACTTAATTGTGCTCTGTTAAGTTTCGATTCTATGGTAGCAGCATTTGGGGAAATGTGTAATTCCTATGGGCCTCTCCACAGGCTTCATTTACAGGTCAAGCTGTTTAGGCCTCCCTGTTCATTTCAGACACCATGGATCACAGGCCTTCGCCTACCACATTCTGACTAAGTGTATGTCAATGCATTGAATGATCTCACTGGTAGGCACTTTAATGAGTTGTCTGTGACTGAAGAGCAGAGGTCTTGATCTAAAAGACAGCTTGAGATCCCACAATGATAGGTTCTACTCTCACACTGTGTGTTAAAATGCCCTCTTGTCCTTTGATGCACTTAGCAATGGCTACAAAAATTAACAGAAAACTTCAGTAGACCTGACTGACAGATCTCACAATCTTCTGGGTCTCTTACTTTGTGTAAGTATAACTGCACTGTGTTGTATGCACTGCTCTGAATAGTTCTACTGCCTGCCTCTCTCTGGGAATCAATGTCTACTACTGTTTCTTTCCAGAGATTCACTCTTGTATCTGTCTCTCTGCTGCTTCTGTCTGCATTCCTCCATATGTGGCTTGAGATAAAAGCCAAGGTACAGTCCAATCATAGCAAGCTCAAAGTCCTAAACTTCAAAAACACTGACTTCAGTAAAATGGCCAAGTACCTGAAGGAGGAGTTGGCAGGGTGGGAGGGGATAAGGGAAGTGGAATTGCTATGGGCTAAAATAAAGGTGGCAATAAAAGGAGCAACAGCTAAATATGTAAGGAAAGTAAAAACAAGAGGAGAAGGAAACCTATTTGGTTCTCCAAAGAAGTGGCTGCTCAAATAAAGGCAAAAAACACAGCTTTCACAAAATTCAAAAGCTTGCAAGCAGAGGAACACAGAAATGAATACAGGATCAAACTCAAAGAGATTAAAAGAGAAATAAGGATAGAAAAATCAAAGACAGAGGAAAAGATGGCTAAAGATGTGAAGTGTGGCGACAAAACTTTCTTCAGGTATATTCGGGAAAAGAAGAAGATCAGAGGTGGAATTGCAGAAGTGCTGGGAACGGACTCATTGAAAGTGACTTTGAAAAGGCATAATTGCTAAACAAATACTTCTGCTCTGTTTTTACTAAAGAAAATCCTGGAGAAGGACCACCTGTGACTCCCAAATGTAAAAATGGAAATGAAGTAGATACCACACCATTCACAGAAGATGAGGTGTTAGAACAGCTTGCAAAACTGAAAGTGGATACACCCCAGGATACTAAAGGAGCTCAGAGAGGTTCTCCATGGACCAGCAGGATTGCGTCAGCCACACCTGGTGACGTCCTCCGGGCGGCGCCATGCATACGGAAGTGCTCTCTAGAGCTCAGAAAGTGAACCTTTCTGAGCATGCCCAGGTAGCCCACCTTACCGGTCCGCCCCCTAGTCTGGCCAGTATTCTTCCTTCCGCCTTGCCAGCAAGACGGACCCTGCTCTCATCAATCACAATCTCCATTCAACAAGAAAATTCTACTACTCTGATCTTCATCCAGATTCCTGGGGCCAACAGCAGTGCCAAAGCCTGGCTTTAAGAAATGCTCCCACTGCAAGCGCAAGATGAGCAGCGCTGACAACCACGAGTTCTGCCTGCGCTGCCTGGGGCCAAACCACATCGTGCAGGACTGTATCCATTGTGGCAGAATGTCTCCCAGAGCGCTAAGAGTTAGAGGCTACACTCTGCAGGACTTCATCGCAGAAAACGCAAGTACCTCAGCTATGCTGCCCGTGCCGCCGGCTTTGGATGTGCCCGCTGCGGCCTCCATCCCCTGCCAAGCTGTTGATGTGTCTTCCGGGCCTCCGACGCGCTTTCTGCGGTCTCCGGCACCGACGGGCCACCCGGGGCTAGTTGTCTCCCAGCCCGGGATCTCCGATGACCACAGCCATGCTGCTCAAAATGGCGATGGGGCTCAGTCCTCCCAGCTTCAGCATCGGTCCTCCAACTCCGCCCCCTCCAGCAAGCCTTCTACGTCTGCACCAAGCTCCCAGCGTCATCGCTCTGATACCGCCCCCTCCAGGGGCGGAGCCTCCACCTCGGGCCAATGGGAGCTGTGCAGCATCGGGGGAGGCAGTTCTCAGCGCCGGACTTCTATCAGCACTATGAGCCCGCGCCGGCATGCAAACACCTCGGTCAGTCCTGTCGGCGCCGAAGAGTCCAGCGCCGCCAGCCCTGTCGGCGCCGACGAATCCAGCCGCGATGACTCTCCAAGCCCTTTGAGGCACTCTGGAAGCAAGCGCAGAGCTGACTGTCCAAGCGCTACAAGGCACTCCTGCAGTAAACGAAGCAGGAGCACCTCGGCTCACAGACACCGCAGAAACAAGCGGTCCAGGGCTCATAGTGACAGCGGCTCCAGCAGCAGTAACAGCAGCTACAGAGCAAAGGGAAAACGCCATAACTCTCACTCTCACAGGGGCCATCGGAGAGACCACCGCAACCGCAAAAGCAGGCACAGGAGTCCCTGGAGTCCCTCCAGCTCCTCCTCCATTTACAGTCACCACCACAGCTGCTCCAGGAAATCCAGTAGCCGCAGTACCTCTGAGATCATCAACTTATTAACTCAGCTGCTAAACCAACCCGCCGCCACGGCACCCACGGTGCATCTTCCTCCTCCCGCTGAGCCAGCTCCCATTCAGTGCATGGCATCCACTCCGCACAAGGCAGCTCAAGTACCCTCCCGTAGGCCATCACCTCATCCACAACGGGAGAACCCATCCCAGGACAGCACCGCGGAGGAACATGACATCGAGGCAGCGGTGGTGGGGTCAGCATCACAAGGGCACGAAAACACCAACTCTGAGCCGAGGCAATCCCCAGAGCGGGAAGAATCCCCCCCTCCGGAGGATCTCACCTACCCGAAGTTCTTGAGCAAGCTGGCATCCACCTTGGCTCTAAAAGTTTCAGAGGAGGGGGGAGAACCAGTGCCCGAGGTTCTGAAGTACCTGGCAACCCCGAAACCAGCTTTTGCGCTGCCCATCCACCAGACGCTGTTGGACAATCACTTGCGCCTGTGGCAGACGCCGGGTGGCAGACGCCGGCTTCCGGACGCCCCTTTCCCAGACGCCTGGACTCCAAGTACCAAGTAAGACCTGCCCCGTGGTTCTCGCAAATGCAGCTACTGCACCATTCCATCGTGGTGTCTTCAGCTCTCAAGCGCGTGAAGTCCTCACGTACTCATGCCAATAGCCCCCCAGGCCGAGACCACAAGCTGCTTGATGACATCGGAAAAAAGGTGTTCCAAGGATCTATGCTCAATGCTAGGATTGCGGCACACCAGTTCCAGCAAGTTCTCTACCTCGATGCCTGCACAGCGTCCTTCAGAGCCGGCATTGCGTCCCTTCCTAAGGAGTCCCAGGCACTGATCTCCAGCGCCCTCCTGGATCTGTCAGAGTGCAGCAAGCACCTGGCTATCACCACCTTTGACTCTTTTGATACAGCGCTGTGCACGGCGGGCACTGCCATCTCGGCGAGAAGGTGGGCATAGCTAAGAGCCTCCGGCCTGCGGGAAGACACTCACGATGGGATCGCCGATGCACCCTGCACGGGTGAATCACTCTTTGGTGACAAGGTAAAGGACACAGTCAACAATATGAAAGAACATTGCACCACGCTGCAAACTCTAGCGGACGACGGCTTCGAGCGCCACAGCGGGTCTCACAAAAGTAGCTTCCAGAGGAAGTCCTACTACGCCTCCAACAAAAAATACCCCTCCAACAGGAGATGGCAATACAACAAATACAAGAGTAACTCATACCACGCCCCTTCGCACCAGCGCAACTCTCAGCGGGACCGTAAGCAAAAGAAGAACAACAATGCGCCCACCACCAAAGGTGCGCCCTCCTTTTGACAACGATTCAAAGGTGACCACCCGGACTGGGGGTCGCCTGACTCACTTCCTTCCAGAGTGGCAACGGATCTCCTCAGACTCCTGGGTTCTTCAGATCATCCGAGAAGGCTACCGCATGCGCTTCGCTGCGACGCCCCACCAAAGCTCTCATCCCGTCAGCGACACGCCACCACACTTATGCGTGGCCATGGCGGCAGAACTGCTCCATCTTCTGGTCTCCAAGGCAATAGAGCAGGTACCCTCTGCAGAAAGAAACCCTGGCTTCTACTCAAGGTACTTTCTCATTCCCAAAAGAACTGGAGGTGTTCACCCTATCCTCGACCTCCGCAAACTGAACACTTTCATCGTCAAGGAAAAGTTCCGGATGTACTCCCTCAACTCCATCCTGCCTCTGATACAACCCGGCGACTGGATGGCATCCCTCGATCTGCAGGACACTTATACCCACATCCGCATCCACGAGTCTCACAGGAAGTACCTCCGCTTCCAAGTTCTGGGGCAGCACTACCAATACAGAGTACTTCCCTTTGGTCTGTCACCAGCGCCACGGGTGTTCACAAAGTGCGTGGCCGTTGCAGCAGCACATCTCCGCAAGCTGAACATCTCGGTTTTTCCATACCTGGACGATTGGCTTCTCACAGCCCCCTCCGCAACGGAGCTGCAGGAATCCCTGCGGGTGGCCAAAACCCTGATTTCATCCCTGGGGTTTGTCATCAACCTCAGCAAGTCGCACCTCACTCCCTCCCAGAGACTGGAGTTCATCGGAGCCGTGATCGACACCAAACTCTCGAAGGCCTACCTTCCCGAGCGCAGATTGGTCGCAATCACCTCACTAGCATCCACCTTGGCCTCAAAAGGGACCCCTGCGGCAAGCTCCATCCTACGTCTTCTGGGCCACATGTCCGCCACGACGTCAGTCCTTCCAGTTGCGAGGCTGAAGATGCGCGCCCTCCAGTGGCATCTACGTACCCATTGGAGTCAGCATTCGCAACCACTCTCCACCCGCATCCCGATGACCCCCCACATCAGAGCTCAACTCCAGTGGTGGACGGTCCCCGGGAATCTTTCGGGGGGGAAGGACATGCATCCACCCGAGCACCAAGTAACCCTCACTACGGACGCTTCCAATTCAGGCTGAGGTGCCCACATCTCGACTTTCAACACACAAGGAGCCTGGTCGCAGCAGGAGAGGCTACTCCACATCAACCTCCTCGAGCTAAAGGCCATCAAATACGCTCTCAAAGCGTTCCTAACACACGTGCGCGGGAAATCCATCCTCATCCGGACGGACAACCAAGTTGCAATGTTCTACATCAACAAGCAAGGGGGCACCGCCTCTCGCTCCCTCTGCAACGAAGCGATTCAGATCTGGTCCCTGGCCCTGAAGAAGGAGTGCAGCCTCCGTGCTTCCTATCTCCCGGGAGACCAGAACACATTGGCGGACAAACTCAGCAGACAGCTGCAACCGCACGAGTGGACACTCCTTCCGGAAGTAGCCGACCAGTCTCTTCCAAATTTGGGGCTTCCCGGACATCGACCTATTCGCCACAGAACGGAATGCAAAATGAAACCCTATTTTGTTCCAGGCACCCGTCAGCGAACAGGTTAGCAGCGGATGCATTCGACGTGTGCTGGGGGGAGTGGTCTTTGGTGTATGCCTTCCCGCCGACCCCCCTCATCCCTGCAACACTTCAACGGATCATTTGCGACAAAGCCCGAGTCATCCTGGTGGTTCCCCACTGGCCCCGCCAGATGTGGTTTGCGCTTCTCCAGCGCTTAGCACAAGAGGCTCCGAAGCGCCTGCCCCTCAGGCCAGACCTACTGACGCAAGACGAGGGCAGAACACGACACCCCAACCTCAAAGCCCTGGCTCTCACTGCCTGGAGGTTGAGCGGTTAAACCTAACTACGCTACAGCTACCTACTGAGGTACAGGACGTGGTCCTGGCAGCCAGGAGACCCTCGACCCGGAAGTCCTACGGTCTCAAATGGAAGCGTTTCAGCGCCTGGTGCACAGCTCAAGGCCTTGAACCCACTACGTGTCCCCTCTCCAATGACCTGCAATACCTTAGCTCTCTATCTCGCCTTGGTCTGCAGACACAATCTGTAAGAGTGCACCTCTCGGCGATCGCGGCCTTTCACGCACCTCCGGAGGGAGCTACCACGATTGCGGCACTGCCTCTCACGTCCCGCTTCATGAAGGGACTAACAAACCTAAAACCCCCGATCAGACATCCGGTCCCACCCTGGGACCTCAACTTGGTATTGCTACACTTGACACAGGAACCCTTCGAGCCGATGCAGTCCGCGGACATGAAGTACGTCGCCTGGAAAACACTATTTCTAGTAACCATTACGTCCGCCAGAAGGATCAATGAACTACAAGCGCTTGTAGCACATCCCCCGTATACGCAGTTGCACCCAAACCGCGCGTCCTTGCGAACCAACCCCAGGTTCGTTCCCAAAGTGGTGTCAGCTTTCCACGTTAATCAGTCTATCGAGCTCCCCTCTTTCTTTCCAGAGCCACATGCATCGGACAAGGAGAGGCACCTGCACACCCTGGACTGTCTCCGGGCCCTCCGGATCTATCTACACAGGACACAACCCACCCGTGAAGGGGAACAGCTGTTCGTGTCCTTCAATCCAAGCAAGCCGGGCAAACCAGTCAACAAGAGGACTCTCTCCCACTGGGTCGCCTCCTGCGTCTCCTATTGCCTTGACCCTTCAGGCTCCCAGCAGCAGCCACGAGTGGGCCCTCACAAACTCAGAGCGCTGGCCACCTCCATGGCCAACCTTCGCTCTATTCCATTAATTGACGTCTGCAGAGCAGCCACCTGGTCCTCCCCACACACGTTCCTCAAACACTACTGCCTCGACCTCAGGGCACAAGAGGACTTTGCCCTCGGCATGGCCGTCCTCTCCGCGGCATCCGAGGGAAGGGAGGCCGCGAGATGCACCTGATTATAAACTCCTCATGTTATGCCTGCTTATGTTGCTGTCTTTGACATCCTGTATTGCACTGTTTGCACCTTGATTACGTACATTATTGCACTGTTTGCACAGTTAAATGTATTGCACTGTTGCACCTGATTCTGTTGCACTGTTTTGCACTATTGCTCTGCCTGCCAGCACCGTTGTATCTTGCACATCCTATTGCAACTCGACTCCGGCGACCCTAATGCTGCTAATAAAGATGTTGCATTGTTTCATGCACCCTATACTGTGTGCCTTGTATGTATGCCTCCTCCACCTCAGCGTGCACAGGCAGCTAGGGAGGCACCAGGTGTGGCTGACGCAATCCTGCTGGTCCATGGAGAAAACGGGGTTACTTACCTGTAACAGGAGTTCTCCGTGGACAGCAGGATAAGTCAGCCACACAATCCCACCCACCTCCCCTGGAGGAGGCCTACCTCTACCGCTCCCTAGCCGATCAATAGCTAGCTAGGAACTCACTGGCCAGACTAGGGGGCGAACCGGTAAGGTGGGCTACCTGGGCATGCTCAGAAAGGTTCACTTTCTGAGCTCTAGAGAGCACTTCCGTATGCATGGCGCCGCCCGGAGGACGTCACCAGGTGTGGCTGACTTATCCTGCTGTCCACGGAGAACTCCTGTTACAGATAAGTAACCCCGTTTTCTTGCAGGGCTGTTAAAGGATGTTTTCAACAGATCCTTGGAAACAGGAGAAGTTCCTCAAGACTGGAGAATGGCTGATGTCGTACCTCTACACAAAAGCGGAGACAGGGAAGAAGTGTCAAACTACAGGCCAGTGAGCCTTACCTCGGTGGCGGGAAAACTAATGGAGGCACTCATGAAAGAGCGGACAGTGAACTTTCTCAAAACCAACAGGTTGCAAGATCCGAGGCAACATGGTTTTAACAAAGGACGATCTCGCTAAACAAATCTGATTGAGTTCTTTGACTGGATGACTAGAAAACTAGATCAGGGGCATGCCATGGATGTCATCTACCTGGATTTCAGCAAAGCCTTTGATACTGTCCCTCTAGGAGGCTCATCAATAAACTCAGTAGCTTGGGGCTGAGTCCCAAGGTGGTAAACTGGATCAGAAATTGGTTGACTGACAGACGACAGAAGGTGATGGTAAATGGAGCTCACTCAGATGAAAGGAAGGTGATTAGCGGGGTGCCCCAGGGTTCGGTCCTGGGCCCGGCACTGTTCAATGTATTTGTGAGTGATGTGGCTGAAAGACTGAATGGAAAGTTCTGTCTTTTTGCAGATGGCACAAAAATTTGCAACAGAGTGGACTCACCCTAGGGAGTGATGAACATGAGGAAAGATCTACAAAAGCTGGAAGAATGGTCTAATGCTTGGCAATTAAGATTTAACGCAAAGAAATGCAGGGTTATGCACTTGGGTAACAGAAATCCAAGGAAAATATGCGCGATAGGGGGCGAAAGATTGGAGTGCACGGATCAGAAGAAAGACCTTGGTGTGATTATTTCTGTAGATCTCAAGGTGGCAAAACAGTGCGACAAGGTGATGGCAAAAGTCAGGAGGATGTTGGGCTGCATACGAAGAGGAATTACCAGCAGAAAGGAAGAGGTACTAATGCCACTGTATAAGTCACTGGTGAGGCCTCACTTGGAATACTGTGTTCAGTTTTGGAGACCGTATCTTGCAAAGGATGTAAAAAGAATGGAAACTGTTCAAAGGAAGGTGACCAAAATGATTTGGAACCTGCGTCAGAAGCCTTATGAGAAGAGACTTGAAGACCTAAATATGTACACTTTGGAGGAGAGCAGGGATAGGGGAGATATGATTCAGACCTTTAAATACTTAAAGAGAAATAATGAACAAACAAACCTCTTCCAAAGACAGGGAAACTGCAAAACTAGAGAGCATAACATGAAGCTGCAAGGGGGTAAACTGATAGGAAATGTCAGGAAATACTTCTTCATTGAAAGGGTGGTGGATGCTTGGAATGCCCTCCCAATGGAAGTGGTGGAGGCAAACACAATGATGGAATTCAAAATGGCATGGGACAGGCACAGTGGATCCCTTTACAACAACTCTGTTCCTCCTTTCTCTGGGCCTTTTCTTATCTCTTCTTCCCTGCTCTTTCTCCTCCATGGCCTTTCTGGCTTCTGCTTATTGGCTCCTCATTTCATCTTTCTGTTGGCGTGCAGCTCCTTATGGCTCTTTATCTTCTTGGTTTTTTCTCTTTTCTTTCTTCTTCCTTGAAGTGCCCTGGAATGTTGCAGTACTTATTGCAAGACTGGCCCTGCAGGCAGCAGGAAGGGACATCTGAAGAAATGTACCTCCTGCTACTGACTTGTGGGAGTGGAGCAAGCAGTGGCAGCAGTGAGAGCCACTCTAGCAGAGATCCACATCAGATTATGGGTATGATCATAGAAGAGAGTGCTACAGGAGCAGTTGACAGACAACAGTTATGGCTGAAAAAAAGTAAAGAGCCATGAGGTGGATGCTGAGAGCCACAGGGCTGGTGCAGTGATAGTAGCAGTGGCAGAGAGCAAGGGCATAAGGAGAGGAGTACTAGAACCAGACTAGACCTGGGGAAGGAGAGATTCAGCTGGAAGAAAGAAATACCCTACAGGAAACAGAGGGTACAGAAGGAAAGTTCCCCTCCTGTCTAACAAGGGGCAGAGGAGAAGACCATTGCTTATCCCTGGGGATAGGTAGCATGTAAATAGCTACTTTTGGGATATGCCAGTTACTTGTGACCTGGATTAGCCTCTGTTTGAAACAGAACACTGGACTTGATGGGCCTTTGATCTGACCCAGTATGGCAGCTCTTATGTCTTTCTTATCATTCTGTAAAAGTAACATAGATCCAGCATATATACCATGTACATCTATAGGATAACAATGCTGACACTTACCTATCATGTGGTCTAAATTGACTGACTGTGAACTCTGTATCGTAGCCACACCTTTGCAATACCTTATGATCTGGTAGCCTATATTGTGTTGTGCATCTTCCTGCTGTATTATTCATACTAAGTAGTAAGAAAATTGGCATAGGGCACTTGCTTCAAAAGGTTTCTCAGAAAGGAAATAACTTCTGTAAAAGGAATAACAAAATCATCACTATGCTTCTAAGCAATAAAAAAGTTCTCACAGTTGTATATAAATACAGGTAACTTTCAGAGCTGGTCCTTGGATAACTGAATATCTAGGCTGAATAAAAGATAATGGGGGTTATATTCAAAGGCTTTTATGTGGTTTGCACACCTACAAAATATGTAAATACCGCTCACCGGGATATTCAGCGGCACTAACCTGTTGAATATCCCTGGTTTGGGCTGCTAAATGCCCTGACACTAAGCGCTTAGTGTTGGGGCACTCTGGGGACGGAGTGTGGGCGGCACTGGGGGTTAACCAAGCAGTGGCGATATCCAGTTGCCTCCCAGTTAAAACTAATCAGTTAATGTTGGAACAGCTGAAGGGATGTCCTAACTTCAACTGGTTTTGCAATCTGGCCAGCAGCTGAATATCACCGCTGATCAGATTGCAAAATCACAATCTGGGCAACCCAGATATTCAATGCCAGGGCCTGGACATTGCCCCAGCATTGAATATCCAGGACAAATTTAAAGTAGTGACGTCCAGCCACTTTAAGTGTGTTGGCCGCCAATATAACTAGATACAAAGGTGTAATTTGTCTGCTTTGTTTGGGGAGGGGCAAGGTTAGGAATCTCAGATTGCTAGTGGTGGAGAGAGTGAACCTCTCGTTCCCTGAAAGAAGCAGAGGCATCAATGCAAGTCAACTTACACAGCCTGAAGAGTGG